>JAWNMV010000529.1:0-1376250 GCA_035043635.1 Drosophila rellima
TCATTTTATCTAGTTTACTATATCTACCCTATTAATCATGTACCTATCCAATTCTGATTAGCCAAAAGAATATTTTGACTTTTCCTACCTTGTTCTAACTATTCTAATTGCACTACTATTCCTTTATGTCCTATTCGGTTACTTTTCCTATTTTGTCTTATTTGATCTTTAATAAATTAGTCCTCTTGTCTTATGACCTACTATCCTGTTCTCATCCTATTTGTATTTTATTTTGCTCCCTTCTAATTTGTATATTATCTCTCACTTCCTTGTAGTATTTTTACTCTCTGCTTATTTGCACTTAATTCTATGCATGTCATCCTGTTATATTTGTCTATCCTGTTTTGTACCATTTTGTTGCTTGGTCTTTTTCGTCTATACCTTTTGTTTTATGAATTGACAGATTGATGGATGGATAGATTAAGGGAATGGAGCATCATCGTGGGTAGAGACTAGGTAAAAGCAGGGTAGATATGAGTCAAGTAAAACGGGGCGGAATGGATAGGGTGAGGGAATGTTACATAAGGCTAGACTGACTGCGTGGATAACATAATGAAGTTAAGAGCACCCCCGGGCCGGCCCCGGCCCCCCCCCCCCCGCCCCCCCCGCCCTGGAGCAGGATGGGCGATATGAGTGCAATAAATAGAATAAAAGTAGGGTAGGTGGGACAAATAAGATAGGAATAAACGGTGTGAAGTATAGATAACTAAGATGCACTGACAAACACCTAACAATTAAAAAAAAAAAAAAAAAAACTTAAATTTAAATTAATAATAACAATCAAAATGGTTCACATTTCTACACAGGTCATTAGCTCACAATAATTTTCCCCCATTCCCCTTCCACTTGAAGCCATATAACATAACAATACACATTTTCTCTCTCAAACATTATTCTAACATACAACTCTATTCTTATGTCATTTATTTGTTTTTTTTTTCTAACAAAAGACGCTCTCATTAACAACTAACAACTAATATTGTTACGTCATGCCTAATAACAACCAAATTAATGATCTTAAAATCATTACATGGAATGCCGCTGGCATCCTAAATAAACTCGACGAACTGGAGTCCCATATCCACCAACATAACATTGACATCATCATGGTATCAGAGACGCATCTAACTGACGCTGACTCCATTGGAATTGAAGGATACTTCGCTTACACTGCCAACCACCCAACCAACCGAAGAAGAGGTGGATCTGCCATTATTATTAACCAAAGAATAGAACACATTGCTCTACCTGCCATTACTACGGCTGCTATCCAATGTGCACCAATTAGCATTACCTTTCCAGATCAACCACGCCTTAATCTTGTGGCTGCCTATTTTCCTCCACTAAGAGGATTAACATCTGAAGCCTTTGAGCTCATATTCAAGAATTTTGAACCACACTTCCTAATAGCCGGTGATTGGAATGCCAAGCACCGCTGGTGGGGTAATTTTCGGGCTTGCAATAGAGGCAATGAACTCATTGCTTGCCTAAGAACCCATAACTACAATATTTTAGCCACGGGCTCACCTACTCATTTCCCTTATGATCAAAGAAAGAGACCATCTGCCATTGACTTTGCCGTCTACTGTGGTATCCAATCTGACTGCCTTCACATCGAATCTTCACTTGATCTGGGCTCTGACCATCTTCCTTTATTAATCAACCTATACAACAAACCAAATACTATCCCATTTAAAAAACCAATTCTACCAGCCAATGCCTGCATAAAAAAATTCCATCTATGGCTTAATCAAAATATTCACCTGAATACTGATATTTCATCCGGCCTAGACATTGAAGATGCCGTAGACATATTTACAAGAAATATTCACCAAGCAGCCACATTTGCTTCAAGCAATTCCAATCACTTACCTACAAATAGCAGGTTTCGCATCCGATACACACCCAATCGCCGCATACAAAACATGTTGATCGTTAAGCGATTCTTCAAGTACAACCATTTAGTACTACGACATAATGATGCTAGAAGATTGCACAGAATAACCTCTAAGAGACTTAAGAAAGCTCTTCAAGCCAATAAAACTAGACGCCTAGACAGAACCCTTTCAGCAATTGATCCCAAAGACAGATATAGCATGCAGAAGCTATGGAAGTTTACCAAACAAATCAAAAGACAGCCAGTTCCAAACCAACCTGTCAGGTGTCATAACACCTCACATAATGACTCTACCTGGTGTAAAACACCACTAGAGAAAGCTGAGGCCTTTGCTCAGCACCTTGAACAAAGATTTGCACCTTTTTCTTTGAACACGGATAGTGAACGCCTAGAAATAGAAAGCCAATTGGCAACAACGTTGCAAACACCAAACGTTCCTGGATTCCGTCCAGTAACCATTGCTGAGGTTAAAAATCTTATTAAAAAACTTGAAAATAACAAGGCACCTGGCCTTGATAACATTGATAACAGAGTAATCAAAGCCCTTCCGGACTCTGCTCTTCTCTACCTCATCCTTATTTTCAATAACGTCCTCCGCTTTAAACACTTCCCTCAACAGTGGAAAATGGCTGTGGTTACCATGATACCTAAACCTGGTAAACCAACAGACCAACTTGCCTCTTATAGACCAATCAGCCTTCTTTCTGGACTATCCAAAATTCTCGAGCGCATTCTTCTCACTCGCATGTTCGAGTCACAACCCTTTGCAAACTCAATTCCAAACCATCAATTTGGATTCCGTTATCAACACAGCACTGACCAACAATTAGCTCGTGTTACCCAATTCATACTCAAAGCTTTTGAGAAAAACCTTTACTGCTCTGCAGTCTATATTGATATTCAAGAAGCCTTTGACCGTGTATGGCATCCAGGCCTCTTTTATAAGCTTAAACCTATCCTTTCTCCTACTCTGTATGGTGTCATATGCACCTACCTCTCAAACCGTAACTTTATGGTTGAATCCCATAAAGGAGCCAGATCAACTCCTAAAAACATTCTTGCAGGCGTTCCACAAGGCAGTGTCCTGGGCCCTGTTCTATACACAATTTATACCTCTGATCTACCAACTCCAGAAGTAATTCTCACTAACCCTCCGCATAATACAATGGCACTCCTTGCCACATACGCAGATGATACAGTGGTCATGTCCGCTGCTGAATCCCCATTTACAGCTATTCAACAAGTTGAAACAATTTTAAATGCGTTATCTAACTGGACCAACAAATGGTGTATCAAGATTAATGCTAGTAAGACAGCTCACGTACTCTACTCACTTAGAGATGAAAGTGAACTTGGTTTTCCAAGACCCTCACCTAAACTCATGGGCCAAACCATTGAAACCAAAGATGCACACACCTACCTAGGTGTAAAACTAGATAAAAGGCTTAATTTCTGTAAACATGTCTGTTCTCTTGTCACTAAACTAAAGGCAAGGAGATCACAGCTCAATTGGCTGATTAACAAAGAAAGCAAACTTCCCATTGAATGTAAAACATTGCTGTATAAGCAACTTATTGCCCCTGTATGGCACTACGCCCTCCCTGTATGGGGCTCACTCTCCAGTCAATCACAAATTGATAGAATAACCATTTTCCAAAATACTACACTTAGAACAATATCCAACGCCCCATGGCGTACCAGAAATATCACAATCCATAGTGATCTTCGAATCAACACCATTGATGAAACATATGACAGGTTTTCAACCAACTATGCCCAAAGATTAAGCCAACACTTCAATATCGAAGCCAAAAAACTAATAGCTACTCCCTATGTCCCATTTAGACTAGCTCGAAGTCGTCCTCGATATGTTCAGCATATTGACAAGTACTTTAGACCATTGCAACAATATATGGATCCTATACCCATAACTACTAGAAGAACTAGTACCCCCCCTAATCTTCAAGACCTTATCAACAAAAAACAAACCCTATTGCAAAAAATAAGTGAGCTGCGCTCTAGTCTCCCTTATAACCCTGATTCTACTGAACGCACTTTCAGACTTAACTTCCGAATGACTGCAGAACAGATGACACATATCACTCGTGAACTCCTCTCCCTAAACAATGAACTCCAGATAACAGAGCGCCAAATTGCTTCCATTGTACTACAAGCTAACCCAAATCCTCAGTTAATACCTTCTTTAACACCTTTCTCACAACCAACCCTAATGCTGCAACAAAATCCTCCCAATAACCTACAAGCTACACTGTCTCTTTCACTGCCCACTCCAAATGTCCAAAGACAACATAATATTGTTGAACTATCTAATAGAAAACAATATTTAATTCAAAGACTAGGCGAATTGCGTGCTGCACTCCCCTATGACCCTGACTCCACCCAAGCCACTTTTACACTCCGCTTTCCAATGAGTGCAACCGAAATGACACAAATAAATCGCAACATTCGCACCCTCACTAGGGAACTTCATGAAATTGAGCACCTAATTGCTACCCACCACTCAAGCACTGAGCCCAATCCTCAGTCACAGAATATTACACATCCAAATCCAAATATGATTGACTCCACTAATCAACAAACTAATCCTAATCCTCAGCCAATACCACTCCCACAACCAATCTCAAGGGTACAACAAAGTCCTCCCAATATTCCAGATAGCTCGCAGCCCCTTTCTCTGCCTACCCCAAATGTCGAAAGACGTCACAACATTGTTGCCCTGCTATTTAAAAAGCAAAACCTACTCCAAAGAATAGGTGAAATGCGTGCAGCACTTCCCTATGATCCTGACTCTACTGATGATATAATTACACTAAGCTCCTCAATGAGTGCAACCCGAATGACCCATATCAATCGAAATCTACGTTCCCTTAATAACGAACTCCGTGAAACTGAGCGACTAATTGCAACCCATTTCACAAGAACTGAGCCTAATCCTCAGACATAAACTCCCTACTAAACCAAAACCTGATTTAATACAGATTACTCGTAACCTGCAATATGACCAACTACCACTACCATTGTAATATCAACTCTACTTTTCCAATCCAATTACATCAATAACGCCCCTTCCGACAATCTTCATCCTAAGATCCATCAATTTACTACATCCTTTTTTAAATCCCTTTCACCGCCTATAGGCCAACAGCAATGATGAAATATTGGACAAGATATCTATTAAGATCTCAATTACTGTCCATAACTCTGATATTGTTGGTCTAAAGCTCTTCTCATCACTCAATTTATCTATTAAATTGTATTCTACCTGAATTAATATACAACTGCATCCATTGACCGATCTCAAATATCCCTTAATACACTCAATCCTTTATATTAATGTCCAGCATTCCTGATACTGTCTGATTCCCTCAACATGTTCTACACAAACATCCTTTTAATGGATATTGTATATTCATATCCTTTTATCAATGCCCAGCTTTCCTGGTACTGCTTTATCCCTTCAACATCGTGCGATTTCTACAAGAGATAAACACATTCCTGTTGAAGGGAGGTAGATCCACCCCTGTTCAAACTACCGGGAGCCCTGCCCAAATTTGAGCATGAGCAGCCTTGGCGAACAGGGCCTCTAAAAACACTATACTGTGAGTACTGGCGTCAAACCAAAGGCCAAACTTTTAACCTTTATAATACTCTTCCTTCCTACTGCCTCCACTTATTTACTACAAATTCCAACAGACAACACTTGTCATCCCATTAACAATAACCTATCGTAACACTAGCATTCTACTAATGCAATAAAATGTTCCTCTACACATGCATCCTTTAATGGATACTGTATATTCATATCCTTTTATCAATGCCCAGCATTCCTGATACTGCCTGATCCCCTCAACATCGTGCGATTTCTGCAAGAGGTAGACGCATTGCTGTTGGAAGGAAGAGGACCCATCTCTGTTCAAACTACCGGGAGCCCTGACTAAGTTTGGTCACGAGCAAGCCTTGGCGAACAGGGCCTCTATAGCTCAAAGGGGCCAAATATGCAATTCCTATGTATTTCTTACGGAAATACTTACAACATTGTGATCCAAAACATTCTTACCTTTTAAAAAAAAAAAAGTTTTTATATCACTAACCGTTCCTCACTAAGAACCCCTAAATACAACTAATACCATCCAAACTAATAACAATATCTCTTATACACTCTTTGCTATATGCCATCCTTTCATCGCGTGGTCCCCACGAGGGCGCGAGCGATGTTAGATTCAGAACACACGGATCACTGATTCATCATTTATCTGTTCTGTTTCCCCATATTTTATATGTGCCCATGCGACAGGCAGGCACATATTGAAAAAAAAAAAAAAAACAATTTATCTATTAAATTGTATTCTACCTGAATTAATATACAACTGCATCCATTGACCGATCTCAAATATCCCTTAATACACTCAATCCTTTATATTAATGTCCAGCATTCCTGATACTGTCTGATTCCCTCAACATGTTCTACACAAACATCCTTTTAATGGATATTGTATATTCATATCCTTTTATCAATGCCCAGCTTTCCTGGTACTGCTTTATCCCTTCAACATCGTGCGATTTCTACAAGAGATAAACACATTCCTGTTGAAGGGAGGTAGATCCACCCCTGTTCAAACTACCGGGAGCCCTGCCCAAATTTGAGCATGAGCAGCCTTGGCGAACAGGGCCTCTAAAAACACTATACTGTGAGTACTGGCGTCAAACCAAAGGCCAAACTTTTAACCTTTATAATACTCTTCCTTCCTACTGCCTCCACTTATTTACTACAAATTCCAACAGACAACACTTGTCATCCCATTAACAATAACCTATCGTAACACTAGCATTCTACTAATGCAATAAAATGTTCCTCTACACATGCATCCTTTAATGGATACTGTATATTCATATCCTTTTATCAATGCCCAGCATTCCTGATACTGCCTGATCCCCTCAACATCGTGCGATTTCTGCAAGAGGTAGACGCATTGCTGTTGGAAGGAAGAGGACCCATCTCTGTTCAAACTACCGGGAGCCCTGACTAAGTTTGGTCACGAGCAAGCCTTGGCGAACAGGGCCTCTATAGCTCAAAGGGGCCAAATATGCAATTCCTATGTATTTCTTACGGAAATACTTACAACATTGTGATCCAAAACATTCTTACCTTTTAAAAAAAAAAAGTTTTTATATCACTAACCGTTCCTCACTAAGAACCCCTAAATACAACTAATACCATCCAAACTAATAACAATATCTCTTATACACTCTTTGCTATATGCCATCCTTTCATCGCGTGGTCCCCACGAGGGCGCGAGCGATGTTAGATTCAGAACACACGGATCACTGATTCATCATTTATCTGTTCTGTTTCCCCATATTTTATATGTGCCCATGCGACAGGCAGGCACATATTGAAAAAAAAAAAGTTTCAAAAGGATCCTTCAAAAGACCTTCGAGTTATGGTCTATTTCCTCTATAGAAAAAAGTCCCTTTATTACCGCTCCTGTAAGGACTTTCGTCCTTTTTATAACATATTCAAATAGAGCAGACCAAGGACTATCTGAGTGCCAAAGGACATCCTGCTAGTCCTTGAAATGGCTGAGTTACAGGCTTTCTGTTTTCAGGACGATTTTCCTTACCAAACCCCTGTAAAAAATGTTATCATATTTTTGGGTAAAATCCTGGAAAACCTTGAATGCAGATCGATAGTCCTGTTGACTGTGAGTTTAGAAATGTATGTCCTTCCGATTTGAGCAAGGATATGGCCGAGTTAGAGCTAAGAAATGAAGGTCCTTTTTAGAAAAGTATCGCTAACTCGGCCATATCCTTGCGCATTTCGGCAGGACATGTGTATTTAAATTAACTTACCCGGACTTGTTTACCAGTTTGGTTTTTTTCATTTAATTTCAAAATTCGTTATTATTCAGTAAACAAAAATAAATATTTTGTAATCTAATTACATAATTTAATTTTTATTCTATAATATATATTTAAATTATAAACAAATAATACATATTTAAATAGTGAGAAGCTGCTTGCAGGAAATCCTTATTAAAAGTGATTCTTCATAACAGATTCGACTCCACATAGATTTATTATTTACTTTCAGATCTTTCCGCTTTCTTCAAGGATTACAAAAACATCTTGCGTCCAGTCACACCCGAAATTAAGGGAATTGAACAAACCAATTAGTAATCAATTTGTCTTAACTGGCGCCAGCTATTATCAGTAAATCCTTTCTCTTAGCCCTCTTTCTCTCTTGTTGTTTATTTTCTTGAATCTTTCTTACCCCTAGCTTTGTTAGGTGAAAGTCAGCAACATGTGGCGATAAGATGTTTTACCTGACCCTGCAACAACAGCTGCACAACAAATTTTTCGTGTCCACTTAGGGCTCAATTAACACTCGAACCTGACTGGATGT
This sequence comes from Drosophila rellima, assembly GCA_035043635.1. Taxonomy (NCBI): domain Eukaryota; kingdom Metazoa; phylum Arthropoda; class Insecta; order Diptera; family Drosophilidae; genus Drosophila; species Drosophila rellima. The sequence continues at coordinate 8,322 of JAWNMV010000529.1, forward strand.
CATTGTTGCCGGTTTGGCTTATTTATTGCTAGATCTAGTATATTTTTCACATTTCACAAGTAAGACTTGTGACCATATACCTAAAACGTGCATGGTCACTCTGTCGAATGAGCAGGGTATTTGGCTTCATTTTTCATTAGACACTCCCGAAATAATTGGTATCAGTATATCCCTGAGCTGTGCATCAGCTGTTCCCTCAGTCCACAAACGCAATCGAAATACAAATATCGAGTACTAACAAGGGGGCTCCGGCTACAGTCGAGTGTGCTCGACCCTGTGCCCTGGCTCTCCGATAGGTCATACGTATGTGCGCTACGTTAGGCATGACGAAGGTGTAATGATGCGGCATTAACTTTTTGACTAATTGTTCGTATTACATCTATGTGATTTAGTGAACCGATTTAGACCAAATTGCAGATTCTGAATCTGTGAGTTTGGTTGACTTATCTCTAAAAACAACAATAATTTTCGTACTATATCTTAAAATTCGTTCCTATGACAGCTATTTGATATCCGATTTCAACCAAACTTGGTCAGGATGTAGAATATCATCCCAAATGCGTATTTTGTTAGTTTGGTTGAGATACCTCAAACAACAAAAAAGTTTATCATACTAAAACTTGATTTTCTACTGATCGTTCCTATGGCGGCTATATTATATAGTGTTCCGATATTAACCAAGTTTGGTCAGGATGTATGGGACTAACCCACATGCATATTGTCTAAGTTTGGCTGAGATATCTCAAGCAACAAAAAAGTTTTTCATACTAAAGCTTGATTTGCGACTGATCTTTCCTATGGCAGCTATATGATATAGTAGCCCGATTTAAACCAAGATTGGTCAGGATGTATGGGACCACCTCATTTGCATATTCTATTAGTTTGATTGAGATATCTCGAACAACAAAAAAGTTTTTCATACTAAAACTTGATTTTGGACTGATCGTTCCTATGGCAGCTATATGATATAGTGGTCCGATCGAAATTTTAAAACAAACTTGATCTGCGCCCGCTATCCAAGTTTCAAGTCTCTAGCTCTTATAGTCTCCGAGATCCTTTGACTCAAACAGACGGACAGACAGACGGACATGGCTCAATCGACTCGGTTATAGATACTAATCAAGAATATATATACTTTATAGGGTCGGAGAAGCTTCCTTCAGCCTGTTACATACATTGCACAAAACCATTATACCCTTTTTGACCATTTTCAATGGGCACGGGTATAAAAAGCAGTAGCAGTAGCAGCAGATCAGCAGCAGTAAACAAGAACAACAACAATACGACACTCAACACGCACATGTGTGCACATGTGCGAGTGCAACCCGAGTGCAAGAGCGAGAGAGTGACCGACTGACCGTCTGTCGTCCGGGAGGAGGAGCGGGGAGCGGCCGGTGGCTGGCAGAGGGAGAGAGGCACACGAGTGGATGCCGAATAAGAGTCAAGGGAAAACACATCGAAACCTATTATTTGCACAATACAATTCTGTGTTTCTTGAATTATTTAAATATTGCTCTTTGCGTCGGTTGCCTTTTCAAACGCAATAATTACAACAACGACAAAAAGCTTAGAGCACGAGAGCTTTTGTCGGGTACCGGAATTACAACTGAAGAAAGAGAAACAAAGAGAATAGATAGTGAGCACGGACATGCTGTCATTTTTGTTTTTGCTTGCACTCTCGTTCGTGTTGCGCTCACTCATACTCTAGTCGCTTTTTTCCATTTACCACCTGTTCGCTAGTATTGTTTACGCGTTCGGCTAGTGTGTTGCGCGTCTCGTTCGCAAACTGCGCAAGATTTTTTGTTGTTGTACACTTTATATAGAAAAAATTCATTACGCACCCGTACCGAAACAAAACAAAAAATGTATAGATCTAATCGCACTAATAACAACTAGCAGGCAACAGCAGCACAGAAACCGCGCGTGTCAAGTGCAAAGTGCGTGGTCGGGTCGTTATTACAAACAAACAAACCAACACAGGTACACTATCCTACATACATATGTTCATATATATGTTTAACCCTACATATATATGTACTTAACGCAGTTTTCGCTGTCTTAAAGACATATGTTGCTGCGGGGAAAATATAAACATCTCTCAGCTAATTGAAAGCGGAGCCAAACTTTGTTTTCGCCGTTTTTATGTGTCATGACATTGCATTCTATATTCATAGTTATTTTTGTTTGAAAGAGCCTATTTAAAATTGTACAAAAATACTTGCATTTGTACGTATGCACATACATATGTATGTATATTCATGAATGTGTGTACATACATATGTTCATATACGTAGCATTTTCGTCGTTGCTTTGCACTTTTCATTGTTGCCTGCTACGTATATGAACATATGTACATATGTATGTATATGTATGTATATTTTCACATACGTAGCAGGCAACAATGAAAAGTTCAAAGCAACGACAAAAATTAAACAGATATGAAAACAATTATAAAAGGAACATTCACAGTATGTGTATTTGCATTATTGAAAAAAATTGATTTTTCTTTAGAAATCTCATTGAGAGAAATGTCAGTTGCTTAAATTTTTTTGGTCACTTATGGTGTGTTTATTTTCTTATAGCGGCGTTCAGTCTCACTCTTAGTGTCACTATTCTCTCTCTTTTAGTCAGTTGCAGATGCCGCAATTCGACCTACGATTTTATCTCTCTTGCGTTGCACTGCAGTTTTTTTTTTATTAATCAACAACAATAATAACCAATATACTTAATACCAACAAAGGAAATAAAATAAACGATAAATTAATAAAAGTGCTCTTTTAAATTAGAAATAAATTGTTCATTTAAGAACATGTGTAAGATTTCATACATAAATGTACACACTGATATGTAAGATGCTTTTATGTGTGATGATTTTTTTGTTTGGCATTATTCTCGGCCATTGATCGTCTGAGCCAATTGTGTGCGTATTGCTGTTGGCTAGCCCTATAAATACATTTAATTTAGCTGTGTGCTATTTTAAAGTCTACGATGTGCAACAATTGTGGTCAGTGAGATAAATACTTGCGAAAACGGGAGCGCACAATGAAAATAAAACAACACATACTAAAATTTAACAAATATTGCATGATAAATTGTGATGCAATAATGTTACTTTTGCAAGGAGAATATACAAAGTTGACATGTAGCTCTGATTATGATATGGACCGGTTAGTAGCCAAAAATAAGAAGTAAGTTAACATCGATAAAAAACGCTATTAAAATATGTAATAAAAATTCACAGTAGAGGGAAAAATACAGAAATTTATTTCAATTTTGATTCCCAAATACCAAAAATTTTGAAATAAAAATTATTTAAACAAAACTAGGAAGCAAGTAATATGAAAACAAAAATTAGGAAACCAAAATTAGGTATAAATAAGGCTATTTAAATTGGGGGATAATCGAGAGATATTTTTTAATATTTCCGTTCTGCACTTTTTGTTAATTCTGCTTTTTATGTAAGTTTTCGAAATATTCTTTAAAAAAAAAGCAGCAATAAACAAAGCATTTTTTTAAAGTCATAAAGTTAACGCATTAGCACCATGATATTAGCTATGAGTATATGTGTTAAGCTGGTATAACTGAATTTTCTGTTGCGATGTACACTTTCAGTAATCATAATTTGACTTTTAGCTGATTTCAGTTGAATCGTTGTGAAGCAGTTTTCAAAAATTGGAAGAACTTGTAATGCATCCACGTTACAGTCCAGCATCATCCGCTCATCAACAGCAGCCGCAACAAACGGAAAGCACCCATCAGCCGACTGTCCGAGGAGGAGATAAACATAGACGCGGGCACGGTGCTACTAGCCATATAAAAACGCAATTAAATTTGTAGCAATTGCCGCCGCAGATGCCTCGCACACAGAATAATTCAAATGTGAGTGATACCAAACTAAAATTTATTTATACATATATGTATTTACAATTTTCTTATTTCTCGAAAATTAATCGAATACATTGTGCAATTTTAAAGATGTACTTAGCCTTCAGAAAATGACCGATATGTATTATCGCGCATTTACTTTATGTCTATCATAGCTTAATAAATCCTGTTTCGAGAATACGCGCTTTAAGTTTTGAATTCAGTACCTTGCAGTAATAACAAAAATTCTTTTGACTATTACATGATAAACGATACAATTTATACAATTTTTACACGATCTAGAACTGGACACGAGGAATGTTTCTACATCATTCACTCAAAGATCGTAAGGAACGTTTATTTAAGGCCAGTTTATTACATGATATTGTCATAAAGTGCAACTTACAACATATTCACATTATAATAGTGATTTCAACAGTTATTTTATATTCATGATTATCCTTTTTCCTAAGATTAAGTGAAATACTCGCACTAAACTTTATGAACAATATCTATATCATATTGAAGTCATATAAAAACATTCGACATCTGCACAGATGTCTTACTTATTCATTTTTTGCTTGCCAAATTCATCAAATCAGACGGTACCGTTTACATTCTGTAGGATTCGATAAAGCCCAGCCTTCTAAATTGTAGCTCGGTCGAAAGGGGGCGCACTGCAATGGACATATGCCATTCGCAGCGTTTGTTTATTTGAGAGGACAATTTTTATTGCATTTTTATTCTCTACTTCTATTATCCAAGTAACCCCCTCTCTTTGAAGGCACGGCCCGAGCCCGAATCAAATTTTTAAGGTCGGCCCGGCCCGGTCAAATTTTCAAGAGGCGCGGCCCGGCCCGATATTACTATAAAAAAAAAAAATCAATTATTTCCTTTTTCATTTTTATAAACACACGTGAAATAAAGTTTGACAAACTTATCGATGTCATATCGACAAAAGAGATGTGTAAATAATAAAGCAGTGAATTATAGAAATATTTTTACCAATTGATACCCGGGCCTCCGGGCTTTTGGCTTAGGCCCGGGCCCGCAAGAAAAAAAGCCCGATTTCGATTTTCATGCACGAAGCCCGGGGATTTTTGAAGAGGCCTGCGGGACACGAAGCCCGCACAGGCCCGTGCCCATCTCTACCCTTCCCCACATCATATCAATTTCTGAAACTTACAGCCTCAAAGTCTGTATTCCAACTTGAGGAGCTTGCGGTTAACAGTCATGATTATTTTAATTAATCTTAGCCCCGTTTGTACAAAGATTACTTATATTTTATCAAGAATTCCTACAAATTTAATATCTGTATGTTTATTAATTATGAGCTTAAATAGGCATTCAGTAAGTGGACCTGAGGGATTTTTTTTGTTACCTACTTGCTCGCGGATTTTTTTGAAAAAAATATTAATATGAATAGAACTTACAATCAATGACTATCTTTGTTTTTTAATATTTTAATACTCTTGCGAAATACTATTTTAAAATTTTGTTCAGAGTTTAAATACGATTTGTGCATTGAATATTGTTGATAATAAAATATATGAATACTTGATTTATGCCGCATTGTTAAAAAATTAAGATCTTATAAGCAGCAAAACTGAATTATTATGCCAAAACTTCTGTAAAGTCGCATAGACTAAGATGCATATCATTTGTCAACGCCCTACGCAATTAAAAATCAAATGGATATAAATTTTGGTGCTCTAAAGCTGTGTAGCTTTAGAGGCTTCCGTCTCTTCTACAAGACGGTAATCCAAGCCAACGTAGATTATTATGACTGCCTGTCGTGTTTTTTGTAACGCCTTATGTCAACGCATGCGCAAGCTTGTGGATTCTGCAAAGTTCTTACTTTTAGCCGGTTGTCACGAATGCGTCATCGTGAGTAGCCGAACATTGCGGTCGAGTGTAATAGAGGCCTTATGTTAACGCATGCGAAAGCTTGTGGATTCTGCAAAGTTCTTACTTTTAGCCGGTTGTCACGAATGTGTCATCGTGAGTGGCCGAACACTGCGGTCGAGTGTAATAGAGGCAGCTCAAGTTGAAAATTAAAACCTTTCTCAACGAAAAGTTCAGAATCCATTTGACGATTGTCAAGTTAAGTTTTGTTTCCACAAATTTTCGCAAATAGAAAGCAGCTAGCAATTAAACAGAAGCTAAAGCATTAAATAGTGGGCGAAAAAAATAATTTTAACATAACAAAAATTGCATATGTAATATTTAAATTTTGTGCGCATATTGCAAATCCGCGAGCTATTACTATTGTGAGAGCATTCTGTCCATATCAGAACATAAACTGTGCTTGAAATTATTAGTGTAAATAATAAGGAAAACAATAAGAAAAACAACTGCTCAAAGAAGATAACTAAATTCAGTCAACGTCGAAGGTCCTTATAAAAAGAAGTGTTGTATTTTAATTACACCAAATAAAAACTATAAGCTCAAATAAAGAACAATAAACGTAAAACTCTAGCTCAACAAATCTGGTAATATAAGTAAATAAACCCTAAACATCAGTATTATTTTAATAATCTTTATGAAAGTTAACTTAAGAAGTTTAAGTTCAGTAAAATTTTAATAGTGAGTGAATAATATAAACAACGATTAAAAAGTGTTTAAAATCAGCTTTGACAAAAAGTTTAGCTTATGTGTTCTTAATAACTCTAATTGTTATAGAAGTTGTGAGATTGAAAAAATTATTTATTGTTCAGTGTTACCAGAAATTAAAATAAAAATTAAGCTAAGATAGGTAAATAAAAGCTTGCGCACAACCATAAAATTATTTCACAACCCACGGAGATATCAAAAGCCATTAAAATTGCGTCAATCAAGAGAAAAACGTCACCGCTGCCTTTAACAACATTGACACAAACTAATTTCAATCAAGAGCAACAGCAGCAGCAACAAGAACAGCAACCAAACTTGGAGAATTATCAGCAAAGTAAAGCACAACAGTTGGTAGGAATTGAACAAACAGAAACATACCCGCAAATAGAAGCCATAACAGAGGCAGCAACTATAGCAACAGCAGCAGCAGGAGCAGTAGCAACAGCACTAAGTTCGTCAAGAACAACAACTAAAACTGATTGTCTGGTAACAAGTTCTGAGGCTAACAACATCTCGGCCTCGGTCAGCATAGACAGCAGTAGGTCCTTAGCATTAATAGTACCATCGCCGCTACCGCCATCGCCTCCTACAACAAAAGCAGAAAAAGGAGCAATAACATTCGTTTCCAAGCCAAAGACTGCAACAGCATTAACAAAATCAACTTTTAATTTAAGTCTCAGCAGCAACGTTAATTTCAGCACGACGTCGTCTTCTACGTCAACCCCAACTCTGTACACGTGCTCCAGTGCCTCATCTTCGCTGATTGCCCAACCACCGCCAACTAAGATATTTAAAACGGATCACCTGTGCTTTAACTCTTCTGCCTACGGTCTGCCAACTGTTGGGCATCCCTGTGTCTATTGTGTGATACCCGTGCCAGTGGTACGTACTCTTTCCATTCCATTTGACAGTTTTCAGTTCATATCAGTGTAGCTAGAACAGTTTTTTTTGTCGAGTCTGGTTTTTTTTTTTTAAACTATTTTTTATAATTTTTGAATTATTGTGTTAATTAAACAGTGTATTTCAGCAAACAAATTGTGCCCTTGTGCATTGTGGTAACTTTCGGGATATATTTAAATTTAAAGATTATTTTAGCTACCTATAAAATTGTTATCCTTGAAAATTTGTTTCACGGAAAATTGGGAGACGTCATATTGGGAAATTCAAATTATCGTTTTTGATGGTCAAAGTTTGAGAAGACCTTCTAACTTCCAGATAATTTAACAAACGAAAGATGTTGAAATACACAAATCAACAAATACGATTCTGTCAATAGTAAAGTTGGTTAAGATAGCTCAAACATTAAAAGAGTGTCAATTATTGAAAGTTATCTTTATATTACAAATATTGACTTTTTGGACTTTCAAACAGCACAACTTTAATAAAAGTCACCCTATTTCCATGAGGAATGTCTTATCTTTCATAATATTTACCCTACTTTTAGTTTGCATTTAAATTTTTTGATTCTGAGACAAAATTTTTTTTTCGAAAATTGTCGATTTTTACATAGTTACCCCTTTACATTTTTTGAAAATTTTCAAAAATTTAAAAACTTAAATTTAGTCTTTAAATCGACTCGAAGTAATGAAATTTGAGTAAAAAAGTACTTTTAAGCAAGTTTCCGCTTTTTTTTTCTTGAAAATCTAAGCTAAAAACTGCAAACTTTTCTGTACATAGTACAGGGTACTCTTATGATTTGAATAGATTCGACAAATAATGATGGGTTTTCAAAAGGAATGCCCCTGCTCGCTTCGCTCGCGAGGAGGTGCGGCTTCAGTCGAGTGTGCTCGACTGTTGAATACCCTGTGCCCTGGCTCTCCGATAGCTCAAAAGAATTGGCACTACTTTAGGCACGCTGAGGATGTGATGATGCGGCATTAAGTTTTTTACTAATTGCTCGTATTACATCTAGTGAGCCTATTTCAATCAAACTTGGTCAGGATATATAATACCATCAGGGATGCGTATTTTGTTATTTTGGTTGAGATATCTCAAACAACAAGAAAGTTTTACATAATAAAACTTGATTTTCGACTGATCGTTCCAATGGCAGCTATATGATATAGTGGTCCGAGCCATATTTGAAAACAAACTTGATCTGCGCCCGGTATCCAGGAACTTACATACCAAATTTGAAGTATCCAGCTCTTATAGTCTCTGAGATCCTTTGACTCAAACCCTTTTTGACCATTTTCAATGGGCACAGGATATAAAAAAAACATCTAGATAGTTGAATTAAGCATTTATTTTATCTATAGCACGCACATATTGACCTAAAAGCCTAAAGACTCATTTGAAAGTATAGTCATATCTTCACTTTTGTGTCTCGCGTTTTCTATTTCAAATTTTATGCATGAGTACAGCCATGAAATTTAAGGTCAGTCAACATTTAATTAATTTACAAAACAGGAAATCTGTGAATGTTAAAAGCTACACCAACATACAGCTCTGCTTGATAAAAAAATACTGTTAAAAGTTTTAGTAATTTCGTTATACAACATTTTATTCAATTCAATTTCATGGTCAGTAATTTTTTGTGCATGTTGTGCAATGGCACACACATAAGCCAAGACAAAAAAAAAACATTCTTCCAAATATTTAACCAAGATGAGTTAATGGAAGCGGAATTTGGAAATGTAAATTTCTTTAAATCACTTTAGGCTAAAGATACTTTAACGAGCCGAGCGACTACTCAGTTGCTTGTTTACCTTACCAGATTCTTGGTCTCCATACACTGGGCCAACGACGCGTCAGTATGTTTATTCATACTATCACGTCACGCGTGGAGTACTGCTGTCACTTGGCTAAAGTATTTTAACCTAAATTTGTAGAAATAGCACAGTTAACACAGTCATATACATGCTTCTACAATGCAGTTCCTAAGCTTCAACCTCAAGTGGATGCCCAAGAGAAACGTGAAGAGCCTTGTGGACGCATCATTAGTTGTTCAACACGACAAAAGCAAACACTTTATCGCAAATACTTATGATCTGCCATAGTATATATCCACCCTTATTTCATCACGATATTGCAAAGAAAAATATGGATTTAGAAGAACGCCACACTAAAAACTTTGATTACAAACCATAAGTCTAATAAAATAATTGAGACTTTTGGTTTTTTTTTGCAAAAGTTTTCTACATAGTAATCTGGCCTACTCCAAATTGGATGTAAACGTAATGTTTAGGGTCGTCACCGGCGTGGGCTGCCGCCCAGTGATTAGCTTTCTCCGTCTTTCTCATTAGATAGATGTGTGTGATATTAAGCGTGTGCACGCAGTTGCATAATCTTTAAATAGAAACGACTAGAACTATGACGCGCGAATACGGAAAAAAATTACCGACAAAACGACGTTGAGATCCTTCTAAAGTAATATGCAAAAGGGCTCTTTTTGTATTGAAGTATTATCTGTTTTATAAGTATGTAGGAGCCAGTAATTAGATTGGCATTATCTATTTCTTTAAAAAAAAATCCCATTTAGTTAAAAAGTGTGTTCACAGCTTATGAAGTCGTGTCATTTCATTTAGTGGCCTCAATAATTCCTATCGCTCTCTCTCCATCTTTCTCTCTCTCTCTCTTTATTTTCAAGTATGTAGATACCGTGCTCGCTAAATTCTGATATTAAGGTTGCTTTAAGATTTAAAATTTTATCGAAAGTTTAACAAATATTTAATGCACCCTGATTTTAAGTAATCCCAAAAACAAGAATCCTAAGTCAGGTCTGTTCTTGGTAACTAATCGATTAATCATACATAACTGATTTCGAGTGAAAAACTTCGCAGCCATTCCCGGTTATGCGTAATATTCGTGTGCTTGTAAGCAAGTAAGAATTGCAGGGAAAACGCGAGCTTAAAATATAAAGTTGAGTAGCCCTCGCTAGAAAGTAAGAACTGGATGCAGGGAAAAAATCCAAGAGCCAGAAATGAAAAGTGGCATATGAAAGAATATAGAATTCTAAGAGAGAAACGTTCAGTATGCAATGTAGCTGTGGCAACACTTTTCAAGTGCTCCTCACTCTATGTAAATGTATATATGCATATATGTGTGAACGTATGTGTGTTTCTCTATGTAATGAGGGCAATTTAAGGGCCCTTGAAGTAATCCAATTCTCGCACACACTCAACGGCCCGGCCCCAACATAAAAGATAACAGTTCATCCGTTCAACTATCCCACTATGCTTCTAGCGAATCATACTCAGTCCCTCTATCAGTCTAGCTGACTGTCTGTCAGTTGTGTCTGTGCAGTCAAACAACGGCTTGAGTGGGCGTATATGTAGCTGCTATTGCAGTTTTTAGTATTATTAATATGCATGCTATGTACGTAGAACGTACATATGTATACTATGTAAACTGAACGTCGCCATCGTTGCCAACGTTCTGTACTGCTTCGTGCCTAATGTGCATCATTGTGGCAGCCGCCATTTTACATTTGCCACTGTGTATCATCGACGCCATTGCAGTCAGCAGTCTGCTCTCTTTACCCGGTAGAAGCATAATTGAGTGGTGCTAGTAATATTAAGTGCTGACTTAAGCTGCATCATTCCTGCATCATTCCTTGATGCTATTCATAAGGTTATTAACCCATAACTCGAATATATGTGCTTAATTTTTTATTTCGTGTCTAGTTGCACATGTGTTCCGCATACAAATATAGTATGCTATTGGCGTATGAAAATTTCAATTGAGATTGTCGCAACTCTAAAGCCGAAATGAGTTGATTATTTTTGACGTAATCATGGATTGGCAAGTCGTGCACTATTTTAAATTTTTACTCAAATTTTTTCCCATTGCTGCCAACCTTTTATACCTTTTTATTGTACTTGAACAATGTTTATACTACAGAGTAGATGTTTAGCTGACTGTAGGGTATGGTTTGGTTCTGTTTTAAATGTGGCAGACCGACGCATGGAACTAAAAGGTAAACGAAAAACTTTAGAATCAAAAATGGTGAAAAAATACCAATAAAAACGGAACTGCAATTGAATATATTTAGTAGAAAAAGAAGTTAGCGGGAAGGCAATATTAAAGCCATCAAACTATAAGTTATTATTTTAAAAATGATTAAAATACACGTATTCATCCAAATTGGTGGAAAATATTTTTTTAATTAACAGGGGGGTACAATGGCTTTAAATCTTAAGCATTCCTAAATGATTCTGAATGTTTTGATTTTTACGACGACAGCTAACACAGCGTGGATCTAATTAATTGATTCATTTAATTAAATATAAAAATTTATATATATAATTATGATATATAAAGTAATAAAAATAAAACTCGACTATACTCGACTGTCAGAGACCCCGTACTTACTATGGAAAAGCAACTCATGATTAAAAGAAAATAATATAAATCTGTACATATATAAAACATTGTATCAGGAGGTATAAGACAATAGAAAATTCATACTAAAGCTTGATTTTCGACTGATTGTTCCTATGGCAGCTAAATAATATAGAAGACCGATTTCAACCAAACTTGGTCGGAATGTATAAAATCTCTCCAGATGCATATTCTGTTAGATTGGTTGAGCTATCTCAATACACAAAAAAGTTTTTCATACTAAAGCTTGATTTTCGACTGATTTTTCCTATGGCAGCTTTGTGATTTAGCAGACCGATTTCAACCAAAGTTGGTCAGAGTCTATGAAATCACAGCAGATGCATATTCTGTTGAATTGGTTGAGATATCTCAATAAACAAAAAAGTTTTTTATACTAAAGCTTGATTTTCGACTGATTGTTCCAATGGCAGCTGTATGATATAGCGAACCGATTTCCACCAAACCTGGTCAGAATGTATAGAACTATCCTTTATGCATATTCTGTTAGATTGGTTGAGATATCCTTTAAATTGTCGTTTAAAATAAGATATTTCTAATTTGTGGGCGTTAAAGTGGGCGTGATCAAAATATAAAACAAACTTGATCTGCTTGCAATATAGACGGACCTACATACCAAGTTTGAAGGCTCTAGCTTTTATAGTCTCTGAGATCTAGGCGCTCTTACAGACGGACGGACAGACAGACAGACGGACATGGCTATATCGACTCGGCTGTTGATGCTGATCAAGAATATATATACTTTATGGGGTCTGCCATGCCTCCTTCTGCTTGTTACGCACATTTTTTTTTATGACAAAGCCAATAGACCCCTGTTCTTTTTTCAAGTACGGAGTCTAAAAACTGGGAGGCTATTGAGTTTGTGACATATTTTGCGAAATGCAAAAAATGTCAATGTATCAGACCAACACACCCACAAAACTATTTGCAAACAGACAAGTCCAGATTCTTTGATGAGAAAGCTTTCGCTATATTTTGCCAGTAAATTTGCACATGTGCCTCTTCACCCGTTGAACACTGCCACTTGACTGTAGGTGTATCGCTGACACTTGTCAAACAGCATTCCAATATTGTTGCTGTTGTTTGTTGTTGTCGCAGTAGCAGTCAGGTTTTGCAACTAACATATATAAATGTATCTTAGAAAAAGAGTGAAAAATATAGAAAGAGTGTTTAATGGGGCACTCGAAACAACTCGTTTCGGTGCCTTTACAGTACGTTTATGTTAGCATAGAAAACGGCCTTTGGAGGCATTTGGCAAAACAATAACAAAGTGGTTTGCCGTTGCACCACCGCCAACTTTACCGCCAAACATGGCGGTCAGCACTAACACTAACAACATGAGTGCACTGTTTAAGTTTTCTTTGCTGTGTTCTCTTTATTGTATATAGTCGTTTGCATCTTTTAGCTCCATGTTTTATATTTTTGTATTCCTTTGGTTTGGTTTCCATTTTTACTGCATTTGTCCTTAGTCTTTGTTTTTCTGTTTCTGGTTATAAATACCCATTAGGCATGGTCAAAAACGGTTTTCTCGCTTTATGCAAGTTTGAGTGACAGGCATTAGAAAATATTTTTGACCCTATAATGCATTTGCATATTTTATATCAAATTTAAATGAATGTGAAATTTGCTAAATGTATCAATAACAGCTATTTTAATAAAGCTTTTTAAATATCACTTCAAAAACTCATGTTTCTGTCGATCGTTTTCGTAACAGCTATGTCTTGCAATGCCACCTAGTAAAATTAGAAATTGAGATACACAGAAATATTTATCTGAAATATAATTAAAGCCTTAGAAACTTCTTGTGGTTTTTGGTCTCTGACAATTTCCACAAACTACTAAGAGACAGCAGAAAGTACTTAAAAGTGGTTTCGTTTGAGAGGAGCAAAGTAAATATCAAGAGGCATGTTTCATAGAGGCAGACAACGAGAAGGCGAGCGACAAAATAAAATTACAACTGGCTGGCGAGAAGAGAGCAAGCTTAGCATACATACATATGTATGTATGTACTTATGTACATAGAAACTCCGATGGTAACTGCGATGGTAACAGCGATGGTAACCGGCAAAATAAATTCGCAACGAGCCGGGCAATAAGAGAGCGCATCTTTCATGGCAAACGCAACTCATAGATTGGCAGTGACGTGTGCTTTGCCTAGCCAGACATGAGCAAACTTGCTGTTATCGAGTTGTGCATACCCAGAGAGCCTCGCTTTGCCGCTCTTCGCTTGAATAATAACAGTAAAAGCTAGCAGTGAGGTCCAAGTCTCACATGCAATGCCCGCAGGGTATTGAGAGAGAAGAGATGATTGCGACGACTGTGAATGCGACTGCGACTGCAGACACTGAGTCGACAACTTCAGCTGCTCGCTCAGTTTCAGTTTCAGACAGCGGCACACGCTCGCCTATTAGTTGAACTTCGTTGGTCGTGTTGACGAGACGAACCCAGTAAGGCACCATCCAAACAACAATCTTGACGGTCGCGCAAGTTTATTCGTTTATATCTTTTTGTCTTTTACAATTTTCTCCGAAAACAACAAAGTGAGTGAGAGCGCAATTGGCGCATATACTTTATAAATAATAATTACCAATATATTTCGAGCCACAATATATTATTTGCTACAATATTTTATTACAAGACAAATTGTTAGCAACTTTTAACTTCAAACAACGACAGGCTTCACAACAACTGCAATAGCAACAATAGTAACTAAAACAACAACTGAGCCGCCGGAAATTTTTGGGAGCACATAATAGTGCGCTCCAGTGTCTGCTGCCGGTTGTGCGCCAGCGCCGACAAATTTATCGATTTTTCCAGGCGTTCGCAGAACTTTGTTGTCACTGCTGCTCTTACCCGTATTCTTTTATTTTTTCACATTTTATTACTATTTCTAAGTAACCCAATCAACCTACATAAATATTTTCATTAATATGAACAACATAGAGAGCAAAAGATTGTTAAAAAAAATATAAAACTGTTGGTATTAAAATAAACAATATTTTGTGTATTGTGTGATTAGTTGTATCTGTGTTGCGTTTTGGGGTAGTCTGATAGCCTTGCCACATATTTTGACAAAAAAAATATTAGCATTAATCTCAGCGGGGATTAAAGAACTGTCGGTAAGATCAAAGGGAATCAACTAAATATTTAGTTGATAGCTTCAAATCAAAACCAATTGGCAACGCCCTTCGCGGCACAAGAAAACTTATTCCATCAAACGTAGCTTACTACTAAATATCTTTCCGTTCTTTTTTTTGGTGGGTTCTTTTTTCTTCGCGTATCAATCAGTCAATTTCGCACGCCCTTTACTAATGTGGGAGCAAAAATCTGCTTCGCAGTTGTGTAAAATTAAATTTGTTTTCATAATCCCATTAAATATTTTGTGAACTGCGCTATTAATTTAATGTTTAATAAAATTTTAATGAAATTGACCACAATTGACTACATGAAATGAAAGTCATGCACTGCTTAACTATTCACTGATTAGCCCTGAAGCTAAGCCAAGGAGGCTCATTCGCATTACTCTTTGATATCTCCTTTCCATCATAGTTAATTTAAATAAATTATATGCTGAATTTTTCAAGCTTTTCTTGGCTTTCTAAAAGTTAATTCTTAAGCTTCAAAATTTTGATTATCAAATAAGTGCAAATTTTACAAAAGTTTAATTCATAGTTGCTTATGTGCTAATACTTTTAATAATTTGTCTTAATAATCGCTAAAATGTTATGTTTAGTTTTAGTTAATATCAAATTAAATGTTTACATCGAAATTTGGCATGGTCCATTTCAATGATAAAAAGGAATGGAGAACGGGAAGGAACACAGTAATAACCCGTTTCTTAAATGTAAAATAAATATCTTTAAGACGATTATATTATTAGACCTGTGGAAATGAATTGTGTTTATAATGCACATTTTGTATGCACACATTTTGTAGGGTGGGCGTAGCTTAGGTAAAAAGGTTCTAGGTTCATCAAATCGACTCTATACAATCGACTTCTTAACAATTTTATCATCAAATTTATTTATCAAAGTATGACAAGCAAATGTCTTAGTTGTTTAGTCCTCGTCCTCATCATCTTCGCCACCCTCTCCAGGGCCTGCCTCGCCGCCCTCTTCTTCCTCGACCATTTCTTCGGAAGAGCTAATCTCCTCGATCGGCTCAATTTCGGAAGCTAAGTCTTCCTCAAAGTCACTAATAGCGCCCAGGTCTTCAAGGCATTTGTCATAGTTCTCATCGAAGCGTATGTTTTCATTGAGCGAAGCAACTTCCATGTCCTGATCGGGTGGTAGCAGCATTGGTGCAGTACCTGGTGGACATTCAGTAATATTGCGTATACGCAACGTGTGTATATGAAATATAGCAGAACGATTTGATTCAAGCAGAATCTGATGAAATACGCTAAGAAGACGATCCATATTGCCAAACATGCGAACTGATGCACTTTTTGGATCCTCGCCCTCCTCAAGAAGGCGGCCAACAATGTGATGGCGATAGGGATCCATTAAATAGATGAATTCACCCTTTTTCCAAAGAGAATACATTTGATTGTTGATCTGAAAGATAACGTAATCGTTTTCAGCCAACGCCTTTTCAAGCATTAAATGAAAATCATTATATTTGTACATGGGCACACATTTCCACCATCCCTCGTAGGCATTCGGTGTAAGCAGCACCTCAGCTACAAATTGACCCAAGCGAATTTGTCGTGGAAATGTATCCAAATCCATTGGCTGATTAATATCGGTGCATGGCTCCCAACAATTCTTGCACATGTTAACACCGTAGCAGATAACCTTGTCGTAGGTTTTCGCATCCCAAGTGGCCGGATGATCGATTTTGGAAGCCAATGCAGTGGCCACAGCGACAGGTAAAGCGCTGCGATTACGAAGTGCATCCTTCGGATTAAGCGTCAAATGCAGATTGGACTTGAGGTACGCATAGTCGGAGGCAATAACATCAAATTCACTCATACGTGGCCCGAAATCGCGTTCCTGACTGCGTCCATTTGTACCCGGTGTTACCAGCCTAACGACTAAGATGTCGCGCAGCGTAAATGGATCTGTCTTTTCTAGATTGCTTTCCTCCTTGATTAAATGAATGATATTATCCAGGGATTGCATTGCTAGAAGGATTGGAAAGCCACCATCATAATTGATTTTCAACGTATCCTTATCGCGTCCGTTTAAATCAAGTACCATCCAAACGCCGGTATCTTTCCATATAAGCAAATACCAATTAGGCGTCCAAAATACCGCTGTCTTATGTCTCCTAAAATATGCATTCATAACACGTCGCAAACGTCCAATTATATTCTGTATTCCATAAAGTTCAAAGGGTGCATCTAATTCCATTGCAAACTCAATGTCATTAACCTTAAAGTGCCGCGTTACTGTCTGTTCATTATCATCATAAACCTCCGGATAAACGTTCGCATTGGGAGTATCCATGGCTTCTGAATCGCTGAACAAAATGTGACCCTCGGCTACAATCTGATCGATCAAGTCGGGATTCCATTCGGTACGTCTTGTAAAATAGGTTGTAGCAAATGCCTTTAAATTGCTTGCAAATCGTACTGATTCTACATTTGGTGTGCCCGACTTTGTTGGCACAGTGCCAGTCACAATGCCTAGTGGAAAGCCCAAGGATTTGTCAATAAACGATCGACGATTACTTTTACATTCCTTGGGATCAAAGGGTCGTATATAAGGATCATCATGAACCCCAAAGATTCTGCAACTTTCATGTGAGCACGGATTATTGTTATCGTATTTAACAAGTTGCTGGTTTCTAGAATCCCAGAAGAAGCAGAGATATATACGTGTTAGCTAATTTATTGAACGATTTTTATATAATTGATAGTCTGCTCACCCAGAATTGCTAGGTGATTTGTTTGGTGAGGATAAACCTGTGCAGCATACGCATCCGGCCTTTTGGCGCATTTTACTTGACATTTTACTAAAATCACTGAAAAATTTTACTTTTCAATATTATACACAAACAAATTTTCAACACGTTTAACAGCTTGAATAGCAACTAAATAAGTCACATACATTTTAAATAAATTGTTGAGTCTAAGCACACTACGAACGTAAAAATTTGTAAACGTAACCGAAGCTTATATAATCCGAACTTTATACGCAAATAGCACATTTTGTTTAAGTATAAGATTGAAAGATATTGTGAATATTTAATAACTAATTTAATAGTTTTCATGATAATTATATGAATTGCCTTATGAGAAAGTCTTGGCGTTTTTATGTGGATCTTTTTTATTTGCATATTAAAAACTGAATTAAAAACATATTTTCCAATATATGTAATATATGTCAATATTATTATTAATCAAAAAATCCATTTGCGATCGGTATTTCAGGGAGATCAAATTTTTCATCTAATGCATTGCGGAATCTAATGCAAACAAAAAAGGTATACCGCTGTTCTCTACGAGTTCTCAATCGCTAGATTTTAATTTTAAAATTCGTGTGCATTTTGTCATAAGTTCAAGAAAAGATAGATCCGAAATGGGAACAGGGATAACGAAAACAAAAAAAATAAACTATAAATTATTCGAAACGAAAACAGAAAGTAAAAGCTAAAGCAACTCCAGACCATTGTCCAACGCGATCAGGTGCTTGCAGCGCTAGGAATCCCCTTGCTACCATTGTCGTTGCATATGCAAAAAAAAAATTTTAAACGACCTCAATGCACTACTAAGACTAAAACAATGTACATTCTTTCATGAAAGTGCTGCCTACTTTTAAACTGACTGTTCATTTCCCGTATTTTCCCAAGCTGCGTTCTACAAAACACTGTTGCCTACTTTTAAGCTGATTTATTAATTTTTATGGTTTTGCTTATTGCAGATATTGCTTTTATATAGTGAGACACTTAGTCTCTCTCGGTTTCTCAAAACATGTTTTTTTTATTATTTTGCGTCAATGCTTGACAGCTCACAAGACATACGCGACAGTGGAAAGTGTAGAAATGGGGCAGGACGTCCTAGTTCAGGCATATTACTTCAGTGAGGGAGATTGAAAGATGATGTAGCAATAGCCAAGAAACCTATGCGGACATTAACGTCAATGTGCAGCGCAGCTGAGTCGGAATGTCACATAAGAAACATTCTCAGCAACGGCAATCCACACCCTCCCACCTTCATTGCATAGAATCAACTCGAGCGCAGATCATGACAAGAATATGCCGCTTGCACCTTGAATATTGAACACTCGTAAATGTGAGGAGCCACAGCTGAAGCTTCTAAATTCTTGAGGACGTGTAAGTTGCCTAAGGATGTTTCACATTGCTGCAGCTGTCGTCCTGTTTTGGCAGGACATATACGCCATCGTCTTTTTGCCAGACAGCTTATTGGCATTGATTTTTTTTCATATTTCTTTAAACAATTTTTAAACTGCAAATTGAAAATCAGATAAATTTATAGAAAGCTTTAGTTGCCCTTAAAAAATGCCGTCGATACTCTTTCTTAGAATGAACGAGCGTGGCCGTCGCATATCGGGCGTTGCCAACCACACTCACTTTAAATCCTTTCATCGTATTGTCATAAATCATTTTGCGTTAAGCGCATTGGCTGGAAACGCCTTTTGTCAGACAAATCAATGTAGGTGGCAGATGTGGAGTTACATGCAGAAATGTCAAAGTTGAGTTCTGCTTACTCACTACGCACTTGGCGTAAATAATGCTGCGTACTTCTTGGCAAGTCTCGTCGTTTCACCGCCTGCATCAGAGTTGTTAGACCACGTACTTAAAAATAGTACAGGGGTAAATGTGCGAGTATGCTCGACTGTAGCACAGCGCGCGAAGCGAGTTGGGGCGGGGGCCCTAATTTTTTAATGGGTTTAAAACAGTGGTGTCCAAACTCACCCAAAAAAGTTGAAAAAGTGAAATGAAGTTTCGCATTGATACAGTTAGCGAAGTAAAAAGAGCAAAGCATTAGTTGCAGTGTATGATAAAAGTGGTGCGCTTTACGGTCTCTCTTCATTGATCGCAGATCAGCGACTAAATGCGCGTTTGACGCATGCGTCGTAGGGCAACAAGCCGCTGATCGTGCGACGCCGGAAGAATAATGAGCTACTATCTGTTTTGTCTGGGCGCTGTGGAATAGAATCCTTTTGCCCCCAAGAAAACAAATAAATTTTCACCGCAACAAAAAATAAAACTCAATGCTGAAAATACTTCTTAAAATGAGAAAAAAAAAGACAACAACGTGAATAAACTCGAGCAGACAATAACTAATTTGATGTCTAACTAAAAAAATATAAAAAGAAAGAAAAAAATAAATATATCGTTAAAGGCGGAAATGCTTACTCTCGAAATTCCATTAACTTATTGCATGCTAATCTAACACTAAATGTCTTACCCATGCCATTAGTTAAAATATGAATACGTACAATACAACGTTTAACTTCTTACAATTAATTAAAAAAAAAAAAAATAGACAAGTTAAAAAGGCAGCGATAGCCTTACCGACAACCAAAAAAATAATATGTAGAAAACTGAAAACGCTATTTATGTGTAGTTCAATTGTCAGGTTTTTAGTATTTATTTATTTGTTGAAGAAGTTATGTCTATAAAAATCAATTGCCAGGTTTTTAGTATTTATTTATTTAGTGAAAAGGGTATGTCTTATAAAGTAAAAGATATTTTTATTCTGGAGAATTATATTGCACAACTGCTAAGCTAAAGACTCTCTACTTTCTCTATGCAGGGTATATGAACCAAATTTTGCGCTTCAAAGACAAAACTTTTATGTTTTTGCTTTTACGTCTTTGCCGCTGGGCTTTTAGCCAAGCTCACTGGGCTCGAGCTATTCCAAGCATCCCTAAACTAGCACAGAACCGACATTATGCACTTTGCCGTCGGTCTTAATCATGGAAAAAGTTTTTCCTTTATTTAGTATAAACAATAAGTGGTTGAAAAATATGAATTACGAAAACACCCACACAGCCTGACAATACATGTATATATAAATGTATGTACATGTGCAGAGATTTCAGAAGCACAATGCAAATATTATGCATTCTACTTTAGTGCTGCACCGATTTTAAGCTTTGCATTGCCAAATGATTCGCTTGCTCCGCAGCTCATTGTTTTATTTTTTTTTTCCTGGGTTAGCATTAAGTTATTTAAAATTTATTCTGAAACTTGGAATGTACCTGGAATGGCAAGAGTCAAATGAATTAATATGACTTGAATAATAACTTGAACTCCATTGTTAATTTTAAATGAGATTTTTTTTATCTTTTGACATTAAATATTTCAAACTGATATGCTTATAATATGAATGGAAAATTTATCGACAAATTTACGACACCGAGCTAAAAGTTAATATGTGCACCATCAAACAGCTTTCAGTCAGACTTAAATTCGTGGCAAAGCAATTACTACTGCTCACGTATTCCAGTATTACAGCTAAAATTATGGCAATGGCTGCAAGTGAAAGATGCAGAAGCGTCCAAAAAGTGCACTGACTGCTCTAATCACCCAAGAGTATGGCATGACAGTCGCTGCTGTCCTCCATTTCTTTTCCTTTTTTAACAAAATGTTCAAAACGCGCCGAAGTTGGCAAAAATACAAAAATCAGAATATTTGCGGGGGTGTGTATATGTATTTCTTCAAGACGATTTTAACGAACGATAAAATAATATAAATAATAATAAATGTTTGACTATTTTTGGCAGGAGGTGAAAGCGAAGTTCCGGCTAAAGTCGTGAGCGATGGTGGGTTCTTGACTTCTATATTACCCCCACGAAGTTCGAAATGTGTCTAATTTACCCGCATAAATGTAATGCCCTTGAACGCTCAAAATGTTTTGGAGTTCGTTTTATGACCGAAAACTGTAGCAATTGATATTAGTTTGAAATTTTTGGGGGATATACCATAATGTGATATGATATACCAGTGCATACATATTCCTTATATCATTTACTTTTCGTTTTTATTACTAGCGAACTCAACAAAACTAAAATCTACAGAAATATACAGATATCCAGCGGTAAGGAAAGGTATTCAGATGCAGCCACAGCTGCAGTGCTGTGGCTTTTTTTTTGACAACAAAATACAAACTCGTACGATTGCATTATTTATATATGCACCACAAGTGCACAAACAAACAATTTTAACTCTATCTAACTCACACACACATTTTTGTCTCTTCGCAGGGTTCTAGTGGTGCTAGTATTGCCACCACATCGCCAGCAACAACGCCACTTAGCGCATTTCCCGGCGCACCGTTGAGCGCCTCTGCCGTTACACTAAAAGGCGGCATCCCACAGCGTCCACCGGCTATGACTAGCCCAGCTGCTGCTGCTGCTGCTAACGCCGCTCTGGCAACCGGCACTCCTTATCGCGGTGCCACCAGTTGGACACAGCAGGGTTACGCCCCGGCTGCCGCTGCTGCTGCGGTGGCACAACAGGCCTTTCGTTATACGGCTCCACTGCCTCAACCGGCATATGCCGCCTATACACCGCACACGGCCACCACACCAGGCACTACCACGGTGAGTACCTGAGGACCACGTTTTCACAGTAACGATGTGACACCCACAAACACACATGTGGCATTTCGTAGAGAAAATAATGTTTGCCGTGTGCATACACAGTGATTTCATGTAGATTGTAAATAATGGCCTGGAGCCCTACCCAGTGTTTTTAGGGTTTGCTGTCGTCACTACCGTAGTCGGCTGTCCAGAGTTAAGTGCAATGACCTATCATATTGTAACTATTATTTTATTGATGTTTCTTGAGATATCTTAACCAATGCCACAAATTGTATATCTAGTATTCCCTTTTACGTTCCAAATAAAGTTAGAAACTATCAGTCGAAAATCAACCTTCACTTAATGTCAGACAGGTTCGCTGATATGGTAAAATCATAATGGTATTGCGATCTCTATCTTCAACGACGCAGATGTGTTAGCATATTCTTTTTCTCAGTCAAGTAATCGTAAAAAAATTTCAAAAGATATGTCTTTTCGAGAATATATCTCGCTAAAGCTACTGAGTTGTATTTGAATTTTAATTTCGATTGTAAAATCAACTGATTTTTTTGTTTTTAATCTGTGTTGTGCGCTTCGCTGTGCGCTTTACTCACTGATCCCAGCTGCTCTTCTCCTTTCATCACGGGCTTCCGCAAAAAGTAAAATAAATAAAAAGAAATGTTTTAAACAGAAAAAAAATCTGTGTAGTGTGTGTTATACGTAAATGTGTAATTATCTGAGTATGAGCCTCCACATCAAGGGCTTTTGTTTTTCTATTTACATGTATTTACTATAGCATTTTATTGCATTACACAAACCCCAAACACAAAAGTTGGCAATACTTTTCGCCCCTTTCGACCAACACATTACTAACAGGAACATGTATACATGTTTTGTCGTGGTTTTGTTCAATGCTAACGGCAGCAACTATGTAGTAATAAATGCGTCAAAAAGTGATTCAAATAAATGAGCAACTAAATAACCGTACCGTACCGGGAAGCGATTCTTTTATTCTTAGCCCTTAGCTTGTCAAATGCTTGCTTTTTATTTAGCTTCGTCTTGCTCAGCAAATTGGTTTTTGTGGCTCCCGTGTTGCACCCCAACGTTGTCCGCAGGCTACTTTTTCCTTTTGCGTTTTTTTATTTTTATTTGTTGTGTTCGCTGCTTGCAGGTTCGTTCGTTTACCTTCCACTTATTCATTCATTGAACAATGTTCCTTCGTCCTACATACTTACCAAACGCCAAAAATATATTTCTTGTGGGCGTCGCCCACTGACCATTATCCACCTATCCCCACCAACCCTCCGCCCTCACCCACTCATTTTTCCATTACTTATGACTCTTCTTATACCCTGTGCTGAGGGCGTTATAAACTTGTGCAATTTATGCAACAAGCAAAATAAAGCGTGACATGCCCTATAAGGTATATATAATTTTCATCAGCATAAACAAGCGTTTTTCAGAGATCGTAAGAGCTAGAAGCACCACATTTAATTTATAGACTCCTTAAGTCTGCAAGTCCTAGCACAGGGCATCTCGTAGTCGAGCACTCTTGACTGTCTTTCTTGTTTGAAATTTTGTCGTTCAATTGGTCAGACAAGAGTTTTCGTCATTAAAGTTGCATTCGAATGCTTATCATAAATGCAAAGTGCGACTACTTATTTCCCTTTTTTTTTATCGTGAAAGCCTTGTTAGTTACGTTCTGCTCTAGGGCAATAGCATATGACATTTGATATGACCGTTTTTAGTCGAAAACTTTGCGGTTGATGAACATTGTACTCAGTGCATAACTTGGTGCAAGAACCATTTGAATAAAATACAATTGTGCAGTAGATATCACAAGTCAAATTGTAAAACTGAATACAATTTCCAAACAAATATTTTTTAATGAATGCAAAAGATTTGTATAAAAATGTTTTTCCGTTTTATACATCAGTGGCTCGGCAAAGTATCATAATTAGACTTAAACTTAATCCTATATAGACTTAAACTTACTAGAAAACGTTGTTGTTCAATGTGAACTGTAACTTAGAGTGACAACTTTGCCTTATGATGACAAATTTGCCGTCATAAAGCAAAGCTCCGGAAATAGAAACAGTAAGGGGACCGAAATTTTTGTCTCAGATAGACATACATATATATATTTGGTATTGTGGTATTATAAATCTTGCTGTTACTCTGATTTTTGTAAAATGTGCAAGGTATCCAAGCTTTTGTACTCTATTTACTTTCACGTAGCTTTTATCGCGTCTGTTAACCTTTTCAACTCAGAAATGAACTTGAATAGCCAGAGTCCACGAATTTTAATATTTTTGCCATTTACATTAATATATTATATGCCAACAAGAACAAATTCTATTTTATGAAAGCACACATTTTTTCAGACAATCCACACAAGAGTTATTACAAAAGTTTTTACTGCTAAAGTTACAGCTGGTTGCAAGTTTTTGTTGCATTTTTTTATTTTTAAATTTTCAAACGTAGAGTAGTGGTCAAATTGTATGGATGCCACATTAAGCGGAATTGTGCGCTTAAAACTTAAAGCGGATTTCAGCTAATTCCATTAGGTATGATTTTTGTATTATATGTTTTTTTTTCCATGAACTTCCGCTGAAAATGTTTACAAACATTTCTATCCCAATTATGATCAATTTCTTCGTCAAAATATGATCTTTAACCACCAGTATTTTTAAATAAATAAAACAAATGTGATTTACTTATCAGAAATTAAACATGTGATTTATCCAGCTGTACAGATCTGTGACGTTCTAATCAAAAAAATAAAATAAGTGTGTTAGCGCCTAATCTTCAAGCTTCATCAAATCCTACTGTCCACAGATCTTGTTCACTCATCATTCACCTGTTGCTATGCAACAATCTTATTACCAAGTATTTGTCTATTGATTTATGTTAAATGTGAATTAATGCATTGATCTCCAAGGAATAACACGAAATATTTGCAAGCTACACAAACTGACCATGGTCTCGCGAGCAACATAATACATATATACTTTACAGGAATACTATAGAAATGGTTTTTGTAATCAATAAATTTTGTCCACTTAAATCATACAAAATCTGTTGGTTCATAAAGAGCTGTTTCTGTCTGTAACATCTTTAAGTTTGAGCTTCATTGCTTTTTTTACACAGCTTAATTCATTTTTCACTACAAATGGCCTAACATTGCCGGCATTTTACCCTCGAAATTTTTCTTTTATTAAAAAGGAACTACTCGGCGATACGACGTTGACCATGTTGTCATTCTGATAACTGCGCTGACTCCAAGCAGCTCTTAATGGCCTTAAGAGAGAGACGACAATGAAAACTTTCTCCTATGGGGTTAAGCTATTAAAAATATTTTGACTTGTAATTTAATTATTAGTTTAATTCTATAATTTAATTAGCCGGCGCTACCAGAGGGTCGTTTTGAATTCCATGAAACTAACGTTGCTAGTAAATTTAGGGCTCAAATAATTGTTAATTTTAATGGCAATCAAAGTCCTAATGTCTGGAGTTAATGTGTACAATAACATTTTATACTTATGTAAATACATATATAAAGCTACTAAGCTTTGCTTTAAAATAAGCAATAGCTTGAAATAGAAACAGAAATTGGCTTCATACAACAGCTAAATTTATCAACAAAGACTGACGCGTTGGTAATAAGTTTCGGCCTGTTAAAGGCCATAAAATCAAATAAATCTAAACCATTTTTTTCTAAAATTTTCATTTGGGCCATGGGTCGCGGGTTCGATTCCCGTCACGGACATATATATATATTTTTTTTTAATATTTATTATTAATGTTTAATGGTATATTTATTATTTATATATATTTTTTATATTATTTATTAATATAATATTTATTATTATTTATATTAATGTTATATTTACATAAAATAGAAATATCTTAATTAAAATGACAATTTAAAGGATATCTCAACCAATCTAACAGAATATGCATATAGGATGGTCCTATACCTTCTGACCATGTTTGGTTGAAATCGGTCCGATATATCATATAGCTGCCATAGGAACAATCAGTCGAAAATCAAGCTTTAGTATGAAAAACTTTTTTGTTTATTTATGTATCTCAACCAATTAAACAGAATATGCATCTGGGATGATCTTATACAATCTGGCCAAGTTTGGTTGAAATCGGTTGACTATATCATATAGCTGCCATAGGAAC
The DNA here is from genome assembly GCA_035043635.1 of Drosophila rellima. Classification (NCBI taxonomy): domain Eukaryota; kingdom Metazoa; phylum Arthropoda; class Insecta; order Diptera; family Drosophilidae; genus Drosophila; species Drosophila rellima. Next base: position 34,826 of record JAWNMV010000529.1, read on the forward strand.
AATCAGTCGAAAATCAAGCTTTAGTATGAAAAACTTTTTTGTTTATTGAGATATCTCAACCAATCTAACAGAATATGCATCTGGGGTTATCTTATACAATCTGACCGAGATTGGTTGAAATCGGTTCACTATATCATAAAGCTGCCATAGGAACAATTAGTCGAAAACCATGCTTTAGTATGAAAAGCTTTTTTGTTTTATTTGGTTGAAATCGGTCTACTATATTATAAAGCTGCCATAGAAACGATTGGTCGAAAATGTATACTGAGTATGCAAATTTTTTGTTGATTCTGTAGATACCACAATCAGACTCGCAGATTGAGAATTTTCTATTGTCTTATACCTCCTGAAACAATGTTATATATGCACAGATCTATATTATTTTCTTTAAACCAGGAGTTGCTTTTCCATAGTAAGTACGGGGTCTCCGACAGTCGAGTATGCTCGACTGTAGCACCGCCCACTAGTTAAGAATAAGTTATAAATTCAATTTAATATCGTTCGTCACAAAATTGGATATCAGAAATTTTGGGGCATGGAAATGTTTTCGTCACTAGAATTTTACCTCGTAAAGAGGTTTTTTTTAGAAGTTTAATATACGTCAACTTTTATTAATGTGACAAGACCGCACTTCTATAAATTCCTTACATTTTTGTTTAGTCGTGCTAAATAAAATTTTTTTTAATTTTAATTAATTTTAAGGGGATTTAATGTTTTTTTAGTTAAGAGGTGCTTGAATTATTAAGACTCATTTTTGTTCAACTGGTTGCCAAAGCTCCTGCGTTAAGTAGAATATTATATTGTTGTTGCTTTTCTTGTCCTACACAGACAACTGTGCTTTCGTCGTCGTTATAGTCCTTCATCTAACGAAAGCTAACGTTGGCAAGCTCAGTTACCAACTGACATTGTTGTGAGTATAATGTGCGTGTGGCAGCACAAAGAATCAGCAAAAATTGAATTCGCTTATAAAAGTATACTTGCGTACGTGTGCAACAGCTGTCGCAAGAATACACGGGAAAATTTAAGCTTGTTATTTTTTCAGCCCCAACAAAATGTAAATTGTATTAAAATTCGCATATAAACTGACAAATGTGTTGTGTAATTTCCTAGCTTAACATTTGATTTGAAAAACTGTTTTATAAATATTCACATAACGACGAACAGGAACAGCGACAACTGCAACATACTATGTACATGTATACTAATCTTTCAACGCCCAAGCTATAGGCAACGTTTTATATCTATTTGGAAACATATGGCAGTGGCTTAAGTTCAGCTTTAGTTGGATATACACTTGTGTTGTGCTGAACTGGTAGAAGGGTAGTCGGCTCATGTTTGTCTTTCGTTGTTTTTTGTTTCTGTGTTATCCATATTCTTCCAGCATCCTTGTCAATATTGATTTTGGTGTGATTGTTATTTATTTTTCATTATTCGGGAGCCTCAACATGTTGGTCGATTGCTTGTCTCATTTTAGATTTTCAAGCCATTTTCTCTAGATCTTTCATATATGTAACATATGTATGAATAATTTTAAGCCAGACCAAGTCGTGCAAAATTATTCAATATTGAATGATTTAAGTATCTGGTGGTTGATAACTCCTTTGATCTGTTACATGCAACAATTGAGCATCGATAAATTACATAATTTTCGTAGAAATATTTGAAATAATATTTAATTAATTATTTATGTTTTATTTCTTTTAGGTAAGTCAAAAAATTGCATATTACTTAAATATAATATCAAATTGGTGAGTCGTTAAAATTACAACTAAATTAAAATATGTATCGATAATTAACAGAAAGAGTAATAGATCAAAAACGAGCAATCTAACAACCTTGCTTTTTGTCAAACACAAAAACTTCTTCTTCTACAAAAAAAAAATATATACAAATATACAAAACTGAAACCACAGACACAAAACTTAAAACTTTACAACAGATGGTGGAAAATACAATTAAAATAGCAACTACCAAACAACTTCAAAAACCTAAAGTAAAATACAAAAGGCCGTACGCAGCAATCCCCAATGCCAAACCCCAAAAGATTGTTAAGGGTTAAAAAAAGTTTGTTGAAAGTCTAACAACAAAACTCACGAAAGTAATTAACAAATATGAAATCTTTGAACCATAATAGCGGAACAAAAACATCACATAATGATCATAAAATGATATAACTTTACGCAACTTGGGCGTGGCAATTAGTGGGGAAGAGGCGAATAGTTCGACAAACTTAGAGACAAAATGAGTGGATAAAGTATCGGATACCATTTTCGAAAATTAAAAGTTTTCTGAGAACAAAATTTCCAGAGGCTTCTATAAAGCAAGTCAGGGTAAAAGATATAAAACCGCACAAACTAATCACTTGTCATTTTTGTATCCACAAAATACCAATTAGTTGGTGTTGGTGTTAAGTGCACTATCCTTAAGTAATTTTCGAAAATGTTCGCAATGATTAAGTAATTTTGCGCAACTTTCAAAAATCAAAAGATAGGTGGAGAGGCGAACTTCAAATTTATAATTACAAGTGAGATAGCTTTCGACAAGTGTCTTCGGCTATAAGTTACCCTGCGCGCAGCCCTAAGATACTCTGAAACAAATACACACAATCATACATTTTGATTTTCACTGTGTAAAATATATCTTAAACAACTTTTGTTTTTTAAATCCGATTTAAATGATATTTTCAGTGTTGATATAAGGTAAATTATGTTTGGTTATATATTGAAGTTTCCTTTTATACTCATACAGATAGATAAAATGGCAGTAATGATAATGTTTATATATTCTTTATACTTAATTGTCATAATGAAATTATGCACGTTGTCCATCACGCCCTTTACATCGAATGCAAACCACAATAAAAAGAACTTGCATAAAAAGTTGCATACAACTTTTGCAGCACAATCAAGTGCGTAGTGAATATTCACGCAAATTACATATTCTGTGTGGGTAAGTGAAAGTTGAAAGGTGACAAGTGTGGCTGTCACAAGGGCGTTGCCTGTTGAGGTGCAGCACTTCAACTTTTTTGGAACAGCTAACTAGAAAATATAATTGCTTTTAACACATACTTGAATGGTTGCAGCTTGCAATGCTACGAAAGTTTTTCAAATGGTACTCGGACAGGCAGGGTACAGTTGAAGCCTTTTCAAAAAATCAACATCTTTTTTATAAAAATTTCGTTTACGCCTACATTGAAAATATGTCAGTAAAAAAAATTTACAAAATTAACTGAAATAAAATTAATCGATATAAGCGAAAGCATATCCCGGTTCTTTTAGATCTATTATAGTTAACTATAAAGTTCGCGATAAGTAAAGACACATTAAGAGACAGACAGTGTTTTTAAAAACGAAAGCTGCTGACACCTAAACTCTATTTCTAAGGTTTGCATTGCGTTTCTAAGCTCATATTTTGGGGCAGTCGAAGTTCCAGCGTGCCTTAAAAAATTAAGAAATTCCTGCAGGATAATTGCGCTTCACAAATACGTGGCTAGAGTTTTTTCCTGCTTTCTTTCCTTCCTTTCTTTCTTGACTCTCTCTCGCTTCCTTTCTCTCTCTCTCTCTCTCGCGTTTTTTTCTCTCTCTCTGTCTCTCTTAGTTCTCCTGTCTCTCTTTTATTCATATTTTTCTCTCGCTCTCTATCTCATCCAACTCAGCACAAATATTTTCGCACATATTAAAACTTCGTGAGACGTACAAAGTTTTTGCTCAACTTCTTAAATTGTTTCTTGAAGTTCCTTGTAACTTTTGGGATACGCCCCGAGTACAATTTTGTATGCTCCGAGTATACATTCGTAACTGTTTCTGCAATTTGGCCTACCCTCTGTGCAGGTGCATAAACAGCCGCTGGAGTTTTGTCTGGGGTTATATTTGCGTTGTGTTTTCTAACAATTTTTTGACTCACCCCTTCGTATGTCTGGTTAGCAAGACATGTGAGTGCTAAAGTTAGCAAAGTTTTTCGCACACTTGTATGTGATTTGGAGATAGTAAGCTAAAGGTTTCTATTGTTGCGGCTGCGAATTGTACACCAAATTTCATGTACAATTGTAGTAGAAATTCTTTCATGTTGTACACTTTAACTCAATTTTTGAATCCTTAAATAAGCTACAACTTTATGCGGAGTATTTTGAAATATTCATACTTGAGAATTAACTGCTGTTAGCTTTGTGGAAAGTTCTTTATTAACGTAACTTAGCTGTAACGTGTCGTTTTACTTTCACAATGAACTGTCAAAATTTTCAAAGACGCAACTCTCAATGACAATTTTCGCTTCATCCGGCTTGGAGTGATCTGACGACTGGCAAAAGTTTTGACGGTGCGACGATCTCCTTAATGGCCAAGCTCATTAAAACGGCGGATGGCCTTGGACACTTCAAAGCCAAACAACCCTTTGCTAAAAAATTGGTATTTTGAGCGAAAAAATATTTTAACGAAATTTACAAAATTTGAGTGCAGAACAAATTTAGAAGCTAAGCCATGATCAAAATGACATTCCGCTTGGAAATCGGATCTGTTTATTCGAAGCTACCGATGTTGCCACAGCATCTACAAGCATAAAGAAAGACACATGCATAATTTTAAAACTAATATGAATGTCAAACGTGACTTAAAACTTTACCTCCTGCAAATATTTTCCGTGTTCGCTCGCTAGGTCTTAGTTTCAGGTCTCCATATATTGTTTCGTTTCCGAATTGAATTTTGTTTCTTTTTTCAAATCCATTGTCATTGTCTTTATATCCCTCCTGCGAAATAAAGTTCTCAAATGTATGCAACACGGCGTTCTGTGAATGAGTTCCATTTATGCGTCAACACAGTGTTCAAACTCCGTGCTAGAGAATTATTTTCATTGTTTCATTTGTGGAATTCAAAAGTCCCTTTTATATTTTATGACTAATTTGTAGAGCATGCCACTTGTCCATATTTTGCACCTCAGATCTCACCATATCCATAAACTATTTTCTTAACGATGGTGCGTCATGAACTGTTAATATCATCAATCTGTGACCCAACACATACAATCAATATTGGCATTGCTACATATGTACATATTTGCCAATGCGTTTATTTTATGTACAAATTTCTTTACTCATATTCTTAGTTACAAGCATGTGAAAAAGTGGATTGATTGAGATTTTCGATTTATTTTATAAAAATTAATAAGTATACTAAAGGCAACTTGTGAATTAATGCCAGAAACATTGATTCATAGACAGAATTTAGTTTGTGATGACTTTTTATTTTGACAAATAACAATATATAAAAAATTTTAATAAACCTGTAGTGAAATTAATATCCTACCCTGTATATTGTTATCAAAAACATATGCACATATGTATGTGAAATTATAACTATAAACGCATACAAGCATATGCAATAAGGTTTTATTCCTTAACATATACATATGTCTGTATGCATGTAAATATATACATACATGTAAACTTTTAATAAAACAAAAAGAAATGTACCTTTAAATTAATAAGGGGATGTAGCATAACTATTAATAAGGCAGAAACCCTGTTGGGTACACACTGGTTCCGCATGGCATTGTTTGCTTGGCACTTAATCGGCTCAAAGTTAACTAAAAATCAAAAAAAACAGCACAGGCTGACGAATTTACGAGACAGGCAGAGTGTGCCCAAAGCTTGTGGCACATTTTAATTGGCAATTTTGTCTGAGGACTAAAAAGTAGCTGACAGGCAGCAGGTCCTGTTCCACCTTCAGATCCAGCTCCAGCTTTAGAAGCTATGTCAGCTCCTCTGTGCGTAACACAATAAGCCCCCAATGTTGTCGCAGCTCTCACGACATGGATATGAACTCATCCCTTAACCTCTTTCCCGCAACATCATACAAACCCCAGTTCAGCATACAGCAGTGTTGCCAACTTTTGATAAGCCAAAAAGCTGTTTTTGGTGGGTTGAAGATTTAAAGGAAAATAAAGTCTCATTCAAAAAAATCTGTAGAAAACCAATAGTTTGTGCTTAAACATTTTATTGATAAGTTTTCCACTGCTGTCACTTAAAATAAGGCAGAACTTACGCTCCTCACTGTTTTTAATTTTTTCCCTGCAAAATGGTCTTGGAAAAAAGTCAGATCTCACGGGGGAAAGGCTGTTGTGGCAACACTGGCATACAGCCACCTACTGCCACGCAGCTTCAACTGCGGAGCAACTGTGTTCTTGTTCACATTCTCGCCTTTGTGTTGTTTGTACCTTACCATTTAGCTACCCCACCTTCACATACCCCCTTCCCCTTCTTTTCATACATAAGCATAATCATACAGAAGGGAACCCACTTCTCCCGCTCTTTCTACCTATTTCTTGTAAAGCGAAAATTGACACTTTTAACAAGTCGAGACAAAACATTCATGGTAACCCCATAGAACGGAATGGCAGGACGCAATGGAGCTGCCATTAAGTGCCATCCCGGTTAGTCAGAAGTCAAACAAAAGGCTGCCTAGACTAGCTAGCAAAATCCTTAATTTTGAGATATACTTTACAATTCAACCAATAATTATAAAAAAAAATTTAAATCTGTAAAATAATGATTATTCTTTCAGATTTATTTTTTGCTGACAAATTACAAATGATCGTTATTTCGAGAAGAAAAAAATCTACGTACGGTCATTGACCATGTTCACCAGAACACAAAAATAATCTATTATCTATCAACATTCAAATAAATTTGTGATGGTCTCGTAGTGATCTTTTCCTTAAATATAAAAAGTTTAGCCTCCAGAGGATTGCTTGTATTGTATTTATGTTGTTTCTTACTTTTTATTATTTATATTATTGATAACAAAGCAACACAATCAAAGAATACCAACGTACTATTTTGGTGAATTATCATCAGCAAAACAATCATACAAATTTCTTGGATTTTTTCTTGTCGATGTGTTCTGGTGAACACGCCCATTATTTTATTGTTGTTAGATCTTTAAGCATAAATCAAATATTTAAAAAATTAATAATTTTATTAAAAATCATCATTGTATTATAATTTTCATAAAAACACTTATAGTGATTACAGTCCCTGAAAAAAAGGGAGTCTGACTATTTGAACTGCATTTGTTCCTTCATTTATTCCTTTCCTTTATTGTAAAAAAGTATTCTGAAAATATGTGTATGCAGTCGAATTTTCCTAGCTCGAATCACCATTAAAAGAAAAAGTTCGAATTATTGAGATTCGACTTATGAAAATTTTTTTAAAGGTTAGTAAACACTTGCTCGATTCTCTCGATTCAAATCGGGTTAGAGAAAATTCGAGTCATGGAAGTTCGACTGTATTTATATTATCCCCACTTGTCCATTCACTTATTAGGATACATAATGAGTTCACCATATGTACAAAGCTAAATAATTTTTCAGCTTAATCAATTTTCATATATGACTATTACTATATATGTATAATATTACTATCACTATATGAAGAAAATGTCCTCTGGAGTTTGAATAGCGACGGATTAACAAGGCTCTGTGTGCGTTTTTTTTCTGTATGCCTGTTATATGAAAACAGAAAACATGCCTTTATATGTATATAAAATGCTTGGAGTAATAATATTTCCGAAAAAACACAAAAAAAACAATAGCAAAATCGATTAGCGACAAACCGCCCACAAAAAATTTTACTCCAACACGAAGAGTCATGTATGTATATACATATATTATACATATCTATATGTATATTGTGCTATGCCTACGCCCCAAAACATCGCTTGAAATTGATTTCACTGACATTGATGTGTTACCCTGAGAATCAGTGTTTTTATACCCTGTGTGGGAATATTAAGTCGAATTTTTTTTCTACCCTGTCAAAATTCTCTTTGCTATGGCACTCTGTTGCTGAGGTTTTGTAAGCAAAAGAGCCGTTGACTTTTGTTGTTATCTCTGCTAGTACGAGTACAGGGTATATTACAGTCGATTGAACTTGGCTGTTTAACTTGGTTCTTTCTATTATTTCCCTATGTTGTTGTCTTTTAGTTTTTAGAGGTTATTAGTGCCTGGTAAGATAATGACTTATGTACGTACGACTAGAGGTTAGTTTTAGACAACTCCTGCAACAAACTGATAACAAGGCGTAAAAACATTGCAAAATGTGTTCGTCACTTACTGTTTAATCTTTTATTCTAATGAAAATCGATTATTTACACAGGACGCTTGTATTTGCTTACTCACTGGGACATAAAAATGAATATGTGAAAGTATGTATGTATATGCATTATGTACATACATTTATATGTATTTATTTCCTTTTTGCGAAAATTTGGTCGTTTTACATCCGGTAAATGTTTGACGAGTATGTATCGGCTTACTGTTATATGGGCTGCTGCTGCGGGTGGTGTAATGTGATTATTACTGTATTGCGGGGGTGGGGTGACGACGGTTTTTGCGTTAAGCAAGCAAATGGTCAGCTTAAATTGCCTTCGGCAAAGAAGCCGCACAAACAAGCCGAAGCACTCGACGATGCCGATGTCGATGCCGATGCTGGCGGCAACTTTGCCAAACTACACAGCTGCAGAGTGTCAATGAGTATAAGAGAATGAGAAAGAGAGTAAGAGAGCTGTTCTGTAGAAGCTGTTCTGTAAAAGAAGTAAACTTTATAAGGGAAAAGAATGATGATGTGCAAAGAAAGGAAAAACTAATAGCGAGCCTTTAATTTCATGACAGCCTGTAAACGAAATGAATAAAGTTATGTATGAGTGAATGTAGGAGGGTGGAGAGTGGGAAGCAACAGTCGCTGACTCTGCGTAACAGTTAAGCAAACCGTCAAAGGCACAGCATTCAATAATGATGCTCTGTAGTCGCTGCGAACTACAACTACATACATATGTACATACATACATACGAGGAGCTAAGCAAACACAAAGCCGAACGCAACCGTTCTATGAGAGGGTGGCTCAGCAGCGAAGCAACGGTGCTGCTGTCATCTGCGCTGCCCATTAATATAATCGAGTAAGCAGCGCAGGCGCTAGCTGATAATTTTTGACGCGTTCACACCCTGATGGTAACTCTGACCGAAATGCCGGCGTAGGACCAGCGTAAAAATGGCATGCAAAAGGCTACCGATAAGCATGTAATATAGGCTTTCATACATATGTATGAGCATACATGTTTGTACATACATATGTACATCGAAATAGCAATTTTCCGCGTTCAGCGTTCCCTTCCCACACACATACAAGCACAGAATGTGTTTTCCATATGGGCGCATTTATACGCATTCGTTTTCAATTGAGAATTCCTCTTGCCTTGCCTTGCCCCTCACCTACCACCCGGCAACGTCTAATGCCATTCGGTCGTTTGTATTGTTATTATCGTTGCTTTTGTGTGCTGATTCGTTTTATCACATGCGATTTTCTTTTTGCCTTTACATATTTTCTATTATTGTTGTATCATTTTGATAAAAGCTTAGTTTTATCTCTTTTCTTTTCTGCTTTTAGCTAAAGAGAAGAAAATACGAGTCATTTGAAACGGTTTATTTTCTATTATAACTAGATTCTATATTGTTGCAATTTTTGTTTTTGTTATTATACTCATATGGTATGTATGTACATCTACTTGGATACATATATGTATATATGCATACATATGTACATATGTATATAAATGTAAATGGTAATTCTAATTTTGAAGTCATAAAAATCGAAAGACAAGACAAGAGCAACGTTAATTCGACAATAGCAGCGATGACAAAGTCGCCAAACAAAGCTTCAAGTCGCCAGCTGGACCAATTCCGAAGACAGCAGAGAGCCTATGTATGTATGTATGTATGTATGTACATATGATTGTATTGTACATATGTACATATTTATGTACATACGTATGCGTACATACGTAAATATTACATGGACATAGATGTAATATCATATGGGTATGTGTGTTGAAGTCACCGTTTTCAATCTGCGGGACTTTAAATTTGTTTCTCACGCGTTGACCAAATTCCAAAACCACTTGTTTAGTGATTTCTTTACAACAAAAACATGCGAATGTCAGAGCAGCACAAGCAGATGGGGCGTTCTCAGTCGAGCTCATGTCAAATATAATGCCAGCGTAGACGCTAGGGGCAATTAACGACGCTGTAAGCGCAAACAGCAAAAGAAATATTCGAAAAACGAACGGCTGAAAATTTTATGAATGAAGCAATCATTGCCTTAATATTTTGAGCTTTTGTTGCACTGTGCAAATTCGGGTGGTACCGCGGCGGTTGAGTCAGACAATGGCGTTGACGTCAACATAAGTACATAGTACATATGTCATTACAAATGTAGCTCCATCGCTCTCTCATTCTCTCTTTGGTGCTTTAAGCGCCACGCAAATGTGAGAAGCCACCCCAACGCAATTGCTTTCTTCTGATGGCAGAGTTCTTGAAAGCTGGGGTTAGTGAGCATCTGGAACAAAGAGCAATAACTTTATATATACACATTCATACATACATATGAAAAATATATACATCCATATGCACATGTGCAGTTCATTTGCGGTAGAGACATCGCCGCATACCGGTGCTTTTCAATAAATTTTTTTTATTCTGCTACTTTGCTCTTACTACCAGTTCGGCTGGATATCTAACCATTCATTGGCACTCTCATGAAGCACTCTCAATTGCACTTGGATTCTTTTTCTCTCTCTCGCTCTTGTTCTCTTTTGACTAGCTACTGCGCATGGTTCGCTCTCCTCCGCCGGTTTCAGGTCTGTGTTTGTCGCTGCTCATCTTTGCATTCAGTTTCATTTTAATTTTTGTCGTGGCCGGTTTGACGCTCGCGTGCTTCAAACACCAAAAAATCAAACCAAAATTGAAATCAGCTGGGCTGGACAGTGTCACAGTTTGTTCGTTCGTTGAGTGTTCGTTCAAAGCTTGCAAAATTTAGCTACGTGTACGCGCCGACGACAACAGAAATAACCACATCACCATCTCACTAACTGTATTGGTGCATTAAAAGTTTCTCGTCTCTATTCGTCTCGCTGTATATACAAGTATATATATGTATATATTTATATAATTGTGTATGTGTGGGTACATATATATGTATAACTTAAAGTTAACGTCGACTCGTCATCATCGTCAACAACAAAATTAGTAGCCAGAGAGCAGCAACTAATAAAAATTATTGCAAAAATTGTAAAATATAACAATAAGGTAGTGAAATATCATCGTATGTGCGTTTTTTCCATTGTTTTCTCTACATCGCTTTCGTTGTTCGTTTTTGTCTGCCATTGTGTGTATATGTGTGTGCGACTGTGAAACGGTATTAAAAATATAAAAATAGCCATAGAAAGTTATTAAAGCGATTTGCGAAAAAAAGAAAAAAGCAGCAGTGTGCAAAAACAAGCGAAAGCACATACACACATATTATTAATATATCTACATCAAAACCAAAAAAGAGGCGTTCATGAAAAATAGTTAAGGCTTACGTAGCCGCTCCGACTTTTACTCGCGCTCTCTCTCTCTATCCTAACGTCACCGTCTACGACCAGGGGTGCACTTGAAAACGTCGCAAACTTTGTAAACAGCAAAAAGCTTTATGCAACTGTGTGCGTGTGCTCTTGCGAGAGTTTGTCTGTGTGCAATAGTAAAGTGAAGAAACAGCGGCGAAAAGCAAACGCCGTCAACGTCGTCATTCTCCAGTACAAGCAGAAGCAGCAACTGTCAAACATAAAACAAAGTAAATAAAAGCAATTGTCTAAAATGATTCTCATTTTACTTATGTGCATAGATTTTGATTCTTGTTTTCTCCTGTGTTTTTTTTTTGGTTGCGACAAATAATAACCTAAAATATGTACATATGTATTTACATATTCATTATGTACACACACCCGTACTCGCTGCAAAAGTAGCCACAAAATAAAGTTCAATGTCTGCCACAGCAACAATTTATTGCCTAGCTCTTGTGAAAAAATAAATGAGCCGCAGCCGTCAGCTTTTGTTTGCATGCACATACATACATACGTACATAGATATTTGTATATGCATCCGTGTGTGTATATTGAAATGAAAATGAATCAGCGGCTCTTATTAACACCAACTGTATATATTTTTAAATTGTTTGTTAAATGCCAAGAGCAAAATATATAAAAGAACGAAACTGTGAGAGTGATAACGGCAATTGGTATTTTATTTGTCTGTTTCTAAAATGTATCCGATTATATTTTACAATAAAAATATATTGTATTCAAACTTTTATACACATGTGAATAGTATTAAATACTAAATTTATATTTTAAAACCACATACTGTTTTGGATTCCAAAAAACAATCAAGATATTAATTTAAGTAATGGCTTTTTTAATTGTTTACTTTCAATCAAACCTATTCTATGATTTTCTACTATTGTCTGCTTCTATCTATGTCTCTTCCATATCTCTGATAAGAATGTTCGATTTGCATTTGTTTCTAGGCTTACCAGTGGGTTAATCAGCTCAACACTTTGGAGGTTAGTACAATTAATTTCAACAGCTTACTTCAGCAAGTATTTTCATTGTCTCAGTTTAAATGAGTAATTCATCCAAAATTAAAATTGAAGCTATTTTTTTTTTTTTTTGATTTCTTGGCAAATTACGAAGCAAGATTTGAAATGTGGAAGAGTGCAGTAACCAAATTCCAAATGACATGAGTCCGTGTGTTTAAACAAAGGGTATCTTCCTCAGAAACAAAAAAATTAGGATATATCTACATATTTTGTGAAATTTTTGGATTATCTCCTTTCTTATTATTATTTAGTACAATATATCTTTGTATTATCGCAAACCTTTCAAACGTTGGTTGCTATGCAGATAATAATTAACTAAACTTTTATACACATAAAATATGCAGTCATTGCACTCCCGACTTTGTTGTGTTGTTTTTAATGCACCACTCCTCTGGCCGCTATATATAAATATATCTTTTCTTGTTCCGCACATGCTTTACCCTTTCACTTTGTTTTATATGCCAGATTTTAGATTTGACATCCTGGTTGATGACTTGGCAATTTTTAATTCAAAATTTCAATCCTTGCGACAGAGAAGGTTGCTTTGTTAACTTTTTATTGACGTTATTCTCGTTTACAAGCTCGTTCATTTTAATAGGGCGATATTGTCTCGACACTGAAAACTGTAATTCTTGCCGTTAGTGACAATAGTTTCCACAATTAATTATTGAAATTATATAGACTAAATTTTTTTTATTTTTTTTTTTATTAATTTTTCATTTAGAATTTATGTGTATTTAATTCTTTGTATGTATACAACAATGTTATTAAAGTTGAAATATTGTTTTTTAATATTCACATATACATCTATTCAATTCTTCTATTCGTCTATGCAATTCTAATCAGCCTACAATTACTACCTTCACGTTTCATTACCAACAACAATGGAAATAATAAGTTTTTAAGTTGCTTATCAGTAATGGCAAAAACTAAAGAAGCGAAATTATGTCAGCTGTTCTTTGTATCGCCATTTGTTGTTATCCACTCATACAAGTAATACTCGGAATTCAACTAAATTGAGCAGTATGATAACCATTCCAGTAGCTGTACCAGGCACCGGCATCTCGGCAATACGATCGACTATCGCCTGATCAAGTGACGAATGACGAACTGAAGTTTTTTCTGTCGAAGTAGCCCGCAAAGGAAAAGGGATGGTGAATCAGCAATGTGGAATTCCATTTACAATTTTTATGCGATTAGAAGACAAACTGTACTTTTGTGCTGAAAGATACATTTAATATGTGAAAGTTCTTGATGATGTCATCAATGGGGAGAGTATCTGAATTAAAAAAAAAATTAAAATAAAAGTTGCATTTGTCAAGAAAGTTAGACGTGGTTATCAATCTGTATTTAACGCTTTTACAAAAGATATAATTCAAAACCTTATGCTAGATACGCTTACAAATGTATAGGTCAATTCGTTCTAGTTTTCTTTAGCCTTTTATATTTCGTTTGGTGCCATTTCGAGTGAGTCATTTTTAATTAGACACATGCAAGCAGACATATACATGTACATTGTACATGGCACATGTATGTGTGGCTCAGATAACGTTTGCGGCTTCAGTTTGTTGTTGCTCTGGCTGCTGTTGTTGTTGGATTTTGCGTTGCTGTAGTGTAATTATCGAAGGCGGTTTGTTTGCATACAGCCATCGTGTATGGTGTATGTATAAATGTGTTTGCATATTTGTCAACTTATTAATTTATTTTTTTTTTTGATTGCAAATTGATGATTTTAATAATACTTAAAAATTTATGTTTGTTATAGTGACTTAATGCCATAAATAATAAGTGTTATCTTGTAGCACAGGACAAAATAAGTCTGTTAATGAAAAAAGACTAAGTTACTTTGTAGTGCAGACTTCTTTACATACATTCTACTCGTGTAACATATTCAGATTGAGTTGACTTTATTTGATCTGATTAGCAAAGGAATTCTATGTTAGTGCTACTTCCTGTCATAGATATACGAGGGGTGTAAAAATAACTTTGTTTTTGGTCAACTAGCAAACCAAATTCAAATACCCGCATTTACATAACAACTCTGGTTTTAGGAGCGTGGAGAACTAGTTGCATTTGAGTGCACATTTAAGAGTCTTTTGCTCTGAGGCTGTGCATTGTTGTCGTCCTTGCATTTGTTGTGTTCAAAACGTGTTGTCTTTGACAATTTGCCATGTTGACATTGTGAGTTGTTGAATTGAGTGCCCGTGCCCTAAAGGCAAAGTCAACCCAACACTCCATTATCCATCTTTATGCCCGCTTTCGAATCATGTGCTCACGAATTTGAGTTAAGTGTTACTTCCGCTATTCAGACATTCACGAGTCATTCGTGTCATCCATTTCCATTAATTTTCCCAGCATAAAGAAAATGATAGAAGAATGATAAATACCAGTGTTGCCAAAACCGTGGGCAGAGGGAATTCCGGCTTTCTTAAAAAGTGTCTTGAATTTTTCGCTTTTTTTCTTAAAGTAATATGACTCGCATGTAAAAAATAAGATTTAATTTTTTTGTAATACCTTTTGGAATTTTATTAAAATAAAATGTTTAAGCTCAACAAAAAAAATATGTTGAGTTCTTTTATCAAAGGTTTCGAGAAGATATTGGATGATAATTAAAAAATTAAAAAGTACATTTCTTCTGTCTCGTCTTAACCTACATTAGCTTCGTTATTAGCTCGAAGTCGTTTCCGATCACGTTCAGAAGCTATATTTGATTGTGTAACTGCGTTTGAGACACCTTTCGCAAGCACAATATTACGAATGTTTTGCACGTGCCCCATTAATTTTTTGGCCACTGCAGAAATTTTGCAGTATAGTGATTAGTGGTCATTGCGAATGCGACGACTATGTGTCACGCCCCATATGAATAACATATATCTGTATTTCTGTATATAGTGTTCTTGCATATGTTCAACTTCACTTTTTTTGATCAGCACCCATATGTCCTAGTTGTTTGGGGCACAGCGGTCCTAATGTAACCAAATTTATACATAGCAATCCGAATTTTTATTGCTTTGTAGGGGTTGGAGGTATAAGTAATTACTTTGACAAATTGCAGTATAGATGGTTTTAAAAATGTATTACCCCTTGCACCATAAATTTAGTGCTAAAATAGCTTATATCTACTTAAAAATATTGAATTGGAAAAATATAGTGATAACTAAAGAGACATTAAAAATTTAGAATTTTTGTAAAGGTCTCTTTTCTACTTTTTCCTCGGTCTCAAACAAAATAAGGTTTGGAGGCAAAAAGATTCTCCAAAGAATTCTAATAGTGACTGCAAAAATTATTTTTTCAAAATCTCTTCGCTAATATTTATATTATTTAATTATAATTTTTTTGAAAATTGATAAATTTATTCAAGCGGAATTTAAATGAGCTTTCCATTGATGCCAAAATGTACATGAAGTAACTTCAAATTATGAGTAGATTTAACTTTAAAGGTTGTCAAAGTAAATATGCCGACCAGTGTTTTATAAAAATTAACTACATACATTTATATTCATAACCAAATTTATGAGTATTTATAAAATAAATATGCATAAATGCTCGACAGAAACACAAAAAACCAGACAGACTTGCATTTCTTAGTTGTTGCTGGGTTCGGAAGATGCCCCTTGCCCCCTTAGCCCGCTTTAAGTCTTGTACATTTTCATTGTGAACCCTTGACTCATCGAGTATATTATCTGCTGTTTTCTTCTTACTTTAAAGATTAATCTCAGCTGCGTTGAGCTGGTCGCCCACTCAATTGCGCTATCGTCTTTAATTTAATAAATTTATTAATTTGTTTTTGCATGATATTTTTGCTTTTTACATGTTTACATTTACTTATCAAGGCAAGTTCAAGTACTTGGGAATTTGGAGCCGCTGTTTCCGCTCATATATGTAACTGTATCTGTAAATACATGTAGGTCCGTCTTTACATTTGATTATATTATTTATAATTGACATGAAATCAAAAATACTCTCGTTTTGCATCTATCAATTTCGCAGAAATTACTAACCCTGTTTTTTTGTCTACGAGATTTCTACGCTATGACTCCATTTTTAATAGTTTTATTGTTTAAATATTTGGCCAAAAACTGGTATAATGGTTTTGTGAAATTATTATTATGAAGGTTACATGCTTATCAGAGTTAGCGATTTTGGTCTCCAATTATTGCAGTTAAAAACTTAAGAAGCGCGCCGAACTTTTCCTGATTAAAGTATCTGAAACAAGAAGAAAAGACTATCTTCGAAACCGATATGAGTAGCCAAATTTGCCACATTTTGTAAGACAATACCAGATTCTCAAACTGCATTAACATTTGAATCTTTGTCAATTACTAACTTATTTTCGAGTTGTAAAAATTGTTCTTTATCGTGTAATTTTATATATGTTGTTATTTGTTTTTTTTTTTACAGAAATTGTATAGGTCTGTACATATTTGCGACCTATTTTTTGATCTCTTGTTCACACCAAATCTCATTTATTTCCTCTTTTATTCGAATAGTACGGACAGCGGGTTCCCACTGCAGCCTCACCGAGCAATACGAACTCCAGCAGCTCATCGAATACGGGCTCCCAAAGTGGTACACTGAGCACCAGTCTGAGCAACACTACAAACACCACAATGGGTCCCAACGGTACGGTACAGAATCAAAATCAGCAGGGCGGTGAGCAGTTGTCAAAGACAAACCTTTATATTCGCGGACTTCAACAAGGGACAACCGATAAGGATTTAGTTAATATGTGTGCACAGTGAGTATTCTAATTCAATAGAATTAAAATATAAATTCAAAATGTTGCATATACTTAGTCATTTCGGTTCCCTGCTGAGGGACAAAAGTAAGATAAAAGTGAATATATATCTATTTTATGCTCCCTTAACATGCATGTTTGTGGGTGCATATGTGAGAGCAACAGAGATCGAGCGCAGCAAAACGCTGCAGTGATTGCTCAAAGCCGTGTTCCAATATCAATAGAGCCTCACACACAGAGAGCATAAATACGGGGTCCCGTTACCAGTGGCTTCAGCTGCGTTCGGCACAGTGTGCTTGTCTGTCATTATGGCAGCATTACAGTCTTTGAAACTAATTAATTGTGTATGATATCTGCTAGAAGAGTATTAAAAGACCACCCCAAATTATTTTTTTTATTTTATGGGTGGTACGTGTTCCTTTGACAAAACCAACCTCATACCAAAATTTACTCACCTCTATATATTATTTAAAAGTGTTTTTTTTACATGTATGTTAAATCCTCGTATTTGTTTTCCTTTCTAACTTACTTTCTATTTTCTTCGCAGATATGGAACAATAATATCAACCAAGGCTATCTTAGATAAAACAACAAACAAATGTAAAGGTATTTTTTTCTTCACCATTCTCATCATGTTTTTATTTATGTGTGTTTTTCGTATATGTATTATTAGTATGTGTTATGCAATCAAGATAAAAAAATGGTTAACAAAAAAATTACAAAAAAGTATAAAAGAAAAGATTTCCTCAATAACAAATTTTCTTTTTTCTTCCTTGTATTTTTTTTTTTTAATATGCTCAGTATTCGACATGTATGGCGGGCCCTTTTGAATTTTATGGTTTAATATAACCAAAGTTTATTTAAACAAAAGCTTAAACTATTTAATCTGAATTTTAAGAATGTATACTTACACATTCTTTATATTAACCAAAGCTCAAATTATTGCTTCACCCCACTAAAAAACGTATGTATTTTTCTTACCCGTTTTTATATTTTTATAATTGCCAACAACAGAAAGTGTGTGCTAATCCCACGACTACTACCCATAAAATAATGAAAACCATTGAGTTTAAGGTCAATACAAATGCATTGAATACTTAGAATATTAAAACACAAATATACCATTCACACTTTTGAAAATAGTTTTGTTTTTGTATTTTGAAATCATTTTCTCAAATTTTTTTTTATCGATTGGGTTGTACATAAGTGTAATTTTGAGAATGACCGATTGAGAGCTAAAATTGTATACTTTCTATGTTTTAACATCTCAGCCTTTTTTTTTTGATTACTTCAAAATATGAGTTACTAATTTCGTGTACTTTTTCTTTCGCAATCGTATCATCCATGCATTTATTCTGCTGCACTGTAACCCTAATATTTCCTTCTACTACAAATGATAAGATTAATATATGAGATATATTTAACAAATACGAAAACGAGCTGTACAAGCGATTGTGTATTTATTCTCTACGTGTTTTTTCTCTTTGTATAAATATATTTACCCCAAAAATCATGCTGAACAAATGTTTATTAAGGTAGAGAATTATCTCACCAGTTAAACATAATGGGTCAATATATTTAATTATAATTTATTTATTTTTTAGTCCTCCTTTTGATCTTTTATAAGAGCCCTGCGACAACAGATAATTAATTTATTTTTCACTTCTTTTTTCATTTTTTCCCACTGTTTTTTCTTCTTTATTGAAACACTCAATTCGAAACTCGTTTCGAAATTATTTTGTTTTTGATTTGTTTTTTATTATCCACTTGATAATACCGAATGTTATTTTGCACGAACAATATTTCCTCTTCTATGCAATTTTAAATGTGTGCTCAAAATAATATAATTTATTTTTATATTTGTACAATTATGTATATAAATAAATATATATTTAAAAATGCAATTAAAAAAAAATTCCACCTCCCTATGTAAAACGAAACACACACGAAACGAAAAACAAAAACAAAACAAAAACAAAATATGTTTCTTACAGGTTACGGCTTCGTCGACTTTGAGCAGCCAGCGTACGCTGAGGGCGCCGTCAAGGGACTGCAGGCGAAGGGCGTTCAAGCTCAGATGGCCAAAGTGGGTATCTGGGTGCTTCATAGGCCGGCCATTGTACGTTTGTTTGCATGCAAGTAATACTCACTCCTCACACTGCAAATTGTCTGTCCCTATCAAGACCGTGATCCGTAATCCAACCTAACCCCAAACTAATTCCCATATCCAACAAATCGTTTATATTCGTTTACTCTGTTTTTAATGAAGGGTTTATACCTCAAAATTTTTATTTTCAAGAGTTTTATTTAATTTCTTATTAAGATAATTAAATTGAGTTTGTTATTGTTGGAATTATTTAAATTGTTAAATTTTCTATATATTTTCAACCATCTAAAGTCTTTTATTCTTGATCAATTTTAACAGCAGTCCGTCTGTGTGTGCCTAATGCCTATTTTCCAAAAATTTGATCTTTTCTTTTCAAACTATAAGTCGCGTTTAACAGTTAAACATTTGATTCCTCAAATGCTGTTTTGTCCAATATACGTTTATAAATATAAAATTTAATTATTATTTCATCGACATTCAATTTAATTCAATCCCAATCCAAAAATGTACCCGAACTAAATTGAAGCCAAATTCCAACCATAGCAATTCCCCTATATTATAGTGTAGTTAAAATATATATTTAAATATAAAACTCTTTTGTATCCAAATAACAATAGTATACGTCATACGCATCCACAATTATTATAGTACATATTTGAAATTTAGTAGTCATCGACACATTTTTAGCGTACATTAACTGAAGCCAAACGAAATTGTAAAATTAATTTTTAATGAACTCCCTGATATGTCTCATAAGCACATCAAAACCAAAAATATTTTAAAATTTTTAATTCTTTTAACTTACACATTTAGTGTATATTATATATTAATAAGCTAATATAACTTGATTATTTCGTTGACTAACTTGAATTTAGTTGAACTAGTACTCTCACAGCTATACTTTATTATATATGTATTATATCCTTTAGCAGAAATATTTCAAAAAAATAATTAATCGTATATAACATTTTAGTAGATTTGTTGGTAAATTAATTATGCAATAAGTGATTTTTAATTAACAAATATTTTTTTTTAATAGCTACCAGGTATTCAATTAGTGTAATTATCAAAACTCTTTAAATAGTTAAGTATCGTTCAACTCACATTCGAATTGAATCTGTTAATAATTATTTAAAATCAAATCATAAGATAGGGAAATAATAAGAAAGATAATCTGTCAATCAAAGATTAGTGTTTGTTATAATCACCTCAGAAATAGAAATATCTTCGTTCATTTACATTTTATCGATTGACCCTTTATTAAAATCATTCATATTAAGTAGATATCCAGGTTGCTCTTATTAGTTATGTATAAACAGAAATAAATTTAAAAAAAATATACTGTACTGTATGTTTATATTGCAACTAATGGAAGTTGAAAGGTAAAATAGATGCTGAATAATGTGAAAAAGTTAGTATAGTTACGGAGTCTGATAGAGTAAACAATACTTGCAATACTTAGTTCACTATGTCCAGTTTCTACTGTATTATCAACACATCCTTTAAAGCACAGATCACGATCTGTTATATATCTCGACACATAATGTTATTTATTATTATTTTTAGATTTCCATACTTATATTTTTTTTAGTTGGATTTGTGTTAATTAAGTCATACATTCTTAGGCTCGATTTTTCGATGTCTAAATAAGGCGATTGATAACTATTGAAAAGAGAATTTGGTGCAAAATGTAAAGTACCTAATGTCAAATTTGAAACTATATGTTGAATAAAACTTATATATACATTGAAAAAAAGGCCCTAAAAGTTATACCAATAATTATAGCATAGAAAATTTTATTTTTTTATTCATATAGTAAGTATCTTGAAAGTTAAAATGTTCTAAATCGAAACCTGTCCCAGTGTCCACATTGACAGACTAAGTAGCTAAATAGTCAAAACCAAATTAAATTTTTATTAAAGTTGGTATTTAAATCGTAACTGAAAACTAGCTGGTACTTTAGTCGGAATATTAAAATTTGTGTTAGGTACACAACTTGTAAACAAATGAAATCAATATTTGTTTGAATGAAAAGAGAATAACAATATTTAATTACCATATCTCTAATTCGAATCGAATAACGAGCTAGCTTATTAATTATTAAATAGTTATTGATTTTGTACAAAAGTCGAGTATCAAACGTAACGTAATAGTCTTAGATAGAGAATAACATACACAAGATAATGATCACTTAACCTAATTATAGCTCTATGTACTCTACATCTCAAACTGTATAATTTGAACTCGTATATTTGAAGTTATAGCCAGCCATATAACCAACCTACAAAGTTTGTTGTTTCAATACGCAAAATGCTACAAGCCTGCGCCGGCCAAAATCTAACTAAGATATCAAAAACCAAAACTAAACTCTAAGTATAAAACTCACTTAAACTAAGACATACATATGTGACCAGGTATTTAACTTAATTAAGTACAGTTATAGGCAGTTGTACATTTTATATATTCATATATCATAATCAGGATAATCAGACATGCTTATACTTAACATACAAATACACTGTTTAAATTCTGTGAGCTTGCTCCTTTTAAACATATTTTAGGTATATTAAAGCAAAATTTTAAGTCTTTAGCAGAGGCAGTTCATACGACACAACATTTCACATTCGAAATACCAATTAAGTCAGGCACACTGAAAAACACCCACCCAAAACACACTCAAACACTCACTTACAACATTAACAATAACCAGAAAACCAAAAGAGCAAGTGTTTAAAATTTTTTACTAATGACAAAATTTTCGCGTTTTAATTTTTTCCTCCTATCTCCGTCTCTCTCTCTCTCTCTCTCTTTTGAAACATGTGTCTATCGTTGTTTTACATAAATACACACTCATCAAAAAACTTCACACACACGCTTACAACACACGCTTATGCCAAAAATGCTTTTGTTTATGTATGTCTATCTTTTGTGTGGAACCTCGAATTAAAAACCAAACAAATTAAATTAATCGATTGATCCTTCAACAACAACCAACAATAAATACACACACGTAAATTTTTTACACTGCTGTCCAATGCATCCAACAACTACACAGCAACAGGAACAGGATCCCACAAATTTGTATATAGCAAATTTGCCCCCACACTTTAAGGAAACTGATCTGGAGGCAATGCTAGCAAAATATGGTCAAGTTGTTTCCACCCGAATATTGCGGGATCAGCAAATGAACTCAAAGGGTAAGAGAAACACACACAGATATACATATATTATTCTTTACATAAATTTGAAAAACATTAACTATGTCTAGGCGTTGGATTTGCTCGAATGGAAAGCCGTGAGAAATGTGAGCAAATTATTCAAATATTTAACGGTAATACAATACCAGGTGCCAAAGATCCGCTATTGGTAAAATTCGCCGATGGTGGTCCCAAAAAGAAGAATCTTTTTAAAACACCTGATCCAAATGCGCGCGCGTGGCGCGATGTCTCCGCCGAGGGGATACCCGTTACCTATGATCCAAGCATGCAACAAAATGGTGTCAGCGTCAATGTTGGCACACCCATTGGCGTGCCATATTCCCGTTTTGGGGCACCCCAAGTGGGTGGTTACCCAGTGGCTGGCTCACAATGGATACCCGGCTATATGATGACACAGCCAATCACTCAGGTAGATGATCAGGTGAGTAAAGTTATTATTAAACATTGCATTGCATTTGTCCAACATTTATCAGTATTCCTCATCTGCTCTGCAGTATATGCAAATGGCCGCCGCTCCACAATTGGGTGTCACCTCATATAAACCGGAGGCTGTTAATCAGGTGCAACCACGTGGCATCTCGATGATGGTCAGTGGTGAAACGGCTGTGCCTTACGGAACAATGATGCCGCAGTTGGCTACACTACAGATTGGCAACTCTGTAAGTGCTAACAGGGCGACCAATTACATCTGAATTCTTTAAAACAACACTCAAACAATATGTATATGTTTATAAATCTCGTAAGAGCTGGGAAGCGGACTTTTGTACTGCAGCTTCCTTTTTTTTTTTTTGCTTTGGCCGGTAAAGCAGTGTAAAATCTGTTTGCCAGGTATTTTTGGCAATTTTCTTCGCAAGAATATTGTTTGAAAAGCCACTGAATAATAATGGCAAAACGCCGTTAAATGCTATTATATTCTTAAAATCCTTATGGTTAAATTTGAGTGCATAATTTCACCTTTAATATGTGTGATTATATAAGTATGTACATATAATAGTTTGAGTCATGTCGAATCTATAGGCGTAATTTGCCTCTATTGAAATATCTATTAAAGACTTTGAATATTTAAAAAGTGTGCGTTTGAAATTTTTGAATGATGCTGATATATTTTATTTATATTCTATATCTATTCTTATATTCTATTTTTTCCGTTCCTTTTTGGTTCCTTTATAGAATTTTTCTCCATCGTTACAGTATATTAGTCCAACTTATCCATATTACGCACCACCAACTATTATACCAACAATGCCAATGACAGATTCCGAACAGGCTAGCACAGCTGCATCACCCGACGAGGCATACACACAGTATGCACATCAAGCCGCTCCCAAATAGGTCTTCGCGAGGTGAGTGATATCTCTCTCTCTCTCTCTCATCTTTGTCTATAACTCACTGACTGTCATGTTGATGATCAGTGGCTTAAATCCTTTCAAATCGATATCTGATCTCTGTAAATCCCTTATACAGACATTTTATTCTCCAGGCACTCAGTGTACCTAAGCCCTAAGAACGCTTTTGTTGTCTTGCGAATTTTAAAATTATTTGCATGTACTGTGTGCTTAAATCTTTTTCCCATTTACAACAAAAACAACAAGAAAATATTTTCAATACTCACTCGCCTCATTTCATATTTCAATCATTTGCATCTGATTGCAGAGTTTCAATAACTAGCTCAAAAAACAAAAACAACTTTAAAAACACGTCTCCCTTCATACACTTCTCTTCTTCTATTTTGAGTGCTGCCTGTTGTTGCTTGCCTGTTTACTTCCGATCTGTTTGTTAACTTTAAAATCATAACTAAGCATATTTTCTTTTATTTCTTTTTTTGATTCTTGTGTGCCAAAACTACAACAACTATCCCAACACGTTCTTGTCTATATAGTATAGTTACTAAGCAGCCTAAGTACTGGTAATATATACTAGGTAAATATCATTCAACTTAATATACATAATTCATAAAACACCTAAATTTAATATTATTGAGCCGACATGCATTGAACCCAAAAATCTCTTATTATAAAAAAGTAGGCCATGCTTTTCATTATGTAAAGGGATAAAGATAATCAAATCTGTTTAGTTAAAGAAAATCAAGTTTGGATACACAGTTACTTTTTTTTACCATTTATCTAATTTCCTACTCATATTTAATTTAAAAAAAAATAACGACTTTTTCCGTTTCAGGTATAATATTTTAGTACCCGATTTGAGTACTTTGTTATAAAATCGCTGGAATAACAATATTAGCAACTACAAAAAAACTGAAACAACAACAACTATAACAACAATAAAAAGCATTGGGAGAAAACAACAAAAAGAGCAGACAGGAAACCGGTTGATAAAAAAAAGACGTGAACAACAACAGTCAAAAAAAATAATGGTGCTGTTCAGCAAAAATAATGTTTAATGAAAAAGAGAAACAGAGCCAGAGTTATTTATAATAGAAGAGTAGAAGCACAGATAAGAAATATAATGATGATAGATGTTGGGAGCAGGAGCGTAAAAAAGTGAAGAAATGCAAAGACTAAACTTAAATAATATAATATAGTAATAATAAAATATAAAAAAGCTTAACAGCAGTAAAGAAAAGCAGAAGAAGGAATAAATAGTGAAAACAACTTTTCATTGAAGGAACGAAAACACCAGAAAAGTTACCATATAATTCAGAAGCAACAATTGCTACTAAAACAATATTCGTAAATTTTCTAGGTAAGTGAATTTACTTTCATTAAAATATTACATGCGTTGAGAACGAAGAAAGGAAAGGCAATTAAAGCAAGCACAACAAACCAACCAATAATTTGCTTATTTTGACCGAAAATCCAAAATGTGTGCAATGTGTGTTATAATTAACAAAACACAAGCAAATAAAAAAATTGATAATTGATAAGCAAACCGCAGAAGAGATGAAATTAACATTTACATAAAGGCAACATTATTGTTATCGTCTATGTCGTCTATGAAACAAAGAAAAAAACATAAAAATTAATTTTGTTATTATATATTTTAATTCGAATTGTTTATATTTGAGAGCGAAATTGTTGTTGAAATGAAACATTAGGTCTGAGTTTATAGATTTTAGTGTTTTAAGCTAATTGCAAGCACAAAAAATAAATGAAAGGGGAAAGAAAATTGCATTTCTTTTATGATTTTTCAGCAAATTGTATACTTGCATTAAACAAATTGTCAACTCTCAAACGGATGTTATAATTGCAATATTTTTGTTTTTTAGGAACGTTCCACTCATTTGAAATTTTTGCGTTGTACTTTTTGAACTAAGAAGCAGAAATTAAAAAAAATATGAATTAAGAAACCATCCCTATTCAGAGGGAAAAGTAGGTTTAAGTACTAGCAAAAATGCAGTAAACAGTAATTTTAGTAGTTTTAGAGTTAAATAAAGAAATGATCAACAAGTTTATGAATAAAAAACCGATGATGAAAATATGAATGGCTAAATAGGATGAAAACAAAATCTTGTACTAATTTTTAGCATGTTTTTGTGCTCGTCAGTCGATTTAATGATTTTATTTATAACTGTTTACAGTTTTTACGTTTAACTTTGTGTTTCCTTAGCAACTAAATAAGTACACACATATATAAATGGAAAAATAAATCTACAAAAACAAGAAGATGGATATAGAATAGTGTATTTATTCTGCCAGCACTGTAGCTTAGCAAAGAGTCTAGAATGATATTGAGTGACAAAATAAGAAGCGAGATAAAAGGTACATGAAGAAGTGAAGCCAAACAATGAGGCACTTTCGGAAAAAATGAACAATTAAGTAAGATGAAATCGATAGCAAGAAAGAGGAAAATTCTAGTTTCAAACCATAGTTAATTCTTCAGTGTAAAAGGATGCGAAATGTTTTTTTTTAAAAGAAAGAATCAACAACAAGTAATATTAGACGGCACAACAGTAGCAGAAATAAATGCAAAAAATTATTGTTTAAAAATTAAAAAGGAAGCATATGATTAAAAAAAAATAAAAAAGCTAAAAAAAAAACATAATCGGGAAATGCGGCGATTATTTCCCAAGTCTCTAATTATAAGTCTTTTTAGTATTCAATGACTTAATAGATCAATGGAAAAGGAGACAGACAGCACAGAGTTAAAAATTTATGCTTATCAAATTTATTTATATATATATTTTTTTTTTTTTAACAAAATTTACACTCACGCCTAAACGCAGACCGTATTTGTGATTTTATTGAATGAAAATTGAGTGGGATTGAGAATTTCAGGGAAAGAAAGGGAGTAGATTTAAAATACTACAAAAATGAGAGAAACGTTTTTTTTTTTAAATTGAAACCCAGTAAAATCCCAACTGTTTAGATTCTCTCGCACTCATAGTCCATTTACACTCAACCAATCAAACATTCCTGAGCAAAGTTTTTCATATGTTCGAGCATGTTGTCGTGCATGTTATGATTAAAATTAATGAATTGTCATTTTAAAAACAGTTTCAAACAATCTTTTATAACATAAATACCAAAAGAAAACACAACGCCAAAAGTCTTCCTATGCCCAAACAAAAACAAAAGTGGAATGTCTGTTTTCTTATCAATATTATAAAAAAGAAAACACTACAAACTAACTAAAGGCATTAAAAAAAATCTTTTTCGTTAATGTGAAAAAACCTAGTTTCGTTTTTGTTTCAATGTATACATAATATAATTTGCTTTAGACTGATTAGTAATTGAAACAATAAAAATAACTCGAATGAGAACAAATCGCAGAATTGATTACCACACACATAAAACACTCAGCGCCTATTAAAATGTAAACTAGTCGTACAGCTGGATTATCAATTTGCAAACATTCCAAAAGCAAAACTAATGATATAAAATATTGTATACACAAAATAAATTGTAATCAAGAGACGCCTCTGCAGAAAAGAGTTCAATACAGAAAAAATACTGACAAATCACAAATACGTCAACAATTTGAAAAGCTATTATTTTAGCTACCATTCTCTGAATGTTTATTTTTAGCGCTCTTCTTCTATACTCTGTTTCTCTATATGAAGTGCAGTTTTTTTTTTTATTTGAATTTATTTATTTGAATTTGATGTCTTTACCTTTAGAAAAAAAAATAATATAAGCAACTTTTTTGAACTGTTTAAGGCAGAAAATCCTTAGAATTTAAGTTATTTAAGGACAAGTAGAAAAAGTTAAATCTTAACTGCAAATGCTAAGCAACTTTAGTTTCAACGAAAGGAGGAAACATACTAGACCCCGATGAATAACACACACATGTTGTTGATAAGTATAAGAAATATGGAAGAAAAGATTATAGAGAAATAGTAAAAAAAAATGTAGAAGACATAAAAACAACAATATAGAAACTAAGATCAAAGTATTAGGAATTAAGTTTAGCATAACTAAGTTTGGATTGACAAGACGCGTTGCGATTAAGAACACGGAAAGTAAATGTAGTTTTTTAAATGGTAGAAACGTATACGCGTTTTATTAGTTGGCTTGAGTGAAAGTTCACCGCCGAATGGCTGGTAGAAATTTGTAGTTTTTCTGTAGTTAGATCAGGGGCAAATACGCACGCAGTAATGGTAACATGTCGAGTTAGTTTTAATATTGAACATGCTATCGATTGAAAAGTAGTCCTACTGAAATAAGGGCAACTGTTGCTAGACGTTTTTCTTCTTTCACATCAACTTTATCAAACCAAACTTAATAATTATTTGTTTTGCGCCTGTATTTTGTTTTAATTATGTTTAATACATTTACTTTATTTTTTAACTAATTTTAAGTAGTTAAATTATTGTTTGTCTTCAATCAAAATACTACAACAACCAGATGAAGGGAATTCCCTGTAATTTGCCTATTGTTATCTTGAATCAAACCAGACATAACGAAACAGAAATTAAAAATGAAATTGAATTAGTTGAAGTAATTTTTAAGCAAATGCCTAAACTATAAAACTGCAAAATAAACACAATAAATTAAATAAAAACTTAAATAAAGATCACAAGTAAACTGTATGTTTTTCATTTAATGTTTGAGTTTTGCATAATTGTTCTAGGTTTGTCGTTTCGTGTGTAGTTATCAAAAAGCTAAATATTTGCTATGTATAAATTTAGAGTAAAATTACTCACCGTTCACCAAATAGTTTCCAATAATAAATTTCAAATAAATTGAATTGTGTTTTATACAAAGAAGAAAAGCCGTTGTAGAGAGCGGCTGACAGAAAAGTGAAAAAGAAAAGAATAATTGAGAGCAACATTTTTAATTAAGCCAATTTAAGGAAGTAATAAATACATATATATATTTTTTTGAAACTTTTTTGAGAAAATACTAAATAAATAAATAATACGAAATAAATAAATGAGTAAAAACAAGACTATAAAAAAATTAAATAATCAGATCTAATAAATTCAGCATGATAGGCAAATCGAGCGGAGACAAGTATAACGTCATCAGAAGTCAAGAAACAAGCTCATTATATTTAATAAAAAAAAAAATAAAATATCAAGAACAAAAAAGAATAAACATAGTTATAAGTAATCTCAAAAGAAGCTAGCATATACACGCAGCAATTAAAACCTAGTGGAAAAAGAATAAATGACAGAAAAGGAAAGAAGTAATAAACTTTCAGTTTATCAAGGTCAGCCAGGCGCAAAATAATGTATATTTCGCTTGTTGCTATTTTTAGGTTTTAAATCAAAGTCTTTTAAAGAACTTTATTCATTTTCTTGTAAGCGATATCACCGCTTTAACTGGTAACTAAGTATATCTCTATCTTTGTAACTCTCCACAAAAACCCTTTAAAATCTCAGTGTATTTTTTAAGGTATTATTTTTTGCATCAATGTGACGCTTTTAAGCATTTTTATATGCTATGGAAAAAAATGTATTAAAACCTAGGAAAATCAGAAAGCAACAGAATAATGAAGAAAGCAACAGAATAAATAAAGAAAATATAAACATGAAATATATGAGAATAAGAAACAATGCAACAACTTTGCTAAAACTTTCAAATTTATAGGCGTACGTTTTGTGCGCTCAATCTTAATGCAAAAAATCATACATTAAAGAAATGGAGCTGAGGAGATAAATTAAAATTCAAATGAATAAAAACAAAAAATAAGTATAAGCAAACATTTTGCAGCTTTTGTGCTTATTTCGCTTAAAAAAAGTATGACTAGTTAAAAAACGGAAAAACATCTATCTGTAAGTAAAATGAAAACTGCAATCATTGAGGCAATGCATTGAAATGCGAAGAGCAGCAGAAAACAAAACTGAAAATAGCAAAAGATCTAAGAGAAATTCGAAGAACTCTAAAATAAAAATGTCTCTTTACAAACACTAAAGAACAAATGCTGTCATCCAAAAAAAATGAAACTGTACTTTTTCTGAATCAATAAAAGACAAATTGATTTTCTGTAAGAAAACAAATATATGAAGTTTTTTTCTTAAATAGTTCTTTAAACTTTGCACTTTTTTCCAACTGATGAACGGTGTCAAATCAAACATAATGCAACGAGCTACTAATTTATTACATAATTTCAATTTTGTATATTTATAAAATTGGAATTATGTTCACGGTGATGGGCACATACAGCAATAAGTCAAAAATCTTCTCCGAATAAAGTACACTAACCCTTAAACAACAACCATATAATATCATTCCCATATATAATATTTTTTTGATAATTTTTTGATAATATTCAACCAAAAATTATTTGTAACTGTTAATTATATGTATATACAAAATTTATTTAAAAACCAAATAGTTATTCCGCTTGAAAATCGGTTCAGTTTTTAGAAGACCGATGTACCGTCGACTGCAGCCTTTTAACTGTTTACAGTTTCTGATTTTTAATTAAACCTTGAATAGCTTTCATAGTGCTGTTTGTCTACGAATTAGTAAATGAATAATTGACATGTCCTTGATTAAATTACGAAAACGTGTTGAGCGAATTGACCCTTTTGAACGCTGCTGTCTAAAGGCGTTGAGTTGCTTGCAAGCAGAAAGAAAGGAAACATTTGAAAAAGAAAAATACAGAATCGAAAAATTTAAGTATGTATCCTTTGCAACAACAATTGGAGCGGAAGACAGAAGCAGAAAAGTCGCTTAGCAACAGTCATACACACATTTTACCCATTGAAAAAGACATTCGGTTTTTGTTGCTTTAAGAAAATACGGCCACCGCTCTCAGCTCTTGGCAAGCACAAATAAGGACATCTGTTTTCGAGGAGAAACATTATCCACATCGCGTTTTGGCAAAAGCAAAAGAGCCAAGTCAAACGGCAGTGAGCACAAGGACCACTCAGTTAGTAAAAGTCAGCCTGTGACCAGACATTCCTTCAATCATTCATGTAGTAGCAACTGACGGCAGATGTGTGAAAGCCAAGTGCCCATTTTTGCATTTGAGTCACTGGTGTTTAAAACATCATTCAAGTTTTTCATTTTCTGGTTTCTTTGGCGCGCATCTGCGATATGTTGTCTTCTCTTAAATAGTTTGTTATAACATCTTATGCACCACACGCGCCGGTTAGTGTTTAATATTTGTTTGGCACCATCATTATCTATAATAAAAAAGGTGACCATGATAGCAAATCGGCATTTATGACTGGCAAACGTAAGTACTTTGCCTTTCGAGCACTTTCCTACTGTGCCGAGATAATCAATGATTTATACTACGAGTAGCATCCTCGTGGTCGATCCTAGGATGATTCCTATTGTTGCACGGTAAGCAAACAAATTGAATTTAAAAGGTTGTCAGCAGCAGAAATTAGTTTTGCTTTTTGAGTTTTTGAAATAGATAAAAAGCAGTGGGTGGATGGGGAGTCGATGAAGATATCATAGAGTGACAGCAAAGAAAAGAGAGCACACAATTCAAAAATTGTGAGCTTGAAATAAAGTAAAAATATGGATAATAACGTTAAAGATAAAGGAGCTTTTCATATAGTTTGATACAAGTAAATTAGCTTCAGACAATACCTTTTGTCTGCGTAATACAAATTAGAAAATTAGTTGTGACGTTAGTTAAACTTTGCGTTGGTCCTGTTAAGTGCAACTGGGCCTTAAGTATAATGTTCCCATTTAATGATAAGTAGTGTACATTTAAAAAGTCTAGTTAAATGTGATATATTCGAACAAATCTTTTTATATAATTGGGTTTTGTTAAGTACTAATGCATTTGCCATAAAGTGACATACAAAACTGATAGACAGTATCTTTTAAGCACTACTTTAACTACATCTACTACACACTCTTCTGTTTTACTTACTTCTTCCGTTTTACTTACTTCTTCCCCTTGTTCTTCATCTATCCCCTTTCAGACAGTGATGCATCGATTATGCGGGTAAGTCTTATATATCTTTATTTAAATTGAAATATCTTCATTAAAATAGACTGAAATGCATCAATTGTGCGTGTCCTGAAAATCCATAAGGGTATGCAAATACCAAAATCTAGAAATTTTGTTCCAAAAATTAAAAAAGAAAAATTCTCAGTAGTTTAGTGTTAGGTCTGAAAGGGTTATGTCTTTTAAAATTTTACAATGCATCAATTGTGCGTGTCCTGAAAATCCATAAGGGTATGCAATCACCAAAATCTAGAAATTTTGTTCCAAAAACTAAAAAAGAAAAATTCTCACTAGTTCAGTGTTAGGTCTGAAAGGGTTATGTCTTTTAAAATTTTGAATTGTCAAATCCACTGCAATATCCAACTTTGGCTACAACAAATGAAATCCGCATACCTTGAAGGCAACTTCCGACGGACAAATAAGTACATATACATGTATGTATATTTCATTTTTGGTTGTCTTGTCTGAATGTTGTATATTCGTCGACACATAGTGATGTAAATTTGTGTGAACACATCGATGTCGATGCTCATCGATGCTTCCAAAATAAAATGTTTTTTTTACATGTCTACAACCTAGCAATTTTTCAAGTCAAAATAGTTGTTAATTTTGGCATGATTTCAGCTTAAAATTCGATATTTTTGATGAACATTTTTTATGATCGAAATAAATTAAATTTGAATTCAGAATGAATTTAAAAATTAAAACTATAATCATAATGACATTCCACTAAAATTCGATATTTTTGATGAACATTTTTATTGATCGAAATAAATTAAATTTGAATGCAGAATGAATTTAGAGGTTAAAACTATGACATTCCACTTTTAAATCGGAACATTTTTTCGCAAAGCCAATAAAAATTGAAGTTTGCCTATGTATTAACTTAGCAGCTTTACAAGTCAAAATATTTGGTCTGTGATCTTTCCCATTCTTCCCCCTTTTGACCAATACTGAAACGAGCAAAAATGTTAACGACAGCATCTCTCTGGTGCTGGACTGCTCTGGTATTGGTACTGGTGCTGGTACTAAGGGGATTAAACGCGAGTGAGAGCTAACAGCAATTTGTAACGATAATTGTGTGTATTTTTCAGTGACAATAACGTTAAATGTTGATGAGGTTACCTGCCTGGTACAGTCCACATATGTTCAGTATCCACATCTCAGTTCATGGCTTTTATCCATGTACGTCATTCTCGTAACGTGATGCCATAAGAGGGACGCTAGTTACGTTCAGTGCCTAAATGACAAACATTTTTAAGCAGAGAGAGCAAAAAATGTTCTATATAATGGCCGCCAAAACGGACATAAAGTCCTTGTCAAAAAAGCTTCTTGTGCACATTCTTAAGTGCGAAAACCATTTAAGGTCAGAAAACTGCTATGATTTAACAAAGATAAAAAATCGATCCAGTCGAGAGTGTTTTATCAATAAATACAAATGATTAAAAAAGGGAACATAACAATTTAATTATCAAAAAATTTTTAATTATACTTAATTTAAGTAATTACTCTTAATTTTTTATCCAAGCAAATTAATTAGGAAGCTATTTAAATACAAAAATGAAAAAAATCGAGTTATTCTATGACGCTTAAATCACTTT
Organism: Drosophila rellima; assembly: GCA_035043635.1. NCBI lineage: Eukaryota > Metazoa > Arthropoda > Insecta > Diptera > Drosophilidae > Drosophila > Drosophila rellima. The sequence continues at coordinate 68,269 of JAWNMV010000529.1, forward strand.
TAGGATATTCAATAATTTTATTTGGAACGCTCAAAACTAATGAACGAATGTGCAAGGCTATATTTATAAATATAGTGACTTCTTTAGTCGTTTCATACTACACATAGACTCGGCCGCTGAGACTTTTTTTTTTAAAAAAGTGGGTGAATTAAACAAAGCACTGGCTTTAAATACTTTTTTTTTAATGATTCACATGTCGGGTTTGCGAGCAACTTTAGAATGTGTTCCTTCTTTTCACACTCACGGTACATTTTCTTTTATGCGACTTTTTGATGTTTGACTTTTTTTCTTAATGTTTGTGCTTGTGAATGCTAATACGTACACAGTGTATTTAGTTCATCTGAGCCTCATCACCGCATGGTTACTCGTAATTTTCTATGCAAACACTGAGGCAAGTTACCTCATCGGTGTGGCACGTACACATTTTTGTTTGACGATATTTATGACTATGTTTAGTTGAAGCTTTTAACCCTACATAAAAGGAAGAGAGCCACTAGCACACACATACATAGAAGTTTATGAATTTCCAATGTCTGAATAAACTCTGTTTATCTTTTAACTGTAAATTGTTGGTTTCTTTAAAAAAAGCGTTCCTTTAACTCTAGCAGTACTATTTTCTACAATTGACGCTCAGCGGTCTTGGATATTTTCTTAAAATCGGAGATCCACTAGTTTTATGAACTTTTGTGTAAAGGTTTGAAGGTTTGAAAAATGGAACTAAATGTAAACTAAAAATTAAATACAACGATTTTCTAACGAAAAGAAAGAATTTTGAATGTTTAAAATTTCAGACCAAAGTTGTTGCCAAGCTACATACATATTTAGCAGAGGTAGTCAAACAAAATTTGTTTCACAAAATTATTGCGACATACATTTTTGAGCGTAAAATATATGTGGATATCGAGTGCATAATATAAACAACAGTCAAATAAGTCAACGTCATCATCTCCATAAGGTGCAGAACTCACATGAGTACATCCTATGACAAAAGACTGCAGCAGGCAACAAAGTTACAGGACGTAAAGCAGCCAACGAAATATAAAAGCAATAAAATGTGTTTAATGGCGCGTAAATGTAAAAATTATGCCAAATATAAAAACCAGCAATGACAAGTAATGCACGACTATTAAATACCCTTACCAAACCTTCTTGTCAAAAAATTTAATATAGGTCCCATTTTGATCAAAAACATATTGTTGTATTAATCAAGTTGTTCTGTGTCTGGAAGATTAAGATCTTATTGATACAATTATTTATTTATTTAAATATAAAGTTCGTCATACAAGAAATATCGTAACTTTGCTGGAAAAAATCAGAAATATTGATCTTAAGTGATTTTAATGAGCATCTTTTGAGTTTATTATCAGGGCGTTAGAAAATTGTATTCTTCCAAAAGAATATAGACTCCGACAATTACGGTCAGATAATTTGGCAGTTTCTTTTGTATTCACAAAAATATCCCAATTTATAGTACTAATTCAATCAATTCCAGTTGTTTTCTAGTGTAGAGCTGGCCTGTGAATATTCAAATTGTGAACTGTTTCTTTTTATCTACAACTTGAAGTAATTTGTCCCTTTACTAAGATAATTTTGATGTTTTTAAATTGTAAGGATACATTGAAACTAAGTACAAATAATAAGTATTTATTTTCACTTGGTAGAGAGTTTAAAATGTCTATAGTTATTTACATGATAAAAACAGCCATAATCATGTTGAACGCCAAATCCGACGGTTTTGGCTAACAAGATGCACAGAAAGACAAAAGCACAACAATCAACCAACAGGACATACAGGATATGGGCGGGCAAAGCTCAAAATGTACGTCTGATTGCCAAATAGCTACATGTGTATGTATGTGTATATCAATGCAGTTAGTATGGTTTTAATTTTTCTCTCGTCTAGAAATTAGTTAGACTTGCATTTATAAATTTTAGTCCAATTAATAAATTAGGCTCGCACTTTTTAAATTCAATTCCGTATTGAAGTTTTCTTTTAAATGATAAAACTTGCGCCTATCTCTATGGGTATTATGAGAACCTATAATATGTTGTCGTTTCCGACTCGTTGGTAGCTGTTTTTCATGTCATACAAGTGCAACAGCCATAACAATTATAATGGCAACAGCAACTGTAGTTAACAGTCACAGTGACCACAAAACGGAGATCAAAATTGAATATGCAAATTTAAACTGAACTTTGTGAAATGTTCTAAAAGGAAACAGAACCGAAAAACCCTGAACGGGGTGGAAATCAGTACTACGATCGACAAATAGGAAAAAGTGAAATAATAGGAGCAAATTTAAAGCTGCAGCTTTGATATTTGGCACACGGAATGTGCGTCCTTTTTAGGAAAACTCGTGCAGGGCATAAAATATAAATCTAAATTAATCAAAGTTTAGTTTTCAGTTTCATTTCAGTCGACAAACGACAAAACTCCTTAAACAAAGGCCATTAATGTATCAATTTTATATTTTGAACAATGCACCATAAAGAATTGAGTATCAGCGGTGGGTAAAAGTGGCGGAAAGAAAAATAAAAAAATCGTAACCAATCCCCGCCACCAGAATGGTATCCTCATCAACAAAATTATGCCATTCAATAATAATAAAAGTGATGGTAAGGCTTCATGAGCTGTAAAGGGAGTTGGGTTAAATAAACCGAATACCATTATCATCATCAGAAACTGCTGTGTAAAGTATGCAAAAGTGCAATATCTCACTCGAACTATAGTCGCGACTACACTCAGAAAACAAATTTACCTTTAGAACTAAAATTACTTTATGACACCAAAATTAAATTGTATGTCTTAAAAGACTTACAGCTAGGAAATTTTACCTAAATAAATTTTCTTCTATGTCGTAGATTCGTAGGTATCAACTTTAAAATACGAATTTTTCCTAAAACTTATACATAGCTATATCTTTTCCATGTTTAGTTACATAAGATTTTCAGCTAATTTGTCAGTTTTGTGGTAATTTACGGCCGTAAAACTTTTTGGTAAGGAGGTGCCTAAAATTAAATCAAATTTTCCTCCTCTATCATTTTAAAATCTTAGGTAGTATTTTTTCTAGGTTTACTGGTTCGAGTATTGTAGTGGTTTTTGTGCAGAAACTACATGACAACTTCTTGCAGAAAACTTTTCAAGTAGCCGCCTAGTCTTTTTAATTTACGATGCGGTACAGCCAACCCAAAAAGAATCAAAAGTAAAACAGAATCAGACCCAGGCCAAGTGTATCTGATGGCGCAGGCAGGAAATGGCACTGGGGTTGCAACATTGGACTGGGGTAGTGAAATACATTTGTCAACGGGCAGCGGCGACTGGAAACTAAGTACTGCATATAGAAGAAGAAGATGCGGCAACAGTTAAAGAAATTAAAGCAGACGAATCACTACAAGAACAAACAGCCGCGTCGCAGTCCTGTGCTTAGGCTCTAGACGCCTACACCCACAGTGTATACTAAACACCCAATTCACTTACAAATGTACGCAGAGAGGGAGAGAGAGAAAGAGAGCCACTTGCTGGTGGCGTAAATTTAATAGACTGCAACTGTCTCAAGTTGCAAAGTTGATTTGCCAGTGGACGCTGCTTCGTCCTGTCATCGTTCAGCTTTATATGCTATCCCAAGCTTTGGTCTGCTTGATAATATGGTCTTCATCGTTATCTTTACTTTGAGCCCAGTATCCGAAAGTAACACAGTCTATTGTGTTTGTGACAATGATTATCTGTCCTAGACCTATTTCTCTGAGATTTTAGGAGAAAGTTCGAGAGATATTGCAAATATTTGCAAATCAAAGAGGAATACAAAATTTCTTTTTTTTTGTTTATCAAATTTATATTTTAGAAGATTTGTCTTTGTATGCTTTGTGGTCTAGTGGTTTTTATTTAATTAATTTTTTTTTATAATTCCTTTTTAGTTTGAATTTAATTTATGGTGAGCTGATTAACTGTAGCGATCTTACTTGTTCTATTTATATTCCATAGTTTTATAATCTATTCTTTGCTTTTTGGGTATGTGTCATGGTTATGCCTTATGCAGGTTTTGCACTTTGCTCATATTTTTTTCACTTGTTTTTCTAAATGTTGCCAACCAAAAAGAATTCGTGGGTGTTCGTTTTTATGAGTACACTTGATGGGCGCCTTGGCTTTTGTAAACATTAACCTCAAGCGCTTTCAGGGATGCTAGTCTGCTGGTCCGCAGATTCTAAAAAAAATTAAATTACCATAATAGGTATGTTGGTATACGATAAAAGCCTTATAAGCATATTTATATAATACACTCTAAAGTTTTCATTTTATGTGTAAGCTAATTTCTTTAGAATTTTAACGAGACTTAATTTTACCAATAGTTAATTTTCCATGGTAAGAAAATAAAACATTTTTAAATACAATTATATGAATCCTGCAGCTGTGTAATAGTAATGTTAAAATCGTAATAAATGTGAATTTGAGTAAAATTAATCTGATCGTAATGGAGTTTTACAAATTTAAGAAAATTATTTAATCATTTAAAATTATTAAGTTTTAATTTTAAGTTTCATTCACATTCTTCCAATTTGTTCGTGTGCTGCTTGAAAAGTTGTGGCAGATATAAATACAATCATTGCAGAACCTTTTAGTTTTCTAAAAAAAAAAACGCATTTCGAAGCAGACATATATAAAAAGTGTTTTTGCTGTCTAAATGCAAAGAAAAGTGCTCCAAATATACAGTACGAGTATAAGAATACAACACTTTTGTAATAGATAATTTGTTCGGAACATTAACTGCTGTCTATTGCCATTACCCCTAACTAACAACCAATTGCAGTAAAACCTTTCCACAGAGCGTTCTTAGAAAACTCGATGGCTGTTCAATTGCTGGTGAAAAAGGAGCAGTCACAGCAGCAAGGACAGGAGTCAAGTCAACCGGTCAGGTAGTACTCTTTCAAAGGTTAAATGATGCAGTTACAACAAATTACGTAAGAATGCCAAGGCTCCTTTAAACCGGGGAAAAGTATGCGAGACGAAATTGCGGCTAAGCGGCAAGCATCAGAGGTAGAATCAGGCGCATTGAAATCATCAACAGCAATGAAGGAAAAAGTGCAATGCCTCGGAATCAAAATTTAGGTGTCGTTGAAAAGTTTAATAAAAGTGATAACTCAAGATTTAAAATTAACAAAAAATACCAAAAACTTCATAGGGGGAGTAATAGATGTTGTAGGAAAAAAAATAGATTAAACGTTGAGACGTTGTTTTATCTAAAATATCGTGGGAATAATAAATCGTACACCTCGTACATGCACATGAAACATCAAACATCTTTTTCCCAAGAATTTCACTAAAAAATGTAGGATTTGTAAAACATTTAAATTTAAATTAAAAAAGTTAACGACGTCTATTAACCTAATCATTGGCATATATGCGCAAACGGATGTAATATCGCCATTTATTACAGTGGCTGTGGCTACATGGGCCGAAGTTCAATTTTCAAGGCACCTGTTTACTTAAGTAAAAGGCAGAGACACAGGTGTATGTTTGTGTCTGTGCTTGTGTATAACAAATTTTATAGGGACAATAAGAAGGCAGAAAATTAAGGTCAGAATACGTCAGTGGCAAACGAAACATTTATAAAGAAACTATTATCACACCTAAACTACACTAGGGGTTCCCGTCCATTAGTTGCAGTTGAAATTAGATATGGGCACGGGCTTCCCTTTGAAGGTCCGGCCCGGCCCGAGCCCGAAACATATTTTTAAGGCCCGGCCCGGCCCGGTCAAATTTTCAAGAGGCCCGGCCCAATATTACTATGGAAAAATAACTTATTTTTTTTCCTTATTCATTTTACCGCTTTGTCGCCTTCTTTTTCTTATAAACACACGTGAAATTAAGTTTAACAAACATATCGATAAGTGTCATATCGACAAAGGAGATGTGTAAATAATATAGCAGAGAATTATAGAAATATTTTTAGCAATCCATATAAAATTTTTATAAAATCGTGACTTTTCGGGCCTACCGGGCTTTTGGCTTAGGCCCGGGCCCGCACGAAAAAAAGCCCGTTTTCGCAAGTCATGCACGAAGCCCGGTGATTTTTTGAAGAGGCCCGCGGGACACGAAGCCCGCACAGGCCCGTGCCCATCTCTAGTTGAAATACAATAATTTATCTCCCTATAAATGCCGTAGCTATTTCACAATTTTATTTACATCTCTCCGCAATCCAACATTTATTTCCGAAATAATCAATATATAAACAGCAAAGTGTAAGGTTATATCTTTAGAATTTAACTTAAGCAGTTTTTGACACTTCGAAATCTCCTGTACAGAAAATATGTACATATACGATGGGAATCAAGCTCAAAAAATTAGAATTGCTTCCGTGAAAATATAAGTGAATGTATGTAGTTAGTTGTTAAGCTTACAGAAGCATGATATTAATTTAAATTTTAGCCAAAGTGGCTTATTTCCTAAGCCCAAAAATAATGAAAAGTAGAAACAAAAAAATACAAAGGAAATAAGTGAGAACGCTATAGTCGACCTTTTGAACTTTAATGATGTAAGCTAACACAAATTCCCACTTACATATCCACACACATTTCAATATTCTATATGTTTGTACTCGTCAGTGATTGAATTTGTTTTAATGCTCTGCATTGACTAAAATTGATTAAATCGACACGTGTTGGTATACTTGACGCCGCTTAGAGTAAAGTTTTAATAGTCTCCTAAGGCAATTTTAAAAATGTATGCTAATATGAGCTCTGGATAACAAAGGAACATTTAAAATTAATAGCTGCATCACTCGGTTCATTTGCATAAAATTCATTGGGGAATTTGGTATAAAACATATATGTATAAAGCATAAGAATTTACTATTTCAAAGCCTAAGCGTATTATTGCAAAGCCTAAATGCTATACGGTATCTGGGAGTTATATTTATGTATATTGTAGAGAAATGAGTGCTTTGGGAACCATATGGAGCTTGTATTTTGGTTTCAGTATTCCACATGTGATGTCGGCTTATATTGTGTGAGAGACAGGTATCGCAGTTATTATTATTTACATACTCTTTGTCCTGACTCATTGACTTACATACTAAACATTCTGAGGGCCAAAGTGGAACAAGCTAGAAGGCTGATTTTTTACATAACTAAGAATTTACATTTTGCTTAGAAACCAACACGTCAGAAAATTTTTCAAAAACTGTTTTCTCTCTTTTTGATTACCCCACTCTATTGCTTCTTCCTTCATTCATACTTTGCAGATACAGCGCAGTGGAACGAATGCACAAAGCGCCTGCGTTGGAGAGCAGACTAAAAGAGCTGAATAAGTTGGTAAGCGCCTTCGCCCAAGCAAATGCCGGGTAACTTAAGAGTTATGTATATCCTACGACTAAGCCGAGCCACTGAAATGTGTATACTTACTTATTCGAACTAAAAAGAGACATGAGTGCATGAGAGAAGTGACATATATGTATATATAGATTAATGTTCTGTTGTCTTTTGTGGGACCGCATTTTGAACAGCTGTTGCCGCTGGCTTCTCATATTTATCGACCATGACGTCAAGTTATTCTCCTGTCTTAAAAAAAAAGTAGTAAGCATGGCAGCAACAATTACAAAAAACTGCAAAATGTTCCCTTATTCATAGTACATGGTATTCTCTTAATTTGAATAAATTAGTCAAATCTTGATAGATTTTCAAAACGGATGCTTTTTGGCCCATTATATTATACAAATATTGATTTGGTTTCAAAATTGGACGATTTTGAAGAACTCATTTTTTTCGGAAATTTTACATAGTTACCCCTTTTCATTTTTCGAAAATTTTCAAAAATTTTAAATCTTAAATTTATGCTTTAAATCGACTCCAGGTGATAAAATTAGGGTAAAAAAGTACTTTTGCGCTAATTTTCGGTTAGTTTCTTTAAGATTTATACCAAAAACTGCAAAATGTTCTCTTATTTATTGTATTTATATGGGATTCTTTTAATTTGAATGGATTTGTCAAATCTTGATAGATTTTAAAAAGGGATGTTTTTTTGACCATTTTATTATACAAATATTGATTTGGTTTCAAAATTGGACGATTTTGAAAAATTCATTTTTTTCGGAAATTTTACATAGTTACCCCTTTACATTTTTCGAAAATTTTCAAAAATTTTAAATCTTAAATTTATGCTTTAAATCGACTCCAGGTGATAAAATTAGGGTAAAAAAGTACTTTTGCGCTAATTTTCGGTTAGTTTCTTTAAGATTTATACCAAAAACTGCAAAATGTTCTCTTATTTATTGTATTTATATGGGATTCTTTTAATTTGAATGGATTTGTCAAATCTTGATAGATTTTAAAAAGGGATGTTTTTTTGACCATTTTATTATACAGTTATTGATTTGGTTTCACAATTGGACGATTTTGAAAAATTCATTTTTTTCGGAAATTTTACATAGTTACCCCTTTTCATTTTTCGAAAATTTTCAAAAATTTTAAATCTTAAATTTATGCTTTAAATCGATTCCAGGTGATAAAATTAGGGTAAAAAAGTACTTTTGCACCAAATATCGGCTAGTTACTTTAAGATTTATGCCAAAAACTGAAAAATGTTCCCTTATTTATTGTATTTACATGGTATTCTTTTCAATTGAATGGATTTTTCAAATCTTGATAGATTTTAAAAAGGGATGTTTTTTTTACCATTTTATTATACATTTATTGATTTGGTTTCACAATTGGACGATTTTGAAAAATTCATTTTTTTCGGAAATTTTACATAGTTACCCCTTTACATTTTTCGAAAATTTTCAAAAATTTTAAATCTTAAATTTATGCTTTAAATCGACTCCAGGTGATAAAATTAGGGTAAAAAAGTACTTTTGCACCAAATATCGGCTAGTTTCTTGAAGATTTATGCCAAAAACTGAAAAATGTTCCCTTATTTATTGTATTTACATGGTATTCTTTTCAATTGAATGGATTTTTCAAACCTTGATAGATTTTAAAAAGGGATGTTTTTTTGACCATTTTATTATACAATTATTGATTTGGTTTCATAATTGGACGATTTTGAAAAATTCATTTTTTTCGGAAATTTTACATAGTTACCCCTTTACATTTTTCGAAAATTTTCAAAAATTTTATATATTAAATTTATGCTTTAAATCGACTCCAGGTGATAAAATTAGGGTAAAAAAGTACTTTTGCACCAAATATCGGCTAGTTACTTTAAAATTTATGCCAAAAACTGAAAAATGTTCTCTTATTTATTGTATTTATATGAGATTCTTTTAATTTGAATGAATTTGTCAAATCTTGATAGATTTTAAAAAGGGATGTTTTTTTGACCATTTTATTATACAAATATTGATTTGGTTTCAAAATTGGACGATTTTGAAAAATTCATTTTTTTCGGAAATTTTACATAGTTACCCCTTTACATTTTTCGAAAATTTTCAAAAATTTTAAATCTTAAATTTATGCTTTAAATCGACTCCAGGTGATAAAATTAGGGTAAAAAAGTACTTTTGCGCTAATTTTCGGTTAGTTTCTTTAAGATTTATACCAAAAACTGCAAAATGTTCTCTTATTTATTGTATTTATATGGGATTCTTTTAATTTGAATGGATTTGTCAAATCTTGATAGATTTTAAAAAGGGATGTTTTTTTGACCATTTTATTATACAGTTATTGATTTGGTTTCACAATTGGACGATTTTGAAAAATTCATTTTTTTCGGAAATTTTACATAGTTACCCCTTTTCATTTTTCGAAAATTTTCAAAAATTTTAAATCTTAAATTTATGCTTTAAATCGACTCCAGGTGATAAAATTAGGGTAAAAAAGTACTTTAGCACCAAATATCGGCTAGTTACTTTAAGATTTATGCCAAAAACTGAAAAATGTTCCCTTATTTATTGTATTTACATGGTATTCTTTTCAATTGAATGGATTTTTCAAATCTTGATAGATTTTAAAAAGGGATGTTTTTTTTACCATTTTATTATACATTTATTGATTTGGTTTCACAATTGGACGATTTTGAAAAATTCATTTTTTTCGGAAATTTTACATAGTTACCCCTTTACATTTTTCGAAAATTTTCAAAAATTTTGAATCTTAAATTTATGCTTTAAATCGACTCCAGGTGATAAAATTAGGGTAAAAAAGTACTTTTGCACCAAATATCGGCTAGTTACTTTAAAATTTATGCCAAAAACTGAAAAATGTTCTCTTATTTATTGTATTTATATGAGATTCTTTTAATTTGAATGAATTTGTCAAATCTTGATAGATTTTAAAAAGGGATGTTTTTTTGACCATTTTATTATACAAATATTGATTTGGTTTCAAAATTGGACGATTTTGAAAAATTCATTTTTTTCGGAAATTTTACATAGTTACCCCTTTACATATTTCGAAAATTTTCAAAAATTTTATATGTTAAATTTATGCTTTAAATCGACTCCAGGTGATAAAATTAGGGTAAAAAAGTACTTTTGCGCTAATTTTCGGTTAGTTTCTTTAAGATTTATACCAAAAACTGCAAAATGTTCTCTTATTTATTGTATTTATATGGGATTCTTTTAATTTGAATGGATTTTTTAAATCTTGATAGATTTTAAAAAGGGATGTTTTTTTGACCATTTTATTATACAATTATTGATTTGGTTTCACAATTGGACGATTTTGAAAAATTCATTTTTTTCGGAAATTTTACATAGTTACCCCTTTACATTTTTCGAAAATTTTCAAAAATTTTATATATTAAATTTATTCTTTAAATCGACTCCAGGTGATAAAATTAGGGTAAAAAAGTACTTTTGCACCAAATATCGGCTAGTTACTTTAAGATTTATGCCAAAAACTGCAAAATGTTCTCTTATTTATTGTATTTATATGAGATTCTTTTAATTTGAATGAATTTGTCAAATCTTGATAGATTTTAAAAAGGGATGTTTTTTTGACCATTTTATTATACAAATATTGATTTGGTTTCACAATTGGATGATTTTGAAAAATTCATTTTTTTCGGAAATTTTACATAGTTACCCCTTTACAATTTTCGAAAATTTTCAAAAATTTTAAATCTTAAATTTATGCTTTAAATCGACTCCAGGTGATAAAATTAGGGTAAAAAAGTACTTTTGCGCTAATTTTCGGTTAGTTTCTTTAAGATTTATACCAAAAACTGCAAAATGTTCTCTTATTTATTGTATTTATATGGGATTCTTTTAATTTGAATGGATTTGTCAAATCTTGATAGATTTTGAAAAGGGATGTTTTTTTGACCATTTTATCATACAAATATTGATTTGGTTTCAAAATTGGACGATTTGAAAAATTCATTTTTTTCGGAAATTTTACATAGTTACATAGCTATATGATATAGTTTTCCGATTTCAACCAAATTTGATCAGGATGTTTAGGACCATCCCAAATGCATATCCTGTCAGTTTGGTCGAGAAAAGTTTTTCATACTAAAACTTGATTTTCTACTGATCGTTCCTATTGCAGCTATATGATAAGGGGGTCCGGTCCATATTTTAAAACAATCGGGATCTGCGCCCGCTATCCAGGAAAATACATACCAAGCTTGAAGTCTCTAACTCTTATAGTATCTAAGATCCTTTGACTCAAACAGACGGACAGACAGACGTACATGGCTCAATCGACTTGGCTGATGATGCTGATCAAGAATATATATACTTTATAGGGCCGGAGATGCTTCGTTCTGCCGGTTACATACATTTCAGAAAACCATTATATTTTTTTATTACCATTTTCAATGGGCACAGATTATAAAAAAAATGGTAGCCAAGATTACACGAAATTTCGAGAAAACATAAAAAGTTTTTTTGACATTAAGAAAACTGATCCAACTTCCATTAAGATCAAGATTATAATACAATATAGCGTCGGAGATGCTCCCTGCTCCTCCCTGTTGCATATATTTCAACGACTACAATAAACCCTTAAAAGCTAGTGGGTATAAACATTTGTGTTAGTTTATATTGAAACATATATTCATAAGGGTTGCCATATAATATTACAAATGGTTTTGTAAAATAAAAATACAAAAATTGTTCCCTAATATGAAAACTATAAGTTAGTAAGAACATTTTTGTATTTTGGTTTTTATAACAAAAAATATTCACATATTTGCACTAATATTTGGTTCGGACAACCTTAAGAAATACGCTCATAAGAAACTCCATAAAAAATTAGAAAATTATGTTGCTGATATTTTCTAAGATTGAGGTAAAAATGTGAAGTAAATGCAAAAAAATTTCCGAAGTTTTGTTCAGTACTGTATCAAGGAATGTACATTGCCTTCCAGCTTTTTGCGGCCATCCAGTTCAAGGAGCTCGATGACAACTAAGCTTTCCAGTACCACGCCTCCTACTTTGCGAACTAGAGCACTGGCAGCAGACAATGATCCACCTGTGGCCAGGAGATCATCAACAATGAGCACCTTTTGGCCGGGTTTAATTGCTGCGCGTTGCATCTCGAATACGTCCTGAAAAATTGGATTTGGGTAAGAACTGCTGTGGATTTGTCATAATATGGTTACTTACAAACCCGTACTCTAGTTGATACTCCACGGAGATAACCTCGCCCGCCAGTTTTCCCTTCTTGCGAATGGGAGCACAACCCACGCCCAGTTCGGTGGCCAGAAGCAGATTGAAAAGAAATCCACGCGAATCCAAGCCCACAATAAGCTCCACATCTGGATGCTTCTCACGTATGTGTCGCACCAGCAAGTCACGCAGATAAACACACGCCTTGCCATCCGTGAGGGCGCCAAATATATCACTGATAAGGTAATAAAAGCATAGACACGTGTTAATCAACTGATAAGCTTAACATTACTTATAACTCACCGAAAAATTACTCCTTCTTTAGGAAAGTCTACATGTTTTCCAATCCTTGACTTTACATAATCAAGTTTATCTGCGATGCTGACTTCGCCCATTCTTCGAGCTGGTTTACCTCACGGATTTTAATAAATGCGTTCAATTAACGAAATTTTAAGAATATTTACAGATTTCACAGTAAGTACGTGGGATCCGCTTGACTTTTGGTAACTAAAACCATTAGGTTGAGTTGCAACAGCTGATCACTTACAGCTAATAAGTCACAGCTGTTTTTCAGCTGATTGCTCATGGTGCTATGCATTAGAGTTGCTTTGACGATAAAGCCAAGTTGTTTGGCGGCAAATTTAAATTGTGCTTATGTGAGTAATATGAGAAAAGTATTTCTATGTAGGTATCTCATTTATTATTTGTATTGATTTAATATTCTAGTAATTATTTTATTTATTTAATTTATAATATCATTTAATTCAATTTAAACGAACTAATGAATTTGTTCTGTTTTATTTTTAATATAATTTTCTTTCTTATTCTCTGGATAATTACTCATTTGTCCATTTTATGGTACATATGTATGTATTTAGTAAAGTTTTTTGTCTTTGCTTACTTTGGTATTTCCCAAGCAAAGATTAAAGGAAATGCAACGGTACTTGCTAAGATCCTTCAGGTAGACAGGAAAATTTCACAGCAATCGCTGAAGAGAGATTAACACACTCTGACCATTTTCTTGCATTTATCACAAGGTAAAATAAAATAATTGAATAGATATTTAAACAACTTGCTTTGCAATTATCATAAAAGTGGAACTCTCTGCCGACTGTCACGATTCTGCACTCTCCAAATATCTTTTATGTCGCGCTCTTTATCGGCCTTTTCGTCTGCACGTCTGACTTCTCATTCACACTAACACACGCTTGACAAGTATTTGAAGGTGTATTGGGAGAGCCGAGAGAGAGAGAGAGTTCTCAAATTGGTTGAATCCCAATGACAAACGGATCTTAAGACTCGAAGAGTAGGTCGGTTCTCAGCGTTAAACGCGACGGTTGACGACGGATTCTGTGCGTCCAAATATATTTTATGTTGCGCTCTTTATCGGCCTTTTCGTCTGCACCTCTAACTTCTCATTCACACTAACACACGCTTGAGAAGTATGTGAAGGTATTTTGGCAGAGCCGAGAGAGAGAGAGAGGTCTCAAGTTGGTTGTCTCTCAATGACAAGCGGATCTTAAGACTCGAATAGTAGTTCGGTTTTTAGCGTTAAACGCGACGGTTGACAACGGTTTCTGTGCGTTATACGCGCGCTTAAGTATATTTCTTTTAATGATATTTGCGATTTTTAAATACTTAAAAAACAAGAAAATTGAACAACGTTAAGCAAAAAGAAATAATCAACCGGTTCTCAACGTACAACGCTATAAAAAATAAAATTGTAAGGCACACAAAAAAGTTTTTTAACCTAATAGTTATTTAAAAAAAGGCAATGTAAATGTCGACAATCGAACATCGACAACTTCGCCCAGTTTTGCGGGTTTTTGACATTTAACAAATGGCAAGAAACCCAGCAACATCGCAACGTGGAAGCCAACAACAAATGCAACACATATTGCAAGCAACATTCACATTCAAACTAACACACTCACACGCGCGCTGACTGTGACTCTTACATACATTTATATACATACATACATAGAACAGCATTTAGTGACCATGTTCCCTATGAAGTGTGCGTTTCAAAAACTGCAACAGCAACAATTACACAGAGAAGATCAACAAGAACAACAACAACAGTGACAACAAAAACAAAACAACAACCGAGATAGCAAAAACAACACTAGCGACGTGAAAAACCAGAAAAGAGGCACAGTTTTTTTTTGTTTTGTTTAAAACGAATGCAGTGCCGCTTCTCACTTGTGGCGCCCTAAATGAATAAGGTGGCCTAAATAACACCTTAAATTACACAAGTGAAAAGTATTTTCTAATTATACTGCCATTATGATCAATAAATTGAATCGAAAGGCTTAACTTAATATCGAACCTAATATTGCATCTCTTTAAAATTAAATATTTAGAGAAGCTGAAATGTGAATCTGATATTGGAATTGGACAAATTATATCAAGGATTAGGACTGAAGATTGTTCTTAATTGTTGCATTGGCCAGATATCAGAGCCCAATACCGTTTTTTCCCACAATCCGCTCCTGGCGAAGGTACAAAAAGTAGCAGAAGAATGTTTGTGCGAGTTACTATTAGGTATATGAATAGACCCTACATTGTTGTTGTCGGTGCTGTGGTTGTTGTTGCTATTGCTTTTTGCAAGCTCGCTGGGCTTTTGGAATGCGCGAATGCTTGCCAACATTAAGAGTCGTGATCTAATAAAAAGCAGATTCATAGTCACAGTCACAGCAAGAGACGACCAACATGTTTTAAGCCAGACTTCCCATATATATTTTGTTTGAAGCTGTTCGTTGATTCTCTGGAACCTAAATGTTGTCCATATACTTATTGTTGCTTTTGCTAAAAAAGAAATCGCCTGCCATAAATAAGTACATGCAAACACCGAAGGAAAGGGGAGAAATAAAAAACCGCAAAAAGACATTCTACAACTTCGATGAGACCTGGAATAAAGTATCTGTTAAAAGACATTTCCGCATAATTCTGAGAATGTCTTGTTGCTGCTGTTGTAATGTGAAAGGGCACTTTTTTAAAACAAGTTTAGTGGAGACTCAACATCAACATTAACAGCAGCTACAACCATCATAGACATTTTTATATGTAGTAATTATATATGTAGTAACTATGGATGTGTTAATCAGCCCCCTCAAGCGCCAAAACTTGTTATTGCCGTTTAAAGTTCCGCCTTATTGGCCAGTCCAAAAAATTACCAAGAAATAAAAAACCAACTAGAACAAGTTTAAATAAAAGAAGAAAAAACAAAAATACAAACAACAACTACAGATCGGAACAATGCGGAACTGTGCACATTAGTAGCTACAAAAAGTCAAGAATCCCGTGCGTAAATGATATAAGCTGAAAAATCTGAATAACTGAATAATCTAAATGTGAAAATGAATAGTCGTAGCATACCATCAAAGTCAAGAGCCGAATAAGACTCCCTCTCGTCTTTTTTAGATAGCTATGCATAATGTGAAATTTATGTTTTAAGTAGAAAGTCCAGCGCCGTTGCTTGTGTGTGTGTGAGAAATGACCAAAGTCAGTTAGTTTGTTGCTTAAAAAGAAAGTCGCAAAACCAAATATGCAGTTGCAATTTACAGTTCATTCTCGTCTCTTCTGCAAAGGTTGCAATACATTTTGCCACATTTAAGGTAACAATGAGCACTCGAATCATTACCCAACTGACCTTATTTTATCGCATATGCAATTCTCAGCAATATGAAATTCTCAGCAAATATGAACATGTCCATGTATGTGTGTGCAGTATTTTAATAAACATACATATGTAGGTATTTTGCACATTTAGCTTTTCGAAAATATCATTTCAAGCTTGCTCGGTTTTTGCTGCATTAGCACGTAAAACCTCTAACGACTGAAGCACTTAACAGCATTGAAATTGTAAGGCCGATGTTATTGATGTTAAATCAGTGCTGATTTCTGTTTGTATCTGCAAGAGAAACTTTTTATTTCAACACATCAACAACATCAACATTAAAAACGTCAACAACGTCTTCGGCTCTAGCATCTCCATGGGCGAACGGATGTTCATAGATACACCATCTCTGCCATCTCCTCATCTCAACCATAGACTTTAATGCGGCGGCAAACCAATAGGAGTACTTGTACCAAGACCAATACCAGTAACAGTACTCACAACCTCGCAGCATGGTCACTTTCTTTTCTTTCATTCATGATCGATGTGAGTGCCTGAAGAATGCAGTCAAGTACAAATAAATTTCACAAACACTGAGCGTGTTATAGTGTTAGCTTGATATAATTTTATTTGTATATTTAATATGTGTTCATGTAGATTCCCTACAAGAATTTTGACAATTACAACGGAGAAATTTTTGAGTAAATAAATTTAGGAACACAAAACTTAATATCTTGTAATTAGGTAATCCCTTGGTAATTCTTACAAATATATTCCAAATTCGCATGAGGTATCATTCTTAATAGCTTAGATGACTTCGTTTTTGTAAGACTGAAACAACTTTATTTCTCAGTGTACTCTACAATTAGTCGAGACAGAAACCAGTTAATTGCAAATTGGAAATTACAATATACAATTACACAATATATCTCTGTACAGTGTAAGCATTCGTATCTGTATATTGACGTTCAGTCTTCATTTAAATTACACCGATCGGTTTCATTCGCAAGAAATTATTATTTGTCTGCGGCCTGTCTACCTGTCAGTCGTGTCTCGAATGGCGCACAATGCAATTGACAGCTCTCTGCCGACCTGTTTTCCCGATTTCTCAGGCCTGGTCAGTCTCTAAACGTAACTCAGGCTCAACTGGAACTAAAGCTTTTCTATTGTTATTGACCACATCAAAATTTGTTGCTCACGTGCCTTTACTTTAGATATGTTCGATCAGCCCATATTGATGTTAATGCCAAAAGATTGCTTTGTTGCTGTTGACTTATGTTCTTTTACTCGCTCTTTCCCACTTATTAGCAATATTATGGTAACTGACCAAGCTGATAATTCAGTGGATTTTAACTTGCTCGTTTTCTTTGCACTAATTAAGTGTAATTTACTTTTTTCTTTGTGGTTTTTTTTTGTTTTCTTTAAATAACTTAAAAGATCCCATTTCTGACTCTAGCTTCTCTGTGAAAAATACGCTTTTTCTTTTGTTTTACTTCCGTCCCCAAAAAAAGAAAGATAAAATTAATGAATTACTCAATTACGCATACACAATGTCGATAGTTGCAAGACAATGCCTCTAAAATTCACTTGCATTTTTTTATTTTATTTTCCAACTCAACCTTTTGTTTATCATGTTGAATTTTTGATTGCGATTTCAAGAGACACAATGCACTGAATTGAAATTTACCACACTTTCAAAATGAAAAACTTGTTTATTGATAGCTAAGCTAAGCTTGTTGCTTATTTGGCTTTGGCCATTTGCGAGCTTTTTTGCCATGAATCACAACTAAAATTAGATAGACAGTCTCCAAATTTGTGGTCTGTCTGTTTCTTGTCTCTTGTTTGTAAAATTATAAATTTTTTATTTATTTATTTTTATTTTTTGCATAACGTCTTTGGTTATTTCTCTTCCCATTGATATTCATGTATTATTTTTGTTTGCCCGATCGTCTCGCTTATCATTAGCTCTCCAACATAGAATTAGTGGTGAAAATTAAGCAATATCCGAGAACGGCTGTTAACAATTATTATGCAGACTTACATAAACTAAAAATATATTGTACATTATTAGCCAACTGCTATTCACATTGAAAATATTTCGCATGTTTTTTTAAGTGATTAAAGTGAAAGGAAGCACAAATGCAAATGCTTAATGATATGAAATTAAACTTTTTGCTTAGAAAGAAAAAATCCATTTAACAGTTAATTTTCACCTGCTGTAAATGTATACTGTTCAATATTTTTATTTTTATTTAATAAAATTATTTGAATTTATGTATTTATATTTTTTTAAAATTAGTTATTCAACTTAGCATATCTTGAAGTTTGTTTATGGGATTCTTTCTGCAAGCGGGTCGCTAAGATTACATTTCCTTGAAATTTCCGCTTATGCAGCGGCAAACTTGTACACAATTTATTTCTTAAAACCATTACTTACATCTTAAAATAGTAAACGAGGTCAGCAAACTGAAATCGGACAAAACTAATACGCTTACAATTGAAATACACCAAAACAGATTCATGACTGACAAAAATCTAAGACTACTATTTGTTGTTGTTGTTTCTATAATTTACAAGTAGCAAAATCATTATTTACTTTTTTCTAATATTAATGCGTTACGCTTTTTTAACAGCAAACAATAAACAAACGTAGCCAGCAACAAAGGCCAAGAGTTTCCACTCCACTTCGCACTTTACCTCACCTTAACTCAGCTGACATAACCACAAAACCAACGCGATGGGCACCAAAATTGAATACGTCGATACAACGCATCTATACGCTTCCAAATATATAAGAAACTCAAAGGCCATTGGTGTCTTATGGGCCATCTTTACAATTTGCTATGCCATCATTGGAATTGTGGCATTTGTGACACCAGGTAAATCTTCATATTGTACTTAGCTCTCGTATACCTTTCTTATATTTTGTACCCTACTTTCAGAATGGATTGGTGATCCGGATAGCAGCAGTGCAGGTCGCCTTGGCCTCTGGCAGCAATGTCAGCGGGATGAGATCTTTGACAACTGCCGACGGCGTTGGGAGAATATCTTTGCAGTGCCAACATTTTCATTTCAGGTAAGTTTTACACTTTTGCAGCCTAAAGTCAAGAATTCGCCATTGATTTGTTTTCAAGGGTAATGTGGCATTATTATTAGAATACAAATTCCTGAAAACTGGCTTTTCTTAAAAGTCATACTCTGAACTTATAAATATAAAAAAAAATTATTTCTAAGAGACAGAAACTTACTCAGCGTAGGACATATGTATGTACATATGTATGTACATATGTATGTATATTTCCAAAACGAAGAACTTTTTTTTCTGTTCTAAAAATTAGAAAACGCTTTTTATTATTAAAGTTTAAACATAGGGTCGATATTTCTAAATTAAAAAATATTTTCCAAATTAAAAAAAAATGTTCTCAACAAATTTAAGAATAAAAACGATTCATTAATATTGACAATAATAATTTTGGGGTTTTCTCTAATAGTTGGCCACTTTCTTCATGATCGGTTCCATTGGATTGGCCTTGCTGACAATATTCTTTTTGATCTGTTTGCTGTTTATGAGGTCAACGCGCGTTTTTCACATTTGCGGCTGGATGCAAATTATATCAGGTGTGTATTGCCCAGTTACAGTTACTAGCACTTCCAAATTGCAACATGTCTTTGACGGAAGTCTACATATACGTATCAGCTTAAACATTGAGCACGTATTAACATAAATGGCTGTTAATGCAATTTTATTGCGAAATTCCATTACGTTCTGATTTCTTTGAAGTCTTTTGCTTCGATCAGCATTTGGCACGTAAATATAATCTTAAGTATTATCTCTCTAGCTCTTTGTATGATAGTGGCCTGCGCTGCCTTTCCTTTTGGCTGGAACTCGGATGATTTCCGTAAAATTTGCGGACCAGAAGCGAATCGATTTGAGTTGGGACTTTGTGGCATTCGCTGGGCATATCCACTCGCAATCATTGGATGTATTGATGGCGTTGTTCTTGCTACATTGGCATTTATTTTGGCCACGCGACATGTAAGGCTTCAGCCTGATCCAATATATCAGAACTCATTGTACAAAGGTAAGAGAGAATTATATTAAGTAAAATAAATTTATTCTTTTCTTATTCTATTTTACGACAGGTGAAATTAATAATGCCTATCTGACGGATGCTATTAGCCTGGCAGGCTCACGCAAGTCAAATCCTCACATAACTGGCTTGAATCTGCAGCCGATTCTATTGGTGGCGCCACCTAACGAGGATAGCCTTTCGCAGTTTTCGCGCTATCACTGAAAATGTTTCACTCACATTTCGAAAACAACCCGTTGTAAATGCTTAGCTTAAGTGTCGAAGCACTCAATTTTTAAATTAATGAACTTTGCGTGCTTAGCATGTACACGAACCTGTGTACATGTAGCTGCTTCGTGAGCTCGAAAACTTTCGTTAAAGTTCAAATTGCTTTTGGCTGTTACAATTTAAAAAACTTGTATGCAATGATTGTGAATATGAATGTATGTACATGTGCGTGTGTGTTAATATTAGACTGAATGATAACCGTAAAATTATGTTGTAACTAATTTAAAAATCTGTGTATACATAGCGTGTGCCAGAATTGAATGTTAAGAATCGCTGCCTGTAATATTTGCGCGTAAATTTAATTATATACAAAATATTTTATATTGAACATAAAATTAATGTTTTGTTTATTGCAGTTCAACCACAATCGCAGCCATCAGCTATCACTAAAAAAGCTTTAGTTACATTTAGAAAACAACCCCTTTTTAAATGCTAAGCTTAAGTGTTCAAGCAATCAGATTTTTAACGAATGAACTTTGCGTGCATACCAAGTACATAAACCAACATGAATTTGCGGCTTTGTGAGCTCGTGAATCTTTCGTTAAATTTCAAATTGCTTATGGCTGTTACAATTATAAAGCTTGTATACAATTCAAGTGATTATGAATAATAATGTAAAAGCGTGTGTGCGTGCAATAATCTGAATGATAAATGTTAACTTATGTTTAAACTAATTTAAAAAATTGTGTATACATACGTGCACCTAAATTGAAATATTCAACACAAAATTAATGTTTTGTTTTTCGCGGTTTGACCACAATCGCAACCGAAATTATGCCATCATCATCATGCTATCAAAATGAACAAGGTCAGTAACTTTTTGCGCACTTATACAAACAACCAAAAATTTTAGTTATGTTCCATTTACCCACTAACTTCACTCGCGCTCCCACTCCCCCTCTTTAACAGACGGCACACATAAAAACCAATAACAGGCAACTTAGCGCCCAATTTGTTTTGCCTGGGACACTCCCCAAAAAGCATTTGGCACATACTTTTTCAATAAAGTATTTGCAGCAAACTTTTTGCTGCTGACGCCAATTGAAATATTCCGCGCAAAGATAGAAAAAAAGAAGAAAAAATGGAAACGATTCTTGGTCTGATGTTTCTCTCTTTTGTTGGGCACGTTTTAATATTCTTGTATAATTCATAAGCAATTCCATCAACGCTTACAAATGCGGCCTAAGTGGCCAACCAGCTGTCGCCAGGAGATGCTCTCGAGAAGCATCCTCCCTCATCATAGCATTTTATTTACTTCAGACGTTTCTTTTGGCACCACCCAAACACCCCACACAACCACCCCGCATGTTGGAGTACAACATATGGCCAATGCTTTTGGCCTATTTCGGCACGCATTGACTACGTGGCCACCCTCCACAATCCTCATCCTCAATAAAGATCTCTCTCGCTCTCTCTGTGAGTTTTTGATGTGCCAATTGTTTTTATTCGATTTTATGGCGCGCCATACACGAATTTTTAACTGTTGTTGTCCTTGGGGTTTTCGATGCAGCCAGTAAACATGATAGCGGAGGGTGTTGAATCGCAGTACCCAAAGGGCACACAGACTATTGAGTTATGGAAATGTCTGTCCGTTCTTATGACCACCTAGATCTAGATGCACTCTTGATGTGCACGCAGATCAAGTTAGTCTTAGAATTATGTCACACCCATTTCATGCCCGCAACCGGATAAAACTGTAATATAATGATCAATTTGTAGATCTCACCGCTGGACACTTTTTCAAACATTTTTAACTATCATAAGCTTGTCAAAACTTAACCGATATCAGTTTTATCATTGTCATCATTTACCAGCCGGGTACCTTACTTACGTACTAAATTATCTTCCAACATATTCCACAAATCTGAAGTTTATCACTGTGCCATTTTAAGTGTTAGGAAAATGAGGAAAAGAGTGTATTAGCTACACAAAAACGGAAAATAACTTGACCGTTGGCATCGAATGCGAGCAGGGCCGCATGCCACATCCAGCAAATCACTGCTACCCTTGGCATTTTTGCAACATTACAAGAAAGTCAAAGGGTCGTCGCCGAGTGAAGACAAAGAGAGGGCCAAGAGGGAGCAGTGGGAAAATGAATTGCGCCTTTAAGGTTTTCGTTTAAGTGAAATGTCAGTAACAGAAATTGAATCGAAAATTGTAAAATTGGTTTTGTATAAACATTTATGCCAAATGAAATGAAAATGCTTTTGTTATAGCTCTCGCAAGGTGGAGGCAGTTACTGCTACATGCAGTTCGTATTCTCCTGATCCTCTACACCCCTCTGCCTCTGCTGCCCTGCACATTCTGTAGCTGCCTGTGCCAAGTTCTGTTATTTTTTATTCCTTTTTTTTTGACTTTTAAGCATCGAAAACATCATATTTCTTGTGCCTGTTTTTTATTTTCTAGGCAAAACAAAAGCACTGTTGTATTTGCCTTTATCCCCTATCATCTTCTGATCCCAGAGGCTCTTGTCTTCATATAATTTATAGCTCATACGACTCGTATGCTTGTTGTGTATGTTTTCTGAAGCAAGCAGCGCCATGTTCAGAATTGTGCAAACGTTAAAAGGGCGTCAATCAAAAGCTTCAGGAAAATAAGCAAAATGTTATAGGGTTTGTCTAGCAAAGGAGAGAACCGTCAAGCTAAGAAAAACTGTATATTTATTCAGTCAGACACACTTTTTTTACAACTTGGTTTCTGCCTCATCGATCGACTTCATATTGATATTTTTAAAGTCGATATTTCCTAGATGATCCTAGTATCATATCACATAGAATTAAATAAGTAACAAATGGTATATTACTTAATTTAATGCGAATGCGGAATTATTTTAACAAATTAGGTCCATCAAATAAAAATGCAGTCATATTATTTCCTTTATTTTCTTTTAAAAATAGTTTTATATCAATTAATATAAATTATTTCTGATTTTCCTTATTTTACCATCTTTTCCATCATTTAAGTTCTCTGCTTTATGTCTTTTTTCCTCAGATTTTTGTAGAAAATTGTATAATATAGATATCTTCATTAATAACTTATTTCTTCTGCAGGCACACCTCCGTTTGCGGGCTGGGATCCCATGCTGGCCTCTAACATAATACTTACGGGCATCGACGCATACAAATTTGTCCATAATATAACAAAAAATGCCAGCAATTTAATCAAGAAACTCTGTCGCGACAATTTCACCTAGCGTTCGGGTTACCAACGAGCAGATCAAAAACAGATAATTTGCATTAGCTATCCTTTTCTATATTATATGTATATGAAAATAAATAAAATCGCGCCTTCAATAAATCCTAAATGATTTAAATGGAAATTACAGGAAAGGTAAGTTAATCAGTTTCATAAGGAAGCTGATGACGTCACGCGAAACATGTGCTAGGTCTTTTGCTTGAGGCTGAGACATTGAGCAAACGAGCAGAAGTACCAGGCGACCAGAAACTACAGTAAGCGGTCTCTTTTGCGCACAGCATGCAGAGCTGCACCGCCATCATTCGCACATGAAAGTGCAATGCGCACGTGTGACCACTATGTCTTTCCCCCTCCTTCTTGTTACACTCCTTTTGGTCGCATTTTAATTGGTCGGTTGCCTAAACATTCTTCTGCTGTGGATTCTGTTTGCACGTGCGACTACTTTGTCTCTCTCTCCATCTCCCTCTTGTTCACTATGTGGATCAGTGCTTACATTCCAAATGGTCGCTTGCATTTAAATGGAAATTCTCTTGCTGTGGATTCTGTTCGCCTGGTATTTCAGCTGGCAGAAAGTATTAAATTGGATCTCCGGCAGTTTATTTTGGGGTATTCTTGTATTTGTTTATTAATTATTGTTCTTTTGTTATCCAAATGTGCGATCAATTAATATTAATATTTTTAAAGTTGATATTTAATTGATGATCCCAGCGTCATATTAAATTAGTAATAAAGAGTATGCAATGAATTTTGTAAATAATATTAACTTAATTAAATGAAAGTGTCAAAAAGTATGCAGAATTATTTTAACAAATTCGGACCATCAAATCAAATCCAAATACATTGAGCAAACGAACAGAAGTACCAGGCGACCAGAAACTACAGTAAGCGGTCTCTTTTGCGCACAGCATGCAGAGCTGCACCGCCATCATTCGCACATGAAAGTGCAATGCGCACGTGTGACCACTATGTCTTTCCCCCTCCTTCTTGTTACACTCCTTTTGGTTGCATTTTAATTGGTCGGTTGCCTAAACATTCTTTTGCTGTGGATTCTGTTTGCACGTGCGACTACTTTGTCTCTCTCTCCATCTCCCTCTTGTTCACTATGTGGATCAGTGCTTACATTCCACTTGGTCGCTTGCATTTTAATTGTGCGGCTGCCAAGAAATTCTCTTGCTTTGGATTCTGTTCGCCTGGTATATCAGATGGCAGAAAGTAGAAAATAGGATCTCCGGCAGTTTATTTTGGGGTAACCAATTCTTGTATTTGTTTATTAATTATTGTTCTTTTGTTATACAAATGTGCGATCAATTAATATTAATAATTAGTAATAAAGAGTGCAATGAATTTTGTAAATAATATTAACTTAATTAAATGAAAGTGTCAAAAAGTATGCAGAATTATTTTAACAAATTCGGACCATCAAATCAAATCCAAATACATTGAGCAAACGAACAGAAGTACCAGGCGACCAGAAACTACAGTAAGCGGTCTCTTTTGCGCACAGCATGCAGAGCTGCACCGCCATCATTCGCACATGAAAGTGCAATGCGCACGTGTGACCACTATGTCTTTCCCCCTCCTTCTTGTTACACTCCTTTTGGTTGCATTTTAATTGGTCGGTTGCCTAAACATTCTTTTGCTGTGGATTCTGTTTGCACGTGCGACTACTTTGTCTCTCTCTCCATCTCCCTCTTGTTCACTATGTGGATCAGTGCTTACATTCCACTTGGTCGCTTGCATTTTAATTGTGCGGCTGCCAAGAAATTCTCTTGCTTTGGATTCTGTTCGCCTGGTATATCAGATGGCAGAAAGTAGTAAATAGGATCGCCGGCAGTTCATTTTCTGTAACGCATTTTTGTATTTGGTTATATCACAATTGGTCTTTTCTTATTATAACCATTAATATTTCAAGCTATAAATTATCCTGCACAACGGTGTGTAAACGCAGTTTGTTTTATGTGAAATAATATTTTATTTATTTCATATACAAAAATTTATATAAACTTCAAAACATCCGCTGCCTATATCATTAAATAGTTAACAATTTAATGTAGCTTACATTGTTTAATTAATTAATTGAGAAGACCTATCTAGCTAAGTAGAACTAGAAACGAGCTCGCATTTTTCACATTGTAAAAGTGACTAGTGAATTTGTAGCTTTAACAATTGCAAATTACATATAATAATTATATACATGTTTTTATTATATACTTATCTACACATACATATCTATGTGTATAACTAGCAAAACCGATTTGGCTTTTGGTTCCAAGAAAATGAATTATGAAATCAAATTGGTTAAAATGTGCAAATGAAATGAAATGAATAAAAACCCTGTAACTTCAAAATATTTTTTTGGGTGGCATATAGCCACGATATTGGCCACAATATGACTAAACCTAAGCAAAAGTGAATGACACAAGCACTCACCTACAATCTGTCTGGTACATATACATACACACTCATGCACACTCATAGACACACTCACACACACACACAAATACTCACACTTTCAACCACACACTCTTACGAATAGTAACCACATACAAAGAACGGATAGTAGCACTATGCTTCCTGACTGGACGTTGCACAATTAATAATCGGTTGAACATCGTCGCTGTCCCTGTCGGGATCCTGACAGGCGGTCATGGCATGTGGCATAGTGCGGAGAAGTGTGTAGCTATCCCGATGTTGGAGGAGCAGCTTGTGCTGCTGATTAGCAATAAAGCTGCTGCCGCGTCGCAGCGAACGTCGTCCCATCTCAAGTATTTCTAGACTTGGATCGCGGCCAAACACAAAGTTTTGATAGGCACGAATGAAGCTGAATATAACTGCCGATGCTCCACCCACGATCATCAGATAAGATCCAATGGGGACCGCATGCGGGGCAATCACAGTGGCCAAGTAGAGCCAGCGTTTAATGGCGGGTGTTAGCTCCGAAATGCCCTATAAAATCAATTCAAAATATATAATTCAGTTGCATGTATTGAAAGTATACACACTCCGAAAATGTAGGTTTTATACATTTACAAAATATTAATAAAAAATTACCATAAAATTAAAAAAAAGAATTTCTTCAATATGGAAAGTATTACCCAAAAATATATATTTTTTTAAACTTTGTTCTGAAATTTAGTAAGATTTCAAACTGTGAAGCATTTCTATATTTAGGTTCTAAAGTTTAAATTTTTGGATTCGAATTTTGAAAAGTTATTTTGGTCGTCTCTTTTTGAATTATAGGAAACAAATTGACTTGTTAATGGCAATGTTATGGTAAGATTTCTTTTGATTGTACAACTTTTATCCCACCTCTTCCAGCCACATAACTGGAAACACAAAGTCTCGAAAATCACGCACCGGATGAACGTCCTTGGCGCGAGTGACCTTCAGGTTAAGCTGTATGCGCACCTTGCCCTCTAGGGGCACTCCAAGTTTCTAGAACAATAAAAAGAAGGTTACAGCATTAGAATAAGTTTGAATCTCACACAACTTTATTATTATACCGGTTGTATTTTGAAGTAGGTTTCATGTTTCTCACGCTTCGGGTCTAGACCTTCAACAGCATTGAGGAGCTCGGGATCAGCCTCATAAAAATGTGGATTTGATATATAGACAGGTGCGCCATACTGACAAGGACTGATGTTCTGAAGGCCCCTAATGGCATTATAGTCGCCGGAATCGAAACACTTGTTCTCTGGATTGTTTGCTGAATCGCCATAGGAATTCTTGGGTAATCGAAAAAGATCTGCGGTGAGACCATCCTTCTCTACACTCTCAACATACTTGAGAGGTATAATGCGGCACAGATCCTTGTCGTAGATATGAACTGTATCCGATTTGGTAATGTCACGTGGTGGGAAGAAGGATCCCTCGGAGCCGGCAATGCTCGTACAGGGCCCCTCACTCCAGTGCGGCAAATGATCCATGCCATTAAGGGAATCAATGTAACCAAATTGATTCATGCCCTGATACCCTGTTTTAATACTTGACACTTCCGTCAGAGTGCCATTGCGAGCCAGAAGTAAACCCATCTTTTCCATTGGTCTCATATGCTTTGGATAGAATCTATGCGCCAGGCTAACTAACGCATCGTCATAGCCAAACACCAGTTGATCTGCTGTCACGTTAATAAAGGGCTTAAACTTGGCGGCAGTTAAAACAAAGGATATTGTTCTGGACAACAGATATCCCAACTTGGGGACTCAAACTCGTCAGGGTCTAAAGGGGAAACAAATAATGTTTAAATATTAAATGTTAACTATTTAATTACTCACCAGCATTGGTATATTGGGCGTCACTATGGGCGTGTTCTTATCAATACTCAGTTCAGGAACAAATTGTAAGATTTTCTTATGCTGATATGACACCGTGTAATTGTTCTCATGGAATTTTACATTCACCTTCTCCATGTCTTCTCTTTAATAAAACAATAAGACAGAGACCGTTATAATTGTAATTTAAAAAATATAAAAACAAACAAAAATTGTGGATTGTTATTAAAATATTGAAATCTTATGTCGCTTAATATGTTAGTGATTATAAATCGCCATTACCTTTGCTGAAAAATCGGTATCTTAAGGAAAAAATGATTTTTATAAAATTAACTAAATTTGAATGTGGAGTAAATTCCGCTTGGAAATCGGATCAGTATTTACAATGTTATGCTCTGATATGACAGCAGGAGAGATAAACATGGTGATATCGACTCGGCTCTTGATGCTGATCCAGAACATATATTTTTCATGGGGTGTACCACACCGCCTGAGTTTATGTGTATTAAGCTCTTTTATGCGAGCCGAGAAAAAAAACAGCTCAAAAACAGAACATAAATATATTTAAAGTTATGTTACGTTTATTTTGAAATCTCTATCTTGATCAAATTTCAGTTCATTCAGCACGTGTCGATGCCGTAGTCAAAGTCAGTTGGCGGTTGAAGGTACTCTGAGTTAGCCGTTGACAGTTGGCAGTCAGCCCAAAGTCAGGGACGGTGATCATAAAAAAAGATCCGAAAACTAAAGTAACAACCCAACCCAACTGAATGTCAAGTTCATTTGTAGCAGTTAGAGAAATGTTGTCAACAGCAACAGCAACAAAATAAGTCAAAATCGCACCATGTCAAACATTTTGGCGTTTTTGTGGCATTTTTGTAACGTTTTAGCTACCGTTTAAAAATGTCATTTGGTGTCAGCAGATTTGTGAATGTGTTTTGTATTTCTTGCAGTTGTCTCTAGCTTTTCATCTCAAAATTGCAAACATCACCTAAATACATTTTCACATTGTGTTAACAATTTACTAAAATTAATCTGCATCTAAATCGCATTTATATCTGTATGTTTACCACATTTTATATTAAAATCTTTATTCTTATGCCGTAATGTCTGTCTGCATCTGTATTAAATTTCATATTACGGATAGGATGTATATACCTATCCGTAATATGAAATTTAATATTTGTATCTACAAAATTGATGGCTATTTTGTCCTTCGCTTAAGCTAGATTAATTTCTGGGCGGACTGTTGGACTTTTAGCTTGTCAAACTTTACATAATATCCACAGAAACTCATATATATTCGTTTTCTCATAAAAATATTTGCTTGCGATCTCAATTTGGTTTAATGACTCAATTATTGGAAGTGGCAACGGCACGCAGGATTCATTCACAGTGGCTCGACACTTGGGTGTCAATTAAAAGCACTTTTTTTTAAGTCTCGTTGGGCAGTAGCTGCAACTAATTGCAGATGTGGCTAAGATGATTAAGTGTTTAATATTAAGGAATATTTAAGACAAGTGCTAATCATCAAATCAAGATTTTAAATTTTATAAATAAATTATTGTAAGAGTTTCATAATAATTCAAGCTAAATATTAGTGGCGATGTTATGTACTTGTATCATTTGGATGAAGCTCACAAAGAAAAACAATTCTCATTTACTTTATTACAAATTAATTATTTTTAGCGCGGTTTTTCTCTGCTAATTACTTAAGCAATCTTAAACAACGCTTTCTATACGCAGTATGATCGCATTGGTTGAACCAAAAGTAGATAAAAGAAACCCATAATTATTGTAATTGCTCTCATTAAGGTTGATTTAAACACGTATTTCCTAACTAGCCATGACCAAAGAGCATTTTGCTAAAGCTGCCATAAAAACACTCATATTAACTTAAATATAAAATTAAAGCTAGAATCAAAAGGCGTAACAACTTTCCCCCTTGACATTTAACACTATGTAGAATAACAGACTCTTTTGAGATTGTTATTTTTTTTTTTTTAATTATATTTTTAAATTTTGCTCACCTGTAGACAAATGGACCAACTTCCTGCAGCTTGGGCTTCTCGCCGCTGAGAAATCCATCCGGATTGGTTACATTATAGATGTATACCTTAGTTAGCCGTATAACTCCGGGTCTTTGCCAATAATGATAGCTTAATGTGTCATTCCACAGCCTTAAATTCTGTTTAGAATAATAATGTAATTATTACTTAAATTTTTCTGATGTGCGGACCTACTTGCCTTTAGTATGAAATAATCCAGCCATGGTATGGATGATAAGACTATACCTAAGATTAAAGTAAGTATACCAATTATTATCACAGCTAGTCTATCTGAAAGTAAATCAGAGTTTTGTAAACAAAATTTAGTTATTTTAAACTACAATGTTTAATATATTTAGATATTCTGTTAAATATTACATAACATGGGCGAATTGAACCTATAACCGAAAGTTCTGAATTTGGCAGGTCGGCGACGTTAACCCAATATTATTAAAAATGAGAATTATGTGGAAATAATGTGAACAGACATCGGAGACAAATGTCAATCCGAAAGTATTTCGTCATGCTTCCGTTTACAAGATCCCAACCCAATTCCCGCAGTAGCTCACACCTGTTGAAGAATTGAAATCAAGACGATATTTAATTTGCAGTATTTTACGGGTGTCACTCGGACTTGGGAATGTTGGTCTTGGTCGATTTAAACAAATTTAAGATGTTGTTAATGTTATTCATGAATAACGAATTGAACTTAACGCTTAATTGAAAACTGAATTTTAAATTTTGATTACATTGCAATTGCCAAATTGTTATGTTTATGGGCCCATGCACTTAGGTGACGGAGATATCCCATCTGCCATTACCTTGTTGGCATTTTAATAAAGTGGGCGTAACCGACATGTTGCGGACGGTGGCCGACGTACAATGCCAACGGGTTTCCGACGTCCGAACCCCCCTAAAACAGTCAACGAACTGATTAATCTACTGTGCTACAAATGTGCTTTGCACGCGCCAAGAGGTTACTCCAAAAAAGTGCTAAGACCAGCATTAAAACATAAATTATATATTTTTACATACATATGTATATAATAAACATATACAGTATGTCAAGTAAATGAGTTGACAAAGAAAATATTTTTGAATATATAGTGGTTATTTTTAAAAATAATTAAACTTAATTCTAAGCACCTGTAACACAAAAATAAAAACCTATTTATTAAATACATATGTGTGAAAATGTATGTATGTATGCATTTTCGAGTAAAATTAATTTATCGGGTCATTCATTTAATAACGACATCGGAGATTTATAAAATTCATATTTAGCAATGGACGAAATTATTTTGTATATTTTCGCGACAAGAAAAGTAAAGCTTAAGTGTTCCATTGACCCTGAAAGTTTCTTTACCCCTTGTCATCTTAGCCTGTGTTATCGCCTGGAAATCAACAAAAATTGACGCAGAGAAAGTTACGTAAAATGTCATAAAATCAAGCAAAAAATATGAGCATTGTTATTGTTGCTTTTAAGGTTTTTATACATTTTTGGGGCAGCTGTCAGTTTCAAGGTCAAGGGAGTAGAGCAGTCAACAGTTGTAGCAATTTGATCATTTATTACCGGCTTACATTAATCGACTTTTAACATTAACTGGTTCATTGCATTATTAATATCGAAACTTATATATCTATCGTTAATATATTGTATCTTTATATATTTTCTTTATTTTATTATTTTTTTTTTTTGCTGCTGTTAGTGCAACTGACTGGGCCTATGTATGATTGACGACATGGTCAGTAAACATTTGGCACACAATTGATACGTCAGTGCCTCTTGTCGTTGACAACATTGTTGAATTCTCAGTTATTGTTGCTGCTATTTGTTTGTTGTAGTTGTTGTTGCATGTAAGAAGTTGATGTTATTTCAATAATTCTATTTGCGCTATAAGCTCTTTTAATACCCTAGCTGAGAGTAAGTCACTGTTGTTTTCGAATATGTAAGGCATTGGTGAAAAAATACTTTTATGCAAAAAGAATAAACAAAAATGAAAATATCACTAATTAAATTGCATACATTTAAATCTCTGTTTTAATATGCACATGGTAATAGAATCGCGAAAACATGATTTATTTAAACGTTCTACAGTTGAAGTTTCATAATTTATCCTAGTTACACAATAATAATATCAATATTATCACTTAACGAATTTTTAGTTGCTATTTGATATACGAAACTGAAACTTGTGTAACTATTTTAATTTTTCGAAATGAATATTATAATTGTATGCTAGCAATTAAATTGACTTAATAAAGTCTTTAAGAATATTTAATATTCGGCACGGTTCGTTTAATTTTTCTTTCTTATAAATATTTGCAACGCTTTAAGTTACAACAGACGCAGAGGCGTCGTTCACGAGGGATCACGTTAACAGATACAAG
Organism: Drosophila rellima; assembly: GCA_035043635.1. Taxonomy (NCBI): domain Eukaryota; kingdom Metazoa; phylum Arthropoda; class Insecta; order Diptera; family Drosophilidae; genus Drosophila; species Drosophila rellima. Next base: position 100,696 of record JAWNMV010000529.1, read on the forward strand.
TATATTATGTCTTAATCCAAAACAACATACTTTTTTTAATAATAATAACAGCTACAAAAAGTTTCGTAAATTGCATACCTTAACTTTCAGCCCCTAAGTCAGACACTTATTACTGGTGTCACATGCTCACTTTGTTGAAACTTACATCTAAGCATGCAACATAGTACATATCTGGTTTCCATCCGTTTGCTGAACTATCGAAATTTTGTACTGAATATTTTTGAGGCACAGCTTAATCGCAACTCAACTTGGCCCTCATGTTAATAAGTAGTTCTCTGGCTCTGTTTCATTTTTATTAACATTTATAATAATTTTAAATTTCACAAGAGCTTGTAAAAATTAGCACTTACAATTCAAGTTAAGACTTAAAAAGCAAATTTGATTTGATGTAGACGCGCAATTGCTGAGTGCAAAAATATAACAAAGCAACAAAGCGGAAACGACAGCAGTAACTGAACACTGAACACTGAACACTTTGCAACGCTTTGAAATGCCTGCAGCTCAACAATTAAACTCAGATTTCGCTTCAGAACGTGCCCCATTGCGGCATTGTTCATGATCTGGCTGTCAAGTATTGTTGCATTGTCTTGCTGCAATGTAAACACCTTTGTTTAAGCAAATTATTGCAATTACAGTAGGAATTGAACTCGGACACACTTCCTTGTGCCTCGATACGCCTTACAATTTGCATTGCATTGTCGATCTTCCGATGTCCCGATCTTCGATGCCAATTAGCCTTCTACACATACATATTTTACATATTGAACATACTTATATGGTAAAGGTTTTTGTTCAAGTTGTGGCATTTCAAACCGGTTATTGGGATATTCTTCGGGGCGTGCCTTCTTGGGTAATTTTGCCTGTAAGTTATCGCATATCGGCCCTTAATTAAAGCACTTACAACTGATTCCAATATTGTTGTTTTAGCCAAAAAAACACAAATCGAGTAAATGAAATGAATAACAGCTAAATAGGCGGGTAAAATTACGAGGGCATGTTTTGGAAAGTGAAAGGTCAATGTTTGAGTGGGAGAAACCCTTTTAGGAATCGATCGAATGGAAGTTATTCTGACGAAAGGAAATATGATCTGAGCAAAATACAATTAGAGACATCTCGTCTTTTAATCCAGGGACCGTAACGACTATAATTTGTTAAATAAACATATTTATTGAAATTTTTTATATTTGGTATGAATTTTAAATATTAATTAGAGTTGTGGATCTATAAATTGAAATTAACTTTTGATCTTTAAATAGAATCCATCCAAAAAAGTATATCAAAGATTTTCGAATTTATCCAAATAGTTTTTTTCAGGCTTGATCATTTTAATCTAAACTAACTTGACTACCAAAAAAAAAATGGCACGTTTTGGGAGAATGCTTAAGACTCAGCTCAATCTACTGCATACGACCTAAATCAACTAAATCAATTGCACATTTGGTTATACAATCTTTAAACAAAAACTCACTAACTTGTTATTGCTAAAGACTCCATGTTATGAGCATTGGCCAGTGCAGTTAGCTTGTCTGAGACTTCTTCTTGCGGCTCTTTAGAGATCTCTGTTGCTCAATTGCAGTGAGTGAGGTAGTCAGGCATTGAGCATTGAGCAGTGGCAACTACCGCGCCTATTTCTGTTTGTGCTGAGCACATAAACGGAATGTCAAATACTGCGCCCCGGCGCCTCTCTTTAAGTTCGACTTAGAATTGGCCAGAAACGTAGCAGCAGCAGCTGAGATTGCTGCCTTGCTTGTGTTAATTGTGTTAATTTTTGGCTCACTCTCTTAAAGTTGTTCAACGCTCATGCAGCAGTTCATATCCCATGCCCATATTCATGTCCATATGTGGCCAATCCACTAACTTGGCTGTCTCTGTCTCAAACTCTATTTCTATCTCCGTCTCAGTCTCCTTCTGCATCTCCTTGTTAGTTCGGTCATACTCAGCATCAATTTTCGGATTTTGTATTTCACTTCTCTGACTCTGACTCTAGCTTTGGCTCTGGGACTCGGCCTCTTGACGTCTTGTAGTATATTGATTTGGCAACATTTTCATATTTGCTTTGTATGTACGAGATTCGAGAGTGCTTATACTTGTACTCGTACTCGTACTCGTATTTGTTAGTTGTAGTATTTGGCAGTTAAAAGCTGTTTTTAGACCAGTACCCAAAGTGAACACTGGCTGATGGGCTTGTGACAATGTCCGCTCATCTGATCGGTAGAGCACCTAAGCCTCAGAGTCTATACAAGCTAGAGCAACCTAATTGAAAGAAAACTCTTCTACGTTGTACACTCAATACAAGTTTACTTAGAGCTTTGCCTCGCTTTGTTGCCAATTTGTTTATATTCGAATATTGCAGAAGTGAGTAAGTTTTATTTGAATCGATAAAGGATTTTTCTATTTTATTTAATACTGGGGGTACCATCCCATCTCCGAGCACACTCGACTGTAGCCACACCTCCTGGCGAGCGGAGCCCTCTAGTTCTTTCTTTACTTTCTTTTAACTTACGGTCATTAAATCGAACGGGTTCTGGGCATCAAACAGTCGAGCACCTCGACTGTAGTATTCTTACTTGTTGCTTTTGGTGTATTTGCTGTCTCTGCAGTATTCAAAATTGCACTGGTCAGTAATGTATGAGTACTCGTACGAATTCCGTACGAATATTCGTACTTCCACTTGTATTCGTATTCTCGTGGACTTTTCAATTGCGATTTATTATTTGGTTGTTTCGCCTTTGCCTCGCTTCTGTTTTATGGTGTTTTTCGGTTTTTCTTGGTTTGCTTTTCAGCTTGTTTAGCATTGTATTAGAATTGCTTAAGCACTGTGGTGCGAAATCAATTGAATGTGCTGCTTCAAGTGCCGTTAGCCGGCTCGTTGAGCTTGTTTCTCTTGTTTAGAGTTGACATTAGCATATTAACTATAACATATGTTTACATATGTATTAAAATAGACTTTAAACGAAACCTTCGGGGCAGAGATGAGAACCAAGACTCATATCAACTCGTAATGCGCAATAATCAGAAATCAGCTAAACAGCTTGCTCGACAATTATTCTAAGTAACATCAACAGCAGCATCATAATAACAATGACTGACTATAAACAACAAGTCTACCCAAGCAATAAATCTATCAGGTATTTAACAAGCCAATCATAAAGTCAAGCAGGGGAAACCTTTATCAGATCGCGACCAGATTACCGGACACGTAAGACAGAAGTATTTAAAATGCCAATCCCAAAAATTGGTAGCATCTGGCAAAGCCAATAACAAGACAATGAAGCTTTTCACATTATAAACTTCGCTATAAAGCCACTGAGTAGCGTCGTCAAGTATAAAATACTTTAAAAATGATTCCTCTCAAACGTCAATTTTGACCAAAATTATGGCAATCAAAAGCGATATTCGAAACGAAAGCAAAGTCAACGAAACCGAAAGCGACACAAGTCTTGGGCAATATGTCCAAGTTCAGAGAGAACTACACATAGAGATAAAGAAAGAGAGAGACAGCATGTTAGTGTTCTTGGCCATGGCTGTTGCTTGCATGGCTGAGCTCAGCCAGCTCACATGTCGTATACGCAATGTCGTCTATGGCACAGAACGCGACTAGCTAGGCGAGTTTTGTAGTTTTGTGTATATGTGTCCGTTTCCTTGATTTCAATCCCCAAGCACAATGAGTTGCAGTTGTTTTTCTTCGTGTTTCAGTTGTTTTTGCTTTTGTTTTGATTTTCGCTTTTCATTTTTACAAGTCCGCATCAGTTGATTGCCTTAATGCTTAATGTTGTTGTTTATCTCGGTATTTTTGGTCAAATACTTGTTTTGCATTGCAGTTGCATTTTGCAGTTCTTGGATGACCAGTTTTGTAAAAACTTTGCGGTATTTACATCACTAGTTGATTGTTGTTTTTGTTTTAAACTTTTATCTATAGTTGTTGCTGGCTTAAGGCACTAACGAATCGTTTTTTACACGTTTAAAGTGGCGCACAACTTGTTTGCTTTTATTTTTGGTCAAGTAAACAACATAAAAACACAAAAAGCAGCCACTAACCGTTTCCAATTTGGTAGTTGATATTGACTTTAAGCTGTCTAATTGCGCCTTTTATTGATAAATTCAAAAATTGTTTTTTTTTTTTTAATTTGGTGTGAAAAAAACCCAAGAAAAAAATTTAATTACTTGCTTAAATATTATAATTATTTGCAATTTGGTTAAATATTTGATGTATTTTATATTCAATGGAAAAGTTGTATATTATTGAATATTCCCTAAATAATTTCAATAGATTTTTTGATTTTAAAAAGAAAAAAGGGTTTTCAAATGTTTATATATGTATTCTAATACTTAGAAATACTTGAGCAAATGTAAATTATAATTATAATTATTTGAAAAAAAAATATATTTTAAGTATAATTATTTATTTCATGCAATTAAATTGAATTCGTATTGAGTTAGGCATACTTACTATTGCTAATCTTAATGCCATGTGATATTAACATGGAAAGAGGAGTCCCTCTGTGAGTTACATGGGGGCGTGACCGACGCCCGTTGGCACTTGGCACCTGTGTCTGTTGTTGCTGTTGTTGCTGTTGTTGCTGCTGTTGTTGGTGTTGTTGGTGTCGACGACCACGCCCACAACTGACCCAGTCAAGTATGTGATCTCTAGCCGTGCGTCCATATCTCAAATAATGTTTTTCTAAGCCCATAATTCAAGTCTGTCAAATGAAATAGAAAAATATATAATCAGCGTTAGAATTAAATGCATTAATTTAGATATGCCTTGTTTTAAAGTCAACAACTTATTTACGTGCTGTATTTTAAATTTAATTCACTTAATCTCTAATGCCTAGGGTCATTGTCTAAGGCTTTTTGTTCAATAAATGCTCAATTTTACTATTAGGGACTTTTTCCTTTTTGCAGTGCAGTGGCTTCGGACTTAACGAATTCACTACTTTAGCATAAAACTAATTTAAAATAAATTGATCTTTAAATGGGAAACCTCAAGAATTTCTGAATTAATTAAGCGGACAACAAAGAATTAATGTTTATATTAAATTTAAGTTAATAAACACTTAGTATATAATACTTGTACAGCGAAAAACAATTCATTAGGAATAATTAATTTAGTTCACTCTAGTCTAGTGTTCTCGATAAGGAGAAAACATGTGCCCAGGTTCAAAGTGCTTAAAAATTACTCTTAATTTTGCAACACGGATAATGACATTTTTTTAAATAGTTATTATATTAAATGGGATACTACACTTGAAATCGAATACTACACGAATACCCCCCAGAAAGGCCATTTGAACTGTAAAATTTAGAAAAAATCCCTTTAAAAAAGTGCCAAGGACAACCTGGCATACATTTTAGAAATTAGGCTCTACAAATTTAAAAAATATTTTTTTCTGAAATGGAATTGCACTAAATTTAACATTTAATTTTCATTTTTGAAAAACTAGATCAACAACATTTTTTTTAAAGTAATACTTTATATTGCTGAGAACAATAATTCTCAATATTTCTTAACTATTTTCTGAAAATATAGTAAATTAATTGTTTTTAGCGTCTGCGATGATTTGGCTTGCTCTGCATATTGAAATACCCATATGATGATTTTAAAGAGTATTGGCTAAACAAATTAAATTAAATTATTTGTCATTCGCTGCAATATATGCAAATGTAATTGTAGTTGGGTCGGGGCTACCCAGTATCCGGCATATTTCAGTTTGTTAAGATATTTTAAATGCAGCGATTTAGTTAAAGCGAAACCCCCCTTATTGTTAAGCATTTTAACAGCAGATAAGTCGGTAATAGAAATCTGTTTGGCTGCACGAATCTTTATGACGACTTAAATCAATGGCATGACAAGCATATTTGTTGTTGTTGGTTACCGCTTAAAGCAAAAGACTCTAGCAACGAACTTGTCAGCTAAGCAAACACTTTCATAATTAATGTATTATGTGCAGCAGTTCCAAGTGTCATGTTCAAAGATCTTGCGGTTCATCTTAAAGTATTTGAATCATCTTTCGGCCCATAACTAAATTAAAACTTAACTTATTTTCTTTTTAATTTACTTTTTTCAGTTACTCTGTTACATTTGAGCGACTTTTTGTTATGAACAGCGAAATGTTGGGATGTTGTGTAAAGGTAAAAAACGATGAGCAAAAATTATTTTAAGACAATTAATGGCATTTAGTTTTTTGCCCTGTTTTCTGTTTTAATTGCCGCTTGAAAGTCAAAACATTGTCAACTGCTTTGGGCCAAGTTCAAAAGCCCTATCTGCCCGGGTGTCTGACTTAATATGCGCCAACTTGGCTATGGAAACAGATAAAGAGACAAACTGAAAAGAGATTTTTCATCTTTAGGCTGCGCTTAATGAGCATAAAATAATTAAGGCCAGTTTTAATTTGCAAGCATTTGCGCAATGAGGAAATAAGCAAGATCGAGACTCAAAGGCTGTAGAATAACCAAATATGGGCAAAAAGGAAAAGGAACTGGAAATGCCAAAAGTCTGACAATCATTTTTGTTTTTGAGAGATTAATTTATTTTGCGTAAGATCATGCAGTAAATTATGAACCATTTTTATATAATAAACGCCTTATAAACAAATTCAATAAACATAAGCATTTTACTCTAACCGTATTGCAAATGGACATGCGGATAAGTTTGCCCGATAAAAGATATTTTTACATTTTTCGCTGGTAAGATCACTTAAACTCTCAGTCATTTCTATCGCTCATAAAATATTCTTTTTTTAAATAATATTGCCAAACTAATCCAATTTAAATTCGGACCCAAGAAGGAAAAGTCACTTAGATTTACTGGTAGCCTGTTCAACGTCAGGTCATAGGCCGCATACTTGTGGATCATAAACAGAATACAATAGTGGTCACATTACTTTCGACGTTAAGATGTTATTATTTTGGTGAACTTATTACATTTCCAAATTCTACTTTTTGTACACCTTAATTAACGGAACATAAACGCCCAATCACTTTCCCACAATTTGCGGCTCTTTAGCACCATTAAAGCCATTAAGAAGTCTCAAAAAGATTATCAACCGCCTCGGAAAACTAATTTGAGCAAAACTGAAACTGAAACTAAAACGCGTTTTAAACAATTTTCTGCTTATTTTCACACATTGACTCCTGCATTTTGGCTGACTACGACTTGGTCACCTGGTCGTCTGACTTGGTTGCCTCGACTTCTTTTCGCCCCGACGCGTGTTCACTTTTGTTTAGTTTACTTCAGCTTCTTTGGCATGAGTATTATGTAAGCAAATGCACGTGGCACGTTAAGAAAAGTGAAGCAAAGTAAAATAAAAGAAGAAAAATTATAAAACGAAAAATGCATTTGCCCGAAAACAAACTATCTAGAAATCATTAAAAAATAGCACAAGCATTTGCGTAAATAAAGAAATTACAGCAATAACAGTAATAGCAAAGACAACAAGATATATTGCAAAATTGCACAAATACAAAATCTATTGACCCAAATACAGTTTTTATAACCAGTAAGACACATATGGCAACCGATGCAATGGCGCAATTACTCCAGCCGACTTTCCAGCTCCAGTTCCAGCTCCATTGGGGCTTTCCAACATTCCCAACTGCTGATGACGATATTGAGTTGGTCTTTTGGTCAGCTTTTTGGTAATATTAGCACTTTCGATTTCACCAGCAGTGGTTGAGTTGCCAGCCAGGCCAACAGGCAGACAGGCAGACAGGCAAACAGGCAGCTAACCAGAAAACCAAACGGGCCATTCCAGGCAGAAATAAGTAGGTTGCTTGGCCAACAGGCCACTAAGCCAAAATGCGACTGTGGCAGCCATCGGCTGGTTGGTATTTGTCGGACAACCAATCTTCTTGCCTGCTTGCACATGATATTATTGTTGTTATTTCTACAGCAACGCATGAGTGAACGAAGGGAACGAAACGATTGTAATTTTAAAAATATAATATCATTCAAACATTTAAAAAAAAATAGCGCTCATTTGTTTTTTATTTTAAACTCATAATGCTTACTTGCCATACCTAGCTCGTTCTGAAATAAATCTGATATTTTAAACCTGTGGAGTTCGAGTATCTGGCAGAAAAGAAGTGAAGATAAACGCAATGAATCTTGATTGTTTTCGAGTTGTGGCTTCTACTCTTACTGGACCTACATATATGTTTGGTAGCTGCTCACTCGAGTGCCATTGTTGTTGTTCGTTTGATTGATGCTGTTATGGTTGTTATTCAGATTGCAGCTACTACTGCTACCAGTCGAAATCTGGGCACTTGTTTATTTTGGCCGTCGAGTTGCATTGTTGATGTCTTTTCTTTTCAGTCGCATTAAGAAATTTCACACAGCATCTAAAGGCGGCAGCGGGGAGCGGCGAGCTGACTTTACCTGCAGTGTGAAGGTCGCGTAGCATTTATCTTTCTCTTGTAACAGCTGTTCCATATCCAGTTTTGTTGTCGTTTTCACGTTTTACTCTTGGGTTTTTATGCACTTTACCTGCATTTTATGCATTTTTAATAAATTTTTGGCTTAATTTTTTTAAACTTATATGTATATTAAATTTCAATTTTTTGCAACTTGAACTGCAACTTCAACAGCGTCAACGAAGTCGTTTTTGGCTGATTACAGAGAGGAGTGATCGCAATGGCACATGAATGGCTTCATAAAGCCAATGCCAAAGAGTCGCCCACAGAGGGGAAAAGGGTAACTCATAATTGGCATCGTTGGGACGCGTTGATTGGCAAATTGTATGCAATTATTGAAACAGAGCGCACAGGGATGGGGTCCTATAGTAAAAGTTCCGAAATGTTCGAGATAACTGAAAAGTTCGTTCATCTTTCGCTCTGTTGACATTGAGACGTCTCAATGTTGCGGAAGTTGCCGCAACCGGACAGCCGGCATAAGTATTTAACCAAAATTGCAGCACATTGCCCAGGTATTCATTAGAGCCATAAACCATTCACGTATACCGGCAATTTCTTTACGTATGCCAAACAGCGCGAAAGATTTCAGTCAGGAACAAATAAATAATGAGTACAAAAATCAATCCTAAACAAAATTATCTCGATACATCAAAAGCAACCTAGATTCGAAAAATTCTAAAATAATTTTTCACATTCAATTTGTGATTCTAAATCATTGAATACCCTTTACTATTGTAATAGAAATTAAAAAGGAAATTTATTTTTAAAATAGTAATTAATATTAAGTGTCTTCTATGATTTTTACAGATTTAAATATAATAATTATTTCATAACTTTTTCTTCGTTTTTTTTTTAAATCAAGAAAAAATTATTAGTTTATAAGTTAAATTAAAAAAAAAATAGAGTATATTTACACTTTATAGGGTCGGAGATGCTTCCTTCTGCCTGTTACATACAGTTTTTGAAGCCACTATACCCTTTTTGACCATTTTGAATGGGCACAGGGTATAATATAATCGTTACGGTCCCTGATTGCAGTAGCCAAGTAGTTGTATAGCTTATTTCAGCTACAGCTACAGCTGGCATCTGGGCCATGTAAATCATTTCGCTGAGCTCAATTAACTTAAGTTGGCAACACTTCGAGCGCATCAAATCATTCTAGCAACAACAAAGTTGAAACATTTATTTATATGTTATTAAGTAATTTAACATTCGACACTGAATAGTTTATTATGCAATTTGCAATTGACTCTCACAGCATGCGTAAAAGAAATATAACAAAAAACTTAGGCAACGAACTTGGCACACTTCGAGGAACTGTTCGCAAAAAGTTGATGCAAATTTAAGAAAGTTACCTAAAGTGAAATGAAGAAGCTGTTTAAAGGCGTCAAGTAATTAACCCTTTTAATTTGCTCAATTTAATTAATTGCTAACGTATGCATGGTATGCACGTTACTAAGTTCAGCAAATATGAAGATTTGAAACAAATTGCATATGTAAGTAGGAACAAAGATATAAGGCTTAAAGACAGTAAAAAAAGCGATTTTTCTACCAGCAAATTTTTTCTGCTTGTAAATCTGAAGAATTAAATCTTTAAATTGCCTAAAAGCTTTAACACTCCCACAATATGTTCAGTAGCGGTCCCAAAACTCTGTTTCAATTATAGCCAATTGGCTTTTGGCCCTCTGCCGCCACTGATGCTGTGAGTTGACTTGGACTCGGCAATTCTTGCTAAATCACCAAATTGCCACGCGCTCTTCTCTTGTCGGTTGGTTATCGCTTGGTTGGCGTGGCGAATCGTTGAAGCGTGGCCGCTTCAGCGAATTATTGGCTAACAATTTTCCAATAGTTACAGCTAAAAAACAACAACAAGCACGTTGCTGCCTTTTTGCGATTTGTTGCTATTATTGTCTGTGCGTCTAACTAACTACTACGACTAACTACGTGTGTTGTAATTTATACGTTTATTAACCACTTCTCTTTTGTTCTCTTTGTCGCTCTTTCTCTTAAGTCTCTGGCCATTAACTTTGCCATTTTTAGCTTGGCATTTGAAACACATTTCGTTTAAACCTCCAATTACGCTGTAGAATTTGGCTTTTATATTTAAGCTTAGCTCAAAACTTTGTTATTTAAAATTCTTAATGCAAGCCTGATATTTGGTGAATTTTTTAATTTCCCTGCCTGCCTCTAAGAGCTGACAGTTGGGACGAAGGCCGCCAACGAAGCGTGGCAGTAACCAAACCTTAACAACAATGCCAATCCAAGCCAAAGTCAATCCTGACCTAAGTCACAGCATTTTTGATTGGTGTTTTGCTTGGCATCTGACTATGGGCTGAAGTGGTTGTAGATTGATGGGTTTTTGGCACATTAAAGCGAACCACCAGAAAATTATGAGCTTATCAATAGGCAAATCAATTTGCTATTATAAAAAGCATATAGCATACAGCATACGAGTATTATATAAACGTTGTTATAAGCTTGTCGCATGTTCAGTTTATTAGCAAAATGTGCCCCCAGGGCATAAAAACAACAACAACAGCGTGTGGCAACATTGGAAAAAACAACGCCGTGAATCACATGCCTATGTCAATATTTCAATTTAACGGCTAAGAAACGCCAAAAATAATATTTTCAACAACAAAGCGAACACTTTGTCATGTAATTGTTGCTCTTCACGTCTTATCGGTTTTTTTCCTCTTTTTTGACATATCTTGCACTTAACCATTTTGCATTTTGCGGTTAATTAAGACGACTTCTGTGCCTGGACATTGCCACTTTTATGTATTTGTGGGCGTACGGGCTGGCTGAATAGCTAAAAGACTGAAAAGCTGGATGTATGAATGATAGTTGGTAATTGGCACCGCTGTAAAATTAAGAGGCCAAAAGAGTGCTGACAAAATGGAGATTGTTGTTTGTCGAAAAACTATTAGATTTTATTAGTGTAGCTAATAAGTCAGCTCCATTTCAGATGTGAAGAAGCAGTTACACTTAATTTCCTATCCCATGCTGTTCCATTCAATGTCACTGTCAGATCGTGCAATGAACTGCAAACAAGTCGAACCAAAAGCATAAATCAATGGGAACCAGCCTTCAACTCTTTCTGTACTTTCGACACACCCCACAACTATATCTAGCATTTCTTTGCGATGTTTACACAAAATTTCACACTTTTTTTATATCACTTCATTTGCTGAACTCCAACACAAATAGCTATTATTTTAAGCCCAACACCACTTCTTGACATTGACTTATATATTTCTAGTTAACTCTTGTTTATATTTTTTTAGACATAACTAGGTCAAATTACCGCAACTCTTGTTGTTGCTTGTGCTAAAACATGCAATAAAAGAACGATACAAAGATTACAAAATACTTCAACTTTGTTGGCTTTAATATTAGTATTTAAATTACTCTTTAATTCTTAAAAAAAAAAATCCAAAAAAATTTTTCATTTTATAACTTATGTTTTAAAAATAATTAAGCTATTGTATTTTTTCAGATCACATTTAACCTTTGCATTGACCCGACCTTTAGAAACTGCAAGCGCTTTCCAAATTAAGAAAGCGGGTGTTTGCCACTAAGCTCATCATCAGAGCTACGTGATTGTGGATGCATATTTGCAAAAAAAAAAAAAAGTTTTACCGCATATCATATATACCACTTGAAAGGTCAACACAATCTATAATATGTACAACACCTAGCAAATTTCATAACTTTTTTTGCAGCACTCGCAGAAATTTATAACTTCGCACTAAAATTTATTTTCAAAACTCCCTTTAACAAATAAGTTCGATTCAGTATTATTTGATTTCGGGTCGAATCGACTGAAAACATAACTATGGGCAAAAAAATCTTGATTATTTAATGTCAATTGTATCTAACTCAAAAGGGATTGATAGACAATTTAGTTAAAATATGCACTTACATTCTTCTACATATTTACACAATAAGTTATATTTTCTGTTTGCTTATAATTTCAATTTAGTCTAATTTATTTGAAGAAAAGTACGAAAAAAAATTCAATTATTTTACTAAAAATTGTTCTTAAAAATTATATCCTGGGTTCTGTTAAGTTATCATCGGAACAAATACTCATACGCCCTGTTTAACACATTTATTTTGAGCACCAACTTACTTTGAACTTAAATATCTTTTGCGAAGCCGCTAATCCAAATAGATTGCTGGATAATTGCACTTTTAATATCTTTTTGGTTAAGGATTGCTCTTATTAAATTTTTTTTTTATTTATTAAATTGGCCGCATGTTTATTAAAATTGAATTTAATATTTTTTTGATTCAATAAAAAATTGGCATACCCTTAAAAACTTTTGATGCACTCACAAGGCACATAATCGAATTTGTGATCGATTTAATGTATTCGTTATTCATTTATATATTTAGCACTTAACAAACTTAAACTGAAATTGAAACTGAAACTAAAAATGAAACTGAGAAGCGATCGCGCATATGTCGTGTGTCGTTTTAAAATTGAAGTTGACGCGTCGAAATGAAAAGCTCGCATGAATGGACGAACGACGGCGCAAGACGTTTTTGTTCAAAACGCAAGACTAAGTCGGCGTCGCAGCTCAGTCACAGCAGCCTCTGCCGCAGTCACCGTCGCAGTTGCTGCAGAGACGTCGTCAAAGTAGCGAGCCGAGCAAGAGCTGCGTCGCGTCGGCTGCTCAGCTGGATGTGTATGTGTGTGTGTGCAAATCTCAGCTTAAGTCGACTAACAGTTTGAGTGTGTTTTCGTCTGTGTGTGTGTGTGTTTGTTGCGCTATCACTTGCCGCAATCCTCGCTGCCAGCTGCGAAGTCGCTGCAGTTTTCAGCACAATAATTTGGCAATCTCCATGGCGATCAGCGACTCCACTTCGTCGACGACATCGCTGCTCGTTCTCAGCTTTCAGAGCTGTGGTGAATATACATTTTTTGCACGCTGTGTTGAGTTTTCCTTTTGTTGATTTCTACTCGTTTTATGCTGAAGTGCGAGGGGATTTTTTGTTGTTGTTCACTTTTAAGACTTTTGCTGAGTCACTTGCCGTTTATCGCCGCCTGACTTGTGGTTCTAGTTTAGTGGCCGTAAACAGATTTCAAGTTGAGTGCCTCAATTGCTTCCTACATTATGTGCTTTAGTCTGTAGTTGTTAAGGGTTTTTTTCCTTTCTTGAAGGATTTAAGAGGCGACAGTGGAAGATTTCGCATTTCCCTTTACTTTCAATTAGTCCCCTGACGCGTAAAATTTATCGAAAGACTTCAGGAAGAGAACTCAAGAACATCTAAAAGTGTATTGCAAAAGTTAACAGCTCCGAAGGGCAAGTTGAGAAAGTTCTACATTTTTGAACACGAGTACTCAATAAAAAACAAGTAGGCAATTTAAAGTGGAAAATTTTTCAAGCTCATAGAGAGAAATTGTTATTTTTTATTAGACGTACTGAAACTGGAATTGAACTAAACTCAATACTAACGATCGGACAGACACTCGGTCTCGCTCAGCTAGCCATAGTCAAACCCCAAGCCCTTAATAAATGTATTTATATTAATAAGTATGTGTAAGTAGTACTAACTACTTAAACAAATCAATAAACAGTATTACGCACATAACTGTAGGTCACATTAATAACAGACTGAGTTTGTTTATAAACAAGAATTGTTATACTCGTAAGCAAAACAGAATTAAAATTAACGCTACTTGACGTCATTTCAATTGCTGTCGAACCATAAAGCAAAACCTGAGATAGTTATGATATTAAACTTCGAACCGTTAAGCAATTGACACAGCTAATTTGCAGTTATACTGATTGTGATCATAGAATCTGGTCAAGAAAACATAGATATATTTTTGTTTGACTTCCTGCACATTCTTGAGAAGCTGTGTCTAATTATAGGCTACAGGCGTTGTAAAAAAGTAAAGTGTGTCAAGTAATAATTTTGATAAAAACAAATATTTTTTTTTTAATTAAATAAAAAGTTAACTCCAAGGGATCCCTTTTTCTAAGATCCATAAAAATCACAAAAAATAGTGTTTTTGCAAAATAAAATATACGACTTTTTGAATTAAACTCTATTTTTTTCATTTGACGTCCTACACGTGCTTCAGGAGTTGTGTCTGTAAATTATAGGCTGTCAACTAATTGTTATACTTTCAAGTAAGTTATAAAATAAGAACAAACAAATTAATTGGCAAAAATTTAAATTTGTCAAAACAGTTTCTTGGCTAACTGTGTATTCAGACCTATGCAGCTATACAGTGAAACCGATATAAAATGCAATGCTTAATGGGCTTTTAACGATCAAAAAGCTATTTGCATATTGCTGCTGTTAGGGGCAGTTCAATGCGAGTACTTGTATTTCATGATCTATTCTATTCGATTCAAAACCATTGCATAGATCGCCGCAAAGTTCAAGCTGTACTTGATTAAGCTCTCATCATATTTAACACCGTAATAAAGCGAAAACATGCTTTCAACTGAAACAATTATAATTATGTGAAAGGAACAATTTAGTTGAAGAACTTAATCAACAAACTATTAACTGTAAGATAAACTAATTTTCAGCAAAAACATCAATAAGTGAAACCAAGCGTTAAGAAGTGCATATTTCCCATACTTATGAAAGTTCATTCAAGTCAAGCTCAAGTGATTCGGGCATTGTTTCAGCAAATAAGACTCAACCTTAACCCGACTCGGAACTGACTTCAAGTCCGTTATAGTCACACATTGCATAACAATCAAGGATGTTGCTGCACTTATGAAAAGACCTTAATATAATTATTCAACGAAGGTTGCACTATTGGCGTTTGTTTCAGTTTAAAGTTTGACAAGAACGACTTTAATTGTTGTCGTGAAACGAATTTACATACTTTTATTTGGACATGTTGTGCACATCAGGCATAAAAATTAAATGTATAATGTTTATAATTATAATAACGCCTCTGGTTGTTTGCTGGAAAAGGCCACAATGCACATTAAAAATGTCGCTACCAAATATATTTACATATATATATTGTAGTTGTCCAGCAATTGCCGAAATGTATTTCGAGCCGAAGGAGGGTTGGTCAGGGCAGAGCAGGGAAAAGCTTCGTTTTAATAGCTCAACTTTGCAGACAACTGGAATTTTGTTTGGCACTGCAACTTATGCAGGAAAAAACCAAAGACCAAGAAGAAAAATACAAGGAAACTAAATGCCTCAATTGGTGATAAGTAATGATTTATATGTACTAAAGCTAATGATGATCGTCACAAAAATGGTTATAAGAAATTTTGGGACTTGGATTTTATCTCGTAGAATTTTTTTAGGTATATAAATACAAGAAGTGTACAATATTTATACACTAGTTTTGTTTGTGTAATTTATGTTTTCAAATTTTGGTAATATTATTCGAATTTCTTACAGAGAATCGAGAATAGAGTATAAATGAATTAATAGAAGCATTGCGCACCTTTATGTACCCAAGGGCATTTCTCGCCAGCTCAAGGGCATGTAGATGAATATTATTTAATAATTTCACAATTCTTGATATTTTCGTGCAAATACGATACGAGTATAATGTGAGTGCTCGAATATGACATCTCTCGAGTATAGATACATATAACAGATAGTGTTACTGGCGTCAAACAGGGTGTGACCAGAATGTCAAATAACAACTTAACCCCATCCTTCACATTTAAAGTTGAATTACCCGAGTTAGCAGATCTGGGTTCAAATGGCATCTCATTGCCAAGCGAATCAAATCGGAAATCAGAAACGTAAAAAATAACAAAATATCGTATGATAAATGACCTAGTAAAATATATGTATACAAGTACATTTATATGATATATGCCTATTAATATTGTACAAAGATATTACCAAAATGTGCGGCATGAAGTGCCATAATTTTTACATGTATTTTAATTATTCAAACGTAAATGGGCTCTTATAAACGGGTTTACAAAGCAGTCTACCAAAATCAACAACTAAAACATAAACTACAACGAAAGTCAACATTGTATCCGACTTCGTCTTATTGGGCCATAATTCACAGACGACTGAGTTAGAAGCTAAAACAGCTCGAGGAGTTTTCACAGCATTTACGTTTATTTCTTAACTTTTTTGTTTTCAATTACTCTACGAAGGACACCATTTTAATATCGTTTTGTTTTATTTTTTATTTTGCTTTGTAGCAGAAGAAACAGAAGGGGATTCATCTGTCCGGAGGGAGAGCAACGTCTGCGTATTTACCATGCAAAATCTTTAAAAAGTTTTCCGTCGTTAACGCGCCATACAACAAAGGCGCTGATATGGAAATAATTACCAGCAGGCTTTTTACAAAATTTCACTTTAGTCAAAAGTTTCGATATATTTTGTGATTTTGTTACAATAATATCTTAATTGCTGTATCTGTTACAAATACTGATGTTACCCAAACTAGCAACTTAAGAAGTCAAATTTTTTGATCATTTTGGCATTATTTTATACAAAGAAATTAAACGTCTCAGAATCAAATTTAAAGTGTTGTTTAATACTAATTATGTCATAAGGGGTTGATTAAACTTTAAAACTCGAGATTTAAAATTTTGAATTTTCAAAAAAGCAAAGAGGTAAAATAGAAATAATATGAAAAAAATTAGTTTATTATGAAGCTGTAAGTGAGAGCTGTAAAAGTGTTGCATACTTTTGGGCTGACATAAAATTAATTAAATAAGATACAAAATAATTCTAGTGACTACATAGAGCAAAACAATTTGAAAATTAAAGACTCTAAATAAATAATTTGTTAATACAAAAAAAAAAACGAACAAACATACAAATATAATGAAGAAAATTATGGATTTTTTATTATATGTAATAACAGGCAATTCCAAAAGAATAAAATTATTTAAAACTGGATTTCTTGCATTACAGACACTTTTAATCTATTGTTCTAAAAAATAACTTGGCTATAATGAGAATAGCACATATTACGCTCTCAACTTGCGTTTGTGAAACTATTTGTATTAACGAGAAATAGATTTTAGTATGTAATTTGTGAATTAAAAGTCTACCGTAAATAATTTTAATTTAGTTAAGTGTTTCTCAACCTCGGAGTAACAACTTGTCAATCTTTATTCAGTGAATTCATTATTTCATTGAAAGTAAGAAAAACAATTCGAATCAACAACAATCAAATATAGTAACTAGTTTAATATGTAATTAATAAATTATTAGTCTAACGGACATCATTTTAACTTTATTGAGTGCTTTACAATTTCCAGATAACAACTTATCTGTTTTAATCATGGAATTAATAATTATAAATAATTAGTAATTTCATTGATTATTTTATTGCAATAAAGAAAAACAAAACAAATCAACAACAGTTGAACACAGTATATGTTAAAAGATGTTCATACCAACTGAGCTAGTAGTATTAAAATTATGAATCAACTGCAAGTTTATTACAGTTCTAAATATCAAATTTGTTGTGTATTCCCATAATTCTAAATTGCATCCAGATGATAGCTCTATGGTGATAAAATTATTTATAATTGGTTTTGGAAGTCACAAAACTGTGACCTACAGTCTTATTTGTTTGACCCTAACTAACCTGCGTACCTCTACTAATATAGGTCATCAAATATAAACGAAACTCGTTATATTAATTATACTTTCTGTACTTTTAGCCACCCAAAAAGGTTGTCAATAAATTTACACTCACCCATTGCCGGTTCTTTCACTTGATATAATTAACTCGTTCAGAATTACCCACATATCTGACACTTAATTATGATTCAATTGTAATTTAATCATTGTAAAATCGTGTGCAATATTTTGTTTACTTTGTTTTTCTTTTTAATACAAATATCACACACAGTTGAACCAGCCAATTTTGAACATATTTAATTTTCATATACACAATTAATTTGGAATTTTTATGCGAACTATACACGAGTATTTCGACACTTGATGATGTATCTGACTGACATGATCTTGTGAATGTCTTAGCACGACTTCTAGCTTGCAACTGTTGGGAAGAGAGTTTCAGTTCAATTTAAGATTTCTTTTCTACAAGAATTTCAGCTTAAGTGGTCTGACCAGGAGCGGAGTGCGGTTAATAAAATAAATTTAATTTGTATTTGCAAGAAAAAATGTTACTCGAACAATTTAACACTTCATCAAAAAATATAATCCTCATTGATATTTATAAATAATAGTGTAAAAAAAACCCTCGCAGCGCTCCTGAACTTTGGCATATTTAATATGGCTTAATTGAACTATGCGACTGACCTGCTGATTTTAGTTTAACTTATATACATATGTAAAGTATGTATGTATAAAGAGTATGGTTATTGTTTTAAATATATTATGCTAAATATTATAGCTATTGTATAACTGAAATCAGTTATAAGTAGATTGTTTCTAAAGATGTGATCAGCGAACAATATGATGGATCAAACTTTTATTGCTATATCTCAGTCAAACCTTGCAGTCTGTTTAAATACACATTCATGAATTCATGTTTAATTTTTGGCAAATCAAACACATCACAAACCCATCCAATGCAAATATTAATTATTTTCATGTTCGCATTTACTTAATTATGTAAATGCAACCCTTTTTGTAATTGTAATTGATTTTCGCTTGAAATGTCAATAAAATCAAAATAAACAGTCACAACTAATAAGTATAGATGTAAATAGAAAATACCAACAGCTGTCTATGCAAATGGGAGTACGTAGTAAAAAAGATATAACAAATTAAATAAAATGTGCAATCGAAAATGTGTGTGTTGCGTGCAAAAACTTAACCAAAATGCCAAATGTGTTTTGAAGGCTTCATTCAGAAACAGACGCCGAATGTCCATCAGATATGCATCCAATGGACAGCAGGTGGAATATGGGAAAATGGGGAAATGAAAATGGGCGCGAACAGTCTACGGATTAATTAAAAAATCTACGCCTCGGGCTTTCATGCTTTCACTCAAACTTCTGGCAGCCAGTTAATTGAAAACTGAAAATGCTTTTAATATAAGTATTTTATATCGGAATTATTAGGAATTAAAAATGCTTGTATATAAAAATTACTTTACATCCAAATAACAATTTTCATTTAATTCATAATCAATTCATATTTCCGGCTATTTCTTTTATAAGCCCATTTAAGCATCGCCCAACACGTGACCAGAACGAATTTAATTATCATTTTCATTTCTATGATATCCACCCTAATTGCATTCATAAGGCAACTATTGCTCTAAATATCAGCTCAGATTGGCCACATATTCGTATGACATGTCATTGAGCCACCCTTTCTTTCGTTTCACACCGCATCTAAATGAAAGGCATCCCCTAAATGGGTTTTTTTTATTCTTCTTTATTCCATTATGTTATGATGAGTCTTCAATCTTTCTATACGAAACATTTCAGCACAATATGTTACATAACTAAGCGTAACACCGTTGCCACTTTTAGGGTAGTGCGGGTGCATCATGTGCCACCAAACTCAAAATTCCCAAAACTTGCTACGAGCTAATTTATTTAATATAGATAATGTAAAGACCACAATCAACTAAGTGGCTACGATATTAAGAGTGATCGAAAGAAACCTGTGATAAAAAATACGGGTTTCTCAAATCATGAATATTGGACTATTATATTCTATTATTTCTTAAGTAAGACAAACCAAAAAAAAATTTTGTGTTGTTAGTGTATTAGTTTACAAAATCAAGTAATTTTATCAAGGAGTAAGATTAATGACTTCTCCGACAAAAGAAAAATTTAGATTTCTTGTAAGAAGATGAAGAATTACAAAGAAAATTCCATTATTTAGTTTTTCCATTCTACTCCTTTCTTGAAGTTTAATAGTTTAAACTCCTTTTCCTCCACGTTTGTAAATATGTAATTGTAATTTTTGACTAATTACTTGCCAGTGGAATTCAAACAATTCAACAAATATTCTCATGTGTGACACAACAAGAAAAATAAGAAGGCATCGTAAATTTTCGATTTACTTACGCCTGGCTAAGTAGATCTTGGAACTGCACTTCACAATACTGGCAATGCCCACAGCGAGTCACATAACTCAGGCAAACACAATAGGGCCAACAGAGCGAACGGCAAATATAAAAATTAATTAAAGTCTCGCCTCAAGTTTCCCCTTTGCTCACCCCTCAAACTCGTGTCTGGAGCAATGTCGCAACTGGAGTAATGTCTAACGGCAATGTCTTCTTTTCCCAAATTGTTCACACGTTGCCCGCGACTCGATTGCAACATCTTGTGGTATGAATCGTTTTAAAGGCAGCATCAACAGTCGCCGGAGTCACTGTCTTGCCTTTATCATTTTATTAGCCCAGTTCTTAAAGGTATAAAGGCTATTGGGTTTGTGAGTCGACATTTATAATTTTTACTTTATTGATAATTGAAGTTAAAAAAAGGATAAGAATATATATAAATTTTACTCTCGAAGTGACTATAAGTGAATGAAATTTCAGTTTATTTAAACATAATAATCATTATTTACAGTCCCTGGATAAGTAAGATATAGTTACATACACATAAGTACATATTATATTGAATGGCAACATTTGAGAGAAAGTCTAGAAAAATATATAACAATTTCTGTTTATATTTTATTGTAACTTATTTTGGATTTGATTATCTAATTTGTTCTTATTTTATTTCAGGTGATTGAACTAAAAGGTTGCGAAAATACTGGGAATCAAATAGTCGAGCACCTCGACTTGCGTTCTTAGTCGTCCTTGTCCATGTTTCTGTTTCTTTTTCTGTCTCTGTCCTTGTCTGCGCCCTGTTGCTGCCATATTTAGCAGCCGCGGCGTCAAGTGATGCGCCTTTTTATTTAACGCCCAAAGTAAGGGACATGCAAAAGGTAACAACAGCAACCCTCGTCGCTGATGTTGTTGCTACTGTTGTTATTGGTTCGAGCTGTCAAATTTGGTTGTATGTTGTTGCTGCTGTGATTCTGTGTAATTTTATTAATCACAACAACGCATCCGTTTGCCGTACCTTAGAAAACCCTTCTTCTCCCTAATTCCCTTTCGTTTGCTGCCCTTCAGCTGCGCCTTCCTTTCAAATTTGAGTTCTAAATTTTTGTCATTTAGTTTTGACTAATTATGCAATTTGTATGCAATAAAAATATTAATAGCAAACAAGTTTCGGAGAAGTATAAACAATTTAATTAATATTATTTTTATTATTATGAATTCTGAAACTCTTGATTTTCTGCCACTGAGCGCTCTGTTTATTTATTTGTTGTCCTCGCTCTTATTTTTACTGTTGGTCAGTTTGGATGAAGGCAAAAAATCTGAATAGCCATATGGAAATTTTCCAGTTCGTTTATTCTGCGCTCTCAAGCGAACATCAATGCAATGCTGCTGAGCTTAAAAAAAATTCAAAAAGTAAACAAATAAATATTGCAAAATGTTCCCTTTATATGTCCATTCACTGATTACCTATGAGCAGTGCCTCATCCACAAAAAGTCTTGATTTAAATATTGTATTAAAAAATATAAATTGCCTGGAATAATTCAATGCACTCATCGGACCACTAAATTATATGGTCAATACTTTAAAAAGTTAATACGAAACCACCGCATCGGCCACAGGCCAACCACAAACAAGCCATTTATAATTATGTATTGTGTAAAATTAATAAGTTAAGCAATTAAGTCTGGAATTATTTCAATACAAGCACCTGTTTACTGTCCACTTTTCACAACATTTACACATATACTTATATTCAAATGCGTATTTGCATGCGTTCAAAAACTGTGTTATGAACTTGCTTCAGTTCGCGAAAACTTTTCTGTGTAGCAAATAAGAGTACGAGTAAAATAAAAATAAAAATAAAAAGAGCAGAATGTAAAAAAATAAACTTGCAGAACTTTGGCGACTAAAAATCGCTTCATTCTAATTACTTCCTCTTGGGCAGGCAATCTGAAACTAAGGGTCTTAAATCGCGAGCCGCAAAAGAACTTCCTTCAGGACACGTCTAGTTTAAGTAGGGAGTGTAGAACTGGGCGTCGGGCACATAAAACAATCGTTTCGTAATAAAGATGAAAATTTTATTAAAAGATGTCGGAAACAGATGTTGCCACCAAGCTGCCTTACAGCCTGTGCCAAAGCCAAAGCCAAAGCAAAAGCCAAAAGCCAGAGCCAACATAACGAACCAAACCAACACACACAGTTTATAATCTTTTATCGCATTTTTTCTACTTGGTTGACACAAAGAGAGCGTATTTATGCGACTGTTAACGTTATGAAAAGCCCATAATTTGCCAGCCACCCTCCGCAGTTTGCCATATAATAAAAATAATAAACGTTCTCCTGAAAATCGATAGCAAACAGAATCCGCATTCAGTTCATGGCAAAGGGACCGGGGGGGCTACAGGGGCAGGGGAAGGGGCGGTATTATCGGGTAGCAGCTGATATCGACAGTTGACTTGGCGGCGGTTGTCGTGGCTCATGAACTCCTCTGCTCTGTTAGGGCTCGCGCGCACTTTAGCTAAAAACTGAGCTTAAAGATAAATTATCATCTGAGCTTTCACATTTAACAGACGGACGGACATTGCTTAATCGACTCGGCTGTTGATGCTGATCAAGAATATATATACTTTATATATAGACGATCCAGGCGGACGGACATGGCTCAATCGACTCTGCTGTTGATGCTGATCAAGAATATATATTCTTTATAGGGTCGGAGATACTTCCTTCTGCCTGTTGCATACATTTCAGAAAACTATTATACCCGTTTGTATCATTTTCAATTGGCACAGGGTATAAAAACAAATGAACTGCACTTTTGATTTGCAAGACATAAAGCTCCTTCATTGAGGCTTAGATCTGTTTGATAGTCCAATCATGTTTCAATTTATCAGCAGCTGGAAGCTGAGATCAATTTTCAACTCGGCTCTTTATCGCATGCTGGCAGAAAAAAGCTCTGAGGGAGAACTTATAATTCAGTACCGCTTTTAGCTATAGTGTGCGCGAGCCCTTATAGCCCTTATGCTCTGTTCCGCTTTGTTATGCTCTTCCATTACGATCTCATAGAGTTTCGTGTATAAATGTTTGCGCTTTATTATATTGCCCAACCACGCCCTCATGCAAACATAAACGTATTAACTCCCCCGTGTAGCATCTTGTGACATCTTACCTTATTTTTTTTTATTTGACTCTGCGTGCAATCGACGTCTATTGTCGTCGCTCTCATGCCGATACACACGATTCAAGTACTCGATAATGATATCCATATAATGATGCGGCTGTCAATTCCATTCCATTGGCATTTTCACGATATCATAAAGTTGCAAGCGTCTTCTTTGCCCCAGCAGTGGCATCTTTGGCTGTCTTTTTGGGTAACATTGCAGATATGAAAATATCATCGATATCGCTGAAGCATACCTGGAACAAATTTAAACAATTTTATTCAGGTATGTTCTATGAATCTCTATCAAATTAAGAGCAATGCTACAACTTTCAATGTTTCTGAAACCAAACACCCAATGCTTTCAAGTCTCAAAATATTTGTTGCAAGATTTAATAAAATTCAGATAATTGAATGAAATTAAACCCATTTGTAAAATGACTAAAAAATTATCAAACACACTTCAATTGAATTTATTACATCAATGATAAATTAATTTTTTGAACTTGAATTTAGCCAATTTTTAAATTAAATTAAATCTGATATTTTATCTGTCCCCCGACTGCATGTGCGCCTCTTCGGCGCCATTTACCAAAGACTAACAGATTGAGCACTGGGAGCAGCAGGAGCAAAGGCGAGCCCAATCCTAATCTAGAACCAAAAATGGCAACAAAAACCAATACAGGCACACATAAACTCCAGTTAAAAGCCAAAAGTTAAGCCAACAATAGGCAACAAACAATATTTAAATAAAGCACAATTTTCAAATCATTTCCATATTTCCAATTCGGCGAACACTTTTAGACCACACACAAAAACAGGAATGATTCTCAAATCTGCGCTGAAAAACAATTAAAACTTTTGTTTGTATTCCACTTTGTCTTCAACACTTGCCTGTCTATGCTTTTTGGGTATGGGGAAACCCCTTTCCCCAAGGATTCTTCCTCGCCTCATACGAAAACTGTGTGAATTGTGTCCCTTTCATTTATCAAGTAAAGTAAGGCGACAGGAGCAATATCGTCTCTGTGCCTCTTCAGCCCACTTATCAAATAATTGTCCTTATATTATGGCAGCTACAAAAGGATATCGATGCAGACATAGAGACGCATAAGTATATATGTATAAAAATAAGGATTCGCAGTGACAACTGGCAAAGTACCAAAAATTGTTGGCAAATTGAAATACTCGTAATAATTTCAGCACAAATTTAATCCACCCACATGATGAGAAGCCGTCGCTAGCTTTTGGTGCCAAATAAAAATGTAAGGACACTCACAAACCCAAGTACAAATACAAATACGTACACATACACATACATATACATACATATGTATACAGAGATACAAATAGAGATGGAGAGAATAAAATCCTTTGCATAAATGATGATGGCATGATGAGAACTTTTAATCATTATTATCACATATTTATACGCTTATATGAGCATGTTTTATGTACTCGCTGGCAGTGGAAGTGGCAGTGGCAGTGGCAGCACCGGAAGCTCAGGACGAAGGATGCAGGATGCGGAGTAATCCTTTTGAAAGGAAAAAAAAACCCACAAATGGCAGCGCAAAAAGGCTGACAAAACAATGCCAGGATAACACACAAACACACTTGCACACACAAATACTAACAAAGACTGAGCTTTGTTATCCTTATTCTTATTGTTGCGTTGAGAGTGCTCCTTGCTGCTCAATGATGAGTTTCCAATTCGAGTGAGGCCACGCCTCCTACGAGGACGACGGGGCAACCACTTGCACTTTTCGTTAAGCCACAAACAAGGGTTGCTTTTCACTCTATGTTTCTCTGTCTACATAGCCAGAGTTTGTGTGTGTCTGTGTGTGTGTGTGTGTGTGTGCATTTTATATGTAATATACAATAGAGTAGCGCAACACACAAGAGTCATAGAAAAGGCACAACCAATATCTAAGCTTACATAAACGCCAGCACAAGAATCCTGTCAACTTGGCCAACTTGGCGCTATGTACTTGGCAGCACTCTGGAATTTCATTATTATTGTTGTTGTTGTTTGTTGTTGTTACCCGGCTAGTAAATAAGTCATCATTGTCGATTGTCGTCATCAACGCGCCGAGGACAACTAATTTGCGGTCATAATAAAAGTTAATCTACTGACTCTTGGCTTCTTCTTCGGCCAAAACGAAACGTTGAACGATATGTCCCTGCTGCAACAAATTGCGTGCGAACATGGATAACTTATGGCTTGGAAGTTTAGCTAAATATTTAAGCATATTTCATGCGACAAGGTCCACTGTATTGGCAATTGTTTAAAATTTAATGAAATTCGTTTAATATAAAATTCGATATTTGAATTAAGCATGTATTGTATTGTATGTATTGTATTTTATTTAAATAAGTTTATAAAATAAGGAAAATAAATTGATGAATATATTTAGTAAAAACTCATACCTAAAGCTCAGGTCGGATCCACTGTGCACATACCACAGTGTGCTCAGGTTGCTAGCGTGTAACAAAAGATTTACCAAAAGAAAGGGAGAGAGAATGAGACAGCAACAGCAATATGGAGCTTAAAACAAACACGATAAAAAAGAGCGCAGTTCAAGGCAACAACACAACAAGAAAATTATATTTTTATTGTTTTCACACAAATAAAATCAAATAAAAAGCAAACAACAATACCAGAGGGAAAAGCAGAAGAAGAGAGCCAAGAGTGGATATGTTCCTATATATATGCATGTGTTCATGCATATGTATACATATACATATACATATACATAAATATAAAAGGAGGCCGTCACGTGCCATATACGATAGTCGTACAACAAGTACGACTGGGCAGGAGAAAAGGACCAACCACCGTAGAGCAACCCCTAAAATGTGGTTGCTGCAGAGTCGAGAACATCGTGAACATCGAGTCAGGGAGTCAGTCGATTGCGATGCCTGTTGTTGGTCCTTGTTCAGTACGATTTGAGCACTCGACGCGTACGCGGCGCGCACATCACAGCGCACAGCACAGGCCAAGCATATATAATACTTTTTTAATAAATAAAAACCATCTGCCTATGCTGGGTTTCGAGCCCGGATAATAGTTGTAAATTTGCTGAAGTCGGGGCCTAGGTCCACTAGGACACGAAAGTTCACTTCAGTTAAGAGACTTTAGTAGCCAGTTCTAAGATTAAACGTATACGTGATGTCTACGGCCTTTCTCGTGGACAGCTTATTGCATGCACAGCGCGCCCAGAGTTACAGTGAGAGTCAACTCAAGTCGAGTCTGAGTGAAATGCTCCTGAGTCGTGGCCAGGCGGCCGAGCAGGCGGACAGGCAGGAGGAGCACTCCAGCGAAGTATTGTGCAATTGCAATTGTGCTAAACGTGGCTATAAATGTGATAAATGTCGTGAGAATCGTGCTGAAAGTGTTGACAGCATTGAGGAAATGGAAATGGAAGACGACGAGGATGATGATGATGATGAGATTGTTGCTGACATTGATAGCGTTGAGACGCCGCATTTGGACCTGGATGAGGATCTAGACGATGAACTGGATATGGGGTCAAGACGTGAGGCAATCAAATTGCCCAAGCTGGAGCCCCAACTGGAGCCCAGCAGCAACACAATCAGCGGAACAACCATCCTTAAGGATAACAACAGCAAACCTATTCTCAAATTCAGCGTATCTGCCATTCTGGGCGACACACGTGAGGGAGTGCGTGTCAGAAATGGTAAGAGGAAGCAAGCAGATAGAGAAAGACTTATTCAAATTAAGTTGAAATCAACTCGCAATAAGCTGTTTTGTGAAACGTATGTAACAGGCAGAAGGAGGCGTGGCCGACCCATAAAGTATATATTCTTGTTCAGTATCAACATCCGAGTCGATTTAGCCCTGTCCGTCTGTCTATTTGAACGCGTCAATCACATAGACTTAAAAGCAGACTTTAATCTAAAGAACAATACAATATACAACTAGCATGTTGTAAATTTGCTTTTGTCTTTTACATCCTAACCAAGTTTGGTTCAAGTCGGTTTGCTATAACATATAGCTACCATACAAACAATCAGCATCAGATCTTCGCACTCGAGCGAACAGGTGCCGATCTCGAGCAAGCTTAACCTTTGAGCTTAACCGAGAAAAACCTTTGAAAAGGGGATTTAGCTACGAAATACTTGATTATTGCATACTGTGAACGCAATAAACGCGGCTTGGCAATTAATTTGCCGTGGCTAATACCAAACATAAACAATGCCAAATACAAAAAAATACAAAATCAAAATACAATTTCAATATGAAAATCCAAAAGAATAACAGTTTTGCCAGAAAGGGTCGACTCGACTTACTGCAACTTCAATTGCAATGTGCTACGGGAATTGCCTCATTTCTTTTTGTATTGTGCTCTATAAGCCCTTGAGGCGCAACGGCAGATCGGAGCAGGCTGTAAAAACACAACCACACCTAATCATGTTTAAATTATTGGATCTGAGCCTCGGCAAATCCGCCGTTGGCTGCCGACCAAGCCAAATGCGCATTCTCGTAAACCCGTTTCGAGTTCTGTTCAATATCTCGTCCTTTTGCGGCTGCGCGTGCTGCTTATTCACAAATACACACAATCACTTCCATGCAGACAGTAGAGAATCAGAACAAGGGTTCATTGAGGGTTTTTTATTATATTTAGCTGGATCGCCAAAAAAAGTAGGCGTGACGAATCGTCTATCAGTCAATGTAACTGCGCAGCATTTTATCCATCTTTTTAGCATAAGAATTGGTTTCACGGGTTTTCAGAGGTTTTCCGAATTGGATTGTGGGATTTTAATTGTCATGGATTTTATTAATGAGAGGGTCGAGACTTCCAACTGTTTTTTATGGCACTTTTTATGTGATTTTATGTGCCAATTTTTTGGGTAATGATCAATTCACATACATTTTATGACAGAAGCGTGGCAATGATTGGAAAATGAATTCCATATCTATATATATAAAACTCTTTGCCCTCACTGAATCAATGACTGAGTATCAACGTGTAGGCCAAACGGGTAAGCGTAGAAAGACGAAATTTTCACACAAGATAGATAAGACAATTTCATAATTTACAATTTACAATATTAATAAGCCGGTCAACTAAAGGGCGGAGCCCTCTTCTAGAAATATACATATATTCTAAAGGCAATACTAACAATCATTTTATACATTGGAGTTAAATTAATAAAAGATAACATAACATCTTTTCCAAAAAAAATTCTATAAATCTCTTCAACTTAAATTTGTTTCTACAGATTCTGATAATTGAATCTCAGACCTTTTAATATGTAACCAATTGCTAATTTTATTAGATAACTAATGACCTCCAATTAAATGCCAATAAACACTATGGAAGTTGCATTTACTTTTCGCTTTGTTGAAGGCCGCAAATTAACTTTTTGAGTCATAAACCGATTCGACAAACTTTTTGCTAACGAACATTTTTGGGAATTTGCCGTGGCACAGATGCAAAAGTGGCCAAAAGGCGGCGAAATAAACCAAACAATCAGAACAATTACAACTTAATTTGTGCGCTCATTAGGCACACATGTGGCTAACAAACACACACACACACACACACACACACACACCACACACACACAGACATATGAATGTATGATAAATATAATGAATATGTGGAACTCATGCTAAAAAGTTAAACCACAAGATTTCAGTTAGGAACCGCCATCAAATTATACGCACACAACGAAAATATACGCACACACCCACTCATACCCACTAGCACACCCACATAGACATACAGACATACAGACATACACACAAAGAACTTAAGAGGCGTTAATATGTTAATTGTTTCAGTCGCTCTAATCGAATTAAAATCATATCCTGCAGCGTCTGTTAGTGCAAGTGTGTGCTGTAGGTGTGTGTGAATCTGTGAATGTGTGTGTTTGTAAATGGCGTCTGCTGCTTTTGGGGTGTTTAATTAGAAAATGAAACGCAGCCACAAAGCGCCAAAATCTTTCCGCAGGCTCAAGCTTTGTTCTGATTCAAAGGCGCCAAACTTTTGTTAGCTTTCCACATGAAGTGAAATCGAAAAATGAAGGCATTGTCGGCGCCTTGCTCCAAGGTGTGCGTGTGTGCAAAGTTTTCCATTTGTTGGCATCTGTGAGAGGGCATTGGGAGGGAGGAGGAGTTGAAAACTGGCTGAAACTGAAAGCTGCGAACTGTTTAATTATGCCAGTTTGACACTTCAAAGCAGCATCTGTCTTATCACACACACAGATACACACACCTACACATGAAGGGTAGATTTGAAGACATTATGGGTGTCTGTTTGTTTTACGGGTATCGCTTTGTGAGTGCCAAGAAAAGCACTTAAGGAAACCCTGTTGAAGATTGATCCAGTCGGTTGAAGAGTATTATTAATCTTAAACTGAGAACACATTTTCGTGTATTTTACCTTGACTTTGAAACAGTTAATATTAATAATAAACACATTATCTTAAGCTTCAATCGTTCAAAGGTTAAGAATGTTCCCACTTAAACACATTTAGTTTAGTTTAATTTCAAATAAATGATTACAATTCTTCTGCAATTTTTTTTGGTCTTGTTCCCTATTGACAGAGTTCATGCAACCGCAGCATATATGGCCTTATCTACAACAAAACTTTATGCAACAGCACACATATCAATATCACCAGCACCATCATCATCAGCAGCATCCGCAGCAGCATCAGCAGCAACAACAACAACAACAACATGCCACGTCGCATCATCATCACCAACACCATCAGGCATTGGTAGGGCAGGCGCCACTGGGACTGCCACACCCACTGCATCATCATGCAAACGCGCACGCCCACGCCCACGCCCACTTTCCGCATCCCGCATTTCTAACGCATCAGCAGCAACAGCAGCATCACAGCAATAGTTGTCAACCGCAAACCACAGCAACGACGGCCGCATCCTCGTCGTCACCTGGCAGCACAATTAGTGATAGCGACAACAATCAAAATAACAACAACAACAACAACACCAACAGCAGCAACAGTAATAGCAACAATATCCTGGATGGTCGACCGCATGAAATTGGCCCTGGCAACGATGAGGACAACAGCAATCGAAGATTAACGCAAGAAAAGCTACAACAGCAACAGCAACAACTGTTGAGTGGACAAGCAACAGGAGGACCACCAACGGCGCATCCGACACCACCGCCACCACCCCCGCCAATACATCCGGTGATTGCCAAGCCGATGCCCAGCCGACCAACTCCGTTTCTGCCCCACACACTCAACCATCCGCATTTGCATTCGTTGCTGGCGCATTGCCGCAATCCCTACATGAGTGGTAAGTACTCCTCAATGTTGTCCGAATTTGGACACTTCGAAAAAGCTAGATTGAAAAAAATATAGCTAAGTAGCAAAATTCAGAAATAATATTCAGCAAAGAAAATATGTAAAAAAAAAAAAAATTATAATTCTTTTCTTTTTCTATTGTAACTAAGAATTTGTATGCTAATAATGTAAAAATGCAGGATTATAAAAATAATATACAATCGTGCATTTGATTATATATTACTTAACAACAATACTTTTTAATTGAATAGTTCAATTGAATTTTTGCCATGTCGGATAAATAAATATCCTACAAAAAAATATCCTAATTTGTCAATGATACTATCTTTGTTGAAAGTAATATACAGAGAATACGTTATAATGAATTATCAACAGAGCATACATTTATTAATATCATAAGTTGGTTGAGCATAAATGGTATTCAAATTGTTTAGATATTTAAACCAAACATTTTAAAGCCATACAGATTTATGTATTTTAATTTTGCAGCTTTTGCAAGTCAAAATAGCTTAAATGGCATCACTACCCACCCGCCCCTAACACTGTGCCTATCCCTGCTCCTCACTCTAATTCAATTACTGCCTAACAACTTGGCACCCCATTGCGCTCATTAACAAGTGTATTCTGACCATGCCACATACTGCATCATTTAATGCATTTCCCCCATGTTTGTTTAATTGCAGTTGGTGCCCAAGTGTTTCCCCTGCCCCCTGGCCAGGGCTTTCCCTGGGCGCACTCGACACGTGGAAAGCCTCGTCGGGGTATGATGCGGCGCGCCGTCTTCTCAGGTTTGTAGAAAGGGAGAAATTGATGTGAGTTGACTGAATTTATAACTGTTGCGTTTCCCCTCTCGTGTTGTTTAGATTCACAGCGAAAGGGATTGGAAAAGCGTTTCCAACAACAAAAGTATATCAGCAAGCCGGATCGCAAGAAATTGGCCGAGAGATTAGGTTTAAAAGACTCTCAGGTGAGTAAAGTTTCTCACTTTTACTATATCTATTTTGGTTTATTTGCTTTTTTCAATTGTTTGACTATGGTTCATTGACCAATTTTAATTAAATATTTTTGTTTGCAAATAATAAACATGTTAGTTTCAAGCATTAGTGGACAAAGTTCAAAATCATATTCTTCACTAAACTATTTAATATCCACAAACTTTTTTCTATAAATTGAGCTAATTCCGTATTACTAGTCCGAAAAGCGTAAGAATGGGCCAATCAAAATCAATAAACTTTGCTAAAACGTGCTCATAATAAACTTGAAATAAACTGGCCTTAAGCACACATTAAAATATTTCAAAAACTTTTCAAATCAGCTACAACAACGAAAACAATAACAAATAACAACAAAAACAAGTGAGCATAATAACAACATCAAAATGTGAAATAAGAGCATAAATATAAGGGAAAACAAAACTCCGCCTTTTAAATGCCAAGGCCGAAAACACGAAAAGCTCTCAGCAATGGCTGCGCAGAGCAAAATGGAAGCCAGGACAAGCTTATCCAGCCGACAGAAGAGGGAATAGAATGAGATGAGAGGAGGGAAAATTGGAAGAAGGGGAGACGGACTGGGCGTGCTTCCTTTAAATGCGCAGTCGCTTGTCTTCGCCGTATACTCAAATACGTATATAAAGGTCGCTTCGAAATACATATAATGAAATTATAACGAGCTATAAGAAATTCATTTCAGCTTTCAAGCCAGACACAAGGGAGGCAGCTTTTATTGATTGTGCGAAGCGGGGTATAATTAAGCTTAATCATTTTTTCCATTTTATTCAGTTTTTTACCAAAAGTCGAAAGTGAAAAGAAAAGAAAAGTAAGAAAAATTCTGTGGGCTATGAGTGTGCAGATAATTTAAAATATATGACTACTATAAAATAAATAACTCTAGTCGATTTTTAATTATTTCAATCACTTATTTACATCAATTTCAGGCTCAGAATATTTTTTTAAAGCAACCTAAACGGTTTATTGATAATTTATTTAAATGGAATGCAGATTGCAAATAGAGGCCATACTATTATCAAAATATTTTTGTATACAAGGTTGGAGTTGGCCTAATTGTCTACCAAGCAACTTAACAAGTCACATTTTTTGTTCATTTTTGGGATGATTTTTTACAACAAAATTAAACGTCTCAGAATCAAATTTAAGGTGTTGTTATATACTAAATATAACATAAGGAGTTGATAAAACGATAAAACTTGAGAACAATAATTACGAATTTTGAAAAAAAAAAAATAAGGAGGACCTTTTGCTTAAATAAATTTGAATGCAGAATGCAATTAGATATTCCGCTTGAAAATCAAGAAAATACGAAATTCCAATATAAATAAGTGATATTGTTACCCAGCATAAGGGTATAAAACGGAGACACATTTTTACAGCGACATTTTCACATGACTGCTGCTGTCGATGTTGATAAAAAAAAAAATTTGGCATGACCAATTTGCCCTTGTCAAAATGTAATCGATCACAACTCAATCAGATGAGAATGGCGAATTGTCAGCAGCCGTTGCGACGAGACGACAAAGTAACAGACACAGCCGTCGGCTTTTGAAAGTCAAATGATGATGATGCTGATGATGCTGACAGTTTTATGCCAAATTAGTGCAGCCTTTTTTCCATTTTCGATTTTTGGCCTACAATGGCAAACTGCAACTGAAGGTAATTCATAAAAATTTCATAATTACGCAATAAGCGTGTCCAGTTGCATTTGTCAGAAAGCGAAACATGAATTCATCAACATCATCAACTCAAAACAATGCGTCACGCCCCTTTTTACAGGCTTCTGCTCACCGACGATCGATCGATCATATACACCTTAATGATCATATAATGCTCACCATGTGCTTGTGGAATATGAATAGGCAAATTTATTCACTAATGCACTCATTTCATACATATGTAAGTACATATGTAACCTTAACGATTACTCCTATAGTTTTTCATTTACATACGTTACATACGTTTGTCTGTAACTACACAGAATATCATCCGAGATATTTTGATCATCAGAGTGCTAATGAAAATGTTTTACTAAAATACAATATTTCAAGCTTAACAAAATAAGATAACTAAAATTGCGAGAGAAAACATGGGTATATCACGAAAGTATAAATCAAATTCCCACTATATTTATAGTCCCCATTGTTCCTAAGACTTTTCATGATATGGACTTGCAATTATGCTCGGATTATTGTTTAGAGTGCTAAAAAATAATCAGAGCCATAGAGCGAAACAGTTCTCCAGAGGACGGCATGGAGGAGAAGAAGAGAGAATCAAAGCATTCATCAATTGCACTTTGTCAAATGAAAAAATGGATAAATGAAAATGTCGACGGGATGGCGTCAAAAGCAAAGCCAAGAACTCAAAAAAAAGAGAATCGTTTAAAAAATGTGCAAAAATGTCAGAAAAACTCACAGTCAAATCGCAGCAGTTGGTCCAGTTGGTGTCCACGGCTGGTCCTTGAATTCTGGTCCCGAGCTGGACAAAGAACAAAGTGTTGTCCAGCCGACGGCGATGGCGACACCGGCTCCATTAACAGTTATATGCTGGGGAATGGGAATTTGTGGTTGACTTGTGGATGTGGGTGTGAGTGTTGGTGTGGGTCATGAACGAGTGCGGATATTCACACTCAAGTGACATTCACACATATGTATACACACATACACTCATAACTTTAATGTTGAGTATATATGAGTGTGAGTTTGTGTGTGTGTGTGTGTGTGTGTGTGTGTGTGGGTTGCATTGCAACGCGTGTCCTGGCGCCTAGTTGTATGCAACATGATTTAAGAGCTACACTTCGCATTTGTATTTCCCGTGCTGCACTTTTTGGCTTGGTTCGTTGTTGTTCATTTGCTGCACGCTGCCCTTTTGTCGACTCCATGCCATAAATTTTGACCAGTGGAATGCATCTAAAATACTGCAGGATACTGCCAGGACATGGCAGGAGTCGAATGTGCCGTTTGCTTCATTGCCGCGTGCCTTGCGGTTGACAATCGCTGCATTGATGGCAACCGCTCAGGTGATTCATCATTTCGAGTGTTGTTCATTGCAACTTTTATTGCGATTTTTACAAACGCACTCAAAAAATTGCCGACGAACCTGAAAAAAACAACGACGCGCTTTTATTGCAATGGAATTTATGAGGAATTCTCGGATTTCAGTATGTATGTATTTTTTTTATTTGTGTACGTTTCGAGAGAAATAGGAATTTTAATAGTAGTACGCTTATATTTTGTAATTACAATTTATTTTTCCAATTGAAAAAACTATTGGAAAAACTCAATTCAATTCTTTCTTTAAATTTTAAACACGATTAACAGCTGAATCGCGTCACTACTTCCCATACTTGCCCTTCATACTTTCTTAAAACCTCTATGCTGACTCTATGACTTTTTTAAAACTTTTCCGATTTTTTGCGGATTGTAAATATTCTTATTTTTTGTATCGCTTTTCGGCAATTGAAATATAGTCAGTGATATAATTCATAGAGTGTGAGAGGAGAGACTAGCTGCAAGTGACAGTTACCAGCCTCATAATCCGCCTGCTATAAATTTAATTGCCATTAATAACACACTTCAAACGCCAAGCCGCAGTTCTCAACCACCGCCTGCCAAATTCACAAAGAGGAAATGAAAACATCTTGAGGGCAAATTCAATAAACTGATTTGCATTTTTAAATTAATGCACAAAGCACAAAGTTCAAGGTATCGCGAGATCGCTAAACGAGTTGGTTTTTTATAGCAACCCCTCCAGACGACCCAGACACACCCACTCACAGACACACGCACACACACAGGCACACGTGTCAAAGCCTGGCAGCAACTTTTTAAGTGTCATGTCCAAAACAAATTCGTCTGTTTTTGATTTGCCAAAAATGGTGGAAGCACCCAGTAAACGAAAACAAAAATAACAAACAGAAGGAAATATAAATTCAGGCAGTGGGAAAATTCTTGCTGTCAATTGTGGAAACTCAATGGTAGCTTCAGGCCTTTGGTACTTTAGGAATTTTGACGTTGTAAATATTTTTATGTTTATTTCATTTGTCTGCCTTTACGTGCTTGGTGTTTGTGTCTCTGTGTGTGTGCGAGGGAGAAAATGAGAAATGGAAGGGGTGACTTTAGGGTGGATTACGATCCCCTTTTTTTATTTCATTTGTTTGTCATTTCGATTTTGTCTGTTTTTTATTTACTCGACCAACAACGACGAAGGTTTAAAATCAAATTGATTGATAAGTAATCTATAAAATAAAAGAGAGTTACTCGAATAAGTAGTACATTTAATAGACTTCTGGGTTGGCCTTTTCTGCAGTCTGCTCTGTTATCGCTTTGTTATCATGTTATCGCCTTAATAGCCAGGAGGCAGTGTTCGAATGTTCTGCAGTCGATTTAAGATTGCAGTAAAATTAATATTAATATATCATTTGTATCGTTTGAGCTAGCAAATGGAATTTCCTTAAACGCTCTGTCACAATTCACATGGCAATCAAAAAGCACTTGAACCCAACACAAAATGTTCATAACTCGAATTTCATTTCATGCCAAAATGCTCGATTGAGAAACACATTAAAAACCATCATTTGCAACTTTGGTTACAAAATAAATGTATGACAAATTGCTAAATAAATGACCGAAGAGAGGGAAAGCGAAAAGAGGGGCCTCTCTCTCAAGTCGGTTCCGAATTCTACAGGCTAGTGGGTCGAGTAACAAATTGTTGGTAACCTAAAACGCACAGCCAACTGCCTGAAATGACTGGAAATGACTTTGGCAAATAGTAGCAGACTACTTAGTACGCTATTACGCAGCATATCAAATGACTTGCCGGGAGTTAGGGTAGTTGATGGTTTGACAAAATCATCCCCATGGAGCAATCGCCTCATTAGTTAACATATGTTGCCAGACTCAGACTCCGTCTATGATTCTCACTCGCCAACGCTCTCACACCAACGACAAGGAAAATAGCAGCTTGTGCTCATTGCTAAAGTCAATTTTCAGCTAAAGCCAAAGCCAAAGCAATTTGTAGCCAAAACTGACTGAACAACCCAATTTCCACTACCCACTTCAACTCCTCGACTTCAAACAAATGATATGCCCGTTATGCCGGTGGTGTGTCTGAACAATCTGTTACTTACATGGTTATCAATGGGTCTAAATATAGTTCGGGATAATGTGTTTAATGTGTCGAGTCCTTAACAACATAGTGAAAGAGGGCAAAAATGAGAGAGATTCTTTAAATACTGATTTCAGCCGAACTTTCTACTTTCATAATATTTTAAGTTTAGATAATTGATATAATATATGAAAATTGAAATATACATATGTGTGCAATTCTCGTATTAATAGAGTAAATCTATAAATCATCATTCAAATCTAATACACATATTGCTAGTTAACAAGCTTTTAAATGTTAATCTACAAATAGTTTTATGTAAATATTTATAATGTGCACATTATATTCCCCTATGCATAAATTTAGAAACAAAAACAAATATGCTAGAAATACAAGTCAAATATTTGTTGACAAACTAAAAACTCTATTTATATGCCACAAACTGTACATATTATTACCAGTTAAATGCAACTCTATTATTTATTAATCATATATTGTTCGATTTGCATTTGTTAGGTCATTTTAATTATTTCTAACAGGTTTTAGAAATGTGCTTTAATTACCGCAATGTGAGGTAATTCTGGACAGACTTTGGCTTGTTCTATTCCAAAGCAAAGGGAAACCTATTAAAAGCCAGAGCAAACATCATAATTTCAAGCTCATTAAACTTTGAAGTAAAGCGTAGATTAAGAAGGGAGGGGAAGGTTGGCATCAAAGAAGGGGAAATCCATTTTCCAGTCGACTTTTTGCACGGTCCGTTCACCCCGAGACGCATACTAAATTGCACGCTTTATAATTAATTTCCATCAAAAACAGACGACGAACGTCGGACGATGGCCGTGGCTAGGACGAAAGCTGGCTTGCAATTCGGGTCGGGCCATAATCATTAATCTTATCGCCGCCTGAGCTTATTATTTCAATTGCTATTCGTGTTGTATGGGACAAGGGGAGTGGGAGGTGGATATGCTTGGGTGGGTGTGACTGACGCTGGAAAATTCAATGACCGGAAGTAAGTAAAACAGCAAACCAACCCCCACCCAAAAAAAAAAAACAGACTTGGCACGTGGCCGAGATGAAGACAAGGCCAGAAGCAAAGGCGACGATGCTAAGCTCGGCAAATCTCTGCGGTTAATCGCTTGTTGAACATGTCAGCACTTTTCCGCTCTCCTTGTTGTCGTTGTTTATTTATTTATGTATGTGCCTCGAGTATTAGCAAACTTACCCGCAGCCTCGCTTGCGGTGCAGTATAACGTAAACTGATTAAATTGGTTAAATAAGTTAATAAGATGTATTTAGTTATCTCGAGCCACTTATTTTAATAATATTTTATAGAGTATGGTCGCTCACGAGTTACTGAACAAAAATGAGTTGCTCACTGAAGTGAGCAAGTGAACACGTTCCTTCCAGATTCTTCTTTATTGCTCAATCGCTCTTTTTTGCTCACTTCCTCTGTTAAGATTATGTTATGATTATGTTAATGCTATTAATATTACATAATGTATAATTGACAAGTGATGGCAAGTGGACATTATATTTATTATATTGATTGTTATTGTCACCAAAGAGATGGACAAATTGTCGCATTTTTTTGCCCTTTATTGTCCTTGTTTCTTCTTCATTCTGGTTGAATCTCTAAAAGTCAATTTAACACATACATTTTCTTATTACATTTAAACTAATTACTTTGTCAAAGCGGATAGTGGGGCAGTTGCTGAGGCACACAACCCTTAAAAATTGTTGCAAGCTTGTTGCCTTTGCAACACAATGGGCGAGTGTCCTGCTGTGTCCTAGACAACAAGAGAGCACACTCTGTGCCCCAGCAGAGGTAAACACCCATTGAATAATAACTCAAAAACAGTCGCAAACTTGGCTATAACATGGTTGGTCAGAGATTGGCAGGGTTGTCAGCGTTGCCGGGGTGGCTGCAATTTACTTTGAGTGTTTGCGTCCTACTTGTGTCTCTTACTGTCCCTGTCAAATGCAGCCACACGCATAAACACACGCACACATACACACTTAGCGTAGGGCTTACAGCAAAAGTGCTAGACCAACTTTTAATCTGCACATCTGTAGCAAAAATGTGCCACAATTAAAAATGATCACTTCATATTTAATCATAATATATTATTTAAATAGGATGATTAAAGGTCGATAAGAAGCACTTTAAAAATATTATAAAAAAAGTTGATTTAAAATGGAAAATGATTAAATTTTATTCATTTATCTGTTGGATTTCTAATGCAACTTGCTCCACAGTGCCGCCTCTAATCAATTTGTTGCCGCCAAGCAAATGTCTCTCATTTGCATTTATTATGGATTTGATAGCATCTGTTGTTGGCATTTGTAGTTGAAACTTTTGCCCTGACCACACCCACACACACACACACACACGTCACACCGCCCACCACTTCAGCCTCTCCCACGCCTTTTTGGCCACAGAAACTTTGCCAAAAAGTTGAATTGACCGGGATCGGGATTTTGTGCGTTTGCTCGGTCTTGAATTTGTTGCTGCGCCTGATAATTGTGGTCCTAATAACTTTTGGGCCGACTGCTTGTCTTCTGTCAGTGATGGCACTGCCGTAGCCGGCAGGTCAGGTCAGGTCAGGACAGGACAGGCATTCATCCGTAGTTGGACATTTTCAATTTACAGTTTCCATTTTACAATTTGCCCATTTCACTTTACAATTTTCAGGTAAAAATATGGTTTCAAAATCGTCGCATGAAGTGGCGTAACTCCAAGGAGCGCGAATTATTGGCCAACGGCGGCTCACGCGACCAAACGCTGCCCAACAAGAATAATCCCAATCCTGACCTGTCCGATGCCAAATGCGATCGCCCGCTAACGCCGCTCTCCCCGTCGCTGTTGTCGCCCAATGGGAGCGCGACGCCACCACCACCGCCAACAACAACAACAACAACAGCTGCTGCCAAGGATGAGCCGCTGGCAGGAGGAGGAGGCGGAGAAGGAGCAACAGTAGGAACGGGAGCTGTCACACCCAAATCACAGCAATCTGTTGGCAACAGCAGCTCACCCCCGCCAACAACAGCAACTGCTGGATTTGGTATGCAAATCAGTTCACCACCTCCGCTCCTTACCAGCATCAAGCTAAGCGATCAATCAGCCACACCTACGCCCACAACGACAACAGTGTCTTCGGCTGCGTCGTCGCCGCCAGGTGTTGTCAGTGCCGTCGAGTTTCAGGCCAAGATCAATGCGGAAATGCAGAAGCAACTGGTGGCCGCTGATTTAAAGTTTAAGCTAGAGAGCAGCATCCAAGAGGCGAAAAAACTACGCTTCGAGCAGCTCCAACAGCTTCATCATTCCCCACATTTTACGGCCATGCGAGAGGTGGAATTGGCTGCAGCAGCAGCTGCGGCGCAACTTCATCATCATCACCATCAGCAGCAACAGCAGCAACAACAGCAGCAACAGCAGCAATCGACGCCAACATCTGCTGGGCATTTCCAAAGCGCAGAGTTCATGAAGCTCTACTATGATGACTACGATGACTCCAATTCGGATAGCGATGAGGAAATAAGCGTTACGTGATTGCCAAGACCAGCTAAGGAATCGTTGGGGAATCATTGGCAAAAGGAAAGGAATTGTACTGTAAATATACGCGTATGTTTAGCACTTTTAACTGTACATTTTGCGTAATTATTATCATATTCTTAAAATCGAAAACTAATCAACTAATTAATTTATTGTACTTAACGTGTGCATATTTCTTTCGAATTTACATTCAAACACAAAATAAAGGTCTTTGAGCAAATCACATACTTTTACTTACTCTTACTTAATTGTATCTACGGTTAAATTGGCAACACTATATTGATCAGTTAAAAGGGCAAATCAAGAGGTGCATATATGTTTCAATTCCTTATTAGCTAATTAACTATTTAATTTATTTCGTTCGAAATTTTATACAAACAGGTTACATTTTACCTTTTCTTAATTTAATCTAATGTTATGTTACTCATTGTCAATAAGTTGGCAGCACTCCTTTAACGAGTGGACAGCACGAATCGACAGCAGCTTAAAATCATGTTATGTACAGTACCTTTCAGCTTAGTTGAGCCAGCTGATATCTCAATTAAGATACTATACATATATAGCAAAGATATAAAAATCTGTTCGGACAGTCAGCAAATTACCAGTTATTCTTTTATATATTCCTAGTCGCCTTTCGCACCGTTAGTAATGCTTTCGTCACTAGCGTGTTTTCATATTTTACGCCTATGTATATCTTCCTCCGACAAAAAGTGTCTTTAAAAATATACGAGTTTAGTGTTAACATTAGCCTATTTCTAAAATAAATTCACACATATTAATGATAATCGTACATAGTAAAGTTCATAAAATACTGTACGTAGATAGCAGAGAATTGCTTATAAATAAAAAAATCACTCTTTCGACTAAGCTTAGTAATTAGAATATTTGCGACTCGAATTGACTACAAACTAAACGACAACTTTGTACATGGAGGTTACACTTACAGTTTCAATAACAGGAATATATATTTGGGTTTGATTTTGATTTCGAATAGGAAACCTATTTGGAATCGTCTTCATCGTCGATACGTATAACAAGATTAACATGACCTTCGGCACTTGTAGCCTCAAGTGGCTTCACTGTGGTAAACATCACAGGACTCTCACTCTTGTAAGCTTCATCAGAGATAGCAGCAGGATTATCAATGCCCTTTCCAGTAATTTTTCGAACACTACGTCGCTGAAGTGCATCAATGATAAGTGATATAAGCCAGCCCAAAAATACAGTTAATAAGCAGCCAATCATGCTGAACCACATGTAACTGAGACGAAAAATTGCCCAAGATCTGTGAAAGAGTCAAAAGATTCCGATTTGATTTGATTTCGTTAAAATGATAACTCCTATTGCTAATCTTTCCTATTTTCTAATCATACATACGTGAATCCCTCCTCAACTGTTTCTGATCGCAAGTCTTCGCTGAGTAAGCCACCGATAATGTCAGTCACATTCACATGACAGTCGCAGTGTTCAACTGACGTAGATAGCGTTGGGGTTTCCAGGCTGCCAATTTGTGACACTACGCCCACAAATATGACCAAAGCAAGGGATAACAGGCCTCCGTAGAAGGCGCCCTTGGTGTTCGCTTGTTTGCAGACAATGCCCAAGACGAAGAGGCCCAAAGTAACGCCCCCAATGAGTCCATTGAGTGTCAGTGTCGCCTGAAGAACTCCACCCAGAT
Source organism: Drosophila rellima (assembly GCA_035043635.1). NCBI lineage: Eukaryota > Metazoa > Arthropoda > Insecta > Diptera > Drosophilidae > Drosophila > Drosophila rellima. Next base: position 142,877 of record JAWNMV010000529.1, read on the forward strand.
GCTCCACAATGAATACCAAGCCAAAGGAGCCCACACCAAAGCCCAAGGACATCCACCTGGCATAGGTAGCGCCTTTCTCAGGTGAAATCTTAATGTTCATGCCATTGATGAGCAAATCCTCGCAAGTGACAGCCGACAAGGAGTTCAGTGCCGAGGCGACAGTACTGTAGAACAATATTAGTTAGTTAAGAATACTCCAAGATACTAATGAGCTATGTAGAAACGTACCCCAAACTTGCAGCAAAGATGCCAGCCACAAAGATCCCAGCTACCGTATAAATGTTCTCATAGGTGTTGATCACGTAATAGGGCAACAATTGATCCGATGCCGTAATGCGACCCACCATCAATGGATCGCAATCGGCATAATGATTGAAGACCATCAGCCCAGTATAGAAGTTGAGTAGAAAGACGACAATTAGTCCAATTATAGCGAATCCCAATGCAATCTTTGCCAGCTTCAGTGATTTCAGTGACATGCACTTCTGCACGGACGCCTGATTGGTGCAGAAGAGCGAGGTCCAATAGAAGAAGCCACCAATGACCACTGACCAAACAGTGTGACGCGTCGTTGGATCAGGGTCAAGACTGTGATAAATTACAAAGGGATAAAGAAATCAATTGAAATTAAATAATAATTAAAGTAATTATTTAATCAAGAAATTATTTGATTGAATAATGTTTCTCACTTGAAGAACTCCAAGCGGCTGCGTTCAGCTGCAACCCGAAAGACCTTCACTGGATTGCCGCTATAAAAGGAACCCAGGCCGACAATCAGTACTAATGAGACGGCCAGAACAGCAGCCTACAAAGAGTCATGATTAGAAACATATCTTATCTGGTGATTACACTCTCTTGATCACACTCACCTGAAAGGAATCCGCAATGACACAAGCCTTGATGCCGCCCATTGAAGAGTAGAAGACGCAGACCACGTAAATTAAGATGACTGCAATTTTAGTATCCAAACCCGTTGCCTTGGACAAAGCAATGGCCGGAGCAAGTACGGCAACAGCGGTATAAAAACACATCTGCAATTCAAAGGCAATTATAACACATCTCTCTGTACAGCTGTGATAAAAATGCTAATAGAAATTTAGCGAACATTTACATGATGATAAATTACTTTAATATCACAAAATTCATTTTGTACGCTCGAAAATTGATTCAACAAAAATTGTTGAAAATTAACACAGTTTGTAAATGAATTACTAATTCAGAAAACTTTGGTTTTTGCCTAGTTTAGTTCACCTGAATGACATAGAGGACAGCGCCTAGAATGCGAATCTCCTTGCCAAAGCGTATGCCTAGATACTCATAGCAGCTAGTAAGCTCCATTTTGAAGTATATGGGATAGAAGATCTTCACGGCAACGGGAATGACCAGCACCATGGGTATTACAATGAGCACGAACTGTGTGCCTTGAAAGTACATCTCGGAGGGATTACCAAGTAGCTCAATGGCTGTTATGAAGCTCGTTGTCAAGCTCAACGTAACTGGAAGTATATTCATTTCGGAGCCAAGCAGAAATTCATTGGAGGAGCTGCCGCCAGTTTGAAAGAAGCCGTAGAAGATGCCAATGCCCAATGAGACGACCAGCATGGACAGCAAAATAGCGTAATCAATGCCAGCAAAGGTGGCCTTGTGCCTGGGCTCACTGCACTCCTCAATCCCATGGTTAGCGGGTATCTGTTGTGCTTTGAAGGAAGTCAGCAGCAACTTGGCTGCATCATTGAACTCCAGATGCTCTTGGGAGGCCAAAGATCCTTCGGATGTCTCGCCACGCACAATCAGATACTTTTGCTCCGGTGTAATGGGTTCTTCCTTCACTGTGTGCCCATTTAAAAAGTGTGCAAGAGCACACAAGGTCAACAATTTTAAAATTGTGCCGAACATTTTCGCAGATATGATCAACTGATCTGAAGAGTTGGTCTATGCAGGTAGATTGTTTTGGTCAGACAATTAGTTGATCTATACTGACAGCGTTCTATTTACACCTCACAACCATAAAAAGAAATTGACTGAAATTAAAAGTAGATAACGTAATAATGAATTAATAGAATACAAATACAAAATAATAAATTAATAAAATATATATGTAGATTGTTGTCTAATGGAAAGTTCAAGGTTCTAATGGAAGAGAAATTGCACCAGGGCGGCAATTACAATTCAAAGAGCTGTAGGCGTCATTAATTAATTGAGATCTTTCAATATATGTATCTGTAAGATACGCTCGCACTCGTGACTCTTCTAGTGGCCTAAGCATCATGTTCAATTACAATTCTATTATTTGGTTACATCAACAAATTCATTTTAATGACATTTGGAATATTACTTTTTTTCCGTTTATTCCATTAAAGATACACAGATAATTGGACAGATACTTCCGTTTGATCTTGGTGCAAATCAACTTATTCCAATATATATTTAAGGTATTCACTTCATAATTTATGACAATGCAGTCTGAACAAAAACGCCATGAACATGCAATCTGCAAAACTATAAAGTAAACTCGCAGCTCCTGACACAAGTGGAAGAAAGGGAGATTTAAGCGAATTTTACTGGTTTCGATTGGATATTTTGAGCCGCCTCGCACCAGTTTCGACTGGAAGTTGTTTGTGGTCTGAAGAGTGATCGAAAGCAAGCTAAGAGGCGAGCAGAGCAACCTAAAGGGGTTAATAAAAAATGAGAAAGATTCTGTTCCTCCTCGATGTCTCCCAATCTCCCAATCTCGCAATCTCCCAATCTATGTGGACATTAGCTCTTTCTTCATCTCATTGTCTTATCAAGTCAATTGATATACGCGTATCTCGCTTCTTGCTGATGTCTGGCCATTAATATTCGTTATAATAATAACAATTTTAACAATAACAGAGCTGTCACGTTGTACGCAATTCCATTTGACATGTACGTACATATACAAAAATGTATTTAAATTTATTACTAGTATTCACTTGAAAGATATCGGTTAACCATGTGATTTAACTATTAAGGTGTGTGTACTTTACATTAGTTATGTATGCATCTTGTTTGTAAAAGCAATAAATTACTTTTTTAGTCTATTTTGTCTTGAGCGCAGTTAACAATTCAACTAATTGACATGAACTAATTTTACTAAAACTCAGAGATGAGTAAAATATCTCTATCACTTTTGCCTATAAAAATCATTTTGTTGTGTTTATTGATTCCGAAATTGAATAGTTACAATTAGCTACAACTAATTGTAGTGCTGATCTAACTGTTTTTGTAATTACACAAACAATATACGATACAATCCCAAATATAAACAGATGTGCACATATTGCACTAATTCGAAGCAATTAATTAATTATAAATAACTTTTTCAAATAATAAATCATTTTTAATTATTTAATAACTAGTTCTTACCTTTAATAATGTTATCAAATCCTTGAGAAGAAAATCCTTTGATTTTGCCGAAGTTGTAGTTTTAGTGCGCATTTGTTATTTCAACGCACAACTAGATTAAAAATGTTCTGAATTGTATTTGCAAGATTGTACCACGATTATTTTTATATTTCATTAACGTTCTTTCAGTTAAAATGCAAAAAAACACCAACACAAGACTGTTCAATTCACAATTATGGCATATTCCGTATTTTGATCGTTTTTTTTCGAATGGTTCAACTTGATCCTTTGCTTTATTCCAGGATATCAGTGAACTTATTTATTTTCAGTTTCTTTTTTAATAGTTCGAACGGTTTGACACTTTTCAAATGAATGCGCTGCGGCTAACAACCGTTATGGGCTTTTATATGACCGTAAGTCAGCCGATTGATCATCAATTCACAAAGCTCCAGCTTCGCGCTCTGTTTCTGGGTAGCAAAAGAGCGCAATAAAAATTAAAAAATCGAGCAAAGAGAATCATATGGCTAACAAAGTAAGATGAATACTTTCTGTTGAGATCAAGATCGAAATCGGCATGTCAACTGGAAAGAGCTGTAACTGGCTGATGAAATTGTTGGGTCACAGAATACATATAATAGCAATTAAAATACTTTTAGAACAATTTAATTAGATCTTACTTTATTTGTATATTAATAATTAATTTATCTACTTAACGTCACCTTTAAGCGGTCGACAAAAAAAAACTATAAAAAAAATTACAGAAAAACCAGACAAAATTATTTAAGATTGTCAATCAAATCTTAGAAAATAAAGAACATTGAAATAAATCAAAAAATTTGAAATAAGAAATAAAAGTTAAAAAAGTTTAAAAGTTTTTTTTCAATGTTTATTTAAGGTGCTTGATAACTAGTAGAGAGATATTCTATTGTTGATAATAATTTTTTTGGGGTTTGGTTGATAAATCTTGTGGCGCCGTCGCATCTATATGAATTTCAGATGTGTAAATAACTTAAGGAAGTCGCAAAAAATACGCGTCACTTAATATTTGAATATATACAAAAATACACATTTGTACATACATACATCCATACATACATATAATATTATCTGGGCGACTCAATTGATGCAGAGACTTTCGTCTCCAGTTAAGCGTATTTCGTGTTCCGAGCTTGGATAACGATAACAAGTTTGATCTGGAACCGATTTACATCAGGCTTGCGTTCTTCTTAATAGAAAATTATTTGTTTACAATTTGCTTGGCTCCTGCTCTTCTTGCAAAGTGCCGCAAGTGTTTAATTTTAATTGAAATGTATTAGAAATTGGAATTGAAAACATTGGCAGAGCAATCACATATGTATAAATACATATGTATATGCACATATGTGTATAATCAATAGAATTTTCTCACTTGGGTTCCAAATTTGCACGTGTGCAAATATTTTAAAAGGATTAATTGAAAATCATTATCAAGTGCAGTGCCGTGATTCTGAGATTTCTTAAATTTCGTTCCTCAAGGTATCGATTTTATAGTCAAGTTTTAACGTTTAGTCAAACGAAAATCAGACCAACTTCAAACATTTTTTTATTTTAATTGCTCGACTTTAAAAAACTTCAAAATACTAATTTTCATTTTTTGGCTCAATAATGATGCCCTAAACAGGGTTGTAAACTTATCCACGTGTCTCTGCTGTTGTCAGAGTTAAAAATACTAAATTACATAATTCAATAAATTTAGTGCCCTTCTAGCCCTGGTCGTCTCGGTCCTCCTAAATTTTACGAAAAGAAAGCGTTAAAAGTCAATTGATAATTGTCGCCGTTAATGAAAGTGGGCGTTGCAAAATGTCAAATTAGAAGAACCTCACATCTTTTAATGAGTCACTTCCCCATACATGGATCATTTGAAAATGGTACGCATATCTTTTATATGTTTTCACATACATAATTCTTTACTTTTCAAATTTAAAATATTTTTTTAAATTTTTCTAAATTTAAAAATACTTTTTAAGCTATCTGACGTTAGACAAAACAGTTTAGCCGCTAATTTAATCTAATTAATATAATCATGCCCACGCTTTACATGATTTTGAATAAAAAATTAACGTCTATTTCTGTAGACGCTGTTAAGATCTATCTGCCTGATTACAGGAATGTTATTAAAATGTGAAAGTTAACGACGATTTAGTGGACGTTGACAAAAGGTGCCTGATACCAATCTACACTGCAAACCAGCAAACAGCTTAACATTTTACTGCAAACCAGCAAAGAACTTAACATTTTACTCAAATGTTATTAACATAACATTCTAAGCAAATTGAACTTGTTCAGTAGCTCTTCTCAAAGACCCGTTCATTTGAGCTTGTAAGCGAAAGCGACAACTCTAGGAAGGAAAATAAATATATGTAAGAAATAAGTTTTGTTTGGGTCTACATTTCGCATAAAATATGAGCAACACAGCAGTCCAAACAGGCATACAATGCACGGCAGGTGCAGTTCCCGTACGCAATGAAAAGGGTAAGTTTTTTAATGTTCTCATAGAGATTCAACAGAGTCTAATGGTTTGAGCCTGTTCTAGGCGAGATTTCCATGCAAAAGGTTAAGGTGCAACGTTACATATCTGGCAAGCGACCTGATTATGCACGCGCCGATTCAAGCTCCGATGAGAGTGATGACGATGATTTCGTGGACAATCGGCGCCGCATGGAGCGCCACAAGGCTGAACGCCACAAAGTTGAACTGGCACGACGCAGCGGCAGTGGAGACGAGGAGGACGGAAAGAAGACGCTCGACATGGAGGATGAAGCCGAGGTAGATGATCCACGTTTGCGAAGATTACGTGCCCGACCAGCTGATATGGAAGATTTGGAGCGCGAGCGCCGTGAACGACACAGGCACATTCATGAGCCGGAAATGGTTGAGAGCGCTAGCGAAGAAGAAGAACCATTTCTGGATGACATGGAGCAACAACAGCGCATTGAACGTGCCACCAACAAAATTACGCTGGCTTCCGAATCCGACACAGACTCGGAGCTGAGCGACACTGAACTTGAAAAGCGACGTTTAAAGTTACGTGCACGCATGTTACAACAACAACGTGAAGAAGAAATCCTGCAAAAGGAGGATGAAAAACAATCCGAATCATCCGAGTCAGAGAGCTCCGAGTATGAGGAAGAGACGGAAAGCGAGGAGGAAAATGAGCCTCGACTGAAACCTTTATTTGTACGCAAGCGAGATCGTGCCACCATCCAAGAAAAAGAGCGCGAGGCTCAAAAACAAAAGCAATTGGAATCCGAAGCCAAACGAGCGGCCAAGGAGCGAAGGCGTGCCACCTTGCGAATGGTTGAAGATAGCGTCAAGAAGGACCTGGAAAAGGTCAAACCGGAGACGAACGAGGCGTCCATTGATGATGTCTGCACAGCCGACGAAAACGATGAGGTGGAGTACGAAGCGTGGAAATTGCGTGAGCTCAAACGCATGAAGCGTGATCGCGAGGAGCGTGACAAGTAAGTGACTTCATACATTCCACTTAAAAGGATGTACTAATATAATACGAGTTTTTTTCTATATTCACTTGCAGCGCTGATCGTGAAAAAGGGGAAATTGAACGTATGCGCAATCTCACCGAGGAGGAAAGACGTCAGGAGCTACGATCAAATCCCAAGCTCGTCACCAACAAAGCAACCAAAGGCAAATATAAATTCCTGCAGAAATACTATCATCGAGGTGCCTTCTATCTGGATGAGGAGAACGATGTGTTGAAGCGAGACTTTGCCCAAGCCACACTAGAGGATCATTTTGACAAGACCATTCTACCCAAAGTCATGCAGGTGAAAAACTTTGGACGTTGCGGTCGCACCAAATACACGCATTTAGTCGATCAAGATACAACAAAATTCGACTCACCCTGGTATGCCGAGACGTCCAACAACATGAAATTTCATAATGAAAGAGCTGGCGGCATGCGACAGCAATTTGACAAGCCCACAGCTTCTAAGCGAAAAAAGTTGGAATAGAACAAAGAAAATAAAAATAATAAACTGTAAACACAAATTACACACAATAAATAATTAAGAATATGTTATCCAAATCTATGGAAATCTCTTGTCCTCTTCGAGCATTTAAATGAGCCTCTTCCACCTTAAAGCTACTTCAAAATTCGAATGGAAAACATATCCGATATTTCTAGACAATAGACTTAATATTTGTATAACCTGTGCACATTTTAAAATACAAGGAATTAGCATCAGTAATATGCATAGGAAAGGCGTACGAATTAATTATTAAGTAGTCAATATGTAATTCTGCTGAATAAATTTTAAGCTTGAACTCATCCAGCTGCGAGGTATTATTATATTACAAAGCCGGGGAAGAAAATAATATCAGCACCAGTAAAAAGAATATGAAAGGCACCAAAATGATTTTCATTACGAGTTTGTTTGATTTAATTTGAAAATTTAAGGCGCACATATTAATTTTTGTATTACTTAAGCATTATTTAATTATGTTGACTACCCTAAGAGAACCCCTGCACTACTTACTTATATTTTAACAAACAAATTAATTAAAATAAAAAATAAATATTGTATAACTGGTACCTGAGTACTTTTTTATATCTAAACAAATAAATAAATTAAAATAAAAAATAAATAAGAGCCTTCCGCTTTAACATATTGATTGTATATTGGTACCTGAGTTCGGGAATAGTTTGAAAATTTTCTAATTTTTGTATTATTTAAGCATTTTTGAATTATGTTGATTACCTAAGAAGAGAAACCCTGCACTCATTACTTATGTATAAACAAATAATCTAATTAAAATAAAAAATATATACGAGCCTTCTGTTTTAATGTATTGATTGTATATTGGTACCTGAGTTCAAGAATAGTTTGAAAAATTGCTTGCAACTGCAGGTGGTTGCCGTGCCCTGTGTTACTAGCGCTTTTAACATATGCTGTAAAATAAATAAATGTGCTTTTAGATACATTTCCAGTTAGTCTGGCCACATTCAATTACCATTCATGTCTTTCTGTTGATGGACCTGGAAGATGTTTCTGTTGATTCTTTGCTGCCGTGCATAGCTTTAGCTATAGCATTCACGTTACTTCTTAATTTGCTCGCACTCTGAGCATTTGAGCTTTCTGGCACTGCAAGCAAAAGATTTCAAGATTATTAATATCGAATGTAGACGCTGAGTTTATTTAAAGAAACCTTCAGTCCTTCTGGAATCCTTTTGGCTGGCAACAACTTTAGGGTTAACTATCTTCTTAACCGCCGAGCACTCTCCAATGTTTTTTGAAGCTGCAAGAGATTGAGTTTCTTCATTTATTATAGGTTACAAGTTAATTGTTGCGACTTACTCATTTTTGAGATTTTGGTAGGCCCAGTTGGTCTCTTTGGGAGAATTCTCAAAGCTTTCGGTGGTGCTTTGATTTCAACAGGAGTTGGAGGCTCATCGTTTACCTCATCATTGGACTGTGTGTTTGGCATTGAAGAAAGTGCAATCAATTGCTTAAGTTCGTGATCAATCTCATCACCGATACTTATGGAATCTGATACTTTAACTTGGTTCTCTTTAGTATTATTCAAGTTAATAACGCCAGCTTTTTCAGTTCTTCGTGAGCCACTCTTTTCATTTGCATCAGTTTTCAACAATTCAAATGTCGAAATATTTCCCAATGACAAGTCAGGTGGTAAACTAGGTAAGCAAAGCTCACTAAGCATGAATGATTCGTCAGCTTTCGTACTGTTTACGCCTTGGCTTTTTAGATATGTACTCAATGAACCCAATGCACTCAAATCTGATAAATCAGGTCGGTAAGGCACATCATCCAGGGCATTCGATTGTGCTACTGACAAGTCTGGTGTTAAGCCAAAGTCGAAGTCTAAGCAGATTATTTCTTCAGTTTTCGTACTGTTCAAGCCAGCCCATTCTGAGTTATCTAAAAAATGTTAATTTAATTGAGTTGTGAGTATGGCATGGAAAAAGAGCTGAAGAAATTCTTTAATCACTGCAGTTTTTCAGCACTACAAAATTATTTCGTTTAGTTCTTTAAATTTTTCAACAAAAACTATATTTTTAGGTATACGTAAAAGACATAAATACCTTGAGCTTTCTTTGGAATAAAACTGCCGAACATTGTTAAGTTAGCATTGCCAAGTGAGAGCGACGGTAATAAATTATCACTGCCATCTAGCGTTTCTGGTATGAGGACATCATCGTCACATGGGATCTCTGACCGATCAAGTCTTTTAAACCTCTCCTCATCCCGAGTTGTGGCTGCCGATGACCCTTCATCGTAGCCACTACTATTTTGAAAAACAAGCAATGGGTTCTCTTTAAAATCTTCAGTGTTAGTCAAGCTACTAACGCCAGCTCTTTCAGTTTGGTTCATTTCATCTGTTCGTGAGCCACTATTCTGATTTGCATCAATTTCCAACAAATCAATTTTCGATACATTTCCCAGTGATGACAAGTCTGGTGGTAAACTCGGTGACCAAATCTCACTATGCATGAATGATTCGTCAGCTTTCGTACTGTTCAAGGCAGTGTATTTCCGATTAGATGCATGTGCACTCAAAGCACTCAAATCTAATAAATCAGGTGGGTTAGGCAGATCATCCAGAGCATTCGATTGAGCTTCTGACAAGTCTGGTGTTATGCAAAAGTCGAGATTGAAGCAGACTTTTTCTTCAGTTCTCGTACTGTGCAAGGCAGTCCATTTTGAGTTAGATGCGGGCGAATTCAATGCATCAATGTTATCTAAAAAATGTTAGTATTAATTGAGTTGTGAGTATGGTATGGAAACAGAGCTGGGTGTGTGCATAGTGCAAAATTCACTAATTAACAGAGTTAAGACATAAAAGACATAAATACCTCGAGCTTTCTTCGGAATTAAACTGCCAAGCTCTGCCAAGCTAGCATTGACAAGGGAGAGTGACGAGGATAAATTATCACTGTCATTTAACGTTTCCGGTATGAGGACATCATCGTAGCCACATGGGATCTTTGACCGACCAAGTCTTTTAAAGCTTTCCTCATCACGAGTTGTGGCTGCCGATGACCCTTCCTCGTAGCCACTACTATTTTGAGTCTGCAACAGACATAAATTATTGCCTGATTATGATATAAATTATACTTTTCCCCCTCATATTATTTTCCTTATACATTTTTCTTTAATGCTATAATATTTTGTCGTTTAAGTAGAAAAGACAAAATTGGCCTTTACTCTTATTTTTTTTTATTTTCTTTATTTGGACGTTGATGTACTAAACGAGCAGTACACTCAAGTGGCCCAAACGACACCAAGCACAGACAGTTAAACATAGGAGTAAAACTAGTTTCAAATACAAAAACATTAAACATTAAATTAACTACAAATTAGCTGAGTGATAAGCTAGTCACGCACACTTGTGAAATATTTAAATATCAAAATACAGTGTTCTATATAATAATAATATAAATTATATTTAATTTTACTTACAGCTTCATTATCCATGTCAGAAAACTTGCCATCATTAAAGTACAGCTTGGCATTCACATCACCAAAGCGCAAATCGACAACAGCATTGACGATATCCGAACTGCTGATGCTCTTTGTTTCTATTTCCCTACCATTCACATACACTTTGCCGGCCACTGCAGATACATGAACAATTTCACCATGCAACAGTGTTATAGTTGCATGTGCGAGCTCTATGGACTGGGTGCGAATATAAACAAATGAAGACAATTGAAACTTGTGCTGAATAAGGAGTAAATTGAATTTCGGTGCATCACTTCTCACCTCATTGTCACTATGAAACTCAAGTCCCAATCTGCGCCCAATGCGATAAATAATATCATGTTCAAGCTGAACCGCTGAATTGCGTGGGCCGTCTAATCTTAACAAAACCATCCTGTTTAATAGTATTTAAAACACACATAAAACACGCGGCTTACTAAACGTTCACTAAAAAGAAATTGAATAATGATCAAGTCTTGCTTTTGCTGCCAGCAGCTAATAGGCAATAAAAATGGGTAAACGGATAACGGATAAACGGTAAAAACAGGGCTGCCAGACTGATTCAGCTATTGGTTCCATGTGAACTCATTGAACTGCACACTATAAAATACCCTATACCTATACCTGGTACCTGATTGTGAAAGAAAAAATTGATTGGTGTTGTCGCATAGTTAATACAGGAGCGAAGACTAGAATAAAAACCAATATGTCTGGCTTGGAGAAATTTCAGAACAATCCGGAATGGCGGCTAAAATTGCGGAACCACCTGCTAAAGGATCGGTAAATAAATCAGCATGCGGAATTTGATCGCATTTGATTGCATTTAATTATGTTTTAAGACCACGACCTGCCCCAGTGCCAAGGCCATCGTTTGAACGAAAATGTAGCTTGGACATTGTTTTGGACTTTCCTGCTTTAATAAAAGCGAAGAAAGCAGAGCTAGCGAAAGCTAAAGCTAAGAAAGCAGAGCTAGAGAAAGCTGAAGCCAAGGAGCGCAGTGCGCGTCCAGATAAATGTAAGAGGTTTTAATAATTACGAGTTTATCTTTAGCTTTATTCAGCTATAACCTGGTAGAGGGTTTTTAATTAATTTGTAATCTTTCCTTCTTGTTAAATTATCACAATTTTCTTATGCAGCCGGCGACAGGGAAATGGAAAATGTTATGGACGAAACGGAAAACACAATTATTGAATTATCCTCATCTGATGAAGAGAAGGATAAGCAGGTAAGTCCTTCACAAAACCGGCGATAGAAAAAATTGATATGTATATAAACATTTTATTTGGGAAAATTACAAGCATTAAAAAATAATTATAGATTTAATTGTAAAAAATTTTTAAAGGTTTACGATCCCAGACTAATATTAATTTTTTAAATGTCTAAAATAATTGAATTTACATTTAATAGGATGTTGATGAGTCAATGCCTAGCATAATCGTAATAGAGAGCAGTGAGGACGATCAAAGTCCCAAAACTCCACAGACTAAAATACTACCGCGATACAGTCGAAGCTCACGGCTATTAAACAAAACATATAGACGTATTTAAAATGCCAAGTTGTATTAAATTTTAACTTCAACAAAATTAATGTGCTGCCTAAATTTTAACTTTAATAAAATAAATGTGCTATAGTTACTTAAAAATAAAAAAACAAAAGTTTATTTGCACTGTTTGTAATATTAAGATTAAGGCAAAATGAAAATTAAAATGTTATTTCATACTAATTATTAAATAGAGAATTGATTAAGTGCTAAAACTTGAGATTATCTTATGGGAATCCCTGGACTAATTAAAACATAAGTATACACAATTTGTTAACTAGACTTGAAGCTTATACTCATCTAGTAACTCCGTATTGTGCCGTACGATAGTTTGCATGATGCCTTCTGTTTTGATGTATTGGACATTGGAATGGCTTCTGAGTTGCTTGAAAATTTGTTTATCCTGTTTACTAGCTATCACATAAAGGCGTACATTGCTTTCAATCGGAGATGATTTGCCGTGCACTGTGCCACCAGCGGTTTCAACGATGGCTGTAAAATAATAAATAAGAAATGTAGTTTTAGTAGATACATTTAAAATAGGTCTGACTACATTCAATCACCTTTCATTTCCTTAATATTGGGTTGTATAGTATTACCAAGCATAAAATGATGGTCTTTTAATATACTCGGTTGTTCCCTTACCGCCAGCGGATTGAATTTGAAGAGTTCCTCGAATTTTTTATCTTTGAATATGTGATTCGGTTTGACGACTATGGAGCGTGTTTCCTTAATCGCGTGTAACCAAGAAGTCGACAGTACGGGCTTATTAGATGCAACTGTCACCAAAAACTTATAAGTACGTTCACCCTTGTCCATGAGCAGTAAATCAGAGCATAGCGGATTCTCAGTGACATCAAAAACGTCTAAAAGAAAGGATGGCATAAATTACATATATTATTATATATTTGGGTTGTAACTAAATTGAAACACACTTTTCAAGGAATTTAATAATGATCGCAGCTCAGCGTAATTGCACATTGACAATGTAATTTGAATTTTTCGTCCTGAACTTTTTATTTTCTTTATGTAGTCATTAATATCTGAAAATATAATATATATATATAATAATGACTTCAATCTTTTACAAATAAATTGACTGTCACCTTGCAGTGGATCCTGGTTAGGCAGCTTATTCCGTCGCGCACCTGTAGGAGGAAGTTCAAAATGAAATATTAATAAATTAAATGTTAAAAAATGTTTTGCTTCGACCTTTCAAGAACGGGGCCATTGCTTTCAAGTTTTTTTTGGTATTCTTTGTAAAAAATGTTAATATTCGTATATGGAATTGTGTACTTACTCATTGCCCGTTTAACAATGGGCTCAGATGTTTCTTCTGATGCCTTGCTGCCGTGCTTAGCTTTAGCTTTGGGAGCTTTGCCGCTTTCGATTATTTTGGCATTAGCACTTGCGTTACAGCTTAATTTCCTTGCATTATTTTCAGATTTTGAGCTTCCTGGCTCTGTGGGTAAAGTATTTTAAGATTAGAAATATCAGGTGTAGACGCTTAGTTCATATAAAGTAACCTTCAGTGTTGCTGGAATCATAACGACTGGCAGCAACTTTAGTATTAACGATCTTCTTAATTGACGAGCACTCTCCTATATTTATATTACTGTCAGCATCCATTTTCTGAGTATCTATTCTGGTTCGTCTTCGGGTAACTGGTTTTCCTTCTGCGGAAATCGCTGTGTTATCGTCATCCTTTGCGTTCCTTGCTTCTCTCAACTTCCTTTCTTTGATTACTAGTACTTTTGGAGCTGCAAGAAATTGAGTTTCTTTTTTAACTTCTATATAGGTTACAAGTTCATTGTTATGACTTACTCGTTTTTGCGTCTTCAATAGGCGCAATTGGTCTCTTTCGGTGAATTGTCGTAGCTTTTGTTGGTATTTTGATTTTAACAGGTGTTGGCGATTCTGAGAGTTTCCGAGTGCGTTTACTTTTGCGTGCTATCGAACAATGTTTTGAGAAAAAGGTGCATATTTGATATCTTTTAAGCTTACGCGATGAGCCCGGCGATTCTGAGCGAGGTCCAGCCCGTTTTCTTTGCAAAGTTGCACATTTTTCTTGTCTTTTCAAATCGTTTACGATTACCTTCGGTTGACATAGATGCAAAGAAAGCGAATTTGAATTTGGTAATAACAATAACGGCAATGATATCTTACTCTGTTCTCATGCACTTTGTCTGTGATGCCAGTTGAACTAACAACTATTTCGTTTACCTCATCATCGGATTGTGAGCTTGGCAATGAAGAAAGTGCAATCAATTGCTTGAGTTCGTGATCTATCTCGTCATCTATACTTATGAAATTAATAAAATATTAAGTAGGTGGCACCTAATTCATTACTTAAATAATACCTGTACTTTTATCAAGACTAAATAACAATTGAGTCTCTCTGTATTCTTCAATATTCTTCAAGCTGATGCTGCCCGAATCACTCGGAAGTGTTTTAGATGTTTGAGGATGACTAATAAATGCCTGTGTAGCAATAAAGTCCTGTGAGTTGTCGTGAATTTTGATCAGCTTGGACTTCAATTTTGGCGCCAAAAATGATTTTCGAGTGGACAACGTCTGACTGCCAATAAAGTCCTGATTTTCTTCATCATCAAATGATTTCCTTGTGGAAAATGCTTGAGATTCGATAGAATCTTCAATATGATCATCTTTATTTGTGTTACGCTGAGGCCTAGACTTTAACTGTGGTGTCAGAAATGATATCTTTTTTGGTAATGCCTGAGTTTCGTTGAAATCCTCATTATGATCATCTTTATTTGTTTTACGCTGTGAAAACTGCAAGCTGACTCTGTCAAATGCCTGCGTGGCAATAAAATCTTGTGTATTGCCAGCTCTTTCTGTTGGGTTTCGTCCTGGAAACGCCTGTGTTGCAATGTTATCTTCCAATTGGTCGTCCGGATTCGCTGGAGTAGTCTCTGGCGTTTCAATGCTGCCGTACAAAGGCTGCTCTACTAGACCAATAGTACTTTGATGAGATAAACTTGAATGCACGTCGACATTCACACTTATTAATTCAGCTGCTCGTGAGCCATCCATTTGATTTGATTTGCTTTCTGCTGCTGACAAGTCTGGTGTTAAACAAATCTCACTCCGTGGAAATACTTTGTCGGCTTTCGTACTGTTTAAGGCAGTGCACCTTGAATTTGATGCAGACCAATTTAATGCACTCATATCACGCTCGTCTTCTATGTTATCTGAAAAGAAAGTTAATATTTAACTGAGTGCCATCAAAAAAATAGATCTGGAGAATAATAAATAAATACTAAAATATAAATCTCTTTATTTACTCGAGTTTTTCCACAATTATTTCAATTGAGATAAAATTTAAATAAATTTCAAAAGGATTTAATACATATAATTGTGTATTGCTAGTACATTCACCTATTTAAAATAACCTAATTGAAGCAAATTTTAATCAACATTTCCAGGTTTACATTGAAGATATAATTACCTGGAGTTTGCTTGGGATTGACATCTCCAAGTAAAAAGGACGAGTCGAAATCATCGATGGCATCTTCATTAGATTCATTGAACTCTTGCGTACAAATGCGAAGTTGACTGCCTAGCTCCGATGCATCATCATCACTGACAATATTTAGATCTTGATTCGGATTTGTATGGAATATAACAGGTTTATTGCCATGTGGCGGAGCATCTTGCGTTGCAATTTTATCTTCCAATTGGTTGTCCGGATTCGCTGGCGTGATCTCTGGCGTTTCAATGCTGCCGACCAAGGGCTGCTCTACTAGACCAATAGTATTTTGATGAGATGAACTTGAATGCACATTGACATTCACATTTATTAATTCAGCTGCTCGTGAGCCTGCATCACCTTGCAAAAAATCAAATAAATCCGGAGTGCAAGGCACATCATCGAGGGCATTTGATTTGTTTTCTGCTGCTGACAAGTCTGGTGTTAAACAAATCTCACTCCGTGTGAATACTCCGTCGGCTTTCGGACTGTTTAAGGCAGTGCACTTTGAATTTGATGCAGACCAATTTAATGCACTCATATCACGATCGTCTTCAACGTTATCTGAAAATGAAGTTAATTTTTAACTGTGTGTTATTTCAATCGATTTTAAAACTTTTGAAGATAATATTTAATAAGATTTTAAAAGGATTTACTTAAATAAATTAATTCATATAATTGTGTATTGCTAGTACATTCACCTATGTAAAACAACCTAATTGAAGCAAATTTTAATCAACATTTCCAGGTTTACATTGAAGATATAATTACCTGGAGTTTGCTTGGGATTGACATCTCCAAGTAAAAATGACGCGTCGAAATCATCGATGGCATCTTCATTAATTTCATTGAACTCCTGCGTACAAATGCGGATTTGAGTGCCTAGCTCCGATGCATCATCATCACTGACAATATTTAGATCTTGATTTGGATTTGTATGGAATATAACAGGTTTATTGCCTTGTGGCAGAGCATCTTGCGTTTCCGGTATTAGGAAATCATCGCCACATGATACATTTGACTCATCAAGAGCTCTTAAAGGGCGGCTTAAGGAAAAAGCTTGTGTTTCCGGTATAAGAACTTCATCGCCACATGAGATCTTTGATTTTTCGTGATCCTTTAAAGGGCGAGTAAAGGAAACAGCTTGTGTTTCAGGTATATTGAAGCTCTCCTCATCGAGAGTTGCGTCGGCCGATGGCGGCCTTGATTCCGGTATGATTAAGCTATCACCATTTGTTTTAACCGACTTATATTTATTCCCTTCCTCGTAGCCACTACTATCATGAGCCTGCAATGGATTTAATTAATTTTCTGATATGGTCATGATTAATTTCCTGATTATTTCTTACCGCTTCATTATCCATGTCAGAAAACTTGCCATCATTAAAGTACAGCTTGGCATTCACATCACCAAAGCGCAAATCGACAACAGCATTGACGATATCCGAACTGCTGATGCTCTTTGTTTCTATTTCCCTACCATTCACGTACACTTTGCCGGCCACTGCAGATACATGAACAATTTCGCCAGCTATAAGTGTTACAGTTGCGTGTGCGAGCTCTATGGACTGGATGCGAGTATAAAAACATTGGTTAAAGAAGAGTTAACTGAAATTCGGCTCAACACTTCTCACCTCATCATCACTATGAAACTCAAGTCCCAATCTGCGACCAATGCGATAAATAATGTCATGTTCAAGCTGAACCGCTGATTTCCTTGTATCATCCAGACTTAAAGCCACAAAAACCATTCTAGCTATTATTAATTAAATTATAATCAGTAATGCCGCGTATCCGAAATGGGCGCGAAAATTGATCGGATTATTACACTTTTATTTCAGTCTTTGTTGTTTGGCTAGCTGTCACAAAGAGCTAACAATAAAACAACAATCAGTTGAACCGTTAACTAATCACATATATATTGACAATACTATTTAAAATTCAAAAACTGTGCAAACGAATTAAACTACTCGACGCAATTTAGCTTGTTCTTCTGCCAGCATTTATTTTAACGATAAATCATTAGGGCCGGGTGATATAATATTGATATTTCGATATATCGATAGATATTTTTTCGCGATGATATATTTTTAAGTGATATTTTTTAAAACGATAATGTCAATATTGATATAATATATATATGTTGACTGTTCAGGACAGTGCTGGAATTTAATTTTCCAAATTCAGTTATGTAAATAACATTCTAAAGGCAAAGGTTTTCAGACTGCTCTTTGCTATTAACAGTTCAGGAATGTAATGTTCTTACCGCTGTTATGAATATAACATAATTGGCTGTTTGTTAAAACAGAAAATCGTCTCTGTAATTCTCAAGCAGGGACGTCAGTCTTTTTGACAGCAACTAGAAGAAGAACGGGAAAACGATAAATGTTTGTAATTTTCTTGTAAATAATTTTTCACTTGTACAAATTTGCTTAGTAACGACAAAAAACATGTCCGCGCGTATGCTAAAGAAGCTGCAAGGCGGAGCAGATCAGCTGGCCCCACCGCCAGAAGATGAATTGGACAATGACCACTTGACTGACAATGACGAATTGGACACGGTCAGAGGGAGTTCGCATTTAAATCCATTTGATTTGGTAAGCAGAGACATGTTAACGTTTAGCGTGTGGCCGTTGACGAAGCCGCTATGTGTTTTTGCAGCTAAATCAACAAAGTCTATCGGAGAGCGAATTTAAAGAAGATGACAATGAGACGGAACATCCATCGGCCGCCATGCAGGCAAATGCCGTTGCAAAAACTAAGAAGAAGAAGAAACGCAAGAAGAAAGTCAATTCGCATGGTAACCATATAAGTAGTGAAGATAACGAACGACCAGATAAATACTTTCAAAGTGCTGATCCGTTGCTCGGCAAACGGCTTTCCGATGCGCTGCCTATACAGTTGGAGAAGACTACTGGGCAACTGGCAAGCAAGAAACTTCTAGCAGTTGAGATTAAACATCTGAATCAACAAAATGAAATGCGGCGCACTTTTGGCAAGCGTGTTGTCAAAGCTGAGTAAGTTCAAAGTAGATCTGCAAAGCCATCGATAGATCAACAAACATTATTTTTGTATTCTAGAAATAAGCGTGGTCGCCAGAAACCAACGCTGAAATCCACTTACATGGTAACTGCAAAGGATTCGTGGCCGCCGTTGACTAAGAATATCATCACTATGAAATTGCTACCAACACCTGAAACGCCGAGCACATCCTCGAGTCCGAAAATTCAAATTAACGATGAAGATAACGTACAATGGTTTAGCTTCCAGCACAGTCAGTACTATCAAGGTGTACAGCACATGTTTCTTTCAGCTCTGGAACGAATAGATTCCGAGTTTTTGATCACGCTAATCAAACGCTGCCCCTATCACGTAGACTCACTTGTCCAGCTTAGTGAAGTGTGCAAAATGACGGAAGATTTTGCGCTTGCATCCGAGCTGATTGAACGGGCTCTGTTGCTTTTAGAATCGTCACTGCACATCAATTTCAGCCTGACGTCGGGAAATTCGCGACTGGATTATCGGCGACAGGAAAATCGCGCCTTTTACATTGTTCTGTTCAAGCATGCTCAGTACTTGGAGGAACGTGCCTGTTGCCGAACTGCATTTGAGATCTCTAAGCTGCTGTTAAGTCTGCAGCCTGATGTTGATCCCTTGGCTATGGTACTTGTCATCGATTACTATGCATTGCGAAGCAAACAATATGGCTGGCTAGTGGAATTCTATGAGCAATACAATGCGTCACGCAATCTTGCTCAGCTCCCGAACATGGCTTACTCTTATGCGTTGGCTCTCTACACCCTACACGGCAACTGTGAACGCGCCAATGAGGCTTTGCAATATGCGCTGCTTATGTTCCCAGGTGTACTACGACAGCTCTTGGACGAGATGTCGGTGCAAACAGACAAACGCGTGGTTGCTTCATCATATTTCTTTGCCGATGTTTCTGGCAAGTAAGTCGTTCACTTCTTTATCCACATGATGAGCACAATCTGATGTATTATATATTGGTTATAGTCAATCGCCTGCATTGCATCAACTAGTCTGCTTGTATGTGTGCCGCGCCAAGATTTTGTGGCGACAAAATGATGTCCTTTCTTGGCTGGAAACCAATGTAAATACTGTACTGGACCGCATTGATGCCAAGGATCCGCTTATTAATGATTGCAAAGAAAAACGTTTCCTGCGCTACGGCGGCACACCACCTCGTCCCATTTTGCGTCATGTTATACTCTCTGACTACAAGGAGAAAGTGCCCTTAGCCGTGTTTGTATCAAAGGAAAAGCAGGCCATCATGACTTACGATCCGCTGCCTCCAGTGGACAGTGTTAACTGCTATCAACGGTGAGTTACGGGGCTTTAAAAAAATGAGTTGGTTAAATAATTTCTTACCTTACAGTAAATCATCTTCGAGTAGCAGCCCCACCACGAACGCCAACAATTCTGTATCAATGTTTTTTCAATCGCTTTTGCCATCCTTTAATTTGAATAACATTGCTGCCGCACAGCAACAACCTGAGGTTGTTGGCAACGCTGGAGATGGAGCTGTAGCTGGAGCCGCTGCTCCTCCTTTGTTAGTCTTTCCCCGGCAAGATCCCATCGACCAAGGTGGCGAAGCTGAAGGTTAAATTTTCAATTGAATTTTTTTCCTGATAAATGTTAATTATATTTTTGTTGCAACTATTATTTTATTATATGTATTCTTGTTTGCTCATTTACTCTTGTAGAAGCTGGTCTACAGCAATCGTTGACATTGATGATGGATGCTATGCGGGATTTCTTGCAAAACTTTCGTATTGCTGAACACTTGCGCTCTCCGGGAGCAGCCGTTGCCCAATCCAGTAGCAGCAATGATGACGAGGAGGAAGGATCCAGCGATTATGTTGATTAGAACATTCTGCATGCCTATTAATATTCTTTCTTATTATACACTATTGTACCCTCCCCACAGTCACAAGACGATAACTTGCACATTTTTATGAAATAACAGAAAAGAGTTCTAAATGCATCGCTTAATGTGTGTGTTTTTGAAAAAAAACACGTTTTCTTACGCTTATGCGCCAGTCACAAAATTTAAATATAAAGAAATGTTTATTACAAATATGTTTTCAAAATATATAATGCATTAATAAAATTTCTTGTCAAAGCTTTAGAACAAAACTCAGTTGAATATCTAATACAAATTATAAAATATAAACTATTTGTTAATTTCTATTAGTGATGCAAATCCAAACTGATGATGAAAATGGAATATTGAAGTTTACCCCGATTTTCCATTTATCTAGATATTTTTAAGGTCAAATTGTTTTTTTAAGCCCCTAACCTTTTTTGCTATACAAAAAATGAACTCCAAATAAATTTCACCTTGAGCTTTAAGAATGTTTTATTGATTTAATGAATGCCTTCATTTACGCTTATCAATATAACAAACAAATTTCTCATCAATATTAGATTTCATATTTTTCCCTTTTACATGTAATCATTTTGCAGTTATTGCAATAGATAAATATTACTATGACAAGTACAATTTCATATATAATTGGGTTTCGACCGGTATTCAATGAAGCGTCGTTTGGTGTGTTGTATGTAAAAAAGTTACTCATGCAATTATATAATCTTTAAGAAGTAATGCACCTTATGAAAAGTGTATCGGGCAGACATTGTTTGTTTTAAGATCTTTTAGCTTAGTTCGAAATCAGAATTACACAGAAAATCAACATTTGGCCAAAATGAATAAACGCGTATTGCCGATATTCAAATATTTTAGACAACTTTACAGCTTAACACATAGAAAATCATTACTAATGTCTAAGCAATACTATAGCGTGGAATACGTGATCGCATATAGAATATAGAAAACGGAAAATATAATCAAAACAAAAATAATAAGAGTAGGCGCGGCAGTTGCAAGACAGCCACGAACATCAAAGTATTATAATTATGTCATGGTACCAAAGACAGGATTATGACGGCAAATGCTGGGTCCATACTCTTCATAGGCAGCCTTTGTGTGACACACTTGATAGAACTCCGGCTAGAAAATGTAAAACTCATTATTCATCAGCTTTGCAAATGTAGCAAAATAACGATTTATTTTTAATCTTTACCAAATCCACTTTTTCTGACTCAATTTGAGGACAACAGAAAACAGTAATCAAAAAAAATCTGCAATTTTTTTTTGAGATTTTTGCAGTTTTCTTTTATATGAGACCCCATCAGAAAAGGTAAATTTATTAAAATGTATAGCATAATTAATTGCTTACCGTTGAGGCTAGCATACTGCCTCCGAACCAGACGGCATAACGCTGCATATGATGCGTAATGACCTGGACATCGATGGGTTTTGGCTAAAGCAAATAATCAAAAATGATAATGATAATATTATATCTTTGTCGCTGACTTTAATGATCAACATATACCTTAATGCGTCCCTCAGACAGATTTTCGCTAATACGCAAGCGCGTATCAACCGATCGCTTAATGTCGCGTTGCAAACGTCTGCCAAAGTCCTTGAACATCGTCGATCCGCCGCTCAGTACAATATTGTTGTATAGGGGACGTCGCACATCAATGGGGCAGTTCTGTATAACATTGTCGACAATCTCAGATAGAGGTATGGTAAAGTCTGGGTTTGAAAATTCCGGGTGAAAGAAGATTTCCGGTCCGAGGAAACGCTCATAGCCAACATCCACATTAAATGGCTGTTTGGTGACGGTGTTAAGACCCGTAAATTGGCGTATCCATTTGCTTGGTTCCGTATCGTACTTGGCAAACTCTTTGGCAATGTCTGGACAAATGTAGCAATGCTTCTCTTTGATCGCTTTGGCAGTCTCAAGGCTCTGTTCCGGGGGTATGCCTACCTCTCGTTCACGAAGCAAACTCTGGATGAAGGATGTTATGTTTCGACCAGCAATTGGTATATGCTTGATACACGATCCAATCACATAGCCTTCGGCCTGTCAACAATAAATAGTGCTCTTGATTAAATAGTGGATGAAATACTGATGACATCGATATATTAAGTAAAACTAATAGTTTTCATATTGACAAATGAACCATTTTGATATTTATAAATATCAAATCCTCTCGTCAAAGAACGTACAATGATAAGATATGCTCGAGATTGTTATGCACTTACCACGGGTATAACGTGCGTCACGCCGTCACCACTATCAACCACAATGCCAGTTAGAGTACGCTCTTCCGCGGATCTGGATGCCCAACTGGCAGCCAACGCTAGCACCGCCTGGACCGCAATGTAGAGACCAGGAACATTAAACGTCTCGAACATTATTTCAGCAGTGTATTCACGATTCTCTGGCGTGTTTAGCGGCGGCTCTGTAAGCAGGAAATAATGATCCTCGGGTTCCGCACGCAAATACTTAAAAATGCATTGTTCTAGAAAGCGTTCCATCAGATCCCAGTCCTCCACCAAGCCATGACGCACTGGATACTATAAAAATAAAAATAAAAACGAAATGACTCAGTACTAAAATAATTTTTGTTATTCGGGAGAGGAGTGTAGTGGTCAGTTTTAAACAGCTCTAATACGATTTGCTTACTCACTTTTATAGAGTAGCCGGTGGCGTCAAATGCCTCGTCGCCAATGAAAAAGTCCAAATCCTCGATCCCTTTTGTGATTCGTCGCGTATTCGTGTCGCCTACCCGTGCCGACTCCTTAATGGCAATGGCCGATGGTATTATGAATTGTGGCTCCTTATTGCCAGCAAAACCTAGTTTCGAGTAACTGCAAGCAAAAGAAAACGTTGATTCATTAAATACATAAGTCATCTGTGATTCGCTTGCCTGCTCCCTCCCCACCGCACTTAATAGCAAACTTACCCGGTGCCAACATCGATTACGCATGCCGGTAGCCTCCCTGCCATGTTGACTGAAAATTTCTTTGATTTTGTATTTGAACGGGATTAATTGCACTTCAAGCTTAAATTTCACACCACTTTCAAATGAATAAATTTTTTGATAAACAGCAAAGTTTATAAATTTTCAACCACACCTCCACCAGCAACGATGTGTCATTTAGAAAACTTCGCTCTTTGTCACTCCTCTCGCACACATTCATAGAGATTTACATGGACAGCGTTGCATTTGCCTAAATCGTTTTACAGCACTCTCAAAGCAATTGAATCTGTGCAGCAACATCGATTACTTACTTCAACTCATCATTTTACAACACTGTCGAAACGATTAAATCTCTTAAGCAACATTAATATAAATATTTTAATTGTATTTTAATTAAAAATAATCAAAATCAATGTAATTTGAATGTAATTTAAGTATAAGCATTGAATTGAAATTACATATTGTCAAAAGCTCTGATATAAAAATTAACTTTTAAGCTTCCCACCATTACTAAGGAATCGATATTTACCTAAACTTAAGGAATCGATATATTTCCGAAGTAAGTTCGGACTCGGAAATTTCGGCGGTGTTGTGTGTGGCTGTGGCAGCCTTTTTCCACGTTTTTCCTATTAGCACATATTTTTTTACTATTGCCATCAACCCGTGCGCATATTGTATCGACATTTAAATTTAAATCGAACAAATTGTGGTTGCTTAGTGGAGGTTATTTGTTTTTGCAATAATCACAGCAAAAACCGGCAAATTGGATACAAGCCACTTACATGAAAATGGAGGCACAGAAATTGACGGAACTGTTGCGCGCAACGATTGATCCAAATCCCGAGCAAAGGAAAGCAGCCGAGGATCAATTGGCACAAGTAAGTCACTTTGCTAGTAACCAGTTTGGTACTATTACACGACATTCTCCCTTCCATTCTAGTGGCGCTATCGCCAAAGCAAGACCCAAAACCATGTGCTTTTTTAAGTGTTCGCTTTTAACCTCCCTCCCTGCCGCCTATCTGCCCAGTGCATGTATGTGTGTATATCTCGATGTTGTGCGGGCGTGTACCAGTGTCAATAGTAAATTTATATTGGCCAAACACAATAGATGGAACCGTTATATTATTTTTGTTTCATATTTTTATTATATTATTGATATGCCACATAACCGGGCCCCTGTGAGGCAACAAGTACTACAACAACCGATGGGAGACTCACAGGGGGAGTTTGCATACAAACGCAGTCAACAAAACCATATTTGCATGAATGAATGTGTTCAACCGTGTGCTGGAATATGTTTAAATTAAAAACAAATAGGTTTTATTTTTTGGCCTAAAAAATGGAAATATTTGTGTATGCTTGCAACAGGCGAAAGAGACTAGCACAATGGAATTAAAATGATTATTATTCAAAAGAATTTTCAACCATGTGCCATATTAATAAAAAAGAGTAAGCAATTGAATTTTAAAATTTTTGCTAACTTTTTTCCATTTTTATTTTGATTTCTTTATTTAAATATTTCTTCGAAGTACACACACATTTTGCCCCACTGTTCAAGAGACTCTTGTGGTTGTGTCTGAGTCAGCTTCTAACGATTTCCATGCCCCGCCTTATTCAATCGGTTAATTCACTTTATCAGCATATATAGCAAACTATTGCCACTGTTACGACGAGGCTTCTTTAATGGGAAAACGCATGCCATTTAAATATACATACATACATATATGTACATATGTATGCAAATGTATATACTTGGACACATACGAATATACAAATTGTGCTTAGAATTTTAAATTTTGAGGCTTTTGGATTACGGATTGGCAGGTGCTGAGTACCTGGTAGCTGGTAGCTGGTAATATTGTGTTGTGTGTTGCTGCTGTTTTATCAATACAATAATTATTTCCGAATCTTCGCATTGGCACGCGAAATGTTATGCACAGACCCGAATCGTTTTATTTATACGCGCTGTTATAATGCCGTCAGCTGTGTAAACAAAATATTATTTAGCTATTTACTCATTCCAAAATGTATCTCTTGTCTCTTACAGATACACAAAATCATTGGATTTGCGCCTACCATACTGCAAATCGTAATGCAAACGACACTTGAGCAGCCGGTGCGGCAAGCGGGCGCTGTTTATCTCAAGAATCTAATCAACAACAGCTGGTCGGATCATGAAACCAAACCGGGCGAACCGATACCATTTTCTATCCATGAGCAAGATCGCGCTATGATCCGCGGAGCCATTGTGGATGCCATTGTCCACGCTCCAGAGCTGATCAGGTGAGATGCAATCTTATTTCATTTTTTAAATGTAAATTATCAAACAAAAAATTCAATTTCTTTGATCGCAAAATATCAATACTAATAAGATAAACTCCTTTCTCTTATTCATTGCTTTCATTTGAGTAAATCTAACGTTTAATTTTCCCCCCTTTGCAGGGTTCAGCTTTCTGTCTGCGTAAATCATATCATCAAGAGTGATTTCCCCGGTCGTTGGCCCCAAGTGGTAGACAACATCAGCATCTACCTGCAAAATCCAGACGTCAATGGCTGGAACGGTGCACTGGTTACTATGTATCAGCTGGTTAAAACGTACGAATACAAACGCTTTGAAGAGCGAACGCCGCTGAACGAAGCGATGAATCTGCTGTTGCCAATGATTTATCAACTGATGGTGACGCTACTCAATGACCAGTCGGAGCAATCTGTGTTGCTACAGAAGCAAATTCTGAAGATCTACTATGCACTCACACAATACAGCCTGCCGCTTGACCTCATCACTAAAGAGATCTTCTCGCAGTGGATGGAAATCTGTCGCCAGATCGCGGATCGTGCTGTGCCCGACTGCTCACATCTGGATGATGATGAGCGGACTGAGTTTCCCTACTGGAAGACCAAGAAGTGGGCGCTGCATATTATGGTTCGCATGTTTGAGCGGTAAGTTTCTAAATTGATGTCTATTATTATTTAAAACATTGTATCTTTTTAATTAGCTACATATATCTATAAGCATATTGCAAAATTTAACAATGATTTATTTTCTTAATTTTCTCGTAACAATAATTAACTGATCTATTTATTATTTCCGCAGGTATGGCAGTCCCAGCAGTGTAGTTAGCGAAAAATATCAGAAATTTGCAGAATGGTATCTGCCCACCTTCAGTTCTGGCGTTTTGGAGGTGCTCCTCAAGATTCTAGACCAATATCGTAATCGTGTCTATGTATCGCCGCGTGTTCTAACGGACGTTCTAAATTATCTCAAGAACGCGTAAGTTTTCAATATCCATCATTATATTTGGAATTTTGTTAATGTACTGTTTCCCTTTCTTTTTTTTTTTTGCAGTGTGAGCCACGCCTACACCTGGAAGTTGATTAAGCCGCACATGGTGGCTGTTATTCAAGATGTCCTATTTCCCATCATGTCATTTACCGATTCGGATCAGGAGCTGTGGGAGAGCGATCCCTATGAGTACATTCGCCTCAAGTTTGGTAGGCACTTGAAATTGAATTATTGTTAGTTGTTATTTCGATCTAATCTAAGCTCTGTTTCTTTGTTGTAGATATCTTTGAGGATTATGCTACACCAGTGCCAGCTGCCCAATCCCTGTTGCATTCCGTGTGCAAGAAACGCAAAGGCATCTTGCCAAAGGCAATGAGCACGATCATGCAAATAATTACCTCACCGAATGCGGACAATAAGCAAAAGGATGGCGCTTTGCATATGATTGGTACTTTGGCCGATGTGCTGCTGAAGAAGGCGCTGTATCGTGATCAAGTGGAGTCAATGCTCACCACATACGTGTTTCCGGAATTCCAAAATCCGGCCGGACATATGCGTGCCCGTGCCTGTTGGGTACTGCACTATTTTTGTGATGTGCAAATTAAGAATCCCCAGGTGCTGGCCGAAACGATGCGATTAACCACGAATGCCTTGCTAACGGATAAAGAGCTGCCCGTTAAGGTGGAGGCCGCCATTGGCCTGCAAATGTTCCTATCATCCCAGGACGAGGCACCACAATATGTGCAGTCGCAAATCAAAGAGATTACCAAGGAACTGCTGACCATCATACGCGAAACCGAAAACGAAGACTTGACAAATGTCATGCAAAAGATTGTCTGCACATTCACGGAACAATTGCTGCCGGTGGCAACCGAAATCTGTCAGCATTTGGCAACGACATTCAGTCAAGTGCTGGAGTCGGAAGAAGGATCCGATGAGAAGGCCATAACGGCCATGGGACTGCTAAACACTATAGAAACGCTACTCAGCGTCATGGAGGAGCATCCGGATGTACTGATTAATTTGCATCCAATTGTCATTAATGTTGTGGGTCATATATTCCAGCACAACATTACGGGTAAGTGCAAATTCTCAATTGACAAACCAACCAATCATAAGATTTGCATTCGAATCAACTGCTTTACAGATTTCTATGAGGAAACCTTTTCGTTGGTCTACGACTTGACGTCCAAAGCCATTTCAGCCGAGATGTGGCAAATGCTCGAGCTGATCTATCAGGTTTTCAAAAAGGATGGCGTCGATTACTTTATTGATATTATGCCGGCTCTTCATAACTATGTAACCGTCGACACACCAGCGTTCCTCTCCAATCCAAATCGCTTATTGGCCATACTGGACATGTGCAAAACTGTAAGTTGTCTTTTTTTTTCTATCCTTGCCGTATCCTTGGGTATCCGTCGAAAGCGATCGACTGTCGCCTTTTTAAACCTTACCTAAGATTGTTCTCTTTTTGTTCTATAGATGCTAACCAGCAATCCTGGCGAGGACCCCGAGTGTCACGCCGCCAAATTAATGGAGGTAATAATATTGCAGTGCAAGGGTCAAATTGATTCGGTAATCCACATGTTTGTGGAGCTGGCTCTGTCGCGATTGACTCGCGAGGTGCAGTCGTCGGAGTTGCGCACCATGTGCCTGCAGGTGGTCATTGCTGCACTGTATTATAATCCCCAGCTGTTGCTTTCCATTTTGGACAAGATGTCGCAGCCGAGCAACGAGCCAATTATCTCGCATTTTATTAAGCAATGGCTACATGACACGGACTGTTTCTTGGGGTAATTCAAATACCTTTAATTTGATAATTGCATTCTCATCATATCTTTACTATGTTTTTAGCATTCACGATCGCAAGTTGTGCGTTCTTGGTCTGTGTACACTCATCTCTTTGGGGAATGCCAAGCCGCAGGTGCTGAGCGAGGTGGCGGATAAGATTGTGCCATCACTCATATTGCTCTTTGATGGCCTCAAGCGTGCCTACGAATCACGTGCACAGGAGGAGGAGGAGGAAGAAGAAGAGGAGGGCGGTGACGAGTGCGAAGGTTCGTCCCAAAACCAAAAACCTATTGAACCCTTAAACAGAAAATCAAAAGTTAGCAACTTAAATTAGGAAAGCCAAACTAGAATATTTGAAATTCGTATGAGTTGGCAAGTTGTTGATTCGTGTATAACATTTATAAAAATAAAAATCAATTGTTTCTCTGCAGAGGCGCTATCGAGCGATGAGGATGAAATGGACGAAATGGCACCCAACTATTTGGATAAGCTGGCTGACTTTGCAAAAACGAAAGGAGCTTCAGCTGGTTTCGAAGTGAAAGCTGAGCTAAAGGATGACGACGAAGATTCGGATGATGAGGCGGAGGAATCGGTTGGTGATTTAAATGAAACTGGTCTCGAAACATTCACCACTCCCATTGACGAGGAAGAGAACGAGACCGCTGTAGATGAATACTGGACGTTTAAGGAAGTTATTACTGGTAAAAATATATTATTTATATGTCTCTCACAAATTGTTATTTTTGCTAACATTTCTGTTTATTGTGTTTCCTTAGGAATTTCAACTCAAGAACAGCCATGGTATTTGCTACTGACTTCGAACCTGACCCCCGAACAGGCCAAAGCGCTCCAAGAAGTGGTCGTAACTGCCGATCAGCGTAAGGCGGCTAAGGAATCGAAACTAATTGAGAAGCAGGGTGGATTTGCCTTCCCCCAAACTACCGTGCCGACATCCTTTAAGTTTGGCTCTTAATTGGCTTTGTACGAGTTCGAGTTTTCTGACTTTATTGTTTCTCATACTAATCTTTCCAAAACGACAACGACAACGTAAACAAACAACTAAACTGGGTTGCAATTGATATGATGGCTGTTAAGGCATATTCTCTAGATTTTCGTACATGCGTTGCATGCTTCGACCCAGCGCTTGGTGGGTGAAATGATCGCTTTATAAATATATTTATTTAGAATTATATATTAAACTTCTACTTTGGCAAGTCCATGCCAACTAAATTATGATAACTTAAGTTGAAAGTCGATTGTACATCATTGTAAGCAAAAGAAATCTACTAGGAAGTCGCCTCATGGAATGAGACAGTGCCCAGATAGCTAATCAACGATCAGAAGACACACTCCAATGTAAAATGGCCAGAGAATGAGAATTTAACGCAGAGCATTTCACATACATTGTCTTTAAAGACACAAACTCACGCATATAATGTACTAGATGGAGCGATATTTTTGAAAAATAAAAACATTTTTAACGTTTGAATTCAACCGTCAGTTCTGCCAATTGTAGGTTTAAATTTGGCGCGTACGCCTAAAGCGATATTTACATAGGCCAATTGTAGGTTTAAATTTGGCGCGTACGCCTAAAGCGATATTTATATAGGCTTCTCTCACTCACATTAAAAGATAACGTAATCGGATTTGCTCTGTTAATAACTTTAACATTAAATGTTGGTTTTTGTCACCAAAATTTAATAACAGCATCAGCTGTGACTGCATAATTTAAACAAAACTATCGATAACAAATCGAAACAACTGACTCAGGTGGTTGATCACCACCAACATCGATGGCTCCGATGTATTGCAAACATCGATGACATCGATGTTTCTCCACCTCTATTGAATACAAAGATTCAATATAAAATTGAATTAAGCAGCGCAAATATGAAAATTGCCATTGAAGGATGCGCCCATGGCGAATTGGAGCGCATTTACGATACAATAGAGGGCATCGAAAAGGAGCGCAACATCAATATCGACTTGCTTCTCTGCTGTGGCGACTTTCAATCAACGCGGAATGTGGCGGATTTACAAACAATGGCTGTTCCACGAAAGTACATGGACATGTGTACGTTTTACAAGTGAGTGAGGTATTCTCTAGCTAGGGGATCCATATATTATAGTCGAGCTACCCGTTTTTGCAGATATTACAGCGGAGAGCGTGTGGCGCCAATTCTGACCATCTTCATTGGCGGAAATCACGAGGCATCAAACTATCTCCAAGAATTACCGTACGGTGGATGGGTAGCCCCGAATATATACTACCTTGGATATGCGGGTGTTGTAAATGTTAACGGAATTCGTATAGCTGGCATCAGTGGCATCTACAAGGGGCACGACTTTTTGCGCGGTCATCATGAATTTCCGCCGTATACGGAAAAAACCTGTCGCAGCGTCTACCATGTGCGTCAATTGGAAGTGTTTCGTTTGAAGCAACTGTCGGGTAATATCGACATCTTCATGTCACACGATTGGCCAAGAGGAATTCAGGAATATGGCAACAAAGCGCAATTGCTTCGCTTTAAGCCACATTTT
The DNA here is from genome assembly GCA_035043635.1 of Drosophila rellima. Lineage (NCBI taxonomy): Eukaryota > Metazoa > Arthropoda > Insecta > Diptera > Drosophilidae > Drosophila > Drosophila rellima. Next base: position 174,248 of record JAWNMV010000529.1, read on the forward strand.
GCGGAAGACATTGGAAGCGGACAATTGGGCAGTCGTCCTCTGGAGGAGCTCTTGAAAGCTGTGCAACCAACATATTGGTTTGCCGCCCATTTACACTGCAAATTTGCCGCTATTGTGCAGCACAAAAGAAACTCAAATAAATCGGAGAATGCAGAAGCGGATGACTCAAGCAGCAGCAGCAGCGAGAGTGAACTTGAGGAGGAGGATAACCGAACCAAGTCTGAGCCGCACCGACCGGCAGTCACCAAGTTTTTGGCACTAGACAAATGCTTGCCCAAGCGACGTTTCCTGCAAGTTCTGGACATACCGACGACGGAACAGAAATTAACGTTGGAGTATGACATTGAATGGCTTTCAATATTGTTGACAACGAATCATCTGATATCGGTCAAGGATAACAATTTCTATTTGCCGGGTAAAAAGGCGGGCAGCATTGAAGAGCGTTGTAATTTTACACCAACCATTGAGGAGCTGTCGCATGTTCGCACCAAATTCAGTAATCTTGAGGTGCCACAGAACTTTTGCCGGACTGCGTCCACATTTGATCCAGTTGGTCAAAAGAATTATAAGCAAACTTACGTTGATCAGCCAAATGCTCAATTGAATTCACAGTGCGTTCAATTTTGTACTCTATTGGGCATTGACGATCCACTCTGTTTGGCCATGCTGGCCAATGGCAAGCAACTGCCTCAGACTATCAGTTCAGTGGACAGTTCTGCACAGAACACTACTCCAAATAGCGTCATGGATGAGTCCAAAACTGAACCTGTATTAGCGGTATCCAAAAGAAAATTAAATTTAATGCTGCCAGCACCGACAGCATCAGATATGGACAAGGACGTCATTGAGCTGCCGGTTGGAGAAGAGGAGCAACCAGCGCCATCCCTTGCAGGACTTCCTATTTTAGAGGACTCCATCAAGGAGGCGTGTGCTGAGATTGCTACTGTTTGTGCCAGTCCCCCTAATCTCAAAAAGCTCAAGAGAAGAAATCTTAAAATGTATCAAACTGAAGATAATGACGATTAATATTTGTACTAGCTGATAATTGATAATAAATTGTAAGTACTCGACTCTCTTTTTATCTACTACTTGAGTGAAAACATAATTGATTTGTGCATTACAAAAAAAGAAGAGGCAATTTTATTAAAATAACACAGAAAACGCTTGACACTGCATGCAGTGATGTTGAGTGCAAATAAATTAAGGTTCTAATATAAGTAGATATCTATATCGTATATTTATAAGATGCTTTACTGAACGTCGGTCGCATTGGCGGCAAATGCTTCGGCGGCGCATATGAAACCGCATTGCAGCACAGAATCGGGCGTATCGGCCAAATCACAATAATAGCTGGCTGGTGATGGAATGCACTGCAGATCCACTTGATCACCGACGGATGGGGATTGTGATTTGGACTTTGGGCGATAGAAACGGCAACGGCGTGGCCCAAATATCGGCATATTGGCATCGTAGGGTGGACTAAGTATATCAAAAAAGGCGGCAATGCCTCTGCCATCCCCATCCCCATCCCCATTTCCGGCTTGTGTTATCTGATGATAGTTACGTTTACGTGGGGTGAGCAGTGCACTCGGTGTCTCGGCTGTTACCAAACAAGGCTCCTCAGCGATAACCTTGACCAGTGTGGGATTCGTGTCGTACGTTAATGGCTCGTCAGCAAGCAACATCTGTGAATAGCTTTGTACGTGCAGTTTACCCCAAATGCACCGCAGTAGGCCATACATAATGGGATGATCGTGCAAAGGAATCGAATTGCTGCCACGCACAATGAACAGACTCATCGAGAAGCGTTCATCCTCAAAGATGTGCATATAGGTGCAGGGAGCCGGCGCGGGGACAACGCCATCAATGTCAACGTCATCGCGAAATAGTTCCTCCTTGATGTGCAGATCCCGATACGTTAGTTGATCGGTTAATTGCTTCAGATGCTGCAGATTCGTATTAAAGCTGGCAAGATTGGCTCTGTCGAAGGTCTTGAAGGCCTGGCGCAGCACGCTCATAAAATGGGACGTCATTGCCAAAGCCTGCGATTAACTGCACGATTTCTTGTTGATTTGCACCGGTTACAATCAGAAACTTTTTACTGACGTAATGCGTATTTTTGATAGCTACTAAAGCCCAGAAGATAATTGACTGAACATCAATTGCGGCCAACAAAAATTGTAGATAAACAAAAAGTCAGCTGTGCAAGCAGTGCTGGAAAGTACCACAAAGCTGTTTTGCTTTCACAGTGCTGGAAGGTGCCGAAATGTGCGATATCAAAATCAATGCTTTTAAAAAACGCTGTTGAGTTAAATTAAAAAGTAATTTATGAATTTTCAACAGCTTACAATCGCTTGCTGTTTAAACAACATGCTCATAGTTATAATTTTACTAGTCTTCTACTGCTTCCCTTAATCATGTTAAGCACCAAACCAAATTGCACATCCAAGAGCAAGGCGTATTTGTAAATAATAGACATTTATTGGTAATATTCAAATAAGCATTGCTTTAGAAGCCCCTTTCCTTAGACTGTGTGGCGTGAGTGAGGATCCAGGACTTGTAGTCACGTTTCTTCATAGACATTTGCTTGTGTCGGGGATGTGTTGGGCAGATGACATAACCGCGCTCCTGGCGCACCACAACGTAACAATCGCTGCAGCGACGCTTTAGACGACCTTTCACCTTGAATCCAGCTACCTGCTGGACTAGTGCATTTAAAGGAGCCAGCAATGAGGCTGTATTCGTTGCCGGCCCTAGCTGTTGGCCAATTGACATTTTGGGACCCGTTGGGGTTGTTCCTATGAATGTGGGGCGCATTAGAATATGGAAGCTACGCGTGGTGCTAATTTCATTCCACATCCGTGCGCTGGATTGCAGTAGTTTGTTTGCAAAAGACATCTGAACAGAACGTAAACGCTTTAACTTATATTTTTACTGAATAATTACACAAACGTGCTTGGCGTTGCCAGATTAAACAAAAATGACGGCTCGTGATATTGCCAGCCATTTGGTAGTTTTTCACTGGCAGAATTTAATACCGCGTTCTCACTGCACCTGCATTTAGTATTTTTGGGCCAAACGCTGCATTGAAATTATATTATAAATTCAATTTGAGAATTATATTATTTAGTTAAACAATTAAAAATACATAAGTTAAATAATTAGTGAAATTTATTTTCCAAGAACTTAAAAAGTATATTTTGAATTAAAATGTTGTAAAATGCAGTATTAATCGATGCTAATTACTTCAACTGCATTATCTGTCAATGATTGCGGGTCATTTAGTTTTGTGCGCTTACTTTTAGTAGGTCCCATTTCTTCTTCTTCTGATGAGTCAAGTATTTCGGTTATATCTTCATTTTTCGATTCATTACTGGGTTTGCGTTTTGCTGCTGTTTTAGGAGGACTCGCCACAGTAAGTTTATCTGCCGTAGAGCTAACAATCTGATCAACTTGATCCTGCTCCTCCTCATCTTCCTCAACAACAAGACAATCATTATCATCATCGTCGTTGTCTTCGATATCAGTGGGTCGACTGCGTTTTGAAGTCGAGGGTCCATCACCAGTTGAATCATTCCCATTAGCCGCACGCTTCCGGGAACTAGGCTCCTCCTTGGCCTCCTCTTTGTCCTTAGATTTCTCCTGCTTCTTCGGCTGCAACTGACTTTTATCAGCGTTGATTACTTCAAACAAGCCATCGTCACGCTCGGCATCAAAATGCGATATAATGATGCTAAGCTCGTAGCTCTGGAAAAAGTCATCGCACTTGAGAATGATGCCATCTACGATATTCATGTCGCATAGCATCTTCTGTTCATTACATTCGGTTTCACCCTCCTCCGATGAGATGACAATGGATCCTGTGGCCTCAACAGTCACATCTGGATTGACCATGTTCAGTGCTTTGATGAGCACTTCATCGCGGAATGCCTTAACTTGAATGCGCTTGGTATCGATGCGTAATGTGATGGCTGGATCGCTGGCACACACATAACAATTGGGATTGGGATCCGGGAAGAATGCGTCTGCGACCAAAAACTGATTGCGCCCATTGAGACGGAGTCGAGCATAGACGGCCCTGCACTGCTCCCACTTGGATTGCAGCACATTGAAGGCGCGCATCACGGAAATGCCAGCGGTGATGGCATTTGTGGTCGCAATTGCTGGAATTATGTTCCCAGCCATTGATTTGATCTCGAAACGCGACTTGCGCTCAATGTCAAAAATGTGCGAGCGCACATTGGCACAGGCAGCAACAAAATTCATCGCTGCCTGATCATCCTTATCCCAGACCAAAGTATCATCGCCTTCTAGCTTTAGAAAGGCAACGCTTAGCTCCTTCAGTGCATTGGCAAATATGTTGGCACATTCCTCGACTGTCCAGACCTTATGATGCTGACGTGCTAGCTCAATTCCATCAGCCTCCTTGGCGCCATTGGGCAATAGTGCATCCCATTGGACTGGAACGGGTGCCTTGCGTGATTTCCATAGATTCGACATGCGTAGCAAGTAATTAATGTCCTCGCCGAAAAACTTGTTGAACAGTTTTCCAGCATCGTATGCACAATCCTTGGCCCATTGGCGTGTATTGATGCGCACCACATTGCCATTGGACTCGGACTCCGACTTGGACTCGGGTTCGGAATCCTTATCCTTATTCTCATCCCCGGTAGCAGAGTCACCGGAACCGTCTCCTGTAGCTTCAGCTGCCTCTGGATCAGCCGCGTCGGGGGAAATATCCTCATCCTCAATGGATTCACCGAATAGTTGACTGCAAGTAGTATTATAATTTAATTCAATTACGGTATGAATTAAGTTGACATTTACAATATCTATGTATTAGTGAAATTGTGTTTATGCGCCACTTACTTAAATAGATGCTTGGCCCACACAATGCAATGAATGGGCTCGGAGGGCGTGTTTCTTATAGTGCAGCCAGGAAAGCTGCGTTGCTTTTCCTTCGGAGTACACTCGTAGCATTGGGTTAAGCCGCGTTTGATCAACTCAACCTGACCGTTGTAGCCGGAGGTGCCGCTTTCAATGAGAGGCACATCTGCATTCAGACACATGCGGTTGACATGGTTGCGAGCAGCTCGATTGTCCAACGCGCTCAACACAACATTGAACTTCTTGAAAAAGTTCACGCCGTAGTCAGTGCTTTAAAATGAAATAATCGAAAATAATCTTAGCTTAACGGATTTAAACAATAGATCAGAGCATGGTGAATTTCTTAGCAAGGTGACGTTTTCATTTAAGACAGTCTCTGCCGTAAGTCACCTTCTTAGTAATTCTACCATGTCCCATTAACACCTACGATGTAACACTGTCATGATAAGCAGTGATCTTTGTATCAGGATTAAAGCTTAGAGCACTTTCTCGTGCTACGCGAGCTTTTGACTTGCCAACATGCTCACGATGGAATAGAAACTGGCGATTTAGATTGCTTAAGTCAATGGTATCCAGATCAATCTAAAAAGAAACCAACATTAAGTCCATGAGAAAATTGCTATTAAAACTTGTTGTTTCACTTACAATTTCAATATCCGTAAAGCCGCTGAGAACAAGATTTTTGAGCACTTCACAGCCGATGCCGCCAGCGCCTACAACCAGAATTTTAGACTTCTTTACCAATTCTTGCAATGTTGCTGGAAACACGCCATCAATTGCCGCTGCCATGATTTAATTTTTATTTGATTCTTTGCAAATAAAAGAAAAGCAAAAATAGCAAGTGACGCCGGCAATCACACATATACATACATATATATACGCACGCCATATATTATATACACATATGCTACAGTGTGGCAGCCTTTGCCCAACTTTGGTAAAAAAAAAAAAGATGGCAGACAAAAAACGATGGCATTTTCTTAATTTTTAAGTTCGGTCACACTTTTTCGATTGAATGTAGTTGTAGCTCGTGTGTGTGTTGTGTTGAAGCGAAAAACTAACGTTTTATTTTTTAAGTGCTTGTTTGTGCAGCACGACAACTGCGCTAAAGCTGTAATTTGAAAAAACTTAATATTTAAATTAGTTTCGAAATTTGTTCAAAGCATAAGCATGGCCGAAGTGCGACGCAGAAAGGCAGACAACGAGGCGGCTGAAGATGCTGCTGCTGCTGCCGCTAGCAGTGCAGCTGATTCTTCAGATCATGTAAGTTTGTTTCCTTGTCCAATAAGCGCAAAATGCAACTCCAGCTGTGTGTGAACGTTATTTAATGGGTGAATTTGTTGGTTTCTATTCCAAAATGGGCTGCAATTGAAGCGCAAAACCAAGAAAAATGTATGTATACGCATACAACAAAATTTATACTTCATACATACATACATACGTGTATGTTTCTCTGTGTTGCTGTGTTTTTGTTATTCTCTGACGCACAAGCAGGTGGTAGAAGAGCGCCAATCAGAGAACCAAACGATAGAGAGAGAGAGAGAGAGAAGCAGAGGGCTATAACAGTGAAAAACCAATAACAAATATACTGCAAACTCGCAGTCAGAATAAAACAACAAATACAATAATAATATTGCAAGCAAATCCAATTAGGTTTGCTAACCACCCAACCACCCACTACGAATTACCTCGGCAGCGTGCTCGGAGATAGGCTTTCTAGGCAAGAAAGACACGCTTGTTCTGGGCAGCGTGGGTTCATTGATCATCATTATGATGCCGCATTGCCAAAACTCTTACTAGTTACTAGTTAACGCTCCTTTCACTACTTTCTTATCAGACCTCACAAATATTTGGCAACCAAACAAAACACGCCACCTTAACAACCAACCACAACTAGCTTGGATAAATTCCCTAAATGTTTTCGTAACTTGCTGATTGTACACAGTTAACCAAGTAATTATTTTGACAAAATTAAAAAGGTACAGCTGAAAAAACAGTTACTTGACTAACTGTAAATAGGCGAAATTGGACTTTGATTTTTCATGCTTAAGTGGAAAAATTGTATTTTGATGAACTATTTACTTTCTATTATTATTACAGGTCGATTCGGAAGAAGAGAAAATACCAGAGGAGAAATTTGTTGAGGAGCTGGCGAAGAATTTACCCCAAGGCACTGATAAAACGCCAGAAATTTTGGACTCTGCACTTAAGGATTTACCAGATCGGTATGTGTGCAAAAAATCCATTATCTATTATCCAATCACATGCATACAGTGGCTCCGGCTTATTTCAATCAGTAGCTAGAAATTTTATTAGTCTGCTAAAAGAACTTAACTAAAAGAGACAAATCTTTTTCTGAATATTTATAAATACACTTAATTTGCATTCTAATTACTTTTGCTCTGTACTGTACCTAATTATTTTTTGGGTCAGAGCGTACAAAAATTCCAAAAGTATTCCAAAACAACTTTGGGTATTCGGCGCAAATATCAACAACAAATTCATCAAAACTAAAGGTCAATTTTTCATGTTGAGCACTCGTGCAATTTCAATTGGAATTACTTTAAAAATACTCACGTTAATATTTATGTTCCCCTCGGCCGACTTAGAATGCAATTGATATGTATCCACATGTTGAATGTACATATATAATAATGTTTATATTTTTATTACTACATATATGCAATTTGTTTCTTTTTTAGATGGAAGAATTGGGTCATTCGCGGCATATTCACATGGATTATGATTTGCGGATTTGCATTGATAATCTACGGTGGCCCATTGGCCTTGATGATTACGGTCCGTTTAATGATCTATTATTCAAATTATTATTTGGCTTTTAACAGACCTATCGGGGCACTACTGCCTCATATTGGCTGATGCACTATTTGCCTCAATATACATATATCATATATTAATTAATTATCTTGTTAAAAATATATAATTACATTTTGTAGACGCTGTTGGTGCAAGTGAAGTGCTTTCAGGAAATTATCTCAATTGGCTATCAGGTGTATCGCATTCACGGTTTGCCTTGGTTTCGAAGTCTCTCCTGGTATTTCTTGCTCACTTCCAACTATTTCTTTTATGGCGAAAATTTAGTCGACTACTTTGGGGTAGTCATCAACCGTGTGGTGAGTGTATAATTAAGATTATTATTTGAAATTTGTATTAAACTAGTTCTATTTTTATTTTATTTATTTTCTACTTTAACAGGAATATCTTAAGTTCTTGGTAACCTATCATCGCTTCCTATCGTTTGCCCTGTATATCGTAGGATTCGTTTGGTTCGTGCTCTCTCTAGTGAAGAAATACTATATCAAGCAGTTCAGTCTGTTCGCCTGGACGCACGTCTCATTGCTGATTGTCGTCACCCAGAGCTATCTAATTATTCAGAATATATTCGAGGGTCTTATTTGGTTTATAGTGCCGGTATCGATGATTGTTTGCAATGATGTCATGGCGTATGTGTTTGGTTTCTTCTTTGGTCGCACACCCCTCATTAAGCTCAGCCCGAAGAAGACCTGGGAAGGTTTTATTGGTGGTGGTTTTGCCACAGTTCTCTTTGGCATATTATTCTCATACATATTGTGCAATTACCAATACTTTATCTGCCCCATACAATACTCGGAGGAACTGGGTCGCATGACAATGTCCTGTGTGCCCAGCTACCTGTTTACGCCACAGGAGTACAGCCTTAAACTGGTAAGTACTTTTTATTATAACGAACTATATTTCTTAATTATTTAAAACTTTCTACATTTTTAGTTTGGCATTGGCAAAACTTTGAACATCTATCCGTTTATATGGCACTCGATTTCATTGAGCCTGTTCAGTTCAATCATTGGACCCTTTGGTGGCTTCTTCGCATCCGGCTTTAAGCGTGCTTTCAAAATTAAGGTCAGTCCAATTTGTGTCGATTATTTTTATGACATACTTTCATCCATCCCTAAGAATAAGTTGAAACAACTTAAGTTTTATTTTTGAGCAAAAAATAAAACATGAATGATTATTCCTTGAGTTTTAATTTTTTTCTCAAAAGTAATGATTATTGGTTGGGTAGTAAAGTATAACTCAAAACTAAGAATTATTTTCTGAGCAAATTTATATTTTTTTTAGGATTTTGGCGACATGATTCCTGGCCATGGCGGTATAATGGATCGCTTCGACTGTCAGTTTTTGATGGCCACCTTTGTCAACGTTTATATTTCGAGTTTTATAAGAACTCCATCGCCGGCCAAACTCTTGACACAGGTATGTTCTTAATTATAAAATAAAATCTTTTTTGTACATTTTCCAATTGCTATGCAGATTTATAATTTAAAACCGGATCAACAATACCAAATCTATCAATCCTTAAAGGATTCACTTGGCGAGATGCTAAACTAAAAGCTAAACTAATAAATTCGACAACAACAATTGTTTGCTTTAGTCGTAATTCTCTATATATAATCATGATAAAATTAAAGCTTATGTATGCATATATCTGTATATGAAAACACAGCAAGCCCTAATTCGGATGCTGTTAGTCTCCTTAAAAAATGATTGAATAGAATGAATAGTTATAATTTTGAGCATACTTTTTTGTTATGATTTTTAGTTATATAGTTTAAAATTTTGTTGTTACGATTTTAAGTTATTTCAGTTACGATTAATTTTATAATTATTATTATTATTATAATAGCATTGTATAGTGCAATTGTAATCCGATTTTCGGGGACTTGTTAAGCGATTCCATTAATTTTAAAAATATGAGATTGACTTTTCACTAAATCGAATTAAACAAACGAAAGGCAACTAAAAAAAAAATAATAGCAACAAGTAGAACAATCCTATGAATTTGATGTTTGTGTCTTTGTGTCTCTCCGTGTGTGAAATTACCATATTTATATGTGTACTACTTTATTAACTATTAGTTCAGTGATTAGTCATGCAAAGAGGTGGGCCTAGTTTAGATTGTGAATTGTTTTTAGTAAATATCTATAGCTTATAAAGTAATTTTGTGCATTTTAATTTGTATAAAGAAAACGTACTACGATCAAGAGTATCTAAAGATTTTGAAAGATCCCAGCTATTACATTATGAAACTTTTTTCCATTTTTTTAAAACTTATAATTTATTTAAGTTTAAATACGTAACATTTCTGTATCCTTTGATTAACGAAACTTATTCGATTCAATTCAGGGTTATCAAAACTGTTTACGATATAAGGCAAATCTTTATTAATGAATGTTACAAAACGAAATTAAAATGAATGTAAGTTGAAAATGAGTAATACATTTTTGGGTGGAGCTTTTACTTAGGGTTTAATTATATATATATATATGTATAGTTTGGCAAGTATGTATATATTCATTATTAATGATCTAAAAAACGAAATTAATATAAATGTAAGTTGAAAATGAATAACACCTTTTTATACTTAACAAGGATCTAATGTTATTTATATATATATATAGTTTGGCACATATTTATTCAATACATATGTATATTGGGATCGAACTCGTATCATTTGGATGACGACTGATCTACAGGTGATTTTTCCTTAATTTTAGTGGGCTTTACTAGTATTTTTCTGATAAGAGAGTGATTTAATTCGTCGAAATCGTTGCGCTTTAGATCAAAGTAAATTTTTCGCTTGCGGGCATCATCAAGCAAATGACGCCACATATCCACAGCCTGTGAAAATAGAAAAGTGTCATGCTTTATTTATTTATTAATTTCGAATTATCAAAAATAAGCAGTAAGTAAAAAAAAAGTTAATTAAATTTAGAGGGAATTCAAATAGATAAAAAGAAACAAGTATTTATTTTCTAGATATATTTCGTAAATCTATGATAGTTCAAAGAATAAAAATGTCGTGATATGTAAAGGTCAAAATTTTGACATTTTTGGCCTAAATCTTAAAGAAACAAATCGAAATTTAGTTCAAAAGTACTTTTTTACTCTAATTTTATCATTTGCAGTCGATTAAAAGACTAAATTAAAGATTTAAATTTTTTGAAAATTTCAAAAAATGTAAAGGGGTAACTATGTAAAAATCTACAAATTTAAAAAAAAAAAAAATGTTTCAAAAGCATTAAGTTTAAGTGCAACATTAAAGTAGGGGTAATATTGTGAAAAATAAGACATTCCTCGTGGAAATCGGTGAAATTTTCATAAAGTTGTGCTAGTTTAAAGTCAAAAGAGTCTACATTTCTCATATGATTTATTTTATAATTTATTTTGTTTTGAAAAAGTGCTGTCATCTTATATGGTAAGGAGTTTAAATGAATCAAACTGCAATTGAGGTCATTGATTGAATTATATTCATAAGCCGCTTGAATCTAGTTAAAAAAAAGTATTTATTTTCTATATTATTAGTAAATCTATGATAGTTCAAAGTATAAAAATATCGTCTACTTAAAATTAGGGATCTTTAAAGGTCAATATTTTGACAATTTTGGCTAATATTTCAAAGAAACAAACCGAAATTTAGGTCAAGAGTACTTTTTTACCCTAATTTTATCACCTGCAGTCGATTAAAAGACTAAATTAAAGATTTAAAATTTTTGAAAAATTTCAAAAAATGTAAAGGGGTAACTATGTAAAAATCTACAAATTTAAAAAAAAAAAAAATGTCTCAAAAGCATAAAGTTTAAGTGCAACATTAAAGTAGGGGTAATTTTGTGAAAAATAAGGCATTCCTCGTGGAAATCGGCGAAGTTTTCATAAAGTTGTGCTAGTTTAAAGTCCAAAGAGTCTACATGTCTCATATGAAGATAATTTATTTTGTTTTGAAAAAGTGCCGTCATCTTATATGGTAAGGAGTTTAAATGAATCAAACTGCAATTGAGGTCATTGATTGAATTATATTCATAAGCCGCTTGAATCTAGTTAAAATAAATGTATATATTTTTAGTAAATCTTTGATAGTTCAAAGTATAAAAATATCGTCTACTTAAAATCAGGGATCTTTAAAGGTCAATATTTTGACAATTTTATCTTAAATCTCAAAGTAACAAATCGAAATTTAGTTGAAAAGTACTTTTTTACCCTAATTTTATCACCTGCAGTCGATTAAAAGACTAAATTAAAGATTTAAAATTTTTGAAAAATTTCAAAAATTGTAAAGGGGTAACTATGAAAAAATCTACAAATTTCAAAAAAAAAAAAATGTCTCAAAAGCATAAAGTTTAAGTGCAACATTAAATTAGGGGTAGTTTTGTGAAAAATAAGACATTCCCCGTGGATATAGGCTGAGGTTAAACAAAGTTGTGCTAGTTTGAAGACCAAAGAATCCATATTTCTCATTTGTTAATTTGTAATCTTATTTTTTAACTTTTTAACCTGCTGCTAAGGGTTTTTCGTACTAAGACTTAATTTTAGACTGGTCGTTCCTATGGTACCTATATGGTATAGTGGGCTGATCCAAGTTTAAAAACAAACTTGATCTGAGCCTGGTATCCAACTATTTCTATTAACTTAATTTCAACAGATTTAAGTGCATTGCTTACCTGTAAGTCATCAAAATTGCCGCAGATAATTAGACAGCGGCGGGATCTAGTGATAGAGGAATTCAGACGCTGGTAGTTGGTAAGAAAGCCAACGCCACTTGTGCGTGCATTCGAAAGGATGACAACATCCCGCTCCTGTCCCTGATAGGCATCCACCGTACGCGGTGTGATCATCATGTCGCGTGGTATGAGCTTGCTCAATACCTGGCATTGATTGGTGTATGGCGTTATCAAACCATATCTATAGCGTTGAGTGGGCATATACTTATCCAGCTCGATCAGCAGCTTGGTCACAAAGCACGCCTCCTCGTAGTTGCTAATGCTCTGACTGTTTGTATCGTATGTATGCCGTGTAAAACTCAAATTGATGACACAATATGGTATAATGGGTGAGATCAGATTGTGAGTGCAATCGCCATTGACCAAATCACCTTCGTAAAAGTAATCATTGGGCCATCGACAAATCTCTGGATGCATGCGATACTGCATGCTCAATTTGAATACTTTGGTATGCACAAAATGATTTGCCTTCTCCTTGTTGAGCTGTTGCTTCAAATTGCGCTGGATGCGATCAAACATCGAGTTGCCCAGTCCAAACTCGATGGCCTTCTTGGATAATACGGTAGCGGGCAATTGTTGTGAATCGCCGACCAAAACTAAGCCACGTACTCCAAATTGCAGTGGCAACAGCGTCCAGGGTTCGGTGCACTGCGTCGCCTCATCAATGATGCACGCATCAAAGTAATCGATGAATGTGGCTAATCTAACGCAGCTGGAGAGCGTTGTGCATACAATATTGGCACGCTGTATATAATTTTTGGACAGCTCGTACTCTTCCCGTGGCGTCAACGGTGAATTAAGTCGATCATTGATCAGGCGCAGCTGTTCCTCCTTCAATTTCAGCTGCTGTTGCAAATAGCTCGGGGAAACCGCACGTTGTTTCAACTCGGCAATTTCCAATTTCAGCTCGAACTGTTGCTCTAACAGACTGTCCACGTTTTCCGACGTTAGACGCTTTCGCTTCTCGGCTCGCTCCTGATTCAGCAGATGCTGCAGGGAGACTTCACCTACTTTCGAATCCATTTTCTCAAAGCAACCAAAACGCAACAAGCGAAACTTGGAATGACCCATGCAGTTTCGTGCAGCATTCAAGCATAATGTGATATTATCAACAGCCGTATTGCTGTGCGCACAAATGAGAATCTTCCTGTCCAGAGTGTGATTAGTACTCCCATATAGGCATTGCAGGGCCAGATTCGAGATGACCAACGATTTGCCAGTTCCCGGTGGACCCTGGATCAGTGTTATACTCGGCGTCGAATCGTCAGTCAAGCGAATCCAGGTGCTGAGACATATGTCCCTCTGATGGTTATTCAGTTTTGAGAAGCCTCTATATCGTGTGCCCTTTAACACTTTGCTATCGAACGATATCACATTTTCACTCGGTTGCAAAATGCGTTGAAAGAGCGGTGAGCGACCAAGTTGATAAACGGCATTGAACGCACCCAACTCCACTAGCATATTCTCTATGACTGGACGAACAGTTATCGTCTTAACATATTGAAGCATTTCCGATCTTATATCCTTTTGCAAGATCTCAAAGGTCAACTGATAGACTTTACCTTTAATTAATTAAAAAAGAAAAAAATTAAGGAAAAATATATTTAAAACAAAAAAAAATAATAATATGTAAATAAATAGATAGATACTTTTTGAAAGACATCAAAGAATAACTCATAAATGTTACCTGCGATTCAGTTTCATATTTCAAAAACAATTCTTATAATTCTAAACAAATTTGTAACTCAGACACCGAGAGTTTGTTTTGAGTTGAGCCTTGGTGGGTATAACTTTTAGTGACTTTTTTCTTTTAATAATCAATACTCTATATTGGCAATCAAGTCAGTAAATAATAATATAATAATAATTACCGGCTATGCGCTGCATGCTCGGCAATGTCGCAAATGTTTCCTCCATATTATCACCACAGCACAGAGTATATAGATCGAATTTCTTAACGGGCTTATCATTGTCTAAAAAAAGATATGGAATAATACATGTAAATATTTCATCTTCATATACAAGCAACGAATTTGCTAACATGTTGTGACCAGTGTGAAGCGAGGACGATGTCTTTTGTCTTCCCTGGAAAAGCTCTTCAGACTGACTTGAAATGTGTTGGTGGCCTTGGAGCCTTCATATTCTCGCTCTATAGTGGTCAGCAGTTCCACTTTCATCAGTGGTATTAAGGTTCTGTGTAAAGTGAATCAAATTATTACTCTTATAACAATAAATATTCATTCACTTACTCTTTGTACTGTTTGTAACTTTTGAATTCGGTTGGCATGGGCAATAGGACATCCTTTTCGGCAACATCATTCGGATTACGCAGTGACAGCCATTGATTGCCCCAGCTAAGTATGTTGCCGGTTATCAAATCCGTATAGGTTTCCAATTTCCCCTTGGCCAGTGCCCATTCACGACGCTCCGAGTATCGACTGAGTGAAAACTTTTTGGTGTCCTTAACATTTCTCACTTTTTTATCGGCACCTTCAACACGTTCGATGTACCTGACTTGAAGATTGTCATTAAATCGAACATGTCGATTGCGTTTCGACATTTTATTCATATCCTGTCGATATTGAAAGTCACGATCCATATCGGCAAAGGTAACCCGATTACAAGTACGTTGGTAGCGCGCCTTTTCTGCCTCTTTACGCTCTGGAGGACGACTATAGTGGAAGGGCGGACTCTTTACTGCCTTATTGGTGACATGAATTTCTTGGGAGAAGCATTCAATTGTTGCACGCCGTTTTGGCAATGATTTCCTTGCGCAAGTGGAAGGGTTCTTTTCCTTTTCCTGTTCCTTGTCCTTTTCCTTCACCTTGTCCAGTTTTTCCTTTTTTGCTATTGTTGGCTGCAATTCCTTGGTAAGAAACTCACCACGATTGCAGTTACCGACGGTAGGCACATGTAATTGCTTATACTTCAGCTCATTTGAATTATTCGTCGAAGTCCTCGATTTCTCGGCCAGCTTTTGTAGCTGCTCACGACGCAATTTCTTAGTTTGCTTATGATCTAGCTTCTTGTCGATTGGCTTTTGATGCCATTTCTTTTTCATTACGGCCTCATAATCCAGCGTGCGTAGTCTATTCAAAACTGCATCTTTTGTCGCTGTTTTCTTCTCCTTTTCGGCTGACACACCGCGTAATTTGCCACGATGCACAGGTAAATGTGGCGCTGAAACTAACTTTGGTCCTCTACTCATTTTCTCGACGGGCTTATTATTTAATTCTTTATACTTGAGGCTTTGTGGAGATTGCATAATATCTTCTGGTGTAGATTGATTTGTTTGTGCATGGTCTTTGGGCTTCTTTTTGAATTCTTTGTATTTGTTCTTATCTTCAGTCTGTGGTGGTTCATTGACGACTTCACACAAATCATTTCGTGTCGCATCTCCAGCTTTTGCTCTACGTTGTAGAATTCTTTCGATGTCATTACAAAGTGCAGATCGTGTCGACTTTGGAACATCACAAATTTGTGCGCTAATTTCTGGAAGAACTGGAGTGGATGACTTAGCGTCCACATCATCTTCCGCCACTGGCCGTTCCATGTAACAAGATTTCGATCTATTGCGAAAACGAGAACTGGAAGGCATCTTGCCTGCCTCTGCAACTGTCACAATAGTTTGTGAAGATTTCTTCATTTCTTGTGTTGTAGTTTGAGTGCAGGTTTTGTGTGCATGCTCTATGGACTTTCCTTTTAATTCTTTGCACATGGCTCTATCTGCAGTTCTTTGTGGTTCGGCGTTGTAATCACAAAGGTCAGATCTTATCGAAACCGACTTGCTGCGCTTGCGCATTGTGGAAGACTTTGCAGCATCTCCAATGGTCGCTCTACCTTCTACAATATTTGTAGTGGATATCTTAGAAGCAACTGGCTCTTCCTCCTCGGGTCGTTCCATGTAACAAGATTTGGATCTAGTGAGCAAGCGTGCGCTGCAACGTTTCTTATTGGGTGGCTCTGATGGCTCGGTAACGGACACAATTTTAGTTGAGGACTGTTTGGTCCCTTGAGATTTAGTTGGAGTCTTTGGTGCATGTTTGTCATGATCGAAATCAGAACGTGTAGATTTTTCCGGCCTTCGCTTGCGTATTTTACTTGTCTTGCGTTTCGATTTTGAGTTAGTTTTGGGCGATTGAGGCACTAGTTCCACTTCCAATACTAGATTGTTATTTGATAGGAAATCAGCGGAAGCGGAAGCCACTGTTGGCTCCTCATTATCCTCTTGTAAATATTTTGCCACATCAATTGACATCAAACGTACCCTGCAACTTTTTATACACGATTGCACGATCGCAGTGGTCTTCTCGGCTGAAAAAGATATTTGTTTCTTTATATTTGTATATTGCATGATTAACGGTTGGGCTTACCTTCTTCACGAGTCGCAAGGTTAGACAGCGGTGTATCATCATCTTCGCTGTCTTCAATGCGCAGCGATTTGGATCGCCGTCTTGTAAAAAGATTTGACTCGAACTTCTGATCACTGTCATTATGATCCTGTGTCTTAACATCGTCGGAATGCTTCTTGTCCTCCGCTGGATAGACCTGTGACATATTTTGGGAGAATAGTTTTGATGACCAATCCGCCACTTTGCTGAAAAGCTCGTCGTCATCGTCTTCAACAACTTCTATCTCATAGTCGTCGTCCGACTCCAATTTATACTGCGACACAAAATTCTGACTGTGATTGACGTCTTCCTCGCTGAGATCGATTTCTGGCACATCGGCCATGTCTTCTTTCATATCCTGCAGCAAAGCTTGCGACATGGCAAAGAGTTCATCATATTCATCATTATTATTATCATTGAAATTGACATTTACATTATTTAGCACCTTGATTGGTAATTCGCCATGTAAATCAATGACATCGCCATCGCATATTTTATTGCCAATTTTTGCGTTAGCAATATTATTATTGTTGTTATTTAACTCTTTGTAAACGTAAGGATTAATTTGATAAACTGATTCGAGCAGTTCATCATCGGGATCGCCGAATACATTTTCGATTTCTTTGCTTGTTTGTGAAATCAATTCTTTTTTCACATCTGGCAGTTTTGGCAAATGGATTGCGCGATTATTATTTGCCCTTGTCTCTGGCAGTTGAATGATATTCGGCGGAACTTCTTCATTATCCAGCTGAGGAATTTCCGCTGCACGATCCGGATTTTGATTTTGATTTTCATTTGGATTCATTGCATCGTGTTCTTCTTCATCATCCGAAATGACAATAATTGTGTTGACATTGGCGCACGTTTGCTTTAACACAAATATGGCATAATTTGCTGGAACCACATCATCTTCGATGAAGACGCCAAGTCCAATTGTGTCGCCACAATTGATTGCAAGTCTATTTTCGGTGAGTTTGATGTTATTTATATAGATGCCATTTAGTGCGCTCTGTCAATAATAGACGAATATACAAACATTTTTATCCCTTTACTCTCTTGATAAAATTACACCATTACATCTTACCATCGGTTCCACGACAACGCAACGATCATTTCTTACAGTCAACTTGGCGTGATGCCTGGACAGGAACAAGTACTCAGGCAAAGCAAACTTGCATTCGGAGTGCCTGCCCAGCGTATTTTCACCAACTTGCAGAATTACTTTCTTGCCAGTGGTTTTGTGCTCCAGGTACCAGTAAGTGCCTGCCGTGTTCATTGTGGAAGGACCATCAACATCGCATTCAATTCTCAATTCCATTAATTTGTTAACTGTTGCTCGAATATTAACCTGCGTGGGGCAGTGTGACCAGTTGCTGACTTCTGTTGGCATTTCGGTTTAAAAAATACCGCCAAATATATCGAAATTATTTCGATGATTTTTTGGCTCCGGCAAGTAAATATGTTGTCTTAAAATAGTTTTAAAATTTTTCTTGGTAATTTGTCTATAAAATTTTTTTTTAATGTTATAAATTAAAACCAACAAGGGACCACTGAGTTGCAGGGACTGCATAATCTATCTAGTGCATTTGTTGTGCAGCCCTATAATTTGATGTGTAGTCCTATATTCTCTTGTGCAGCCCTGTCATGTGCTGTGCAGCCCTGTCATAAAAGTCAGCTGTGAATAACCTTATTGGCGCGCTTCTGTTTAACTATAATGTTGAGGACACAAAAAAATGAAAAATTAACGCCACTGCGTAATGTTCATGCAAAACGCGTTCGCATGGGGCGATCTATTCCGGCGGCCCAAAGTGCGAGTGCGAACGAATGTGTTCTTTGGCCTGAAAATGATGCCAGCTTGTTTTCCGATGTTGAACTAGAGGAAGTATTTAATGGCCAAGATGATGTGTTGTCTGCACCATTTAGCAGTCAAACTAGCAGTAATGCGGATGATAGTCTTTTTGTCGACATACCGCTGCCCAACCCAATAGATCTGAACAACCCGAATCCAAGGGAGGAGCAACAAAGATTTAAAGCAATTAACATGACCGACTTGGGCAGCGACGAATTGGAGGAAATTTTCCATGGCGCTGATCCAGATGTGCAAAACACGCAACTCTTCTTGGATGCAATGCCGTCGCCAGAGAGAAAGCAGCAGGTCACGAAAAACAAAGACGAATCCATTTCCATGTCCATGTCCCAGACCCAGTCCCAGTCAACGTCATTTATATCAAAGTCGATTCTAGAAGGCATTCTCCACGGCACCCAGTACGAAACATTTGAGACATTAAAGAATCGCTCAATGCTACAAACCCAAAATGATTCAGCTGGACTCGAGCTCGATCAGTTCGATTGGCAGACTCAGGCATTTCCCGAGTTTGAAAGCATTAAGGATAAGGACGATGATAGTTTTCCATCCAAGGGCGATTTTTATGGCCTACCGGATAAGGTGAAACAATTAATATTTGAGCACAAAGGCATCAACAGTTTATATGGCAAGTTATAGCTGACAGCATATATTGCTGATAATAATTATAATAATAATATTACTTGCAGATTGGCAAAATGAATGTCTTAATCTTCCAGCCATACGATTGCGCAAGAACCTGATTTATGCCCTGCCCACAAGTGGCGGAAAAACTTTGGTTGCTGAAATTCTAATGCTACGCGAGTTGCTTTGCCGTGAACGCAACGTTCTCTTCATATTGCCATATGTATCAATAGTGCAGGAGAAGGTTAGTGCCATGTCACCGTTTGCGATTGCCATGGATTTCATCGTGGATGAGTATACAGCCGGCAAGGGCAAATGTCCGCCGCAGCAGCAGCACAGGAGACGCAGCTTGTTTATAGCATCGATTGAAAAGGGTGCCGTTCTTATGGACAGCCTAATTGAGGCTGAAAGACCCCATGAGATTGGCCTGGTTGTGGTCGATGAACTGCACCTGATTGGTGAACGTGGACGTGGCGCTACACTAGAAGCATTTCTCACTAAAGTCATGTTTTTGAATGGTACGTATGCACATCTGTCGCCTCTGCAGACTCGACATAACCATAGGGAAAGAGCTCTAGGAGAACCGATAACTCACTATGCGGCTTTATGTATATAATTTCTTTGTATAACTGTTACAGCCAACATTCAAATTGTGGGCATGAGTGCTACGATTGGCAATCTAAATGAAATTTCGGCATTTCTTAACGCGGATGTTTATACGCGCGGCTTTCGCCCCGTTGAGCTAAGGGAATACATCAAATGTGGCAATGATATACTCGAAATCAATTCCGCTGGTCAAGTACTTGAGGAGATCTTCGTACTAAAGCGTAGCGTAAACTACAATGTGAGTTGTGAGTTTTTCTCAATTTTTGTACCCAGCATTAGTAGTTTACTCTATAAACTTTCTCTTGCAGTATAGCAGTGCTGTTGAGCGTGCTGATCCAGATCACCTGGCTGGCCTGGTCAGTGAATGTGCACCGGAGCACTGTTGCCTAGTCTTTTGTCCCACACGCAAAAATTGCGAGAATGTTGCACTACTTCTGAGTCGGATTGTGCCGAAGCAAAAGTTCTTTGAGCATCGCCAGAGCGAGAAAGTTGATCTTATGAATGCCCTGAATGCGATGTGTGGTATTTTAAGTCCCGTGCTGGCCAAGACATTGCCCTATGGAATTGCCTATCATCATTCCGGACTCACAACGGACGAGCGCAAATACATTGAGACCGCCTATCGCTTTGGTGTCATCACTGTCATTTGCTGCACATCCACGTTGGCCGCCGGCGTTAATCTTCCCGCAAAGCGTGTGATTATCCGAGCTCCCTTCGTGGGTCAAGACTTTATGACTCTGTGCAAGTACAAGCAAATGGTTGGACGCGCTGGTCGCGCCGGTTTAGGCGAAGCGGGCGAAAGTATTCTCATTACGCAGAGCAAGGACAATTTGCGAGTGGGTCAAATGCTCTTTTCACCCATGGACAAGGCGTTGAGCTCTTTGGATCAGATAGACGCAGTTGGCTTGCAGGTGAGACTCGTCACTTTAATCGTATCGTAAGCATATGATGATATGATGTTATTTCTCGAAATTCTTATCTTTATTCCCTAGTCTTTAATACTCAGCGCTATTGGGTTAAATCTTGCCGACTGCCGACGTGAGCTAAATCGACTTGTGAACAGCACATTGCTGGCCGTGCAGGCTGGTGCCTTGGACGTAGACGTGGATGATCTGGTTCTACGCATTCTGCGCGACATGTTCAAGAACAAAGTGCTACAACTGTGCGACAATGCTCCAAGGCGAAAGCCAAATAGTTCAGATATCATGACCACACAAGATGTCAATCAGAGCAGTCGCATTTCCGGATCAAATCGTCGTCTGCTCATCAGCCAGTCCACTCGGTTCCAGTTGACCAACATTGGTCGTGCCGCCTACAAGGCGGGCATCGATTACAAACGGGCCTTTGCCATACACAGAGAGCTGAAGGAAGCCCAGCAGCAGCTAATCCTTGCCAGCTATGTGCACCTCTTGTACTTGGTTGTCTGTTTTAATTCCAATGAGCGTGGTGATGAGCTTTTTCCAGCGGATGCAAATGTTCTCTTCCGTGAATACACATCTCAGCCACCACATACGCTGGGACTATTTAAACAATTGGGATTTACGGAAGCGCAAGCAGCCAGATTGGGCAAAACGCAGTCGGTGCAGGGGCCATTGGCTCTGAAGTTGAACCGCCTGTACAAGGTGCTGATACTGGCCGATGTCATGGATCTATTGCCTCTGCCCAGTGTGGCCAACAAGTACAACGTCGAACGTGGCACATTGCAGCATCTCATCAGTCAGTCAACGTCGGCGGCCAGCGCCATTGTGAGACTTTGCGAGCAAATTGATGAATTTTGGTGCTATAAACCTTTGTTTGAACGCATCCATCACAAAATAGATCGTTGTGGCACTCTGGAATTGGAGGCGTTGCTTGAACTGCCTGCAGTAAAGATTGTGAGTTGCTCTATATAAAACTTTAGTAAAAAGCTAGATTGTAATTTTTATCATTACCACTTAATATTTATATATATATATATATATATATTTTTTTTTTTTAATATTTCAATATCCAAGGTAAAATGCACTTCTCTATTAATTAAATACATTTTATTGTTTTAGAATCGCGCAAAGCAGCTCTATGCAAAAGGCTTCAGAACTATTGAGGATGTGGCAAAAACACGACCCATGGCACTTGTCAAATCTGTGGAATTTATGCCCTTAAAAGTGGCTACCGAGATTGTATCTGCAGCCAAGGTTTGCGCTGCTTTCTATATATTTAACCAAAACATACAGATTATTATTTTATTCTTTTTTTTTTAGATAATTTTAATGAAAAAATTGGATCATCTGGAGGAGGCAACGGAGGCCCTAAAGAATTGTTTATGCATTACAGATGAGACTCAAATTAAAGATGAGTAAGACAAAGTAAGTCAAAAATCATGTTTTTAGTTTTGTTGTTTTTTTGTTATTATCATATTCTTTTAATTTTGTTGAAGCACTCGTCTCGAGCATAGATCATAGCTTAAATATTATGCGTACACAATTTATGCATTCTACATTTAAATTAATTGAATAATTTTATTTTTCATTTTTTTGTTTTAACGAATTTGTGGATTTGCTAGCTTTGCTCAAATTCAGAAAAAGGCAGTGTATATTGTTTAAAATTTAGCTGACAAAATTTTAATTTTGTTTTGTCTCGACTACTATCACGAAAATTGAGTATTATGTAATGTGTATGTATATTAATTTTGTTTTGATAATGCAAAAGTGTTTGTTACTTATAGTTTGTCGTAATAAACTTAAGCCTTAACTATAAAGGTATAAGTCTAAGATAAAAAGATAGTTGAGAAATTATGTTGCCTAGGCACCTGGGACGCTTTCTAGTTGTTGAAAGTTATTTACATCGTCAGCTGAAAAAAAAATCAACAATAAAGAATTGTTAGAAATTGAGAATGGCATTATTACGATGTAGTAATGTTATGTGAGAAAATCGTGTCGTCGATTCATCAGAAAACACAAATTAGACAAATTTGCAACTTTCATAACTTTGCCTAGACTGATCCGATTTGCTTGCGAGCCCCCTTGTCTTTTTTTAAATTAAAAATTTTAAATTGGTAGTTTTAGCTTTTAATCAACTGTTATATCATTACACTAGTTTACAGCCATTTTGTGAATTCAATTGAAGAGTGATTTTCTCATGGATAAACATGAGAACAAAACTTCAAGTTCGATTTTCGTGATTAGGGGCCCAATTTACAGGCTTTTTTTTTGATTTTGTAAACTAGTGTAATTAGAAAGCATTTAAAAAAAACCACACCAAAATTAAAAATAGGATTTTCAGTTGTAAAGATGCCAGGTCAGCAATCAGGACAACTTTGAACTGTCTTTTCCAAGCGGAATTTTGATTTTCATTTTGATCATGGTTTGGCCTCTTAATTAATTCTGCATTCAAATTTATTATACTCGTTCAAATAATTTGTTTTCTCAAGATATCGATTTGTAGCATGTTTAAAATATTCGAAATTCGTTTAATTTTACCTTTTGTCACTATCGACTAATATGAGAAATCGTCGTAGAATTGCTGATTTGGTCGCGAGGCCGTTTGGAGTTTGCTCCTCACTGCTCCTCCGGCAGCGTATTCGTGTCGATG
Source organism: Drosophila rellima (assembly GCA_035043635.1). Taxonomy (NCBI): domain Eukaryota; kingdom Metazoa; phylum Arthropoda; class Insecta; order Diptera; family Drosophilidae; genus Drosophila; species Drosophila rellima. The sequence continues at coordinate 197,746 of JAWNMV010000529.1, forward strand.
TGAACGCGAGGCCTGCGACGGGGCAATTGCGCGCCGGCGTATATCTGTCGATGAGAAATAGGAATCACTACTATGGTGCGACTGTGTTTGTGACGGTGACGGTGACAGTGACTGTGTTTGTGACGGTGACGGTGACAGTGACTGTGACTGTGACTGTGACTGCAAAGCGGATGCAATGGATGATGACGGAGGCGATTGATGATTTTGATAGATGGATGCCTGCTGATAATGGCCCGAAAATGGATTGTAGGCAACGCTATCTGCTGGAGCGGCATACGCATTGGCATAGTGGCGACTCTGAAGCTGATGCGGATGTGGATGCTGTTGTGGTGTAAGCGGTTTTAGCGTGGGATCGAGCGCATCGTTCAGCGTGACATCGTAATCGTTCTCATAGAGCTCATCCAGATTCAGCTTTGCCGGCTGTGGCGGCGTCACGGCTGTGGGCAGCGCGCTGCGTGGTGGCAGAGTTGATGGCGATGGCACAACATCACGAGCAGGATCAGGAGCACGTTCCCGATCCATGCCACCACGCAGCAGCGGCGCACCGTGCTCCAAGAGACGCACACCCGATATGGTTGAGCCCATGTCAATGGGCGTGCTCTCTGTGACCAGTTGTTGTCTCACTGCCACTCCCACGCCCACGCCTACGCCTACGCCCACGCCCACGCCCACGCCCACTGGCTGAAGACCACGTGGAAGATAAGGACTACCCCCGCGCGATGGTAGAAAAGGTCGCTTCACCACACGTACCGCAGCAGTTCGTTGTGGTTTTGCCGGCGCCTCATCCACGACTTCCGGCTCATCACCATCCTTATCATCCAGTGTCTCCTCTGCATCTTCAGCTTGCTCCTGCTCCAGGGCGGGCGCCGCCGTTGTCCTGGACGTGGGCAGTGCACGTGGCCTGCTGGATTGTGGCAACTTTTGTTGACGTCGCAGCGTGTTGTTTCTCGAGCGTGTAGGTGGCGGTTGCTTTTCCACTCGCTCCACATGCTCCGCTTCCTCGTCACTCTGCACTTTTTCCAAGGGCTGTCGTGGACGCTGGACAGGCTTACGTGCAGCAGGACGGACACGCTGTCTACTCGTTGGCGTTGTCTTCTCATCATAGTCCACATCCACGTCTTCGAAATCCAGTTCAGCTGCTGCTGCTGGCGGCGCACGTGTTCGAGCTTCTCCTGGTGGACGCTTGCGGCGGGTTTCGGGGGCATAGTAGTCCTGGTCGTTATCCGTCACGGGTTTGCGCAGTGTGGAGCGTGAGGGTTTCTGTTCCCTGTTGGCTGCAGTGCGTCTGCGTGGCGCACTGCGAACTGGCTGCTCATAGTCATCCTCATTTGCCTGTTCCTGCTCCTCAATTGGATCTTGATAGTAATCCTCATCCGCAGCAGTTGCAGGTGTTGTGGCCGTATTCTTCTGCACCGGATACGAATACTTTTTCTTTTCATTGATGGGAACGGGTCGGGCGATCCGTGGAGGAGCACGTGGACGCGCGTAAACGGAGGCAGGTGCCGCCTTTGGTGTAATAAATTCACTCAGTGGCTTCGGCGTTGTCTTCACCTTCTGTGGTGTTTGCTCCTCGGCTGCCTCCTCCTGATCCAGTCCATATGGTTTCTCATACTCGTCCAGCTCATCTAGCACATCCACTGTCGACGGTGTGGTACGTTTCTCATTGTTACGCCTTCGGCCGGTGCCGTTGCCGTTGCCGGCACGTCTCGGCTCCTCCAAATCCCGATCCTCACTGAAGCTGCGACGCTCGTCCACGCGTCCTGGCTTGCGAGGCGATGCCTTTTTGCCCCTGACCGATGATGACGTGGTGGGCTTGCCCCTACGCCCACCTGGTCGGTTGCGTCGATCCTCGTAGTACTCGTCACTGAGATCATCCTCATCCCGATAATGATTGCGATTGCGTCGCGTCGGTTTCACCTCGAGCCGCTTGTCGTCGTCGTATTCATCGTCATATTCCAGCGGCAGCGGCTTGCGGGGACGAGGTCGCACCTTGCGACGATGTCCGCGATTCTCGTAGTAGTCATCCTCATACTCATCCTCGTCATAGTAATCGTTAACCGGCCGCCGACCGTAGGGACGTTGATAAGGACGCTGTGCTCGACGTCTTGGCTGCGCTGGAGGCGCCTCCGTTGTGGTTGTTGTGGTGCTCGTCGACGATGTCGTGGTTGCCATGTACAGCTCATCGTTCCTGAACATGGTGAACATGGCAGGAATCAAAATTAGGAGAGAAAAGAAAAGAAAAAATCGTTTAAAAATAAATCACAATGCAGATAACTCTTCTTAGTAAGAACAATAAAAATCTAAAATAAATTGATGTTTCTAAAAATTAGAAGCTTCTCACCTGTTCCAATACTTTTGAGATCCCTCGCAGTCCACATCGGAAGCAAATTGACAAATAAAAGTGCGCTGATTAAAGGCCGTGAAATTGGCACACAGAAAATCGTGGCGAATTCCATAGACACAATGATGATAGATCTGCGAAAAGAAGAAGAAATCTCATAGTTCAAATCGGTCATATTGTAGAATCCTAATACTATTTACGAGATGGCATAATGGAGGTGTGAACAACGTTCGTTTAACGTCTCTTCGCCTGGCAAACATATTTCAATTTGGGGTCAAGATCGGCGTACAGACAAGTTTTTGTCTTCTCTCTCATACCTTTTTGTTTTTGGCCTCACGTTTTTGGGCACGTAAGCCGTAAGTCGTCGACAGCAAAAGAGAAATTACTGGATATGAATTACGTGAACGGTTATTTTGCCCGATGTTCAACTTGACCAAATGGAATACCCTCCTGTGCCCCTTTCCTCATTTCACCGATCCACAATCTCGTAGCGCTTTTGAGCACAAGGTCAAATTTTCTAGCTCTAGTGAGTTTTATTTCTCTTACATTCAGTAGTATTTCACAATATTTATTTAATTTGGAAATTAAAACTCGATCTATGTCTGATTGGTTTTTATGATTATCATATATATATGCTTTTTTTTATTATATCTTATATTTTTCGAAAAAAAAGACAATCTATCAGCTTACCTAAGATATTCAAAAAACAACAGTTTTCATATTATTTTTTTTCCAATATCTCAAGCAACCTTATAGATTGTATATTTTGTAAACAAACAAATTCTGCTAAAACCGCAGCGTAGCAACGATAAGTTAAAAGTTGAGAAATGGGTGTTAAATCTTTCGGCAGCCGAAAAGAGTCTCTTCTTCCTGTTATAACCGTACAAAGGGAGCTATAATGTGCTTTATACAATTTTGGTTTTGCTCACCTGACACTTGTACTCAATTGAGGCATAGAATCCATCGTGCAATCCCTCGCATTTGAAGTGAATTTCATCCATGGGCGGTACGGTGGACAAAAATGGATAACTCGAGAGATTGAAGCTGTAGATCAAAGAAGATTCAGTGCAAATGATTAAACAGTTGATACTTAGCAATATAACGCAATTCATTTAACATTTTATTGGTATTTTTTTTTTTTAATTATATTACCCTCTCAGTTCTCGTGGCAAATTTGGATCCCAGATATAATCAATTTGAGGTATGCCGGTCAATTTAGAGTTTTTCGTTACCGTCGCATTGTCGGACTGTAGAGGAAAAGAAGTTTTTATTGTTATTTACCATTAAAAATATCTATTTTTAAATATAAGAAATTAATAAGTTAATTCATTTTTGTCCAAACAGTATTGTATTTGAATAAGATTACCTTGTTCTCCTCAACCTCGCTAGTGACAACTTGTGGCAGCTCCTCCTCCTTTTCAGTGTCATAATCTGGAATTGATGTCGTCGTTGTCGTTGTGCTGGTTGTCGAGGCAGGTGTTTTGGCAATGGAAACCTTCTTGAAGGGCAGCGCAGCATCCGTGGATGCCAGTAGACCCAATAACAACACTGACAAGTAACAAAATTTTGAAGTTGCATCAGACTTTTTATTCAAGTTGCATAATCGGGGCTCTCTTTTTTTAATTTTCTTTGCCTGTCGTATCCGATACGTCCGGATTATATCACTGACAACATTTTGGTAATCCACTTTGTATATAAGCAATGATAAAGTTATTGCATTGCCTGAGCCTGAACATTTACTTATTTTATTTTCTCAACTCACCTGTTGCTGTAGTGAACAGCCAGCGTTTGGCCCTCTTCATGGTAATGACTCTTTAGTTTCTTTTCTTTTGTCTTTATATTTCCACCTTTGCTTAGCTAGAAAAAAAATAAAATATAATAAAATATTATGCAAATTTCACAAGCAACCGAAAAAAAGGAACAAATTTGCTAAGAGCTTCGGGGCGTGATTGTTAAAAGATTTATGCTCCATGTGTTGCGCGTTGCTTTTTGTTTGAGTTGAGTTGAGTTCTTCACTTGTTTAACATTTTCGGCACGCATTTCGAACGCCCCATCCAAAGTTTTTCTTCTTTTCTTTTTCTTTGCTATATTCAACAGCACCGTACTTTTGTTTTTGATTAAAGTTATTTTTCCAACTGACAAGCAGTTAGTTGGTGAGCATTATTGTTGAAATTAAAGACGGAAAAGAAAGGCATTCAAGCTAGATAAGGTTGTAGAAAGTGTTCTAGACTGATTTCAAAAGTCTTGAAATGGGAATGCAAAACGTGTTAAGATTAGGAATCAATAAATATTATAATGAGATTCTCTTACTTTATTTTAAAAATAGTTTTTAATACAAATAGATTCTGTCCCCAAGTCTCTTTCACTTAACCACTTTTACACTTAATATTATAAAAGGTCTTTATCCAGTTTTTTTGAATTCTTTAATTAAATCAAATTTCTTATTATTTATTTAAAATTTTAAAATTACTTTTGGTCAACTGCTCTTTGTTGACTTAAATGAAAACGTTTTGTGCACACTGACTTTGATAAATATTGTTTAAATTTCCGTTCATTAATAGACTAAGTTTGTTGAATTAATTGCATAATGATAACTATCACCTGCCGTCAATGTCACTTACGTAAAGCACAACGAAAGGGCAACAAAAGTCAGACAGACGGACAAATAATGCATAACTATATCAAATTGAAATGTGAACAATAGTTATAATTACAATTAAAATGCTCCTCAACACTTTCATTTTTATTGACTGTGCAAATAGCAAAAATCAAAATCAAATCAAAAACAGCAGCTACCATAAAAATTATTTATACTGATTTCATTTAAACATAGTATAAACTAACTATTGGCGTGGTTACAAATTCCAAACTGTTGGCTTATTGCAACACATTTCATACTCTTAAAAAGAGAGAGATAAAGAGAGGAAAGAGTGATTGTCATTATAGTTGACTTAAATCGAATACAAATAAAAGACAATGCTAGGCCAAAAGTTATGAAAGCATTGTAATTCGGCAGCTTGTCTTTGTTTTTTGTAATTTTAGATAAACTGCTTTATTATGCATTGTTTATTGATTTGCCATAAATTTGATAATCCATCTTCCACACATACACGTAGACTTAATCACAACTACTTATAGAACGGGGAGTATGCGCAATGAACATTTCAAAATGTCAGTCGACTTGAGTTGTTTGATTTTTATTTTTGCGAAGCAGGAAACTTTATTTAAGTATTGAATTCACATAAATATATGTATGCCCAGTTGGAGTAGATCATCGTCTGCCTTTCATTTATTCATGGCACAAGATATTTGGAAACACTGTTAGTTGCATTTTGTATGGCGAAGGTGTCTCGATTTGTTTTAATGCTTTAACTGCGTTGCGGGTTCAAAGATTCACCGATCACACCCCGCTTCAAAATTAGTGTGTCACGCATTTTAAGTGGAATTTTATTTGTGGTTTTCTTGATTTTTTCGCTGTTTTATACTTCGTTGTAGTGCCTGTGTGCGTTACGTTAATATGATGAAAACGGCCTTAAGTTGTGTGCAGTTTCTGACATTTTAAGCTTGGCTCTTAAATATGTATCTGACAAAATATGATAATCGACAGCGTGTTTGGCTTATTTTATTGAGCTGAAAGCCAACTGTTTCTTCTATAATAATCTATAGTAAAATATAATTAATAATTTAATTATTTGTCAACAATAAACAGTTTGTAAATAAATTTCAAAAAAATTGGTATTGATCATAAACTGGAATTAAGAGTTATATTAAAAATTATATAGTAAACGTTTTATATTTTTTTTTATTAATAAGTAATAGAAATACTTCACTCTTAAGAAGAATTCGATAACTTTATCAGCTTGCTAGTTAACTGTGTGGTATTAATATTTTAATGTATAAACTTAATCTTGAACTCATTTTTTTTTCTCATTTTTCACTCAACTGTCTTAATCAACAGATGGTTTTTATATTTAACATCCATTGACTGTTCAATGCCCTCCTCTTAATAAAGTCCCAAACATGTTCATATTCATAAATCTAAGCCATTATTGGAAATGTCCAAGGTCAGATTTGAGCGGCTTTTTGAATTTTATGACAAATGACCATGTTTATCCAGCTAAATTTATAGTTTAACTTTTGTTTCTGCTGCATTTTCGGTGTTATAATACATTAATGTTGTTGTACGATAATATAACAATAAGTATAATAATAATAATATTATAAGCAATTTTATTTTTTCAGCCCACCATTGAGCGAAGACAGCTGAGAGATGAACTCGAAACTTCGATGTTGTTGAATTGTTTTAGCCAAGTTCAAATTCAAGGCTAAGCACGACTACTTACAAACACATACACCCACACACATGAATACCGGTAAGTCGTTGTTGTTTATATTATCGTCATTATCTTTATGTTTTGTCTACCGTCGTCTATTTACCAATTAAACTAGGTAACAGTCAGATTGTAGAAGTTTTTTTTTTATAATTTTTTAACTTTCTTAGAGGTGAGCTTCCATTTTTGTTCAAGATAAAATATCCAGATATCCAAATATCCAAATATCGTCACTAGCGTCCAATCATTTCCGCCGGAAATATAAGAAAAATACTGCATCAAAGTCACATCACAGGAAGCTTTAATTTAAATTTGGTGTATTTTATTTCTGCATTTGCTTATCGTTAATTTCATAGTTTTGTTCGAGTTTTTATGAGAGCAAAGTTCCTTGAATTTGTGCAAATTTGTCGAAAACAAGACATCAACACTAAATAGCTTTTCACATAACGTTAGCTTATTAAAGTATTAGCCAGACTTAGACAATGAGTGGCGTTTAGAATCAGAGATAGAAGTGATTAAGGTCATTCACAGGCCCACTCATAGTCACACTGACAGTCACAGTCACATTTGTAGCTAAAATTAAGACAATGCACAATTAGAATAAAGTTTTTAAAATGTTTTATTGTTTTGAATTTTGACTTGCATTATTCATTACTCAAAGGTCACAGTGTCTTGGGACCTGTCTAGAGATTCAGTTCAGTAACAAGTTGAACCTGTGTCTTGTCTTAATTAACTCTCGATTTCATTTCCATTTCTAAAAGCTTCAAGTCGAAATTTCTTTGAAATCATCGTCAGCAACTGGTTTCGCCAGATAGTTTTTCCTTTTTTTTTTTATTTATTCAACTTGATAATATTTAATATATACTTCAAGTCTCTTTAACCGGTTGCTCCTCGGACCATTGCTGATCTTCACTAGGTGCCGGTTGCCCGGTCTACTCGTCTGCCGTGTTGTCACCAAAAATTAGCATCTCTGGGCCATGCGATTGGATTTTTGACTTTTCTTTCATTTTATTTATTTTTATATTTTTTGGTTGTTTTTTTTTGTGGTCTTTCAAGGTCGCTCTGTTGTTGTGTCTTTTGATTTCTGTTGAATTTTGTGGTGCAGATTTTTATTGTTTTTCACATTTTTGCTTAGCATTATATTATATAATAAATTTAATATGGCCTAAGCTAAATGTCCATTAGCGTTTTTTAGTTCTTTTTTTTTTTTAATTTTAAATGATTTGTAGTTTAAAGATAGCCGATTTTCTAAGTTAACATTTTATTCATATTAATTATATATCCGTCTTTATTATATACGCTAAAATCTATTTTGCTTTTGTTACATTTCTTTGAAAAACTCAATTTCTTTAGCATCTCTGCGGTTTTTGCTCAAGTGAAACTGAAGTTTCCGTTTTGGGAAAACAATTTTAGTTTTAATCAGAGTCTCTTTTTTTTTTTATTGCCGATTGCTGGTCAGCAAATAAGTTAATCGTCGATTCCGGTTGCAATTTATTTAAGTTGATTTCGGTTTGCGAAGTTTATCGAGTCATTTGTGAGAAGTTAACTATATAAGTGCGTACACATGTAAGTTACCTTTCCAAAGCTCAGATTCACGCCCATATCATTTACTGCTTTTAATTATCGAGCTGACGATTGAACAATTTTTAATTTATAAAGTAATACTTTGAATAGAGAAAATGGTCACTCAACATTTAAACGAATTAAATATAAAACGCATTTGTATATGTCCATTTATTTGTATTGAGATACATATGTATATGATCGTCGCAGATGGATGAAAGTAAAATTTCAAAAAATGTTGTTGTAACTTAAGTTTATGTTGTTGTTGTGGATGATGAAAGTAAAATCGGCGCAGTTTTGCTAGCCCGTTTGGCAAAAGATGCGCAAAGTAGGAGATGCAAGATACGAAGAAAATGAAGACAAAATGGGTATAAACAAATTATTGCAATTGTTTGTGTTTTTAGCAAGTAATGCACAACGAACAACAATACATTTGCAGCATGTACATATAAGTAGTAACAGCAACATCAACAACAACATATTGTACAATGTACATGGAAAATAATTAGCTTCGCTTGAGATAATTTTGCAAAGTTTTGCCCAGATATTTGGCCCTGAATGATCAAGATATTCAGATGTTATAGCAACATCTACAAGTGCATTTCAATATTGAACAAATCATATGCTTACCTCAGATTGATATGTGCAAAATAATCCACAAGAGTTTCAAGTACTTATGTAATAGATATTTATTTTTTTATATATTTAATTTTTTATATCTTGTCAGTTTTAATTTGAAATATTCTTAGTTTTTATATTATTTTAAATAACTTTGGCTCGACTGCAAAATAAATAAAAATATAAAAAAGTTGTTTTCAATAAAATGCACACACACACACACATATCAATTGACACAGGCAGCAAGCAAAGCAAATAGAGAGAAAGAGAGACAGGGAGAGATTGATATTGATATAATATATGTATGTGTAATGTATATGTGTGTGTGGGATTTACAGTTTGCTGCAAGGTGTGCGTGTAATTGTGAACATTTTATTGTTGCTTTTTTTTGCACATTTGTTTAACACTCGCGTATTTCTTGAAATAATATATTTAAAGAATTAATTAAAATATATAATTGCGCGAAATTTTTTTATGATAGTTAATTTAAACCGGGTATTAATTATTTAGACACTGGGATATGAGATTTTCACTTAAATACAGCTGCAATTGCTTTAAACACTTGGTTTATGTGATTTAGGCAACATTAAAACTTTAGCGTATGTAGTTTGAATGCAAAACTTTAACTGTTGGCCACATATATATTTTATATAATTTTTACAACAATGCCACAAACACAAGCGCACAATCTGTATGTGCACATTTATACATGTGTATATATGTGTATGTATATATACACTTGTGCAATTGCTGCGCATGCGCAGCGTCTCTTTAAGAAGAGGAGTTAACCACGCCCACTTACTGTTGCCAACGTGTCTTGGCTGCCGTTCACTAGGCTGACCGTTTGCAGACTGAAATTGCAGACTGTTGGCCAACTCTTTGTTGGCATCAAATCTCGTCTTTTGCTATCGAATCGAACCGAACCGAAGTGAAGCGAAGCTTTTAGCTCGCTAATTTGGTTTCCAGTCGCATGTCTTGGGAACAGGTTTCTTGCCGCTTGACAAATCGAGAGACACAGTGGCTGAGAGAGCTGGAGAGACAGAGACAGAGTTGAGAGTGCGCTTGAGCTTTTCATTTCATGGTAGTGTGTTTTTTTGTTACAGTTTTCCTATATCAACATTCTGCAATAGTTGGAAGCTGTTTGTATTTTTGTATTTGCTTTTGAATTTGCTTCATCGTAGCGTAGTTTCATGCGGTTTTATTTAAAATTGTGTGCTCTACATGTAATTAGTTTTTTAATCTAAAATTTTATGTGTTGCATTTCATTCAAAATAAATATTGAAATTTAGATTTAAATATTTTCTTTTATGAACCATTGCTATGAAACGATTTCGTTTATTTAACATAAGAAATTACTTAATTTTTTCTCAGCTATGTACTATTTTAATACATTATGTTGTCTGATCTATTAACGATTTACAATTGATAATTTGCTTAAATGCTTTCCATTTTATTTGCTTACTGGCCGCAATGACATAATAACAATAACATAACAAATTACCACAACCAACAATAATAACAATAATACCAGCAACAACATAAAGAGCGCCAGGCATTTCAATTAATGAGCTAATGTCGACCAAATCCATCTGCCATTAGTCACACACACAGCAGGAACAACAACAACAACAATAAGAAAATAACCGTAGCACAAGCGACATAAATTGTTAAAACGGCTCATGAACTATTGCGTATACGCCGCGTGGTGCGGATCACCATTAAATTTTAGTTAGGCCATTTCATATATAATCTTCACATGCGCACACACAAACTAAATTTTCAATCGACTGAATGCAAAATAATGTTAAGCATTTCCAGCGGCTCATTATAATTTCAGTTAGTCGGTACACTGACCGAAACAAACGAACTTAAAACACTGCATTTCGAAAATTAATTTCTCACTAAGATTATAAAGTATTTAATATTAGTATTTTTAAACTTAAAAGTGGGTTCAAGAAGTACTTAATTTAATTACACTTTAAACTTGATCTAAGTTCATTAATCACTTTTACTGCGTACAAATAATATGTAAAATAAGAACACGATACTTGATCTAAGCATACTGCCGACTTCAGTCAAAATTGTGTGAGCATGGGAACTTTAAGTTTTTTCTTTCTGTGCAGTTCAACTGCTCCCCCTTTATTTGTTGTTGTTACTGTTATCGGTTGCCGTAACTGCGGATTATGTTTTTTTTTACTTTTAACTGCCAAACGAATTGAGGCTGTGTCTGCACTTTGTGTGTGTGTGTGTGTGTGTTTATTACGTCACAAATCCAAAGTACTTGGTGTGTGGTGCACTGTGAAAGTTGAATTTGATTTTTGTGGCAGCGACTGTTGTCGTTATATTCAAATTGGAGCAATAACAGGCACAGTCTCAAAACCAAGCTAACACACAGTCAAACACGCCACTATGGGGAAAAGTAAGATATTTTGGCGAAACTTCAATGTTTTTGTCATTCAGAATTTTTTTTTTATATTTTTCATCTGAGTACTCAAAATAGAAAACAAATATTTGCTTTTCTTAAATTTTTAAGTCTAAAAAACACATGTAAATGTGTATTTATGATACAAAAATCTAAATTTTCCCAGAGTCAGATGGGGAGAAGGATTAAAACCAGATCCGATTTAAATTTATGGCTTATGCAAAAAAATCGGGCTCTTCTCCCATAGTGCATACTTACGTACAATATATGTTGTTACATTTAAAAAGTTCACTTATATTCATACAATTGCCTTTTGTGTTTTTTACTACTACAACATAAGATTATCTATCTATGTATATTATCTATGAATGTGTGCTTGTGGGTCTGATCTGAGAACGGGAGCAATATGTCGTCGCCTGCAACCAAATAGATATGTATGTGTGGGTCACCCAACCGAACCGGTATTTCGCACTCGTTTAGTACTCCCCTTAGTTGTACTCGTAGTTTAGCTTAGTATAAGTTGTAACTGGTCTCCAGTCAGCTGCCGGTTTCCAGCTTAGCTCCCATTCATTTGCTCTGATACAAAGTTGTAGCTCTTTAATAACAAAATCAAATTTACAATCCTTGTTGATGTGATTAATAGGAAGTAAAATAATATTTATAATATACATATATATATATTATTAAGTATTTAAATGATACTTGAATGGAATTACCGAATGTCTTATTGGCAATGGTATTTAAAAATTTTATATGATGCATTCACAAAGTAACGCTTTAAATAAATTTGTCGATTGCTCACATTTGAAATTTGCAAAATGTTTACCTTGTTGATTTCTTGGAACCAGGAAAGCCCCACCCAAAAAAGTATTTTCGACTGATTTGCATTGAAATGAAAGAACGACAAAGTACATGCAGATTGTTTTTATTGCTATTTTTAAAAATATAGAGTCGTTCAACTCGTTTTTGTAATACGTAATTGCATGAAAAGAATGTTTTTGTTGTTGCTGTTGCTGGGTATGTTTTACATTCTCTAAAAAACCTTCAAGGCTTTTGCTAGCAACTGAAACTGGCAAAGTGAATTGCAATTCCGCAATAAGTTTGAGTTTGATTTCGGGTTCAGTTTCAGTTTCAGTTTCAGTTTTGATACCGAGCAACACTCACCTGACCTTGCGAGCTTAAAAATCAAGTCTATTGATTACTTATATGACGAAGAAGTTCAAAACAATTCGAAACACTTGAATCAGAGTACTGTTAGAGGCCGGGCGGTCAATGGCCGCCGCTTGGGCATCCAGCTGATCCTCCAGTTCGGGATCATAGCGAATAAGATACCACTCGGCTACAAAATACAAGGCTAGTGTGATGAGCCCGAATCTAAGGTAGATTTTGAATATTTCCAGAATCTGCAAGCACAGCTGAAGCAGCAACTCCATTAGCTTCATGTTGGGACAACGTTGCGTAGGCGCAATCAAGACGGTAGTAAATTTGCAAAAAAATGTTTAATGCTTTCCAAAGTAGTCACAAATGCGAACTCAGTTTTTGCCTCGTCTGCAGTCTGGTCTATAGGGTCGACAAGCTGGCAAAGATTGCGATTTGAATCGGTAAATGAGGTCGCTTCAGGCGTCACTTTGGAGTCGGAGTCGGAGTTGGATGCCTCTCTCAGTTAACCGACCGTCGTTTGGTGGCTTATGCAATTGTTGTGGCTTATATTGTTGTTATTGTTGTAGCTGCGGTTATAGTTGTTGCTGACAAAATTGTATTAATTAGTGTAGTGTTGAAGATGCACATTTCGCTGAGACTTCTCCGACCTCTTCTCTCCTCTGCCGTTTTTATTATTATTGGTATCGTCGTCTCAATTGAATTTTACAGTGTTGATGATCTCTCGATTTGGATTTTGGTTTCAAAGTTTCGCTGTATTGGCCTTTTACAATCTTAATAATTGTTCGGTTCGGTTATCACATTCAGCTTTTCAGTTTGTGTTTTTGTTTCAGTTTTTAGTATCTCTCTCGTTGTCATTTGACCACCTCAATTATGTTAATTTGTGGAGTGCCTGTGCTCATTTTTTATTATTATTATTATATTTTTTTTTCTAGTGGTTTTTAAGGCTTTAGCTCTTTTGTTGTATTTGATTCGAGTTGCTTTTATTTGCTCGCTCTGCAAAATGCTCAAAAGAAAATAAAAAAAGGTTTAGTTCATTTAAATTTGATTGAAAATTTATTTTTTTAGGACGGCTGTCTCGTATATGATGATATAAAGATTAATGATTCTGTATTAAATAGTGATATAAACAAACGGGATATGTAAACAAATTAGTAGATTGCGATCATGTTAATGCCTCTTTTGATATAGCCGAAAATTAATACAGATGCGGTGAATCTTATAAATAGGTACTGTTTTGATTAAATATAATATGTATGAAATGATATTGATATATGATATGTGTGTGTGTGTTTGTGTCGTAAATGTGGAGTACGACAATTTGATAATGAAATGAAAGTTGTTGAATGTGAGGTTGTTGCATAAGTGAACGTTTCAGAAAATTTGGTAATCATTGTTTAATAATTCTTCTAATTCCTCTTTTTAGAAAAATCACATGCACAGGTTTTTCAATTTGCTAATTTTGTGTTTCACATCTAGCTTATTTTTACAGTAAGCAATTTGGCAACACTTCTAAGTTAACAGTTTCCCGAAGTATAAAACAAAAGAAATATAAAAATGCACGGGCAAGTAACCCACTGTTGTTGCAATGCAAATCAGAAATAAAAAACATGTTCAAAAACCAGTCTCCAAATGAACAAAAGTAGATAGCCTTCGGTGCTTTCGGAGTTGAAGTTGGTAAATCGTATTCTTCCTGACTGTGCAAAAAAAAAAAACAACGTAAATGCTGAAGTTGAAGTGCTGCATAAATTGAAACGCATTTAACCAAGAGACATCTGAGCTAAACCTAAAAACTGTCGACATTAAATTGCAGATGCGAATATCAAGCTGACTCGCATTACAAACCCAATTGCAGTGCTGCCAGAATGTAGCAATATTCTATACCGATTCGATCCGATCCGATTTAGTTTTTTCTTTATTTAAAACCAGCTAGATCTATCATTAAATTAGCTGAGCTGGCAACACTGCCAAGTTGCTGTAGCTTCAGTCTAAAGACTTAAAACATTTTGGCCTCTTCAGCTACTTTCTGTTTATGTGTGATTCTTAAGTTTACCTTGGCTGCCTCTTACCTTATGATTCTTTAGCTTTATACTTACCTCATTTTTGTTACGTCGCGCACATTTTGCTCAGCAGTAAAAAAAAATAAATAAAATCCACGAGCATCAAGCACAAAGTGTGATAGTTAACATGCGATATATCCAATGCTCTCCAAAGCTTTATGCAAAGCCATATGATCCACAGCTGCTTTCGAAGCAAAGCTTTAAGAGTAAACACAGTTGTTTGGCATATGCGAAAAAGAGATGACAGTAGACGTGCTTTAACGAAACAAATGCTGATTGCTATAGATTTATAGCAGTCAGGCAAAAATACACTGCAATTTTGTGGGCACAAGGTTTTTGGTTTTTTTTAATAAATTGCGCCCAAAAGTATGAAATAGATTAGTGAAGTTACTTTCTTTTTCAAAAAAAATTTTATTTATTTATTTAAATTTGTTTATATTCAGGTTAATTAGCATGCTGCATTTTAAATCAAAAAGATTATACTATTGACTAACAATAGTGAAATATTTTCTGTCAATGACAAACAAAAATAATAGGTGACATGATTAACAAAACAGAGAGATTTACAATAGAAGCACGATGTATTTACATTTCGACATCAACTTTTTTAAGACAGAATTCTGGAAGGCAGATCCTGTGGGTGGTAGTGAAGTTACTGATGTTAAATCGGATATCATTTTCTTATACGAAATTTCAAGCCTTTTCAAAATATAAAAATATCGTGTACTAAAAATCAGGCTTAACATTTTTGGCTTAAATCTCAAAGAAACAAACCGAAATTTAGTTCAAAAGTACTTTTTTACCCTAATTTTATCACCTGCAGTCGATTAAAAGACTAAATTAAAGATTTAAAATTTTTGAAAAATTACAAAAAATGTAAAGGGGTAACTATGTAAAAATCTTCAAATTTCAAAAAAAAAAAAATGTCTCAAAAGCATAAAGTTTAAATGCAACATTAAAGTAGGGGTACTTTTGTGAAAAATAAGACATTCCCCGTGGAAATCGGAGAAATTTTCATAAAGTTGTGCTAGTTTAAAGTCCAAAGAGTCTACATTTCTCATATAAAGATAATTTATTTTGTTTTGAAAAAGTGCTGTCATCTTATATGGTAAGGAGTTTAAATGAATCAAACTGCAATTCAGGTCATTAATTGAATTATATTCTTAAGCCGCTTGAATCTAGTTAAAATAAATGTATATTTTTAGTAACTCTTTGATAGTTCAAAGCATAAAAATATCGTCTACTTGAAATCAGGGATCTTTAAAGGTCAATATTTTGACAATTTTGGCTTATATTTCAAAGAAACAAACCGAAATTTAGTTCAAAAGTACTTTTTTACCCTAATTTTATCACCAGCAGTCGATTAAAATACTAAATTAAAGATTTAAAATTTTTGAAAAATTTCGAAAAATGTAAAGGGGTAACTATGTAAAAATCTACAAATTTCCAAAAAAAAAAAAAAATCTCACAAGCATACAATTTGAGTGCAACATTAAAGTAGAGGTAATTTTGTGAAAAATAAGACATTCCTCGTGGAAATCGGCTGAGGTTTGATAAAGTTGTGATAATTTTAAGTCCAAAGAGTCTACATTTCTCATATTAAGATAATTCATTGTGTTAACTTGTAATCTTATTTTTTAATCTGCTGCGGCTACAGTTGAGTGTGCTCGACTGTAAGATACCCTGTGTTTTTCGTACTAAGACTTGATTTTAGACTGATCGTTCCTATGGTAGCTTATTATATAGTGGCCTGATCCAAGTTTAAAAACAAAATTGATCATCGCCTGATATCCAGGAACCTAAATACGAAGTTTGATGTCTCTAGCTTTTATAGTCTCTGAGATTGACGATATCAAACAGACGGACGGACGGACATACAGACGGACATTTCTCAATCGACTTGGCTATTGATACTGATCAAGCGTATATACACTTTGTAGGGTCGGAGATGCATCCTTCTCCATGTTACATACATTTCACAAAACCATTATTCTCTTTTTGCCCATCTTCAATGGGCACAGGGTATAAATTAATGTTTTTTTTTTTATTTTACACAAAGTTTTATTTTTTAATAATTTTATTGCAGGTACATCAATTTATTTATGATATGTGTAATGATTGCTAAGTGATATTAAATATCTGAAATATACAGCATGTAAACAGGAAGTGCTTCAATTAGCAAAAACAACTACAAAAGTGTTATGAGATATTCTTTTATATATAGGTGAGTTCATTTAAAATTTATTTTATGATTATTTAATCAAGTTAAAAAGTAATTTAATTAAATTAAACAAATTTTACACTTTGTCAAATCTGTCAAAAATTAGTTTTGGCATTTGAAAGCTGTTAGAGATTTGTAAAACATGCCTGATAGAATTTTTTGAAATTCTCCCATCGTTTCATTCAATGGCCTCAATTATTTCATATTCTTCATCTAAAGAATGATCATAATCAATGTTGAATTTATTTTTGATTTTACTTTTGTAATCCTTAAGTTCGTCGTCGTTTTCAAATTTATTCAAATTGTAACGGTGGCTACCGCGTTGTTTGCTGTTGTAGTTGTTGTTGTTGCTGCTGCTGCTGCTGCTGTTGTTGTTGATGTTTTGAGTGCTTGTGTTACCTATTCTATTTAGATATTTTTTATTATTCCTATTGCTATTTCTAGTGGTCTGCTTACGATTATTGTTCCTGCTATTATTTTGCCTACTTTGATATTCGCTATTTAATTTTCTATAACTATTTTGTTGCTGTTGCGATTGCTGCTGCTGTTGCTGTGATGATGAGTACGACGATTGAGAATTGGATTTGTATCTCAAGCTGCCTCTAAAACTATTTTTGGTCATTTTATTGTGGTTTGTTGGTGTGGTGTCATCTACGATATTGTTGCTTTTGCTGTTATTTATGTTGCTGTTGTTGCTCCTATTTTGTGACAGAAACTGTCGCTGTCTGCCTCCTCGTTGCAGATTCATTTCCTCCGCCGTTGTGTGCACTTTCCCAATCTTATACTCATCATCAGCCTTATATCATACCTCATTCTGCTGCTGCTGCTGTTGATTGCGCTCTGGTATACGATAGAGTTCATCGTTGTTCTGATACAGTTGCTCGGAGCTGGCGCAGTTCACATTTGACCACCAATCGCAGACACGCACAGCTTGATTGAAAACCGTACCATTTGGACAGAGGAACGAATATTGATGTCCAGAATGCAAGCACCAATGCCAAACCTTTGAAAGGATTCAAGAGAGATTTAAATGTATGAGTCACAAAAAGTCACAACCAATTGTTCATTCAACTGTTCTCAATACGCAACCCATTAAAACAGCTTTCAGATGGTACTTCTGTTTGCTTCTTTTCACTTTGTTGGATTAATTTATGTTAAAAGTGGTTCGGTTCAAATATAGTTCGTATAAAAATCAGTTGCAATTCCTATAAAATAGTCCGAAAATCAAATTAAGCTTGCATTATTCATTTTAATTACTGATACTGATATCGGAAAATGTATTTTTCATTTTTTAGAAAATACGCAGAAATTCTAAATTTTAGGAAACAAAACTCTAAAATTGTAGGGTTAAATTGGTGTTTTTTTTGGGTATGATTATTGTGGAGTGTTTTACCTGACACCGTGTCTCAGTGTCCGCATAGTATCCTGGCTGGCGTCCTTGACAGTTGAAGGACAAGCCCCGGGGCACGGCATCGTAGGCTGGATAGTCTTCGCCAGCTATATAACCATCAATTTGCTGCAATAAACAGATGGCACAATATTTATGCTTATTATTAATTCATTGTGAGAGTGTGAGAATTATCTCACTGAGTGCAAGTATGAGTAGCATAATGTGACCTTAGTTCGGTTTTGGTGTGATGATGATTGCCCAAGCTATGTACATTTAAATTACGGCAAAACAACTGCAAAATGATGTCTAAACAATAACAAATTACGAGCTCCAAACAATTGCCATACAAATTTAGTACACAGTAAAACAACAGCCAAAATTTGAAATGCAAATGCATCAACCGAAAAATCTGACGAAAAGCCAGAAAAAAGAAACGGACTAGAGATCAACAAAAGAATCAGACTCAGTGAGTGTTGAAAATTGCAACAGTTGAATGGGGATAAAGAGGAGTGAAGAGGGAAGTGTGGGTGTGTGACAATAAGGCCTGACTAAAACAACAGACAACTGTCAATCTCATGCGTATGAAACCATGAAAAGCCGATACTGCAACACTGCGGGGCAAAGTTGAACCTCATAATGATATTCCCATGGCAGGCATTCGACAGAAACTGTGCTATC
The DNA here is from genome assembly GCA_035043635.1 of Drosophila rellima. NCBI lineage: Eukaryota > Metazoa > Arthropoda > Insecta > Diptera > Drosophilidae > Drosophila > Drosophila rellima. The sequence continues at coordinate 216,528 of JAWNMV010000529.1, forward strand.
TGTTCTTTTGTTCATCGTATTTATGTATGTATATGTATAACTCGAAGCGGATTTCGGGTGAACTTTATGGCATATGTATCATCACAACTTTGTCATTGTCACGCAACATTTTGCACAGGAATGAACGCGGTCTATATTCCGTCAATCATGATCTTGCCTCAATTCTATTTAAGTCGACAATATTTTATTATTGTGGAGTGATGTTTTCGATTCGATGCATTTTTAAATTTGAAATAACTTAAACAATTCTGTATACTAGTTCACAGTTTCTTCAAAGCAATCTTTTCGTAAAAAACGGACCAATTTTGATCGAGATAATTTAAAAACTAAAAGACAAGCTCGCTTAAAAACAGACAGATATTATAATTTGGTAATGTCTGGTGTCATTATTATGGAATAAGTATTACGAATTATATCAAAATTGTGCTTAACTTCTTTCGTGTTCTTTCTAAATTGTTGTGGCTTCTATCGATTGCTTCCTCGGTATGATTTCATTTCGACTATCCCAGGTAGCTCTTTAAATATCAGACAATGACGAAGAGTCTAAAAACAACAAGCAGAATAACAACAATAAATCGGACACATTTTCTTTCTTTTAAGTTGCCTTTTGTTTGCTATTGTTGTTGCTGTTAATGTCTAGCGCAGGGCACCAAGGCTAATTGATAAAAGACAACAACAATAAAGAGTTAAAAGAGGCAGTAAACGAACGCAACAGAAAGCAGAAAAAAGGCAAACGATGACGACACTCTGGCTCGACTCGAGTCTTGAAGCATGGGAACTGGAGAGGGAGGGAAAGAGCTAGGGCTCTTTCAGTTATAGGTCTGGTCGAGTCTTGAGAGTGGTGTGGTGTTGTGTTGTGCTGTGTTGTGTTGTGTGCTGAGCTGTGCTGTGGTGTTGCACGGACGTGAGAAGATGTCTAACACTTTGTAGACAGGTTGACGTCGTTGTCTGCACTTGCAAAATCGCATGCAGCAATGTTTAAAAAAAGCAGAAGATGTTTTTGGTCTATTTTTCTTAAGTTGCAACAATTGCATTGTTGTTGTTGTTGTTAATGTTGTTGTTGCCAGTGCAACTTTGCGTGGGAGTCTCTTGTTGTTTGCTGTTTGTAGATTGCTATCAAAAAAGAGACAAATGGTGTGCGCAATCTTTTACTTTGAATTAGTGCAAGGCTTATCTGCAGTGACAAATTTTTTGGCTGTGTATGTCCCATGATATGTCTGCTTTTCTAGTGATACACATAGCTAATAAAGTTATCAAATTTTGAGCTAAATATATATAAAAAAAAGGTCTTTCCCAGGCCAAGTATGGAGTTGAAAAACAATCCAGACGATAAATGCAAGATAATTGAGAAACAGCAATAAATAGACAAATCGACAAAAATTTAGGCGGGCGGATGGGAAACGTGTAGAGGGAGCAGGTCAACAAATAAATAGTTGCAACGGGCCATATTGTCGTTGTTGTGCCCCCGTCACCCCCAACTTACCCCACTGACACAGTTAGCTGGCAGCAGTAAACCAAGCACGACAACAACTACGATGGATATGCTGGAGCTAAGGCAGAAGAAGCTGCTGTTGTTGTTGTTGTTGTTTCTGCTGCTGGTTGCTAGATGAAGATGCTGCTGTCTGCTATGTTGTTCTTGTTGTTGTTGTTGTTGGAGCTGTGGTGATTTGTTCGCTGTTGTTGTGGCTGCCATAATGTCTGTGATTTTGGGTTAACGGCTACGCGGCGTATACGTATTTTGAATGTAATTTTGTGTTTGTTTCGTTGTTTTGCTATCTAAAATACAAAATCAAAAGAGAAGTAGAAGGAGAGAGGGAGGGAGAAAGAAACGATTTGAGCTGAGTGCCATTAAATGATTGGTTTGAGTATATTCACTGCATTCACTTTACTTGTGCTCACAATTTTAGAAAGGAAAACGAAAATTGCATTTGGTCTAAGCAGATGAGTCTGCCGTGTAATTAGATTTAATTTTTATATTTTTTTTTTTATTTTCTATACATGAGTACACGTCGCCACTAATGTTAATGAGCATTTGTGGCTTGCGGTTGATACAACAAAATTCACTTGAAGTCACTAGATTTTGTTGCTTTAGCTTTTATTTTCTTTCATGATTAGCTTTTTGAGTTCGATTATTTTTATTGATTAATAATAAATTGGCCTAACTTATGAATGTTCCGTTCATCAAGGGAATGCAGATTTTTAAAATAATTTCCAGAGTCCTTATATGCAGCACTAATTCTGGCTTTATATTCTTTTAATACTAAAATTGATCGAAAGCTCTGATAAATGTACTAGCAATAGAATATATGTTAGGTTTAAAAGTTGTGCAAAATATTTACAATTTGGCTAATTATATAATTTTCTTTTTACTTGTTTTAATATTAGCTATTTAGAATTGTTATATTTCAATTGTTTTTTTTATGGATATATTTATAATGTTTTTATGGCAAATAGTTTTGGATGAATATTTCGAACAACTTTATTTATCTAAGTTATACTTATTTTTGAGGTATTAAATAATTTAATTTTTGGAATTCAATATCCTTTTAAATCAAGTTTTGTTGTTTTCTTTTTGGAAGATTCCACGCACTTTGTCGCACTGTTTGTTTCTTATTTATTTTTTGGAGTATTACTTTTAGGTATTTGGGTCGCGCTGCTAACTACACGTGTTGCCGCGTTTGAAGTTGATGCAAAAGTTAGAAAAAATTTCGCATCAATTTTAGTTTTATACTCAAAAGCAGGTCGCTTAGCGCCGTTTCTGGCCGTCAAGGGGCCAATAGAAGAGCAAGCTTCACACAAAATGCACAGCGTCATCGTCAATGCTAGAGCCAAAGCCGAAGCCGAAGGTAAAGCAACAACCGCCGCCGCAATTGCCAAAGAGCAAGCTCATCGGCATCGGCAACGTCAGAGATACACGAGCTGCCGTCGAACCGAACTGAAACTAAATCATCGTACAATTGGCGCTGGTTCGACTCTTCAGTTGAGCCCATCTCTTAAATCTTCTCATTCATCGCTGAATAAGTATTTGGCGCTTTAGAAGATGCCACAGTTTCGCAGCATTGCAGCATTTTTGGCACTTTGTTTTCTTTGGGGCTTTTGTTTGTTTATGTTTTTGACGCATTCCATGTTGCAAACGAAAAATTAGTGCACAATTTTATTTGGTTTGTCAGCTATTGAAGATCGCAAAAAATAGACTTAGGCAACTTGATCGAACTTGAGGTTGTGTGAGGCTGTGAGGTTGTTAAAGCATTTAATGTCTGTGTTGAACTGAAATGACTACAATTAGAGGCGCTAAGCAGTGATTGGACAACATATAGCTAATTGATTAAAAGTGAGAGTACAATAATGTATTTATTATAATTTAAGCTTAAAATATAAATAATTCCACAATGTTATAATATTGAAATTATTGGTTACTTAACTAATTTATCTAAATAAATAACTATCTACCTAGAATAAGGTTTTAGTATTGAATGAGAATTGAGTGTATAGTTTAACTACAAATATGCCTTATTTCTAGCTAACTTGTAATTTTGAAAGAATAATAACGTTTAAACTACCGCTGCAATAGAAATAAATTTCCATTATGAATCAGCATAAATTAAACTAATTAAAATCAAATGCAGCAATAAATTTGCACGCAGACATTCGCTCTAGAATTGATGCTGCTGCTGCCGCTCACTTTCAAGATGTGCAGTGGCAATCCGGTTGAGGCAATCGAGCCAAGAAAAATAAATATATCGACGACCGTTGCAATAAGACGATGGTGTAGACTTTAGGTGGCTTTCAATGCGCTTCAGTTTGAATACATTGAATGAGACTGAGATTGTTACTGAACTAAGCTTGGTACACAAAAAGAGACCCCAACTGAGACTGAGACAGCAACTCATTCTGGTTCACCTTCGAGAAAAGCATTACAGCTACTAGTACGATAATAACAACAACAACTCTGAGTATAACATCAACAACTTGTGCTGCTGTTAATTCAGTTTTTCAGTTATTTTTATTTTATTATATTTTTTTGATCTGTGAGAAATTCCCTTAATCAGCGCAGTTGCAACTTGCCAACAAGAGAAGCCTAAATAAGTTGAGACTGGCAGCTAAAAATGGTGAGCTTGATTTCAGACTCGCAGACATTGTTGGCATTTCATAAATGATTTGAACTGAGCCGAACTGATGTGATGTGTAATTAATATATGGCCGAAGAGCCATACATCTAATACACTTATTGTGGCCATATTTTAATGGACTTTAACTTTAACTTGATTCACACGCTACTTGAGACTATTTTCGATTCGCCGCCACCGCTGATATCGACTTCTTGTCGACTTGCCCTTGACTGGAGCAGGCTGTGGTGGTCACAACCTGTGCCATCGGATCCGGATAATTTAGTCGACAAAGAGGAGACGCATTAACCTTGACTTTTACTTATGATGAGGTGCCACCTCCATCAGCCGCATTTTCGTCGGCTTCGTCTTCGTCTTTGTTTTTTTCGGTCTCTAGGAAATTGGTTTAAATACCTTACGAAAACAATGATAAAGTAATTATCTAGGTGTATTTTTCGGACTGGGCTTGACTTGAGCTTTGCTTTTATTACCATCTTGTGTTGACACTGTCGTTTCATTCTGTTGTCGACTTAAAAGAGCATTATAATTTTCAAATGACTTTTTCTATGGTATATTAAATATTAGTTTTTCTGTTTTTCTTTTGGTTTGTAATTTGATAATACATAGGCACCAACACAACAAAAATGTTGGGTCTGAGATCCAAAGTCTCAAGATACATAGTTAAAGCACTTCCTAGACTGAAAACTATCAAAACTTAGCTTAAATCGAGCTGATTGACTTTAATGAACTTATATTCTTATTCAGCGCCATAGCTTACCATTATTTCTTTCAGCGCACACATTTATCAAATCAAGTTCCCTATAAAAACCAACTGCTCCTATTCAGACCGCAACTTGATAAACGCATTTCAGCAGCAGTTTTGAATACTCATTGTTTATTTTTCTTAAGCTCTGCTCCTTACACAAAAACACAATGCAGCTGCAGTTAGCTGATTATTGTGCAAATAAAAGTTCTAATGATGATTTCGGCAACAACAATGAAATTATGCAAAGCAATATCAACGGTAATTAAAGCCATCAGATATAAAAACAAAAACAAGAAATGAAAATTATCACAGAGTTGCAATCAACAACAGCGAATATGCAAAGCAACCGGATAGAACATCCTATGGAATCACAACGGCACAAGTTACATCCGCTAGTTTTGAGCATCATCAGCATCATCATCATAATGATCCGCCAAGTAAATTTTCGCAATGTGGCAAACGTAAAACCCGAATCCAAAATCAAAGCAAATATCATACATCATCGTAAAGGCATTTCTATTATATTGGACCGCAGTGTTTCTCTTCAATTCAAATTGTAGCAAATTGTCGAAGTTTTGTAATCAAACTCGAACCGTTTCTTCTCCCTTTGCCTCTTCTTCAAATCTTTTCGGTCCAACAATTTCACACATGCTGGCTTTTCGACGGCTGGCTTACTAAATGGAACTTCTTCTTCTTATTGCTGCGAGTATATCATTTTCTTTTTTTTCTTCTACTTTGACCGCATCATCGTCCACAATTTACCAGTTTCTTCCATTGCAATTTTAAATCAAAGCATTTGAATTGTATATAATTTCTATTGGACTTTGCAAAATAACTTGTCACATTTGTCAAGATTTGGCAAAAAGGAAAGTGCTGACATCTTATATGTTAAGAGGTTTAAATGAATCAAACTGCAATTGAGGTCAGGGATTGAATTATATTCATAAGCCGCTTGAATCTAGTTTAAAAAAATTTATATATTTTTAGTAAATCTTTGATAGTTCAAAGTATAAAAATATCGTCTACTTAAAATCAGGGATCTTTAAAGGTCAATATTTTGACAATTTTGGCTTAAATTTCAAAGAAACAAACCGAAATTTAGTTCAAAAGTACTTTTTTACCCTAATTTTATCACCTGCAGTCGATTAAAAGACTAAATTAAAGATTTAAAATTTTTGAAAAATTTCAAAAAATGTAAAGGGGTAACTATGTAAAAATCGACAATTTAAAAAAAAAAATTGTCTCAAAAGCATAAAATTTAAATGCAAAGTTAAAGAAGGGTTAATATTGTTGAAAATAAGACATTTCTCGTGGAAATCGGCTGAGCTTTGATAAAGTTGTGCTAGTTTAAAGTCCACAGACTCAAACTTTCTCTTATAAAGATCATTTATTTTGGTTAAGTCCTGTCTCCAGCGAAAAATTTATGTCAGAAACATAAAATTTAAATGCAAAGTTAAAGTAGGGTTAATATTATGAAAAGTAAGACATTCCTTTTGAAAATCCATCAAGATTTGACAAATCTATTCAAATCATAAGAATACTATAACCTATAAATCAGGAAAATTTTGCAGTTTTTATCATAAATTTTAGAGAAAAAGAGTGAAAATTAGTTCAAAAGTACTTTTGTACCCTTATTTTATCACCTGCAATCGATTTAAAGGCTAAATTAAAGATTTAAAATTTTTTGAAAAATTTCAAAAAATTTAAAGGGGTAACACTGTAAAAATCGACCATTTTCGACAAAAAAATGTTTGTCTCAGAATCAAAAAATTTAAATGCAAAGTTAAAGTAGGGTTAATATTGTAATAAATAAGACATTCCTTTTGAAAATCCATCAAGATTTGACAATTCTATTCAAATCATAAGAATACTATAACCTATAAATCAGGAAAATTTTGCAGTTTTTATCATAAATTTTAGAGAAAAAGAATGAAAATTAGTTCAAAAGTACTTTTTTACCCTAATTTTGTCACCTGCAGTCGATTAAAAGACTAAATTAAAGATTTAAAATTTTTAAAAAATTTCAAAAAATGTAAAGGGGTAACTATGTAAAAATCTACAAATTTCAAAAAAAAAAAAATGTCTCAAAAGCATAAAATTTAAATGCAAAGTTAAAGAAGGGTTAATATTGTTGAAAATAAGACATTCCTCGTGGAAATCGGCGAAATTTTCAGAAAGTTGTGCTAGTTTAAAGTCCAAAGAGTCTATATTTCTATATAAAGATAATTTATTTTATTTTGAAAAAGTGCTGTCATCTTATATGGCAAGGAGTTTAAATGAATCAAACTGCAATTGAGGTCATTGATTGAATTATATTTATAAGCCGCTTGAATCTAGTTAAAAAAAAATGTATATTGTGAAAAATAAGACATTCCTCGTGGAAATCGGCGAAATTTTCAGAAAGTTGTGCTAGTTTAAAGTCCAAAGAGTCTACATTTCTCAAATAATGATAATTTATTTTGTTAATTTGTAATCTTATTTTTTTAACTTTTTAATCTACTCGCTTGTTCCTATGGCAGCTATATGATATAGTAATTCGACTTTGACCAAATTTGATCAGGACGTAAGACACAGAGTTTGGTTGGAATATCTCAGGAAGCAAACAAGTTTTTTATACTTAAGGTTATTTTGCATCCGATTGTTCCTATGACAGCTATATAATATGAGCTTTCTATCTTTAACAGTTTGGCCTACACGGTGATCCTATGTCAGTCTGACTGACTGTCAGTGTCAGTCAATTATATCAACTTTTCAAAATCTTGAGATCCATAAAATAAATCATGAGACTACTTACAATCGAGAATTCAAGAAAATTGTTAAAAATATTTTTTGTATGAAGATGGTTATTGAGGGCAACAAAAACATTGGCAGACTCATCGAAAATTGTTAGAAGGCCAAATGTACTAAGACATTAGAGGAAGCTTTAACTGCCAAATCGATCGAAAACAACAACAGCAAAGCATCAAAGGCTCATAAAAAACTCTTAGTTGGACAAGTACAAATGATAATCATGACGCGTTACCTAAAGACGATGATAGACAATTGCTTTCGGCGAAATTTAACACAAAATGCCAGTCGAAAAAGATACAAAAAAACAAAAAACAGAAATTATACTTCAACCAAAATTGAGACTGGCTAATATCTAAAATGCCAGTGGAAAAATAGAATTTGATAACCAGTTGTGACGTGGAGTGTGCGGAATATCGAGTAATAGAAACTCTAAAGAGGCGCGAACAGGGTCAAAAGCAATGAGCTGGCCGAAACTGTTGGACAGCTTTGAGTGCACGTTAAAGTTCGAAATCGATTCTCCTGTAATTTATTTTACTCACTTGGCCGAGAAACTGCAGCTTCTGGCAGAGAGATAATACAAATCCATAGTAACTACATTTGTTGCACTTGCTACAGTTCTAGCATATGTCGTTTGGTCCACATACTGTACTTATGTACTCAGATGTTGCATTTGCTTATGGTTTGTCTTAGTCAGAACAATTTTTTGAGGTACTATATATTTACATAGGTATTGAAGTTGCATACCAGTTTCCGTTTTCTTTACATTTATCTGTGGCAAAAATTATGGCAAGGTCAACTGGCCTTTACATTTGCACGTGTGCTTACCTGGAATTGGGTCATAATGGTTATTAAAGACCTTACAGACGGCCTAGTCATATGTGATCCACTTCACTGAACACCTTAGTATTGTGTTATTTTTTCTCTGAATTGAGCTAACCAGCATCCCGAGGTTGGCACTCAGATACTTGGATGATATTTACATTTGAATAAATATAAATATAATAAATTTTTGTTTGCATGTTTTGCTGACTAATCGACAACCCCGATCAATTTGTGTTTATTTCACAGTTCAATTTTAAACTGGACTCATCTTTAACCGACTAATAGATGATTTGGCATTTGGCAAGGCTTAAATAGTACCTTTAATAAAAGGTGAATGAATTTACTTACCTTACTCATTGTGTTTTAGGTTAAGACATACCTATAAAGTCCCTCTTTATACCAGTTAAAAATGGCGTAGTCTTTATATTTATAATTATAGCTAAGAGAAGTCTACAAATACGCGCAAGTATAAATAACTCGTTGCTATAAATTGCCAAGTTTCAGAGTATCTATAAAAACAATAGAATAATAGCTTTGGTTTGAAGCTGAGCTAAGGACATTTTATGTAAAAAAAAAATCATTAATAAACATTTGCAAACTTTTACTTACAGGACAATAAAATGACAATGTAAAATTAAAAACAACGGAATTTGTTTTAGACACAGACGCAGTAAACAAATCAATTTTAATTGTATTTATTTTTTTAATGTATATAACAGCAACTGATTTTAATTGTATAACACTTTAAAAAATATTAAGAATATTTATTTATTAATTTAACTGAAATGTATAAAATAATCTTATGATAAATAATTAATTAGACCATTATTTGTTACTAAAAATAAAATAGAATTTAGAAAATATTTATAAAACTTATAAGGATGCTAGAAATTAGACCTTTCTATATATGTATCACCTGTGATAAATTGTTCTTTCCCTTAATGTAAAACTAAATTAAGTTGCCACTTAAGATAGCAGAAAGCTTGTTTAAATAAAATACACACTTGTTTTATTAAAAAGAAGAAATTAGGCCAATTAGAAAATTACTCTTAGTAACCCTCAAAATAATATTTATTCAATGTTAGTCTTTAAGGATACGATTTTAAGAATAAATAAAGTTTTAAATTTGAAATTATGAAATTTAAAAAAATTAATGTTGATGTTTTTTTTATAGAATTTTAAGAATTCAAAAAGCTTTAAATTTGAAATTATAAAATTTATAAAAAATAAAATGAAAAAATGTTAACGTTATGTTAATGTTATGTTAATGTTATGTTAATGTTATGTTAATGTTATGTTAATGTTATGTTAATGTTATGTTAATGTTATGTTAATGTTATGTTAATGTTATGTTAATGTTATGTTAATGTTATGTTAATGTTATGTTAATGTTATGTTAATGTTATGTTAATGTTATGTTAATGTTATGTTAATGTTATGTTAATGTTATGTTAATGTTATGTTAATGTTATGTTAATGTTATGTTAATGTTATGTTAATGTTATGTTAATGTTATGTTAATGTTATGTTAATGTTATGTTAATGTTATGTTAATGTTATGTTAATGTTATGTTAATGTTATGTTAATGTTATGTTAATGTTATGTTAATGTTATGTTAATGTTATGTTAATGTTATGTTAATGTTATGTTAATGTTATGTTAATGTTATGTTAATGTTATGTTAATGTTATGTTAATGTTATGTTAATGTTATGTTAATGTTATGTATGTATGTAAGTATGTAAGTATGTATGTCAGTATGTAAGTGTGTAAGTATGTATGTAAGTATGTATGTATGTAGCAATTTTAAAATTTGGTTGCTTGCTGCTCATTTCTGTTCGCCTGGTACTATTTCTACCAGGCAAACAGAAATGAGCAGAAAGCAACACAATTAAAAATTTTGTAAAATAAAAAATTTTCGGGCATACTTTCAGGCAGCTCTGTAAAATGTTGAGTGCTCAAAGTACATCGCAGCATACTTTTGTGCGGAAACTTAAAAGTACGAATACGTTATTTTTTATGAAATTTGCAATTATTTTTGTAGCATAAAGAAAAATAAAAACGCAGTTGGTTGAATGTTTTGTATTGTATGTATGTATATATGTATGTATGTATTTTTAATATTTGCAGCAAGCAAATATGATTTTAAATATATCAGGCCAAAAGTATGCTACAAAAATAATTACAAAATATCGCATTTTAAAAGCAGCACAAAAGTATGCAGCAAACATTTTTCAGCCGATTCAGTAAGAAAAATCGTTAAATTTAAAATTTTGAGATTTTTTATTCATAGAATCCTAGCCTTAGGAGTAATATAGACTAATAATTTCTATGCTTATCTTCTGATATATGGAGAATGTATAATATTTTTGTGCAATAGATCATTACTTGTATTCATTAAAAAGCCTACTAATTTTTAATTTCAAACAGTTCTAAAAAAAAAATGTTTTCTACTTTAGAGCTGCGCCGGTTGTGTTTCATAAAATGGAGAGAATGTCCCTGTTTGAAGTTTGTGACGGTTATGCATCGTGGCCATTGGTTACTGGTTATCAAACCTGGAGACATCTTCTGTGGAATAAAATAAGGAGCGTAATTCAAAGCTTATCATGAAAAAAGTTGTAATGCCCTAATTATAATAATTTACTCAAATAATGCAATTGGAAGTCTGTTTTTTAAAAACTTAAAATCTTAAGTTTTAATTGCAATCATAATTAGTATAAAACAATAATAAATACAAGAAAAAATTGTAAATCAATTGAACAGCGTCATATTTTATAAAAAAAAGTCTTTCCAACAGGCAACTGGTAACTTGGCCAAGTTGATAAGCTGCATAAAAGTAACAAATGGTAAGTAGATCTTGCGGAACCAAGTTCTTAGCTAAATGGACTGTGAAAGGGAATTGTTTGCATTTGTGCGCATCTCAATTGGTAATTTCTTTGACCCACTGTCAACTGGCAACAAACATTCAATCAACTAATGCCGGTGAAATATAGTCAGCAATTTGTAAATGGCCAATGAAAAGCCGCTTAAAGCGCAACGATTAATATGAGCAAGTGTCGAAATCAATAAATTTTCAATGACGCATAAAATAACTGCGAGCAGCCGATTGACTGTCAGCCTATTAGACAGATTCTGGGAGCAATATTGTAACACCTTCCCCCTTTTCCACCTTATCCCTCCCCCACCCCGTTTCACGCCTTTCTCCCCAAATCATCCGAAAACCATTGAAACCACTCCAGCTCTGGCTCTCGCTTTGAATTCGACTCTGAATCTGACTCTGTTCAATGTCACATTTTGCATGATTTTGCTGACAGAAGTTTGCTGACTGTTGACATGTGGCCCAAATGCAAAAAAGGAAAAGTGTTGGCCAAGGGGGAACTAAACTTGATTGCCGTTTAAATTTCGAAATCATGCATGTGAGTGACAGACACTAGAGTGACTCCACATTGCCAACAAAGAGCAGGGAAAAGGGAAAAGGGAAATGGGAAAAGGGTGACAGCCTGGTTTCGAAATTATAGTACATTTGTGTTGTGCAATTAGATCCCATATATGAGTACTCATCAATGCTCCAAGTGTGTGTGTGTGTGTGTGTGTGTGTGTGTGTTGTGTTGTTGTTTAGCTTAATAAAGCAGTTCCACTTTAAGCTCTGGCCACAAACCCATCTTGAAAAACAATTCTGAACACCGCATGTTTGACATACAAATTCTATAATGAGGAACACTGAATTCTATCTTTCTCAATAGCTCAAAGTGACTGTGCTGATTACTTTCACCATATAAACACTTTTGAGCATGGACTAATTTCCTGTATAGTATTATGTAGCAACTATAAGTAAATGAAACCTTAAAAATATATGTAAAATATGCTATAATATTTATTTGTTGTAAGTAAGTACATGCCTTAAATCGTGACATACTATAATTAATAATTTATTTTGATGTGCCAAAGGACACCAAATCTTCCTTGAAATGGCCGAGTTCTGAAGAATTTTATAATTTTATGGCACTTTTTGAACGCCCTTTCCAAAATGTACGACATTTTTTCGGTAAAATCCTGAAAGTCTTTGAATGCCAATCGAAAGTCCTGTCAACTGTGACCACAAAAATTCAATTCCTTATCAAATCCATCAATATCCTGCCGAGTTATGGATTTTTTACAAATACAACTGAATTAAATACAACTACATTTTAAATACGATTTTGTATATACATATTTTCGGTCATTCAGAGAGTGTCGATGATGATGATGTGCCAAAGTATACAAATTTAGCTTGCCACAAATAAGTTGGCATAGTGGTTTTGGCTTTCAGTTCGGTTTTTGGTTTTTGGGTTGTGGGTTTTTGATTGTTGATATTGTTGTTTTCATCGTTGTTATTGACGATGCTTAACTCAGTTCAATAGCTTTGATTTGCATAATATGGCAACGCCATGCAACAATTTCCTGTCGCCGGCCCTTTACAAACAAAATCGGAGCAACAACAACAACATCAAAATATCACACAATTTATTTGGGAAGCATACGAAAAATCAAGTTAAATATATACTGCTCCTTTCTTTTTGTTTTTGTTTTTGCTCTGCTCTGCTCTGTTTTTGGAGCTTTCAATCAAGCCAACATTTCATTATTTTGCAGACAGCCACTCTCAACCAATATTTTGTCAGTTGTCAAGTGGACAACTAAGTGGCCCCGGTGCAGAAACAAGCCCTGACTGCATATTGACGTGGTTAATATCCGAGCGAGCTCTTAGTTAATAGGATTGTGTGCCTTTTGTTGTTGTTGTTGTTGTTGTTGTTGTTGTTGTTGTTGTTGGTGGTGTATAGGGCCTGTAAATGCTGATGCTCTGGTAACACACAGAATAGAAAAGTGTGTTCTTTTTTTTTAAGCCAGACTAATAAATAATGACTAATGTAGTTAGAAACACGCTGAGAATTAGTAAATCAGAGGTAGCTACATATCCAGCAATTCTCACGCTCACATGATTCAAGCAAACGACTAACTAAACCATCTAATTTTGAACCGCACACACAGCTCGATTAAGTCTAATCAGGGCTAATTCACATACGATTTACACACATGCACGAACACACACACACACATACACACTGGCACACATAGATAAACACACAGGGAATTGCATATGCCCAGAAACGTTTTTGCCGTGGGTTTGTGGAACGGATAAGACGTTAACATAAAATCTGTGCACTCCAAAACAAAGTTAAAATGTAGTCAGTGAGCCTAAGAAGGGAGGGGTGGAGGGTTGGGGTAAGGAGGGAATGAGAAGGGCAAGGAGAAGGGGAAGAGTAGACCGGCTTGTGGTACAACATCTTTGCTGATGACAAATGTGTCAAATGTTTTGGAGTTGACTGTAGTTGGCAGCAGCGCAGGTGGAGGATTAGGAGGAGGGCAACCTAAAGTGGCCTGCAACTGCAAATCTCGGCATGGTCACTTATTAACCCAGTACCCAAAGGATACCAAGGAGCATTTAGAAGCTACAGCATTGAGATTTGGCACACGAATTGTGTGACAATTGGCAAATTTTTGAGAAAATTTTAATCGTTAAAAAAAAATAAAAAAAATTGAGATATAGTTTTAAGTCGACAGATCGAATGCCGCGGATATATTCCAAAAATTAAAATGGGTAGCATGAATGGGAGACCCTTCAAAGAAACATATGTATACACATATAATATTGACCAGGATCTAATAGGATTTTTGGGGCAACTTATAGTCGAGCATTGCATTGTAGAGCTCTTACTAATTCTTATTAAAATCCATAGCGAATTGCAAGTCACACACAGATGGTTGCGCCGTTATTAGTGTACTGAGATCTGGGATTCCTCATAAATGGGACTAGGAATTGCGACTAGAAGCAAGAAACAGAACTTGACAGAAACTGCAGTGGTCGCTTTTGGACATGCGTAATTAGGTTTGCAGATGCCACTAAATATGCGTGTCAAGTTCCTCTGCATGTTGTGTATGTGTGTGTGCTGCGTGTGTGTGTGTGTGTGTGTGTGCTGTGTCGGTGTGTGGTTGGCTAATAAGTGACCTGGCCAGCAAGCAAATGTTAATGTCGTCCGTCGTCTTGCCTGCATAAATTATAATTGAAACCTCATTTCCGTTGCAGGCATTTCGCGCCCATTTTCCACCCATCAGCCGCCCAAGGCCACGCCCACTTACTGCGGTTGCCATGGCACATAATTTGGGTTTGCTTTAATGATAATAAACTGTCATCATCAATACTAACAATTGACAGTTGCAGCTGCTGTTGCTGCTGAAGTCCGTTGACAACATTTGTTGTCATGTTTCCCATCCCGATTGTCCACATAGTTTTAGTGCCCAGTGTCAAGTTATTTGTGTGCATTACCGTGTTAGGAAAATACAATGAAACAAAAGTGATGAAACTATTTGCATACTTTTTGTGTCTCGGGGGAAACTGAAAGTAGCAAAGTCAACTATAAGAGATGGCAGTCAAAGGCGGCTGTCTTTAGAATGAGAGGGCAGCATATTTTAAGTCAGTGTTGCCTAAACTGTTCTTCGCATCAAATCACACTTTTTTTAAGTGCGGCAAAATTGGCTTTTGTTTTCAATGATTTTTTTCTGTAACCCCAACAACAAAATACAGTTAGTCAAGTAGCAGACAACAGTCGACAGTTGTTAATCAATTGCAGAATTTAAGCGACGCACTTAAACCTAACCAATAATTCAGTATTAAGTGCTGTAAAGTAGGCAACACAATTTTTATCACCATTTGACAGTTGTTGCTCCTATTCAATCCGACAAGAAATGCTGATTGAAATGCAAAAATGTGCTCGCTCTTTGTCCAGACACTTCCAGGGAGAGAGCTTCAATTGCCTGCTGCAGTCTGTTCTCTTGCTGCGTGTTCCATTCCATTGCGTTCCAGTTAGATAAGGGAGCAAGAGAGTCACTTGTGAGGGAGTCAATTGAAGGCGAACTCTCTCTTTGTTTCAACTGAAGTGCAATTTAGCCTGAACATGTCCATTCAATTGCATTCCAGTTAGATAAGAGAGCAAGGGGGAGCCAATTGAATGGAAACGCTCTCTTCGTTTCAACTGCAGTTCAATTCTGACGCAACCATGACCCTTGCCAACATCAATTTCATTGTGTACCGCAGACGAAACAACAACAGCAACAACAACAATAACAAAGGCCCACATCGAATTAGTTAATTGGCTAAAACAGACCTGGCCGATAGACACATTCGCTACTTTGGCTGACATAAGCAATGTAGAAATAGATGGGTTAGAAAGAGAGATAAAGATAAAGAGAGCCACAAGTTGCAGTTTGTAATTTTTCTCTGTTATTCAAGGTAAACCAAATGACCACCCGTCTTATTTGTTATTTTCTTTCTGTCACAGCGTTATTTTGATCAAGTAATCTCCGATTAACTAAAATTAAAACTTATCAACAATGTACATTAATCCGAGCAGAAATGGCCAAAACGAACACGAGTTTCAACTAACTGGCAAGAAACAAGCGAGAGTCAACAATCAGCTTTCAAGAGTGCACAACTAACTTTAGTTGTTATTGCCGTCTAATCACTTGAAAAGGCTTATTGTTCTTTTATCATTATTGCTGCACCGGAAATGTCCTGGCTGGCAAATGCAGCCAAGGGCATTGAAATGGCTTCAATAGTGCACACGGCACTGGTCAGTTGTATTAAACACCAGAAATAAAAATGTATGTATACATGTAATTGCTAGCTGTAGTGATAATTCGAAAACTAAAGCAATTCCCATGAATAACATAAGCTAGCTAAACATTTCAAACATTTTTAGGCTGAGATTTAATTTGCCAGTACGATAGAATAATGCTAATCCGATCTAAGACTTATAAATGTATTTTTTTTTTGAACAAAAGTCTTATATCCAATTGCCCAATTTTCCAAAGGATAATCCTTGATTAAAATATATATATGTATATGTATGCATATATGTATATATGACATTTTTAATGATGACTATTCAAAGAGTAAATAAATAATTGTGAAATTAACTTGAATAGAAGCAACGCATAAATCATATGCGGCCATGACATGTGTGAAATTACTTAATTAAATTAATTTTTGGTATGCTGTGATATGGAAAAATGTCGGCATATTAATTTGCCGACAAAAGCATTTAATTTATGGCATGCCAATGCCAATGCCGAAGCTCGGTATGACAGTCAATTGTCAGTTGAGGTCAAATATAGTATTTACATACATATTTATATAACGAATTATTTGAAATGAATAACGAGAAGTGTTTTGCTTATTTTTGGAACTTACATAATTATATTTTTATTATCTTAGATGTAAACTCCCAAATATAATAAATTTACTTCATATATATTTCGGTTTTTTCTATTTATACAATGTATTAAGTAATTGTTTTGCTTAAATAACCAAGACAAAAACTTTCTTAACTAACTGTATATTTATTTATCTATTGTTAGATGATTAAATTATTTTATTTATTTATACATATGAAAATTCTTTTCATTTATTCGAATTGTATTTATTGTCAGTGCTTTAGCCAAAACCAAATGCCTTTAAAACGCATCACACATTTGCCCTGTACATTGTCTTATTCGCTGCCATTGTTGTTCTTGTTATTGCTGTTGTTGTTGTTGTTGTTGTTGTTGTTGTTGTTACCTAAGCAACAATGCCTTGTTGACTCCCTGAAGCACACACACAATCTCACACAGTGACATGCATGTCAGAATGCGGCAACAGCAACAGCAAAAGCAGCAAAACATTTAAATCAAAATGATAAAGTTGCATACTTGAGTAGAGTTATGCGAGGCAAGGCGTGGCAAAGGGCGTGGCAGGGGGCAAGGCGGGGGCGGGGGGTGTGTCAAGTGGATGAGCTGTAGACGCGCATAGAACGCGGCAAATAAATATGAAAACATTTTTTCTCGTTGCGGTTGCCTGCCTGTTGATGTTCGTTGTTGCCCTGTTGTTGTTGTTGTTGTTGTTGTTTGTTGTTGTTGTTGTTGTTGTTGTTTGTTGTTTGTTGTTGTGCAGCAGTCTCAACGAGCGTGCAAAATAATATGCCAACAACAGTGGCATTTGAAACAACAACACAAAACAACAGACAACAAGCAACAAACAAAACAGCGCCAGCATCCAAGAAAGTAAAAATAATAATAATGGCTAAGCCTCGACTATGTATTGTTGACTTATTCCAACAACAGCAACAAAAGCGACAACAACATTTTTGCCTGCACATGTAAAACGCAATAACAAAAGCAACAACCAACACACTGCAATAAAAGACTAGTACTCGTTTTGTTGTAACTATTATTATTTTATTATTATTTTGCTGTTTACCTTCTCCCTCTCCCTCTCAATCACTATCTTTCTCTTTCTGAGTCCTGACACTATCCTGATACTGCAAATAGTTGAACTTCGCTTTGATATTTATCAAATTTAGTTTATACATTTTTAGCCCTAGCCTAATGGAGGATCATTAAAACTACAAAAATTAATATTTTGACGAATATAATAAAATATATGTAATATATTCCAGAATGTAGTGTCAAGCTTTATTTGGGCTAGGCACTTGAGGGCTAAGTATCCCAGTTGGGCTCAGTTTTCGCATAGTTGGTAATCATTTCCATTCCATTACATCGTCCATCACATCATCCACCAATAGACATTTCTAATGTTCATATTCCAATCACAATTTTCCTCTTGGGGTTTCTTCTATTTTCGCCCCTTTCGCGTACAGCTTTTAATGTTTTTATTGACAGTACTGAATTCTCGACATGTTGATGCACCAGAAATTGTAATTCTTGTTGTAGCCACGGTTTCAGCCTTATTGTTGTTGCTTTTGTTTCGATTTGTGTTTCTATTGTTGTCATTTTTTGTTGTGTTTTTTTTTGTATTTCTTGACATAGGTAAAGGAAATAGTATACGTATGTTTGGAAATCGACTGATGCTATTGTTATTGTTTCTGCAACATTAACTTCAACATGAAATTTAAACACTCAACATTATGAAAAGGAACGAGAACTGTGAAGATGCCTCTGATTTCTTGACTTCTTCACAGACTGATTGACATTTGGTCAAATCATAAATGAAAGCCATTAAAAAGACTTAATCGAAAATGTGCAGCACTTTGGCAAATGCTGTTGAAATTTTCAGATTTACTCCAATTGAACGCAAATAAACAACTTTCATTTTCTAATTCCATTTAAGTGACTTTGTGCAAATTGCTGAAGATTAGAGTTTATAAACATATTTTAGATAAGTAGATACCTGTTAACTCATTTTAAAGTAGCTTCCCTTTGTGTCTAATTTTTCACACCTTATAAATTTAACCTCAACTTCACTTACGTATTCCCATTCAGTGTACTACTTTATTAAAATCTTTAATTTACATTGTCTTCTTTGACAAACCGTAAGATATCTCGACATTGGCTTTTGAAACTTACTTAAGCGACCTTCACTTCAAAACTCTTGGAAATTTTGCATATATTTCCCACATGAATAGCAAACTCTTTGCTCCCACGACTGCTATCATAAGAGACGCCATACACACTTACACACGCACACACGCACACACACACACATAACTGGGCCGTCATACGGTGCGTATGAATAACGCAAATAAAATTCGTTGCCTCGTTGCGCATACGTTACGGTGTACGCGAATCTTCAATGCTTATCTGACCAAGTTTTGAGCGCTCTCAAGTGCACTTAACCAAGCTGAGCGTTCTTAAACCAACAACAAAAAGTACAACAACAAGTTACAAGACTACAGTCGAGGTTCTCGACTGTTAGATCCTAAGAAATTATAATTTTACCTATACAAATAAGGAGAAAAACACAGGTGAAAGAAACTTCTTAAAGCAAAATGTAAAAGTTAAATTATGACGTTATAGTTCGGGATTTTCAATTTTCCTTAAAAAGCGATCATTTGAGGCTAAAAAATATTTTAACGAAACTTAATAAATTTGAATGTGGAATGAATCATGATCAAAATAGCATTCCGCTTGGTAATCGGATCAGTTTTTCCAAAGCTATACAAGTTTGAAGTTGGCTTAATTGTCTACCTAGCCATTTAACAAGTCAAAATTTGTATTCAATATTTTGAGAACAAAATTATTTAAGCAAGTTTAATTAAATTGTAATGCAGAATAAATTTAGAATGGAAACCCGTTTTTCTGAATGAATGTAAGGCAAATTCAGTGCAAGAAATGCAAACCCAAATAATTCCTATGACTTTCGACGCTGTCCCTTGCCTGTTACCTTCGCCTCTAACCTCTTCCAGCTCCAACTAAAAAAGTGCAGATAGAATTTGACTGGTCTATTTCATCTGGACTTTGCTCTTGTCCTTACAACTTGAAGTCTTTGTCTCGCGTTATTTGTTAGCACTTCACAAGGATTTTAATCAAAGTTTTCAAGTGGCACAGAGTCGTCCTTTTCTGCTGTCTCTTTCTATTCTTTTCTTTGTCTCTCTCTCTCTCACTCTCTTCTGTCTCTTCTATTTTGTTGTTCAAGTTTTGGTTTATCGCCTGGGTGCTTGCTTAGAGATTTATATACCATCACTCACTGTGATTTAATTATCTTTTTGTGTTCTCTTTTTTTTCGTACAGTTTTCTTTGCATTGCATAAAATTTATGCGGCGAGTTGAAGTTGAAGGAGACTCGTTTTTAGATAGCTCTAAAGTTCTTTAATTTTTTATCATTTCAGTTTTAATATTAAAATAAAATCAATTTTGTTTATTCCGAAATTTCGCTTGGTCAACTGCTCTCGGTTGGACTTATATAAATAAGAAAATAATAATTGCCACCACTGTAAAATACGTGACCTAAAAGTATACAACATTGTTCACCGTGTATTTAAATTACGTTATTTGCAGTTGTTGTAGTTGCTTCTATTTTGATTGATTTAAGTCAAAAATATAAACATGGGCAAAAATTGGCAATGCAAATTACAAAAGCTTAAATCTGCTTAAAAAAAACGATGTTGAAGATACGATTGAACAAGTTTTGTTTTCTCCAACTGTATTATTATTGTATGTGTGTGTGTATGTTTGTGTGTATGTGAAATGAGATTGAGGCGTAAACGTAATTAAAATAGTTGAATATACGAATCAATAAACAAATTGATTATTCAAATTTAAAGTATATTTGCATGTCGATTGCCCAAGTCTGCCCATGTGTGTGTGTGTGTGTGTGTGTGTGTGTGTGTGTGTGAGTGCATCTGTGTGTGTTGTTTGCTTGCCATTAATCGCTTTTGTTGCAGTTGCCGAATTGTTTGCCTGCTTTATTTTAGCAAAATGTATATGCATTTAATGCTCAATTCATTCAGAGCTAAAATAAAAACCTTTTTTGCGTCTTTTAGCAGTGCGCCAACTGGCTAAAAAATCAACTAAAAGCGGAAACGGAAAGCGAATGCTTTCCTAAATAGCTGAGAGTGAGAAGGGGATGCAAAGTGTTGACTGTTTTCGCAATTGAGTTATTTTTGTAATTTATAAAGCGCCGCATAATTGCAAATTGCAATAATGAAGTGTATGTGTGTGTGTGTAAGTGTGTGTGGGTTAGAGGGTGCAGCTATCCAATGTGTTCTTAATCAAACATGATTGGCATGATTGGCACTAGTCGCTTTAAAGGACATAGAAGTGAGACTACTAGAATTAATAAAGGCTGTTTTTATTTGAATACTCTTGTAGATCGCATCGTTTCACTATACTCGTATCATTTATCATATATCAATATCAATTTAGTTAGAAAACTATCGAAACAAGAACATCGCTTCACAATATATTCCACCAAGACCAAAAACTAACTCAACCAAAATTCGCAGGACTCTAAAAGGGTATAAAATCTTCAGTGTGCCGAAGATGTCATTCCGTCTCGTTTTAACATTGGTAACATTGGCGTCTTGGCGTAATTGTTGTTAAAGCAACACAGAAGGCAGAAATTGCAGCAGCTGTTATAACAAAATGGCCTCTGGAGATGTTCCCATTGCCACAGAACACGCGTAGCTGGACATATAGAGACAGAAAGAGAATGTGAAAGAGAGAGGGAAAGGGAAAGAGCAGAGAGAAGAGGAGAGAAGAGAGAGACTAAAGAGAAAGTGAGTGCATGTTAAATTTTTTCAGCTCGACTTATTTTGACTTTCTGCGTGTGCGTGTGTGTGTGTGTGTGTGTGTGTGTATGTGTATGTGTTTCCCCCTATAGCCCAGAGTCATTCAAGCCTCCTCCATCACTACCCCCCTCCCCTCCCCTCCCGCAACAGCCACGCCCAGTTTATTGTAGTTTGCTGTAGTAAATGGCAAAGTTTATTCAACGCAAAATGTGCAACGAAAATGTGCGGCGTGTGTTTTTGGTTCCCCATTCGAATTCCAGGGACCGTCTGTGTAGATAGACGGGTAAGAGAAAGAGAATGAGAGAAGGAGAGAAGGAGAGTGGGAGGGAGAGTGAGACGTGCTTGCTCTAACGTGCCACACTGATTTCCTGTTGCATTTCCGCTCCCGAAATGTATATAACTGTGTCCGTGTGTGTGTGTGTGTGTGTGAGTGAGAACTACTTTGTGGCAACGCAATAAAATGCAATTGAATTTGGGGCACTTTTAACGGAAATTTGAAATTAACATGTAAAATAGATTTTAAACTGTTGCATAATTGTATATTGAATAAATGTTCATATTGAGTTATGTTTAGTATACCTAAGTTATATTAGCATTACAATTCACGAAGCTGAATATAAAGTTCAACAAAAAAGGTAAAAATAAAAAAAAATACAGCTGCACAAATTTCGATTGTTCGAGCCGCTTATTAACCACTTAATTGAACACTATTTACAATTGTTTATTTAAGGTGTTGGTGGTATTATTGATCAGAGTGTAATGCCAAAATATTTCAGCTATTTTTTTCAATATTGTGTACAACTTTTTCCAATTTGACTTGAATCTATTTAATCTATTACTTTCGTAATAGTGACAAATCAATATCAATAGTACTAAAAGCTAATGTCAAGAATGAAAATTAATATTAATTTTGTTGTTTTTTAAATATAAATTTGAGACTGTCTTCTCTCGCTCTTTCATTTAATTCCTCGATTGTCTATTGTATTATTCTGAACAATGGAAGGTGTCATGCAAATAAAAGTGGGGGTAAACCAGGTTGGGATCCCTTTGTGCATTTTACGAGGAATTACACAGCATAAGCAGCTGCCACTGAATGTCGTTGTCGTTGTCCTTGTACCTCCTGCCCCCTCCTTCCCCCTGCCTTCTTCTCCGCCCCAAAAGCACTTCACTCTGCGGCAAACGCCAGCAGGCGACCTGTCTGCTTTGTTGTGGCCACGAAGCGAGTGAACCAAGAGAGAACCCATTGTGGCCAAAAGGCAAACACAGGACCCAACCAATTGCCTCCCCCTGCACCTACTTGGTCTCTCCCTTAACGTTCCACTGTTGATTTAAGCGGCACAAAAAACTATACAACGACAATGAAGGACAAAATAGAAAGGCAACTAAGAAAATGCATGCACGAAAGTAACTCATAATTAAGACAAGCACATCCAGAATGCAATGGCATTCGAGGCACCAACCCCACCGTCCACCTCCCATTCCCCAATCCCCAGACGCCGACTTTTTGGCTATGCCATCAAGTATGTGATGTTCACAGTTTACCTTCGAGGTGGACTTCGAAACTTCTCGTAGTTACAAGTCTTTAAATTAGGGATGGGTATCGATATTTATGTATTCTCATTTTTCTTGGCGACGACAAAACATTATTTGGAATTTGTGGTATGGTGGGAGATTAAGTATTTTCATTAGCCAACAAATATTATATATACAATTCTGTGGGTTTTGGATGCAGAGCAGCAAGTTGACGAGCTTTCGCGAACTACTTAATAGTCGCTCGTATCCTTGGGCTTTTTGCAATACATGTACATAGGTGCATAAGTAGTCGTAGTCATAAAGTCTCATATATATTTTTGATATGCTCCAGCAAACACCTGCAACGTCTCAACAACAACGAGAAATATTGTTAAGTCAACTTCACAAAGGAGCGAAACTGTTTTTGAGGAACAAGAGGAGCGGAGTGGGCGTACTTTTTGGTGCATTAGCGGCAAGTGCATTGTCCCCTTCCCCTTCCCCACCCTTTCCTTCCCACTTTTAGTTAACTCCATGCAACAACAAATGCTCTGCACTCTTTATATCCCTGTTGGGGATATTATAACTTTGTTATGAAATGAAAGGAGATATGGAGGAGACCCTATTACATCCAAGCAACTTTACAAGTCAAAATATTTAATAATTTTGACATGATTTTTTACAAAAAAATGAAAAGTCTCAGAATCAAATTTGAACTGTTGCTTTATACTAATTTGGGTACCAGGAGTTCATTAAAAATGAAAACTCGATTTTTAAAATTTTGAATTTTCGAAAATGTAAAGGGGGGACCCTTAGCTCAAAAATCGATATTTATGATGAAAATTTTTTTGGATCGAAATTAATTAAATTTGAATACAGAATAAATTAAGAAGCAAAACCATGATCAAAATGACATTCCGCTTGGAAATCGGACCATTTTTGGCAAAGTTACCAAAGGTTGAAGTTTGCCTATGTGATATCCTAACCACTTTACAAGTCAAAATATTTGTTAATTTTGACATGATTTTTTACAAAAAAATGAAAAGTCTCAGAATCAAATTTGAACTGTTGCCTTATACTAATTAGGGTATCAGGAGTTCATTAAAAATGAAAACTCGATTTTTAAAATTTTGAATTTTCGAAAATGTAAAGGGGGGACCCTTAGCTCAAAAATCGATATTTATGATGAAAATTTTTTTGGATCGAAATTAATTAAATTTGAATACAGAATAAATTAAGAAGCAAAACCATGATCAAAATGACATTCCGCTTGGAAATCGGACCATTTTTGGCAAAGTTACCAAAGGTTGAAGTTTGCCTATGTGATATCCTAACCACTTTACAAGTCAAAATATTTGTTAATTTTGACATGATTTTTTACAAAAAAATGAAAAGTCTCAGAATCAAATTTGAACTGTTGCCTTATACTAATTAGGGTATCAGGAGTTCATTAAAAATGAAAACTCGATTTTTAAAATTTTGAATTTTCGAAAATGTAAAGGGGGGACCCTTAGCTCAAAAATCGATATTTATGATGAAAATTTTTTTGGATCGAAATTAATTAAATTTCAATACAGAATAAATTAAGAAGCAAACCCATGATCAAAATGACATTCCGCTTGGAAATCGGACCATTTTTGGCAAAGTTACCAATGGTTGAAGTTTGCCTATGTGATATCCTAACCACTTTACAAGTCAAAATATTTGTTAATTTTGACATGATTTTTTACAAAAAAATGAAAAGTCTCAGAATCAAATTTGAACTGTTGCCTTATACTAATTAGGGTATCAGGAGTTCATTAAAAATGAAAACTCGATTTTTAAAATTTTGAATTTTCGAAAATGTAAAGGGGGGACCCTTAGCTCAAAAATCGTTATTTTTGATGGAAATTTTTTTTGATCGAAATTAATTAAATTTTAACACAGAATAAATTAAGAAGCAAAACCATGATCAAAATGACATTCCGCTTGGAAATCGGACCATTTTTGGCAAAGTTACCAATGGTTGAAGTTTGCCTATGTGATATCCTAACCACTTTACAAGTCAAAATATTTGTTAATTTTGACATGATTTTTTACAAAAAAATGAAAAGTCTCAGAATCAAATTTGAACTGTTGCCTTATACTAATTAGGGTATCAGGAGTTCATTAAAAATGAAAACTCGATTTTTAAAATTTTGAATTTTCGAAAATGTAAAGGGGGGACCCTTAGCTCAAAAATCGTTATTTTTGATGGAAATTTTTTTTGATCGAAATTAATTAAATTTTAACACAGAATAAATTAAGAAGCAAAACCATGATCAAAATGACATTCCGCTTGGAAATCGGACCATTTTTGGCAAAGTTACCAATGGTTGAAGTTTGCCTATGTGATATCCTAACCACTTTACAAGTCAAAATATTTGTTAATTTTGACATGATTTTTTACAAAAAAATGAAAAGTCTCAGAATCAAATTTGAACTGTTGCCTTATACTAATTAGGGTATCAGGAGTTCATTAAAAATGAAAACTCGATTTTTAAAATTTTGAATTTTCGAAAATGTAAAGGGGGGAACCTTAGCTCAAAAATCGTTATGTTTGATGAAAATTTTTTTTGATCAAAATTAATTAAATTTGAACACAGAATAAATTAAGAAGAAAACCCATGATCAAAATGACATTCCGCTTGGAAATCGGACCATTTTTGGCAAAGTTACCAATGGTTGAAGTTTGCCTATGTGATATCCTAACCACTTTACAAGTCAAAATATTTGTTAATTTTGACATGATTTTTTACAAAAAAATGAAAAGTCTCAGAATCAAATTTGAACTGTTGCTTTATACTAATTTGGGTACCAGGAATTCATTAAAAATGAAAACTCGATTTTTAAAATTTTGAATTTTCGAAAATGTAAAGGGGGGACCCTTAGCTCAAAAATCGATATTTATGATGCAAATTTTTTTGGATCGAAATTTGAATACAGAATAATTATATAAGCCAAATCATGATCATAATGACATTCCGCTTGGAAATCCGACCATTTTTGGCAAAACTAATTAAGTCTGAAGTTTGTCGATGCATCACTACGATGAATAATGATATAATATAGTCAACTAAAATTAAAAAACTTCAGTTTTCAAAAATGGATAAGGATATCAAATCTTCGGTGTGCCGGTAACAATCTTTTGTCTCGTTGTTGCTTATGTTTTGCTATAGTGCTACGTTATGTGTGTAAGTTTGTGTTGTTCTCTTGAAAATGCATTGCAATGACTTGGCCAGGTCAGGCCATGCAATCAGCATTTGCATCGAGAATCTGCTCAATCTGTTATCCCGCTTTAATACCTGAAGCAGCTGCAGTCTCAGTCTGAGCCTCTGTTTAAGCCTTGACTTCCATTGCTAGTAGTTTTGTGGTAGTGGATTCATGGAAGATGTTGAAAATCATGCCAATGGCCATCGGCCAACTCGAAAAGCGCTTATTTTATTTTTGGATCAAGGAACTTCGTTTATATATGAGTGTCATTAAAACTACACCGAAAAAAACCGGAATTAGCATAAAATCAATCCCAAACGGGATCGAGTACCAGACACTTTTATAATAATTTTTTTACATAAAACAGATTTGACAAAATATAAAATGTATTGAAAAATATCACATTAATATTAATGTTGAATCTGGTATGTCTATAATAATAATTTTATTTCAGTAACTATACAAAATTATGATTAATAATATTGTTGAAATTGTTAAATGAATTTGTGGCAGTCAATTTTTTACACTGTGCCCATTTAAAATATCCTAAAAAAGTAAGTCTCCTAAATTTAAGCCACAATGACATCTAAAATAATTATTTGTCTGTGTTCGAGTACAAAATGAATATTAATAATGCGCGCTATTTGCTTGTTTTTTGCTTCCTGGCCCACATGGCGTATGCATAACACTTCCATTAGGCAGCAATCGTTTGTCTATTTACCGGTCACATAAATCACATGGCCGAGAGTGGAGACGAGACGATAAGTCGCCTTCAACCCAATTAACCCATAACAATTTTATACATCAGTCTAGAATGCAATTAAAGAATGAAGACATCGCCTTTTTCCTTGCCGTCGTCTTCGCCTTCGCCTTCGTCTTTGTCTTCGTCTTCGTCTTCCACTTACATTTAATGTTAATGCCAAGTAGACGATGGAGAGGGAAAATGAGCAAGTGGAAAATGAAGAAAGTAATAACTGCGCATTGCCATTATTTATGTTTATGTCCGCACTAGATCATCTTCAAATGTCCAGGACCCGCTCCCTATGGCCCATAAAAAACAAGTGCCGGCGGACAAGTTGTGTGCTTCAGTTTCAGTTGTAATTGTTGTTGTAGTTGTAGCTCTAGCAACGGCAAATGTCTAGATTGTAGTTTTGGTTACGGCTTAGAGCGGTTTGGGGCTCGGATAGTTGGATTGCTGGATGGCGACGCTTAACTGCCGCATTTGGAGTGCAGTTGAACTAATTTCCGCCGCCAACGTTAGTGCAATAGATGCCAGAGGATGTGTTCGAGGATGCACAGCAGTACAGACTTCCTTTGTGCCCTGCCAGGACATCTGCCCTGCACTTCTATTCGTAGTCGTAGTTGTTCCCGGTCTACTGCAATTTGCGCATTTCTTTGACAACCGCATTTGTCATTGATGCGCGCTCTAATTTGACATAAATTTTAAATGCTCGGCACAGGATGCGGTAAGCCAAGCTCTTAACTGCTCAGGGAGGAGTGGATGAGTCGACAGGACAAATCCATTAACAACATTCAAGTATTGAAAGCATAAGAGGAGACGGAAGCAAATTTTCGCCTCGCCGAAGATTTGATGACCTTGTAGAATCCTGAGATTTCGGTTAAAAAATCTCCAACAAGTTTCATCGATATATCTTCAAGACTTAGAGACAAGTTCACATAGAAACAGACGGACAGAACAAGGACATTTTAAAATAAATTTAAATAAATATAAATATATGTATTCGTATTTCAAATATAAATTGAACGAGAGTAAAAAGTGAAATGTGGAGAAGGCAAACGGAAAATGGAGTAAAATGAAGTGAAGCGTGTCATTTGCAAGTCTTTGACTTTGACCGTTTGCCGCTTGTTGGATGCTTTTTTATATATTTCTTATAGCTATTATTATTATCTTTGTCAAATTGACAACACAGACAATGGATGCGAATTCTTTTTATTATAAACAGTAAAGAAACAAAAAAGATGTATGACAAATTGTCGGCACATAAAAACACAAGTCAAGCTTACCAATGGTTACAGGCAGGTATTTCAAATTACTTCACTATTAGCCCTGTTGTAAGTCGACGACATGGTTAAAGACAGTTTTTTGAGGCCATTGTCTGGGGCATTACATGTCCATGAAGGGTGTTCAATCGAAACTAGAAGAAGATTTAATAAAAAACACGTCGTTAGTCGAGTTTGTTGTTATAGCTAATGCAATTTTTGTTACTTTTTTCTTTGGGCTAACAAAAGGAAAACTGCGTTTTTTCACGCTTTGCTCTTTAATCTTACAAGTCACGCACTGATTGTGCACTTTGCATGCAACGACCGCTAGATGGCGCCAGCAACGGCACGTGTCAAGCGAACTCGATATTTGAATTTTCAATCGGATTATGCAATAATTTTGCAAATACATATTTTACAAGCTTTCACCAAAAGTTACAATTGATATAATATATGCATATTTAACATGGCTAATTTATCAATATTGCTATTCTTGTGAAAATTAATTGAGATTAATATCTTAATTATTTAAGTGATCCTCTGTCCCTGTCAATGCGCTGATTTCGAAAACATTAACTGGTCCATCTCAAACCCATACATACATATGTACATACGTGTATATACACATGCAAGTATAGGGCGAAAGATACTCGCTTGCATACATTCATTGCAAAAAGCCCCGAACAACTTTTTTATGCTCCATTGTGTTATAAATATTCATAAAAGCGCGCAAATTCTTTTTTTTCTTTCCAGTTTTTTGTGGGTTGCCCGTTTACAACTAAAGCCTTGATTTCTTGCATTTCACTTTGTTGCTACTACTGTACTCTATGTTCTTGCCAAATACCTAACCAATATGCCTTCCCCGTTACGCTGCCATATAATACAATACAGGCACCGCAAACGATGCTTCTAATGCCGCGCTGGCATAAATTTAAAGCAGCAGCTGCGGTTTTTCATTCCTCCCGCAGCACAGTGGGACCAGCCGCCAGAATAGCTGTTTGCAATAGCAATTTTTGAGTTAAGTTAGTACCAAAACATGTTCTTTTCTTTAAAAGGCACAATTAGGCTGTCAATGTAGAAATAAAAATTTGTTTAATTATCTTAGCTTAAGATATCTTAGCTAATTTCAGAGACATAAATAAAAATCAGCTATTAATGCAATTTTATCCACAGTGCACAGCTCGCTGGCTCGCTCGATATTTGCACGTTGGTGAAGTGGGATGAGCAGAGGGGTGGGGGTGGGGGATGTTTACATGCCACACTGATAGCAGAGACAGACTCAGTAGTAACAAAATAAACGGGACCCGGTTTCAAACCAAAGTGTTTTATGCTGCTAATTGATTTTTCAAACCCGACTTTTTGTTTCTGTTGTATTCTTTTTTTTCAGTGTTCTCTGTGCATTTGTTTGGCGTTCAATTAACGGGAATTTGCATTTTATCTAAAAACACTTTTGCCGTGAAATACCAAGCATATCAATACACACATTGGTGTTTACAGAAATACACATATCATCATATTGCTCACATTCTGAACATAACTTCATTATACTCGTAAGTTAAGCCTCTCCAGTCTTTATACCCTGACATAATTTACTCTCTGTCGAGTGTTAACTACACAATGAGTTAAAGCAAATTACTTAACTTTTAGTGTGAATCCTCTTTTATTACATCACTTAACATTGATCTTTGAAATCAATCGACAATACACGTTTGCTTAATAGCTGGCATCCAGTAGCGAATACTCGTAACTCTGAGAAGATGCTACTCGCAAGGCAAAAGCAAAAGCCCCGAGTTTTCAGTGTAATGTATCTACAGAGCTATTTTAAATTAGAAACTAAAATTAACTTTTAATATAAAATTAAATATGAATATACACTTTTAGCATATTTCAATCACAAATGAAGGACAGTGCACCAACTGCCTCTGCAATCGCTGCAATCAGATGGAAAATTGTGAGGCCTCAATCGTTTGGCTTGTCTGGCGTAGACTTGTAATGATAATTATAATGCGCTGCTCAATGAGGCTGTTCCCTTGTAGAGTTATTTATATATATTTAATAGCAAGCATTATTGAGGCAGGCAGCCTCATAAAACTTGATGAACCATGAACGAATGCATAATACATGAGCTTGGCCACAGAGATGGCCACTGAGATGGCCACTGAGATGGCCACTGAGATGGCCACTGAGATGGCAAGGGGCAATAGCGGTCGCCATCAAGTTTCAAGGTCAAGAGGCAGCAGCCTAAAATTAATATTGAAACTGCATTGAATTGCAAACTCAAACCGGTTACAGACCGGAGAGACTGAGACTGAGACTGTGGCTGTGGCTGTGGCTGTGGTTGCTTCTTCTTCTTCTTGGGTTTGGCTATTTCGTAATACAGCACAGAGAAAGCAATTCAAGCCTGACATTGAATTGTAAGCGTTTGCGATAAAGTACAAAAATAATAAACATAAAAAATAACTCAAAAACCAGATGAGGTAAATAAATGCAAGTCGCACTCAAACAACGTACGATGCACGTGGAATTTGTAGATTACGTATACGACGTGTATGCCACTGTTCAATGTTCAATGTCCATATAAATGGTCAGTTTGGCAGCTGTTGCTGCTGCTTCTTCTACCGCTATTTCCGCTGAAGTAAAAAACATTGGCGTCTTTTTTCCCTTACTCTGTTATTGTCGCCGTGTAATGCTTTTATTTTCAATCTTTTTTTTTTTTATATTTGCCAACACATTGCCGCATTACGTCACTCTCACTTTACTTTGTTGTTGCTTTTGTTGCTGTCCACATTGTTGTTGCTCCTGTTTCAGTGGCTGTTGCTTTAGTTGTTTGTACTTCTTATTTGTTGGTACAAACAAGCAAAGTGCAATAAAAATACTCGTACCTAAATTTATGGCCGCAGTCGCTCTCTCTCTCTCTCTCTCTCTCTCTCTCGTATGATTTATCTGAGACACATTCGGGCTTGTGTGCCCTGTTTTCAGTGTGCTGTGCATAATTTATTCGTGTTTATAGAGCCAAACTGGGTTATTAGTTCAAGTTCATCAGCCGATTCCTGATATCTTCAGTGCAAATTACATGTGGCTTAACAACATATCTTAAGCTAAAACTGGATAGTGTATTCATCTGTATACTCGCATTCGTAAAATACTATGCCAAAAAAGGCAAAAGATTATAAAACAATATTTTACATTAGATTCAGACATGTTCACTTTTATAGAAGTGGCCTTTGTTCCACTTTTATAATTTTAAAGTCTTAACTTTTATTTTTGTTCCTTTGCTCCAGCTGCACTGATTCGGTTGTCTTTTTTCTCAACTTGATTTTGCAGTTCAATAATTTGATTACTTCATCGTAGACCTGAATAAGTTCGAATTGCACCAAGTATCTGCCATCGTCAATACGCAATGGGAATTGAGTGATATCAATAATTCCATTGTCCACGTAGTAGAAGCCCGGCGTCAATGGACAGGATACTAAGAATGTTGATGGCATCAGGGACTCGCCCTGAAAATCATCTAACGTCATGTTGCGCAGGGACTCAAGTGTTCGGCAGAAATCTAAATTCTTCATTTTCAGCATTTCCAGACTGTTGTGACCCCCCGGCACATTATCGAGCTTACGGGCAAAGATGTGCATAAGCAATTTGCCGGGAAAATGATCATTGACGGTCATGTTATAGTTGATAACCTCCATATTCTCCACGCTATAGCTAACAATTATGTCCTTGGGTACAAAAGATTTGGAGTAGAACTCGTCAAATTGCAGATTGAGCTATGTTAAACGAATAGTTATGATCAAAAAGAGCTAAGCGAAGTCTTTCAACTTACGCCATGGACCAAAGGTGTAATCCAGACTGATACCAAGAGATTTCGATATATAATCATTGGATTGGAATCAACTGCGACTTTTGGCTTTGAATTTCAGATTGAAAATGACTGGTTTTCAATTTCAAGCCAAGTCACACCACGTCGCCCGGCTTAATGGATTTTTGTTCATACTGATTGTTCAATTGCTCCCTAGATTCTTATCATCTTATTTGTATTTTGGGCCTAACAAAGCTGCGTGATTCGTTTTTTTCAACAGTCAAATGATTTGTTTAAATTTGAAATGCGTTTAGCAGCGTGTTCTATTTTTTAATTTGGTAAAGCTCACCAAGTCTCTATTTATTTAGCCTCGACTGAGAGCAGCTCCAGTTATTTAAAATAAAATAAATTTAGAAAAAATTAATTTGAACTAAACATCTAATTAAATTTGTACAAAATATTTCCAATGAATCTACCTAAGCATATCTTAAATAAACTTTGCAGAGTTTCTCCATAATTGATTGCCAAAAGTTCACATTTTAATATCACTTGCACAATCTTTAAATCTTCAAATTGTCAACTTGTGCAAATAAAAGCGTACACATAAATACTTATAATACTTTTATGAGGAGAGGGACTGTCTCAGATGAGAGATGAGGGCCACGCCCTTTTTTAGGTTTATAATTTATATTCCAGCTAATTGGCATGCCCAGGGGAATCAAACGGGTTAACGTGACTCGACTCACTTGACAGACAAACCGTCGCGACGACAGACGACTTGATCAAAATATATTCATGTCATTTGTTGTCTAATCACTCAACGAGTTCGAGTTTAACAACAGCAATAAGACCGCATCGTATTGTAACTCTCAGATCTTAAGAGCGATATTTGCATAAATATTTGGACCTATCTATGATATTCGTATTCGTATTCGTATTCGTATTCGTATTCGTATTTGAGTGAGCTCTTCACACGAATATGCTTACTCATGATGAGATATGCTTAGTCGGTAATCTAATTTAAATAGATCTACTCCGAAAATTTGCATTTACTTCCGCTCATCCGACTGCACTGCATTTGTCAACGCTTATTATGCAAATCAAATCAAATCAAATCGAATCGAATCAGAATCGACTTTGACTAACGTGCGTGGTATGAAATGGAAATGGAAAAAAACAAACAAACATTAAGTCAAATGTTGACCTCTATCTTCATCTGTTTGGTTGGCATTTTTTATTGTTGTTGTTATTGATATTACCTATTTAATATCGTATAGATCTAATGACTGAATCTTTTAGCACGATGGGTTTTAACAGTGCCAAATATTTATTTGAGCTGTAGCTTTCAATCAGAGTTATTTTATGCAGTGTGAGTTATTTGAACCGAATTTCAATGCTCTCTGATTCTGATTCAGACGCGAAAAAATACCAAATACGCTTTATTTGTATCCAGAGAAGTTCCCTACTTCAGTCTATTTATTCTAGTTTTGCATTCTGAAGTTTATTTAACTAATAACTTCCGTATGTCATAGGTAATCTTTGAAGACTGACCGATTTCTGAATGAGTTGTATTTGTTGGCATAACCTTCACATATTACCTGTATGTATATCTCCTAAGTGAATGACAATCGTAATACTCAGCAGAACAAGTAAAGGGCCTGACTACGAGATACTCTACAATCGGCCCACATTGCTACTGAAATACAAAGACTGATGAGAAAAAAACATTTTCTAAGATATCTTTTTTAAAGCTGATCCTATTTTCTCTTCTTGTTAAGCCCTTTTAAATGAGTATTAAAGATACAGGGTATTGAAACGATTTGATTATGGGCTTAACTTCTTCAGTAGCACAAACAGACTCGTGTCTTGTCTTGTCTTGACTTGTCTGGTCTTGTCTTTAGTCTGACTTAACCAATGCAAACAATTACAGGTGCAGACATAAAAATATGCTTTATTTGCAATGCAAATACATATACCATAGTAGACAGATGCCCAACAGGGCCAAAACACTGTAATGTCCACACGTCCAAGTCGTTTGCAATTTTTCCAGTTTTTGTTTTCTTTTGGTTTTGCTGGTTTTTGTTGACCAGACTCGTTTATGAATGCGCCTTTGTTTATGTATCGCTGTTTCTGGCCAAGTGGCCAAGTGGCCAAGACAGTAAAGCCTTATGCAGTTTACATATGACATTATCATCATCGGGAATTGAGGAGCCCAACTCTTGGATATAAAAGCCACCAGCACTGTGGCCACAAGGTGCAGTCAATTTTTGAATTTTTGAATTAAACAACACAGCAGTTGCCTTCTTCGAATATCCACAATTCAATATGAAGTACATAATATTGGTGAGCGAGTTTGCTGTCTGTTCTTCAAGGGTCTACAAGTTCACAGAAGGACCTAATTAACTACAATTTGAATGTATTTCCTTTTTTATTGGCATTCAAAAAGTAGTGAAGTAGTGAGATTATGACTAACACTTCTTTTTTAATTGCAATGAAACAAGAAATACATTAAAAAAGTAGTGCTAATGGAAATGCTTTTTCATTAACATTAGTAGTGCTAATAAAAATACCCTTTCATTGGCATTAAAAAAAGGAAATGTAATGAAAATTAATTATTAACACTACTTTTTTAATGTCAATGAAACAAGACATACATTAAAAAAGTAGTGCTAATGGAAATGCTTTTTCATTAACATTAGTAGTGCTAATAAAAATACCCTTTCATTGGCATTAAAAAAAGGAAATGTAATGCAAATTAATTATAATAAAAAATTAATTATTAACACTACTTTTTTAATGTCAATGAAACAAGACAACCATTGAAAAAGTAGTGCTAATGGAAATGCTTTTTCATTAACATTAGTAGGGCTAATAAAAATGCTCTTTCATTAGCATTGAAAAAAGGAAATGTAATGAAAATTAATTATAATAA
Organism: Drosophila rellima; assembly: GCA_035043635.1. Lineage (NCBI taxonomy): Eukaryota > Metazoa > Arthropoda > Insecta > Diptera > Drosophilidae > Drosophila > Drosophila rellima. Next base: position 251,580 of record JAWNMV010000529.1, read on the forward strand.
AAAATTAATTATTAACACTACTTTTTTAATGTCAATGAAACAAGACATACATTGAAAAAGTAGTGCTTATGGAAACATTAACATTAACATTAACATCATTAACATTAGTAGTGCTAATAAAAATACCCTTTCATTGGCATTAAAAAAAGGAAATGTTATGAAAATTAATTATAATAAAAAATTAATTATTAACACTACTTTTTTAATGTCAATGAAACAAGACAACCATTGAAAAAGTAGTGCTAATGGAAATGCTTTTTCATTAACATTAGTAGTGCTAATAAAAATACCCTTTCATTGGCATTAAAAAAAGGAAATGTAATGAAAATTTATTATTAACACTACTTTTTTAATGTCAATGAAACAAGACATACATTAAAAAAGTAGTGCTAATGGAAATGCTTTTTCATTAACATTAGTAGTGCTAATAAAAATACCCTTTCATTGGCATTAAAAAAAGGAAATGTAATGAAAATTAATTATAATAAAAAATTAATTATTAACACTACTTTTTTAATGTCAATGAAACAAGACAACCATTGAAAAAGTAGTGCTAATGGAAATGCTTTTTCATTAACATTAGTAGGGCTAATAAAAATGCTCTTTCATTAGCATTGAAAAAAGGAAATGTAATGAAAATTTATTATTAACACTACTTTTTTAATGTCAATGAAACAAGACATACATTAAAAAAGTAGTGCTAATGGAAATGCTTCTTCATTAACATTAGTAGTGCTAATAAAAATACCCTTTCATTGGCATTAAAAAAAGGAAATGTAATGCAAATTAATTATAATGAAAACTTAATTAGAGTAGTACTGCGATAACATTACAATTATTTTCGGTTTCCAGGCCGTTTTCCTCTGTCTGCTGGCCGTGTCTCTGGTCAACGCTGTGCCCATCGATGAGTCTCTGCAAGGCGACAACATCTATAGCTATGATCAGTCGGATGTGCACAATCCCCATGATCCTCAAGCCATCTTCAAACTGAAGAAGCTTAAAAAGCTGCTTCTCGGTTAAGGTCAGGCGGCTGCCTCTTCAATCGATTAACCAAACAATCAATCAGTCAATCACGTTGACTCTAGTCTCTATGTACAAACATCATACACACACATAGACACACACATACACAGACAACAAACTGGGAACGTCACCTCTCTCTGCTATTGCCTAGGCACTGCGCTTATATCCTTCGCTTTCAGATAAATGCAATTGAATAAATAAAAAAACTTAATCAAAAACAAACACTACCATCAAGTCTGCAACTTTGTTTCATTATAAGAATGTTCCCTAATACTACTAAAATTAACAATAATTTTAATTTCATTCAATTTGAAAATAATAAATGTCATTCGAAAGTTAAAATTATTAGATAGGCAATTATTAGGTCAAACTGAAATCCTACTAAGGCTTAATATTCTAAAATTGTGGGATTTCCCAATTTATGAATGTTTATTCCAACCATATTTTAGTTTCTTAAAGTTTAAGGGCCGTTTTTCAATGTCTAAATAAGACGTATAATAACTATTAAAATGTATTTGCTCGTAAAATGTATGGAATAAATTGTAAAATTTAAAACTATACATATCTACATATCTGTTGAAGGCAGTGGCGAAGCTAATGACGAAGCCAAAGAAGATTAACAAAATGTATAGGAAAAATGGAAAATACGGTAGAGAATTTCAACAATCTCACCAAATTCGAATTAAAGCTACAAATAATCAAAAATACACGAAATGGAAACCCAAATTCCAAAAGAACGATCGATTGAAGAATTACTCCTTGTGTGAAAATCAAACATATAAAATATATTGTTGTTTCGAAACAATCACCTTTTTTTATCCTTTTTAACACTTTTTTGAACACAAAGACGAATCTGTTGTTTAAAATAATTTTTTTAATAAGTTTTTGCCTTAAACACTAGACATAAAGTATGGTACAAGTTTAGTTAGAGCACATGTCGACATGTCCCTTTAGCCCAGGAAAAGAAGTTTCTTGAGCAGCTTCAGCTTCAGCAGGAAGGACTGATCGTCGGTTGGGTTGACAGGCTCGCTGCCAGGACCCTCGATCCCCTCAGGAATGGCCTCCTCCAGGGGAGCAGCACTGGTGGCCAAAAAGCAGATGACAATGCAAACGAATAAGGTCTAGAAATGGGCAAATAATCCACAATTAGTTTAATGTTATCCATTGAATCTGCAATCCACGTGGACTAGACGCACCAGAAGTAAGAATTTCATTGTGATATTGCTGGGTTGCTTTTGATTAAGTATTCTCTAAGAGACTTGATTGATGATCTCGCGTTTCGCGTTGACAGACTTGCACTGAGCATAAACCCCGTCCAGCCATCTATTTATATCAATGTTCCGAGCCGATCTTCGAGAGTTTCGAGCTTCAAGCTTCGCGCTCGTTTTTCATAGAAATTAAAACAACACATCGCCATAATGCAAGCTGTTAAAATTCATGTATCTCGTGTAGTTTTTGTATCTCGACCGCGAGAGCCCAACAATAAATTTGTTTGGACTATTAAATCTGATTTTAGTATACCACGCAAGGCGTTCCAACTTGTGGAAATCTTGTGAAAAAGAATAGAGCATAGGAAGCCAAACAATTTTGTCGAAGTCGCTATTGTTATTATTGGCATCATTGTTGGCCAGCTAAATTGTTTTTGTTGATTGACATCTTGCTGTGGTTTTTCGTTATTTTATGTTTCCAGAGCTATGAGTTCTGTTTAACTTGACCATTAGCAACTTGACCAAAAGCAGCCTATACCCCTTCTGCTGCCCCTGCCCCTGCCCCTGCCCCGTCCCTCTTCGCGGCACCGCTCTCATTTAATATTTATTAGCAGTTTTTATAGTCGCTTGACCTCAGTTCTGCATTTGATTTTTGTGATACACAGGCAGGTATTAAAAATATTATCACCTTCACTAATTACCTGTAGTATAGGCTAATATGGCAAACATTTAACACTATAGCTCATAGAATAGGACCAAAAGAGTGGTACATATTTGCCAATGGCAAATACTCCATATGTAAATTCCCCAATTCAAGGTCGCACCTAGTGCTAATTGTTTACTCGGCAAACTTTTTTAATTTTTGCAGTATCATTAGACAAATACAAATGCAACCCTGTACAAGGCAAATTTTAATTCAAATTCAACCGCCACGAAATGTTAGTCATATTTTTAGTACACTAAGACCAATACTGCCACACAAATTTAATTTTAAATGTAGCCGCCACTAATGCACTGTGGTATTTTTAGTACTCATTTCAGTGGAGGAGTAACAGTGAGTAATAGCGATAGTGTGGCAACGCCATAGAAAAATTTATAATGTCACAAAATTCTATAATAAAATCAATTTAATTAATTAATAATTGTAAATATTAATTGTGAATGCGAAAAATTCATTTTTGGTAAAATAAGAAACTATTTGTATACGAAAAACGAATGCTGCTGTTATTTAACAGTACAAGCAAATGTTAGATTATTATCGTTCACTGTTATCGCTAAATGTCAAAAACCAAACAAAAAGGCAGGATAAAAATAGACAATAAAAGACACTTGGCGAAATTAAATCAAATTTCTAAATACTCGAAATTTCAAAATAAAAAGTAACAATAGCTTTCTTCCGCAAGCATACACAACACAAAGAATATCAAAAATGACTGGCTCATTTAGTGTGAAGCTAAAATCGAAAAAAGGTCAATTCATTGTAAATGACCTTAGCGAGAGCACAACTTTGGCGGAACTGAAAACGCGGATAGCGCAGGTAACGCAAATCAAGGAACCACAGCTGCACGTGCTGGTGGGCTATCCACCACGGCCGTTGAATCTTACTGAGGAGGAGCAGCAGCAGCGAAATATAATCGCCGCTGGCATTAACAGAGGCGAGACTCTGATTGTGGAAGAGAGGGGGCCAGCAGCACCAGAGGATAACATCGCGACTATTGAGGATGACGAAGCGCTGGCGCGTCGTCTGCAGGCTGAGGAAGATGCCGAACACTTACGTCAGGTGACAACCGCAAGCAACGGCGAACTGAGCGCCATTGAAATTGCTGAAAGCGCCATCGCACCTCTTCCTCTCTCTGCCGCACCAGCACCCGTGCCGCTGGAGGCAGGCCCAAATGGCGATTTCAATGGAATACTGTTGAAAAAGGTAGTGCCAGCGGATAACTCGTGCCTCTTTACAAGCATACGTTTCGTTCTTAACGGCAAAGTGGACAACGAGGGAAGCGAAATGATGCGCCATATTATTGCCCAAGAAGTGGCTGCCGATCCGCAGCAATATAATGATGCTGTACTTGGTAAATCGAATGCCGAGTATTGCTCTTGGATACAAAAAGCTGATTCTTGGGGTGGCGCAATTGAGGTATCGATATTGTCCAACTATTATGGTATCGAAATCGACGTGGTTGACATACAAAACGCCATCATCAATCGCTTCGGTGAGGACAAGAACTTTGGCTTGCGAGTGTTCCTACTCTTTGATGGCATTCACTACGATCCGCTGTACATGGAGACCTCGCAGAGTGCTGCACCAGCTACCATATTTCCCGTTGAGGAACTTGGCGTTTATCAGCAGGCCGAGCAGCTTGCCAATGAAGCCAAGTCCTCTCGACAATTTACAAATGTGGACAAATTCAATCTGCGTTGCCTGCAATGCGATCTAATGCTTGTGGGACAGGCCCAGGCCCAGCAGCATGCCAAAGCAACCGGACATGCCAACTTTGGAGAGATTTAATACGTGCTCATTTTTGGCACCATTTATATTTTGGCTTTTATTATGTTTGCCTATTACATACTCACCACATAGAGTCCGAGTTCTCTGGAGTATAATTAAAGCCAACTGCTTATTTGAAAATCCTTTAGCAAAATGTTTCACAAATCTTCTGTGGTTAATTTATTTAAAAATGTCTACACCCAAGCAATTGTCATTTGATTTTTTTGGAGAATAATAAAGTTCCATTCATTAAACTAGCATGAAATCAATATTTGGCTTTTGTTATTGTTACGATGCCCACGGAGGAGTCATGGCAGCCGGATTTTGCAAATATGACATGACCACGGCACTCACACTCAACATAAACGAGGAGAGCACCTAAAAAAAAAAACAAAAACATTAATTAATATTGCACACATCATTTCTGTGACACGATTTCGATTCTCACTTGTTTGGCATCGTCACTCGCGCGTGAGCTGGAAAAACTGATGCACGAGCAGTAGAGGGCAAACCAGGCGCACCATTTGAGCTGCGTAATGTTAAATTATATCACTCACTAAACTGTGGTCATTAATGCGAATGATGTTGAATTTTACCTTCATCATCAGTCCGCACATGGAGAAAATCATGCCCAAAATATTCATATAGTCCGGCATCATGTCCTCATTGGCACCACCGCTTTGTCCTTGGTTTTTGGGTGCCTTATAGCGCACAATCTTTTCTTTGCGACGTGGATCCACAGTGATGCTCATTGTAAATTACTTTTATTTCAGCTCTAATTAAATGACAAAACATAAATTTTCTATTGCCGATGGGAATGTGTTAGCGTTGCCACATCTACGCGAAACAGCTGTGTCAAGTCCCAAAATACGTATGCATGCACTTTAAGCATGAAGGTATTCAATGCCGATATTAATATGTGAGTAGCAATGCTTCTTCTTTACATGTCTTTTACTATTCGGCGGCATGTATTTTTAAAGACGTTAAATTATATAAAAACTGCTACAAGTAATAATGGCGTTGCGTTTCTTATGCCTTGCATTAAGGACGAGCACTCGCCGCTTGCAACAATATGGACCAGCTCATGGCATATATTTAAACACAACATTTGGTGCTCAATTGAATTTCTTAAACTTTCGTTGTGAACAAAATCGCCTGCTGCACGTGCGTATTTCGGATCAGGAAGCCGGTCTTCAAACAAAACGCGAGGCAAACAGACATAAAAATCCATTTCAGGACGATGCAGAGCAGGATACTCCAAAGAGCGAAATTGTCAAAAGGGAAAGTGAAAGAGTGGATAGAGTGCGGATAAAGCCTGACTCCCTTGGTGGCAGTCGGACAGAAACAGCAAATGCAAGAACGGATAAAACGGAGTCAAGAAAGGAAACGGCTGTGGCCTTTGGTGATCCGGACTCCTTTGGACAGACAGACAGTCGGACAGACACAGCGACAAATGCCAGCGACATGGAGGAAGAGGAATTCATAAGTCGTCCAACGCGTCACTCGAGAAAACTGCGCACCAAGGAGTATGCACGGCTAATTAAAGAGCACTTGCATGCGAATAAGCTAAACGATGCCCTTGCCGTTCTAGAAGTTCGCATGCTGCGAGAGGATCGCGTCAAGCCAGAGAATTACATATACAATTTGCTTATAAGTGGCTGTGCCAAGGCGGGATACACGCGCAAGGCATTTAATCTGTACACCAAGATGCGACAACGTGGACTGAAAGTCACGGGCGGCACATACACATCTCTGTTCAATGCCTGTGCCAATGCCCCAACCCACATGGACGGTTTGAGCAAGGCAAGGCAGTTGCGAGACAACATGCTGGAGAAGGGCTACGAGCCGAATGTTAAGAACTATAATGCCATGATCAAGGCGTATGGTCGCTGTGGGGATCTTCAAAGCGCCTACACATTGGCCGACGAGCTGCTCGAGCGTCAGCTGCCCTTGAATGTGGATACCTTTAACTTTCTGCTGCAAGCGTGTGCCAGCGATGAGCAGCATGGATTTCGCTACGCTCTGCTCACCTGGCATAAGATGTTGAAGCGTCAGTTGAGTCCCGATTACTACAGTTTCAATGCCATGCTGAGATGTGTGCGGGATTGTGGATTCGGTGATCTCGAGTCAATGCAACAGGTGATTACAGAAATTACCGCGGGAGAGGAAGGGCATGCTCAATTAACTGCCAGTAATAGCTTAACTATTTCAACAAGCTCCAACCAACTTGGCCAGCCCAAAGTGACAGAGCAACTGGAGTTGCCAAATCTGCTGCTGCCAAAAGCACAATTGGGCAGTTTAGTTGCCTTGGCGGAAGTAACCAGACCACATGAACGCTTCCTCCTGCTGGGCGGACTTACGGGATATCTGGACCTGATGTTGGCACACAAAATAACACCAGACATTAAGAGCTTTACCACCATGCTGGAGGTCATACCGCCTACCAATGCCGCCGAGAAGCAGCTGCTAAGCTTTGTACGCAAAATTGGCCTCAAGGCGGACATTGATTTCTTCAATATACTCATTAAAAAGCGATCGATGCGCTTCGACTATGAGAGTGCCCGCGAAGTGTTGACCATGATACGGACAACTGGCCTAAAACCGGACATTGTGACGTATGGTGTCTTGTCGTTGGGCTGTCGCACCCAGGAGCAGGCGCGGGAATTATTGCAACAGATGCAGTCGGCCGATATCCGGATGAACATCACGATACTCGGGGCAATGCTGCGACAAGGCTGTGCACAGAAATCCTTTGCGTATGTCAACGAAATCATCCAGTTGAGTTTGGAGGAGGGCATCAAACCAAATGAGGCGTTCCTGCGACATTTGCACAACTTTCACAGAGGCTGTGCCAGGGCCATTGATGCCAGGGTGAGTATAATGAATTACAATTATTATAAATTCTAATTGATCATTTCCTGCAGCATCCGTCAACCAAGACGCCAGCATTCAAAAAGGGTCACTCCAAATTCTGTGATAAATATCGCCTATACTACGAGGAGCAAGGTCTGGCCGGCTTGAAACTGGAAGATGCAGTTAACCAATTGAAGGAACGCCCGTATGCACAGTACAAGGAACCTCCTGTGAATGGGATCGAGCCAACGAAACATGAGCAAGTGAAGCGCAAACAAAAAGTGCGCAAATATATTAAAAAAATTAAAATTGCCGAGCTTAGCGACGATCCTGGCGAGTCGAATCCTTTTAAACGAATAGAATAGTAACCGATAGCTGTATATTTTATACTTGTTAAATAAAGTATTTGTATTCGTTAACCAATCATTGTGCGTTTTCGTCCACGCGCTCGCACCTCGTCAAACTTGGCCAAAACAATCTGCTCATCCTTGCCACACTCGGAGCGATATGCGGCCAATATATACTCAAAGATATAGTCCTGTTCGCTGTGCGTGCTCAGCAGTGCTCGTTCCAGGACATACAGATCCACGCCCTTGTCCTCTGCCGCCTGATTGTAGTGGCTCAGTCCGAAATCTATGAAGATGATATCGTAGCCATTTTTAGCACCTGGATTTGGATTGATCAGTATGTTGGATGTAGTCAGGTCGCCGTGTATTATGTTATTCGCATGCATCTGACCAATAATGGAGCCAATTCGTGTGCACAGCTCTATTAATGTTTCCTTTATCCGTTCTTTATCCGACTCTGACTGCTGGACTGTGTTTTGGATAAACTGCTTTGCTGTCTGGGCGCTGTCAAAGTACTCCATGTACAGCTTGTGTGCGTTCATGTCAGAGTGTAGAATGCGCGGTGCAAGAATTCCAGCGGACAAACAACGGCCGGATGCCTTAATCTCAGCCTTCATCCGCTGCCGAGTGATTTGTGCGTCCAACTCTGGATGGCGATATTTCTTGACGAAGCGTTCTTTAATCAGACACGATTCGCCCTTAAATTCGCCCAGATAAAGACGTCCTTCTGCGCCTTGTTTTAATATATTTAAAGCCATATTTCACTTGGAGTTTATTTGTAAAAGTCGAATATGTGCAAGCTCAAAGTTGCATTACTTCTGTCACTCACATCACTTTATCATTCACACGGAGGCACACTCAGATGGCACTTTGCCATTCGCACGAAAACACTCACCGTTTTGTCACAGGAACAGCTGACTTTGTTTTGATATTTATATGTACCAATATAATCACCAAGTGATTCATCTTTTTGTAAAAATCTATTCTGGCATCGAACTTTATAGAAAATGTTTAACTTATTTGGCAAAAAGCCCACCGTAAAGGAACAGCAACGCGAAAATGATCGTAGTCTTCGCAAGGCGACTCGCGACATTGAAAGAGAGCGTCGAAAAATGGAGGAAGAAGAGAAAAAACTGGAAGCTGAGATCAGGCGTAACGCAGCCGCTGGAAACAATGATGCATGTCGTATTCTAGCAAAGCAACTGGTGGAAATTCGCAAGCAAAAATCACGCAGCTATGCAGCGGCTGGAAAAATACAATCCATCGGCTACCAGAATAAAAACATGGGCGCTAACATTGCACTGGGCGAGGCGATGGGCACCACGGCAAAGACAATGGCTGGCATGAATAAGGTACTGCGACCGGAAGCAATAGCTGGAACGGTGCGCGACTTCCAGCAGGCGAATATGCGGATGGAAATGACTGACGAAATGATAAATGATACGCTGGACGACATGTTGAACGAATCTGGTGATGAGGAGGAATCCAACGATGTGGTGAACAAGGTGCTTGATGAAATCGGCATTGAAATCTCTGGAAAGATGGCCAGCATACCAGCAGCGGGATCTGGCGAGTTTGAGACGAGCGGAAAACGCACCGAAAAAGACATTGCCGATCAACTGGCGAAACTGCGATCATCATAGTTGATATTATTATTATTATTATTACACTCTCATTCACATTCTTAAATAACTGTATCTTGAATTTTTTATAAAAGAAAATACCTTTGTTATTCATAGGACATAATAAATATGTAAGCGTGCATGCAAAAATTCTAAAGTCGAGCATGCATACCGCCAGATGCGACAATAGATTCTCCAGTTATATAACCAGCATCATCGGATGCTAGGAAGGACACAACGCCGGCCATTTCCTCACTGGTTCCCAAACGACCCATGGGAATCTTGCTGAGCGCCGCCTCATTTGCCGACTCATTCTCGTAGAGCGCTTTGGAGAATTTGGTGCGGATGATGCCAGGTGCCAGGCAATTGACGCGTATTCCCTCAGGCGCCAATTCCTTGGCCGCTGCCTTAGTCAGACCAATCAGTGCGGTCTTGCTCACCGAGTAGGCGCCCAGCAGCTATAGATAAGATAAAATGATCAAGATAAGCGCAGTTAACTGATAACTGATCTGGTAAACAGCTCATTTACAAAAGTCCCATTAAAAAGTACCCATTCAATTATATGTGCTGCAGTGTCACAAAAATCCCATTATTAAATTCCCATTTTTAACTCTTAACTTACCTCAAATGCATCATAGCCCGCAATGGAGGAGACAAACACAATGCTGGAGTTCTTCTCCTGTCTCAAATATGGAAGTGCCTCCTTGGCCAACAGAAACGAGCTCTTCACATTAACATCGAAGATTTTGTCCCACACCTTCTCATCGCATTCGAGGACTCCGCCCACAGCAGGATTTGTAGCGGCATTGCTAATTAAAATGTTAAGTTTGCCGTATTTATTGATGGTCTCCTCGAAGAGCTGCTTTCGATCCTGCGCCTCACCCACGTGACACTTGAGTCCATGCACGTTTAGATTCAGTTTACGCAGCTCGGCAAGCGCATTATCCACATTCTTCTGCTTGCGACTGCTGATCACAACGGCAGCGCCGTCCTCAGCTAAACGCTTGGCGATCGCAAAGCCAATGCTGCAGGTTCACAAAAATCCCATTATTAATTACCCATTTTATTATGTGCTGCAGTTTCACAAAAGATCCCATTATTAAATTCCCTTCGACTCACCCATCTGTGGAGGCGGTGACCACTGCAACTTTTCCTACTAAGCGTTTCATGCTGCTGGCGTTCGAACTTTGACTGGCCGTTCCACTGGACAAACGCTTGTGACAGAAATTATGCTTGACTTTGTCGCTATTGTCGTTGGAATTGTTGTTAGATTGATTAAGGTTTCTAATCGCCGTGTTGTTCATAGCACTTTGGACTTGACTTCCAGTCAAACCGGTTGCAACGTTAAAATTACCCGTAAAAGTTCTATTCATCAATTTTTTAGTAATCTGCAACATATTCGCTCAAATTTTCAGATTATTTTAATTTGAAAAGAATTTTACTATGAAGTTGCTTGTTGTGATTGCGATTTATTCGATTCTTGTTGTTGTTTGTCGGCACTTCCAATAGAAACATTTGTTTATAGATGCTGCTTTTGCCGTTCACCGCGAAGCCAAAAGCTTTTTTTCTTTGAGCGCGCTATTTGAATTTCTTTTAGCATTTACTTTTTGACACTACATGGTGTATAGGTAGATATGACATCGCTAAGCAGTTAAACAAACATACCTAGTGAGGTGATAAACAAAATGTAAGATAAATATGATAAACAAATAGCGACCGTGGAAGTGAATAGAAATTATTAAACCAAAACTTTGATACATAATCCACGAACAGTAGCGCAAATCATTTCTGTGTTTACTCTCCGTGGATTGTGTAAATTACTACTTATTGAGATCTGAGGGAGCAGTTGCTTTTATAACTTATTTTTAGTCGCTTCGGATCGCTTCTAGTGTGCAAGTCGTTAGTTTTTAGCTCTCACACAGCATGTGATTTAAAAAGTACTCGAAATTATTTAATCGACCAGCGCCTAAATTGTATGAGATGAGCAGCCAAACCAATGAAACCGCGCACAATGCGCTTGCTCCACAGGATTTCCAGGCACCTGTTTTTCCGGACAATAAGCTAGTGCTCTTTTTTCATCCTTACAACTTTTACTCGCAAAAAGTTAGTGTCCAAAATCATGTGATTTTTGAAAAACAAATAAAAAATTGTGCTAAATTACTAATATAATCACACTCCCAGTAATAGTCATTATTGTTCAAAGCGATTTTTCATACTTATGACTCCCCCTCCAAACCACTTGATTCATCCATCATTTGTTTGTTCGTACAGTGACCCACAGCAGTTTTGACCCACTGCATTTTCAGTTCTTTGGATTTGTATTATACATAAAATTATAAAACAAATTTAAATATTTAGATAAATTTTAAAATTAATTTCAAAGTCTTCGCTTAAATGTTATCTATATCTTCTTCGTTGTAAAAGAAAAATGTACTTATAATTTTTAATATAACTTTCTACGTCAAATAAGTTGTGAGCCGCTGTATGTTTAATTTTGCGTGACGGGGGCGTAGGAAAAACATCACGAGAGCTCCCAAAATTAGTAGCTTGTAATTAGTAAAGATTATTTAATTTGTTTGAATGAACATTTTTTCTCTGCACTGTATTTTTTTGTTCATGTAATAACATTAAAATAGAAACTTCCTGTAATGTAAGTGTTATTTTTAATTGAAAGATAAGCTAAACTAATTAATTACATTACATGGTAAATTTCTTATCCTTTTAATCAATCCACAATAAGTAAATTCATAATATAAAGAAAATCTAACATACTGACATCGATGAACTTCTTGTTTTATTCCATAAGTAATGTGATTTTTTCAGGTTCTGCTGGTACTTTATGAAAAAAATATTGACTTTACTCCCTATATAGTCGATCTTTGCAATGGAGAACAATATTCCAGCTGGTTCCTAAGTCTGAACCCCAAAGGTGATGTGCCCGTCCTACAGGATGGCGTCTTTGTCATACCCAACTCACCGCAAATCATTAGCTACGTGGAGACAAAGTATCGTGGAGGTGAGTAAAATGGAAATCAAGTTAAATATGTTATACTGTAATGTATCCCGTTTAATTTCCTTTTCCATAGAGGTGCATCCAGTTTTAAAGCCATACAATCCATACTCCTTGCAATATGACCAGATGATGGTCTTTGAGCGAGCCTTGTCCCGTCTTCCTGTGGGCGCACTCAGTCTGGGCTCCTTTATACACGATGACCTGAAGTTGGTGCCAAAAGCTCCCTTTATTGGACCCGTGCGGCAATCCTGCCTGAGTGAGATCTTTAAACTTCTTGAGTCTCCTTAATATAATTCCTTTTAAATTACAGAAAACAATGACAAGGTTATGGAACTGTTGCGTGGCTCCGTCCGCGATTTAAATTCTCAGAACGTTGCACTGAAGCAGAAACTGGAGGTTCAGGTGCGTCGCAAAGAACTCGTAACATCGCGAGCTGAATTCCAACGAGTGCTGGATGCGGTTCGCAATACGCTGATTTATGTGGAGCAGGAACTATCGAAGCAGAAGTCCAAGTGGCTGACTGGCGAGCAGTTTACAGTAGCTGATGTCAGTTTGTGCCTGCTGCTGCAACGCCTCCATCAGTTGGGATTCGAGAACTATTACTGGGCCAACGACAAGTTGCCGCAGATTGAGGGCTACTTCCAGCGCTTCAGAGAACGAGCCTCGTACGCGAAGCTCATGCCCAGCAGCAATTTTGAAATCCTCAAGGAAATGTGGAGCATGACGCCGACTAATTACAAGCTGGGAGCCACCGCCGGTTTCTTGGGTATGGCCATGTTCGCAGCATTTGCGCACAAGTAGCTGGGCAATCATTTCTGATAATTGTTATTGCTTTTTGTTTTATTGTTATTGTTAAAGTTGGGCACATATAAACACAAACAAAAGAACGCTTAAATCTACGTGTCAACAATCCAATTCCAATTCAAGAAAATGGATAGCAGAAGTCGCAAGGAAGCGGATAGAGACAGAAATCGGACCATGAACTACGTATGAATAGTGCTTTACAAGCCTCAAGCTGCTTCTCACATCATTATAGAACATACACGTACATACATAGTATAGTACAAGCATATAAAAAACATTTGGTATAAAGTTCTATTTGGTACAAAAGTTTCTTTTTTTTTTGTTTTTTTTTTTTTTTGCTAACCACAACCGGTTAAAAATAATTCGCTTCGCGTATGCTTACAATTCAATTCCTGTTTTCTGTTGCTTGTTTAAAAGAACCAAAATCGATTACCTTTAACTATCCACGCTTGTCTGCTGATGTTGATGTTCCCTTCTTTGCTGCTCCGCCTTCAACAAACTGGCTGCTGTACTGGCCGCCCTCGGATTCGTGAACAGCGGCATTCCCATGAATGTGGGTATTTGCTGTTGTTGCTGCGATTGCCCACCTGACTTGCCATTGCTGTTGGAGTTTGGTTGGACGCCGGCAGTCGGTGTGCAGCTGGGTAAATGCGTAGGTCGTTTGAAAACAAAGATCTCGCGTTGGTAATAGAACGAACCGTTGCCAGGTGCATCTGGCAAAAGCCCGTCGGTTGGATACCAGAAGCGATAGGTAAAGTACCACGTGAGTATGGCCACAATACCGCTGATGACCTTCTCGATCATGCGATGATAGTATAACATCGTTCCCACCAACATGATGTCCCAGAGCAGCTGCAGTGCCGCCATGCCAATGAACAGGGTTCGAATGATGGGCGTCAGGCGGGTGTACAGAAACTGTAGACTACGTATTTGTTCAGCGTTCAGACCGCGCAACGGATTACTGCTCGACGTTTCCGAGACACTGCGATTGTGGAGCTCGTTGCGCAGATGCTCCTTAATGGTTTCCCATTTGATAATCGGACGCGCCTCCTCGATTAACACCAAGCTCGAGTGTATAAGTATAAACGCATGGCCGGAGATGTCAAATCCTTGCCACAGATGTCCAGCCTTCAGGCAGCTGGACTTGCTCGCATAACCTAGAAATATGTACATATATAAAGTTTTTAGCAATAGTATTGCAATGTTAATCGTACCTTTAGTTGTGCAGCGACCGTAGGAAGTTTCCACGACATTGAAGACCTTTGTCCAGAAGAACCAAAAGAAAGTTGCGATCAGAACGCGTGGCAAGTGATGCCTCAGCATCCGTTTCATGTCCCCGCAGGTGATCGTGTACGAAGAGAGCACCGCAAATGGCACCAGGAACAACAGTGTCCAGCCCCAACCAACCTTAACGAAGTATAGATTGAACAGGTTGTCGGAACGGGCAAAGTATGTCTTGGGAAACGGCAAGAAGTCGCCAATGAGCGAAATGATGAATAGACTGCCCAAATAGAGGGCCACCTTAAGATCCGTATTGAAGAATATAGTCTTCTTGCACAGATGTATGACACCCATGACAAGGATCTCTCGTATGCTAGTGGGTGCTGCCGTTGGCCTCGTGCCCTTTGCCTCGGATCGCGTTATATCGGGACCGCCAGGTCGAAAGTTCATATTGGAGGAGCTACTTTGACCGCTCTGCCCGCTGCCCAGATTCGGACGCAGTGGACGGCGTTTTGTGGCCATTTTAACTGCTATCGAATTCTGTTTCTTTTTATTTCTTAAATTAAATTACTACGTCGTTTTTATTATTGCCGTTTTTGGTTACGAAGGGTCGAAGTAAAAGTGAAAGCGAAAGCGAATCGAAAAATGTCAAAGTCCAAACTTCATAATCCAATTGTTCCAATTGCAAAGAACAAACGGGGATTTCGATAGACGTTTTCACTCAGCACATTATTATTCGTTAATTTTTTGCTTTTGGTTGTGGCATATATATTTTTTTTTTTTATCAAAATATGCAGCTGTTGCTTCAGCTAAGAAATAGAACATGATGTGCACGCGTGTATTTGTGAATGACTTCATTCACACGCGAATGGCAATTGTGATCAGCTGTTGATGTTCTGTTCTGATCCAGTTCTGTTGCTTAATTACCGGCTCAGCTGTGTCGACATTCGATTCGCATGTAATTGAAATTTAAATTGGCATGTACAACTCAGCCAAGAAGCTGCAGCGTGTGCTCACCGCACGCGAGATTCGCAAAACATTCATAGATTACTTCACGGTCAATCATGAGCATAAATTCGTGCGCTCCAGTCCCGTAGTGCCATTCTGTGATCCCACAGTTGCCTTTGTCAATGCGGGAATGAACCAGGTAAGGGACAGTATCAAAGTATTTACAATTCTATTGTCTAGGTAATGCTCTCCTTTATATAGTTCAAATCCGTGTTCTTGGGCACAGCAGCAGCGCCGCACAATCGCGTTGTCAATTCCCAGAAATGTGTGCGAGTCGGCGGTAAACACAATGATCTGTCCGTGGTTGGCCAGGATGGTTACCATCACACCTTCTTCGAGATGCTGGGCAATTGGTCCTTCGGAGACTACTTTAAGGTACATCCCTTCTCAAAGACTGACGCATCCAATTACTATATGCGCATATATATTGCAGCGTGAAGCCTGTGCCATGGCATTGGAGCTACTTCGCGGCCCTTACAACATTGATCCGGAGAGATTGTACGTCACATACTTTGCCGGAGACAAGCTGCTTGGAATACCCGCTGACTTGGAGTGCGTTGAGATTTGGCGCAGTTTGGGGTAAACAATATTTAATTCGTACTTGACAAATTAGCTTAAGACATTTGTTTTGCTTTGAAGATTTCCCTCTGAACGTATATTACCCTTTGGTTGCAAGGACAACTTTTGGGAAATGGGCGCGACAGGACCCTGTGGACCATGCACTGAAATTCACATCGATCATAGACCTGGTTCCGGGCCCAGTTCCATTGGGCAGCGGGCCAAACTAGTCAATGCAGGACGTGCCGATCTCACAGAGCTTTGGAATTTGGTATTCATTCAATACAATCGGTTAGTTGTTAGCCAGAGACAATAACTATAAGTGTCAGGGATCAGTATAATTTCCGTAATAATTTTTATAGCAATGCCGATGGCGGCATCACCGAGCTGCCGGCTCAGCATGTGGACACAGGCATGGGATTTGAGCGTTTAACAGCGCTGCTTCAGAACAAGTCCTCAAATTACGACACGGATCTCTTTACGCCGATCTTCGATGGCATACAAAGCGTAAGTAATAAGAGTTGCATTCTTCATATCAATCATTATTAATAATCACATTTACTCCTATTGTTATCACAGCTCTCCAAAGCGCCTGTCTACGCGGGCAGCTTTCCCGATTCCCACAACTCAGCGCTGCTCGATACCAGTTACAGAATACTTGCCGATCATGCCCGCATGGTCACTACATGTCTGGCCGATGGCATGCTGCCGGATCAGAAGTATATATATATATAGATCTCAAATTAATCATTTAATAATCTCTCTCATCTCCCTTTAGTCAGAAGTTACGCCGTGTACTTCGCAAGGCGCTCAGCATCTCGGAGCAGGTGTTTGCCCATGAGAATTTGCTTGGACAGCTGGTGCCAATTGTAGCAGAGACGCTCGGCGAGGCTTATCCGGAGATTGGATTGAAACAGCAGTCGGTCATTGAACTGATTGCCCACGAGCAGGAGGTGTACAAAAATCTGCGTGAGAGCTCGTCCAAAGCCTTTGCTGAGGTACTAACCGAATTCCCCAAGTTGGACGACATTGATTTGATGGAGTGTCCTGGATTTGTGCCTGCCTATCGAGAGTTCCAAGTGCAGCGCTCCAATTTTCCAAATAACACGATACCAGGTGACTTTCTGTACAAGCTAACGGACACCTATGGCCTGACCGAGGACAGTTTCCTCAAGTTGGCCGAGCTGGAGAACATGAACTGTGATTTGGATCGATATCGTGCTGAGTTGGCTTTAGCCAAGCTCAGAACTAAACAACCACAGCGGAGTGGTGGCAATGGAGACAGGGATTTCCAGATGCAGCAACGAATCGCAGAAGCGCAGGCGGAACTAACGAAACACTTAGCGACTACTGACAACAGTCAAAAGTATACCTACAGTTATGACACGCAAAGTGAATCCTATTCAGTTCCAATTGTAAACAGCCAAGTGCTGGGATTGCTACAAAACGATACGCAGGTGTCAAGCCTCCGTCTCACCTCATCCTCATCCTCATCCCCATCAGATATATTATCTATTGTCACTGCAGCCAGCAACTTTTACTATGAATCGGGCGGCCAGCAATCGGATCTTGGGAAGCTGTTGGTCAAAAACAAACATAAACCCGACCAACATCATCAGTTGGATGTCTTGGATGTAAAGCATCTCAACGACTGTGTGGTTCATGTTTGCTCGTTGACCCACCCAACCACCGAAGACTTTGAGCTGGCCGTTGGCGATGAATTACAACTTAAAGTGGATGCCAAACACCGGCAATTAAACATGTGCCATCACACAGGTGAGATGTTAATAGAAAACCAAGTATACCGCTTAGGAAATAATTTAATATATAATATATTCAATTGCCTGTTTTATAGCCACTCACCTGCTGAACGCCGCCATAAGGTCGCTCTTCAACAAGGTGACATATCAGGTGTCCAGCACTGTCAACAGCGAGCAATGCAAACTGGAAGTTGGTCTGCTGGGCAAGCGCATGCAGAAGACGGATGTGCAGCACATTGAGGATCTAATTAAGTATGTTTGCCATACGTTTTTTGGTCCAATTAGCTAATTATATAATTATTAAACAGCCGTGTCATCTGCTCCGCATCGGCCGTCAGTGTACAGCATCTTAGTGCTGCCGATGTCCTGCAGCAGAATGATATCACAATGATTCCTGGTGAAGTATATCCCGAGCACGGATTGCGTCTTATCAATGTGCAATGTCCCGAGCTGGGTCTGAGTTCCAAGGAATTATGCTGTGGCACACATGTGACCAATACCAAGGACCTTTCCGCTTTCTGCATCGTTAATCTCAAGCAAACGAATCGGGCGCGCTTTGCTTTCACCGCTGTCGCTGGACAGGCGGCGGAAAATGTAAGCATAGTAAAATTGCATAAAAAAAAATATCGTGCACTAAACATCAGGGATTTTTAAATGGCTAAATCGACTCGGCTGATGGTAGTGATAAAGAATATATATATACTTTATAGGGTCGAAGAAAAGCATGTTACAAACATTTCACAAAACCATGATACCCATCTTTGCCCATTTTTAATGCGCACAGGATATTAGAAGAAAATTTGTTTACCTAGTGCTATCAAACTGAAAAATGCTAAAGTCGATGTCGGTTTCAAATAGGTGCTCAAAACAGTAGCTCTGCTGCGACATCGAGTGGATATGTTGGAGCAACAGTTTCAGACTGATAAGCTGACCAATGCCACGGAGATTGAGCTGCAGACCATACGCCACAACATGCTGCACTCGGATATTAAGCTGCCCTATGCCTTTAAAATGGACACTTTCGAACGCATCAACGAGATGCTTCGGAAACTCAAGGAGACATCACGTACCACTCTCAAGTAGGTATTCCACTCTTGATGTTACACACTTCGCTTATTTATTTTGTCATGTGATCGTTGTAGAGAATTTGTGGAAGTTGAAATGCGCAATTTGATGTTGGAGAAGCCTCTGGACACAAATCCTTACATATTGCACTATATATCCAGCTCGGCACTGCTGGAAGAGATTCCCTTGCAGCGTGCCACCAAATTATGTACAGATCGTCCAATTCTAGTTGTCAGCATGTGTGACAACATCGTCAAGGCGCGCTGCTGTGTACCTCAGGTTTGACTTGATTCGAATTTTAAACTTTCAACCAGCGGTGGGCATGAAAACACCCAAATATGCGAGCAATGAATTAAAAAAGTCACCGTCATCGCGAGCTTTAAATATGTGAGATCTAAAACTGTTCGCTCGAGTGCTAACCGAAATGCAACTGAGAGAGCACCAAAATCAAAGTGGTGCCCACCGCTGCTTCAAACTGTTGAACTGAAACTTATGATAAACTCTCTCTCTCTCTTTGTAGAACTGCATCAGCGAGCAATTCAACGCCACACTTTGGCTGCAATCATTTGCCGCAACATTTGGCGGCCAGGTGACGGCACCCAAAGGCCAGAATCCCGAGATTGTGTGTAATATGAAGGGACGCAAGGTAAACACACAGTTTGAGGAGCAACTGGAGCAGGCGATGTGCAGTGCTCAGGCATACGCCAAGTCTCATTTAGACTTTTAATTGAATGCCCAAAAACAAAGCTAAAAGCTAAGCTTAAGATTGCCATTGTGAGCGAGAATATATTGCAAACTAAATAGATGTATATACAAAAGGTTAATCCAGGGACTGTAAATAATGATTATGTTGTTTTAATTAACTAACAAATATTATTTACTTATAGTCTCCATGAGAGACCGAGAAATATACCAATATTTTTATTTAAGGCATCTTCATTTGATTTCAAAATTTACGATTATTATTGATGATTAATTTTGAGTTATTTCTCAGGAAAATAATCATAGTTCTGAGCAAAAATATCGAACCCACCCAATAATGATTAATATTCAAGATTAAGCCTATAAAAATAATATTACAGTCCCTGGGCTAATCACTATCGCTTATGACCACAAGATCTTGTTGTGATTCCACCACACTTGACATTAATTGCTCAAAAACATCGGCATCGTCGACACTCTGATTGAAAAAGTAACTCACATTGACACAAGATGACTCTGGACTTCTATCCGTTGCATTCGACAGGCGATGCCGCTCCTTGAAACGCTCCAAAGGCGTTCGGATCAGATGTGGCACCTTTTCACCCTTAACCAACAGATCAAAACTGTCGTCCTGAGCCGAGGGACGTTTGCTTTGTGGCATACACTCAGCCTGCACTGAGAGATTTCGTCGCTTCGTGTCCTTTTTCAAATGTGTCTCCTTTTCATCATCCTGCAAACTTAGCTCCGCCATTTGGATGCTCAGGTCCTCAGCCACTGGCCTATAATGCAGTAAATAACCCGCGTGCTTATTTACAGCAGGCAATGCTTGGGGATTGGCAACGATGCCATTTATAATATCCGACATGTCAAATTCGCCATCGCTTTCCAAGTCGGAGGGAAAACACTTGTGGATCGGGGTGGAGCATTGTTTGACCATCTGTGGAGGCGTCTGCTTAACTGGTGATTCCTGATTTTGTATCAGAAACTGATGCATTGTTTTTTGTCCAGGTTTTTGCTCGACTTTTAAGATATTTTCCAGCTTTTCTGCGGCCTTCGAATTTTCTTTCTTTTTGCGCTTGACTTTTTTGGCTGGCTTCTCCTTTGATTTTAAAAATGCGGCCACGAGATCTGGATACGCCTTCTGTAACAAGTCCATTGGCTCAATGGTATAGTAAAGTTCTTCGATACCCTTGGGATGTTCAAGATTAAATTCGACAACTTGTTCGTGTGGTATGAGGCCACTAAAGCAACCTCGCGTGTCTTCCCAGTACAACTCCAAGCTGGCAACACCCTTGATGACACGTTTCTTGATTATCTCTTTGGGCTGGACAAGATGCGCCTTGTGGTTTGCCTGCTCCTGTGCCTGCTGCACCTGCCAGCGTGTTAATATGGGAAAAAACTTTTGAAAGCAATAGATTTCCGGCCATTGCAACAGGTGTCCGATTTGTTTAATAAATTTTACGAGATTCGGTTGTTGCCAGTCCAGACTTAAATTGGGTATTGTGCGGGGTTCACTGAGGAACTCGGATATGATCTCTTCGTTTGGAAAGTCGGGATCATTAAGAGCCTTTTTACGCAGCGTCAGCTCCGCCTTAATAGATAAACGTTGTTCTCTATTCGAAGATGAAAATAATGTTGGTCAATCATCCAACTGGCTGTATTTAGGTAACTCACTTCCACAGACTCTCGTTGCAGCCTTTATGTGTGCCACAGACACCGCAGCCGCTCTTGGTGTGACTCTGTGTGCGTCCAATGTGACCACAGTTGCTGCAAATGGTTTTGTCATCCACTCGCAGCTCCAAGGCACTGTAGTTGTCCATCTCAGAGCGCCAGTTGCGTAATCTATTAAGAAATAGTTCTTGAATAAACATGGAACGCTGTAAAATGACTTGAGTTTACCGCTCGAGTATTTCGGCATCGGTGTACTTATTAAATAGCTTCAGTACTCCATCCTTGCCAATGCCGCCAATGCCATCGGGACAATAATCGCAGCCACACAGCAGTGCCATGACGATGACCTTATGCTGACCAAAGTCCATGCGGCCACAAATGTCCTGCATGTCATAAATATCGACGGCGCCGCCGGCAGCTGCTTGAGTTCCCTGCGTGGACACCGAAAAGTTGCGATAAACACGCAGCGCTCCATAGGCAAAGCAGTCGGAATCTTGACTTATCACACCATCTACTAGCTGAGCAAATATTAAACGATTGATTATAAACTAGGGGGTGTTGATATTTTTAAACATATCCTTTACTCACACCATGCTTGTTAAGAAAAGCACAATAGGCTTCTGCTTCTCCTGGGCCCTGGGCACATTGGACTCCCATGGACATTAAGAGATTTTCGCATTGTTTGAGCACAAGATTAAACCGAGTGCGACCTTTGTCCGCCGTCTGTTGTGAGGCTTCTTTCGGCACATTTTTCTGTTTTGGACGTGCACCTCGAAATTGAAGCTCATTGCGTTTGGCAATAACTTGACTTTTCAGTTTTGGCGCAACTCCTTCCAACACAAATACTGGAGTCACCTGCTCCCATATAAGATAGCACGTACGAAAGAATAGATTTCTGTGGCAGGAATTCGTTTAAAACAAATTGCATATGCACAATTTTACCACTACTGAACTCACTTTAAATGATGACGCGGATGTACAAAATAATCAACGACATTGAGACTCTCACACACCCAACCAGCGAGATCAATGGCTACCTTCTTGCCGCGCAATTCACTGATTGGCCTGCGCTGAGCGTGTGGTGTTAAAATCGACCACAATTCCTTAACACCCATTTTTTATTTCTATTAAAGCGCGGCGCGCTACATTTAAAATTATAAGCAACTTTATAATTGCCATTCACAGTAAATACGCTCACATGGCAACTTTCGATGATTTATTGTGTTCATCTTTTAAAGAATCATCGTTCATAATATGAACTGTACTACGGTACGGTGGGTGTTTTTTTTATTTGATGAACAATATAAATTGTTGAAAATTCATTGTTTATTCGAATTTCGATGGATCGAATTTGTTGTAAATTACGCAATTTGTATCGCGAATCCAAACATCAGTTTCAGCTACCTTCAGCTGTTGGAGCGCCTCTTGGGACTGATCCTTAATGCGAGCGTCGTCCAAGGCGAAGCGTAAGGTGCATGTTCCGATGGCGGGCATTGAGTGTAGAACCTGGAACTCGAGCACCACCAAATAAAAGAATTCACCGATAGTAAAGGATTTGCAAAGCGAAAGCGGTGCCGTCAGAGTTGTCAACATTTCTGGTGGTTCTTGCTGAACCGGCAGCTCAATCACTGCATCAACAACGTTGGCTTCAGCTAGCTGCTCCTCTTCATTTTGTGCGGATAAATTATGTTTACGTGAGGGGATAACAGTTATAATGCTTGCATCACTGGAAATTGATGCAGAGTCCTCATCCGATTCCGATTGTGAGAGCGAATCATTATTATCACGAGATTTTTTGTGAAAATTAACTGGGTATCTATCTGCCATTTTACCAAAGTCGCATTTGAACTTGAGTGTCGTGGGTAAATATAACAGTTCATAAAAGTGCAGTTATTATAACAGATTTGTGGCGGTACGTCGATACGCATTAGTTTCACCATGCTTGGAAAATAGCTATAATTCCCGCTAGCCGCTATTTTACAGTTAATCCCGCATTTGCCAACTGCAACGCGCTAGATCTAGCGGGGAAATAGCTAAATTTGCAACACTGCACATTTGACGTGTCAGAGGCAAGCTAAAAGTTATTATTTCTTAACAATTCGCATGTTCTATTTTGCAAATAACGCAACAAAATTAAAACGCACGCAGCTGCAAAGCAAAAACAAAACAGAAAAAAGTCGAAATGGTTTTAGCGGATCTGGGACGCAAAATAACAACGGCTCTGCACTCGCTGAGCAAAGCGACGGTGATCAATGAGGAAGCCCTAAGTGCTATGTTAAAGGAAATCTGCGCCGCACTCCTCGAAGCGGATGTCAACATACGACAGGTGAAGCAGCTTCGCGAGAATGTGCGTGCCGTGATTGACTTTGATGAGATGGCCGGTGGATTAAACAAACGCCGGATGATACAGTCCGCCGTGTTCAAGGAGCTCATTAAACTGGTCGATCCGGGCGTAAAGCCCTATCAGCCCGTCAAGGGCAAGGCCAATGTAATTATGTTTGTCGGCCTGCAGGGCTCCGGCAAGACCACGACATGCACGAAGCTAGCCTATCACTACCAGAAGCGCAATTGGAAATCGTGTCTCGTGTGTGCGGACACGTTTCGTGCCGGTGCCTACGATCAGGTCAAGCAGAACGCGACCAAAGCGCGCATTCCCTTTTACGGCAGCTACACAGAAATTGACCCAGTTGTCATTGCCCAGGAGGGTGTCGATATGTTCAAGCGGGAAGGATTTGAAATGATAATTGTCGATACATCTGGCAGACACAAGCAGGAGGAATCTCTGTTTGAGGAAATGTTGGCAGTGTCGAATGCCGTCAGTCCAGACAATATCATCTTTGTCATGGACGCGACAATTGGACAGGCGTGTGAGGCTCAGGCAAAGGCATTCAAGGAGAAGGTCGACATTGGATCCGTGATCATTACAAAGTTGGACGGTCATGCCAAGGGAGGTGGTGCTCTATCAGCTGTAGCTGCCACACAGTCCCCCATCATCTTTATTGGCACCGGTGAGCACATTGATGACTTGGAGCCTTTCAAAACGAAACCCTTTGTCAGCAAATTACTTGGCATGGGTGACATCGAAGGACTGATAGACAAGGTGAGTGATAAATATAGAGAGAGAGAGAGAAAGAGTAAAGCATCAGCTAATAACCAACTGTTCCAATAGGTCAACGAACTCAAGCTGGACGGCAATGAGGAACTCTTAGAGAAGATCAAGCATGGACATTTTACCATTCGTGATATGTACGAACAGTTTCAGAACATCATGAAAATGGGACCCTTTTCACAGATCATGAATATGATTCCCGGCTTCTCGCAGGACTTCATGACCAAGGGTGGCGAGCAGGAGTCAATGGCGCGCATTAAACGCATGATGACCATGATGGACAGTATGTCAGACAGCGAGCTGGATAATCGAGATGGTGCCAAGCTGTTCAGCAAGCAGCCAACGCGTTGCATTCGAGTGGCCGAAGGATCCGGGGTCATTGAGCGGGAGGTCAAGGAATTGATTGCCCATTATACGAAATTCGCAGCTGTTGTCAAGAAAATGGGCGGCGTCAAGGGACTCTTTAAGCAGGGTGATATGACGAAGAACGTAAATCCCACACAGATGGCCAAGCTGAATCAGCAGATGGCTAAAATGATTGATCCCCGTATGCTACAACAAATGGGAGGAGTCGGTGGCCTACAGAATATGATGCGACAACTGCAACAAGGAGCAGCCGGTGGCTTGGGCGGACTCGGGAACCTCATGGGCGGCTTTGGCGGAAAATGAAGTTTTTTGTATGATTATGTTTTTAAATTTAGTCTTAATTTGTTAATGGTTTGCAAGCGCGACAATTTTCCTTGTTTTTATGGCGGTTTTCTCTTGTTTAACCAAATGCAATAATTACAATACAATTAAAATTCCTGGCATTAGAGTGGATAAAGCGAACTGAAGCGAAATCGGAGTAATTTCTGCCTTTTTTTTACGGATTTGCAGAAAAGTCGCTTTAAACAAATTTTTTCATGTCAAGTTTATATTGTGGAAGCTGTTTTTTTAAACGATTCATTGATATTTGTATAAAAAGCATTCGTATCAAACCATATAAATAAATGAAAAAATTTTAAATAGACAGCGACACTTTCTTATTTTGCACTTTCATTTTTAAAGTTTAATGTCTGCGGAACGCGTTATTCCTGTGAAATGTTGCCATTTGCTCCACTCTCTGTGGTGGCGCTATCTGTTGATCATTTTTGTTGAACAGAGGTGATCGACTTCATTCTATTTGTCTCTGTATCGATGTGAATGGCAAAACTGTGCGCGTTAATCAAAAGTGAATATTTCTTCAACTTTTTGTCCATTCAGAAACATAAATAATTATCAAAATCCTCATTAATTGCTTACTTGCTGAGTTCAGCTGCCTTGTTCCATGCACAGCTACCTGCATACAGAGAGTGAAGACAACCGCAATGTATGGACATCAATTCCAAACTACGAGTCTATGTAAGAATTGCAGTGTTAACACACTGTCACACATACAACTACAACAAAAAAACAGCAAGCGAACAGGTGCACAGAATCACCAAAACGCATCTCAGCAAGAACGAGACACACACAGCGAAATAACGGTAGGTGAGCAAACGGGGAAAAAATATACATACAGTTAGTCAAGTAATTGTTGCGACAAAGACAAGAATTTACCTATCGGTTTCTTACTTTTAAAAAAATATGTACGCTCCATAACTCGAACAATTTCATTTTTTGCTTGTTCCAAGAACTGTAAGTAAGTTTAACATATAAATTTAATATAAATAATATATTTCAAAGTTTCTCTGTGTCACAACAAATATCTGAGTAACTGTGTATATCTGGTGGGTGTTGTTGTTTTTGTCATAATATAAGGGTAGCTGCCGCCCAAGCATTTGCAATCACGCGCATAACGGTACCGGCGCACATAAGAATATGTGAGTACGTGTACATGTATGTACACATATTCTGTGTATATAGTTAAGTACCGACATATTTGTACATCATGGCTTCTGAGGTAATATCAGATATGCCGACAGGCCTAACGGAAGCCCTTGTGGCTGTGAAGAAATATTAAATACATATTTGAGGCATCTTCTCATTACAATAGCAATGAAAATGCTATTGTTGCTATAAAAACGTCTATAAAGCCGTCAAGTTTTGACATTCATAAAACCGTCAAACAAGTCAAACGAACAGGTTCGCAGTAAAATATGTACGAGGACCAGCTGTCATCGAAATCCAGCATATACTTGTGGCACACACATACACACGCGCATGTACACACACACACACACACACACACACACAAACATGCGCGAAAGGTTGCCTAGTGCTGTTCATTCATGGATTTTTATGCAAAGGGTCCCCCTTGCCTTTTTCTAATAATCAACTCCTTATGTGGTATTTAGTATAAAACAAAATTAAAAATTTGATACTGGGACGTTTTATATTTTTGTAAAAAATTGTGCCAAAATTAAAAATACTTTGACTTGTTAAGTTGCTAGGTGGACAATCAGCCTAACTTCAAACTCTTATAAATTTACCAAAACTAATCCGATTTCCAAGAATGCCATTTTTATCATGGTTTGGCTTCTAAATTCGTTCGGCATTCAAACTAAATTAATTTCGTTCAAATAATTTTTTCTCTCAAAGTTGTATTTTTTTTTAATCAAAATGTTACACCTCAATTTAATAACATTTAATCAACACTATATGGGAAAATTAGTATATTAAATTCATATACATTACTTTTACAACATTTTTAGACAAATTTATAAGCAACCCATGGTAACCAAGAGCTTTTTAAAACACCCCTAGTTCTCTTTAACTCTCTCTCGCTCTCTCTCTCTCTCGCTCTCTTCGGCCTTATGGATACCTATAGTATGGCTCTCTGTGCTTGTCACTTGTTTTGCTGCGGGCCTTGTCTTTTGCTCAGCTATAAACAAAAAATGTTTGCCCCACGTTGTCATAAGCACTTGGAGAGCTCTCTCTTCTCTCGCCGATAAACAAATATGAAGACCAGACTCAGCACACTCTTGTTTCACATTAACAAGAACAACACAACGGCAATATGAGCAGCAAGGAAAAAAAACTGAAAGCAGAAAATTGAAACTGAAACTGACAGTCGGACTATCGGAGAATGGGAGAATCGGGAGAATCGGGAGGGAGACCAAATTTTGTGTCGGCGTGTGCTCATTTTGCATTTGAATTCATTCGTGAAATGTGCGTCGCTCGGAACGGTGTGTTGTTTGTTTGGTGCTCTGTGGTGCTTTATTTTGTGTTGTGTTTGCCTCCCATTGCGAGAATGTTTCATATTTCGCACGCTGACTGTTAGAAAGTGTTTCAGTTGAAAATGGCAGATACGTTTAGCGAATAGTAAATCACAGTTTTCTGCCTCAATTGATATTGATTGAACGTCTTTTAATTGACAAACAATCGAATCACAACAACAACAACAGCAACAGCAACAGCAACAACAAAAGGCAATCGAGTTACGGGCAGAGCAATAATTCATAGAATTACGTATACGCCGCGTGCGCCTTCATTTGTTTTGTTTGCGTGACTGTGATTGTTTGCATGTGTTTGTGTGTGTGTGTGTGTATGTTTAGATTTTAAATAAATACCGAGCCAAATTTGGATCATTGCCTAAATAGTTTGCAAAAGTTTGTGCAAGCAGCGTGCCAATTAAGTGATTTTTATACTTTGCATACGCTATGAATTTGATATAAACGAAAGTTAATAGGTGTAGACATAGTGAAAACTACTAAAGCATTACTTTCAAAAACTCAAATGCCAAACTAGGCAATGCCATTTCGACAGCCAGCAACAACAGACAACAACAGACTTCCCCACATCAAAGAAAAAATCAATAATTGACATCTTGACTTCACAACAGCCTGCAACATCAGCATTGAAGTTGGAAGTGGAAGTGGAAGTAGAAGTTACAAAAGCAGCTGGGGAGAGAAAAAAAAAAAAACACACCCACAGAACAAACCAGAAATTCTGTTTCACAATTTATATAATTTTTGATATGATTTAACGCCAGCTAAAAGATTTTTTAAATATAAAATAAAATTTGTAATAGATAATATAACATTTTAATTTTTAAGGTGCTTATTGTTTGACTATAATTAACGATTTCGCGATATATTCAGAGAAAGTAATTTGTCATAATTTTTGTCAATAAAAAAAATTATTTGAAATTATAATAAATTTCGTAAATAAATAATTAAAATAGATAATTTCAAATAACATCTACTATAGTAGATGTTTCGATGTCAAATTTACTTTGAAGGAAATAATTTGTCACCATTTATGTTTCGCTTGTAACATTTTATATTTTTATACTCTGAACCAAACAGCACAGCAATAACTAAATTTAGCCAAATTCACAACAGCAACAACAACATCGAAGCGTATTAAATGCGAGAACATGAACAAATTGTATAGAAACTGTCGCCAACTGCACGCAAAATTTGTCGCGTAGCAGCCAAAAAAAAATAAAAATAAAATACAACATGTTGTAACACGCGAATGTCAATAGAAAAGATAAATATATGAAAGCAATAAAAATATATGATAATAATACGATACAGAGCCAATAATCGTGCGCATCTAGGTACAAAAAAAAAAGACAGTTCCTATGCATTTGGCCTTGGGTGTATTAAATGAAATTGAACAAGAGCAACGCAAATTGTCGCGTACGGCGATATTTGCTCATCTTTACGGCCTTATCGCTGCTATTGCTGCCCCTCTCGCTGATCTACTTGGTATGGAACGAGCAGCTGCAGAAGATTAAGGGATACGAGGTGAGTGCGAGAATCACAAGCATAAGTACCACCATCTATTACGTATAGTATGCATATGAGAAAGGTAAGTGTGTAACTGTGTGAGTGTGCAAGGTTGTAAGTGTGTATGCGTGTATGCGTGTATGTGTGTGGCCATGAACGAAGCCTGTAATTGTTGGCTGTAGCTGAAAGTTGGCTTTAAAGTGTCCAGCAAACATTCGAAACACATATGTACCCTGAAATTAGTGTTGCTAGAATTTTGACAGTAACAATTGGGTAAAGCCCAAAAAATAAAATGATGTTTTTCGACTGCAGTGCTTTTCCTTAATTTGAAATATTTGAAATGAAGAAGCAATCAAACTATATATACTAAAAGAAATGAGCAGGTTTTTTTATGGTTTTGCTTTTGTTCAAAAAATGTTTTCACATTTTTGGAAAATGCTAGATCTATCAATAAATAAGCTAAGCTGGCAACACTGGCAGAAAGTGTTGTGTTGCAACTGTTTGCAAGGGCTGCCCTGGCAACAAGCAAATTGCCTCCAATCGATTGTTCGTTATAGTACACTGCTAGAAAATAATGAGCATAATCAGGCTTAGCAAACATAAGCCATTTAATTTATCAGCAATGCTCCACAAATCTGAACGGAATTTGTAAGCAGTCTTCTTCACAGATTTTTTTAATAAAAATTGTTACAATATGTAAATTTACTGAAAATATGTTTTGTCTAAGCACATTTCATACAATTTGCAATTATTTGAAGCTATTCAAGATCAAATTTCTTTGAGCTTGGATAACGCCATTCCAGTGCTATCACTTTTGCGACTTCTCCCTGCGATTTGTTTGAATTTGGCGGAATAAATGAATGATATTTGATCGCGTATGAGGCATCTGCTAGATTCTTATCGCTATTGAATGTTATGCTCGAATGTTATCGAGTGCTGAGTATGTAGAACATTTATTTATTATACGAGTTTTCTCATGAATTCTAGTTAGCGAAGTGTTATGATCAATTCTCAATAGCTTAATATTTAAATTGCCTTGCGTTCGTTCATTTTGTTTACTAAAGATTTTAGCATTCTGAGTTTGCACCTCGTTGCACTGTCCAAGCATTTTTAAAAGGTGCAAATTCAAAATTAGCTCAGGCCTGCTTTTAGAATTTTCAAGCGTCAGTCTATGGCAATTGTCAGTTTTCAATTAACAATGAAATGTACTGGCACGCCCCTTTTTCGGCCCCTTGTTTGTTGCTTTGCTTTGCTTTGCTTTGCTTTGGTTTTCTTCGCTTTTAGCTGCTTCTGTTACAGTCGCTAGACAATAAGGCGGCTCGGTCAGCGCTTGGGACCAAGAACAAATGGCAGCTCGGCCTTGGGATATAATTTCGCATGAGTTGCGCCCTCTTTACCGCCCCCTCTGCGGTTGAGAAACATTTGCAGCCAGGACACGTCAGAGGCTGACAAAAATCAATGAAAACTCGCCGACTAAATTGTGCTACATTGTTCTAGTGGTGGACACGCTAAAGTTAGCTTCCACTGCTCTACTCGGCATGCCTTGCCTAGTGGCGCCAAAGAGACGCATAAGCACTCGAACGCACAGGTGCCGATCTCAAGCCAGCTCAAAATATCAAAATAAAACCGTTGCTGGCATCACTCAGACGCACAAGCCAAATTCTTCAATAAAAATCCCGATTAAAAACACAATCGTAACCAGCGCTAGATTATTCAAATGATTTAATGCTTAGTCAGCGAAGCAAAATAAAAAAAGGGAATAACACGCATACGCCAAACATTGGCATAATTAAACACCGAGCCTAACACGGCGCACCTACACATATGCACACACAGATAGGCACACACACACACACACACACACACACACGCAAGCTGTTTAAGTGACAAGCTCCGCCCACATCCCGCCCACAACTCACATCTCTTTCATATTGTACACTTAATAACCTCTCACAGTTCATGTCATGCACATAGCGCCACTTTCGTTGCAAACAAAAATATATAAAAACTAAAATAAAAGTAAATAGTTAATTGGTAATACGGACTGCGAGACACCCATTACAAAACTATGCTTAAGCTAGTAGGGCTCAAAAGTAGGCTATGAAAATATGCTTTTAAATTAGGTAAAGTTCTAATATATGTACATTAGAGATGCAGAAATATCTAGATGTTTTTATGACAATTGCTTTTGAAAACAACCAATATAAAATTAATAATTATTACTATACTTTATATAAATACAAATTTATTGAAATTGCATTTTGTGTAATTTAAAAATGCATTTACAAAAATTCAATAAATTTTGTATTGCTTTGAATCTCTCAACAATAGCTTTGGTATTTGAATAAAATAAATAAAACAGCCAGACATTTCAATTAAATTGATTCATTTTTTTTCTTATATTTTATGTACTAAATAAGTTTGTTTAAAATACATTTTTTTGTCTTTTCTGCAACTAAAAATGTATAGAAATTAATTCAATAAATTCTGATTCTGATCTTTCAAGAAATATTCTTATATTTCATGAATCTCATTTTTCGATATACATTTTGTGCAGCTTATTTCTCTGCAGGGTATAGAAATGACCGCTGATTTCTAGATTTATAATAATACATACAGTTGAGAGCGCTTTTAATTGGGACCATTGACTGGAGGTTGAGGATGGCCCTGACACTGACTATAGAGTGGTGTTAGTTGCTTTGTTTTTCGCAGTTTATGTGAACCAACTGCGGCATAATCATAAAAACGCTTGTATATTACACATACGCCACGTCATCGACTTGCCCTCTTTCTTCGTGTCTCTAAATATCTTGTAAACTGCAAAATGCTTTTTTAGGCTTTTAATACGAAGCAGCAAGAGCAACAGCAGCAACAACAGCAACAACAACAACAACAGCAGCAACAGCAGCAACAACAACAACCGCTGCCAGGGGGTCAAACATTCCGTTATCCAGTGCTGCTGCTGAACAAGAACAAAAACAAGGAGTTGACTGTGGTCGCAACGGGCAAGACTAAGAATAAGTGGCGCTATGTTGATAAAGTAAATATTATATGTAACCCAAATACATACACAGATACTCTAAAACACACACACACACACACACACACACACACAAATTTAATGAGCACACAACACAAGTTAAATTTATAGTGTATTGAAATTCGTTAACTTGACGGATTGTCACATGCAAATGAATGATTGGCGTTTGTTGTTTTTCGGGGTTTGGCGTCGTCATCATCAGAGTACCTCGAAATATAATTATTTGTTTGCATAGTTATTAAGTTTTATTCTTGTTTTGTTTGGCCATTGATCAAGTGCTTTCTTCAACTGCACCCACAGATTAACAATGAAACAGGACTTCCGCTTATACCCGACTATGCGGTGCAGACTCTTACACTGGAGGAAATGCAGGAAATGTCTGTGGTAAGCCCTTATCCGTTTCATCCGATCTCGGGAGAGCTTTCCAAAGCAAAATACGATCAGTGTTTAAGTTAATTTCTGCGCTAACAAAATACACGCATTTGCAGCTCGCGCTGACGGCGACTTTTTTATTTGTTGCTCGCCCATTTTGTTGTAGTGCTTCCTAATAAACATTTTCTTCCCACCGCTGATCAGATTCCATTAATATAGATTGAAATATATGTATAATAATAATTTATGTGAATACAGCGTATGGAGGCGCGACTTGAAAGACTGAGGAACAAGTGCTCGGAGTTCGGATTGGATGTGTTGGGTAAGCAATATTTTATTTATATTTATTTACTTTCCTATTTTTTTTGTTTATATAATTTAGTTAAAACGTTGCCTATTACATTTCAATTACAGGACACGATTCGTGGCATACGCCCAACACTTGGGAGTTTTTGGTCAATAAAAAGTACCATATTATTTGGTAAGCCTACATTGATGGGGATGATTGATATGGAAAGAAGGAGAAGTTTAATTTCCTGCTCTCCGTTGCAGGTGCAATGTCTTCAAAGCGGCATCTTCGTCCTGGATGTTCAATTTCAATGTCCTGGCCGGCTATACGCCGAGCTATTTGCATAAAACCAAAAAGATTCTGCTTAACCTGGCCAGAGAACGTTATCCCCGTGTAACCCTTCAAGAGGTTCGTCACAAATACTATTCGCCTTCCCTTCTAAGTTATTAAATTTGTCTTTCTTATTTTCTAACAGCTGCGCGAGGCACAAAACGATTCAATTACTTTTATCATAGCCAGAAATCCCTTCGAGCGACTGTTGAGCGCCTATCGAGATAAAATCGTGTTCGCCCTGCCCTATTCCTTTCATGACAAACTGGGGCGGAGCATTGTGCGCACCTATCGGAAAAAGGTAGATTCATATATGCATCACATTTAAAATATAAATTACAAATCTTATTTGTCGATTTTTATCAAAGAATTCAAGAAATACAAGCAAGAGCTAATTTACTTCAAAGCACATTATATTTACGGTCATAGCTCGGCAGGATCTTGAAGGATTTCAAAAGGTCACAGCTGGCAGGACTATCGATTGGCATTCAAGGATTTCCAGGATTCTTTCAAAACATGTGTCATATTTTTTGGCAAGGGCGAGGCATGCAAAAAGTGCCTAATTACACAAAATACGCTATATCTCTGTCATTTTAAGGACGATTTTGATGTTCTTTGGCACAACAAGGGATATTACAATAAGGACTCCGAAACCACTTGCAAATCCTTGATCGTCCTTTAAATATCCAAGTTACAAGGATTTTTTCCTGTACATAAAATAAGCTTTTACTCTGAAGTCCTTCGAAGGATATGGCTAAAAGTAGGGTCAAACAAATCCTTTCGATTATGGCTACCATCTGGTCAAAGGACATCCAAATCGTCCTTGTAGTTTCCGAGTTATCAAGGATTTTGTGTTTTTGGCCTGTCTTTGAGCGACTTGCGACTGAAATTTTACAAGTGTTGGATCCTTAGATGACCCCATACTTTTTTGATGCCAATCGATAGAGTTCGTCCTGGCGATCCTAGCAAACCATGTCCTGCCAAAATGCGCAAGGATATGGCCGAGTTAGAGCTATTTTTCTAAAAAGGACCTTCATTTCTTAGCTCTAGCTCGACCATATCCTTACTCACATCGGAAGGACATACATTTCCAAACTCACAGTCAACAGGACTATCGATCTGCATTCAAGGATTTCCAGGATTTGACCAAAAAATATGATAAAATTGTTTACAGGGGTTTGGTAAGGAAAATCGTCCTGAAAACAGAAAAACGGCTGTAACTCGGTCATTTTAAGGACTAGCAGGATGTCCTTTAGCAAGCAGATAGTCCTTTGCCTGCCCTATCTGAATATGTAATAAAAAGGACGAAAGTCCTTACAGGAGCGGAAATATAAGGATTTTTTTGTATAGAGAAAATAGGCTATAACTCGAAGGTCCTTTGAAGGATCCTTTTAAAACTAGTGTCAATCGATGAGTTTTGAAAAAGACTATCGACTGGCCAAAGGACATCCAAATCGTCCTTGTAGTTTCCGAGTTATCAAGGATTTTGTGTTTTTGGCCTGTCTTTGAGCGACTTGCGACTGAAATTTTACAAGTGTTGGATCCTTAGATGACCCCATACTTTTTTGATGCCAATCGATAGAGTTCGTCCTTGTGATTTTAACGCATCAAGTCCTGTCATAATGCGCAAGGATATGGATATTTTATGATCAAAAATAAGATATAAAATAGTTATTAATTATGCAAATTAAAATATAGCTTATCCTGTTTCAGGATAGCCTACTAATTTTTCCAACCTAATTTTTGTATTCTGATTTGTGAATTGCAGCCAAAGCTGATCGCCCGTGCTGGTAACACAAAATATCCATCGTTTGCCGAGTTCGTCCACTGGCTGTTAGATCAGGTAAAACGTGGCAATTATATAGACATGCATTTTGTGTCGGCGACATCATTTTGCACCCCCTGTCTGATCCGATTCGATATGATACTGAAGTTCGAATCGCTGGCGGAGGATCAATTATATCTAATCGAAAAGACTGGCCTCAAACGCGTCATAGCGCCCGTGTGGCGTAACATGGGCAAAGGGGGCAGAAAGACACAGGAGCTGCAACAGCAGTTTTATTCCCAGCTCACCAGGCAGGAGATGATGTCCCTATACGAGTACTATCAGTGAGTCGCCAAACAAACGTCAGTTCAATGAAAATGTATAGCTATTTTCATTATTTATTTCGTAGATTTGACTTTGATCTGTTCGGTTATGATGTCAAGGAACACTTGAAATATGCCCGAGCAGATTCATTGGAGGATGCTGCCGCATCGGTGGCGTAGTTAACTAAGCTTAACATACAAATTCCTAGAATTTAGCAAGAAATCGTAGACACATATGATCTAATTAGCCGTCTCAGTACGTAATTGCAAATGTTGATAATAATGAATGAAACAATAATAAACTTAATGAACAAAAAACAATTAATTTAAATGGAATGATTTATATATATGTATTTCGAGAAACCAGAAAAACTAAAGGAAATCTTTTGTGAAAACTGACAAATTATATTTAAAGCAGCAGCCAATTGGAAATCAATTATTTGGCTCCAAACGTTTATTTGGTTTTATTTTTTGTGTTAATAATTTTAATATTTGTATTGAAATTATTATAAAAAATAGCATTAAAAAAATTGGTAAATTTTACTACATACATATAATTTAATGAATTAACTAGCTAATTAACTGAGATACCGCTACACGTTCTCAATATAGTATTAGTAATGATATTTCAAAGAAAACGTCGAAAATATACCATTTGCTTGAGCGCATAAATAAGTTTTTGAATTTGGTTTTATTTTTTTTTTGTTGCTTGTTTAGTTTTTGTTTCATTTAGACTTAAATTATACATACAATAGGTTTTGTTTATTTCGTTTTATTTATTAGTTGTAAAACATAATATGTTTGCATATATGTATATAATATATTTAGTTATATGCCTACTAAACTATGCGCTGTTGAAATTTGCATTATCATATTGTAAATTTTAGCACACACACAGAATTGAATTATGTTTGATTAAATATGTACGTAGTCAATTTATTTCAGTGTATTTTACAATTTTACTGTTTTGTTTTTGTTTTTTTTTGTTGCATTTTGTAATTTTTTTTTGTATAAAATTTAACTATTTTGTGGCTGGTGCAAATGTTCAAATAAAAATCTACCTGCAAGAACATTATATAATACGCACACACTAATAATAATAAAAAATGATAAAAAACATATCTTTAGTGACTTAAACTACGTTCGGGTTTTAGTTAATTTTGCTGTAAATTTGTTTAATAATTACGATGTGTTTGTTTACCTAGTTAAATTATAGAAAAAACTTAGTCTGCACTTTATACACATTTATATTGATTTGCTTGTTTGTCTCTGTTATCTGTTTAGTTTTTTTTTTTATACATAAGCTAATTAAAACTACATCAATTTGTTTAAACAACTACAACTTGTCCAATGTATGTGTAATGTGGATATTATTTCTCTTCTTTCCGTTTGTTTCTTTTTCTCTTTTTCATGTAATATGGTTTTAAAAACCATCTTATGAACGATCTTGAATGCTAACCGAATGCTAACTTACTGTCTAAAATTACGCATGATTTTTCTTTTAACAAACTAAGCTACACAATTTAATCATATTATGTATATATGTTTATATCGTTTAGATAAGGCCGTCAATGCAATTAATTATATATTTAAAAGTTACAAAATCAAACGCTGGCTGTGACTGCACGTTTTAGTTTTGTTTAATTGTTGATGTTGGTGTTTTTTTTTTTTTTGGATTGGTTTGGTTTAAGTGTTGCTGGCTTTAATTGGCAAACGATAAGTAAATGAGGTTTTAAAAATTAAATACAATTTACGTTATATGGGAGGGGCCTAACTTAAGAGACAATAAAGGGACAACGGAATTAAATCTGACAGCTAAAGTATATTGCAAATTAATAAACGCTTTTAGAACAAGAACAGTTTTGGGGATTAGGAGCAGGAGCAGGAGCAGGAGGAGTCGTACAGATGCGAGGAACGGCCGCGCCAGCAGCGATCACTTGAGGTAAGTTTTAAAGAGCAGCGAACTGCGACAAAACTCACGTTCCTGCTCCATGTAGAAGAGCATGTCACGCAGATTGACGCGCTTGATTCGCGGCCGTAATGTTGTCGTTGTTGTGCCGCTGTTGCTTAAAAGACCGCCTCCACTGGAACCCTTTTGTGCGGCAGAAAAAAAAAAAAAGGGTGTAAATGTCAAGTATATTTGTCCTAGATCAACTGAAGGTTACTCACCACGCCCACGCCGGTCGCATCGCCATCTAATTTGAGTTTTTTACGTGGTCCAATTGCCTGGAGTGCCGTTAAGTTTGCATCTCGTTGACGAAGCTCCTCCATTTCAGCGCGCTGCATTTCCTTTGCCTACACAAATTCAATTGTTGTAAATTAATGTTTTAATTTGTAAGCATAAATTGTTCATTTTTGGATTTATTTCAATGCAAAGATGGTAGTTGGAAATTGACTGTTTGCTTACCCTCGCCTTCATTTTTGCCTGCTCAGGATCCTCGACTCGCGTTCTCGACTTGGCCGCTCGCAAAAGCATTTCACGCTCGAGTTCCTCGTGTCGTTTCTGTTCCGCCTTGTCCAGTTCCTCCAAGAACTTGATTTGACCGCGCACA
The DNA here is from genome assembly GCA_035043635.1 of Drosophila rellima. NCBI lineage: Eukaryota > Metazoa > Arthropoda > Insecta > Diptera > Drosophilidae > Drosophila > Drosophila rellima. Next base: position 289,400 of record JAWNMV010000529.1, read on the forward strand.
TCCTTCGCAGGCTCATATCGTGGATCCAACTGTGGGTTAAGTTATTTGAAACGAAACGGATCAGTTGGAATCAGAGCAGAAGGTAGAAACAATTGGAAAGCAAACCCACCTTGATGACATCAATGCGGTGCTCCGCTATCACAGCCAACTTCTCCACAATGTTCTTGAGCCGCTCCTGGCACGCATGCGATATGAGAACGGCGACATCCTGCGACGGCTCGTCGAGGCCACGTTCAGCGGTAATTGCGCGGATTCGCGCTTGCAATGCCGGTAGATTGAGAAACACTTCGTCCTTGCAGGAACGGATTTGTGTGCCAATGTTCTCTGTACAGCCCAGAATGCGCTGCGATTCCTCGGCGAGATTAACACCACCCATGGCGGCCACATCGTTAATATCATCATCGCCATACATCGATGTAGACATAGAACTTTGCTGGAAAAATGAATTGGCGGCAGCGGCAGCAGCTGCCGCGGATGCAGATGCCATCCCACTGCTACTGCCACTGCTGTTCGCCTTCTCATCCTTGCCATCCCGGTCGAGCGCATCCCTTTTCTTTTTACTCGCTGACTTGTTGGCCATTGGCAGTGCGCCACGTGGCAGCGTCTTGGCCGAAATTGGCGTTAGCGATGCATTGATACGTTCAATATGCGCATGTGGATGTGGATGGGGATGTGACAATTGCGGTGCCTTAATCTCAACCAGCTTCGGCTCAAAATGATTGTTGTTATTGTGGTTCAACGAATTCTGCATTTGTTCGCGGGCCCGCAACGCCTCCGGTGGCAAATGAACTGTGGGCAATGACGGCACCGGCAATGATGTCGTCGATGCCGAATTGATCGTCGATAGCACCGATAACGTGGGAGTCGGTGGTGGTGGTCCGGATCCGTGTCCGCTATTGGATGATATGGCCGCCAGCGATGGCGGATGCAAACTGGGCGTTATCGCCTTGATCTGCGTCTGGCCAACTTTAACGGCAGTGACTTTGTTCGTGGGCGAACTGCTTGGCGGACGGGGCGTGGCACGGATCTGAACCGAACCCGTTCGCTGCAGCTGTGGATTGTGAGGACCACGTATTTGCACAATGTTCTGTAGCGATGAGATGAATACCAAAATTAGTTATTAATAATAACCAAATGTAACAAATACTTTTTACTTAAAAATTAATGTTACAGTGCCTATTAGAAAGTATTCAGTACACTTGCAAAATGTACTTACCGCCTGCGTGGGCATGGGCAGCGAAGGCATTTGGCCGCGTATGGTATTTGTATTGACGAGACGCGGCGCAGTGGGTAATCGAATGTTTGGCGGCTGCTTCGATATCGTCGTGTGGCCAATAGTTGGTCGGGGTCCAGTGCTCAGTGCATTTGGCGTTATCATGCGCACCTGTGTCTGTCCAATGGTCGTTGTCTGGCTGAGCCCAATCGGACGGATTTGCGCTTGAATTTTCTGTTGAAGATTTTATTTAAAAAACTTTATTAATTTCATTGATTTCAAGTGCATGTAATTTAAACATATTCACAAAATTTAAAAAAAGGTTTTTTTTTGGTTTTTCTTGAGAAGATACATTTTAGAACTTAATAAATTTAAATTAAGAATTTAAATTCAAAAAATGTAATTTAAAAATATTCATAAAATTTAAAAAAAGAATTTCTTTTCGTTGTGAGGAGATACATTTTAGAGCTTAATAAATTTCAGCTAAGAATTGAAATTCAAAAAATATATATTATTAAGCTGAGTCAATTTGAACTTACCGGTAGTTGCTGCGACAATCCAACCAATCCCAACACATGCTGCGGAGGCGGTTTGATGCCCTCAATGACAAGTTCCTTGGTGTAGAGCGCCTGGCGCAACAGTGGTAGACTTTTCTGAGGGAGGCACACAGATTGGAATCATCAAGAATCATGATCATCAACATCATCGTAACAAGAAGCATTTGTTTTAGTACCTTTAGAAAACCAATTAGGCACGGCTGCGGACTGGCGTTGAGTAAGCGCTCCAGGCGATCACAAAACTCCTCAGGTTCCACATTCGCATTGACCAGCTCCTGGATGAGCGTGCGCACATTTTTCTCCACCGGCTTCGGTTCGCGAGTCGACAATTCAATTAAATTGGCTAAAAACTTGCGACACTTTTCTTTGGTATTGCCCTGCGCGGCCGTTGTTGTTGTCGTCGCTGTTGCCACAGTTGCAGATGCAACTTGCACATTGTTTGCCGCAGGTATCGTTTGTATTTGCGTTACCTGTGGCAAATGCGGCGCCTGCTGCTGCTGCTGCTGTTGTTGTTGTTGCTGCAACTGCGCCAAATGCGGTGGCTGTGATCCGCTCCCGTAACTATGCGCATTGCTGCTGGCCACCGAATTTACAATGATGTTGCTGGACGCCGTGGTGCTGGTCATCGACTGCGATGAAATATAAAACATTTCTCATTAGTCAATTATATAAAGCTTATTACGTATTCAACTAAATAGTGTCCAGTCAGTGCAAATTAAGAGCGATAAGCATTTAAGTTATTACTAGAAAAAAGAGTAATGCATTTTATGCTGGCTCACGGGCTTCGAATTGTGTCAGTGTGTAAATATATTTGTAAATATTTTTATAGAAAGTCAATCATATATCTTTGTTTTCAATTGTTAAATTTTCAATGGAATATTACAAATTAAATTTTACTTTGATATGGCTTTGTAAAATATTTAAAATGACATATTCTAAACTTTGACGTTATTATAATATAATTAGCATTCCTTATCTATTTTTTAGGTCACACCTTCACCAGGAAGCCCGAAAACCATTGGTTGATAATGAAATTAATTTTTAAACGCTAAATGATAAAGTTCAATGAGGTTAAAATTTTAGGAACAGCAACGCATTTTCTGCAGCTTAAAATTAAATACAAACAAAAAAAATGTAGATAGTTGTTAAATACACACAGTTACAACGCAGCATGCAAAACTGAGCAAAATGTACAAATATATTATATAATATACTTATTATGAAAATCAAAATTGAAAGAGTTCGTCGGTTACTCGATGTCAGACCAGAGTCGAAACAAAATTGCAATTGAAATTGAAGCGTAGCTTTAAAAAAAAGACAGATCAAATGCATAAACAGACAAAGAGAGAGGCAATTAAGAGAACTTTACGAGTACTTATTAAAAGAGCAAAAGTAGTAAAATCGTAAATGGAAAATTGAAATTATTGAAAATATTGGAAATTTAAAGAAATCTCCATTTTCAAGCAATTGAAATTTGTTTGCGGAATTGTTGATTTGATTTTTACGTTTTGCTTGATCTTAATTGTGGCCGCGACATTTGCCGCAGCAGCTGCGGCGACTGCGGCGGCTGCGCTGCTGGCGCTGACAGAGGCCTGTTGCTGCTGCTGTTGCTTATGTTGCTGCTGTGCCTGTAGCTGCTGTTGTTGCTGTTGCTTCAATTGTAGCTGTAGCTTCTGTTGCTGTTGCAGGTTAGTAGCAGATTTGTTGTTGTTGTTGGTAGTGGTTGTGGTGGTGTTGGTGGTGGTGTTATTGTTATTAATATTATTATTATTGCTGGATGGGAGGATTGTGGATGATGTTCGGACAATCGTTTTGCGTAGTGCAATGCTAGTGCTGGCAGTTGTTGCATGTGAGGATGATTGTGTGCTTGTTTGATGCTGTTGTTGTTGTTGTTGTTGCTGCTGCTGTTGTTGTTGTTGTTGTTGTGATCCATGATATCTACTTACAGCCGGAACAGTTTGCAATCGTATCTGTGTTGTTGTGGCATGATTTGTGGTTGTTGTTGTTGTGTTGCTGTTGTTGTTGTTATTGTTGCTCATGTTGCTCATGTTGCTGGTGTTGGATATGGTCTGTGTCATCGTTGGCGGGCCCGTTGTTGTCGCCGTGCCCACGCGCAACAACTGAAATCCATTATCCGTTTTCACTAACAGTGCAGGCGTTTGTCCTGCATTAATTGTGCTTAAAGTTATCTAAAATAGACGCAAAGAGAGAGAAACAGAGAGAATAGACAAAGGATAGTTGACCCGCTGAATTATTTATGTACTGTACTGTATGGATGTGTGTAAATGTGTATGTTTATACCCTATATACATTTTTACAGATATATCCTATTAAATATAACAAAATTTGGAAAAAACAAATATAAAAAATAAAACAAAATCGGTCGAAAAGATGAAGAATTTCATAGCTCATAAAAAAAGGCAATGATACGATTGCTTTGACCAAATTGTAAACTACACAAAAGTGTTAAATTTATATCATTATTAGAACTTTATCGATCCAAAGCATAGCTTTATAATAATGAAATACCCTGGGCCTTTCAAAGCTATCGAATCTTCGGCGTGCTGAATTTAAAAATGTATTCTGATTTTTTTTTAGCTTGATGTGTTATATGTATGTGCATGTTGTATAAATGTATATTTGGTGGGTTTGGTGGTGGGGTGGGTGCAAGTGGGCGCCTTGTGGATTAGTAGAGAAGAATCCACCACAACAACAAAGTCTGAGTCGGAGAACTCATAGTTATACTTACCGCTGGACTTTGTGGCCTCACGCCAGCCATATGGGAATTGCTGATGACGACGCGACTTAGCGGATTGGCGGGCAAATTCTTTGGCGGCTGTTGCGTCGGCGCCTGCGGACGCATTCCGACGACAACGCCGGCTGGCAGCATCGAGTTGAGCAGCGCTGGTTGACCGGCCTGTGAAGTAGGTAATCAGATTAGTAACATCTTAAATGGAAATATAAATATAATAAAGCCAGTGAGGTTTCTACATAAGCATTGATAGCATTCACAGATTTATTGCATTTTTTGTCACTACACATGCAGCAGTTCGAGGTAGGGATGGGTCGATATTCGATTTTTACTTTAAGGCAGTTCAGTCAAGAAATGTGCACAAATACAAATACAAAATAAACACTAATTTTAATAATATAATTAATGATTCCATTTTAAGTCTTCGTATCGTGAATCTCAAAGAAATTCTAAAATAAATATAATTGATAAAAGCATAAAATTAGATGCACAAGATAATCACTCGCAATTTGACTGACTTGCATTCGTTCGTGAAAAATAAAGCATTTAAATTTTGATTGAAATTGTCGTAAATTATGAAAAGTAACTCCAGAAATAATTCGATCCTTATAGACAATACTAACATCCAACGGTTACACATACAATAACTCAAACGCAATAAATGTTCGATATAATGCCATTCTTTGTTGTTGCAACAATTGTAAATTCTATGCAACAAATTAACTACAGACTTTTATCAAAATATTTTAAGATTTTTTCACAGCAATCGCGCATTATATCGAATATTTACTATCATATCTACTAATTGGAGCACGCTAATCGTAACCAAATGAAAAGCAGAAAAAGTAAGCGAAAGTGGCAACAGAAGAGATCAAAACGTGTGTGGGTGTGTGTGTGTGTGTGTGTGTGTGTGTGGTACAGGTGTAACCATTGGACGTAGATCAGGCAGAGAAGATGCGAAACAGAAACGACGCCTCGAATAAGAGTCGTAAAACCTTTGGCGAGTTCTATGGAGTTGGAGGTTTGGAGTTTTGAGCTTGATGGTGGATACCTGATTGATGGTCTTGGTCATTGTTACGATTCCTGCTGGTGCACTTGATACTAGACCCGCCGGCAGGGTGACAACAGCATGGTGATTGGATTTAATAACTAAGGTTTGTGTTTGCGTGGCACCTACTGATTGCTGTTGTTGTGGATGTTGTTGTTGCTGCTGTTGTTGCTGATGCTGATGTTGCACCTGATGATGATGCGTCACCTGCGTCAATCCCGGCACGCCATGTCCATGTCCATGCTGTCCAGCAATTCCCGCCGTTATGGTCTTGATCGTCGTCGTATTTGGCAGCTGAGCCGTTGAGATAATCGTCGGTCCAACAACACCACCTCCCGCACCAGCCCCTAAGCCTCCAGCAATGTTGATGGTGCCATTGGGCATCGGTTGGCTGGTGAATGTGATGCGGTTGCTGGCCGTTGTGGCCGTTCCAGCCGTTTGACTGCTGTTCATTCTTTTGTTTCTTCTTCTTGCTGTTGTTGCTGTTTCTGTTGTTGCGCTCAAAACTGAACTGGCAACTTGAATCCGTCGTTTCGGTCAGTGATCAGTTCTAGAATCCTTAATGCTGTATGCTGCTGATGACGTTCACTTTCTTTAAGCCGCCTTCGCTTCTTCTGTGTTTCAACTGTGCATCTGTGGCATCATGTTGTTTTTGCTTCTATTGTTGTCGCATATGTTGTCTGTCACTTGCATTCTGCGGTCTTGTTGTTATTCTTGAAGCAAACTGCAAAGTACAATTTTCGACATTTAGTTAGTTTTATTAATAACAAAAAATATAATAGAGATTGGATATAGTGAACAGTAGAGTCTGGATGTAGTGAACTAGAACTTTAGTAAGTTTCGGTTTGAACAAAGTACAGTAGAGCTTGGATATAGTGAACTTCTTGTGAATTATAGATTTCTTTAAAACGGAATACACTAGAGACTGAATATAGTGAAGTAGGTCTTCCAGTTTGTCTACTGCATCAATTAATTTAGTATTATTAAAAAAAAATACTGTGAGGACAGGATATAGTGAATAGTTTTTAATCTAAACCAAGGTTTTTTTCGGCTAATTATTGTTTTTATTTGTAAACAATTGTTTCAATTTAGATGTTTATTATATTGAGTGTTTACTATATTATGTGTTCACTTTAGCCCGATTTGAGTGTAATCACAGCTACGGATTTGTGTTTGTACACGGACTACAGTTATACCTGGCAGCAGTGGCACAGTTATACCTGTGGGTCATAAAACAAGACCGTTGTAATTTGTTTTATATTTATTTTTTTTAATGCAACTGCCGCAGATGTTTCAAGACACCGGACGGGTGCGGGGGCGGGCTGTATGTGTTGGGTGTTCGTAGCGCAGGTGAAAGCCGACAAAACGAAGCGAGATGAGGCTGACGCGATGCATATCACATTTAATATCCGTAATCACCTTGGCCAGCACCAAATCCCGTATTCAACTATGGGTGCTCCGCTGACAAGCGAGCCCGCAGCACACAGAACAGCACAGCAAAGCGCTCACTCGCACTTACGCTCGCTTATTCACGCGGCTGCTGCGCTGGCGACGACGACGTTGACTCCTTGTCGCTAACTTTGACTTTTGTTATATATTTTCTTTGGTTTAACCAAATGGTATTTATATTGTATTTTTACACACACGCGCGCACGCGGCCTCTAGCGTAGACTGTTTGTTGAGCACTGTATTTATTGTCGCTTTATTTTGATTATTTTGGATGTACAAAAAATTTGGCAGCGACCGAGCGACAACGCCGCCATTTTCACGAATGCGCGTGCAAAACGACAGTAAACGCGCAAGGGGCACAGACGTCGATAAAAGTGCGAGACAAAACGCAACGCTGAATAATTTTCTTTTGCCGTTAGAGGTCGCTAGCCATAAAGCATTGCCAGTCTTAAAAAGGCATATATAGTGAGCGGTAAGCTGCGTGCAAACAACTTCACGTCAGTATAAAAGAGCGCGCAGCCAACTTCACGTGAGTTACAATTTGCGCCCAGCCGACTTTACACAAGTTAAAAAATGTCATTGTGTTTCGGAATTCTCACGTTTTGCCGCCAACTTTACGTGTATAAAGATGATTGACCGCCTATTAGAATACGTTAACGAATATAATATATTCGCGATGAGTATTCTTTGTAAATGTAGTGCATCCAACAATTGCTGATCGCTATCAGCGTACGTCGGTCTGGTGCTAGTGTGGTACAGGCAAAAGTTGTTTTTCGTATTTTGTGGTTTATTTAAGGAAGGCACTCACTTAAATTCATTTTGCATAGGAACTGTGTACACCAGAGCGCATTTTTAACGTTAAACGCTACGTTTTTCTTGCCGAAAATCAACAATTGTGTTTTGGCGAACCGTCCACCGAAAGCAGATAATGTTTTTATATCAGTGTGACCAGCTTTCAAAAAGGAAAAAATCGACAGAAACTAAGGTATGTTAAATATATTAAAAGAAAAGTATATCGTTAATACAAATTTTTTTATGATGCAAAATGTTATATTAAAATTGTTTACTAAAGGGCCTTGAACTACAATACTTGAAAATTTACATTTTTAAGAAATTAAAACAGCTTATTGATGACAGCTAATTGTAAGTAATCGGTTACCTCCACATTTTCCTTTGTAAGTTGTAAAATGTGGTTGGTTTTAGGCGGGAGAATTTATCAACACTAGATTTATTTGAAAACACAATTTGGACGTTTGTTAGCTAAAATTTTAAAATGCTAAAAATTTTAAATTGCAAGTCGTTTAAATTAAAATTTAAGTTTATGGAAGTATTGTATTTACAACTTGTTATTTCACGCCACTGACCACTGTCATATTTTTATAGTTGTTGTTGTTGTTATTAACACGGCTAAATATACAGATAATAAACAAGTTAATGGAATTAATCAAAAGCATATACTTAGCAGTACGCAGCATTAAGCGTGTCATTCAGGTCTTTAGACTGGTCTTTTTATTGAAATAATATTTTTATATTAAGTATTTGCATTTCTAATTTTATGTTTTAAGATTAATAACTTATGAGTATAATTTATTATTCTAAACTAGCCGCATTACAGACATTTATTTACAAGTTCACCAAAACTTAAAATTCACGATGAATCTTAGGCGCTTTTCTGATGAGTTATGAGGAATTTTGATTAAATGGTCGAATTGTTGTTGACGCTATTGTTGTTCGATTGTAACCAAAATTGTAGGCCAAAACTGTTTTAGCTGCAGCTTTAAAACTGTTATCTTGAAATTTCGCATAATACGGACTAGAATTAAAATTAGAGTGCTTAAACGGAATTATCGAGGTGGGTTTTGTGGTTGTTGTTGTTGCTATTGTTGTCGGCGTACGATTTGCATTAAACTTCGCATTGAATTTTGCAAAGAATGGATGACTAAATGGATCTGCAGTTGTTCCACTTGTTCTTGTTGTTACAGACCGACGAGTTGTTGTTGTTGTTTTTGATGTTGAGGTGAAAAGGTATGGGCGTGGCGTTGTGGATAACGGCATAGATAACTTATTAAGAGGCGGGCGATTTGTTGTAATTTGACGAGTTGTTGTACTTGAACGAGTTGTAAACGGACGAGCTGTTGTAGTTTGACGAGTTGTTGTTATTGGACGAGTTGCTATTTTTAAACGAGTTGTTTCAATAGGTCGAGTTGTCGTAAATGGACGAGTTGTTGTAATTGGACGAGTTGTTTCAATTGGACGAGTTGTTGTAAATGGACGAGTTGCCGCTTTTGGACGAGTTGTTTCAATTGGACGAGCTGTTGTATTATATGTAGTGGAGGATCTAATGTACGCGCGGGCTGTAGTTGTTGTAGTTGGATAACGTGTTGTTGTCCATACGAAAGTAAATGGACGCCATGTTGTTGTGACTGAAGGAGCTGTAGGTCTCGTTGTTGTGAAGCGATTAGTGGAAATTGTTGTTGGTCGAGTGGTGGATCTTGTTGTTCTGGGCTGAGTTGTAGTAGATCGAGTAGTTGTCCTGGTTGCTGTGCCATGAGTTGCGTGTGTCGTTGTTGTTAGTCGAGTAGTTGGTCTTCGTGTTGTTTGGCGAATGGAACTTGTTTTTGTGAAACGAGTTGTGGGAGTTGTTGCAGTAGAACGAGCAGTTGTTGTTGGTCTCGTTGTTGTTTGACGAGTACTTGCTCTGGCTGTTGATGTTGGTTGACGAGAAGTTGGTCTCGTTGTTGTTGTTTCACGAGGTCTCGTTGTTGGTCTCGTTGTTGTCTGACGAGTACTTGCTGTGGCTGTTGATGTTGGTTGACGAGTAGTTGGTCTCGTTGTTGTTGTTTCACGAGTGATTGATGTTGTTGTTTGGCGAGTAGTTGGTGTCGTTGTTGTTATAGTAGGGCGAGTAGTGGGTCTTGTTGTTGGTTGACGAGTAGTTGGTCTCGTTGTTGTTGTTTCACGAGTGATTGATGTTGTTGTTTGGCGAGTAGTTGGTGTCGTTGTTGTTATAGTAGGGCGAGTAGTGGGTCTTGTTGTTGTTGGTTGACGAGTAGTTGGTCTCGTTGTTGTTGTTTCACGAGTGATTAATGTTGTTGTTGTTTGGCGAGTAGTTGGTGTCGTTGTTGTTATACTAGGGCGAGTAGTGGGTCTTGTTGTTGTTTGGCGAGTAGTTGGTGTCGTTGTTGTTATAGTAGAGCGAGTAGTGGGTCTTCTTGTTGTATGACGAGTAACTGGTATTTCAGTTGTAAATCGAGTTGTTGATTTCGTAGTTGTTGGACGAGTTGCAGTTTTTTGCGTAGTACGTTGAGATGTTGGACTCTTTGTAGTTGTTCTTCTCGTTGTGGTGGGAGGAAAAGGAAGGGCCGTTGTAAAAGGACGAGTTGTTGTTGAGCTAGTTATTGTTGTCGGCAGATGATTGACAGTAGTTGTCGAGGAAGTTGTGGCTGTAAATTTAATAATCTCTTGACGAAAACTGTCGCTGTTTACATAGGGATGAATTGTACCTTTAGTTGGCCTAGAAGTCGTGCTTATTTTAGGTCTATTAATATCTGTCTCAATGTTTGGCTTACTAAATATGCTCAGAAATGGATTAGATTCGTAGGCGTGACTAGTGGGCGACTGTGAGACGGGTTTACTAACTGAAGGGGCTTTAAGTTGGCTTAAGAATGGATTTTGATTATAGTTGGACTTTGGTGGAGAAACATTTTCAATAATGTTCTCGGGTTGTTTCTTCGGTTGTGGCTCTTGGTGTTGTGGTTGTTGTTGTTGTTGTTGGGGACGCAGTTGTTGCAGGAAGGGATTTGAGCCAAAATGATGATTAATTGATTGAGTAGAAGGCTTGGCAGAAACTTGGCTTAAATTTTGATTATGGCTGAATTTTGATGGAGAAACATGATCAATAATCTTCTCGGGTTGCTTCTTCGTTTGCTGTTGTTGGGGACGCAGTTGTTGTAGAAAGGGATTAGAGCCAAAAGGATGATTAACTGATTGGTCTGTCGACTTGGAAGAAACTTGACTTAAACGTTGTAGATTTGCAGAAACCTGAACCTGCTTTTGAGTTGCTTCTCCATAACGAGTGATTTTCCCGCCCTCGGCAATTTCATTGCCCTCGAAGCAATCACTTAGTTGGGCCAGACTTCGATGTCTACAGTGTGCATTGTACACTGTCCAGGCGGTGAAGCCATCTCCGGATAAGCGTGTGTGCTCCGCGTGTATAGTTTTAATGCACTCGACATCATCCGAAATATCCGAGTCCAAGAGTTGGTTGCAGTCAATGTGACAGGCCTTTGACTTTGCCCCACCCTCCTGGTGGTGGCACCAGTACAGATCGCTGATCTGAAAGAGTCCATGATCCTCGCTGCCATCTGTGTTAAGTCGACCCACAGCTGCCGTGTTGTACGAGGATTCATGCTCCGCGATGCACAACCAGGTGGCTAAATCCTGCATGGGAAACTTGTGTTTAAAATACAACTCTTGTGCCAATTCACAACGTTTATAAACTTTACCAGCTCGCTGGGGATTTGTATTGTGGTGTTGTTGATGGTGTTGATAGTGTTGTTGTTGTTGTTGTTGTTGTTGTTGATGATAGTGTTGTGTTGTGTGTTGTTTATAGCTAAACAAAGGATTCGCTGGCGTTGCTTGATACGCCTTTTGGGCGTAACCAATGGCATTGGGATGAGCCTGAACTTGAGGAAGTCTCAGGAAGGGATTACGCTGATAACTGGACGCTGATTGATAACTAATCAACTTCTGGCCGTTACTATAATAAGGATTAGGCGTTGTTTGAAGAGCATAACTGACTTTGACATCGCCATGAATCACATTGGGATGATTTGGAGTCACTGGGGCAATTTGTGGCTTTGTAAAACAGGCGGCAATCTGTTCATATCTTTGATTGCGACAATCCCGATTGTAGACAGTCCAAGCGTTGAAGCCATCGCCAGAGATTTGCGTATGTTCCTGATGGATTTTGCGTATGCACTGCACATCATCGGCAATGCTCGAGTCCAGGAACTGATTACAGGATGCATGGCAGCCTTTGCCTCCCCTTTGACTATCATGTGTGCACCAGTATAGATCACTGATCTGAAATAATCCGTGATCAGCACTGCCATCCGCATTGAGGCGACCAACTGCAGCCGTGTTGTACGAGGATTCATGCTGGGCAATGCACACCCAGGTGGGAATCTGTTGCATGGGCAACTTGTGCTGATAATACAGCTCCTGGGCCAACTCACAGCGACTGTAAACCTTGCCCTGGGAAGGTACTGGCTGATGGATTACCTAGAAGAAACAAAGATTTGCAAACAAAAATTAAGAGAAGCCGAAATAAAAAATATTTTAATTTATCTTTAAAATCAAGTGGAGAACAAAAACAATAGAATAACTCCTTGATTGTGTTTTTTGTAAACTAATTGAGTTTGAATGCAGAATGAATTTAGAGGCCAAACCATGATCAGAATGACATTCCGCTTGGAAATCGGATCATTTTTGGCAAAGCTAACAAAGTTTGAAGTTGGCCTATATGTTGACTTAGCACCTTTACAAGTCAAAAATGTTGCTCATTTTGGCATGATTTTTTACAAAAAAATGAAACCTTCCAGAATCAATTTTAAAGTGTTGTTTTATACTAATTTGGGTACCAGGAGTTGATTAAAAATAAAAACTCGATATTTAAAATTTTGAATTTTCGAAAAAGTAAAGGGGGGACCCTTAGCTCAAAAAACGATATTTTTAGCTAAAAAATTGTTTGATCGAAATTAATTTAATTTGAATGCAGAATGAATTTAGAGGCCAAACCATGATCAGAATGACATTCCGCTTGGAAATCGGATCATTTTTGGCAAAGCTAACAAAGTTTGAAGTTGGCCTATATGTTGACTTAGCACCTTTACAAGTCAAAAATTTTGTTCATTTTGGCATGATTTTTTACAAAAAAATTAAACCTTCCAGAATCAATTTTAAAGTGTTGTTTTATACTAATTTGGGTACCAGGAGTTGATTAAAAATAAAAACTCGATATTTAAAATTTTGAATTTTCGAAAAAGTAAAGGGGGGACCCTTAGCTCAAAAAACGATATTTTTAGCTAAAAAATTGTTTGATCGAAATTAATTTAATTTGAATGCAGAATGAATTTAGAGGCCAAACCATGATCAGAATGACATTCCGCTTGGAAATCGGATCATTTTTGGCAAAGCTAACAAAGTTTGAAGTTGGCCTATATGTTGACTTAGCACCTTTACAAGTCAAAAATTTTGTTCATTTTGGCATGATTTTTTACAAAAAAATGAAACCTTCCAGAATCAATTTTAAAGTTTTATACTAATTTGGGTACCAGGAGTTGATTAAAAATAAAAACTCGATATTTAAAATTTTGAATTTTCGAAAAAGTAAAGGGGGGACCCTTAGCTCAAAAAACGATATTTTTAGCTAAAAAATTGTTTGATCGAAATTAATTTAATTTGAATGCAGAATGAATTTAGAGGCCAAACCATGATCAGAATGACATTCCGCTTGGAAATCGGATCATTTTTGGCAAAGCTAACAAAGTTTGAAGTTGGCCTATATGTTGACTTAGCACCTTTACAAGTCAAAAATTTTGTTCATTTTGGCATGATTTTTTACAAAAAAATGAAACCTTCCAGAATCAATTTTAAAGTGTTGTTTTATACTAATTTGGGTACCAGGAGTTGATTAAAAATGAAAACTCGATATTTAAAATTTTTAATTTTCGAAAAAGTAAAGGGGGGACCCTTAGCTCAAAAAACGATATTTTTAGCTAAAAAATTGTTTGATCGAAATTAATATAATTTGAATGCAGAATGAATTTAGAGGCCAAACCATGATCAGAATGACATTCCGCTTGGAAATCGGATCATTTTTGGCAAAGCTAACAAAGTTTGAAGTTGGCCTATATGTTGACTTAGCACCTTTACAAGTCAAAAATTTTGTTCATTTTGGCATGATTTTTTACAAAAAAATGAAACCTTCCAGAATCAATTTTAAAGTGTTGTTTTATACTAATTTGGGTACCAGGAGTTGATTAAAAATAAAAACTCGATATTTAAAATTTTGAATTTTCGAAAAAGTAAAGGGGGGACCCTTAGCTCAAAAAACGATATTTTTAGCTAAAAAATTGTTTGATCGAAATTAATTTAATTTGAATGCAGAATGAATTTAGAGGCCAAACCATGATCAGAATGACATTCCGCTTGGAAATCGGATCATTTTTGGCAAAGCTAACAAAGTTTGAAGTTGGCCTATATGTTGACTTAGCACCTTTACAAGTCAAAAATTTTGTTCATTTTGGCATGATTTTTTACAAAAAAATGAAACCTTCCAGAATCAATTTTAAAGTGTTGTTTTATACTAATTTGGGTACCAGGAGTTGATTAAAAATAAAAACTCGATATTTAAAATTTTGAATTTTCGAAAAAGTAAAGGGGGGACCCTTAGCTCAAAAAACGATATTTTTAGCTAAAAAATTGTTTGATCGAAATTAATTTAATTTGAATGCAGAATGAATTTAGAGGCCAAACCATGATCAGAATGACATTCCGCTTGGAAATCGGATCATTTTTGGCAAAGCTAACAAAGTTTGAAGTTGGCCTATATGTTGACTTAGCACCTTTACAAGTCAAAAATTTTGTTCATTTTGGCATGATTTTTTACAAAAAAATGAAACCTTCCAGAATCAATTTTAAAGTGTTGTTTTATACTAATTTGGGTACCAGGAGTTGATTAAAAATGAAAACTCGATATTTAAAATTTTGAATTTTCGAAAAAGTAAAGGGGGGACCCTTAGCTCAAAAAACGATATTTTTAGCTAAAAAATTGTTTGATCGAAATTAATTTAATTTGAATGCAGAATGAATTTAGAGGCCAAACCATGATCAGAATGACATTCCGCTTGGAAATCGGATCATTTTTGGCAAAGCTAACAAAGTTTGAAGTTGGCCTATATGTTGACTTAGCACCTTTACAAGTCAAAAATTTTGTTCATTTTGGCATGATTTTTTACAAAAAAATGAAACCTTCCAGAATCAATTTTAAAGTGTTGTTTTATACTAATTTGGGTACCAGGAGTTGATTAAAAATAAAAACTCGATATTTAAAATTTTGAATTTTCGAAAAAGTAAAGGGGGGACCCTTAGCTCAAAAAACGATATTTTTAGCTAAAAAATTGTTTGATCGAAATTAATTTAATTTGAATGCAGAATGAATTTAGAGGCCAAACCATGATCAGAATGACATTCCGCTTGGAAATCGGATCATTTTTGGCAAAGCTAACAAAGTTTGAAGTTGGCCTATATGTTGACTTAGCACCTTTACAAGTCAAAAATTTTGTTCATTTTGGCATGATTTTTTACAAAAAAATGAAACCTCTCAGAATCAAATTTGAAGTGTTGTTTATTATTAATAATATCATAAGGAGTTAAGCAAACGTTAAAACTCGATATTTAAAATTTTGAATTTTCGAAAAATCATATTTGGTATTTGAATTAGTTACCTGCTGGTTACCCAGTTGGATTCGGTGGGGTTGCAGATAGGAGGCAGCTACCTGCAAGGCATGGTTGTTATGTACATGTGTCGATCCTGGCTGACAACCTGCCACGTATGCGGCTACGTCCTGGCGACAATATGTGTTGTACGCCTGCCAGGCAGTGAATCCGTTTCCCGAGATGCGTTGATGCTCCGCATAGATCTTTCGCACGCACAAGACATCGTCGGCAATGTCATCGTCCCGCAGGCGAGCACAACTCAGACCACAGCCCGCACCTTGTCCAGGTGGCGAGCACCAATAGACATCGCTGATCTGGAAGATGCCATGGGAACTACCTGAAGGTCCAGTTCCGCCACCGAAGGCAGCTGTATTCAGGTCACTCGAGTGCTGGGCAATACACACCAGGGTGGCAACCTGAGCTGCTGGTAATCCATATTGATGCTTCAGGATTCCAGCCAATTCACAACGCTCAAAAACTCGACATGAAATCAACTTAAGCTGCAGAAGCAGCAATAAACAAATGCTGAGTGGGATTAAACCCAGAGTTGACGACATCTCGCGTTGCTTTGACACTTGACTGCCAAATAAGCAGGCCTTTATATACTT
The DNA here is from genome assembly GCA_035043635.1 of Drosophila rellima. Taxonomy (NCBI): domain Eukaryota; kingdom Metazoa; phylum Arthropoda; class Insecta; order Diptera; family Drosophilidae; genus Drosophila; species Drosophila rellima. The sequence continues at coordinate 305,529 of JAWNMV010000529.1, forward strand.
TATATTCAACAGTCCTTTTGTCAAAGATAAATGTGAATTTGAAGTTCAATTTAAATTTTAAATTAATTCACATTTGACGCGTTTCGTTTTTTTTGCCGCGTTTCGTTGCGTGCGTTAGCGCGTTTCGTTGTCTACTGAACAATTCGATGCGATGGCGATTGAGATGGAGACGATGCCAGCTCATCTTGAGCCCAAAGTTAGGTTGGGGTTCGATTTGAATATATGACGACCGCACACAGTGACCAATTCGGCTGAATATCTACTTAAAAAATAATTGTTTTTCAAGATGATTTTCTTCTTCTCAAAGAGTTACTCAATAAGGGAACTTTTAAAAATAATTTATTTAGTAAGTTCCTTTTATGAAAAATATTAACCAAACTGTTTTTTTTTTTTGAGAGTTAAGTATTTTTTTTACTAAGAAAGTTTTCTCTAACTTTAATATTTTTTGTTTGGTTAGCTTTGATAAGTTTATTTGAGCAGAGGTAGTCGCTGAAGTTCATTTTTATGAATTATTAAATTAAATTTAAATATAGGTTCGCTAACTTAGCTGTTTTGCTCACTGTGCAACGATGCCAAACTGGTTGTAGCTTTGTCTCTGTTGTATGTTGCATAATTATTGACCAAGTCTATAGGAAGAACTAAAAGGTGCTCGATTGCTTTGTCCAAAGTGTCCACGCGCGAAAGAGCTCCAAATATTATAGAGGAAGGGAGAACGGAGGAGAGTTAAAGATGCGAAAGTTTTTGGGAGCAGCTATTAGCCATTAGCTAGAAAATTGCTAATGAATTTAATTTACAATATTTATAAAACAACGGCAGCATTTAAGCGATTCGCAGATAGAACGGGTTAAGCGCGAATTTTTCTAGCGTTTTAAAACGCGTGCAACACGCCCAGTTTGCAGTTGATCATTTGATCAGTTTTAGCTGTCAGTCGAAATGACTGGCAGTCCCAGTATCAGACTCTGAGTGTCTCAATCAGATGGAAATCAAATACCTTGTCGCATTGTTGATCTTTTCAGCGATTTGTGTTTGCATATCTTTGACTTGGTCAATCCTCTGTGTTCATCTCATCTCAACTCATCTCACCAGTGTGTGTCTTACTTAAGCTTCAAGATTTCATAGCGTCTACAGGTTTTAACAACTGTATTTAAACCATGATTTAATTAGCAGCTTAGCGCAAATTTTAAAAAACTTTTTTCTTTGTTAATTTTATTTTCATTTTGATTTGTAGTCATACGAGTAGTGCCATTGATTGATTCATTTAATGAATATCTTATGTTTTTCTTTTACTCACCATTGATTGGTCTTGAACTTGGCTTGGCTCAGATCAAGGTGTAGGCAAAGACTTTCAGCTAATAGCTTGGCTCAAGTAAAGTAACTTTTGTGGTTGACAAATTGAATTTCAGCAGAGTTCTTGAGAAAATCAAATTGTGTGTTTAAAAATGTAGTTGGACAAATTTCATTGGAATTCCATTATGAAATTTCGTATTTATACTCATTTTAATTCAACAGTTTTTAGTACACACTAAATCACAATATAATAAAATCACATTTAACAAATAAATTATATACAAAATTCGAGGACAATTAGAGCAAATTGTTACTTTGATTATAATAATAATGTAAATAAAAATAATTAATAATTAATAAAAATAAAATACATTCATAACATTTAAGGTACTCGTATACTCTTCCCTTCTCCTTATTTTAATGGCGTCTCCGCTGGCCTCCCCCTCTGAAATATATAATAGATGAGACTTAAAACTGCCACGCCCACTCCGCCGCATAGTCCCGCCCAGTGGACGATGTTCAGCGTTTTTAGCGTATTGATGAGTTTCTTTTTGAAAAACTTGACCATTTCGCCATTCAGTTGAATACCCTGTAAATTGTAAGATTAGGAAAAATTAAAAGAAAATATTAAACAAAATATTTTTTTGATGTTTTTAACACAACTTAATAATAGCACCTTTTTTAGTTCTGAAGTAATAACTCAATTGAATTTTCATGATTTTGCCATTTATCCAGATCATTTTTCTCAGGTTTGATTTTTTAAATTCATAACTCTTATATGGTAAACATATATAATAGGTATTAATGGTATAATCTTTGGCTACTGACCTCCTCTACCCAAATGGCGGGCATTAGCACTGTGGTCAGATTCTCTGTGATGGTTATCCGATTAATGCTCTTCAAGAACATATTGAACTGCACCCTCTTCCCGCCTTGCAGCGGCGTGCCCGTTAACTATATCATTGTATAAAGTAGTTGATATTAAACGTCGTTATCGGGGTTCAAGGATCGATGAACATGCTTACCGATTGCACATCCACAAAGGTCTGATGCTTCTTGGCATCGGGCTTAAGGCCTCGGATCATCTTCCTATATTCATTCGAGGCGCCAAGCATGTGAGGCAGCGTCAAAATAACTGGCGCATCTGCAATAAAAATAATATAATTTTTAATGTATGCAATAATCCATGAAATTGTGCACTAAATTAAAATTAAGATGCCAATGGAGCAGATAAAAATATTTACAAATTATAAACAGGATTTTTACCCCAATTTATATTCAATTTTAATATAAGTATTCTGAATACAAAGTGAAGTTCAATGGATTTATAGGCGAGCAACGACCTGAGCGGCAAGTTAATAAATAATTCATATATATATAGTTAAGTACAGATAGCGCGGAAGTTAATGATTTAATTGTTTATTTAGTATTTATTTATTTACCATAGTGTTAGCATTGAACCAATTTGTGAGAGTTTCCTCATATGGACGCAAGACAAATATTTCAGATGCTTATTAATGAAACTGTTAACTCACGTTTTGCCAATTAAAAGCCAAGAATCTTAAGTTTAAACGTGCGTCTAGCAAACACCCAAACAAAATAAAATTAAAATCAAAATGAAAAAAGAAATAATACGAGAAATACTCGCAATAAAGAATATGGAATTTAATGCTTCAATTTGTAGAGCGCTCTCGAGAAAGATCATAATGGAGCCGATGAGCACTTCAGAAGCCAACAAACCAGCGGTCAACACTTTTCATTTCAAATGCGCAATTTAAATTCTCTTCTTTTTCATTTTGTTTCTTTATTTTCTGCAACTGCTTGCTTGAAGTGTTAATTAAGAAATTAACAATCAATTGGAATGGGTCAATAAACGACGCATCAGTAGACACAGTCATGAAGTTATTTCTAAGAATCGATTATGAAATACCCTTTTTGTATTTTCATCTTTCGTAATTTAATTTTGTTTCGCAACAAACAAAACAAAATTTAAATAGGTTTATTCAATAGATTTGGTTAAAAGTTTTACATACTCTGTCATAATAATAGTCTTAATATTACAGATTGCGATCAATTAATTTATCGATCCACACAATTGGAATTTACTTCGAGCGTGTGCAAAGCTCGATTTATTTTTTGAGATGGTATTAAATATGCTTGAAGGAATTTGATATTATTTTAAGTTTTATTGTTATGATTTGAATTTGATGAGCTGTGTGTTTATGAGCTGATTTTGCACATCCAATTAACAGAAAATCAATGGATATCAAATGACTTAAATACACACTGAGCTTGTTTAAAACTGGACTTTGTATGGAAACAATGGCATTCATATTGATAATAATAACACTAAAGCATGTTTCTGCAATCATGCGGATGCTGGGGGCGGTTCTACAGTAGTCTTTGCATATGCCAGATAAGTATTAGCATAAGAAACATACAATAAAATATGTATAATTATATACTAAGCAAACACGTTAATCTTAGGCGAGGCGTAAACAAGCATGTCAAGCATTTCCGGATATTCTGGAATCATTTAGCATATATTTTTTGTGCTTGTGTTTATTCAAATCTGCGAAATTGAAAGTTGATAGTCGTTTCTGTCCGCTTGTTGAGTTTAATTTTGGCTGTGACAAACGCGGCTAGATAATGAGATATCCAACTCTTATTTTAGTTGCCCCTTCGAAAGGGGTAGTCTAATTAATGCCCATATTAATGGGCCCAGAAGTCGTTAGCATATCGAATACCTAGTCAAGAAGCTGTCAAATGATTATTTTATTCACATAAATAATAGGGCAATTATATTAAAACGGATTTATCTGTCTATTTATATATAAGTATAAAACTCTTTGTCCTGACTGACTCACTGACAGATCTTTGTGGAGCCCAAACGGAAAGAGCTAGAATATCATCGGGTTATCGGTTATCAAATAAATATTGTCGTTTTTTTTTTGAGAAAACGGAGCTTAACTCACAGATTGTTCATTTCCCCGCCAAAAAAAATCGGTCTTTGATTTAAAATTTGAGCTTACCCAAACATGTAGTCAAATCCAAAGCACCTGCATAGAGACATCCATTTTTACGTTTGATGACATTCGCCAATTTGTCAACACAAAAGCATTCGTTGTCGTGTTCGGGTCCAATGTCGTTGATAAAGTTCTCTCCGATGGAGTATCTGAATCCGGGAATGCCCTGGTACTGTATATCCGACTGATAGAACAGCTGAACAGATCGACAAATATCCGCACTGAAGATATACATGGAATCGCCTCGCTGTCGAAATGGGGGATACGAGGAGGCATCTGTGCCATTGATCTGATTACAGACCGAAGTTTCTCCCTCGCCATTGCTGCCATTTAGCCACACCTGTAAGTTGTGCGAGTCGTCGAGTTTCTGTATCTCCAACACCTTCATAGCATCTCCTTTGCCAGTGTGCACCTCGTATACCTCGTGGCCAGAGCCATTTTTCTAAAGAACCCAAAAATAATTGAAATATATTAGCAAAAGCCAACTATCGTAATAGCTTAAACTTTTGTTAAATAAAATCTCTTCTCAGATTTTATTTTTAAACTAAGCTAGAATATTTAATTTGGTTGAATGGCAACTCACATGTCCAAAGAAGGAGAAGGCCAAACTGCCATCGCTTTGCTCTCGAATTGTCTTGGAGCCGCTTTCCTTGATCTGATTGCAAATGGCCTTGGCGATTCCCTGAGGATTGATGCAGAAACGGACGCCATCGAAGAGATACTCCCTCACCGAGGTGTGGACAAACATGGAGCGGGGATCATTGAAGACTGCCTTGAGATTGGCATTGAGATGGACCAGCAGCAGAGCCAGGCCCGGATCGTTCTCACTGATTTGCAGCACAGACTGTAAAAAGCGAAAGTTAAAGGAAATTGATGGATGAGTAAAGTACCTCAGGAAAGTAATGGGCCAAAAACCAGGAAAGAGGCGGCAAAAAGCAGTAGCGGGACAATTAGCCATCGAAGTTAGTTAATTTGATAAATAAAGCGTTTGCTGGAAGCTTAACCAAATTAATAGGCAGTTAATTGGCAGGCGGGTAAAAATTGTTATTATTAATTACTTAAACTGCTGCGGATAGGGTAAAATGAAGTTAACTGACGGTTGACTGACAACCAAGTCGAATCGATCACAGCAACGCTGTTGATATTCAGTTCTTAATTTATCAAAATATTTTTGCACTTGACAGTAGTTCTCTTAGCCAAGGTTCATGCCAATCAATATGAATTGTGTTATTCATTTGGATGATAAGTTGTGTGGTGTTGTGTGTGAACTTGAGTTTAATGAGCAAAATTGTAATTAATAATAAACATGCATTGGTAGAAATAGGCAATAGATAGAAATAGGCAACTGACAGATATTTGTTGTTTAACTTACTTTGACATCTTCAATAAGGCTGATTAAGATGCCGTTAACCCAGCTAAAGGGCGCTATAATTGTTATTAACATTAATATCCATGAACAGCTAATGACATTTAAGCCTCAAGTTAAGTCTACGACTTGAGGCTTAAATGCCAAGGTGAGTTAGTTAACGCAAATAGAAATTCAAGCGCAACGTTTGACTTTTCTTTACAAATTATTATCATTATTATATTTTAAAATTTACATAAAAAAATTAAACTACTTGTTGATTTTTATCTAGAAAATTAAAGTATATGTTTTATTCTTATTTATTTATTTTATTTTTTGGCTAAATTTCAGGGGATGTTCGAGCCATGACCTAACTCAACCTCTGCACTCTTAACTAAGGTAAGTGAACACATAAATCAACAAGAAAAGCTTAATTACTTTACGTTTATCTGGGGTGAATTCTTGACCAATAACTATATATGCAAATGTCATGAAATCGATTCAGTTATCAGATACTATCATCTGGCATAAAGAAGAGGCACAATGGGAGCTCAAACTAAATGGCCTAGGCAATAATCCAATTGTCAAAGTAAAGATTGTATCTCTATTCATATAGAAGTATTCATTACTTAACAAACTATATAATCGACTTAATTAACTCGAACCCAAAACCGAAACCGAAACCGAAACCGATACCGGTAAACCATAAATAAGGTTGACCCATCATGCTGAGTTTGGTTTGAGAATGTTGTTGATATAATATATAGGTACATATATTGTTGGCTGTCTATAGAATTAGTAGTAAATAAAATTACTTTACGTTTCCCTCGAATGCGCTCCATCAGACGCTTTAAAACCCGCACACCGGGAGTTCGATTTAGGCGCGAGTTCAATCTATTTGCAAAACCCTGTAAGATATCAGTGATTTCTCTTTCGAATACTTGCAAAAAGGCCTGTAAGATGCGTCAGAATTATATCAATCTCAATATATTTCATATGTAAATATAAGATAGTTTATATATCTATCTATCAATTACTTCTACTCACATTCATATGCATATTGAGTGCCACAATGCGATCGCTTTGTGTATAGGGAGCTGAAGCATCCTCATCAAAATCGAAATGCACATTCTGTACATAGCTTATCTTTGATCCGTCTCGGGAGAAATGCTTAACCTTCTTCTGCCGATATTGTCTGCGGAATTAAAAAAGTTACTCTTAAAAGTAATATATTATTTTTTTAATTTTTATGTTATTTTTCACTTACTTGTAAACATATGGCCCAATTTCTTCAACAATGGGTATTGCGCCGTGTTGTATCATTTCGGGATTTGTTACATTGAAAATGTATACCTTAAAATTCAGTGGTTGTGGTAAATTGACAAAGCGTTTGTATTGCTCAGAACCATCGGATATGATAACACTCTAGAGATGAAAGACCGAGAGAATATGATAAATTATATTCACATTCAAAAAAAATTGGTTCTTAAATCACAGATATTTTCAACACGTTGTCAGTTGAATTTTTCAATCGATGGTTAATTAACATTTATTAAACAACATTATCGTTTTGTTTATTGCCGTCTTACCCACACTAAATATATGACGGCCAAAATGATGAATTAGTGATCAAAAAAGTCTCATCGCTAATATGACGACTATGTACCAGTTTCCTCTCTTCCACTTTAATAAGACAAAACACAAAGAAAAAAACAACCAATAATATTTTCAAAAACACATTGCATTCCAATATTATAATTGATTTATATATTTTTTTTCATCCAATTTTTATTGTGTGCTACGAAGTATTAACATTTGTTGCCGTTGACATTTAAGAGCAATGACCAAGGAGAAAAACAAATTAATTATGCAAAAATTTGTAAAATATGTGTTTATTATTGACTAGCATCAACAGTAATTATAGTGCCTTCTGAATATAAACAAATATATCGACTTGTGACCCTGCAAGACATTTAACACTCGGTAGTGCCTTTACTAGGAGTCTCAATAAATATTTACAATTCCCTTAAAAGGTCAATATATAAATATAATAAAAACAATTGGCAAAAAATAAAACTTAACAATGAATACTCTACGAAACATGACTAGCAATATAATTTTCCGATGGGGTTAAAGTCATGCCACGTATGTACATTTTTACAATTGAAGAATTGTCAAAAAACAGAAATCTTCGAAAAACGACATAAAAATAAGTCGACAATTTCAAGGTCAATGCACATGAAGCGACTGTCGCGACTGTCGCGACCGTCGAGTCGGACGCACTCAACTGTCAGCACAATATCGAAGAGCATACAAAACGTTTGATTAACCTTAAGAGCTCCTAACCAAAGAGAGCCCAAGATAGCCACAATATCAACGCATTGACACTGGCCCAAAATTCAGTTGGCAGCTAAACAAAATAATCATAAAAATACAAAAAAACACAACAAAATAATTATTGCGAAATTGACCAATTTTAACAATGTGTCGGCGCAAAGCAGAAATAACAACAACAACAACAACAGCTCATCAAAGTCGAAGCGAGTGCCAAAACGTGACTGAAATTTTAAGATTTTCGAATGCAAATACAAAATGCTGAGCATAACGCGGTTCAGAATGTGATCAGTGATGGGGTCAATGCGGCGTATGCGTAATATTTAATTGACGCGGCTTTCTAGATGACATACATAAGTACTCAAAGTAGTATACACAGGGCTTATGACAATGTCTGTTCGTTCGTACACCAAGATCTCTTTATTTTGTTTGTTTTAGATTATTTTTAATTTTTTTCGCTTTTTCTGTTATTAATTACTTTTAATATTTAATCAAACTATTGCTTGTTATAGGCCCGTCGTTTTGCGGATCAGCTCACTGTATCGAATAGATACAATAGAAAATCGGTTGATAATCAACCTTTAGTATGAGAAACTTCATTACTTGTCAAAAAACAAACTATAAAATATACAGAATTGTGCAATTTATATCAGTGTTATAAATGCATTAAATCGAATTCATCCTACAATAATAAAATATATTCCATTAAAATTGGAAACTAATATTTAAAAAATTTCAATAATAGAGATAATCTTTTGTCCAGTTTATTTTAAATTTTTGTTACATTATTAAATCGATTGCAAAATATACGGATACTGAACATTAAACAGACGACAGTTAAACAGTTGGCGTTTTTAATTGTTAATTGTTGTAGCTTTCTAGATGACATAAATATTTATGGTAATTGTAATCGACATGGCCTTTTAACCCATTGCACAAGAGCATGAACAACGTCAACTGCTTAAAAATCGAGCTGCAATTGACCATTGAGGTACTCGTTCTTCAGGTGCTTTGAATCTTAATTAAGTTTGCTTTGCTGTGGTCTTATTTGCTTTGAATTTCAAATAGAAATTGTTTTACACACAAAATCGCCTTCAACTTGAAGGCGACAATAGCCTTAAAAAAGTGCTGCTTTTCTTGGCCACATTAAGTTGAGTTTTAACAATTCTAGATTGCATCTGACAGATACGCAAGACACGGAACTTGGAATGGCTCTCATAAAAAACAATGAATGACATGAGAGTTGACCTCAGTCATGGGCGCCAGGTCGCTTATAAGCCGGGCAAGGTTCCCAACCACAAGTAATAGTATAATTCGAGTATCACTGAAAACATGACAACCCTAAAAATTATTGTGACTTCGGCTGCCATGGGCAGGGCCAGGCCAATTAAAAAGTGATGTGCGCATTCTAATTACGTTAACAATAAACTGAACAACAACAACTGAATTGTGAATCGTTAATCGTGAATCTGGCAATGAGTCAATTTTCATCCGGCAATTTTCGCCTTGAGTATTCACAAGAGTACCAACTGCAGATCTAAGCTCAGAGACAAATCAAGAGTAATTAGAGTAAAGAGTTCCACATATGTGGTTTCAGTTTAAACTTTTCCCTCGTTGAAAGTTTCATCGCTTACCACAAAAATAAATTCATTTTCAATTTAATGTGATGAAGGCATGACATTTTGTCTAAGTGCTTTCATCATGCGATTATAGAAATAGATTAGATATGTATGCATTCATTGAGTTATTTTCATTTCATCAAACTTGTTTTGTCCAGCAATTTGACTACAGACATTCCCAATGCAGTTTTTAGCGTGTTCTGCAGTGTCATTTATTGCGATAACGAAACTCTGTTTTGGGCCCTGTTGTAACTTTTTAGATCGTCGAGAGATATTTGGTAATCACTATGGGCGGTGGTAATGAGTTGTACCTGCATTCGTGTTCTATTGAAGGTCGTGTTTGACATTGACAATTTTCAACTTGGACAGCCTAAAGTGCATTATGTAATCACTACAACTTTTAGAACTCTGAATCATTCATTTTCATTTTCCAAATGGACTTGCGATTACACTGTTAAGATACTTTTAAAACTCCTTAACTTAATATAGTTTAACTTTCAAAGTAAAGAATATTTAACGTACATATTTAACGCTTCTAGAAGTGAATAAATAAACGCTGAGCCAAGTGAGCATCCAGCACAGTTTTAAATAAATTGTTCCTCTATGATAACTCTAATCTCTCTGATTGATAAATACATTGCGTCTCTATATCTAGGTTTATGTTCTCAATAATAAAGTAAGAAATAGAATAGAGTGATGATATTTATTGACAATTTATGAAAATCTAGCATTGTGTGTCAGAGAGAAAACTTGCAATTCGCAGATAAACAACTATCTCGAAGATAGAATTCTAGCACTGATTTACTATTTTGTGAAATTGTTCGACTCACCTGCTCGACCTTTTTGTGAATCATTGTGGGGAAGAGCGACCAACCACAATATCCACCCAGAACGGCAATAATGACGCCCAGGGCGCTGACAATTAGGGACCAATGGATCATTTTTCGAAACTCCAGTTAACTTCTGTTGATGATCAAGTGCTGTCCCATGGGCCAACTTGTGAACCGGGCTCAAAAAGATATTTGCTTCAACTTCAACTTGAATTTAGCCGGCAATTCAATCAGCGCATAGTTTTGTAGTTTATTTCATTGAAGTCGCCTGACCTACGTCAAGATAGTTGTTGTTGTTGTTGTTGTTGTTTTGTTGGTTATTTAGGGTGCCGAAACAAAGCGCACTATTTATAAGATATACGCGCTTTCAGGTTTTGCCTTTTTTTGTTATATATATGTAAACTTATACATATATTTTGAAATAAACAAGTTGTTGAATGCGCTGCGATGCGTTCGTTGTTGTTGTTGTTGTTCCTGCTGTTGTGGTTGTTGTTGTTGTTGTTGGGGTTAGCTTTGGCTTCGTTCACTTTACTTCACATCGGTTCGGCTTAGTTTGGTTTGGTTTGGCTTGGCTTATATGTATAAATATGTACACATATAAGAAATATTGTAATTTATAATGTCTTTTATTTTTTTCGGTTGTCGTAGTAAAAGCGTCGAAAAAACGAGTTTTCGCCTAAGCGCTGTGTTAGGTGAAAGCTTTTGTTTTTTTTTCTCGTTTTTTTGTATAAATATATTTGTGACTAATTTAATTGGGTCGACACTTTGACGCGCTGAAGCTCATCCACGAACTGACAGCTCAAGATATTTGCGACACATTTTTATTTGTTCTATATAACACACACACATGCACATGCACACACAAACACACACACACACACACACACACGTGAATTGAACGTAACAGGGTTTCAGATATTATCTAGGGTGGGATATATCGGCTATGAGGAACGATTAAAATCACCACACATTTATTTAACAGGCGCACGCGAATCGAAGAAGGTCAAGCATTGAGTTAATACTCTTTTCACTTTGTAATTTAATTTATTTTTTGTTGATTACCGGGAATTTTTGGTAGTTCGGTAGTTTGGTTCGTTGTTTACAGAGATCGTTGCGCGGATGGAAACAACGCGGCGCTTGGAGCAACCGTAAACGACTGCCAAAGTTCAAGACAAGCTCAGAGCAAAGCGGCGTCATTCGCCTCAAATTGTGAGCAGCTGGCGACCTCCTCTCCTCTCCTCTCCTCTCCTGCTCCTCTACACTCGGAGAAAAGTGCACTCAAGTTATCGAATTTTCACTTTGATTTCGCTATTTTGCCCTATAATAGTCAGTGTTAAGTGTGTGCACATTAGTTATAAATTAAGTATGATTAATTTTGTGTTTATTTATTTATAAAATGCCAACATAAATCAATTAATTAATCAACTTTTCGTTAATACAAAATATTTTAATATTAAATTGTATAGCATTGATTGTAAGTTTATTGATTCATAAATAATAAATATTAATTTATTATATTAATTTTATATATTATTTATATTTATATATTTATATTAATTTAAGTTAAATCAATTTGTGTTTTTTTAAATTTTAATACATTTTCTATTTGAATGTATTATGATAAACTACATATTCTATATGTTATTTACTTTTCGTTTATTTCGTCCAGTGTAAGACCTCTGAGCGATCAGTCTGCACAGGTAGCCCACATTATTGTCTGTGAAGAGAATCAGATAGAGACGGATAGATAGTGAGGGAGAGGGAGAGGGAGAGCAAAGTGAGTGCCACATTGACAGCCGAAAGAGTTGAATCGTTGTTGGGTCTGTCCCAAGTCCCGGGTCTTTAATGATGCTGCGACTTGTTGAGTTGTTGCGGTTGTTGCTGTTGTTGTTGTTGTTGTTGTAACTGTGTTGCTGATGAGCAACACGTTTTTATGTTGCTTTGTGTGTAATTTGGTTATAAAAATATGGGTGGCTCATTAGCAAATTAGTGCAACTAAATTCGTCTTTATTTTTTTCTTCAATTTCATTTTTGAGTTTGTTTAAAAATTTCGTTAATTTATGTTTGATTTTTTTTTAAATTTAGCAAGGCTTTAGTTTTGGGATCTGTGTATCATAATAAAAATTACCCCAAAATGTGTAAATACATATATCCTCGCTTTTTGTCAACTATTTTTAAGGTCAGATTGCTGTCCCTCTCTCCCTCTCACTCTTTCTCAATTAGAGATGTCTCTTCGATGTCTCTTTGGTTTTCTTTCAAGAAAGAGTTGGACAACATTGGAGCTCTCTTTAAAACCCGCGTGGGTGCATTTGTTGAGTGGCAGAAAAAAGACACAAAAAATAAGCATAACGCATTAACAGGTTTTTTGGTTTTGCTTTTGGTTTTGTGCGTGCCACGAATTTTATAAAAGGCCCAACAACAACAACAACAGCAACAGCAGCGGGTGAAGCTTTTGTTGAACTTGACACGATTGTTGTTGTTGCTGTTTATTGTTAATTTACAGCTGTTGTTGTTTTTTCTGTTGCTAATATAAATTGCCGCTCAGTGGTTGTTGTCGTTGTCGTTGCTTTTGCATTAGTTATTGTGCAAAAACGTAAAGCTTTAAATATTCAGCGACTGAAAAAGAAAAACAATAATCAAATTCGGATAATAATAGAAACTTTGACATTACTAAAATTCATTAACAATAATATTAATCACAAATTATTTGTTTATTCTTAATTTTTCTAGATGCTGCTAGATTTTATTTATAAGCTTATAAGTGTGACTTGCAAACTTGCCAGCTCCTAAGTAAAGGTTCTAGACTTTTAATTAAAGTAATGGTGCCAACATAACGCCCACGTTCCCTTTAATTATTTTGTAGCACTATTTACATTTAGCCTAGTATTTGAAGTGTCCTGAACCCAGTTTCTTATTTGCGTGCAGTTCGTTGATATCGCAATTTAAATATTTATTGCATTTTGCATGCCTTGCTTGTCACTTGGCTAGCGAGCAAAGCAACTGGCACATCCTTTTTACCCATGAACTTACACACAGACATTCAGTGTGTCCTCGTTTGTGTGACCTGAAAATTAAATTCTAATCTCGAGTAAATACCTAGAGTAGGGCGAAAGAAAGAAAACATTTTGGCAGTTTGTGCTCTACAAATTGATTGCATGTGTGTTCCGAGCAGAGACGCTTATATCGTATGGTGTAAAAATCAAATCGAAATCTTAGACATTTGATATGAATGAAGTATGAAATTTCACACGGCAGGCGATGTGATTCAAGAACAATCGAATCGAATCGAACTCAACATGCAAAAATATCCTCATCGATGGCGTGCGACGGCATTTGCAATTTATAGATAATTTGATATGTGGTGATGTCAGGCAGGCAGTCAGTCAGTCAACCAGTCAGTCACTCAATCAGTTTGCCAGTCAGTAGTAGCTCAACGATTGCCAACTGGCACAAGGACACGGCAGGTAGAAGTTTGTTTATATGTGATTCGGAATGCATTTCTAATTTTTACTATGCTTGCAAGTTGCAACTGCAAATCAACGGGGGCCTCAATAAAACAACACCAAAAAATCCATTGCTTAAAATGCAATTAAATGGATTAAGCGGCAGGAAAATGCAATGAGCATCAAATGAGGACAACGCGGCGTATGAGCAATGCATATAAAAGGCTCTTCACTCTGCTTGTAGTGAGTAGCGACATTTATTATCAGGGTATTCGTATGATTAGCATAATATTTTTTTTTTAATCTGGTTCTTAAATTTGTCTTCGTTGTTTTTCTTAACATTATTTATATTTGTATATATTTTATTGTACAATATTAGACATAATATTAAAAGTTTAATCTGAAGGGGCAATACAGTTTTCAGAAAGTGCTAGCAACTATTTAGGCCTTCGACTCTATTGTACAATTTTTTTAAATTGAGTGTCGGGTATATTTAAGTCGGCGACTCGCAGATTGTTGTTTTTTTGTTTATTGCTGTTTTTTATTTTATTTTTTTTTTTTGTGTGTCTATCCAGAGAACAATGATTGGCATGGTCGCATGAACATGAACATGGTCAAAAGAGCCAAAGGCCTCCATCAAAGTCTTGACTCGACTCGACCGCTTATCGTGTTGTTGTCATCGTCTAGGGGCACTCCAAGGTGCATGGACATGGACATGTATCCTCCGTCTAGGCCTGGCCAATGTGAGCGACCGATTGATGAGCGGTTGACGCTCAACCTCCTTCAAAGTCCCATTCGTAAGTCTCTGTCTGTGTCCTTTGGAACTGTGTCATTTGGAGAGTGCTATAAGATGTATGTGCTCGACTCTTTTTCTCTTTTCCTATTGCTGTATCTTTCTGTCACTCGGCTGTATGTCCGTCTGTCTATCGCTCTCAATAAGTGGCACAAACGACAGGCTCAAGTGTATCTCATAGCCTGACAGGACATGTGTGTGTTTCTCTTTGTTTGTGTGCTACACTTTTTCAATTCACACATTCCAGTTGTTCTCCTTGTTGTTATTTTTATTGTTGTTGTGCCCTGCAGCAAAGCAATTCTGCATAATTGCCAGGCCCGTTGACTGCTTTTCAGTTTGACCCTTTGAACTGAACTTCAAGTAAGCCAATTGCTTGGGATTTGAGGATTTATGCAACTGAATAACGTAGTTACTCTATGCTCTACTAGATTATCTTCTCAAATCAACTGCGAGTTGAAGAATACGATTTTTGAGATTTAAAATGTAGAATTTTGGAAAAGGAAATATTTAGAGGGGAAAAATATGTGAACGAAATTTAAATTACATGCGCAATGAATTAAGAAGCAAAACCATGAGCAAAATGACATTCCGCTTTTTCGTTTTATACTAATTATGACATTATTGATAATTAATTGTGAAAACTTTAAATTTAAAAGTTTGAATTTTCTTAAAAGACAATTGACAAAAATCTTGAGACAAAATTGTATTCTTAAATTTAGTTGCCTAATTTAAATTAGTCTCAAAGTCTACAAAGTTGTCTGAGTAAATCTCAAATTTTCCTTACCATCGAATTCTAATAAATTTGTCAGAGATTTTTAGTTAACGTCAACGCCGTCAATTCCATAATATGAATTATTGAGCATTACGATTTCACACACACGCATAGATGCAGGACAAACACAATCGCAGTCGCAGTCGCAGTCGCAGTCGCAGTCGCAGTCGTTGTCCTTCGGAGCAGTCAGCCCAGGGACGCAATGCAGCCTGCAATGCTGGAGGCCATTAGTCTGAGGGAAGAAAACACAAGTAAGAAAGCTGTAGCCGACTCAGAGATACCTTAAGCACAGGTCCTCACACACACACACGCACTCTTACTGAACTCACGTAGACAACCATATGTCTGTATCCGGGATAAAAGAAAGAACTGAAATTCATTAGAATAATATTTTTCAGCTTTGATTTA
Source organism: Drosophila rellima (assembly GCA_035043635.1). Classification (NCBI taxonomy): domain Eukaryota; kingdom Metazoa; phylum Arthropoda; class Insecta; order Diptera; family Drosophilidae; genus Drosophila; species Drosophila rellima. The sequence goes on from JAWNMV010000529.1 coordinate 321,386, forward strand.
AAAAAAAACAGAGAGCATATTTTAAGAAGCTTTAACTTTTAGCACAGGGTATACAAATTAAACTAATGACAATATGGCGCGATGAATGAGAATCGTGAAAGGAAAACGCAGCTTGTTCAAGGCCCAAGCTCGTCCCTGTCCCGTACCTATCCCCCTCCCCCAGCCCTTCGTCTCCTTTCGCTTTATGCGACTCATAATACCACGCATACGCCGCGTTGCACTGCACGTTGCACAAAATCAAAACATAAACCGAGCGTAGAACCAAATCTAGTAGTTGCACTGGCTTTCAGGAGAAGAGGAGAAGAGAAGTGACGGCGGGGGTGAAGACGATTGGGTTTAGGTTCGGGGTTGTTTTAATTTTGTTTGGGTTTTTCTGCTGCACTTCGTGGCAACATCGTCGTCGGTAATTTCGCTCGTCAGGAGCGCGTGACCGGCCGCCGAGGAGAGTGAGTGTTAAAAAGAGAGAGAGAGAGAGAGAGAGAGAGAGCCGAAGGAGTTTCCCATCATGATGATGATGATGATGATGATGATGAACCAACATAATCGCAATTCGTGCAACGCTGGCAAAATTGCATTTCGTGCTTTCTGTTTTCAGTTCTGTTTGAGTTTCGAGTCCGTGCAGTGCCTGCGAGCGGAGTCAAATTCTGAGTCCGAATTCGAGTCCCGAGACTGAGACAGAGACAGAAGCAGCAGAGACTGAAGCAGAAACAGAGCCAGTGCCTCGGCCGAGTGCAAAAGTTGAGAAAAAAGCAAAAAGCAAAACAAAGTTAAAGCAAACAAGTGCAGTATCTAGTGTGAGTGCATTTGTATCTGTATCTGTATCTGTATCTGTATCTGAATCTGTGTGATAGCTAGATAGATACAGAGATACTTACACATTCGCACCCCCCGTGAAAAGTGAAAACAAACCAGGCCAGCGCGAGTGCAATTGAAAATTGTCAATCGTAAATTGTAAATTGTAAATTGTAAATTGAAAATAAAATTGCCAGAAAATAAATAAAAATCGTAAAGATTTCTTAAAACTACGACGCACAATCTGCAAGGAAACAATGTCGACGCTACCATTTCTGCTGAGTGTGGCCGACGAGCTGGACAACATCCACACACAGTCCTACATGGATGACTTCGGCCTGGGCTTCCATCCACATCGGCAGTACTATCGGACGCCAACCATTCAGCTATCGCTGCCCGCCAGCAGCGACTGGACAGCGACTGGCCGAGATTGGCAGGGACGACATGCGCGATATCGCAGCTACAAGTTCTACGATGACACCCAGAACAATCTCGAGGAGGTCGACGAGGAGACGCAACGGTACATTTTTTCGAGTTATAAAAATATAATTTATAACAGATTAAAAGCAATGCAATTTAATGAGACCAAACAAACACTCGTAGAAGCATAAATTTGGAAAATCGACTAATTCAAAAATCAAAATTTTAAAAAAGTTTGGAAATTGAAAGTTAAGAAGACATTCAGTTCAGACATTTGTTTTATAATTTTAATTTATAATTATAATTTATAACAGATTAAAAGCAATGCAATTTAATGAGACCAAACAAACACTCGTAGAAGCATAAATTTGGAAAATCGACTAATTCAAAAATCAAAATTTTAAAAAAGTTTGGAAATTGAAAGTTAAGAAGACATTCAGTTCAGACATTTGTTTTATAATTATAATTTATAACAGATTAAAAGCAATGCAATTTAATGAGACCAAACAAACACTCGTAGAAGCATAAATTTGGAATATCGACTAATTCAAAAATCAAAATTTTAAAAAAGTTTGGAAATTGAAAGTTAAGAAGACATTCAGTTCAGACATTTGTTTTCCTTAGATTTGCTTCGAAATTTTCGCATTCGTAGAATGATCTAGTGTACATTCTTTTAGGGAGTCGAGGGAACAGAGGGAGCAGATTAGGCCGCAGTTGCAGCCGCAGCAGAGGTTGCCGGGGGAGCAGCAGGACAACAACAAGGAGCAACAGCTAAAGCTACAGCAACAACAGCAACAACAGCAACAACAACAACAAGTACACACTGCCAAAATGGTGATGGTTAAATCGAATTCTCATGATGTGGGCGTGGGTGGAATGGGATTGAATCTGAAGTCTGGAGAGGAGGAGGATGATGAGAGCATTGATCGCACCGTTCGCATGTATAATTTATCGAAGAAATGCTGCAAGAACTATTATAGACACGCCCTCGAAATGGACGGACCTGGCGCCAGTGGGCGTGGCAAGTGCAGCAATCTGCGAGCTGGCAGCCATCTTCACCAGACACCTTCAGACTCCAGCTCCGAGGAGAGTTTACAGAAGGTGCCTTCGCCCATTGAGTTTCTCACCTGTTTTCTGGTGAAAAAGTCGCGTGGTTCCAAGTGCTCAGCACGAGCAGCTGAGCAGCTGAAGAAGTCATAGAACGCGGCTGCGTTGTTGCCACCAATGGCAATGACAACGACAACGACAACGTCAACAGCAGCAACAACAACAACTACAGCGACTAGAACAACAACTATGGCAACAACAACAACAACATCAATGACATCGTCGTCGGCAGCGGCAGCGGTAGCGGCAGCGGCGTCAAAGCGCCGCAGCAACTGTTTCTGAATGTTGGCCAGAGTCGGTGTGCTGTGTGGCCAGGCCTGGAGCTGGCTGCAGCGTTGTGGCGAGTTGCCCAGCTCCGAGCCGACAACTCTGCCCGCAACGCGTCTGGGACGCATTACCTATTAGGCAAGCGCCCAACAACGACAAAAAGGGGCGTGGCACACGCGACTCATACGCAAATTAGCAGTAATATTTCGGTTGAAGTTTGAAGTGTGGTGGGGGTGGTGCCAACCCTATGGCTCGTACACAGAGAGAAAAAAGTCGTACGCACAAAAAATTCGAATTATAATAATTCTTTAAACAAGTACAACCAATCTTCATATAAGAAAAACGAATCTTGAAACAAGTATCGCTTTTAGTTTCATAGAAATGAGTATGAAAAATCAGGGACAGTAACGTAATAAATATTTTTTTTTTTTTTTTTAATTATAATATAACTTGGTTTTTATCTAAAATAAAATAAATTTTTCTTTCGACTTTTTTTTAATATTGTTTGGTATTTTTTGTAAAACTGTTTTAAATGTGGGGCTTATGTACCAAGCATTTGACTTTTTCGCTCCGAGTTCGTACGAGTTAAGAGCCAATACAAAGGCAAATGGCAACTGCAAAATGTCGCTTGAAGCAGCAGCGCGAATTATTCGAATTATAAATTAAGTAATAACACACCGAAATTGTTTTCTTGAATTACGAAACTAAACGCAATACACATTTTTAAAGCCAGATTTATATACGAAAACTACGAGAATTTGTTAAGCAAACGTTTTTTATACGAATTTTTTGATACCAAACCAAAGCAAACAGAAAACGAATATTTGTATACTTATATATAGTACATATACACATATAATAACACATACTGTACTTGGAAAATTGGCAAAGCTTAAGGACAAACAGACACATTAAAGCAGCTAACACACATATACGAACTTTCGCTATTTATTTTTCGAGTTAAAAAAAGCAAATGAATAACTAAGAAAAATTTGAGAAAGTTTTGACAATGTCAGCAAAGTGTTGGAATGGGTTCGAGTTCTGTTTTAGTTTGAGTTCTTTGATTGTTTGGAAAACTGTTTGCACAACAATAACAACAAGATTTATAAACCTTGTGCCGATTTCAGAGCCGCTATTGAAGAGTCATATCGAATGATTAACTTGGCTCTAGTCTATCTTGAGGAAGTTGAAACTATGAATTTGATTGGTTTGCCAACTAAAAAATATTTTTCGTGTTCTAAATGTATTTTATATATATATACCGGGTAAAAATACACGTTTTGCACTTTCAGAGTTTAGTATGAATTTAGAACTACATGATATACCACAATCGTATATAGTATCTTATTAATAAGACAAAAGTATGCTTGACCGAGTGTTTCGAGTCTTTTAAATATATATTATTATTATTACAATACATAGCTTTATAAGAGAATAATCATGATGCAATTGCATATTAACTCACTCGTATTTACTGCTAGATGTTACTTGATGTCAATCAATCATAATGGAAATATTCGAAAATTACGAATAGTTACGAGTATCTTTAAGAACTCTCTCCCAAAACATGACAAAGTAGAAAACGTTTTTGATCTAGAAGAATACAACTACACAATACAACTTGTTCATATATTTATAGATCAGAGCCAAACTATTGGCTCCAGTTATTGTTATTGTTAAATTAGTATTTTGTTGAAAATCAAAATCGATATCGAAATCGTCTCTTCTAAGCACTCTACAAATTCGAAACTACATACTTTAGAAACGCGACGCATATCATAAAAAAGGAAACTACAGCTATATCGTATCAAATACATTGAAATTCAATAAATGCAAGTGTAACAAAAATAAATAATAAGATATTTTATTTCGGTTCAAATTATTAAAAACTTCAAGCTCCTTTTTTTTCGCTCCCTGTTTTGAATAATATAATTATATTATAATCATTGAAATCCGTTACAGATTTAATTTCGTTTGCCTTGAGCACAGACAAGGATATGTGCTATGTCCTTCAGTCCGCTGACTAAAACTTGACACTTGCAGTAATTTTCCAAGCGTCAACTCAAAAATTTCAAGTGCAAGACACAAAAAAAAAGAAGAGGAGAAAAGTATTAGCAAAAATATGCGCAGTGGAATGTTTGAAAATTGTGACCTTTTCTGAAAAGGAGGACAGCAAATAGCGTGTCCTTCCGCTGTCCTTTCGCATGTGTATGGAATATATATGAGCTGGGTGCTGCTGCGGTTATCCTGGCCCTGAATTTGCCAAGGATTCGCCGTCATTTTTTTCTTGGATTTGAATTTGAAATGAACTGTAGTGACAATTTCCGTATTTCCCCCACTTTTCCCTTTCAAACACAAAAAAGTCTCACATCAAAAAACTTCACAACACACTTGCACCACCTGCACCACCTTAACTTTCCATTTCAAGCGGATCGCAACTCTATTGGGTTCAATAGCACAGCACGAAAATAGACTAATAGAGCCTACCCGCTGCCACGCCCCCTGGCTACTGCCCAGTGACTGCGCCTATAAATACATCTTGGTTTCGTTTCAAATGCAAACAAGTGTACACGCTGTGGGCGTGTCAGGGGCGCCGGAATGGACAAAAGGAAATGCAGCCCTCGTTGTGTTCCCTTTGTAGCCCAGTACTCAAGAGGGAATACAGGCTTCTGAGTTTCTGACAATGATTATTCGTCTGATAGATAAAAATATCTCAGAAACTATTTTCTTACATTTTTTTCTTTTATTTTTTTTTAAGTACCTTATCCAAAAATTAAAAAAAAAAAAGATTATTGAATCGAACAACTGTGAAGATATGGGCACTGGGCATCTATAAGTCGTGCACCTCGCCTGTAGCATTCTTACTTGATTTCTTTTTCTTTTTTTTGTCTTGTGTTGTGTTGTCTTCCCAAAGTGGACTGAAACTTTTTACGTGCTGGTTTCTTTTTGGCTTGACTTTGTTGTTGCTGCGGTGTGTTGCCCATTTTTGTAGTGGTGCATGGAGCGGGGAGGGAAGGGTAGGTTGCTCCTTTGCACGGCCAATTACAGTTTAAGTTGCACTGTGTCTGCCCGACTTCAACTTTCAGCTCCGACGTCGCATTGCAGAGGCAGCCAGTGACGTAGTTCGCCTTACTGAGTTCGCCTGTACCAGACCACCGAGAACAGTTGTCCTTTTGTGGTTGACGAGAGGAATAAGGATGAGGATGAGGATGGGGATGGGGATGGGGATGGGGAGAGGATAACGAAGACTACCTTGACGACTTGGTCACAATTTACTTGTGCATTCAACTTGCGACTTCATTTGCCCAGCGAGACGAAACTTGACTCTTTCCAGCTACCACCTCTACTCGTATTATATACAGCTTATTGATTTCTTGTAATTAGTTTGACACAATTTTCATATTAGCTTTGCCTTGCATGCATCAAGTTCTCCTCATTACGTATACGTGATTTGGCGACATTATTAATTTAACATTTTACATGGCCTACTTTTAGGCGGAAGTTCGAAATTTCTCGCATTTACTGCAGCTATAAATTGAAAATATTAAATATGTTCTACAGACCTGGGAATAGTGATTAAAATTTATATTCATTCAATTACTTTACATAATAACAATTATCTGTTTTGATTAGTTAAATGATTGATCAGCTTTCACTAAAAAATATTAGTTTGGGTTTTCACTAGCGTTATATTTTTAGTTGCGATTTACACATTTAATATAAAGTTAAAATTGATATCTCCACTCAAAATGTATCTATTTATTAATTGTATCTTATAACGTGTAAGTACATTATAAATCCTTAAAAAACCTTTCAAGGCATTTACATAAAATTATTCACATTTGGAATTACTTTCGGCTGCTCTTAATTAAATCTTCAATCTATTCATTAATGATTTTTGCGAGTGTTTTCGATGCGATCAAAGATAGATAAACACATTGGGATAATTTGGATCATTGTGTAAAATGCTAAAAAGCTTAACATTTCATGAGCAGTTAAAATGAAAAAAAAACAAAAAAAACAAAACACAAAATACTTGTATTTGTTTTTTTAGCTGCTCGATTATGTTCACAGAACTCACATGTAAAATATGATTTAAGATTTTTTATGTGGCTAATAAACTAGTGGAGTCTTTTGCGGAGGTGTTGTCAACGCGAGGCCTCATAAAATCGAGAGGCAAACGGAATATGTTGCGCCAATCGAGCAAATGGCTAAGAATATTTGTAGACGTTGTTGGACAGACGCGTCGGACTGTTGCTGAGGTGAGTTTGCTGTCCCTGGCATTTTGCCCGTTGGATGACAAATTTGTGGGGAGCAAATGAGCCAACATTTGAGGCAATAAACTAGCTGCAAGCGAGCACACAGAGAGAAAAAGCATACAAAAATTAATTTCGAATGAGCTCGAATTAAGTATTTGCGAAATTCTTAAAATTAATTTTTGACATAAATACGAATTACTGAAACGAATAATGTCGATCTAAAATCAAAGAATCAAGTAAAGCTTTGATTTTACAAGAATTCTTTATATAAGTTTGGAACTGTTTAATACGATTTTTGACAGAAAATACAGATAATGTGAGAATTCATAGCAAATTATACTTGCAATTGGATCGAAACTTTTAGTTAGAAATAATGTTCAAAATGTAGTTTCTTAGTTTTAAGTACAAAATACTTGATTATTTCTCTCAGTGTAGGGTGAATTGACTTTCCTCCCTTTTCCTTTGCCCAAAACCACACCTAAAGGCATTGTCAACAGCTGCATTTCCAATTTCAATTCCAACTGCAGCTAAATTTCCTTATAATTGTGACCGGTGGGTGGAAATGCATGCAAATCAGTTAAGATCAACCACCATATAGAAAGCTATTCCAATATAAATATATCACAAGGTCTTGTGTAAGCAGCAGAGTCGAGTCAAAGAAAGTGCGACCCACACCCTTTGGAATTGATCGTTGGGGTCGTTTACTTCGCATTTGATTTGATTTTGCCATAAAATCAAACAAATTAGTCAATTGCTTTGTATTGTTTTTTTTTTTTGCTTTTTATAAAATTGTTTACCTATAATTACAATGCATTATTGTCACTAGTTAGCATTGTTGTTGTTGTTGTTGTTGCTACTGCGGCACTTCATTGATTTCCAAACTAGATTCTGTGCGCGCATTTTACGGTTACACTGCGCTACATGCCATCTGAACAAACACTCACTGAAAATATGCTGTATGTTATATTTATAGTCCACGCTCTTTTAAAATTAGTTCATGATTCTCTGGCAGCCTGCATCAATTATATTTTTGATTATTTTCCCTAAACTTATTTACCGATGCTCCCAAATGGGTGTCAAGCGCACAAACATTACTCCCTAATTTAAGTGGATTGCCATAAATTTCAGTCCCGTCGCAACCATTTGAGGCCGACAACGAAAACAACAACGACAACACACGAGCAGACAACTAAACTTGCTGTAAAATGAATCGACCAGTTTTGAATAAGAACTTGTCACGAAATGGGAAGATTGTATCAAGGCCTTAGAACTTTGCAGGATTTTATCGTTCGATGGTAAATTTCTTTATTTTCTCAATTATTTTTAAGTTTTTTATTTATTTTTTATGCGTAAAAATTATTTAATATTTCTGACTATTTATAGAATCTATTTTGATGTGATTATTCTTTAAAATATTACTTTTCGACTGTTGTACCAAAATCAAGAAATTTAGTGGACAAATAATGATTTTAAAAGCAGCATTCATATTTTATATATTGATATGGAGACCATTTAATGGAATCTTTTTATTTGTAGAGTGCTGTAAATATGCTCTTCATCATTCTAAGTAAACACTTTTTACAGGGCATGGCCTGGCAAATTGTCGCGTTGTCAATATAATTACTATCAGACACTGTCAAAATCTATCTAAAAAACAGCAGCAGCAACAACAACTAGACGAATAAGAACAACATGAAATACAATTATAAATGGGGTTGGGTCACACACACACACACAAATGCGACCCCATCACATTTGTCGCCATGGCAAAAGGGGAATGGAATAGAGAGGGGGAGAGAGAGAGACAGCGCAAGGAGGGATGAGGGAGGGCAAAGAGTAGGTCAGGCCCATAAATGTTATGTTCACGATGAGCTGATTCCGATGCCAATCTTTCATTCGCTTGTGGTTGTTGTTGTTGTTGTTGTTGTCGCTAATCTTTGGTGCAAATCGATGGCAATAGCCGAAAAGCCGTTTAGCAGACAACGGAACGGCGTTACGTGTGTACAAATTGCCTTTTGTTATGACTCCCAGTTACCAGCTACAAGCTACAAATGCTTCAATCCAGTACTACATGTTGTAGATGTTGTGTCTGCATCTGTAAATGTATCTGTATTTGTAACGCGCTAATTGAAAATGAAAATCCGCATTTAAAGTCAAAAGGCCAAATTTGGTCAAAAAGTGAAAAGAATTATGCGACGTTTTCAGATGTTTTGTTTTCGGATTTCCGCTAAAGAAATTTTTAATTTAGCTTAGGCTAGATACATATATATAAAAACTCGTATACTATTCATAAGTATCTATAGATAAACGTAGCAACCGGAAATGCTGCGTAATTAAGTTGAAAATGTTTGAAAAAGTGAGCGAACTTTTAGCTTGAATCTTGCTATTTTTTTGTCGTTATGGGAGAATGAATTTTGTGTTGTGGTCTAGTTTTACAGCTGATCAAAAAGAGACTTGCGGGGTTTTTAACAAAAACGATCGTTTTCAATATGTGGGACACCTTTGTGGTTTTCAAAAATAAAAAGTTACGTTTTTCTATAAATGTAAAAAAAATTTTTAATTCATATTCTTGTTGGTTTAATATGACTGAATAAATTTTACAACAGTAATTTTCAAAAATGTATTTTCGAAAATAAAATATTTAAATTTTGAATTTGACTTAAATACGAAATAAGAAAAACATTATTTTGATTTTGAACCGCTTCGCTTTGCTAAAAGTTATCAGACGCATTGTCTAAGGTCTTACCAAATTTAAAACTGTAAGAACTATTAAAACTGATCGATTTCATATATCGCTTGTTTGGCGGAAGTATTGCACCTCTAAGGAAATGTCATTGAGTTTTCAACCCACCAACAGCTCGGAACAGTACAACCCACCAATAGCTCACCCAGCCCAGCAGCCTCATGGGGATCGACATTAGAAATAACTAGCGACAATTTCAAGATAAACACCAGATCAAAAAAAAAAAACATCGCCCGCTTGGGTTGAAACTGCAGCTACGTCACAGTTGTCATTGCTGGGTTAGCCCACTGGAAGCTGAGCCACAACCAAGTTCTATAAAAGGCGGTGGTTGTGTTTGTGCCGAGTTTAATTGGCTCAGCGCTAAAATCGCGTGCGGACGTTTAGAAAACGCGCTGAAACGAAACGAACGAAAACGGAAAAGTTTTAAGAAAGAAAAATCAAAGCGCGTTCATCCGTAAAATTCGCAACGCGTTGCTGCGTCCTGCCAAGAATCGAATTACAGATTAAAAAAAATAAAAAATACAGACAGAATTTAAAATGGCCCTCGTACCAGCTACAAACAATACGGATTTTGATTATTGGGACTATCGTCGTCGATTGTGGCGCGATTGGGACTTAACTGCCGACTGGGATGTGCCGTATTGGAAGCGTCTGTCCCGCGTGGGATCCGCGCCCGATCTTAGCCGTGTTGTGGTGGGCAAGGATGGCTTTGAGGCCAACGTGGATGTGCATCAGTTTAAGCCCTATGAGATTACCGTCAAGACAACTGGCGACACTGTCGTCGTCGAGGCCAAACACGAGAAGCGTCGCGACGGCGACAGTTTTGTCGGTCGACACATTGTCAAACGGTTCGTTCTGCCCCGAGGATATTATCCCAACGATGTCCGGTCCGAACTGTCCTCCGATGGCATCCTCACAGTGCGCTGTCCTCCCTATTTAAGCAACGAGCGCAGCGTCTACGTTCGTCAAGTGGGGCCCTCGTATCTGAGCATCAAGAACTAACATAAAACATACATATATACTTATATGAGTTTGCCAGGGACTGTAATCATCATAAGCTATGTATATCACACAAATTACATAGAAATGACTATTTCAAAGATTCTAAGCATTTTTTCAATAATAATAATTAATGTTGAGCCATTTTATTAAAATCCGACTATAAATATGAAAAACAAATAAGATGGATATAGTCAGATTTGTATAAAATTCTCAATAAATTAATCTCTATTATTACTATTCAAGAAAATGCCAAAGAATGCTTTGAAAGATCGATTTCTTGTATTTATTGTCCAAGTCATTAAATTTTGTATTTACAAAAATAACAATAATTAGTATTTACGGTCCCTGTAATGTAACATTAACACATTGAGTCAGGTGCACAATTACAACCACAATAGCCACAGTGGTTCAGTTGTTTTTAGTTTTCTCTGTTGGGTTGCACTCCATACGAAAATTGTTTACGAAATAATTTAATTAATTTAAGAAACAAATTCACAAGCGCTTAAATTAATAGTTAAACTTATTGGACTTTTTTGTAATTAACCAAAACATTTTTAAGTTAAATAAAAGAAAAGTTTAATTTATCAAAAACAAAAAACAAAAACAATTTTTCCTGTCACTTGTCAAATTTAGTTTAACAATGTCCAGTCAATGATCGAGTCGCAGCAAAAGAAGCCGCCTTGGGAAATGTCAACATAAATTGGCCCAAACGAGTGTCGTTGAATGAATGAATGAGTCTATTTATTACAGAACGCCCTTGAGCAATTTCCGCAAATGCCAACTAAGGTAAAGTTAAAATGTAAATAGAGCAATAAACAACAATAACAAGCGCAAGTCAAGCTGGAACATTGCGAACAGAACGTCGCATAAACCTGTATTTGTTGCAAGAGAACTCGGCCAAAACAGCAAATTAAACTGTCTACAGATACGTTTGACAGCTGACCATAATGGTCAGGCAAAAACCTCATCAGTAAATAAGTAAACAATGCTAAATAAAAATAACATTTCACTCCCACAGTAGAACAACGCGTTTTGCGCGCGTTTTTAAACGCTTGCAATTTCAAGTGTGCGACTTACGAGCTGCTTTTGTCGCAACTGTCAGTCTATGGGTCAATCATTGTTTAACCACTTCATTGGATGATTAACCTTAAAACATTTTATTGTATGTTGTTTAAGCAATCAATTTGTCAATCAGCCTCGATAAAACTTGAGTGTTCTCAATACCCTATACACATTACGCTGAGGGTGATTTAGGTTGTTCCCTTTTTTTTATAAGTTTAATTTTTCGAAGATTATTTGGCTGAATCTTTTCCTATTTTTATTTGGCTTTTAGATTTTTAATTAAATAATAATGGATTTGGTACCTAACTTTATTTTTTGGCTACATAATTTGTCGTAAATTTATTAACAATAAAGCTGCTACTTTGTGGATTGGGTGTACAATTAATTTGTTATATGATTGGGGCCTGGGCTAAAGCTACACCTATATGGGTCGCATCGACTCTTTGTGAGCTACTTAGCTATGTATAATATATAATAAAAAAGTAACAACAACACATGTTTGTGGCAAGCCAAATAAGTAAAAGACTCGCGAGTTTAACACACCTACGCGACTTTTATACCCATTCGAGAACGTATTGTATTTAGTTTTAATTAAAAACAATTTAGCTGCTTCAGTCCAAATAGCTATTGATATATGTGTTTGTTATATATCATATGTTATAGCCAAGTTTATATTGTTAGCGGCGCATTTGATTTTCTCGTAATGATGGATGCGCTTTATGTAATTGTGAATTACAAATTATTCTTAATGTTGATGCTAATATTTGTATAGTAATGTTGACTGATTGATGCGCAATTTTTTCCTTTTTTTAACTATTAATTAGTTGTCATTTATGCCAATAAAATGTATTGAACTTTTATAAACTAACGTGCTAATAGTGTTCGTGTATTTTGACCTTTCGTGATGCTTTAGTCACTAGCGTGACGTCCACAGCGATAGCAATGTTTATTGTGTTGTTGGCGTTCTTAATTTAAACACTTTATTTTCTTAATGCTAAAATTATTATAGGCTTGTTTACTGACTGATTTTAGATGGTTGGGGATGTATTACAATTAAAAGTATTGAGATTAAATTCATCAAGTTTAATGCAATCAAGTTTTTGGCACGCTTCTTGGTCCCCAAAGAGAGGTGAGATTCGTGAGTTTCTCACACGTCGCTATGAGTCAATTGCGGCTATTCGTAGTATGATAATTATCATTGTGAATAATGATGATGATAATGATGATATATCTTACTGACTGATTTTAGATGGTTGGGGATGTATTACAATTAAAAGTATTGAGATTAAATTCATCAAGTTGAATGCAATCAAGTTTTTGGCACGCTTCTTGGTCCCCAAAGAGAGGTGAGATTCGTGAGTTTCTCACACGTCGCTATGAGTCAATTGCGGCTATTCGTAGTATGATAATTATCATTGTGAATAATGATGATGATAATGATGATATATCTTAAAAATAGGTCCACGCTGTTCTTTCCAATGTCTCCCTAAGACGTCGACACTTGTGCGCGACTCTCGCGCTAATTTACTTTATGATCAACATAAAAGATCAGCATATATTTTTTTTGGTGTTTTGGATGGAAAATCGGAAAATCGGTTTCCCTTGATGAGACAATGTCTCAGTCTTGCCTTGTCGGTCGTCGGGAACGGTGTGTTCACTAAAAATAGTTCCTAGAAAATATTTTCTGTTATTCTATGTCCTTTTTGTGATCTTACGTGGAATATATGGGATTTCTCTTATTTCTTAATTTCTTCATATCTATCGTTGTTTAATATTTAGCATAAAGTCTGTCAATTTCTGTTGGGTGTTTCTTTGTGATAAAGTCTTTTTCCTGTCTAAATGTAAAAATATATATTGACATATAGATAAAGTGTTGTGCGTGCTCAGGCGAATGCTATTTTTAAAGCCGCCTTAATCTTAATGGATCTATATCTATATCAGCTTTGCCTATACAACATCTAACATATATTTTCAGCCTTCAAATGTTCTGAAAACTAAAATTAATTAATGTTTTGTTATTTATAAAAACAAAAAACGTACAATCCAGATCCAAACGTGCAAAGGTGTGAAGAAAATTGTTGCGATTGGAATAAACAATATTTTAAGGCATCAAAATGTCGGCGGCACATATTGTTTTATGTGTGCTGAGCTGCATTGCGTTTTCCGGAGGTAAGTGGGAAGTGGGACAGGAAGCTAACATATAGATGAAAATTTACTCGTAAATCACAACTATATTTATCCCAATGAAATATCGGAGTTTTCATTAGTTCCACAAGTTTTTTTTAATTTCCTAAGGAAACTTACAAACATCTTATAAATATTTTGTTTTATGTGAAGTTGTAAACGATTCTAATTCACCTTAAACTAAGTAAGACAAAATAAAAACCGTGTTAGATCTCATAAATAATGTTGATATGAAATTCTGTACAATATATATTTCACCTTCGACGCACCATATCCTATCCTCAGAGTATGTATCTTCAGTTTATATCGTGTTTCTTAATTTGTACAATTCTTATTTCTGATTCTATAATGCGAATGGATCTGGAAGGGTATTCCAATTTCGGCATACGGAAGTTGGCTGCTTCTTCTTGTTACAATATGTGAACAAATATTTCATATAAGTAGAATAAAAAGTTCGATGAATCATTGCCAGATTGTCTCCGCACATATCTAGTCGTATGAGAGGGGCATTCTACAAATAGTCCATTTAATTACCGGCCGGCATTTAAAAATCCGAGAAGCGTAAAAACTGCTCATAAATTTTCAAATAGATAAAAATAAACGTAACGACAATGAAAATGATTTAAGCAAATATTTTATTTATATATTTCGTAGAATTTGGTACAAGCGGATGGGATGTTATTATAAAGATTACATGGATTTTATTTTACAGTCACAAATGCCGTCTTGGAGGACTGCAAGACACCTCCGCCAGTGGATCATGCCAGGACACAGCTGTTCGAGGACGAGACTAATCATGTGAACACCGCGATCTACAACTGTGCGGCGGGCTATGTGATGAAGGGTCCCAATGAGTTGACTTGCAACGTGGACACCGAGGAATGGCAGGGCGATCCACCCACTTGCGTGAAGGTCAAGGGTAAGTGGACAGTTGGTCAAGTAATTCTTTTGCCAAACAAATCATATTCACATAATTAATTTGAAGTGAATTTGGGGGTCAGACCTTTTGAAGTATAATCGGTTGATAATCATCTAAAGTTTAGTTTCTCTTTGCCTATGAGCCAAAAAATCTCAAAAATGGGAAGAGCTAGAAGCACTAAATGTGCTATTTATGTATTCTTTATTTTGGGAAATTAAGAAAGGGAGAAGAAAAGTAGGAAAGGCTTTCTCACTTAAAAATTAAAAACAAATATTTAATTTAATTTTCTGCTTTGTCAAAACAATTAATTGATTCAGTGTTTATTCATAAGTTCCTTAAATATATACTTCATACTTTTCTCCGCTGTTGCATCAATAGAGCACAAGAAGAAAGTGCCGGCCTATCCCGAGGAACGGAATGTGCCCAGTGAGTTGGTCCACAAGCTTGACTTGAGCTGCATCCAGGCCAAGGTTCAGGCACCGGAAATCAGTCACGGCATCGTCTCCGAGTACGAGCGTCGTCGACGTGGAAACAAAGTCTTCCTGGTGGCCTACTACGCCTGCAATGAAAACTACGACTTTGAGAGGACTCAGGTCAAGGCTCTCTACTGCAGTGCCAATAAATGGGTGGGAGAATTGCCCACCTGTCTGCCACGTGTTGAATATTCTGATGATAACGACTACGAAGAAAACGAATACGAAGATGACTACGAGCCGGTTGAGGAAGCAGATGTCGACGACGAATCTCAGCCAGCTGAGAATCCAGCAGCGGATCCAGTGGCGCCACCTCCACCACCACCACTAGTCATGGATGAGGAAGGGGAACCGCAGATCGCGACTGGAGATCAAAGAATTATCGATCAACCGTCAGTTGAATCTGAGGCCAAAGAAGTTGAAACTAAGAAAGCACCTGTAGTAGACACTGCAGTAAAATCTGTAGCTGAATTTGAGACAGAACCTGTAGTTGACACTGTAGTACAGTCCGCACCATCAGTTGATGCCCCAGCTGTGCTCGAACCTGTTGTTGTGGTGCCTGTGGAGTCAGATGCAGCCCAGACAGAAGCCTCCACCGATATCAACATTGTAATTGCCCCCACAAAGGATCCATATTCGGCTCGAGTTCTGGACGAGAGTTGCGGGGAGGATCGCGGAGGATGCGCCCACAAATGTGAGCGACTGTTGTTCCCCGGTGAGAATGAGCCGCGTCTCTCTTGTAGCTGCCACAAAGGCTTCACTCTCGATCTCACTGACGAATCCAGCTGTCTTGGTAGGTCCACCGAAATCCACAGTTCTCCAACTAATCCCAACTGATCTCCTCTCTTGCCAGATATCGATGAATGCCAGGAGTCCAATGGCGGCTGCTCTCAGATCTGCAACAATTTGCCCGGCAACTTCGAATGCGCTTGTGAAAAGGGATATCAAATCGACGTCCTGACTGGCAACACCTGCATAGGTGAGTAATCCTCGGGAAATCCTGAATTCAGTTATTTCTAGCATCAATCGGTTCATTCATTGTAGACAATTTTTTCAAAAACTTTAAGCTGAAACTTTGTCAAAACTTGTCTGATTTCCCTGCGGAATGTCAATTTCATCATTGTTTGACCACAATTTTGATTCTGCACCAGAATCGTAATTGTTTTGGAAAGTTTAATTTTATTTAAAATTGTCCACTTTTTCCATACTTACCCCTTGACACTTTTTTAAAAACTTTAAATGGTCGTTACTTTTCCAAAATTTAACCGATTTCCCTCCGGAATGTCATTTTAATCATAGTTTAAACTCTAATTCGATTCAGCATCAAAATTTTAAATATTTAAAAAAATTTATTTATTTTCCTAAATTGTCGACTTTTTCCATTTTACCGCTTGACAGATTTTTTGTTTTGCGAAATGCAATCAGTGAAAGATAGAGTCAAAAATCGAAATTATATTTTCATTTTATTTTTCGATAATCTTAAACATTTACTTTTGATGCCTGATTGTAGATATTGATGAGTGCGTAAATCCGGAACTGAGTGGCGAGTGTGCTAATGGGTGTGAGAACACTCCCGGGTCCTATCGGTGTGTGATTCCCCTAAACACCAAAGAGGAGGTCGAAGAGGAGACTGTGCCTGAGACTGTTTCCCAGGAAGTGGATGAAATCGAAGTGGGACTCGAAGCTACCGAAATAGAGGAACCAGTTGAGCCCGAAGCGAAGTTGGAGCCAGTTAAGCCGAGTTGTAATCCGGGCTTTGCTCTCTCGACAGATGCCAGCGAGTGCCAGGACATCAACGAGTGCGAGATCGTCGTGGAGGAAGACGGCAATGCGGTGCATGTGCCCCATCGGGTCTGTCAGCAGCTGTGCGAGAACACACTTGGCTCCTTCCGTTGTGCATGCCGTGATGGCTACCATCTGCTCGAGGATCAGAGCAGCTGTGCCCCCTACAACTGCCAGGACTTGGACAATCCCCAGCTGAGTCGCACACGTTGTGCTCATCAGTGTGAGAATCTGGCCAGTGGAGGGTACATGTGTGTCTGTCCCGAGGGTTACACCCTGGGCGAGGATCAGCACAGCTGCCAAGTTGTGGAGAGCGTGTGCAGTCGGGAGCAGGGACACGAACGTTGTCGTCCTGGCAGTTGTCTCGTCAGCGAGGACAACAGCACCTTCAGTTGCCTGTGCCCCCCCGGGTATGCCAGCGAAGTCTTCAGCTGTCAGGACATTGACGAGTGCTCAACGGGAACCCACAAGTGCAGTCACGACTGCTTCAACACCGCCGGCGGTTATCAGTGTCTCTGTCCGCGTGGCATGTCTCTCCAGGAGCCCGAGGGACTCACCTGCGTGGCCCCCGATCCCTGTGCCGTCAACAACAATGGCTGCGAACAACTCTGCCTGAGTGCTGAGCAGGGCGCCTGCACCTGCAGCAGGGGATTCCGTTTGAGTGACGACGCCAAGAGCTGCAATGATGTCGATGAGTGTGCAACGGACAATGGAGGCTGCCAACAACTCTGCCGCAATTCGCCAGGTGCGTAGAATATTAGTTTGGGCGGAGCATTAGGACTGACTACAGTCGAACGCACTCGGCAACAGGATACCCTGTGCCTATAGCCAAACAGAATTTGATCAGGATGTATAAGACAATTTTTCGATCAGTAGTTCCTATGACATCTACATGGTATAGTGAATCGATTTATGTGTTAAGGATGTATAAAACCACTCCAGATTAGTTGAGATATCTCAAAAACCAAAAAAGTTTTTTGTACTTAAGCAGCTATATAATATTGTGATCTGTTCTAAGAGACCACTTCAAAACTACCAAGTGAACAGAATTTGAAGCAGGTCGTTAGGACCAAAATTCAAATGTAACGATCACTCACTCAAAAAGGAACAGTTTCACTCAGCTTAGCAACTCATAGTTACATTTTCTCTCAAATTAAATGTGACTCTGTTTGACTGGTATTTAAGCTGGTATTTTATCGGTATCGGCGCTTACTTTTGTGCTTTTTTTTGACGACGCAGGAAAATATCGGAGGGTGCAAGTGCGAGTGAGACAGCAAACATTCAGTGTCATACATTCATTTGCCGACACACATATGCGTTGCGAAATACCCATCATATTTATTTCTATTTACCTACATATGTATGTCATCATTTACATAATATTATTTATGTTATTGATACATATATTAGCTTCCAATTTATATATGTATGTTAATGCTTATGTAATGAGCTAATAATGTGTTCTTATATATCTGCATATATATATGTTTGGTCATAGGGTATTTCACAGTCGCCTTTCGACTCGAACGTTCTTGCTTTGCTTTACTCACATTCCGTTTCGTCACATTTTCTGTCTCCACTGCTCGCGAGCAACTTCAGTCGGTGTAAAGTTTTTAAATAGTGAAGACGTGCGCGCGTTTAATTGCATTCATTTTTTAAGCAAGATGTCGCGACCGGCGTCTTATCCGTCCAGAAAGTTCTTTTCCTTTAGTTTAGAAAAGAACACAAGCTCTTGTTCGGTCGAAAGTGACAATAAACGCTGTGAAAAAGAGATTTCAGTGAGTAAGCCATACGTACATATTCACATATGTACATAAATACATATGTATGCATACACAGTTATGTATGTACATACATATGAGCATACGTATGGATTGAAGTGACTTGTAATATGTGTTATGCACTATGTATTGACAGTCACGTTTCAGTTTAAATCATTGTGCATAAACACATATCCATATGTATGAACAGACATAGGTACATATGTACATACATAACTGTACATAGATATGCACGTTGCAGTTGAAATCAACGTGCATATATACATATGTATATACAGTACGCCAAGTGAATATTTTATTTAAGTGGCATTTTAATTGTTTGAGTCAAAATATTTGAGTGAAATAATTGTGAGCGCTCGTTAATTTTAAATTTTTGTCTGGACCTACTTTAATTTCTGCGTGCCTTGTATTTGTTGTAATTTCTTTCCATTCTTGTCAATATATATGTCGATAATTTATTTGCTGATATCCATTTGTAGGTTCGTATGAATGCCTCTGTTCGCCTGGCTATGAACCACTTGAAATGCCGGGACTCAGTGGCTTCTGCTTCGACATTGACGAGTGTGCGACCAGGAGACACAATTGTGATCCTCCCATGCAATGCGAGAATCTCAATGGCTCCTACACTTGTCTCTGCGAGCCAGGCTATGCTATGGGCTATTCATCATCGTCATCTGAATCATCATCATCATCATTATTATCATTATCTGCTTGCTTGGACATTGACGAGTGCTCGCTTTCGAATGCCAACTGCTCGCATTTCTGCATCAATTTGCCGGGTAGCTTTCAATGCGCATGTCCCTTGGGATTCAGCTTGGATGCAGATGCTCGCACCTGCCAGGATCATGATGAGTGTCTGTTAGAGAATGGCAACTGTGCTCAGCTATGTGTAAATCAACCTGGTGGCTTTGCCTGTGCTTGCAAAGAGGGATTCGAACTTGCTCCCGATGGCTTTAATTGCTTGGACATTGATGAGTGCTCTATTGAGTTTGGTAATTGTAGCGGGATTTGCATTAATCTTCTAGGTAGGACTGTCAATATTCCAAAAACATCAATATCTATAATATTTTGATATGGGAAATCTAAATATTTAAAGCAAATATGTAATGATATTATCTATTATACCAATATCTAGGCGCTACTTTACATTATGCATTCATCGATAATATATCGATATTTAAAAAGTATTTAAGTAGTATTAAAATCTAGGCGCTACCTCAATCAAGCAATACATATTCATCGGCATATCGCTCCGCATGGATAAAGATGTTGATCGATGATATATCGATACCAAGAGATATCGATACATACATATCTACACAAATATTTGTTAACAACAACCCTACTTCTAGGTTCACACACCTGCGCCTGCGATAAGGGCTATGAGCTGACCGCCGACGGGCAGACTTGCCAGGATGTGGATGAGTGTGCCGGCCTCCTTGCAGGCGGCTGCACTCACGAGTGCATCAACCAATCCGGGCAGCTACGAATGCGGCTGTCCTTTGGGCTACCAGCTCCAGAAGGATGAGCGCAGTTGTCAACCCGTTCTCGTGGGCTGCCCACCTGGCACTCAGCACACTGAAACGGGATGTGAACCCATTGACTGTGGCCTGGGAATGCTGATTGGCGTCGATGGCAGCTGTGTGGACATTGACGAGTGTCAGGTGAACAACGGCGGCTGCTCGCATCAGTGTGAGAATGCCAAGGGATCCTTCAAGTGCCTCTGTCCCCAGGGATACCGACTTGCCGCGAGCTCACACGACTGCGAGGATATCAATGAATGCTCTGTGCACAACGGCGGCTGTCAGGAGAGATGCATCAATGAGCCTGGAAGCTTCAAGTGCCAGTGTGGTGAGGGCAAGAGATTGTCTTTCGATGATCATAGCTGCATTGAGATTCCCTTCAAGCCGCTGCCTCCAAGAGTTCCCGTAGCACCTGCTGATCCTCTGAAGCCTTCAGTGAACCCGGAAAGAGGCTGACAAACCTTTGATTCCTCTAGCACCTCTTCCCATTTTCAACTCATCAGTGATTCCTGAAGTACCTGCTACACCTGTGACCCCTGTATTTCCGACCCTCGTCAGAGATCAATGTGTGCGCTTCCAAGCGCCGGCAAATGGCCAGGCACATTGCAACAAATATCGTCACAAGCGAAAACTCTTCTATAATACACGTTGCAAGGTGCGCTGCAATCCTGGCTACCAACTGATCGGATCGGAGATCAGAACCTGCGGTGAATCCGGAAGCTGGGAGGGAGAGGCAAACAAGTGTGTGCGTAAGTACCTCAATTCTCTGCCCATTTATGGACTTATTTAAGAACCATTTCCTATTCCACTTTCAGCCGTAACTCAATCTCGTCGTGTTTGGATGACAAATCCCTTTTCAGCTGTTTCCACTCATATGTCCAGCTGCCAAGCTTTGCCCGCGCCTCGCAATGGTGTCATCACTCCAGCGAGCTGCACTCGAGGTGCTTCCAAAATATGGCGACTCCTGTTTCTTGCAGTGCAACATGGGCTATGTGCCAGTTGGAGGCTCTTTAACTACTTGCTGGAATGCACTTTGGTCTTTGGGCAGTGTTTTGGAGTGCAAACCTTTTGGTTTCAGCTTGAGCAACGACATAACGACACGGATACAGACACCTTGGCAGAGTCAGAGTCAGAGTCAGTCCTTTGGCCAGCAATCTTTGCCCTTGCCTGTTCAAAGTCAACCGCAACACATTAAGCCATACATCAAGTGTCCTGAGAACGTGGTCATCGTACTTAATCCGCTTCAGACCAAGGCTCATGTCGTTCTACAGAAACCGGCCACAAATGTGGACTATCGACATGTTGCCACATCTCCCGCATGGGCGAAACAGCTGCAAGGACATCTCGCTGAGGGAACTCACAGGATCATCTTCAAAGCCCACGATCCTGTGACACAACAAACCGTTGGTTGCCAAACAATCATCACCATCAAGAGGACATCGCTGGCCGCGAATCAAAATCCTTTTGCCTTGAAACCCTTTTCCCTGCCGGAGCGGAAAGTTCCCGAATTTCAATTTAGAGCTGTGTCTGGGCCAAAACAATTCGAGAGCCTAATTGATGCATCTCCCTCGTCCCTGACTAGATCTGCTGAGAACTCATTGGAAGAGTCGCCATCATCTTCGAGAACTTCGGAAAACACTCGTATTGACCTCGGGACATCCAAGTCCAGCTACTGCCCCACCTCGTTTGAGGTCCAGCTGAAGGAGAATCAAAACCTGCGTTCTGTGCTCTGGGAAGAGCCGCGATTTGAGGGAAAACTCCTAAAGATCTTCAAGTCACATGTACGTAGTATATTGCAAAATAACAGAATATTTAAATTTATCAAAATTGTTTTATCTGCATTTAGTTCCCTGGTGCTCTGTTTGGCGTGGGCGATCATACTGTGAAATATGAGGCAACCACGACAGAAGGACACACTCTACAATGTTCCTTCCAAATTTATGTCAAACGTAAGATTCTTATAGGAATGGTTATTACAATCTAATAACACTTAATTAACGATACTTTTTGTATCCTTTTCAGCTGGCACACCTTCATCCGCACCACTCCCCGCTAAGATTTCCTATCCTGATGCATTGCTTCCTAGTTCGCCTGCCCAGGAAACCCATAGCAGAATCGTTGCCGAATTCGAATCGTATGTTGTTTGTCCTGGCAAGGAGCCTGTTAAAGTTACACCTAAAGAGTCTGTAAGTTACAACTGATTTAAGTCTCTGATTGAACAGAATCTCACTATTCAAGATCAATTCTAAAGTCACTTAGTGTAATTCAATAAACTCGGTGAAGGCATTTAAGCATCTATTGCTCTTTGTATCTCTATCTGTATCTGAATCTGTTCTCTCTACCTGTATCTCAAAGCATCTTTTACTATTTGTGTCTGTATCTGTATCTCTAAGCGTCTATTACTGTTTGTATCTGTATCTTTGCAGGTCAACCTTCCCGTCGGCTGCACTCTGAAGAACGTTCGCCCACAATCAAGTCTACGAACTGAGCCAAAGCGTGGCCTGCTCACCTCGCTCTGGCGTCAATATGCTAGTTTTTAATCAACTGTTACTTAGTTATCATTTATGCAAGTTAAGTGTATCGAACTTTCATAAAACTTACAAACTCTTGATTGCATTTTTATTCATAACTTTTTACTAAATAAATATAAATTATTAAATTTTATGATTGACATTTTTTTAAATATTTTTTACTGAACTCGTTTTAGAGCATAAATCGACCATATCCTAGCGCATTTTGGCAGGACTTGTCTCGTTAGATTCGCCAGGACGAACTCTATCGATTGGCATCAAAAAAGTATGGGGTCATCTAAGGATCCAACACTTGTAAAATTTCAGTCGCAAGTCGCTCAAAGACAGGCCAAAAACACAAAATCCTTGATAACTCGGAAACTACAAGGACGATTTGGATGTCCTTTGGCCAGTCGATAGTCTTTTTCAAAACTCATCGATTGACACTAGTTTTAAAAGGATCCTTCAAAGGACCTTCGAGTTATAGCCTATTTTCTCTATACAAAAAAATCCTTATATTTCCCCTCCTGTAAGGACTTTCGTCCTTTTTATTACATATTCAGATAGGGCAGGCAAAGGACTATCTGCTTGCTAAAGGACATCCTGCTAGTCCTTAAAATGACCGAGTTACAGCCGTTTTTCTGTTTTCAGGACGATTTTCCTTACCAAACCCCGGTAAACAATTTTATCATATTTTTTGGTCAAATCCTGGAAATCCTTGAATGCAGATCGATAGTCCTGTTGACTGTGAGTTTGGAAATGTATGTCCTTCCGATGTGAGTAAGGATATGGTCGAGCTAGAGCTAAGAAATGAAGGTCCTTTTTAGAAAAATAGCTCTAACTCGGCCATATCCTTGCGCATTTTGGCAGGACATGGTTTGCTAGGATCGCCAGGACGAACTCTATCGATTGGCATCAAAAAAGTATGGGGTCATCTAAGGATCCAACACTTGTAAAATTTCAGTCGCAAGTCGCTCAAAGACAGGCCAAAAACACAAAATCCTTGATAACTCGGAAACTACAAGGACGATTTGGATGTCCTTTGGCCAGTCGATAGTCTTTTTCAAAACTCATCGATTGACACTAGTTTTAAAAGGATCCTTCAAAGGACCTTCGAGTTATAGCCTATTTTCTCTATACAAAAAAATCCTTATATTTCCGCTCCTGTAAGGACTTTCGTCCTTTTTATTACATATTCAGATAGGGCAGGCAAAGGACTATCTGCTTGCTAAAGGACATCCTGCTAGTCCTTAAAATGACCGAGTTACAGCCGTTTTTCTGTTTTCAGGACGATTTTCCTTACCAAACCCCGGTAAACAATTTTATCATATTTTTTGGTCAAATCCTGGAAATCCTTGAATGCAGATCGATAGTCCTGTTGACTGTGAGTTTGGAAATGTATGTCCTTCCGATGTGAGTAAGGATATGGTCGAGCTAGAGCTAAGAAATGAAGGTCCTTTTTAGAAAAATAGCTCTAACTCGGCCATATCCTTGCGCATTTTGGCAGGACATGGTTTGCTAGGATCGCCAGGACGAACTCTATCGATTGGCATCAAAAAAGTATGGGGTCATCTAAGGATCCAACACTTGTAAAATTTCAGTCGCAAGTCGCTCAAAGACAGGCCAAAAACACAAAATCCTTGATAACTCGGAAACTACAAGGACGATTTGGATGTCCTTTGGCCAGTCGATAGTCTTTTTCAAAACTCATCGATTGACACTAGTTTTAAAAGGATCCTTCAAAGGACCTTCGAGTTATAGCCTATTTTCTCTATACAAAAAAATCCTTATATTTCCCCTCCTGTAAGGACTTTCGTCCTTTTTATTACATATTCAGATAGGGCAGGCAAAGGACTATCTGCTTGCTAAAGGACATCCTGCTAGTCCTTAAAATGACCGAGTTACAGCCGTTTTTCTGTTTTCAGGACGATTTTCCTTACCAAACCCCGGTAAACAATTTTATCATATTTTTTGGTCAAATCCTGGAAATCCTTGAATGCAGATCGATAGTCCTGTTGACTGTGAGTTTGGAAATGTATGTCCTTCCGATGTGAGTAAGGATATGGTCGAGCTAGAGCTAAGAAATGAAGGTCCTTTTTAGAAAAATAGCTCTAACTCGGCCATATCCTTGCGCATTTTGGCAGGACATGGTTTGCTAGGATCGCCAAGCATAATAAAATTTTAGGGTCATCTAAGGATCATCAACTTAAAAAACCATTAATCGGGTTGCAATAATATTCTTACATTTGTATGTGTACATTTATTACAATTTTTTATTAAAATATGTTTTAAATGACGTAACACATTTAACATTTTGTAAATACTTGTCATAAGTAGTAAAATAAGTAGTTTTGTGTAAAGCTCATGCCATATTGCATCAGATTTGTATGAATTGGTTGTGAGTAGGGAATGGGCACGTATAACGAGTAAAGAGCCCAATCGTTGAATCCGAAGAGCTGCACAATCTGCCAGATGCGATCCAAGAAAGAAAACAAAACAAAATAAAATTAGGTTCCACGCGTGTAAAGAGGCCTCGTTGATTGAAAGCTGATTTCGCACAGTTTTGAGCCGCCTGAATCTATTAAATTGATAAGCGGTAAAAACTGAAATGGTATAAAAAACAATGTGCCACTTGCTAAAAAACTCTGGACAGGTTTTAGAATCGCATATTGATAGCAGCTTCTACTGCTCAACTGTAGAACACGAATATAATGCCAGTTTTAGAAAGCTCAAAACTGGCAAATACTGAATTTTAAAGTTTATTTACTTCCAATAATTGCCCAGAAATGCCGTTGAACTCGTTTGGTTAGAACTTGTTATTAGAATTCATAGTAGAATTATTCCGCTATTTGTATTTTGATTTTGATTTCGATTTCGTTTTGATTTGGAACTGTTTTTTGTTGTACAATAATTTTGTGCAAATAAGTATCCAACATAGACCTCCAACAGCGTATGCGTATGCGATAAGAGTAAAAAAAATATATTCCACTTACATATAATATTTGAGACAGACTCTGATGAAAAGCCTATCAAGTCTATTGAGCTGATAACCCCCGAGTTCGGTTTAGCATCGTTCTCGCTTTGGTTGTTTAAGTATTTTGTTGTTATTACGTGTATTAATTTTCTATTACTTTTGTTATTGTCTTAAAGATTAGCTTTTAGCTGTGGCTGCTGCTGCTGCTGCTGCTGCTACTGTTGAGCGAAGTCTATAAAAACACTCGAGTGACTAAAAAATCAATTCAGTTTGAAATCGTGAGCTGTGCGGTACATTTGCATAGTTTTCTTTTTGAGCATCTGTGAGTGATTGAAATATATACAGAAAATGTATCAACGTCAAGCTTCCTTCGATAAGGTTCGTACACTATGCAGCTGGGCTTTTTAATATTTTGTAACTATAAAAAATAAAAAGCGCTATTAAGTGGAAAAAAAAACACAATGTGAAATATAATAATTATAAATAAAACCAATCAATTTATGAAATTCTATTATACAAAAAAAAAAACGGTAACCAAATTAAAAGAATAAATTTCATTAGATTCACAACAAAATTATTTGAAAAAAAAGGAAATATTTATTTATCCAATAAATTCCTACCAAATTCGAGGTGAATACGAAAAAAAAACGTGTTAACAACTTAAATACGCAAATTTAAGGTAAAACTCAAGATTCTGGCCCTGCAATAAAATATTGCGGTCTGAAACCTTCAATATGCATCTTGAACTGACGTCGACCTTTGTAACTCGATCCATCAATCAAGGGAAAATGCAAAACAATGTTGAAAATATCTGTTTACAATTTAATATAAGAAATATTCTAATTCTGATGTACAATAGATAATAAATAATTGTGAAATTGAATAATTCAAATTCATTTCAATGCTGAGAAGAGTGTGAGGATACTTTACAAATTAATTTTGATTATTACGAATTTTCAAATAATAATTTTGATTGATTTTTTTAGCCGACACGTATCGAGGACTCGGCTTACATTGCCGAAGGAGTGGACGTTAAAGAGGCGCGTAATACTTGCCTGTTGTTCTCACCTAAGGACTCCTCGTTGGCCAGTGGAACTTTAGCCAATATATTGGCCATCTTCAAGCAGCACGACATCAATTTGGTACACATTGAATCTCGCTCCTCGCTGCGTGTTCCGGGCTACGAGTTCTTTGTGGAATGCGATGGCAAAACTGGAGCCTTGGGCAAGGCAATCGAAGATCTGCGGGAGCAGTGCAATTACTTTAACATCATCTCGCGCGATTACAAGGATAATGAGACGGCAGTGCCGTGGTTCCCACGTCGTATACGTGATCTGGATCGCTTCGCCAATCAGATACTGAGCTACGGAGCCGAATTGGACTCCGATCATCCGGGATTCACAGACAGCGAGTATCGCAATCGTCGCAAGTACTTTGCCGACATTGCCTACAACTACAAGCACGGAGAGCCCTTGCCCCATGTGGAGTACAGCAAGGAGGAGATCGAGACCTGGGGCATCATCTTCCGCAACCTGACCAAGTTGTATAAGACACACGCCTGCCGGGAGTATAACCACGTCTTTCCCCTGTTGGTCGACAACTGCGGTTTCCGTGAGGATAACATTCCCCAGCTGGAGGATGTGTCCAATTTCCTGAGGGGTAAATATACACAAATTCTGATTTTTAACTTAATTGATGATTATAATTTGTTATTATCGAATTATTGGTTTACTTACTGTTATATTATTATAGATTATCCTTGATGCTCCTAATTTTGTACTTAGTTATTTATTAATTTATTTACTTATAATTTTGATTTAGTATTATTATTTGTTTATCAACATTCCCAGCACTTGTATTCACTTAAAACTATTATTTAAAAATAGAAAATACGATTTTAAATTACCAATTAAAACATAACATACATAAGCTTCAATTGAAATATGTTTTGTATACTTCCACTATTTGCCAGATTGCACGGGTTTCACTCTACGTCCTGTCGCTGGTCTCCTGAGCTCACGCGATTTTCTTGCTGGCCTCGCCTTCCGCGTCTTCCACTCCACCCAGTACATCAGGCATCCCAGCAAGCCGATGTACACCCCGGAGCCAGATGTGTGTCATGAATTGATGGGACACGTTCCACTCTTTGCCGATCCGGCTTTTGCTCAGTTCAGTCAGGAGATTGGATTGGCTTCCCTGGGTGCACCCGATGATTACATCGAGAAGCTGTCCACTGTGAGTTCTAAATCCAATTAAATGTTGTTGAAACATCTTGGGAATGTCATTTATCCTATAGATCTTCTGGTTCACTGTGGAGTATGGTTTGTGTCGCCAGGGGGGCGAGTTGAAGGCTTTTGGTGCCGGTCTCCTCTCATCGTATGGCGAGCTGGAATATTGTCTGACAGACAAGCCACAGCTAAAAGACTTTGAGCCAGAGGTGACGGGCATTACCAAGTATCCCATAACGCAGTTCCAGCCACTTTACTATGTGGCCGACAGCTTTGAAAGTGCCAAGGAGAAGACTATGTAAGTCAAATATTGCTAAAAAATAAATAACGATTATCTCAAAAGAGTTTTTATTAATCATCAATCTCTCTCTGTAATTGTCTAGTAAATTTGCCAACTCGATTCCCCGTCCGTTTGGTGTGCGCTATAATGCCTATACACAGAGCATCGAGGTGCTCGACTCCAAGCCTCAGATTAACAATTTGATGAACAACATCAACTGCGAGTTTCAGATACTTCAGAATGCGATCGCCAAACTGCATGTTTAGTTTCAAAGTTCGTATCTATTACTGATATTACATTATATTATTTCATACTCGTATGCTTATATTAAACAAAATAATAAATTCTATGCATTTATATACATTTGCTTTGAATATTTTCTCTTTTGTTTATTTGATTAGATCTAGATTAACCACATCAAATAATTATTTTCAAGCTTAATTAAGTTTAGTTACACTTGTATAGGTATGTACAGGTAATTCTTATGTCGAGCTTATTCTAATTTAACAATTATCATGAATATATCATGAATTTGAGTTAATTTCAAATATTAATAATATTATTAGATACACACATTTTTCTGAGGGAATTATAAAGGACCGATCAGAAGTCAAATCTCAAATGATAACTAATTAAAACTGTTCTTTCTCTCTTTTTCGTGTTATTAATAACAAATGTGTGTGCTTAACAGGCAAATTGATATTTAAAAATGTTCACAGCAAATAATTCAGTTGCAATCTCAACCTGAGTTTTGACTTATGTACTATCTTACAACCCTAGACTAATACAGAGTTAACAAATCATTTACAATAAGCTCTATGACTTCAGTCTTTAATAATAATAATAATAATATGCATCTATATATTTACAAATATATTTTAAGCAATTTATACATACATTTGTCGATATTGTAACTATTCTTAAATTATCATAGTTTATATATAGTTAGGTTCGATTATGTTATATATGAGATCCCTGTTGGTGCCAGTAACACTTACTGGTTAATTGTAACTAATATTTAGTAACGATGGGCTGTTCTTATTTAATCTTAAACACAACTACGAAAGACTTAACTCTCCCTATAATTTGAGAGCCCCCAAAAAGAAAAAAGAAATTTAATTTAATTAAGGAATAAGGAGTACAATCAGTCTGTTGAGATCTACAACTATGATAGTAAATTGGCTATTGGGCATATTCGATAAAGAGAGCCATAAGCTGAATCTTAAGCTTGGAATTGGAATTGGAATTGGGTTTAGCATAATACACAGAGTGGTGCGAAATTTTAGCTGCCTTTCTTATCACTATCAAATTTACTACGCTACTAACGATGATTAAGTTGAAGCAGGGACCGTAATGATTATAATTTTAAATATATCAATTGTAAAATAGAAATTATTTCTATTTTATTAAAAACAATATTTCAATATCAATTCATACTTAAAAATCATGCACAAGTTCTCATTTCCAATATTATAATACAAAACGAAATGTAAAATAAAAATATGATTTACATACAAAAAATGTCATTTATTTATTTTATTTTAAATTTGTATTATACAAATTTATAATTTTGATGATAAGAATAGCAAATGAGACTTTTTTCTGATTTTTGAGCAACTGTGAAAATTAAAATAAAATATTATTTAAAAAAAACAACCAACAAATTAATCTTTAAGATAAAAATGGAATGAGGTAAAAGTTTATCCTGTTTTCAGGATATCCCATTCACCTAGAACATTTTTTGGAGGTTTAATTTTTGAAAACCAACTACTTCAATTTGCGATTGCTGGATTAAGGAATTTCGAATATCAAGTCGTATGCCACGCCCCCAGGTTGGCCATATACTATTGACTGCTGAACAGATTCTCCGATTGCTGCTCCGACATTTGAAATGGCAATATCTCAAGATCGTTTGGTAACTGATTTTGGTTCTGATTGGAGCTAAGAGGTTGAAATGTATTGCCGCTGAAAAAGCTGTTGGATTGCTGTTGTTGTTGCTGCAACTGCTGTTGCAATTGTTGCTGCTGCTGTTGTTGCTGTTGTTGCTGTTGTTGTTGCTGCTGCTGCAACAATTGTTGCTGCTGCTGATGCAGGCGACTGGAAGCTTGCATTATTTTGTTGTCCTCACTGTGCGTCTCGGAGCCGTCGTCACTGATGCCCATGTGAAAGTTGAGCGAAGGACTCGATTCAGTTGCCATTTGCATGCAGGAGAGCAATAAATCCTCATTTGTATTCTGTACATTGGAGCTGTTGTTGTTGTTGTTGTTGTTGTTGTTGCTGTTGTTGTTATTGTTGCTGTTGTTGTTGTTGTTCTGATTATTATTCTGACTGCCGCTGTTGCTGTAGTTCTGATTGTTGTTGCTGCTGGTGTTGTTGTTGTTGTTGTTGTTGTTGTTGTTATTGCTATGCAGATGCTGCAACGGCGACAGATTAAGAAACGCATCAATATCCTCCATATCCTCACGCGACAACATGTTGCTCGACTGTTGTTGCTGTTGCTGTTGCTGTTGCTGCTGCTGCTGCTGTAGCTGCAACTGTTGCTGACTCTGTGGCAGCTGCAATTGTTGCTGTCTCGGTTGCTGCTGAATGTGATTGTGCTGCTGCTGATTGTGCAGACTCTGTTGCTGCTGCATCATCATCTGTTGGTCCTGTTGATTCAGCATCTGCTCCGAGTTCAACGCGAAGCCATATTGATTGAATTGCGGCTCCACGGCATTGCTGCCACTAAAGTTGAAGTTGCGTTGCACACTGCCGCTTCCGACAGCAGCAGCAGCAGCAGCAGCAGCAGCAAAGCCCATCGGCATCATGGGCTGCAGATACGTGTAGCGCGCCAGCAACAGTTGCTCGGAGACAATTCGCAGCTCGTCCTGCTGCTGCATAATCAGCTTCTGAAGTTCATCGTGCTTTCGCTGCAGCTGATCCTGCAGCTGACTTTGTGACGGCGTCATCACCACCGCACCCGCCGACAGCAGCTCTGCCGGCTGCGGCTGCGGATGCGGCAATGGCAACGGCGACATCACGGGAGCAACGGGAAACTGCGCCATCACCGGCTGCATCGATATCGCAGTCAGATATTGTGGCGGCTCCAGGAAACCTCCAGGTGCCACCAGCTGCGGACTCGCCAGCGGATAGTTCGACTGCGGAAACTGACACGTGTTGCTCGTGACAATCTGCGCCGGCGCCAGCGGTAATATGGGCAGCAACTTTGCTGGCCCCGCCGCCTGTTGCAGCTGCAAGTGATGATGATGAAGCGGATGTTGTTGTTGTAGCTGCTGATGCTGCTGCTGATGCTGCTGCTGTTGCTGTTGCTGCTGCTGTTGCTGTTGCTGCTGCTGCTGCTGTTGCTGCTGCTGTAGATGATGATGTTGCTGACTGTGCTCCCGCCCATGATGATGATGATGTGAGCGTTGGCGTTGACCTTGCTAAGGAAATACCACAGCATTTAAAATAAGGCATGTTGATATTTTTAAAAATATCAATGTCTGTAGTAAAAAAAATAGTTTTTTACTTGATACTTTTGACAACAAACTATCGATAATGTCTGACACGACATCTAACTAATCGTGTATATTATTTTGTGAACATATATATATGCATATGCATATCTTGTGGGTATTTTTAAAATACACATATTGAACTTCATTATAAGTATTTAATTTTTGTAATTATTACATTTATTACTAATCGTGTATATTATTTTGTGAACATATATATATGCATATGCATATCTTGTGGGTATTTTTAAAATACACATATTGAACTTCATTATAAGTATTTAATTTTTGTAATTATTACATTTTTGTGGGAATGTATTTTAATATTATTATTGAAATGATTGCTCACTCACCGAACTGACGTGCGTCATCATGGACTGTCTGCTGGTGACGGATTCAGCGGACATGGACGTGGAGTCGGATTCATTGCCGCGGTGGCTGTAGAAGTAACACTTGCGTTTGGCTTTGGGCGAAATGCCCGTTGAGCTGATGTTGCCATAGCTGGAGGCAGGTCGCGAGGTCTTGAGTGGATTGATGGGGCAGGAACTGGAGACAGTTGCCGCTGTGGCGGACCACATGGGCGATGAGTCGATGGCTGGTGATGTTGCAGCTGCAGCTGCAGCTGTTGCTGTTGTTGTGCGCTCATTGCTGAGAATGTCCAAAGAATTCCCCAGCAACGGACTGTCCACGTTCTGATTGCTCAGCTCAAAGTCACGCAATGTTGTTGTGGCCGAGGCGCATTTGCTATCAGAATTGCTATTGGAACTGGGCGTGGACTTTTCTCGCTCCTTGTTGCTCTGCTTGATGACCTCTGCGTAGCTGACGACCTTGTGTGTGCACACCACATAGTCGGGCTTGGAGTTGTACTGATGATAGCTCACATAGTAGTCCGTCTGCAGCCAGATCCATTGCTGACCCTTCGTCAGGAAGCGATAGTAGCAGGACTTTCCCTCTCCCGTCTGCCGCACTTCGGAATGGGGAAAAATCAGAGATCCTTAATCTATGACTTTTGACTACACTCAGAAAAATTATTGCCCTCATTTTAGAATCTCGCATTTGTTTTTAAATCACCAAGTTAGTTAGACTAATGTCTTACTATGAAAAATATTGTTTTTAATTTTACAAAAAAATTACGCAACAAAGTCGAGTTTGAGGTATTCTGGGCGAGATAGGGGTAGTTCTTTTTTCTGAGTGTAGCATGTAGAGCTTACATACATTCCTCGTGGCAGGCCACAATGCTGTCCAGGTCGTCAAAGTGATAATAGTCATAGCCGGAAGTGCCGAGGACCTCGAAGGGCATGTACCCAATGATGGGAGGAGCTCGATGATCCAGAAATAGAAACTTCCATTCCATGCTGTGCTTCGAGGTGAACTCATTGCTAGTCGGATCAATGATGCTCATCTCCCGAATCAACTGAGGTGTCTGGATGCGTCCCGTGCCCACAAAGACCAGTTTCTTGTCCACCTCCATACTGGGATTCATCTGGAAGATGCGTGGCAAGGTCTGGCTACTGCTCTGACTGTCCGAGCTGGATCCCACTTGGGTATTCGCATCGTTGCGAAAGTAACCCACAAATTTGACCAGCTCATAGGAATTGCCATCGACCTTCTCAAGTCCCCCCCGTTTGAGATGCGTGTAAAATGTGATCTGATTGATGGCATTGATGTCCGTCTGACGCGGTTCGATCACTGGAGTGGGATTGAGGAAGATGTTGACCAATGCCTCATGATCCGTTTCGTAGGCCAGATCGTAGATGCTCATGTTGTAGAGATCATGCTGTACGGAATAAATACTCGTTAAACTAATTGATACTTGATGATGAATTGAAAATTGCTTTGACATTTGGAAATTTTAGACTTTAGCTTGACCTACCGGCAAATAGCCCAGCTGTGAGGTAATACTTTCGGATGCATAGAATATGGAGCCCAAGCTGCTGAAAACAATCATGAAGCCATCCAAAGACTCCAGCATTAAATGCGTAAACTCATCATTCGTAAGAAATGTGGGCTTCCAGTCTTGTTGTATCTCAAAAACCTTTGAACGATCCGTTGCCTCTGCGAATGAGTAATCAATCGATCAGGTAAGATCTATAAAATACAATACTTGTCTCCTTTACCATTGTGATTCTTTAAAAATGCTATGGTTGACTTAAGCACTGTCGACTTATCCATCTTTCGATTGGACGTTGATATCAGAGCACTCAAATCATTCACCAGGGAGTTGAACTGATCCCGTCGCTTCTTTTCGCTCAGGTTGCGGGATTTTCTGCAAAAAAGACTGCGAGTTACCAAAAAAACGCTGATAAAAAATTGTGAGGCAAGAGGCGTTGATTTCGTTTTTTTAACTTTCATGTTTAATATTTAAAATTGTATATTGCTTAGACAATAATTTTTCAATTATTTTTAATATCAATTCAAAGTTTATAGTTTTATTTAAATTGCTTATTAATACCTTTGTATGACATTTTTTCTTTTGAATTTTTGAATTTAATATCAAATTTGTATACCATCTAGATACTTTTATAATTGTCAATTAATTAAGATTTTGTATGATTTTTTAACTTTATTTAAAAAAAAATTGTTTGGCTGGTTTTGACGTCATGTGAAGTTGGATTGATTTATTTACCAACCCCCACACAAACACTCACATAACCACACACACACATACACACTCACGCCCACACATGAATTTACAGATGAAAACGCACCCTAAACAGCTGCTTACCTTTGGCCCACGTGTGTCCTGCTATTGATGCTTTGTTTGGCGTTTATTAGACAAATCTGCCCACATGCTCACACACCAGCCACCCTCCCCCCTAACTACCCTATCACCCAGATATACGTGTATTAGTATAAACTGATACGTAAGTGGGGGTGGGAGGCATACAGTTTTCTTTTCTTTTTTTCCAGTTGTCGCTCTTCATTTGTTGCGCTAGGAGAAACATATTTCCGGGCATCGAGTTTTGCATTTGACACTTGCATGTCAAAAAATGGAATCGACTTCGCGAAAAAGAAAGCGACATAAATTAAAGGAACGATAGTCAGAGAGATAGGGGGAAAAAGATAAAGTCAGCACATGATATATTTATGCTAGTCTACAAAAGTGACTGAACTATAAGCACTTAATTAACAAACAAAATTAGCAATTATTCGTCCAGCCAATTTTTGTAATTCATTGTCTTTATACTACTGCTATACAAATTTAAATTTAATTTAATTTTAATCAATAAACTAAAATTGAAAAAAATGTCAAGAAATATCAAGAATTCACTAATTTGGACATCATAGTTCATCTGTAGAATTACGTTCAGTTAATAATGAAAGAATTCACTGTTTGGAGTTACATTACTAGTATAATCACATGTATTACAAAAACAAGTCTTTAAAAAGGTAAAAAGATTTCAGCAGTCATTTTTAAGGCTCAAAATAAAAAGATTTCTCAAGTTGTAACTGGTTCTACATTTATATGTCGCATTTAATGGTAGTTGGATTACTAATTGATATATTCATTGCAATACGATCGCAGAGCGTTAACATATTATACAATATCAAAAAAAAAAGCCATAAAATAAATAAAAGAAAACACAATATAGTAATTGTTAAGTAGTTGTATGTATATATGTATATAAGCCATGGTCATCAACGAAAAATCAAATTAGACTCGAATTACACCTAATTAATGTAGTGAATTGGATTCTCATTCGACTTTGATTGCTTTTATTTTTGTGCTTCCCCCTTCGGGTTGGTGTCTCTTACCTCTGACCAAGCGTACAAGCAAATTTTCGAACTCTAGCACTTATTTTCTTCTTATTCTTCTTATTCTTCTTCTTTTGACTTGACAAGTCTTATATGGAATTTGTCCGAAATCATTGTACTGTCATGGAAAGACTTCCAGCTAAATTTCTTTACAATCATTTGCAAAAGTAATGTATCTTGTATCTTGAAACAGGTATCTTTTCCCTGCGCAAATACCGTTAGCCGTTTCGAATTGGCCACAATATTTTGTCTACGTATATTCATAACTGTCAATTGCAGTTAACCGCCTCAAACCACATATCATACCTCATTATTGCGTTGTGTGCGTACATGAACTGCCGTAAGTACGTAAGTATGTATATTTGTATGTGTGTATGTTTGTATGTTTGTATCAATGTATGCTTATGCTCACCTTTTCGTGTCATCTTTGTCATCGCTCTCGTCGTCCATCTTCGTATTTGTTAAATAGTCCACGTCCACTTCCAAGTTGATTTTCTTTTTGAAACGATTTCCAAAACAATTGTTTTTCGCTCGCACAAAATTATTTTACACTTGCGTCGGGCAAATTGAGACCCAATATTTTAATGATTCACATTTAATTATTATTATTTCACATAATTGTAATTTTTGTTTTTATTTGAAAATTGTAATTTAATTTTCATATTTTGCACTTCAGGTAACATTCACACGGCAGCTAATTTCCATATCTTTTAATGTGTGCCACATTTTGTTATTGCTTCTTAGACAGTTTGAGGCTGAATGAAGAAAATTAATATATTTTAAATACAATTTTGTCCGCTTTTTAATTTTATTTTATCTCCGCACCATTTGCACATATATTTCGAATCTTGGCCTTAAATTAATAAATGAGTTTCATCGTGTTTAATTATTTTGGAAAGAATTTTTTTCGATTTTTATTTTCGAAATACTCAATTCACTAATTTTAAATTTTCTATTGTGTCAAGTAAGCTATTTAACTAAGTGTATATATTTTTAAACATCTTTCCACTATTTATAAATT
Source organism: Drosophila rellima (assembly GCA_035043635.1). Classification (NCBI taxonomy): domain Eukaryota; kingdom Metazoa; phylum Arthropoda; class Insecta; order Diptera; family Drosophilidae; genus Drosophila; species Drosophila rellima. The sequence goes on from JAWNMV010000529.1 coordinate 357,963, forward strand.
TGTCAAAAGAATTACTTGACTAAGTGTATATATTTTTGTACAACTTTTCCGGTTATTATTTTCGTTTTTAGTGCGAAGCGTCTCGCGTACCGTCAGCAACAAGTTGAGTTTAGTTTCTGCGTCGCCTTTGCCTATCCATTTCGACAGACACACATACATTCGCGAACAAACACACAGACATACACACCAACACACAGAAATACAGAGAGACACAGATACATTGTGGTGCTGGCATCCTTAGCAAAGGAGACGCTGCTGTTGTTGCTGCTGCTGCTGTTGCAGTTATGTAATAGATGCGGTTGTCACTGTGCTGCGCCTGCGCATGTGCCACAGTTACCACCCAGTGGCAAATGTGCTGCAAGCGAGCGCCAATCGTTGCAGGGCAGGACAGGGGCAGGACAGATTAATGTTGTTGCACTTTTGCAACCCCTAAAAGTATGCTACGGTATTTGTGCCCATGCTACTAAATGCGACAGCGAATGCGAATGTCATAACAACACTTTTCGCAAGGCTTGTGGCTTGGGTTTTTTCAGGTGTGTGTATGTGTGTGTGTGTGTGAACATACACACACATACGAGTATTGAGCAGCTGCTAACCAATTGCCTGGCTGCGATTGTCTGCTGCCTGAAGCCTATTTATAGCAGGCACTGTAACAATTATAAAATTTGTAATAAAAATAAAAATGAATTATTGGTTTATTTTTTTCAATACTTTTAAAAAATCGTAAAATAATAAAGAAAAAAAAACATTCGCTTTCAATTTTTTTATTAAACATACAAAAAAAACATAAAAATATACTAAACAATGTAATTTTAGTATTCTTGTCGATTTGTTTTTTAAATATAGGTTTTTTTTAACTTTTGTAGTTTTTTGTATAATTTAGAAATTTTTTTTTTGATATTTATTTGCATTTTTGATATTTTAAGCAATTATTCAATTTTTATTTTAACTGCCATTTTTCATTTATACCAAAATCACTTATTGCATAATATATAACTCTGGTGTGTGTGTGTGCTACATTTTTGAGCTGTTGATTTTTGCAACAATTGAATGTTAAACCATACGCGAGAAATTTTCATACTTCATATTCCATAACAATCGCATGCTTAATTGCCAACTGAACGGCTTCAACACTTTCCTTCGAAAGTCTTTGGCCAGGAAAAACTTTTTCCATAACTTGCCAAAAGAAAATGTCATAGAAAGTGCTGGCGATGAAAGCCACGTAAATGCACAACAAACTTTGCAAAACAAACAAATCAAAATGCAAAGGTGTAAATTGCGCTCGTTTACCTTGCCTTAATTAAAACTGTTGCAGGAGGCGGCTTTAAATATGCAGCTTAAAACGGAATACAAGCGGCTTACAAAATGCACACACACACATGCACGCACGCACACACACACACACATGTGCAAATCTGTTTAATTAATCCGTTTTGTCGTTTGTCCAACGGTCAAAACAGTGAAGTGAAGCATTTAACGAGTCATAATTTCCCACATGTATTCAACAGATACAATCACAAACGAGCAAGGACACTACAGTCGAGATGCTCGACTATAAGTTGCCGAGTACCCCTATATTCCCAGTCGTTTAATAGTCTACGCGACCTAGGTGTTCTTAGAGACTGGCAGACATTGCCACAAGCTCATAGCTCTATATAATGGGCTAATACAAGCAACATTTTAAATACACATCAAAGCCAAAATTTCAACAGCATCCTGCCAGCAGCTGCCCTGCCCTCCTTTTCGAACGATTTGAGCCCTTTTTGTGGCCATGTTGTTGTTACTCTTGCCAAGTGTTGCTGGTTAACCGTAAGTAGCTGTTGTTGTTGTTTTTGTACTAGCAGGTTAGATTGGCTTACTGACTGTGGCTTTAAAAAGTAGCTGCTGATAATTGCCAACGAGTCGGTTGGTTAAATGGCTCGTGTTGTAATTAGTGTGGTTTTATTTGCTGCAAATTGCCAATTGCAAGAATATTGAACTTTAGCAAGCTAAAGGCAGAGCAACGGAGAGAGAAAGAGCGAGAGGGAGAACGAGTAAGAAGGACAGAGAGAGATAAGAGAGCTTCGGATCAGATATCAAGTTTATCTGGAAATTCTAGCTCAAACTTATTTATTTAATAGTATATGCAGAATAACTAGATAATTGTAAAGTTCATTTTAATTGAAGTACGCGTATATTCTTCTATCTTTAATACATAAGGTACTTGAAAAATACTAAACTGAATCGATAATGTAAGCTTCATACAGCATTTTCTTATTTCATTTGAAATATTACCTAATATTTTTGTCAACTCGTTTTGACGTGAAATTTATTTAAATTATTATCAACCGCTCGAAACTTAATTACCGCATAATATATTATATCAGAAATTGGCAAATGTAAACAAAACAAATTCAAATTATTTTGCCACTCTCCCTGTCATTCCCGTTGGACAGACAACATTTATTTCTTTACGCTCATTTGGCATTGATAAAAGTTAATTGCAATGCGGAAGCAAAAGCTTTAAAAGCCGGTTGCCAACTGCAGCAACAACAGCAGCAGCAGTCAGACAGTTTACTCAACTCGCGAAGATCGTTGACTGACCTACTCACGACAAGAGAGCGCCAAAGCTCGCTCTTACTCCCATTACTTGCGCTATACCGCACTCTCCCACTCTCCCGCTCTCCCGCTCTCCCGCTCTCCCGCTCTTTCGTTGCCTATCGTTCGCTCGCTTTGAAGCTAACGTCATTTGATTGCATTTATAAAGCTTCGCTCAGTGCGCAAATTATCGCATAGTTGTGCCTGTGTGTGTGTGTGTGTATGTGTGTTGTGTCCGTGTTTGATTTCTTTGTCAGTGAACTTGAGCTTTTGCTAGCAACGCTAATTGCATTGCGATTACAGCATAGCGCAGTCGTCTGTGTGTGTGTGTGTGTAACTTGTGGTGATAATACCATACACACCAACACCTATGCACTGCATTCTACCTCTCCCTCTCTCTGTCTCCCTCGCTCTTACTGGCTTGCAACTCTTACGTTCCGTTTCGCATTTAACAAAGCTTTGTAATATTTTTTGTCACACTCAAACTGCTGCACTCTTCACTCATTTGTTTTTACTGTACCCACGCTCACCCTCTCTCTCTTTCTTTGGCTCTCTCCTTGCGTATTTATGCCGTGTGGATTGTACTTGTGTTGTTGTCATTGTTGTTGTTTTAAACTTGACTTAATTAAATTTTTCACTATTATTTCGTCGAGTCTATTTATATTTGTATCTTTTGCCAATTGTCTGTTATTCATTGATTTATTTGTTGTCCCACTGTGGCATTCCCTTTTCCCCATTTCCGCTTTAGGCTCTGTTCTGTACGTTAAGAATCCGCTGCTAGGCCTATATCTATATTTACGTTCGTATGTCCGCATGTACTCGTAGTCGTGTCTAGTATATGGATTTAGGTTTAATTGCTGACCCCACTTAAATGTAATTTACATCTCTAGCTTACTGGTACACTGATGAACAAATTTTTGAAATTCTTTAGAACTCTCAAAGAACACTATTTTCGTACTTTTGTGATATCTTAATTTCTTTGTTTTTGATAATGATGAATAATCTTGATTTTAAAATTCGGACATTATTTATCAGAGTAGTTTTTGTACTTTCTGTTAAATCACACACGAGTCTCAACAATTTTGCGGTTGCTGTTTCGGCTGTTGCCATAAAAATTCAGTCTATAAGCACTTAGATACTTCATCTTTAGTGTGCTCATCTATCCGATTAACTATCGATGGGGCAGACAAGGCGGATGTGCTGTTGCACTTGTTAATTACTAGTTAATTGCATTAACTTATTTTAGTATTTTCTGCTCATATAAGCACTAAGCTCTTCAATAACTAAATAAAACAAATAAGATTAAAATTTAAAGTAATTATTCAGTTAATAAATTATAATTAATGCAAAAATAAGTTGAATAAATTATAAATAATTTAAGCAGCTAACTTTTATATGATCGTTCGTAAAAACATTTATATTTTTTGGAGAAAGAGATAGAGTTGATCTAACAAAGTTTCCCTCTCGTATCTATTCCGTAACATTATCATTGTTAACTTTTAAGTTTAATTTAAAAAAATATATTGCACTGATATTAATTTTCAAACTGTTTAAATAACAGTTTTATTTAATTTTATATTAATTAATGCTCAACATTTTATATTATTCAGATATTAATTAGTAATTTGTTTCATTTCAAGTTTCATCTTTAATGTCAATGTACACTCAAGTCAATATGTTATATTACTGAGATATTATTAATTTACTTTAATTTTATTGAGTCATGTTTTATGATTAATTGAAAAGATATTGAGTCGAGATGTCTCTCATAGTTTTTAACATCTTTTATTTTGTTTATAATTTAGTAGTTGTCAATTGAAATACATTTGCGCTGGCTTCCCTAACTGTTTGGCGCATGATCATACACACAAACACACACACACAAATGCATAGTGCACACGCGCACTCACACCAAGACATTCCCGGGTAATATACACACACTCACACTCTCACACACAGAGAATCAACCAATCGACTCGACTTGGCGCTCAAACGCTGCTGATGACGTTTTATTTCAAAAAGACGCTGCCCAGATCAGAACAGACCCAAACTCAGGAGCTACCCTCACTCCCCCTTCCCCTCACCTTTACCCACCCCTAACCATCAACCAGCCAACAAACGACAATGAAAATTAGCTAAACACAAACAAAAATAAACTTATATGTATGTATATAAAGAATAAATAAGTGAAATGAACAAATGAGTAAACGGTAATGAGTAAATAATTAAAATATAAAGAACCCAACATTGTAAGAAGTATATTTTTACAGTTTTTGTCATTTTATATCTTTTAATTTAGTTATTTTTTCCGCTTTTTCTTGGCACTTTTTGAGCTTTAGTTTTGTGCACTCTCTTTTTGCACTGCATACGTAGATAATTTTTGGTTGAATGCACTTTTGATTAGTTCACATTTTCCTTCCCTTCGCCATCCTTTCAGCAGTGCACAGTTTAATAGATTCTTCGATTATTTTCTCTTTTTTTATGTAAATTGAATTTATTGTTTTAATACTGAAATTGTAAATTCCTTAAATTGTTAAATAATTTGTCTTTGGTACAAAGTAAATAATTTTTTATATAAATATTGAAATTTATTTTTAAGCACTTGTATTTTTAAATTTTTACATAATATTGTAAGCTCTTTAAATTAATTTTTTAAAAATTTAAATCTTTTTTATTAGTACACTTTTGGTATTTAATAATTTATCTGTGTTACCAAATAAATTAAATATCAACTGTATTGTATTCATATTTGCAATCATTGGAATTATTTTTGAAAATTATATAATATTGTTAACTTGGTCACTTCTGATTTATTTTTGTTTACTTTGATTTTATGTTGTAATTATAACAATAAGTGTGCACGTTTATTAATTGTGTTTGTGCAGGTCTTTAGAAAATTTTGCAATTAATTTTTGCACACGTTTTTTTTATATTCTTTTTCCTCTTATTTTGAATTCATAATTGGTCTTATATTTTTTTTTTATTTTGACGAATTAAGCAAATTTACCAAATACTCGTGCAGGAAGAAACCAAAAAACAGTCAAGAAGCGCGCTCAAAAAACAACATAAAACTACACACACACACACTTATGCACTCGGTGTGTGTGTGTGTGTGTGTGTGTAGAGAGAGCACAACGAAAGCGTGTAATTTACGATCGAGTTACAACTGAAAGTCAGTTAGATACAACGACTAACGAAAATTGGACGAGTGCAAATATATATATATTTTTTTTTATAAAATAAAACAGTCGATTTACGTTATACAAAATTTGTTATTTGAAAGAATCTCAACTCGCTGAATTGTAACTGCAATTTGAAATTTCAGCTGGGAATTATGTATGTAAGGAAAACTGTAACGCGGTTGTCGCTGCGCGTGTCAAAATAAAACTGAAAACTGCAACTGAAAGCTGTAAGAAAAGGCCCCAAAAACAAGCGGCGAGCGAGAATTGCAATTGCAATTTGCAATGGGAATCGGAATTGGAATTTTCTAAGCTGCGACGCGCTCACAAAAGTGTGTTCTGTGCTTTTCAGTGGATAAACGTCGAGCGAGCGAAATGCAGTGAAATCGAAATACAGCGAAATGTGAGTAAATAAAAAAAATATATGTTCTCATCACTCACAATTTGAGTAACTTGCACTCACACACACACACATACACACACACACTCACACTGACTATTGCCGTTTTTGCTTTGGCATTCGATTCGCTTAGCCGGTAGCGTTTGCGTCTACGGGGCGTATACGCGATATGCGAGCGTTCTCAACGGTTAGCTGACATTTGTGAGCCTCGGCCGGCTATTATTTAATATTACAGGCAACCGACAACATTGAGTAAGACAATAACTCACTCGCCAAGTCTCACTCAATTCTGAACGTTGTCTGCAGCGACTGCGACGCTTTGCTTGAGTCAATTGCACATGACGTTGACTTTATCTCCCATTTTTTTCGCTTATCAGCTATCACAACTGTCCAGGGTCTCGACTCACTGCCTAGACTCTTTATGCTAAGTTTTGTCCAAAGAGACAATTTCGAGTACTCGTATGTAATTGGAGAATTGTCGATCCCGTTCACATATTAATAGTATGTTTCCCTGTCTTTTGGCTCGGCTTTTGTTTGTATTTGTTCTATTGCTGTTTTTCAATGGTTCAAGGTCTGCAAGATTTTGTTGTTGTTTGTGTTGGCGTTTGCTAAGGCAAAAGACTATCTGAACCCGAATAATTATAGACCTTTTCATTAACCCCTTAAAAACATTTCAGCTACAGATATCATAGTTATTTTCTTTATAGAATTGAATTCTGCGAGAGAATGCAGTTCCAATATTAAAAGAATATTGTATGTACATACATAGAAAATATAAAAAAAAAATAATAATGAATTATATTTCCTTTAATATAATTAAAATATTTTGTGTTCAAAGTGATGTTGATTAAATAAATTTAGGGATAATATCGGAGTAAATTTAAAAACATAAGAATTAAAAACAATTATCCAATATTATTGCTATAGACAGTGTATCTGTTACTCGATCAATACCCAAGTCTGCTTTACTGAATCTTTTATCTTTTGTATACTTTTTCGTACGCAAATTTGTCGCTATGAATATTTCATATGCAAAGTTCACAGTTGTTTTCTCGAAGACAATGAAGTTCAGTAGAAGAACTCTAAGGACTGCCTTCAACTCTTGATATCTCACATCGACTTTTCAGGGCAGTTGAGCATATCAAATAATCGATTTAAACTCAAATGTAGCTCAACTCTATTTTTTTCCAAATGCAGTAGAGATTTCGTATTTATAATATGTTTACGTAATTCAAGAGAGATTTGCATAGTGCAGTCGAGTTGTTGGGTTCATTTAATTTGATTGCTAGGTTTTTGTTTTGAAGTTTTATGCATTTTATGCAACACAGGATACATTGAAATTGTATGTAGCGCAGTGGCCTGTCAGATATCTGATAGTGTTAAATATTTATGGACCGATCCATAGTTAATCGTATGCCTCGCCTCGTTTCGCCTCAACTCAACTCAACCGAATTTTTTTTATTTTAATTTTTTTGTTAGTTCGAGTAGCTCAGTTGATTGGCAATTGGCAGTTTTCAATTTTCAATTGATTTTTCGTAGCGTTGAACCCAAAATGCAGCTGAAGGCTATACGACTATGAAATGCAATATCATTAGACCCAAAACTGTACAAATTGACTTCAATCTGTTGTTGGCTTCTCTCAAGGAGAATTCCGTCTGAAACATCAAACAAATCTTCTATTATTTAAAAAGGGAAATCGAAATTTTGAGGCAAACAATCCTAGCAGCTTTAGATGTCAAAATTGTTGTTAATTTTTTATAAAAAAAAAAATTGGAACGTTTCAGAGTAAACACCAGGCCTAAATCCTCGTAAAAGGAAAAAGATTTAAAGAATTCGCTTCTGTTATTTTATGTTTTATATATTCATTTATTTTTCAATGTTTTCGATATAAATTAGACACAAAAAACGTTTACAAATTATGTCGAATATTCAAACTTAGTTGCAAATAATTTGTTATTTGTATAAAATTACATAGCTATGTGCATATTGTTTGTGTGTGTGTTGTGTTTAGCTGCATGCACTAAATTAAATTCGTGATCGTATAAGAAAGATGCTGGTTTTATGCTTTATAAGGCGTAGTTTCAACAAAGTCTTAACTATTTACAACATAGGGTATTTAATCGTAAGTAAGGGTATACTCGTACATACGTAAATGAGCTGAATGGCTAAGCAAATTGTTGTTTTTAAAATTGATTTGCTTAACAAAATATTGAATTGTGGTATGAGGCATGAGGCTTATTGGCTAATTAAATTAATTAAATTACAATATTAAAGTTTTCTCTGTATGTGTGTGTGAGTGTAAGTGTGTATTATATAGGAATGCGGACTTTAGATACATATACAGTCAAATTAATAAGTATACGTTGTTTACGGATACAGAAATACAGAAAAAGAGCATTTAGCGGGTTAGCGTTTTTTTTACGATTTTTTGGCGTAATAAATATATAGGTAGATGTGAGCATATGTACTTGAATATAACTTGATTACTATTGGTATCATAAGCTTAATTAGAACCTGTACAATGAGAGACAGTTAGTTTGGATAAGAAGACTGAGAGCTAGGGGGTTAAAAAAAGAGAATTTCATTTGAATTGAAATTTTAAATTTTGTATAAATGAATTTCTAACTACAAACTAGTATTAAGTTCTTTCTCTTCCTTATGATTTCGATCTATATATGTGTGTATAATATGGTACTGTGTATATATATATATATATACATATACATATATATATATACATATATATATATATATAGTTTACAGTTTAACTTTCGATATAGTTATAGTATATAAAAAAATGTTGCAGATTGTCTTATAGTTCCAGCCGCTTATACTAAATAAATCAGGAAAATCTCCACCGAGTTTTCTCTGCTCTTTTTCATCTTTTCGTCAATTTCTTCTATATCTTTAGGTGTTGGTGAAAAATCGTTTCGAGTAGAAATGTTTTGGATTTGCATAGAATTATTGAATTATCGTTAATCTTTTGTTTTCGTTTGTGTTGCTTGTTGGCCTTTAAATAGCTTAACTTTTCTTTTTATTTTGTGTTTCTTTAATGTTTATACATAACATTTTTGTATTTTCCTTTTTTTGTTTGTAGAAACCATGTACTTGTTGTTTGTTGTTGGTAAAGATTCAATATTTTTTTGCTGGAAAAAATTACGATGTTTTTCTTTTGTGGAATGTGGATTATTAAATGTTAATGTTTGACGATTAAACAAGGACAGCGGGCTCTCTTTTTTTTGTTTAGTGTTAAGGAGTTTTGATTGTATGTGAATTTATATATTTCTTTTTTACTTTTCTTTGTTGTATAACTTTCTACACATCGATCAATTTTCATTTTAAACTTTTACACATATTTACTTAGACAGTTTACAGTTTACAGATTACAGATTACAGTTACAGTTCTAAGTTACAGTTACAGTTACAGTTTTCAACTACTGATAATTTGGTTCTGCTAAGTTTTATATATCTTTCGTTTTGGCCCCTAGGATAACGTGTAACGTGTAATACAAATGGCTTAGACACAGAATTTACATGTTCTTTTTGTTTCACACTGAGAAATGTTTGACATTCAACTAGAACTACAGCTACGAGAAGGAGATGAAGATGGGAATGGAGTTTGAGTTGAAGTTGAAGTTGAAGTTGAAGTACAACTAGACGAGCAGCTCCTCATCAGTATGCGGCTCCGCATAGAGACAACATTCGTCTACAACATTCGCTGCCTCGACAGCTTCCTGCTCCTCGCAGTCCAGGCTGAGATCATGAGGCTGCTGTGGCGACTGCGGCGCCTGTTGTTGCCGCTGCTGCTGTGGCTGACTGAGCTCCCTCAGCCAGTCCAGAGTTTTCTCAATCGCTCGCAGACGCTTCTTCAGCGACGTTGTGGCAAGAATATCCACCTAAAAAATATACATTTATTAGATTAGTTAGTCGTAGATTTCCATTAAGATTTGTTACAATAATACCATGAATACCATCATTTGGACCGATAAAATAAGCTTTACAAAATTTAAAAAAAAACAAATACTATAAATACAAAATTTAAAAGAGATTCCACTAGAAACACAAAACTAGTTATCTTGTAGTTAAGAAAAATAAATGGGGAAATAATAATTATGAGTAATAATTTAAATGGGGTAGAAAAATAATACTATAAAACAAAATTTACAAAAAAAAATTAAATAAAAAACACAAGACTAATAAACTTGTAACTACATAGTTATTGGGAAATTGGGATAATAATAACAAAATAAGGATATATAACAAAGATAATACTGACAAAAGCAAAATTGCGAAAACACAATAAGGAGATATTTTAAAAGGGAAACCAAAAACAGTTAACAAGAATATTTCATTAAATTAAAGTTAGAGACATGAATATTTGCATGTACGTTAGTATATTTTAAATTATTTTTGTCATACGATCTCACCACCTCCCCCAACCCTCCTCCCAAATAGTTTGGTGACATTTTTCCTAAGAAATACGATAACAATAAGCGCGGACAATAAAGACAACACACATATCTATTTACTTATGACAGCAAGTAATCATTTTACATACCGCAAGGATAGTTATCCATATTCAAAATTGTTTAATTTTCTTTTGGTAGCTTTGATTATTTCATAGCTTTAGAAACACAATAATTTTGGGCGGCAATTTTCACAAGCACTTTAAGTTTTAATCACACACAAGTTTCTAGCATCGAGTTTTGGAATTTCGGCAGTAAAATATAGAAATATCACCCAAAGTGCACTGAATGATTTTCGTAGTAAGCACCAATTAAAAAATGTATGTGGCAAATTTAAAAAGAAAGTCCAAACGAAGTTGGAAAAATCAAAGCTTCTATATCCTAATAAAACTGGCCGAGATTTTCTTATTTGAATTTCTTAGATTAGATTGTATTCTTAGTTTTCTTTAAATCTCAATAAATGTATTGGTAATTCAGAGTAAACAGTAAATAGTTAAGATAAAATAAACTTACCTTGAGCTGCTGTGAGAGTGGTAGTAAAGCGATGATCCACCAGGCCCAGGCGGGTCCATCGGTGGTCAGTTGCCAGCTGTGCTCGAGCGGCGGCATTTGGCCATAACTCTGGAGTATCTCGTGCTTCTGGTCGCTGCTGAGGCTGTCAAACCAGTCGGTGGCCTTGGCCAACACCTTGGACTGCATGGCCGACAACGATTGCACCTGATCGTGGGCAATGGGCTCATCCGAAATGTACTCCACGTTGGCCGTCTCATAGCCATCTTTTTCGCTGCGAGCCAGGATCTTGAAGCGCTTGCAGCCAATGGTGCTCAGTATGGAGCAACCGTCGCCGAGTAGAACACAATCCCTAATGTCCAGAATGGTGCCCACATCGTAGTATCTCGACTTGCCACTGTGTGGCTGGACAATCCCGAATGTTTTGTCGCCCGATTCGAGGGCGCGTCGCACCATGAGACGATATCGGGGATCACAGACAAACAGGGGACACGGCACCGAGGGGAACGCGGTGGTGCAAATGAATACGGGCACCGCTGGCTCCTGATCGATCTCCTGGCGAAATCGGGCCTCGTAGTGGTCTGGAATGAATCGTTTCATTGCGGCTTCTAGGAATTTCGTAACTGGGCGCTTGGCCAGCGCAAAAGGAACTGGCGAGGATGAGCCCTGATACACGTTGTTATTATTATAATTATTAATATTCATGTTATTACTGTTACTGCTATTGTTGTTGCTATTCTGATTATTGACATTGAATTCCACAAGTGGTGACATGCACAATGGACACGAGGAGTTGTAATCCATGCAACGATCCAAGCATACCAGACAGTAGGTGTGTCCACACGGCGTCACCACCGGCTTCCACATCGTCCTGCAGCACAGCACGCAGTCAAAGTCGCTCGCGTCGATCAGTTGACCCGACACCGACGTCACTTGACCCGACCTCTGATCTGATGCATCGAGCTCTGCAACAGAAAAGAAAATTGAAGAGTAAGTAAGCAATGTATAGTTTTTTATAAATGTACATATATTTTAACAAGCTAATTAAGTCAATAATAATTATTTTAAAAATCGTTAAGCGATCGTGTGGATCGTTCTTATGACAGCTATATAATACAGATTATCACAAAATTTGGCAAGGATGCATAAAAAATATATTCTAATAAGAGTTTACCGATACTGACTTAGCGAGGAAACCCGCTTAGCTAATTCAAATGAAAAATCGATGTATCCATCGATTTTTATATCTTTACTCAATACTCACTTCTTAGTCGCTGCATCTCGAGTTGAGTGCGTTCCAGGATTCCGCTCAGCAATCGACTGCAACGTCGATTATCGAAGTTATCGAAATGATCGCAATCGAAATCGATTTTCGACTCGAGAAGGGGCAGATGCGATGCTTGCAACATCGCTGGCCATTTTCTGCGGCAAGGCTTTCGGTTTTGATGACGCCGTGCCTGCAACTCAAACTGCTTGGCGCTGTGCAACTGATCGTAGACACTGTGCTGATCAATATAATCGAGGGCGCTGGGAAACAGAAAATCCCCATCCATAGGCACCTCATCGTCCACTTCCTCGTCCTCCTCCCCATCAACCTCCACCTCCTCGTCGGCCATGATGTAGTTGTCGTAATGCTGATCGCAACTCATGCCGAATTCATCCTCTACATCGTCCAGACGCACATGATGATGATGATGATGGTGGTGCTGGGGATGATGATGTTGCTGATGTTTTCTGCGTCGACGCAGCTGCTCCCACAACAACACGTACGGCGTCTTGGCCGAGGCATAACAGCGCTGCTGCTGCACTGCCGTCGGCGACAGCGATTCGATCGCACCACGACATTTGGGCGTTTGTGCCAGGAGACGTTGCAGTATCTAAAAATAAAGCAAACCATTCAAATTTAACTTCAATTCAATGTGCAAAGACTTTTGTGTTACAACACTCACCTTGGCGAGATCATGTTGAAATATTTCCGAATTGCTGAGATTTGTGTTCTTGTCCAGACAAATGGCCAGAAAGCCATTATAAAGCGCCTCCTCCAATCTGCCCAAACCGCTGAGCGCCAAGGCTCTTAAATAATGTGCCTGGTTAAGGTATAAATAATCATGTTAGTGAGTGCCTACTGTACTTTATTAATATGTTACTCACCTTGGGCGATGTGCAGCGTGTTTTCAGCGCGTTCTCAATATCCGCTAGAGAGCTTTGATAATGGCTCAGCTTGAGAAGAACTTCGGCTCGAAGGCAAAGACTCTTAAAGTTGCTCGGCGCTGAAAGGAGAGCAGAGAAAAACTTTAAAACAACTGCATTTACTTGAATTATAAATTTTGAAATGATTTCATTATAAATCAGTTATATCATTAAACATATAATTTTCCTCTTCACCGGGATCAGTTTTCAAACTCATAACTCTTTTTTGCGATCTTTGGTTAATTATTATTTAATTGCTGCTAATGAGTGCGAGGTGTAAATTTTTGAAAATTATGAAAACCGTGCAAATCATGAAAATCACACTAAATGTCAACTTCTGTAAATGAAAATGTCAAAATGCAGCTAGTCATTATCTTTTGGAGGGGATCTTGCTTGCCAAACAGCTTGCTTGCCAATTATATATGTTTACCTCATCCACGCAGCCACCCACCCACCGATCCACCCCATGATTCACGCCCGCAAATTCGGTAATTTGTCTGATGTCGACGTTGACGTTGACGTCGCCTTCTCGCTGTTGTTGCAATCGCCCACGCGACGGACGCTTCGCGATTAAAGCTATTTTTTCTTCGCTTCGCTTAACAGCACTTTAACACTAACATTGCATCTTAACAGTCGCTGCTCGGCACGCGCCGCTAATTAGCTTGTGAAAAATATTTTCTGAATATTTGCCAAATTTGTAAACTTCTTTCTATTCAAAATATGTACTAACAACATTTTAGTTTAAACTATAAAGAAAAATGTTGCAAGGCATTGCAGCCTTAACATGCTGCCAGCAAATCGGACTGTCAACATTGGCGCGCGACTGTTAAATGATGTTGGGCAACAATTTTACAGACCGAGTTAACAGAGATCTGTTCACAACATTTAAGAGCTGCAATTGTTAACATTTTAAGAGTGTGTCATTCGCATTCATGCTCTCTTTAATTAGATTTACAATGTCGCTCTTGCGCTGTTAACTGCTAAGAGTGCGAAGAGCAGCTGCCGACGCGTCTGTTCAAAATCGCGATTATGTAGCCTAACATTACGCAACATAAAAAAAAATAAAATAAGCGCAACAACGTCGATATCAATAAATGCGAGCATGTTTAACAGCTGCCCTCTTCGAGTTGTTGTTGCTGTTGCAATTGTTATACAAATTGTTGCCGAAACTGATTACATATCCGTCAAAAACGGTTATCAGACTAAGGACAAAATAAAGCATAATAAAGCATTTTCATTTTAACATAATTTATAGTGAAGTTGTCCAAGTATTTTGTTTATTTGATTATGTAAAACTATCACTCGAAGTTGTTTGTCAATACTTTAGCCCCAAATTGATGTCAAGTGTGTGTGCGAGATAATAGCGTGAAATAGACGTAGATAATGCTAATAATTTGGGTAAATAAGTGTGCGTTAAAAAGTACCAAGGAAAACGTTTTTTTATTTAGCATAAAAATAATTAAAGTAGGTATAATTTTATTGCGCCTGTCCAAAGCATTAGTTTCGTTGCTTTCTAAATTATATTGATAGCTTAATTTCCACCCGCCAGTTTATCAGCGGGAAACGTGATGAGCCAAGACCATTCAATTGGCTAAGTATCTGTAAGATACATGTATAATACAAATACAGATACAAGTTGTTCTTGATTTACATACGTATTTATGCATATTTATCCAACTTATTGCTAAAGCTGACACGTTCTGAACACAACTTCCCGTTTGATAACAAAAAGAAAAATAACAAGTATACGTATGTAGCGTATACAGGCGTAATTGTTTGCAACAACAACTACTACAAAAACTCGAAATTTAATTAAAATGCAAAGCCAATTGCCGAGTTTATTCTCATTGTTATTGTTGTTGTCAATTTGCACTTATTAGACAACTGAACACCAACACCAACAACAACTACAACATAACAACAACAGAAGCAACTACTCTCCCTCGTAATTTTATTTTTCCTTCGTATTTAACTTTTTGTTATTCATTTTTGTTTTTATTTTTGATAATTTTTCCGTAACGCTGCAGACAATTAAAGCCCAACTGTTGATAAATTGCATTTGGCTGCAGATAATCGTGCTATATATATATACATATAAATGCATAAGTCCAAATACACGCACAGTCAGTTGAGTAATTATTTTGATCAGATGAAGCATATTAAAATTAAAAAGTTTCACCCCGGAAAAACGTGTTCTTAAATACGAAAATTGTAAATTAAAATCTGTGCACTGTTTTTTGTGTCAAAATAATTACTTGGCCAACTGTATGTTTGTATAAATTTGTCTATATGTATGTACGATTATTATTTCTTGGCCATACGCTTTAGTCTTGCATTGAAATCAGATTTCGTCACGTACATTAAAAATCATTCGCGAATTTCGCGCAATTCGCAATTCGTTGACAAGTGTCCGCCACTTGCAGCTTCTTGCATAATAAACGAAAGCAAAGCAGGAAAAGTATAAAAAAAAGAGAATCAGAATCAAAATCGGAATCGAAAACGAAAACACAATTCGAAAAATGAACAACAATGAGTTGAGGCTACTATTCAATTTCAGGGCTACTCAAAAACCAACGCATGAATCATGAGAGTTCGACTTTTTGCAATGCTTTCATCAGTTGACGATGTGGGTCATCTTCAGTTTCATAATCAGTGTCCTCGTCATCGTCATCAGAAAGATCATGAGTGTCGTTATGTGCTATTCTCCATCTAAACTTAATTGTGCCTAAGCTGAAAAAGTCGTTAAACAATTTGTCTATAAATAAACGTTGCGTACACGCCGCGTGGTCCGACTGCCTTTGATTATGCTGTGTGCAAATTGTTTCGCACAATGTAAGTACACACACACACGCACGCACACACACGCAGTCAGACAAACACACTCACACACACACAGATATAGTTTATGTAAAAGCCACATGCAAACTGCTGGAAATGGTGCAAACAAGCAAAACTGACCCAAATAGCCGAATGAATGCCCATAAACTGGGAATGTGCCGCAATTTAAACTGAGATGAGATGACCTGGGGGAAGGGGAGGCCAACAAAGCGAGACAGGCAATAGAAAAGGGCGCTAACAAGTTGAAGCAAGCACATGATTTGTATGTGTTTAAGTCTCCTTAAGTTGTTTATTTAATATTTGCCTTACTGAAGTTTTACTGTGTGGTTTTTGCCACAAAACTAAATGTTAGACATATTCCAAAAATTTAAAAAAATCAAAGCCAAAAAAACTAAGAAAATAATTAAGAGGAAAAACTAGGAAACTCAAATATAATTATTTTCTGTTTGTTTTTGTTGCTTTTGGATATCCCAAATTTTGCTCTTCAAAATTCCTTGCCCAATTGTAATATTCGGAAAGTTTAAGGTTCAAGTTAATGTATTAATTTATTGTTAATTACTCAGAATGTAGCCAACTGTCGTTTTCCTTTTGTGTAGACTCATTATGAAACAATCTTTCTTGATCTTTGAGCTAATTTTGTTGCAATTTAATGTGTTATTTATTAGCATATTCGTAGTATATGCGAATTGCGAGTCAAAAGCCAAAACAGATTGGCATTGTTGAGGCAGGAAATGCGACGCTTTGTTTGTCGAGCTATTTAACGTTTAATTTGCAGCAAAATTTCAAAAGTCCATTAATTATGTTTGCCGGCACTCGACCAAATGTGAAATGCAGAGAGAAAAGCCAGAAGTAGGAAATGGGAAATGTGTAATGCAATGAATGACAGACATTTTATTGCTCCAGTTGAAATTATTCGTAAATTTTGTTCAGGACACGTGGCGTATGAGTAACAATATTTTGCATATTTACTAAATTTATTTCCCTCTGATAACACATAGATTTCATAATTCAATATAGTTCTTAAAGCGGTCAGCATTGCCAAAATAAAAAAGTTTCCTCTCTTCTGTTGCGTCATATTGTGACATGTCTGCTAAGTAGGCGTGGCGCCACCCACTAGCTGTTAAATGCCAACGATAAACAACGAGCGACAACCCAGCAAATGCTGTAACATTTCCTCTCCGTCTCTATTTCTCTGCTGACATACCCTACACAAAAAGCACTTCAGTTTTCTCAACAAAACTAACTGAATTAATTTCAACAATTCCAAACAAAAATCTTATAAATATTTATACATACTTATTCAACTGAAAAGTATTTTCATTTAAGTTTTATCTCTATTTCATCTTAGATTTTCAAACACAAAATTAATAATTTAATTAATTTTAGCTATTAGAAGTTTCTAATTGATTTAAATTTATTTATTTATTAAATTTGTATATCCTGGTAGTGTATCTGAGTTTCGACTTATTATCTGAACTTTTTATTTCGTGTTCAACAAAGTGCAAAGATTGTAACTGCTGGCCAAATGTCAACTCATCGCCTGTGGGTTCATGACAAGGTCAACGGGAAGCTGTGGCCAATGCGAATGGGAACTGGAGTGGGTTAAATGCGTATCTCAAAAAGCTGTCAATTGCGTGGCCAAATGAAGCAGGGCTAAAACGTCATTGAAGCCGCTTCTGTTGGGACTCAATATTTGCTCTGCGTCTGATTTGCGTTTTCTTTTGCTAATGGCAGAATTTTCTACCTATCTTCTTCCTCCTCTTTAGTAGGTGATTGACCTTAAACTAACACTGGTCCGATGTTCTCTTTGCTTTTCTTTTTTTGGTTTCTTGCGACAATTGCGACGCAATTTTTTGTCGAGTTTCGGGTACAACGGGGCGTATGCGTCATATGGCTTATCTGCGTACTGCGTTCTGTCCTATTTTGACGATTTCGAGTGCTACCCACTCCCAAAATAAGCACAACAACAACAAAAACACACTCACATGCACACACACAGGCACTCACAAACATTATTTATAGTACGCTTTAAGCTCAGTTTCGAAATGATTTCAAGGTAAACTCAACTCAACAGCGAAAAAATAAAAACAATCTCTATCCAGATATTATATAAGGCGTCATTTCATTTTGTATCTTTTTTGCGTGCAACCTTCGAGCAAATGTGGAGCATTACAAACAACAACTACAAAAACAACAAAACACATCATAAATTCTCTTTACAGCTTTTTTAAAAATAAAAAAAAAATGCAAATTTTATCAAAGCATTTAAATAAATAAATATTATAAAATATAATGTAAATAAAAACGTATTTGTAATACAAATTTTGTATTATGCTGAAGTGCCAGTGCAAATATATATTTTTTAAACACCCTCCTCATCAACATGACTTTTACACTTGTAGAAAATTAAAAAAAATTGAAAATGCAAACATTTTTAAACAATCGGAAATTTGTTATTAATTTTGTTTTAAATGTTCAATTGCATGTGCAAATTTGAAATTTTATGAAGCGCAAAAATTGTGTGATGCAAAATGAGCGTGCAATAAACACAACAGAAACAGCAACAACAATAACAATAACTGCTAAATTCGCATCAATGAACAGCTTAAGCAGCGACGCTGACGTCGCAGTCGTCGCCGCCGTCGCCGTCAAAGCATTGCCTGCGTTCAAGGTTAACCAGACAGCGAGATCTTTCTTGTAAGAAGGAAAGAGAGAAACAAAAGAGAGAAGTAATATGTTTTCTTCCTTTTTAAACATTTTTTTTTTAGTTTTTTTTGTTGAACTACAGCTAGTCAAGTAATTGTTCTGACAAAGTAAAAAATTCCCATTTAATTAAATTTTAATTAACAAGAAATAAATAAGTAATATACAAAACTTAATATGTGTGATGTTTTCCCCGATAGTAGCATCGATACTATTTTCCCAATTTCCCATCTCTATGCACAACTGTAAGTTGCCCCTCCCTTTTCATCACCCACTGCTTGTTTTGCCATATGTTGTATATTGACTTTACTTTGTCCGTTCATTCGCCATATGTTGACGTTGACATTTGATAAATGTTCTCCATATTTGTGTGTGTGAGTGTGCGTGTGTGTGCACAGACAGATTTCCACTTCCACTTCCGGTCGCTGGTCCGGCAATTTTGACGCGTAGTTAATTGATTTCTGAGACCCCCTCAAACCGAAAACTAAACTAAACCATGGACACTTGTTTCTATAATCCATTTAAAATAAATGGTACCCATAATAGAAAAATGTGAAGGGGAAAGGGTATCAGTATCTATTTTTACGGCTGAACTATTTTTGGGGCAGCTGCAGAAGAGACTCAGACAGCAAAAGAGTGTAGTTAAGAGAGAGGGGAATGGCTGCTGCTGCTTATATAACGTCAGACAAGACAAAGGCGCAAACAGCCCCTAATAACGATGCCAAAGAGTCGCAACAAAAATCGAGAAAGAAACAAAATACAAAAACTGACAACGAAACCGGCTTTTTATGCAAAGCTGCCAAAAATGAGGCACTTTACTTGAAGGAGAGCTAAAAGGGGGAGAGCATTCATTGCGTGAGCGTCAGCTTGTGCAACAACAGCTCAAGAGAGCGCAAAAGCCATGGCAAGAGAGCACAGCTTACGAAACGTAAATATGCAAGAAATAGACGTAATCCAAAAACAAAAGCTATGACCCCGTCATAGAAACAGCAACAGGGCCAAAGAGCAAAAAATGCGCAAAAGAGAGCATACTCAAAGAGAGTGAGAGAACGCGCCAAAGCTATGCTGTGGGAAGAGAGCGCAAGCTTGACTTATGTCAAGTTTTGACTGTCGCTCTCTCATTGCTCGCTCTCTTTTTTTGTATTTTAACTGCGACAGTTGGCAAAGCCAAAAAAGTATGTCAAAGTCAACCGTTTCTGCCGCAGTCGACGTCGACGTTGTTGTATTACTAAACATTGTGGTTGTGTCTTTATTGTTATTGTTGTTGTTGCTGCTGCTGCTATTGTCGACGTCACTTTTATTATGTTTGTTTGGTAAGTGGAACTCTAGTTATGTAAGCCCAGCAGGAAGGCAGACAGCAGACGGACGACAGCAGACAACTGTTGGCCATCGTCGACTTCGTCATTGTTACGTTAAGCACAAGCCAAAGCCTAAAGCTCACCTCATCATTGTTGCCAGAAGGGCCAAAGTAGCTTATTAGATACAAAAATGTAGCTAGAAACCGCCAAAAAACAAAACATGATCAAACGATCTTCTAACAAGAAAATGCTTTGTCTTATGTTAAGCTTATAGTTCGAAAACGCACGTCCTAAAAATGTATACTTTTTTAATATTAAATTTCTATGCTATATGTAATCGACAAAATTCTAATTGGTCCTTAAATCGCTAAGTTCTTTAATGTTTTATTAAAATATTATAGCATCCGTCACATTTTTACTTTATTTGTTTATTTATTTATCTATTGTATTTGCAGTTACAAACAAGTATAATTCAATAGTAAAATTGGTTGAGATAGCTCAAACAACATAAAAGTGTCAATTATTGAAAATTATCTATATATGAGAAATATTGGCTTTTTGGACTTTCAAAGAGCACAACTTTAATAAAACTCACCCGATTTCCATGAGGAATGTCTTATTTTTCATAATATTAACCCTACTTTTAGTTTGCATTTAAATTTTTGGATTCTGAATTTTTCGAAAATTCGCGATTTTTACAGTGTTACCCCTTTATATTTTTTGAAAATTTTCAAAAATTTCAAATTAAAAATTTATGCTTTTTATAGACTCCAGGTGATAAAATTAGGGTAAAAAAGTAGTTTTGGGCGAATTTCCACTTTTTTTCTTTAAAATCTAAGCTAAAAACTGAAAAATTATCTCTGTATATAGTAGATGGTACTCTTATGATTTGAATAGATTCGACAAAACTTGATGGATTTTCAAAATGAATGCCCAGTGTCAGTTTGGTTGAGATATCTTAAAAGAAGTATTAAAGAAGTTTTTCATACTGAAACTTGATTTTCGACTGATCGTTCCTATGACAGCTATATAATATAGTGGTTCGATCCAAATTTGAAAACAAACTTGATCTGCGCCCGGTATCCAGGAACTTACTTACATAATTTAAAGTCTTCAGCTCTTAGTCTCTGAGATCCTTTGACTCAAACAGACGGACATGGCTCAATCGACTCGGCTGTTGATACTGATCAAGAATATATATACTTTATAGGGTCGGAGATGCTTCGATCTGCCTGTTACTTACATTTCACAAAACCATTATACCCTTTTTGACCATTTTCAATGGGCACAAGGTATAAAAAAAACTGTGTCTAGCTATAAAATAGCTAAAGTGGCAGCACTGTCCCTCTCATCATCATCATCTTCTCTCATCCAACCGTTCGTCTTAGTCTTTTGTCTTTTTCACGCCGATTTAACCTCTTTTGTTCCCCCTCCGCATTTGTATCTTATTTGTTTGTTGCCAATTTCAAAGCTTGACTTTTTGCGTCGGCGACGGCCTGAAAATTAAATCGTGATTTGTAAATGCGCTCAATTTTTCTCTCGTCTCGTTCGCCTTTTATGCATGGTAAGGGCTCCGTGGGGAAGGGGGAGAGCAAATTTGGCAATTTTGTAATAAGTTTTGGTTTTGTTTTCGGGTTTCGGCTTGCTGCGATTAAATAATCAACAACAATGTGGCAACAAGAGGCGAACACAGTTTGAAAGTGATTGTTGATATCTTGTGTCATTCTTCGGGTTTATATAACTCCCAGTTTTTTCTCCCATTCAATTTAATTCTTATACAGAATAACAATTACTCAGGGAGTTTCTTAGAAACTTACGACGGAACTATAGTTACTCAAGTGTCAAGGCATTTACAGAAGTTGTGATATAATTGAAATGTAATTTCCTTTGTCATGTTAAAATTACATGTTCTTAATGAATACGTAATGAGCTTTGTCAACCACTTTACAAATCTAAAAGCTTCATGAACTTTTCAGTTAAATTGCGGCATTTTGCCAACTCTGCTTCTTTATCTTCCACTTTATCAGCGGATTCGTCATGGGCTTAGCAACTGTTGCATAACTTGCGGCTCCCACGACCCGACACAATGCGACATACATATGTATGTGTGTACATTTGTACAATTATACATATAGTACATGCATGTATTCCCCTCCGAAGAGTAGATTTAGACAATGTGACAGCTCAATTGTGTGAGAAATTGAAATGCTTCGATTTGGTCCAGCGTTGACACATTTTGAGAATCATTTATTGTGGAAAATTTCGAAATAAAAAAAATTGAAAATTATTTTTAAAGAACTACCAGACTTTTCTCATATAAAAATCTCCAATTTGTAGAGAGTAAGTCGTTCTGGAAACACTGTTCATAATTTAAGCTTCCCCTTTGACCGCAATGCTGTCATTAACTTTTTCTTGGAGACTTCAAGAAATGTAAATGTCGGAGTTTTATATTTGATTGCTTAACATTTGTTAGCAGCGCGAACTTTAAGTTTGAGATAAGGCTTTCAAATGTATCGCAGATCTGATCAGAAGTAACAGTCCACCTACACAAACACTCGTCAATGTCTGTCTGTCTCTCTCTGCCCACTTGGCTCAGTCGTGCCGATTACTCAATACACGCAAATGATTGTTGCAATTGCCGTCAAATCGCTTATACAGTTACAACAGCAGATAAAGTGAACACGAGCGACAACAACAACCTCAACAACAACAGCTGCATCGCCATCGCTTACGAGAGCTACGTTCTATGACATAACTGTAATTCAAACGCGCTCTCACGAGAGCCGCTCACATTGCAGCAGCACCCAGAGAGCAAACTCAAGAGAGCCAAAGAGCGAGTGAGTTGCAGTACAGTTATTGTTGTTGTTTGTGCGAGTGAGTGAGCGACTTAGTTTTGATTTTGATTTGTTTCAGTTGTTGCTGCTGCCGTTGCAATCAATTGAGTAATCGCATGTTGCTGTTGTTGCTGTCGTCGTCTTGTGTTTACAATTGTTGAAAGTGAATTTGGAATTGCAGTTCCCAATTTACAATAGAATATTATTACTCAATAGGCAATAGGCGCAAATCTGACAGAACGTGACTCACAGCCAGCGCCCAGCGTTGCCAGACTGTTCACATTACAACATTACAACTGTTACTTTTGCTTTGGTTTTGTTTTTGTGCTTTTTGGCTAATGAGGACAACAATTGCAGTTGTAGTTGCAGTTGTTGTTGTTGTTACAACTCCGTTGCAATCCCGTTCAGTTGCCATTTGTTTTTTGTACGTTGTATATTTTTTTTTTATTTGTTGCGCCCGTCGGGCCTCATTATGCAATTACAAAGCGAATTTTGCAAAATATTTTTACTGAGCGACCCAAAAGACTTAAAACGCCCGCGCGAGCATTTTACATACAAACGATAGACAGGAGCGCAGTGCGGGGAGCGGCTGACAGGTTATGCGGGTACAAAAACGAAACTACAATACAGTTCCATAAAGTGCTGTCGCTTAGTTTTAATTAAGACAAAGCGCTCGAACTGCAACAATAAATGCCACAGAATGCGTACATGTGTGTGTGTAGCATACAGTAGGTCAACTAATTATGTAAACGAAAGAAAATTTGCAATTCGATTTCTAAGACTCCGAAAATTTGTTTAAAAATATAAAATCTCTTCCATGTAAGGAATAGCGGCACTTCCCTTCAAAATCTCTAGAGGTTTTTGGAACACACCTATTAATAAGATTCGGTGGGTTTAATTATTTTTGATAAGAAGCAGATAAAACTGTATTTATTTTGCAAAATTAATATCCTTTCCTTTTTCAAAACAATTACTTGATATACTGTATGCATGTAAGTACTGCATATCAGTAGTACACAATTACATGTACATATAAAGATACTTTTTTGTGTGAGGCACAAAGAGCAGCCAACTGAAAATTACATCATTCTGCTTGGCCAGACAGAAGTTTGCATTGGGGCATTGTAGGCGTGTCATTTGCCTACCAATGTTGCCAGCAGTTTTATGGTGAATTCGGTGACGATGAGTGATTACTGAATGTTATGCTGGTGTTTTATGATTATTATTGTTATGGTTATGCATTGATCAGTTGTTACGACTTCTTAAAAGGGGCTCCATTGGCATTGTACGAATATGATATGCATAGCATGCGCATTACGAAACAAATGAGGTTCATATAAATACGCTTGTATTGCGTATGGAATTCTACCCGAGGCCATTACTCAAAGAACTCAAGTACGAAGTTATGATAATGCAATTATTTCATTAATAGAAATTTTAAGAAAATATCTAAAAAATTCAATAATTGATTACCGCTTTCACATTTGTTCAGTTACTACCACCTACCTGAAGTTCAACTATCAATTACTTTGGGGTGTTTTGGGTAGTACCCCCCCCCCCCCCCCACCCTCGCACTTGTCGCAAACTCGTAAATATTTGAGCTGAACAATTTCTGGGCCACAAGTCTCATTTCAATCGTGTTGTCAAGAATTTCTGCATTTCCTTTTGCATTTTACAACTGCGAAGAAAGTACGAAAAATGTGCGAGGGAATTTTAGAAATGTGCGCCAGACTTGAGCATTGCTGAGGGAGACAGAGACAGACACAGGGGGGGAGAGAGAGTGAGAAGGTGTGACAACTGCCAAATAAATAGCAATGAGACACGTAGATACACATACTAGACATACTGAGAGTCAAAGGCGTCGCATGCCACAGCGCAAGTATCTGAAAGATACAATTCGGGAATGCCGGCAATGTATCGTATGGCAAAAAGTTAAATCCAAAGTGGCGTCTCGTCAACGTCAAATAAATAAATGAAACAACAAATAAAAAACCCAAAAAAATTAACACAATATTTATATGTATGTATTATTTTCGATTCAACAAGACTCAAGAGAGATATGGCAAATGGCTCTGAACTCAAGGCCATGTCCATCTATTGGTCATTAAACTTTCCCCGAGTCTCGAGTCGCTCTCGACTCTCTTTGTTCGCTTTCACAAAGAACGTTTATTATTATTTCTTCTATCTTTTTTATACCGCAATACCGCATTAATATAAATATCGCAACAACTCATTCCATTTTCCTCCCTCCCCTCATACAGTTACTCAGGAAAATCTTTTAACCACATTAAAATTTCATAGATTATATTTTCAAAAGATAAAAAAAAACAACTTAAATTTGTTGGAAATTAAACCACATCTCAAAAAATGGGATTAATTAATTTAAGAATAAAAAACGAATGTGTGAAAATTGTTGTGTTTGTCAAAAGAATTAGTTGACTAACTTTATATATCTCGCCTTCTCCTTCGCACTCACCCAGTTGCCTAATTAAAAAACGGCAATAAGTACGAATGCCAGAAACAAATGTTAATTAGTGCACTCACTTTGAATGATTGCAGAGGGTGGAGACGGGGAAGTATAGGGGGTGGTGGGGTTTTGAGTGACGCCAGCCACAAAAAGAAACAACAAGAACAACAAAAATATATATGTATATTTCTAGAGAGTTTAGAGACCTCAATGCAAATACGTATGCATACGTATGAGGCCATAAAAATAGGTACGAACTCGTCGTATATAATACGGGTTTGATGGTCGCACTTTATCAGCTGTTTTTTCTAAAAGATTTTCAGCTGACAGGCAACAAGTCACATGGATGTTGTTTGTTGATTGCGATACGGCATATCGGTCATATCTGGTCATGTATTTGGGTTATATTCCTACGATACTTATAATAGATTGAATGTCAGAAAACTAATTGAGAAGCAGAGAAGGAAAAAGGTAATCAAATTCTATACATCAATAAAATATAAACATTCTAAATTGCTAATAATAGCGATTAACTAATGAATTTGACTAACGAATAAGTCATAATCTCATACTCTTTTACAACTGAAAAAAAAATAAAAATACTGACACTTAAAAAATAAAAATTTTTTTGTGTCTATGTGATAACCTAGCAACTTAACAAGTCAAAATATTTGTTAATTTTAACATGATATTTTACAAAAAAATGAAACCTTCCAGAATCAATTTCAAAGTGTTGTTTTATACTAATTTGGGTACCAGGAGTTGATTAAAAATGAAAACTCGATATTTAAAATTTTGAATTTTCGAAAATGTAAAGGGGGGACCCTTAGCTCAAAAAACGATATTTTTAGCTAAAAAATTTTTTGATCAAAATCAATTAAATTTGAATGCAGAATGAATTTAAAGGACAAACTATGATCAGAATGACATTCCGCTTGGAAATCGGAT
Organism: Drosophila rellima; assembly: GCA_035043635.1. Taxonomy (NCBI): domain Eukaryota; kingdom Metazoa; phylum Arthropoda; class Insecta; order Diptera; family Drosophilidae; genus Drosophila; species Drosophila rellima. The sequence continues at coordinate 384,373 of JAWNMV010000529.1, forward strand.
CATTTTTGGCAAAGCTATAAGAGTTTGAAGTTGGCCTATATGTTGACTTAGCACCTTTACAAGTCAAAAATTCTGTTCATTTTGGCATGATTTTTTACAAAAAAATGAAACCTTCCAGAATCAATTTCAAAGTGTTGTTTTATACTAATTTGGGTACCAGGAATTGATTAAAAATGAAAACTCGATATTTAAAATTTTGAATTTTCGAAAAAGTAAAGGGGGGACCCTTAGCTGAAAAAACGATATTTTTAGCTAAAAAATTGTTTGATCGAAATTAATTAAATTTGAATGCAGAATGAATTTAGAGGCCAAACCATGATCAGAATGACATTCCGCTTGGAAATCGGATCATTTTTGGCAAAGCTATAAGAGTTTGAAGTTGGCCTATATGTTGACTTAGCACCTTTACAAGTCAAAAATTTTGTTCATTTTGGCATGATTTTTTACAAAAAAATGAAACCTTCTCAGAATCAAATTTCAACGTGTTGTTTTATACTAATTTGGGTACCAGGAGTTGATTAAAAATGAAAACTCGATATTTAAAATTTTGAATTTTCGAAAAAGTAAAGGGGGGACCCTTAGCTGAAAAAACGATATTTTTAGCTAAAAAAATCTGTTTGATCGAAATTAATTAAATTTGAATGCAGAATGAATTTAGAGGCCAAACCATGATCAGAATGACATTCCGCTTGGAAATCGGATCATTTTTGGCAAAGTTAAGAAAGTTTGAAGTTGGCCTATATGTTGACTTAGCACCTTTACAAGTCAAAAATTTTGTTCATTTTGGCATGATTTTTTACAAAAAAATGAAACCTTCCAGAATCAATTTCAAAGTGTTGTTTTATACTAATTTGGGTACCAGGAGTTGATTAAAAATGAAAACTCGATATTTAAAATTTTGAATTTTCGAAAAAGTAAAGGGGGGACCCTTAGCTCAAAAAACGATATTTTTAGCTAAAAAATTGTTTGATCGAAATTAATTTAATTTGAATGCAGGATGAATTAAGAAGTCGAACCATGATCAGAATGACATTCCGCTTGAAAATCTGATCATTTTTGACAAAGCTATACAATTTTGAAGTGAGGTAAGTCCAGAGCTGGATACAGGATATCTTGAAGTGGGACAAACTTGAGTTTTCTGTTGGCATTGGTATTTGTATTTCCTTTGAATTGGTTTGACCTCATTAGCGAAATGAGTTCCATGAAAGTACAAATATCACTTCAGTTAGCTGCTAATTAAACACGGCCCTTACTTTAATTCATAAAATCTGGCTATTAAAGGGAAGCCGATTTGAGGGTGAGAGGTTAACCACCCCGAAAAGTTTCTAGTGAAAATAATTGCATGGCGCGTGCTAAATTCTTTCGGCCGTTTCAACATTTAATGCACATTTTGGCCAGGCTAAGCACACGCCATCAAATTATACGATCTACGATACGCAATATAAGTATATTATTTATTTTTATAGACATAAATTACAATGGAGCTGCGTGTGGCGACCACACAAAAAAGGCCTCGCATTGCATGACATACGAGCATTTTCAGCTGCAACACACAGAAAAACTCCTCTTCCTCCCCTCTCTGCCATTGTCCTGTTAAAATGTATTCAGGCCAAGCCCTCGTGGCGGTTTAACAACTCTTTACACTTAGCCAAGCTAAAATGGCAAGCCAACAAATGATTTTGTGCACTTCTCACATACCTTTTAATCTTGGAAGTAGATTAAAAATGCATAACCCCGATGATTATAATTTATAAATCAAATTTATGAAACACAACTTAAATGAAGATATTTGTCACTTAACTAATGATTAAAAAGTTTTATTTTAAAGTTGGCAGAAAGTATCTATAAGTATTTTACAAAAGTCAGTACATTTTAAAATGCATGAACAACTCATATTAAAATTTTACTGAGTGTAACAGTCGAGCAATCCCTGTACTAAAATAACTACTTCTTTTATTGCATTTTGTGGTAATTGCAAATATTGCATGACACATGTGGAAACGTTGCACGAGGTCGACGGCTACATTAGCAGTTCAAGTATCTATGTATCTTTGTGTGGGTGTTGGCAATCTCCTTCATGTCTGGCACGTGTTGTGGCTCATTTAGTGTTGGCTGTTAAGTGCCGTCCTAAGCGAACCTCAACCCGAACCTAAGCAAAGAAGACACCAGCAACAACAACAACAACTCATGCCTGATGTGTGTTGTCTAGCCTGATTTAAATGCTGCCACTTGATGTGTCTTGTGTCTCTATTTATTCTTCTGTCTCAAAGTCATTGTCAACGTCAAATGGCCTGTGATATATGTACATATGTATCAACACTTTATCTGGCAACACTGCGTAAGCGTAATATACAGTAAGTCAAGTAATTGTCACGCATTTGTTTTAAATTCTTAAAAACAGTTAAACGCAATTTATTGCATCTTTTTCGGTTATTAACTTGTTTTGTGTCCCATAAGCAATTATACTTAAATTAAAAAAGCAAGAGATATTTTGATACAAATAAAAAATTCACGTATTTGAACTTTGTCCGGCAACACTGCGTATGTGTAATTTACATACACACAACCGAAGCGGAGCTTGTAGTCTATTAAATAGTGAGTACAATTCATTCTCATTTGTTTGTTCCTCTAAATGGTTTTTGAGTTTGAAATTCAACTAACCGCAATGACTTGCCAATTTGTACTTGTTATCAACAAAGAGCAACCATATAAATATTTATTCCCAGCTTTTTTTTAAAACAATTTTTCTTCGTTTCTTTTTCGCCCTGATTTCGATAGTACTTTTTTTTCGGCTGTTGTTGTTTATCAGCACAAAAGTCAATAACTGATTATGAGAGAACCTCAGAAAAAAATAACAATGCTTATTAATAGCATAAGATTGTCCAAGTGAGAACTACATATATACATACATATGTGCGTATAAGTGTGTGTGTTTGTGTTATTACGTGTGCTCCAAATTAGCGTTTCTGTTTCAATTGCATTTGGGCATGTAGAGAAATTCTGAAAAAACATTGGCCTATCCAATACTCAGAACTGAACCACAATTGTAAGTTTTGTGCACAAAACCAACAACAAAAGCCACAACAATAATAATTATAATGATGGTAATTATAAAAGCAACAAAGAAAGTGACAATCGTTTAAAGTCACGCAACAGTTTGGAATTTGGCATTAGTCAGAAACAGAAATTCCCCACATACATATATAATATTTTTAACATATGGCAAAAGAACACCTGGAAATGTCATCAAACATATATATTTCACTTTTTTTTTTACTTATGTGATTTTTGTACTTTGAATACTTTTTTTCCATTCTCATTCAGGTTCTTCTGTTTAATTATATTCTTAGTTTTATTTTGTTTCGTATAAAGTGCCTGCAATTCGAAAATGCCGACAAATTCTTAAGTGGCATTCATTGTTAGATATTTCCAAGAAGGTCAAACCAAAAACTCTGTGAAATTAATCTGTTAAAGATTGAAGGAATGATCAGCAGATAAGTAGTTTCAATTGTTGTGGATCTGGTTAATTTTCCGGCAAATCATTATCAGCTGCCATTCGCTTTTCTTTGGTTTTCCCCGAAGCGTTCCACGTTTCATGTGGCATGAAAAGTCACACAGACAGTCAAGTGTCTGGCCTGGTATTTCTCAACATGTTTGATGGATTTCTAAGTGCGTGGATCGCTGTGATATTTCAAACAAAAATATATGTATATATATATATATATTTCGGATACATATGTATAAGATAAAAGCTTTGCCAAAGTTTTTGACGTTGAGACGCAGGCGACAAAAGTGTCGAGCTATATGATTAATTAGCAGTTATTTTGGTATACATTTGTGTGAAAGAGTGTGTGTGTGTGTGTGTGTGTGTGTGTGTGGCAGGGAAAAGCCTCCAATGAGTTGACTCAGCGCCTCAATTATTCAATTATTCATACTCAACGATTCTATTTGTCTGCAACCCAAAGTAGTGATGTGAATCAAAACGATGTTCAGCTTCAAATTGAATATGAAACATAGCCAAAGAAAACATCGAATGGTCGATGTCTTTAAATATGGAAAAAAGGTGGCTTCTAAATTTTCGGATATATTGTATATGCGATTTTTAGGACTCATGTAAACCTTTGCTTCATTTTTGTTGCTCGTGGAAAATAATTTATGGAATACACAAATATTGGAAACAATATATTGAATAGAAAATATACAGATTCGATATCGATATTCAAGTAAAAAACTATATACACTATCTACAAATAAAGTAAGTAGGTAAAAATCCATGAAAAACGTTATTTAAATTCTTGTTTTGTGATTTTGTTACAAGTTTTGAGACGAAGTTAAGTGAAGATAAAGTGGAATAAAATAAATATCTAAACCCATTGCTAGTATTTTCTAATTTAAAGTGAAGTCGATTCAAAGTGAAGTCAAGAGTTTGGAGTCTTTTCAAATGTACCTTAAGTAGACATTTTAATTTGCTTGGCTGTCCCAAGCGAATTTGCCCCTTGATTGTGGCATGGCTTATTTACTTAGAGTTTGCCACATAAATATTTAATAATCAAGTCCTTGACACACACAGCAAAAAAGGGGTAAAAGGAGCAAAGAGCGAAGTAAAAAGAGAGAGCAAAAACAATTAGATGAGATGTTGCACAGTTGACAAATGATCCTAAGGCTATTCACTCCCTATCCGCCCCTCCTTGTAAATGCCCTATTCCCCGGCTTGACTCCCATTACGCATACGACCTGTGGGCCAAGGCAACACGAGTCCTTGACAGCATGAACAGGACTAAAGGGTTAAGCGAAGCGTTTTCTTTTTTTTTTATTAAAAAACTTGTTGCGCAGTTGCTGACGTCAGCCTGTAGTTTAGCCGTGTGTGTGTGTGTGTGTGTGTGTGTGTGTGTGTGTGTGCGTACATGTGTCGCCGCCTCTTTTTATTGATTTTTAGTCCGCACTCCACACCGAACACCTCCGAGGGGGCAGAAAACCATAGATAAAACATATTGTCAACCCTTTGCCAACCAAAATATATTTTTTGTAAAGGAGAATTTTATGTATGTGCTCATATTTGGTTATTCATTAATTGACCATCAATAAGTCTCTCAAAACTGGATCAATTTCTCTAACTTTTCTCAAAACTAAAATCAAGTTTGAATTTTCTCTTTCTTTTTTTTTTTTCAGTTTTATTTTTTTTTCGGAATTTTCAATGCGAAATTTTCTACTGATTTCCATAGTTTTCCCTACATATTTTTCCCGCTTTTGGACTCACCTTTTTCGAGGCTGGCATTGCAGAATTTCAGAGCATCGTCGAGTCGATTTGAATGCATGCAGCTGTTGGCCCGCTCGATGATCTTGTTGGCCAAGAGCTCGGCTCCCCACCACTTCTCGACCAGACGTCTGACCAAAACATCAGGCATGAATTTCATGGCCGTCGACACGCCCAACGCATAACCGCCCATTCCGCCCCCAATTGCAGCGGTTGCGGTTGCGGAGCTGGTGGATGCCATTGTGGTGGTTGCCGTTGCCGTCGTCGAAGCCACCGTTGTGGTGGTCACTGTGGTGGGGGGTGGGGCAGGCACCGTTACTCGCACTGCGAGACCAACCGGCGCCGATGGGATTCCCCCCGTCATAAAGCGCAAGGATGCTGATGCTGATGGGGATGCAGATGCAGATGCGGAACTGATGGAAACGCTGTTGAAATTGGTATGGGAACTGTTGCTGCTGCTGGTGGTGCTGGTGATTGCCCCGCCCTGTGATACGCGCGGAAACTTGACCAAGCAAATGTTGCACTGCGTGATCGTTTCACAACACTGGCCACAAAATGTATGGCCACAATTTGTGGTAACCGGCGCACGCAACATGTCCCTACAAAGTGGACAAAGCAGCGGATCCAAATCCTCATTCAAAGCTGGACTCGAGACGCGATGCTTGGCAACATCTGCCCCCTTGTTCGCCCCTTGTGGCAGTAACAATTCAAAGTCCAGTTCCAATGTATGTTGATAGCGCGTCTTTAGAGGCGGCAACATTGTGTCTGCAACATTGTTGCCTCTCAACTGACGTACGCGGGCCGTTAGCGCGCTCGCCAGGACTGCCAACTTGTCCAGGGGTAAGTGTCCATCCAGCTGGCGACTTGCAATCAACTCGTAAACTTCAAAAGCTTGCGGCAAGCTGCCCAATCTGGCAAATGATTCGCCCAACAAATACGACAAATGCTGCGAACTGTTGTTGTTACTGTTACTGTGATTGCTCTTCAGCAGCGCCTGCAGCGTATGCGTTGAGCTGGCTGCGCTGCCTGGATGCAGCTGCTTATGCTGCGAGTGCGGCTGTTGCTGTTGACTCTCCTTGCGCAGCGCTTTAAGAGCGCGTTTGGTGGCCACTGAGGGCTTCATATAATATCCCTGAGAGAGCGGCATTTTGACAGCTGTTGCTGCTGCTTCTCTCCTTATATTACTTCTTCTTGTTCTTTTTGTTGTGTAGCTGGCCGTGGTCACGTATGCGACGACGACGTCGACGTCGAATCAGCTGCCGACGCTGCTCTCGCCAACGCCGCAGTAATTGCCAATGAACTTTTTTTGGTTTTGGAATTCAATATACTTTATTGTATTTATGGTTGCGTTTTATGATATTATTTTTTATTTTTATTATATATGTATTTTATGCACTTTACTATGGCTCCATTATCACTTGGCACCTTTGTTTATTAATTCACTCAATTTAATTTAATTTATTCACCAATATATGCAAAGCTTTGATTATATAATTATTTTGTTATGAACTTATTTAGCTTTTTTGCGTTGACTGCAGAACTTTGGCAAAGTTAAATTATAGTTGTTGTTGTTGTTTTCTTGTTGTGGTTGCTGGGTGAGCGGAACCGACGAAGCGCTCAGTTGGACATCTGAAAACAGAAGACGAGACGAATATGTGAAATAAAAGCAACTGAATATATGAATTTTACGTAACGTACAAAATGCCGTTTTGCGTTTTGTCTCTGATTCTCTCTGTCGCCATCGCAGCTTTTGATTCTGTTTTATAATTCACACGCACACACACAGAGACGCACTCACTTGAAGAGCAACAGAGCGCCAGTGAAGAGCGCGCGCGAGAGAGAGTCTATCTAAACGTGCGCTTCTCTTTGATTTCATTTTCATTTTATTGCCTGCCTATTTTATGACAGCTCCAAAATAAAAAAGCAACAACACTGAGACAAGAAGTACTGACAGTTCAGCTTATTTAATGCTAGATCTAGCATACATTGGAATCATTAGAATTTTTATACTGTTACATAATATTTTGTTATTTTGAAAATATAAATATTAATGTAACAACTTTAATATTAAATAACACATTATGTTAAGAATTTTTTTTTCTTCATTTCTTCTTTTTGTCATTATGTCTTATTTTTGGTTTTAGATATAGCTTATTTCAACTATCTATTACTCAACCTGTTCGAGGTGACAACTGGCCAGTTTAGCTTATTTAATGCTGGATCTAGCTTAATTTCAAATGTCTAATAAAAGAATAACGCTAAGACCAAAAATATTTTATATTTATTTTAACTATTTTTTGTTGTCTTCTAGCTTATTTAAATTGTCAAATTGCTGGCAACACTGGAGACAAACTGACAAAAAATACCGTATCTATTACTCAACCTGTGCGAGGTCTGCTATCTCTTCTTGTTACTTACATCACTCTCTCTGTCTTTGCCCACTCACTCTCTTTGTGCAGAGTGACGTGACATTTGTCGTGTATGCTGTTAATTGACAGTCCTGAAATTCTGAGCTTTGCAGCAGACTTTGAGACTTTGGCGCGTTACATAAACGAACGGAATGCAACGGTCAACGAACCTGCAGCAGCAGCCGAAGCAGCAGCAACAGCAAAAGTCAAAAAGGAATCGACAACTGAGCAAATGATTAGCTGATGTAAATGATATTATTTTTTATTATATTTTAGACTAACCCTCATTTTTTCTATTTAATTCTCTTTTGCTTAAATTGCCAGCTAGCCGCACATGTTGTTACATAATATTATGAAAATTAACACTGAATCACGAACGCGAACTGACGCTGACGTTGGCGCAAGTAACGAAATCAAAATCAAAATCCCACACACACATATGAGTAGAGAGCACAAAAGCAAAAGCAAAACTGTTGCCCTCCTCTTAATGAAAAGTAACAAAAACAACACATGCTCAAACCACGCGTGCACAGAGTCAAAGTAAGAAAAGAGCACCGAAACTCGCTCTTGGCGTCTCTTACTCTGACTGAACTGTTCTCTCCCTCTTCAGAACTGTTCTCGTGGCTGAATGAATTGAGTGTGTGCATGTGTGTTCGTGTGTGATTCAAACTGTTCTGTTTTTCTGTGCTGTTTTATGCGCACGTTTTTCTTTTGACGTTTAGTTTTTTTTGTGTATCTTAAAGATAAACAATGCCGGCACAACACACACACGCGCACACACACATACACGCGATTAAAGAGCGTCGTGGCCATTGGCAACGCTGAAATGATTTTGGTTTTGTTATGTAAACAATCTTTTTTTTTTCTAGTTTTTTGTATTTGTTTTTGATTATAATTTGTTTACATCTCTCCAAATAGATAGATAAAGAGGTATGTGAATACATAGAGGTATTTTCAATCAAAGTGTGCCACAATTATTTATCTTTCTTTTTTTCTTTTATTTCATTTTCTTATAAGTATCTGAATCGCCTGATTATTATGTACGCATTTGTCCCAGTTGCTTAAGCCCGCAAATATTTTGCATAAATTTCATGTTAAGTAATGCCGAAACATCTAATGTGGTCTATTGGTAGTTAGCCAAGAAAAGAAAAAAGAAAATGAATAGCGCAGATACATATTGCTTCAACGAAGGTTTTTATATATCTACATACATATATTCCGATTTTATTTATATAAATTTGATTTCTTTTCGGCGTGCCCAGACACTGAAACTGAATTATTTTATTCAGCGATTCTACAATCGTTGAGCTAACTCGAATTCAACTTGATTTTACACACGTGTTGAAGAACTTGGCGAACTCAAGAGAAATTATAGACAGTCTCAAATAGGAATTAACAAACGACTAACTTTACCAGAACAAGCTACTTCTTCTTTATATTATTAATACAGGTAAATTATAATATTATTTAAAACAAATTGTATCTTGGTATAATTGGTATTAATTATATATTTGGTTTATTTTTTATTATATAAATTGCGATCCCAGATTTTTAGCCCGACCTTCAACTACTTGAGACTATTGGTCTAATGCTTGTAAACAAGTTAACACAATCAGTTAATTGGCGGATGTAACTTTGTACTTATTGCACAATATTACACAATTCTTACAGACATTCAGTCAACAAGTGACGCATGTGTTGTGTCAAAAAGTTGGTAAACAACTTTCCTGTTAGCCTGATTCTAGATTTTATAATTGAGATACTTTTGCTTTTAGTTGTTGCTTTGCGTAAGTAAAAAATTATGTATACGACTCATGTAACAACACGTGTATCTCAATGTGTAATTGCAATATTACAACAACAACAACTGATAAACGTTTCTAAATGCACTGCAAATATTTCCAGTTGTTTTTGTTGTTGCGTTTGTTGTTTCCCTATGCAAACATTCTATTTTTTATGCGGTTTTATTTTATACTCTCGTATTATTATGTAATGTCAATCATATTTTGCGATTGCATTTATCGTTGTTGCCTGTTGTCGCCATCGCCTTGGCAGCTGTTGTTGTTGTTGTTGTTGTCGTTGCTGTTTTTGTTGCCGTCAGACGACATGGCTGCAATGGCGACAACATTCTGAGTCTGAGTCGGAGACTGGAACCTCGACCAAAACCAATTACAACGACGACAACAGCTACTTACATGGAACATACCCTGTAATTTTTAGTCACAACAAAAGTGGCATATTAGTTAAAGATTTTTCTTTTTATGTTTTTAATTTGTAATAATATTTATTTAGATACTGAAAATAGAATAAACCTTTATTTTCAATTTGCACATTGGCTTATTTCAAGTCTGCAGCTCTTGAATTTATTCTATTTGTTTTGCAGGGCATCTGGAAGTTGTATCGCTCTCAGTTGCACATAAACTTATATTGCTTGCTTATTATTACTTAAGTCAATTGTCAATTGTTGTGGGTGGCGACAAGAAATTGCCATGAAATGCAAATGGGCAAAAGGTTTTCCTTTCCCGCTTTCCTCGTTGCTTCCTTAATTGCTTACAACGCTTTTCTTTGGCTCCACAAGTGTGTGTGTGTGTGTGTGTGTGTGTGTGTGTGTGTGTGAAAGGCTAAACTGGCGCAATTTTTGGGCCTAATGAAATTACATAATTGCTGTGATTGCCATTCAATAAATGCGAAGCTTGTTATGAAATCGTTTCAACTTATTATACAATTTTCATGAACAATGTCTGCATGTTTTTTTTGTGAGTGATTTTTGTTGCTCTGATATTTGTTTTATTGGCTTTTCATTTGTTTTCGTTGGTTTTTTATTGCCCCTTTTATGAGTTTTGTATGTGTGGACGATAAACGCCACACACAAAAGAATCGAAAAATGGAAAAACAACAACAGAAAACAGCTGAAAGAATTATTTGACTTGGAATTGGTCAAAAGAATTTTTCTATTTGCGTTTTAGGGCTTTTTATGATTTCTTTTTCTTTTTGTGGCACTTGATTTGGCTGTGATTACATAATGTCATATTAAAGTTACTGTAGATTCTGACTAATTGCTTTTATGTAGGTGTTTTTTTGTTTATGTACTTACATAAAGGCCGTGACTTACAAGAGCGAGGATAGGAGGGGGTAGCTTTTGCATAATAATGGCTAAGGAAATATTTGCCATTTCCAGTTAAAGGTTTTACAGCTTAACAGTTTTCACTTCGTAGCTCAAGTGGCTGTTGTTGTTTTTGTTGTTGTAGTTGGTCGCATAATGCGTCGCGTGTCGTAACGTCAACGTTAACGTCGACGCCGACGTCAATGGGGCGACAACGCTGCCAGCGTCACGTAAACTGCAACGAGCCGTCAAAAGTCCCCCTTCCACTAACCGTGGTCTAGAGAGGGGGTGATGAGGGGAACTGTTAATTTGACAAGCGTTTCGGGCTGCAATTTGTTGACTTTTCAATAAAGTTCAAATAGTCAAATGCTGTGCATAATTGCATTTAAACATTTCAGTTATATAATCTCCGTTTTTATTTGGCATTTAATTTATGCATAATTGTACCAAATACAGTATGTTTAGTAATTCTGTCGACATAAATCTAAATTTAAAAATGTTGTAAGAATTTAAATCCACAATAGGAGCTCGACTTTATTTATTTTGGTTTATAAAAGTTGAAGCCAAGTTATTCTTAATTTTTAAGCTCACAACTTTTAATTGCGATGCCTGGTGAAATGAATTACTTGACCTACTGTATTATGATGAGCACTCGTAAATTTTCTTTGTTATGTATTTCTTTATTTTTGTCATTGCATCACTTGAATAAATTTATAATTAAATTCAATTTAAATTTGAATTAATCATGCATATTACTCAGAATTCTGCATGTCTTTTCTTTTTATCACAAATTATATATAAATTATTATCAAGTGCTGCCAATTTAGTTCGCTAGAATCAACAACAACACGTTCGCCATAACGAAACGGGCAAAAAAAAAGAGAAACAACAGAACAGAAAAAAGCGCTTAGTAATTCCGTTAAAAATATGGCAACACGTAAGCGGCGCAAAACGTATCCCCTTCTCCTTCTCTACCCCACACCCTTTGGCAGCTCATTGCAGCGCATTTTGTTTTCACAATCAATTCGCAGAACCACCAACAACAAAGCAAAACACAAATGAAAACAGTTTTGCCGCTGCCGATGTCGCTGTCATTGCTGCTGTGCTGCCACTGCGCTGCTTAGCTGCTGCTGTGTTGTTGTTGCTCAAAGAGCAATGCAACTTTGTTGAGCGTAAGTTGCGTTCATTCACATTGCATACGCACACAAATGCACTTGCACTCGCTCTCGCACTCACTCACTCACACATGCACTTGCTCAACAGCAGACGGCATGTGGCCTGATGTCGTAACTTAAGCACAAGAGAGCCACAATACAAATGGCTGCTGCGCGCGCTCTTAGCGCCAGCTCTCTCATTTTAACTTTACCTGTCGGACTCTCGGCAGCTGCTTCCTCTTCTTTAGTATGCTTCTTGTTTTCTTGGTGTACAGCACGACCGCGCCTCCTGTTCTAATAAGAAGCAAACATACATACAACCACACACAATAAATTCATTTGTGTCAAAATTTATTGCCACACGCGAAAAAGCAAACGAGACACTGCAAAATTCTTTGCCCGCTTTATAATTATTTATTTGATTTTGTATTTTTTTATTGTGTTGTGCCTTTTGTGCGCGTAACGTTTTTTTCACCTCTTTTTTCTTGCTATGTGTTTTGTAAGAACTGCGACTTTACGTAACTCACAGACGGGTTTTACACATTTTTACGGCGCGCGGGGAAACAACAGCTACAACGAACGACACTCCACTTGACTTAACTAATTGAAAATTTATGCTGCTGCTTTGGCAAATTAAACTTACACACACATGCATACACTCACAGCAGTAAACGCGCTTGTTACGTTAACAAAAATCAGCAAAGCGTTTGTTTTGTAATGCGCTTACGTTTTATATGATTACGCGACGAGCGGGGACGTTTGTCGTAAGGCGGCGACTTCGCCTCTTTCTTTTTTTGCTGTACTTGCCACGGCCGCTGTTCGACAGCAAATGAACGCAGCGTCGCGACTCTGTGAGCGAAAACCAAAAGCATTCAAGAGCCCCGAGAGCAAGAGCACAACAGAAATATTAACACACACGTAGAGCGACATGCTATTATGTCATAGCTCTCTTAAGCAGCCAACAGTGTCTGTTGCGTCATCAGTTTGTAGTCTCTTAAGTGCAAAACTGCCGCTGTTGTTGCTGCTGCTTCACATTTGCCGGCAAAAACGACAACTATTAAACAAGGTGACGCCAAACTTAGGCAATGCGTGATGATGAGTGCTGTGTGTGTGTGTGTTTCGCCCACGCCAGCTCATCATTTATTGTATGTTGTGTGTGCTTCCGGCGCCACTCAAACTATAATAATCGAGACAAATGAGAGGTGAGTTGAAATCAGGATCGAGTATACTCATTATACATATAAATACATACATATTTATTGTGTAATGCTAATTTTGATATAGAGAGTATAGATACATGTTAAAACTTGAGACTTAAAATTTTGACTTTTCGAACAACAATAATTGCTAGAAAATCGACATTTGTAAGCAAATAATTGTTTGATCGAATTGAACTAAATTTGAATGCAGAATGATATAAGAAGCCAAGCCTTGATCCATATTTTTAAATAATTATAATCGTTACGGTGCATGGTAAATATGTTCATATTTGCTGTCTGCTCATTGGTTTCATAAGTTTGGTTTTTTAGCGCGTGTTACCTGTGGGTGTGTGACGCGTTGACCTCATTTGCCGATCAGAAGAGAGTCCACAGCAAGCAATTAAAGCTGCTCACGGCAATGCAGCGCTGCTGCTACTGCAGTCGCTGCTGAAGCTCAGCCATGCAAAGAGAAAAAGAGAGAGAGAGAGAAAATTCAATGCTTTGCCGCTCACATTTCAAGCTCAAGTTCAACGTTGCTGCATATTTCCAGTTTTATCGCTTGATGTTGTTATTTACGTTTTAAGTGGCGGTTGTTGTTGCTTTTGTTATTGCCATTTACTATTTTCGTAATTTGGTAATTTGTTGCGTCTGGTTATACACATCAACATGCACTGATATATTCACAACACATGTTTATTCATATATGGATCTCATGTGCTAACATTGCTCGCATTTCTTGTAACATTTGCCTTGTACGTTTTCTCTTCATAGGAAGTAATCGACAACAATTTTATGCAGCTATTTTATTTTGTGTTGTTAATCAACGGAAATTGCTAGCGAGTTTTGAAAATATGAGGAAATTCGTTTGTGTTTTGCATAAGTTAATGGCCAAGAGAGGTGTGTCGATTAATTTATTTTGTAATTAGTGCAAAGTGTTGATTTTGTAGATAAAGTAATAAATAGCTTGTGAACAATGCTGCTAGCAAAGCAGTTTCCTAAGCTGTGTGCTGCTCTTGTAATTTAAGAGAACTCAGCAATGTTCAAGCAAACAGAATTAAGCGTCAACTTTGAATGGCAACAATGTAGCTGGCAACAAGACTCAGCAGATTCCTAAGCTCTGCCGCTATTCTAATTCAAGAGAACGAGCAATGTTCAGGCAAATAGACTTTTTGCCTCATTACACAACATAAAAAGCTAGTTAACAATGTGGCCGGCAATATGACGCAGAAACTTCCTAAGCTGTGCTTTTTATATAACTTAACAGCAATGTTAAAGCAAACAAAATGTGTTCATGTATGCCGCTTAGCATAAAAAGCTTGCCAGCAATGTTGCTGGCAACATGACTCAGCAGACCCCTAAGCTGTGATTCTTATGTAATTTAACAGAACCCAACTATGTTAAAGCAAACAGAATTCATCCACAAGTTGCCAAGGTTATTATCGTAGCTTAATTCATCGCAGCCGTCAAATTCGAGGCTCTATCTTAAAGAGTCAGTCAACACTCTCTGATCACCTGAATTAAATATGACACCTAAAAGTATGGAATAAATATCACACATTTATCGTTTCAAAATTTGTATCTAAACCTTTATTGTTTTTGCAGTTTCAATAAATCATATTTATCGCCTTCGATGAATAATAATGCCGTCAATTATTCTTATGAATATTGTTCAGCTTATTGGTTTCTTATAGAATTTATTGCATATCGAAAAAAAAGAAAAATTAATCAATTATAAGTAACATAGTGAATTTGACAATATTCCATAACGTCTAAAACGAAGAAAAATAATTGGTAGTTAGTTAAACTCAGGTAAAAATGCATCCGATTAAGAATCTTGAAAGCGTGTACAAAATTTAACAAATTATTTAGCTAAAATTAAAACTAATTAGAACTAATTAATCTGCAGCAGTAGCGCCATTTTTCGAGCACTTGTGTTTAGTTGTTTTTTAGCATTTTTTTTTAAATTTATTTGTAGATCTTTAAGTACGTTTTTTTGTGTTTTGTTTTTGTATATATCTAGGTACATGTTAGTGTCCTTGCATAGGCTGTTTTAAATTTACTCGAATTTTGTTATGAATTTTAAATTTAAGTTTTATTTTCATTTTGCATGCTGCCAACAACAACTAGGCGCAGTTTATTTATTTATTTATTTTTTGTTTAGATATTTGTTTTTGCATTGCTTTCTATTGCCGCAAGCGAATTTTGTTTTCTCTTCATTTTCAATCTTGGTTTGTGGCTTTTTTTGTTACTAATACAAACGCTTTACAAATTTTAAGTCTAAATTATTTTTAGCTGCAACTTTTGCCATTTATGTAATTCCATTTTTTTTTAATTTTTCTTTTTGTATTTTTTGATATAAAATTATTTGCATTTGTTTCAATCGCAAAATTCTCAAAATATAAGTAAAGGCTCTAAAACGCATGTGTGTGTGGGGTGTTTAATTCTTTTGTTTATCTTCGGGATTTTTAGCTTCATTTTTGCAACAACTAACAATTTTTTTTATAGTATTTTCAATAAATTTCCTTTTTAGATTTTTCTACATTTATAAATCAGCTGTTGCTGCTGATTCAGTTTTATCTTTCTTATTGATTTTAAAATTCAACAACATTTTATCTTTAATAATATGTACGAATACATATATATGTATATATATTTATATAAGTATATTTATGTGTATATGTACTAAATAATGTTATATAATAATATATAGCATTTAATATGTTCGCATTGCCGACGTTTTTCGCACTGTCTCCACTTTCTCCAGTTGGCTTAAAGACTAAAAACACTCAGCATTTGCTTCACTGTACTTGACTATCTCTCTCTAGACTTAGTTACATAATCATACACATCATCTAGATAACTCTAGATACCTCTAGATACTTCTTTGCTTTGCACTGCAACAATTTGTGTCTTTAGTTACTATTTTTAACCCTGCCTACGATTACGATGCGCTATATACTTTGTGGTATATATATATATGTATATATATACTAAGTATGTATGTAAGTACTTGTAAAAAATCATCAGCTACAATATTGAATTTATCTACAGAAGTTACTCCAACTAATTGTAATTATAATCATTATAATTAGCATTACAATAATAATTCATGCAATTTTTAATAATATAATAGCATGCTTTTGCTTTCTTTCGTATTGTGTATATATTAAATATATTTATATATATATGTATTGTATATTAGACAATATTTCGTTATTATTAACAAAAGGTTTTACTTTCAGTTTTTTATCGTCTTCTGTTTGTCTCTAAAGTCTACTTTTTTGTTACGGAACATTCGTATCAGAAATACATATTAATACATATTCTCATTTCTCTTCTAAATACAAATTAAAACTTAAATATTCAATCACTAACAAAATAAATGAATCTACAACAAACTCGATGCATAAAACTTGTATATAATTTTATTTATATTGTGAGCTGTTTTTTATTTATTGTTTATTTTTGCTCGCTTTTTGGCTGTGCGAGGCACCCAAACAGCAACGCCTGAAAGTATGCTATAAAAACTTAATACTCACAGTTTGAATAAATCAAAAGAAATTATAAACTAAAATGTTACAACATTTATTGCAATCCAACAGAAAGACTACAAACTACGAGGAACAAATGTAAATATAAATACAAATTGTTGATCTGATTGTTGATTTTTAGCAAACAAAATTACATGTAACTTCTTTTTTTGATCTGCATCAAAAAAATGTTAGAAATAAAGTGTAATTTAAATTGTAGTTTGGAAAATACTAAACAGCTATTTATGTATTCTGTGTGGTGGTCTGGTCACACTTTCGCTGCCAGTTAGGGTCACACTCGCCAGCCGCTGGCTCGCTATTAACTCAACTACTTTCACCTCTATGCGCATTTAAACTTATATGTATCTTTTATCTAATATCTTTATATAAATATAACACGATCTGTTTGGTAATTGATTTTATACAAATAGTTAGCAATTGCTTAGTTTTGTGGAGTTTATTGGGCTAAATCAACTACTGTAGTAAATTTTATCGTTTTCGTTAAAGTTATCATTATCGTTATCATTACATTTATAGTTATCGTATAATTTCTGTGTCACTTTACAAAACAACCGAAGCTCAAACATTGACTCAACGTTTTTTTTAATGATACGAGTACATATTAAATGTAATTTTTATTTTCATTTAGTTTTAGTTTTTCTTTTAGGGTTTCTCTAGGTGGTTTCTTAGCAGTGCAAAAGGCTTTAGGTTAATTTCTAGTTGGGGATTTTTTTGTATCGTTTCTTCTTGTTGTTGTTATCGGAGAAGGGGGTCAACATTATAGAGAACTCATGAATTTGTATAAGACTTGCAATTTGTTTTGACCAGGGATCGTAACGTTTATAATCTTAAAATGTTAAAATGTTTTCATCATCGTATGCATCCTTTGCACCTTGGCCTGAGTGTGTGTTTATTTTTCTTGATGTCTATGCAAAGATTTTGATTGAAGAATCATAAATTACTTTTAATTTGAATTTTTATTATAATAAAGTTTTTTGGGAGTTTGTGTGTATTTGGTTTTCTTTTTGTAGAGCTACGACAATTGAAGGTTTGAAAATAAAAAATGGCCTCTTCAGAAATAGTATAATATCTAAAAATGTAGATTTTTTGAACCCTCTCAACTCTTTTCTGCAATCTCTGGTTTCGACTATTTGCTAAGTGCTCGAATGTCCCGATGCTCTTCTTCATTTCCAATTTTGTCTAGTAGATAAACATCTAATTAGTTAGCAAGGTAACATATTATTATCTATATAAATGTAAATGTATGTGTTAGTGCCTTTTTTAGTTATCGTTAGGGTTAGTTTCGGGTACGTATTTAGATGTTGTTGATGTTTTTGAGTTTTCTACTTGCTACGGCATTTTCTAACTGTACTTGCTGTGAGATCCTTGCATTGTATTCTACGATAGTATAAGTTCTGTGGGCTGTTCCAACTTATATAAGGAAAGGAAAGGTAAAAGAAAATATAAAAAAAATGTAGAACCAAGTTCATTTTTTAATATTTGAAAGCAGCGCTTCGACTTTTATTTTTACACTTGTTCTCTCATTGTCTCTCATTCTATCGTTGTTTTTTTTTTAAGCTTTTTTGAATGGTTTTCTTCAATTCTGGTTTTATCTTTTCCACAATTTCCATTAAAAAATAAATAAAACTCATTGAAGTTTGTAAAGAATTGCTTAAACCTAGCTCGCTTCATTGAAAATATATAAATTGCAATAAATTGTAAATTATAAATGAATTTCTCAGTGTTTTCGTATAAAATTTATTTGATTTTTACTTTCATTCTTTTTTTTCACTTTATTCTTTTTTTTTGTAATATATTTTTTATGGTTTTTGTTTATTTGTTAACTTAGAATGCTAGATATGCAGGTAAATGTAACTCAATGTTTAACAAATAAAATTAATAAAACTTAACTAAAGCTTTAAACAGTAATGATAATAATAATAATAATATAAACATAATTATAATTATAATAATTATGTAAAAGATTTAAGATCTTGCAAATCACACCAAACAAATTAAAACAAAAAAGCAACTAATAGAGAAGAATAGAAATATAATATAGATTAAAGAATAGAGTGAAAAAATGTTGTGAAATATATAAGAATGTGAACTGGGGTTCAGTTATAGTAAGAAGAGAATCGAAACATGTTCCAAATGTTAATTCTCATTTCTCAAATATGTTATGTTAGTTAATTTTATTTTTTTTATGCTTCTCTCTTCGTATTATTATTTAAGTTATCAACAAATAACAAAAACTATAAAAATAATAGTTTTGTATGGGCGCTGCCACAGTTAATGAATATTTTTTATATCGCTTTTTGTATAGCTCATTATAGTATATATTCTATATAAAAAATCATAGCTCACTTAATCTAACAGCTGCCTAGCGCGGAGGCAACTGAGGAGGGAAGTTCTTTGCTCATTTCTAAATGGTTTTTTTTTTTTTATTTTTAGTAGTTGTTTTTTTATAGTTTTTTTTTGGGTTTGGGATTTTTATTTTTCCGTTTTTTATTTTGATTTGATTTTTTCTTATTGTTTTTGAGTCAAATTGAAAAAGGCAACGAAATTATTTACAATATGTGTGCAACAAAAATTATCGGCTAAAATATACTAAATAAAAAACTTAACAAAAATTAAGAAAATATCAGAAATTATTTTGAATGTAAGATAATGATTGAACTCGTTTAAAAACTAGTAACAAAACACACTAGGTTCAAAAAATTAACAACTCTAGAGTCTTGACAATAGGATTCTCGATATTGATATACATCGATTGTGTATTGCCGGTTATCGATTTCTCACTAACATAAGTCAATTAGTTTGATGCGGGTTTAAGAATATGCTACTATTTTGTTTCGTAATTTAGTTTGAAGGCAGAGCGGGTTGCACTTTCGATAAATATATCGATATATTTGATGATGTGTGTTTGTCTGTATGTGTGTGTGAGGCATTTTGAAAAGTTTCCTTTTTTTAAGCTACACTAAAAATGTAAAGTTAAATGGTTTTAGTTAATTTGCTTTTAGTTTAACATTAAGTTTAAAATAAATATGCGCTGCTTACAGATGTGTTTTTTTTTGCCCTTAGCAGTGTGTGGGTGTGTGAGTGTGTCTGCTTATTTTATATATATATATATATATACTTTTATGTATCAGCAAGCATACATATGTGCATATATATAGGTTTGAACAATATATATACACATATGTGCTTTGCATTTATAGTGTAGTACTTTTCATGTCTGTTTACTAAAAAGTTTCTCTTTAGTATTATCAATTATTATTACTATTATTATTATTATTATAATGTAGTTGTTGTTGTGGTTCCGTCACATATTTCATTACACATCCTGGAATTTCGATAAACGTGCACGCAAGTCCATGTTCTCCTGTTTAAGCTGCTCAACCTCCTGATGAAGTGTTGCGTTCTAGATGAAAGAGATGCAAACGAGTTAGCAACTAGTTGAGAATAAAAATAATAACAACACTCGGAGAAATAAAGTTACCTATGTTGCCCTGAAAATTCGAAATTCACCTTTGTTTTGTCTCAAAATGCTACTTGAAAAAAAGCATTTCTTTTTTTAAAATGTATCTATCTTCTAAGAAGAAAACTATGTAATGTAGCAGACATTGTTTTCTTATTTTAATATTTACTTAAGAAGAATATGTTTTTACTAAAATTATTTTTGAAGAATGGAAACAATTTTCTAAATTCTAGAATTGTAAAAATTAATTAAAATATTTTCGTTTATCTTTCTAACAATGAATAAGAACTTGTCAAGGGCGAATTTCTAAATGAGGGTTATTACATACATATGTAGGTATATGTTGTTTTTCCGAGCGTTGGGTGTCGGGTGTTTTCGGGGGTTACTCACTTCCTTTTCCAAGTAGCGTGCTCGCATCGCAATTTGATTCTCCTTTTGTCGGCGCGCATCCCGTGACCTTTTGGCGGCGATGTTGTTCTTTCGTCGACGTGCCCAGTACTTGTCGTCCTTGAGCTCATCTGGAACAAATTGTTTGCGTGACTTTTTAATCATCGGCTGCGGTTTGAGCTCTTCATCGGAGAATGCTCTAGTGCGCGGATCAAAGTCACGCCCCGACGATGCGAATGAAAATGCTGGAATATCAAATACTAAATGTTAACAATGTTTCACAGACTGTTCGTGCTATAAATCAAATCATTAAAATGCAGCACAACTTTCAAGACAAAAGAAAACGAGTAAACTCATAAGTTTAAAATTAAAAATAGACAAAAAAAAAATGAAGAAGAAATAAAATAGAAAAAGAGTAATGTAATAAGGAAGACAAAATTTGCCTCGAAATTGCACAAATTGGAATGTAACCAGCCTTTAACATTTAGCATTTGATAAGACATGAGCAAAAACATTTTTTAATATTTCGATTTGTTTTTGTTTTAATTTTATTTTTTCTTGTTTCTTTGGGAGGATGAACTCGCTAGATGGAAAATTGTATATATGGTATAGTTAATGATAATCAAATATGTAAATGTATATTAAAATCATATTCAAATTCATGTTAATTTTAGGCGCAATGTCCATTCCATTTGTGTTTTAATATTGAGTAACAAATCAAAAGTTATGATAGGGTTGCTCTAAAGGATTTTAATTTTTTGTTTGTTTTTCTTTTCTTTTTATTGTTTATTTTGTTTTTTGATGTATCCCACAGTTTACTTACTTGATTCAGCCGGCGATGGCGGATTTAGCGTATCGGGACTAATGCAATCCGATGGCGATGGGGATCGCTCGCGTTTTGTGGTTATATGGCCCAAACCCAGCGACAGACCCGCCGCATGGCTCAATGAATCGGAGCGATGGCCCAAACCACTCGAGTGACCCAAATGTGTCCCGGGCAGTCCATCAGGTATGTTGTTTTCCGACAAGAACTCATCCAAGTCCGCATACTGTGCGTGCGAAAAGAAGTCACAAATTTCAATTTTAATTTCGAAATGCAAGTTTTCACTGATGCAGTCCAAAAGCTTTCAAATTTTCAAACAGAAACAGCATCAACAGTTAACGCCAAACAAATAACAAGCCCACTTATTGCCACTGTGTGTGTGTGTGTGATGGAAAAAGCTTTTCAATTTTCAAATATTAATTAAAGTAGTTAGAAACTACAGTTAATTGGGATTAGTCAAAATGTAGGTCACACAAAACTGTACAGAATATATATTTAAATATACGATACATAGTACGATATGATGAGAATACAATTCTCGCACAAATTAAGCATCAGATTCAGGTTAAATTAATTAATTTTGTTGTGATTGTGCCTTGTTGTTGTTTAGGGTATTTGTTTGTGTGTGTTCCATTTGCAATTTGGTTTCTCTTGAGTTGCGAATTGGGTGTTTAAAGGGTGTAAGGGGAGGGTGTAAAACAGACGCAGCCACTACGCAGCGATGATATGATACTAACTTGTGTTACCTTGAGGTCAGCGTCGTAGGGCAACGTTTTGTCCCACAAGTTGGGGCCGAGAAATGCCGTTTGCGCCTCAACATTCCAAATGTCGCCCTCCTCTTTGTATTTATCATCTGGGCAGATGATTTCTTTGCTATTCGATGTGGATTTGCCTGCAAAACAGAATAAAGATATATATTTATAAATATTATATTAAATTGAGAAATCAAGGGCAATGCATATTATCTTTTAGTTGTTTGTTTTTCCCCCTTACCCAGTTGACAGTTTTACAAGTTACTATTAATCATAAGTAGACGTCCCACTGCTGATAACAGGCGCCTAAGATTCTATTTTTTTTTTAGCTTTTGTATTGTTTTTTTTTATTAGAATTTATTTTGCTGTAAATTGTGTTGTTCCTTCAAGTGCAAATAGTAGTAGTGTTTGATAAGGGCCTGAGCACTACTTGGGCCAACAAAGTGGGTCAAATTGCGTTTTACACATGAGAGTACTTGTACTTACAGTGTCGCATATAATTGCTTTGACAAAATTAAAAAATTCACATACTTTATTTTGAAAAAAGAAAAAATGTTGGTTTTTATATAATCTTTATTATAGTACTTATCCAGAGATAGAACACAACTGTGTTAAATAAATAAATAAAAACGTAAAAAATAGGCAATTATTTTGGCAAATGGGCTAAAAATTGAATGCGAACCGATTCAATTTCCGCATGCGCCCCAAAATGGCAAGCAAACAAAGCCAAAAATACAAATTTACCGCAAAAGAGTGTAACATGCTGTGTAAGAGTGAGCGAGAGAGAGTGTGCGTAAGAGAGAGAGAGAGAGAGAGAGGTGGCAAACAAAGCGAACAAAGAGGAAGCTCAGCGAGCAGCAGCTAAAAACGAAAGTGAAATTTCAGCTTTCAACTGATTTTCAATCGTTGCTCTCCCTCTGCTTTCTGCTTTGTCACACTCTCGCTCTTGCTCTCACTCAAAAGCTTCTCTTCGTTTGACGCTGCGCAGGCGCAGCTGAGCGTGCTTCTGCTGTCGACTGTCGACTGCGCTGCTTTATCTGTTATCCCATCAAGCGACGCGCTCTTTGATTTCTTGCACATATTTCACAGAGAAACGAGTTTGCCGCTGGCATCGCAGCTGACGCTGACGCTGACGTCGGCGTCGGCGTTGGCAGCAGTAACCGGTTAGCGTCGTGCAGAGAGTTTTTACTTGTTGCTGTTGGATTCGCTTGCATTAGTTTCCGCTTTCTTATTCACTCTCACTTTCATTTGCGATTTTTTTACTGTTGCTTTTTTAGGCGATTTACCAACTATTGCGAAATTTTATGCCGACGACGACGACGACGACGTCAACGACGACCACATTTCTGGTCTGGTCTTGTCTCGTCTGTGGCAGTGAAGTAATATTTTCTTTGCTTTTTCTCTGCTTTTCTTTCCTCTTTTTTTATGCCGTTGGCAGCGAAGCGTAAGTAAGAAAATAAAATAAAGTATCCAAGTGTTTTGTTGCATGTTGACTGTGAAGTAATAGCAAGTACATACAGTGAGTGCAAAACGCATACAAACATACACATGCTAACAAAATTAGGACTCACACGGCGTATGAGCAACTTTTCATTTGGCTTTTTAATCAAGCAGTTTTCGTTTGACTTAAGCGGCGAATATTTAACGCTAGGATTTATGCTTGGGAAATTTTCTTTTAAAGTTCGTTTTTTCTTAACTGATGCGGGTTTTCTGTTTGTCACGATACAAAGTAAAACAAAGACAGAGACAGCGACTGCGACAGAGATGAAAGCGACAGATGATAAATGGAGGTTTTAATGAAAGGTTCAGGGTACTTTTTTTTAAAACAGCAAAACATAATTTATAAACCGTCAACATTCGCAAAGCAATTCAAATAATTGAACATTGAAATAATATGAAAACATTTGCAGACTATTTAAAAGAACACATTAAAAACAATAAATTTACCGTTTGCTTTGCAAATAAAACCCAGAAATGGAGATTTCCTGCCTGTAAAAAGAAGAGAAGTGAAAGAAGATAGTAGATAGCAAAATACAAAAAAAAAAAACAATCAATATTTAAGGATTTATTCGAAACGAAACAAAATGAATATGAAACAGAACGAAGCGAATGGCATGAAGCAAAACAACAATGAAAATAAAAGCAGATAACAGATAAAAAGTGAGAACTAAGAAACGTATTCAACACAGAAACACACTCAACAGCTGACAAATGAGGATCAGTCCCTAAAAGAAGTGAGGTATTCGTCAGATATTCGTACATGTATCTTATATTTGTATTGCCTTCGTTTTTTGCCGTCACTTTCACACGCACTGAAGAGAATCTGGCGCAGGGTTTATTTTTAGACACACCAACAACAACGGCGATGACTTAAGTCGTTTCGGGAACGAAACTCGACTTGGCTTTTGGTTACAGTTTCTCTTGCCATTTTAAGTAGGTCAACGCATTGTTGCTTTTGTTGTTTTTGTCTTTTTGCTTATGGCTTTACTTTTTTTGGGCCAAAAAGCGCGTCATTTTATGGCCATTTTTTTTTCGGAGTTTCTCATTTGTAATTAATTTAATTTGCATAATTTTCGTGACTATTTTGCATTTAGTTTCCGCTCTTTTTGTAGACTTATGTTAATGTACATTTTTTCTATTTTACTTTCCTTACATTTCTAAAAAGCTGATCGCTTTCTTAGCGGGCCTACGACAACACGAAATTTATGGAGTTTTTTGGGTGAAAATGAAGCGCGGAATGCGTTGATATTTTTGGGCATAATTTGTCTCTCTTTGTGAGCGACTCTTGGACTCTATTATTATTGTTATTATTGTATTATTATTTTGTTTTTATTTTAAATTGTGAGCCTCTGGCCTGGGCTTTTGTTGTATTAATGGACAGTGGAGTTGGTCACAATTTTTAGTTGGTTTTTTCTTTTTTTATTATTCTTATTTTAATGCCGCATTAAACTTTCACTTTTGTTGTTTCCATTTAGCATGAAGCTGCGCATTTTGACTGAGTTTCAGTTAATATGTGACATCTTCTCGTAGCTACATCTAAGATTCTATAGAAAGCATTGAGAAGAAGACGAAACAAGTGAGATAACGCTTGGGAAGAAAGATAGAAAATTAATCAAAATGTAAAAGAAAATCAAATTTCAACCAATAAAATGTATTTTGTTCTTCTTTGTCATAATAATTACTTGACCAACTTTAAGCTCAATTTTAAGTTTTTTAAACTAATTCAAACTCACAATTTAATATTCAACAATTGAAATGCAAACTTGTATCTTAGTCACATCCGTTTAAAGGCTATAAAACCAACTGTCATTTCCCTTTTCTCTTCCTCTCGAGTGCATTTTAAATCACGTCTCGTATTAAAATGAAAGTGAGAGTAAAAACTCCTGCAAACAACAACAACACAACAACGATAACAACCCAAACGAGATACTACGAATGAAGATTAAGAAAAATAAAATACAAAGCCGAAAAAACCCAAATTGAATGAAATTTAAAACTGGTTTTCTATATGAAAAAAAAAATAAACTCAACGTCGAAATAAAAAGAGACATTCTATGCACAAAGTAGAACAGAAAAAAAAAGCAAAATAAAATAAACGAACGACCGCGACATTGAAATCCAAGTGTATTACGTATACGAAATTCGTTTAGGAAATGTTAGAATGCATTGTATCTAAGGGAATAGGGATTATTACAAAATTTATTGAAAGTTTAAGTTTCAGAAACTCTCTTCAAAAGAACCCAGTAGAAAACATACAAATTTGAATTTTATATTTTATACATATATTGCCTCTAAGCGTCTTTTAATTATGTTCTAATTTTCTTTTTATCAATATACTAAATATGAATGAGCTGCTGACTTTTTCAGCTACTTTTTCAGCAGCAATTTGCGATAGCTGGCAAAAAATTATGCAATGCAACGAGTTTTTTCATTTCATGGTGTTCAGCTCAACAATTGTGGCATTGTCGGGCACGTACGTTGCTACCGCTGTTGCACGCCCCTTTCACCTGTCTCTCAGTCGCGAGCACAGTCGCCGTCGCAGTCGCTGCTGGCGTCGCTGTCGCGTTTGCTGTTTGCGCATGCGTCGCGTCGCTTTGAGTCGATGGCGCAATTGCCGCAATTTTAGCTGCATTGTTGTTGCTGTTGTTGTTGTTGCTGTTGTTGCTGTTGTTGTTGTTACTGTTACTCGTTGTATTACATGGCACTCGTTTTTGGCTCTTGTTTTGTTTGACTGCCTTTTGCTGAAGTGCAGAAAGTGTAACACTTTCGATTGTTGTTGTCGTTGTCGTTGTCGCTTTCGTTGTTGCTGTGATTGTTCATGTTGTTGTTGCTGGTGTGCATTGCATTCATTCCGCATTTGCAAACTCATTTGCATAGCCTTTTTTTATGTTTTTATGTAGCACTTTTTATGCTTAATTTTACATTTTTTGTTTGTTTTTCTTCTTTTTTCTGAGAGTGTAAAATTAATTATGTGTGGGAAAATGTGTTGGGCAAATGATTTCCGGGTTGTTAGCATATCAAAATAAAGCTAAAACAAATGCTGTTCAGGCAGCTGTAATCAACCTATGCCAAAATATTGAACCAAACTTCTTTAAATCTTTCTAAATTTTATTAACAATTTTCAATTTAAGCTAAAAATTTAAGTAATCTAAAAAAAAGATTCATTGAATTGGTACGCATATTTATTTTTTTAAATGAATTAAAATTTTAGTTATTGGCAATATTATTTTTATCATTTGTTTAGAAAATTAGAATTTACTTAAAATTATTGACAATCTCTTCAGATCTTATTTGTACAATACTTCTAATTTATATATTGTGTATTTATTTTCAATCAGTTAAAATTCCATTAAAATTCAGATCACAATGCTGAAAGCTATTTTGCAATAATTTAATTGCTGGAAAACTGTTACGAAGCGAAAGTGAAAATAATTTGAAAACTGTAACATATCTTTGACAGAGAGACAGAGATGGAGAAAGATTAAGAGAGAAAGAGAGATAGAGAGAGAGGGAAATATCAGTCCGCTGCCATTAGCCCCAATTTTGTTGTAGAGTGTAGAAAGAAAGCCGTTGGCGCCGTGCAGTTAATTAGCTAAAATAAGGAAGCAGACGATAATGACAATCATAGTCATAGCTCCAGTAACGCGGGCGCTATAAAATTACAGACCCATAAAACGCGAAACCTAAATAATAAATAAGATTGACTGCCAGTATGTCGAGCACGCCGAGGGGCGTGTGGGGGGCGTGGTAAGGCTGCGAATTTAAAACGTAATCAAAATCAGAAAAAAAGACAGGTAAGACCGCTAAAGTCACGGTGATCGACTCTTAAATACCCAGTAAACTAGAAAATGTACATACAAATCTACTACAATAAATTTTTAGTCGGGATTTTTTCTTGTCATTTTCTTTTCAAAATTCGCGGACAAATTAAAAGGCACAGAATAAATAATGAATGAAATAATTAAACATGCTTAAGGTCAGCGGCATTCGAGCCGTCGACTACGTCGGCAGCCACTGTCACAAATCGATCAGCCTTTGTACAATTTGGGATACTGGGCTATATAAAGTCAATCAACATCAACATACAAACTATATGTTACAAGACTATAAAAGTGCTTCTGGTCTTTGGCAGGCGCAACGACGACGACGACGACGACTACGCGACGACGTGTGAAACAGTAACAATTAAAAGATTGCTCATACGCCGCGTGGTGCGAACGGCATTTCGGGCCACTTTCACTGATATTTTAGCCAGCGTACGAACGCTTTTCTCACCTCAAACTCAAACTCAACTAAACGATGCCGCATTTTGCACGTTTTAACAGTTGTTCGAAGTTGTTGTTGTGGTTGTTGTTGTTGTCGATTGCGCAACACGAATTGAGTTGCTGTTGTCCAGGGGCAACAACAATCAGTGCAACAGCTCCCGTTGACTTTGGCTTTGATTGAACTAACTGTATTACGTTGCAATTTCTGCTCATATCTGGGTGAGTGTGTGACGGCAGCGACTGCGCAGTCAGCGCCTCTGCCGCCGTCGCTGACAATTTGTCGTTTTTGTCATGCGCAAAATGCAATTTCAAGTTATTGGATAAACGTTTTATGGCCAAAAGCACGAAAGGAAGTCAACACAACGTATTTTGACTTTTATTCAATTGCCAACTCAGGCGATAAACAACATTGGTAACAGAATTGGTAACAGAACACGCCAAAACAGACACTTGAGCTGAATGATGAGCACCAAGCGCTTTAGGTTGATAAAAAAAGTCAGTTTATTCAGCGAATATAACATTGGATCTACTATAACTCAGACATCGCTAGATTAATCCAGCTAATAATGGCATACAATTTATAATAATGCCTTAAAAATATTAATTAATATTTTATTTAAATATATTAGAAACTTCAACATGGCAAATTGTCAATACTTAAAACTTTCGAAATAAATTGTACATTTTTGGTATGGATGAAATTATACCAGTATTTCCCAAATGAAGAAGCAGCAGCAACAACAACATCAAACAATTTGTTGCCAAGAGCCAAAAAGACCAAAAATGCCACAAAAATATCAAAAAAAAACCAAAAAAAGCGAAAAAGAAAGAAATGAATTTAAAAACTGCCGAAAAAGTGAAAGTTAATTTTTGTGTTGTTGCTTAGCTGCCGTCGAGCTGAGCAGAGCAAAGCTGCGCAGCCGACGACGACAGCGACGTCGACGTCGAAGTCGCTCAATGAAAGTAAAAACGCATTTTCGGTAAAGTCAAATGAATTTTGATATTGTTACTGGACACATATTAATTATGCGGCAGTGTCACACAAGAAAAGACAGAGATGGAGATAGAGAAGGAGAGAGAGAGAGAGAGAGAGAGAGAGAGAGAGAAGTGAGTGCCAAAATTGCCCTTTTGTGCGATTGTTTATTGTATTGTTGTAATTGCTGTTATTGTTGTTGTTGGCTATGCTGTAAAAGCCGGTCTTTTATCTTGGCCATAAAGTCGACAAGCGGATAACGCGCAGATAAAAGTTGTGATAACATAATGGCCAGCACAAAAGGCCAACAACAGTTTCGAGGCTTAGACAAAATTGACCCGGCGGCAAAACACAACACATTTTTTTTTGTCTTTTTAGCCCAGTACCCGAAATAGAACAAAGGCTTATAGATTTGTGATTTTGTGGCAAATTGTGATCTAAAATTTTGTTTTACTATGAATTTATTTATTTGCTGTCTAATATTTCATATCATAATTTAATTTTATATTCTTGTTTGTTTCTTTTGAATTTTTTTTGAAAATTATACGACTATTGGGCATCTGGGAGTCGAGCAGCTCGACTGTATCGTTCTTGTTTTCTTTTTCTTTTTTGTTCGTTGATCTTTTTGTTGTTGTTGTTGTTAAGTTAAGTAAATAAAACAAAAGTTGGCTTTTTGGGTATGTGGAAAGCACCCCGACCGAAACGAAAGTTGTCTGAAAATGTCGCGGGCCAACAAGTTGAAGTTGAAGTTGGCTCTTTGGCTCTTTGACTCTTTCGGCCCTTGCAGAGACACTAAAGTCACAAAAAAAAAATAAATAAAAAGAAACTGAAAGCAAAAGTGATTGTAAATTGCCACAAGACTCAAGAGAAAGAGAGAGAGAGACAAGAGAGTCAAAAAGGTTTTCTGGCGCAGTTGAAAGTTGAGCTGAACCTGAACTTACCCCGCATACGGAAATGGCAAATGGAAAACGGGGAAATGAAAAATGGGGAAATGTCTGCAATGAACCCATAGAGCGGCTTGTCATAGAAAAGCCAATTGCTGTCTGACTCAATCGATATTATCCGACTTTGACACTTAATCATGGCCAAAACTGTCGAGCATGCAATTAATTTATGGTCGCATGTCGAATGAATCGAAATAAATCGAAATTGGATAAACTAAAGAGCTGCAATTCTCAATTACAAGTTTTCTAGTTTTTCTCAATTTTGATATTCCTATTTATTTTTCAGTTCTTCTTAAGCGAGTCCTAGCAACATGTTGCTAAGCAATAGCAACAAGCTGCATTGCAGTAACAGTTGTTGTCGGTGCTGCTGTTGCTGCTGTTGTTGGTGTTGTTGTTGTTTATTTGCGGTTTTATCATAATCATCATAATCATAAATCATACCATTCAAGTAATTTGCATGTTGCTTCCACAGTTGTTGCACCTGAAATTGTGTCCAACGATTGCTATCATCGCCATTGTTGCTGTTTGTATTATTATTGTTGCTAACGTTGGTGTTGTTGTTGTTGTTGTTGGTGTTGCTGTTGCTGTTGATGACGCCAACTAAACTGTTGACCAGACTATTCTCATGCGCCTGTTGTTGTTGTGCCACAGCGGAGGCGGCGACTGTGTTGACAGTGGGCGTGGCCGTTGTCAGATTTGCATTTGGTGTCGCTGGATTGTTGTTGTTGTTGGCAACATTGCTGTTGTTGTTGTTGTTGTTGTTGTTGCTGGTGGTGTGATTGTTGATAATAATGTTGAGATTGTTGTGATTTAATATGGTATTGTTGTTGCTGCTACTGGAGTTGTTGTTGCCGTGTTGCTGCTGCAGATTGTTGGCGGCAACGGCAACAACAGCTGCTGCCGCATTCACATTGACATGCGCCAGGTGTTGCAAATGATGTTGCAACAATTGTGTGGGCGCCGGCAATGTACCATTAGCAACATTGTTGTTGTTGTTGTTGCCGTTGCTGAGATTGTTGATCAGCTGTTGCTGATGCTGCATTGTGTTGCGCAACAGATTGTTGCTGGCCACATTGTTGCCATTGAGATTCGCATGTGTATTGTTGTTATTGTTGTCGCTGCCACTGTTGTTGTTGTTGTTGTTGGCCAACAAGTGTGGCAATTGGTGCACCACCTGCAGCGGTAAGCTGCTGAGCGGCGGCAACGTTGCCGTTTGCGACATGTTGCCAAGCATTTGTTGCTGCTGCTGTTGATGTTGCTGCTGCTGCTGATGCTGCTGCAACAATTGCAGCTGATTTTGCTGATGTTGCAGCGCAACATTGTGTGTCTGTTGTTGTTGTTGTTGCTGTTGCTGTTGTGTTGCTGTTGTTGTTGTTGCAAGGCCAATGTTGGCGGCGGCATTTGATAGTCCATTCTCATTGCTGAGCGCACACAAAATGTTGCCAGCTTTCAGCACAAAATGTTTATCTATTACTTGTTTATATTTAGTTTATTTTTTAATATTTACTATTGTTGTTAATTGTTAGCTTTTGAGTTGTTGACACATTGCTGCTGCTGCTGCTGGCGTTGCTGCTGCTTCTGCCTCGCTGTCTGCGTTTATTAATTACAATTAAAAACAACAACAACAAAAAGAAGATGCAATTTTAAATTGCAATTGCAACTGAAATTCCACACGCCAAACACAAGCAAAGAGCGAAAGAGAAAAGAAAAACAATTAAAGCTTCTATCGCACGCGCATTTATCTAGGCGCTGACGTCGCCGTCGGCGTCGATGCTCTCTCGCAACTAGAACAACAGGCAAGCGCAGCTTTCAGAGAGCGCGCTCAGAACGTGTCTGCACTTTTGTGCTCTTCAATTGCTGTAGCTTCTGCCTCGCTGTTGCTGCTTTTGTCGTTGTCAGCTGCCTTTTGTTATTTGTTTTGCTTTTTTTGCGCTTTGCCTTTTTTTCCTATTATTATGTGTGTTCGTTTTGCTGTTGTAGTTGCTGTCAACTATTTTGCGAACTTTTTGTTGGGAATGGAACCTGACGTTTTTAAAGGGGTTCTCGCGTCCGCGTTGACGTCGTCGGCGTCGTCAGCGTCGCTGTTGTCGTTGCTGTCGGTTGATTGAGAAAAGTTTGACCTTGAATTAGCAGCAACAACGAAAATTTGCTATGCGCTTTTTGCTCTTTTTATTGCTTTTTTTTCGCTAATTTTTGTGGGCTTGTTGTTGGGCGCATTTTTTTGTTTCTACATTTTGTTGTTGTTGTTGGGCAATGTTTTGATATTAATTTCTTGATGATTTAGCATACATAAATATGTATATACATACATTCAGACATAGGTATTAATATGTTTGAGATACTTATTAATGTGCTAAACTAGTTGACATGATTTTAATATTCAGGTTTTTATTAACTGTGGAATTTTTATATTTTTAGAAATTTGAATTTCTTGCACTTTGAATCACTGTGAAAGCATATTTTAAATATTTTTCGATATACATACATATGTATGTACGTATGCTTGAAAGTTTTTTTTAACTTTATCTTTATTATTTCATAAATTTTTAACTACACATATGTATAGATTTATTTAATTTATTTGCCTTTTTAATTTTTGTAATTACATATATTATTTTTAAATATATTTAGTTTGATTTTAAATATTTTTGCATACTCGATAATATTAAAAGTTTGTTTTGATTCGGTGTATAATATTTTAAAGTTTTGTAATTTCATATGTATTTTACTTTTATTTTATATATATTTATTTTAAGTTTTTTTCGCAAACTTGAAAATATGAAAAGTTCTCTCTTGATTTTCTTGCCTCTATGATCTATTTTTGATTTTCGTAATTTCCTACAAATAAACACTGCACAACAAGGCAATTTTCACAGTTTACTTTTTAGATTTTTCATATTAAAGAAATATCTATATACATTTTTTTTGGCTTGTCGTCCTTCTGCAGTCGCCGAAAACGAAAGTTCACAAGTTCGCACGAACGAATTCGAATTCGAAAGCGGACGCAGACGCAGACGTAGACGTTGTTGACACGCGCCGTTGTTTCGTTTAGTTAGTTAGTATTGCTGATGGGGGGGAGGATGACTTCGAGCTTAATTTTGTTTTTGTTGTTTGTTTTTTGGTATAGCCGTGAACCGAACCGCTGCCGACGGACTGCAAACGCTGAGTGAACGCGCGCGTTGTGCGCCTCTTGCAACGCAGCTCAGATTGGCTCCAAAAAACAAAAACAAAAACAGAAACAGAAAAAAAGTGAAAAAGCCCCACGCAGAAAGCGCCAAAGCCAAAAAGTAACGGCGACTGCGCAGCCAGCGTCACAAACCAAACTTGAAACCGAAAGCATAGAGCAGCAGGCAGAGCCACAGCGTCAGCCACGACGCTTGCGTCAGCCGCTCTCTCCGCCTCTCTCTCTCTCTCTCTCTCTCTGACAACTCAACAGGCTGTAGCTCTTTCACATTTCAGCATTTGTTTTTGTTTTTTTTTTGCGCATTCCGCTATTTACTTTCTTTCGTTAACAGCCTGCGCCAAAGTTCGTGAGTGTGAAAAAGCTGTCGCTACGCTTCGTGTGAGCTGCGATGTCGCTGTCGCCATCGTAGCTGCTGCATGCGGAAGCGTCGCGTGTTTTAGCGTTAGCGTCGACGCCGACAGCGACACGACGCAAGCAATATTTATTTTGAGTGACTTACCGTAGGCTGCGACGCGTTAAAAGCTTTTTTGCATGCAATGTCTCGAATGCGCCTCTTTTTCACTCAGTCGGCGAATGATAAGAAAGCTTTTGCTTACCAGAGAAATACAAGCCTAACTCTATGGATGCGCATATGCAAATGCAGTTCTCAGTCATGTTTGAGACCCACTGACAACAAAACTGACATTCAACACAGGTCATGATGTGGTGTGTTCGATGCTTACCTGAAAAGAGATTGAAAGAAAATTTTTTGAAATTAATAAAGTGCAAGAATTGTAACATTTTGTTTTTTGTTTTTGATATTAATTGATAAATAGCTCATATTTTCAATTTTAATATAATAAACAAATTTAACAATGAGGGTAACTTCAATGCACACATAGCCCATCCACAGCGACACCCGTTTTTCTCCCCATTACTATTTCTGCCGTTGGCATTGACAGTGGGCCGCCCCATGGTGTATTCCAATTTCAAATTTTGAATTTGCCTTCGCTACAGCTACAGCTGCAGCTGCAGCTTTCCCCTTTCTGCGCCCAAACAGCGAAAGCAGGAGAGGCCTTTAAAAGTAATTTTTAAATTTTTCACTGCAAACAAACAAAATTATTTAAATGAAACTTAATCAATTTGAATGTCGAATAAATGAGAGACACAACCAAGATCAGAATGACATTCCGCTTGAAAATCGAATAATTTTTGGCAAAGCTATAAGATTTTGAAGTTGGTCTATATGTTGACCTAGCCCCTTTACAAGTCAAAAATTTTGTTGATTTTGGCATGATTTTTTACAAAAAAATGAAACTTTCCAGAATCAATTTTAAAGTGTTGTTTTATACTAATTTGGGTACCAGGAGTTGATTAAAAATTAAAACTCGATATTTAAAATTTTGAATTTTCGAAAAAGTAAAGGGGGGACCCTTAGCTGAAAAATCGATATTTTTGATAAAAAAATTGTTTGATCGAAATTAATTAAATTTGAATGCAGAATGAATTTAGAGGCCAAACCATGATCAGAATGACATTCCGCTTTGAAATCGGATCATTTTTGGCAAAGCTATAAGAGTTTGAAGTTGGTCTATATGTTGACCTAGCCCCTTTACAAGTCAAAAATTTTGTTGATTTTGGCATGATTTTTTACAAAAAAATGAAACCTTCCAGAATCAATTTTAAAGTGTTGTTTTATACTAATTTGGGTACCAGGAGTTGATTAAAAATGAAAACTCGATATTTAAAATTTTGAATTTTCGAAAAAGTAAAGGGGGGACCCTTAGCTGAAAAAACGATATTTTTAATAAAAAAATTTTTTGATCGAAATTAGTTAAATTTGAATGCAGAATGAATTTAGAGGCTAAACCATGATCAGAATGACATTCCGCTTGGAATTCGGATAATTTTTGGCAAAGCTATAAGAGTTTGAAGTTGGCCTATTCGTCTACCTAGCAACTTTACATGTCAAAATTTAACCATAATTTTTCATCCCTGGATAAGTATTTAAATTAATTTGCAGCATCACAGAGAATAAAATAAATGCGATTGCTTGCAAAAAGCTTACAAAATTTCACCCAACTAAAACTGAAATTTAAATCGTATATTATATCATATCATATAGAAAAAAAAAGAACGCCTACAAATCACATGACTTGCAACTGGCATCTAAAAAGTAGGGAGCATGTAAATGTGACACTGAAATGTCTGTCCGAAAGGTTAAGCAAGGGAGGAGCGGAAGTAAAATTGTTGATGTGATGAGCTACAACCTGTGGGGCAACGTGGGTGTGGGCAGTTGAAGCTCGAGATGAAAATTTAACCAGGCTTATGGGAACTACCCACAACCTTAGAACCTTATTCAGTAATGTCGTTATTAGGATGAAAACGACAGGTGTGGCACACCATAGCAAATAAACACCTGACGAACTTAAATATGAATAAATGTACTTTGATTTTTGAAAATTTCAAAGCCCAAATCGATCGAAATTAAGAAAAAAGTTGTACTCTATAATATATTAATACTCTATAATATATTGAAGAAAGTGTTAACAAATCTGTTTTACATTTTCCAAAGCATACTTTTTTGTTATACAAATTTAACAATTTAATTTACAGGGTATTTGAATATTTGCATTGTGTTCAAGTTATACCAACATTCAATATGCATTTCATAAGTATAATTTTCCATAATTTAGTCATCTCATTAGTCTAATTTCAATTTTGCCTGCTGTCCCCATTCTTTTTTCCCCTCTCTATTTTGGGCTGACCAAAAAGCTAATCAAAACGAATGCACATCGAGTTGGCCAAAAAGAGTTTTGGGCACAAAGGCGAGGTCAGTTCGCGGCCATAAATGGTGGCAGGTCAAAAGGCTCGATACTGGAATGTGATGAATGAATGGACCAACATTCGGTGGCATCATCTCAAATCAGTTGCCAATTTTGTCAATTGGTCTATTAGGCTGATGAGCTGCATGCAGCATTCGAGCTTAAAAAATGCCATTTGACCTATTGACGAACTTAACCTGAATCCAGTATTCATCATGAGAGACCGTTACAAATACAATTTTCAAATTAACTCACATAAATTGAAATTTTTACAATATGTCAAATTTTGTTCCAGCGCAAAGGCAACTGTTAAATTGCAATTTACATGTAAAAAGCATTTTAAACAAATGACGCACTTAACTTAACCTCAGTCTATATAGTTCTAGTTCTTGGCCACCACACATACACACACGAGTGTGCTAGTTAATTTAGCAAATAATTATAAATTTCACAACTTGTCAAATAATTTTCCAGCACAAATCACCGCACCAATAAAAAAAATATTGCTCTCTATAACTTGCATGCAAATATGCAGTGCGAATAAAGAGAGAGAGAGAGAGAGAAAGAGCGAATTAGAGATAAGAAAAAAATAGTGCTAATTACTGTAATAATATGAAATTTTTTTTTTTTTTTTAACTTTTGTTTTGACCCAAGAAAGAGATTAGAAGAAAATAGGGATAATTACAATTATAATAAAAATAATTGATTTGTTTTTTTTTTTGTTTGTGTATTTTGTGTTGTCATTTTTGTCTTTGGCGTAGGTCGTTACTTATTAAATGACACTATAAAAAAAGCGCACTCGAAAACTTTGAGTGCGAAACTGTAAAATGCAAAGCTTAGCGAACTTTTTTGTTTGTTCAAAAAGCGCCGTCGCATATTAATTAAGTTTTTATTGCGATAGGCTAAAATGACGCTGACAACGAACTTGGGCTGCTCAATTGTAAGCTCAAGACACACACATGTATACATACATATATAATTCTATTCTGTGCGTGTGTGTGTGTGCGTGTGTGTGTAGACAGACGTCAGCTGAGCTCACGTGTGCATTGCAAGCTTTCAGACATTTTACTCGCAATTCCCACATTTGACTTTTTGATGATATCAGCAACGAAATAGGCAAAGCGACAAAAGGAAAGGAAAGAGAAGAAAGGAAGCAGCAGGAAGGTAAAGAAGAGGGCAGAGACATGTGGGAAATTGTAGAAAGAGCTTAGACTTTGCATTCAAGCACATATGTATGTAAATATGTATTCATAGTATTAATCAATGCGCAAATAATGCACGCTAATGATTAATTATCAGTTTTTACCCTTGCAGAGGGCATTATAATATAAATATATTAAATAAGTATACCCTATATTTTTAGAATGAGCACAGTTGAATGTATGATTAAGTTAATCATATGCAATCAATTGATTTTTTCTATATGTATATAAAATAATCCCGAAGAAGTTTATATTGTTTTATTTAATTTACAAGTTCTGACTAAATTTGGTTTACATCGGTTTACTATAGAATATAGCTGTCATAGGAACAATTGGTCGAAAATTAAGATTTGTTTCCTACTAATAATTGCAATCTAAATGAATTGCTTTGTGGACAACCACAACAACAAAAACAACAAGACCCACCTGAGCTGGATGACTGAAAGCGAGCTTTGAGGTTGTTCAGATGATTGTGATGCTCACTCGCAATGACGGCGGCGGCGACAGCATTTGCCACATGTTGCACAGAGGAAACATTGCTGTTGCTGCCGTTGTTGTTGTTGCTGTTGCTGTTGCTGTTGCTGGAATTGTTGGTGGTATTTGGCGCAGCATTGTTGTTGACTCCCGCAGCAACTGAATTGTTGTTGCTGCTGCTGTTCGTTGTCGTTGCCGCCGCGACAGCCACCGCGGCAGCAGCTGTTGCTGCCGCTGCATTGGCACTGGCAACACCGACGCCACCACCCACAGGAACAGCTGCTGTTGCAGCTGGACCGTCCATGAAATTGTTGCGCTGATGATAACTGGGATTATCCTGATAGATACGTTGATAATTTAATGTTGGCAGCGTCCAAGAGTTGTTGGTCTTGTAGTGGAAGTTGCCGGTGCCAAAGATCGAGTGTGTGTTGGTGTTGGAAGCGGCAGCAGCAACGGCAGCTGCCGATGACAATGTGTGGGCCAATTGAGCAACATGATGTTGTTGCTGTTGTTGTGGTGCATGCAAAAGCTGTTGCTGCTGCTGCTGCTGTTGTTGTTGTTGCTGCTGGTGTGAATGATGCGGATGCAAATGGGCATGATGATGTTGTTGCTGCTGTGCATGTTGCTGAGCGTGGTGCGAGTGTTGATGTTGCTGCTGCTGTTGCAATTGCTGCAATTGCTGGTGCTGCTGCAAGTGTTGTTGCTGCTGCTGAGCATGTTGATGCTGCTGCTGATGATGCTGCTGCTGATGTTGCTGTTGATGATGCAATGCTGCCTGTGTCTGTTGCTGTTGCAAGCTCCACGCATTTGCTGCTGCTGCTGATGATCCTTGGTTGCTGCTCTTGCCCGAATCATTGCTGCTGACGCTGCTGCGATTATTGTCCAATGTTGCCGATGTTGAGCCCGTCATGCTTCCATCGTTGCCGCTGTCGCTGTTGCCGCTGCTGTTGCCACTGGAACTATTTCGGCCACTGTTGTTGTTGCTGTTGCTGCTGTTGTTGCTGCTACCGTTGTTGTTGTTGTTGCCGGCAACAGCTGCTGCTGCTGCCACCTGTGAGTTGATTTGCTGGAAATATTGCGTCAATGTTGCATTCGCATGTTCTTGGGCAAAAAAACTTGCACACGGATTCGTATCGGATGACATGTTTGGGCCCGTTTTCCAACACTACTTCAGTTTAAGTTGATTGTTGCAGTCAGTTGCGATTGCGGTTGCTGTTGTTGTCGTTATTATTGCTTAGGTCACGTCCTTGTAATTGCTGCACATTTTCAATTTACCAACACTGGCCCAAGGCGGCTATCCAGTATGGGTTTTTTCACTTGTTGTATTTTAACCTAATATGCTAATAGGTCGTTCAAACTTTTTTTTGCAACTGTCATTTATTATAGGTCGTTTTTAGACCAGCACTGTTCCAAAGCTATTTTTTAGCTCTATATTTATATTATTTGCTGTTTTTTAATTGTCAATAGGGCTGATGAAATCTAGAAATACGTCGCTATCAGTTTAAAAAGTTGTCGATAAGTTCCGAGTACTCGTAAGTGAATGATTTTGATATTGATAGCGAAGCTAACCATGACGATCGAACGGGATTGATTAACAAAATGATAATGATAACGATCACGATAATGACAGTGATAGTGATGACCATAATGATGAGAGCTATATATTTATTATACATATATATTATTATTTTTTTTTTTTTGTTTTTATACAAGTGTTGGAATTGTTTCAAGTAATATTAGAGTGAGTGTTAGTTTTCTTTCTTTTTTGAAATGTCGATGATTTGTGTTTTCTATTTTCATTGGTGGTTGTGGCGATTATGAATAAGAAAAGGCATTGGTACTCTATAAATGCATACGTGTTAATCTCTTTTTTTTACTTGTACTTGATTCAATTAATTATAACAATTCAAATTTTGTAGTTTTATTATTTTGAAAGCTCATGAAATTTACATGCAACAAAATGTGATGGGGATTTTTGCGGGACTGATTAATCAAGGGAATTACATACGAAACTTTCTTATTCAGAATTATGTAAATAGTTTGCATCAGACAAATGATTTATCATTATTATTCTTCTTCAATTTCCATCAATTTAATACCTTTTCCTATTCGCAAACTTTTTGTATTTTACTATTAAATGCGAAAAATAAAATTGCTGCTTTTTTTGTATATATAATTGATGATTATATAGATGATCTTCAGTGTGGTTTAAAATAAAATTAAACTGATTGAAATAAGATCCGTAACTTTGGCGATGCTGCTTGCATTTGTATAGGGCGCACTATTGTACGTATATATATTGTATATAGCCACTTATGGAAACAGTTTTTTTATATGTATATATTTTTTTATGGTCAACTACTTTATTAACTACTTAGGCGAACACACAAACAAACACTTTGCACAATTGTTGCTTTTGTTTGAAACACTTGAACGATTATTTTCCATATACTGTGTACGTATGCAAATATCTCTTATAGATTTTATTTCTATTATTCTTTTTTTTTTAGTGTGCGCAGTAGCTTTTTAGAACTTTGCTCCGAAAGACTTTCTTTGACTTTCAAATTAGTGCGCAAATTTAATACGTATATTTATTTTTATGATTTCCCGTACACTTTTCAACTGTTATTGATAGATGAATTTCATAAAAATATTTATTACAAATGCTTATATATTTTTCTCTGTAAACTTCGATCAAATGTTTGTCACAGTTTTACATATACATCTTGATATTTTCATTTTTCGCACTTAAACGATACACTTTTCAACTGTTATTGATATTTGCTTATTTTAAATAATTATTACAATTATTTACAATTTTTTTTGCAAACTTTTTTCAAATGTTTTTCACAGTTTTTCACGTTAAAACCGCACGCGCAGTCGAAAATTGTCAGGAAAAGCAATGCGACAAAAACGACTCGACGATTTAGACATGAGAACGCGATGCGACCGAATGCCGGGCATTATCGAGCCTCAGCCTCAGCCCTGACAGGCAGAGCACTCATCGCTGCCGCCACTAACGTCGACTGCGCAGTCAGCGGCGACAGCGACAGCGCATACGAAAATCGCACACCTATAGACATGCGACAAAGTCGCCAGCGAAAACTGCAATTTTCTGCAGGTAAGTCGAAAAAAAACATACACGAAACTTACATAAGGGAAGGGCAACAATTTATTTTATCTATTTATTTTTCTGTTTTTATTCACTGTCAACTCAAAGCAGTAAAAACTTTAAAATAAATTATAAATATTTTTTTTGACATTTTAAACATTTTTTTCAATATACAAATACAAATATAATTAGCAACTATGAATTTGAATTTAACGTTATTTTTGTTATGGATTATGGATTATTTTAAATACCCTTTTATAAATATGAGTACAAAATGCTGCAAAATATTTACAAAATGCATAAATAAATAAATTGCAAACAAGCAGCTCAGCTGCGACGTCAACTGCGCAGTTGTAGCTTATGAAAATACACTCAGCGCGACAGCGACAACTGCGACGTCGGCAGCGGCAGCGGCAGCGGCAGCGACTGCAAAAGCAGCGACAAAGTCACGCGGATTTCAGTATGACCCAAAGCCCAACGTCTAGCAACGTTCTAAGCACGTGTTGTGAACACACCGGGACACACACTCTCAAACACACGCACACACCCTCGACAGCTGAGAGTGAGAGACAGTTACACAGAGACACATGTAGAGTGGACGGGCACGTTGAATGTACATTGCAATCGGCATACTTAGGGATACAGATACAACCACAATCAGTTACAGATACAGATACATTTAAACTTGTGAGCTTTTTTTATTTGTTATTTACACCCGTTACTTACAAAATAAGCGTAAGAGAATATTGTATTTCTTGATATGTTTGTAACAGGGTGACGAGAGCATCTCCGATCCTATAAACTATATATACATATATATTCTCGATCAGCCATGTCTGTCTGAACGTCTGTGTGATTTAGAAGAGTATTCAGTGGCTTAGAAAAATGTACAGTTTTTAATATTGAACTCACTTCCTGGTGTGTAAAGTGTTCTGTTATCATTATCTATTATCTAACCTTATCTCATCAAGATTCTATAAATTTAACGGTAGCTATGGCTGTTTTAAATTTTAAATCAAGCTTTTAATTCATAGATCAAATTAATATAAATAAATCGAAGCTATGTAAAGGGTATCTCATAGTCGGGGTCTCGACTGCAACCCTTGATTTTAATTCTTTTGAATTTGTGTGAATTTGATGGGATGTTCTCCATAGTTACAGTTAGCGCAAAAAAAAGGTCGCCAGCTTCTCGTCTTCCGTTTCCTGCTATAATTGCCACTTTTATTATTGTTGTTGTTGCTTTTGCAAAAACTGATTAAAGTATCGATGACAGGCTACTTTGTGGCATCAAACTAATTGGCTCGCAACACGTGACGTATGCGTAATTTAATGGAAATATTCTGATATGCAGACAGTTAGTTACCTGGAGAAAATCTCTGAAGGCCGCGTTCAACTAACGATTCAATAATTACAGACTGTTAAAATTAATTAACTGTAGATAATGCCAGCAAAAGGGAATTATTTGTAATTTTACAAACGCCTTTTGCAGCAATTAAATTTCCATTTCATTTGCAAAAATTCATAAATCATTTTTTGTGGCGTTTCGCAGCTGCGAATATGCATAAAGTACGATAATTAAATTTAAAATTAAGTTTTTTTTATCTAAAAATTTTTCTGGCTAAAAAATTAAACATTTTAAATTAAATTTAATTAAAATTTTAGGCAACGATTCAAGTTGCGAATTCTTTTCAAAATGAAAATTATTCAATGGAATTGTGAAATATTTCAACTTCTAAAAATCGTCATCAGCTTAGTTTGACTTAATTTAATCAGTTTGTAATAATATTAAACACTTTTAAATAAGCCAAATTCGCATTAGCCTTTTATAGATAGACTATTTTTAAAAATAAATCTGAGGGTTGCCCTATGCTGATAACGTTTGAGGACAGCTTAAATGGTTCCCTCACACCCTGGCAAACAAACGGCAACAAAAAAATAAATCAAGCATACGCCTCGTGATGCGGC
Source organism: Drosophila rellima (assembly GCA_035043635.1). Taxonomy (NCBI): domain Eukaryota; kingdom Metazoa; phylum Arthropoda; class Insecta; order Diptera; family Drosophilidae; genus Drosophila; species Drosophila rellima. The sequence goes on from JAWNMV010000529.1 coordinate 426,887, forward strand.
TATTTAAAAAAATACTCAATATACCAAAGACATGCACGGCAACAAGTCGTGTTCGTCGTTCAATGTTCGTTGCTACGATTGTTGCTTTATTTATTCATAAAGAGAATCGGGAATCTCCTTTTGTCCAATTGGAGGCAACGGAGCGTAAAGGATCCCGCTGCGTTGTCTGTCATTGGCGCAGTTGCCTCGTGAATGCCCCGAACCAATCACAGCAACAGGCGCTGTCAACTGTTGCGTCGCAGTCGCTGCCGACGTCGCTGTCAACGTTGACGGCAGCGACAACGACGACGCGTAGTTGTCAGGTTTTCTATTTGTTTTGCTTTCAGGTCGTTTTGTTGTTGTCTTATCACGTTTTCCCGCCACGTGCGCCAGAGAGACTCTCTCAGCGTCTGTGTGTATGTGTGTGAGCTCGTGTGTGTGTGTGCTGTGCTTTTGATTATACACACAGACACACACTTAGGTGTGCACATGCATAGACGGTTAGAGTGGCGCTTGGGCAAAAATAATATGAATGAGCTTGTCAGTCTCTCTCTCTCACTCTCTCTCGTTGCGAGCACGAGAGAACCAAACGAATGTGGAAAGAGATCGAAGAAGAAGAAGAGTGCAGTGAATATTTTGAAAACAAAAGCAACAACAACTGCGACCGTTTGTCATTTATAAATAGAGGCAAAAATTGGAGGCAATAGAAATGCAGTCAAACACACACATTTACACACACACGTTAGCTGAGCAGCCGCATCAATGAGAGTGTCTTACAAACACACACAAGCTAAGAGCTTCTTTTGATGAAAAATCTAAATAAATTTAAAAATAATATCTACAGTAAGGCAACTAAGTATTTTGACAAAATTCACACAATATTTACAAAAAAAAAAAAAAAAAAATAATTAATTGACTTATTTTATCTTATTTTACTTAAGTTGTATATTGAAGATTGGGAAATATAAACATCATGTTAATACCATACCTCAGCTTCTTCCTAATTTACAAGTTGTCAAAGTACAAATAAAAAAAATAATTATTAACATTTAAAGAAGCGACACCTTACAACTACTTTAAATTGCGTTTTGCCTATAAGTATAATAAACCGGTTAAGGGGATAATTTTCTCATGTCGATATATACACGTGCTTGGCCCATAAACTAACATTTTTGTCAAGCAATTAATTTTGCAAATTACTTAAATGTTTTTTATGCCCCACCACAAATTATAATCATTATCCAGTTGACCCAGATAGAGATTTATCTGTATATAGACCTTTAGTATACAGACTCACCGTTAGGAGCCGCTAACTTAGATTTATGACTTGTGTTCAAACTGACTCAAGTGTCACGGATTTTGGAATAGTTACGCCCTAACTTTGAAAAAAGTTCAAGGCTGTCCGGTTGAAAGAGTTTATTAAATGATATCATCCTAAAACTCTTTTTTAAAGCTTTACCTGAAAGGTTAAACGATAACTGTTCCTGGGATAGAATTAGGGGCATCGAGAATTAATTAAAAAAGTTCTGCGTCATCATATTTATCATTGACATACATATCTAAAATTCAGCTAGTAGATACACAGGTTTTATTTAGTTACTTTTGCTGTAGACATTTCAAATGCTAATCAAATGCCATGAATGTCATAATCTAAAACAATTTCGAATTGCCAATCTATTGAAATACCGTTAGAGCAGCTCATAAATTGGCACGTGCTGGTTTTTTTTTTATTTCGTGGTCAGGAATTTATATGTATTTGTGAACTTATATATGAATACAACAACTGCATAGTATGTCAAATCATTTCATCGACAAACAATATTTTATTTTGAATTTTTTCTTGTACACATATTTTAATATTTTTGTTAATTCCATTTTTTTTAAATAAAATTGCAAGAATTGTTTAAAATACATTTAAAATTAGAGCTTTCCTTTGATTTTTAAACAAAATTTTAAACTTAATTAATTTTGATTTGATTTTGTTTCATCCAATACTCTTATTTTCAATGTCTAGTCAATAAAATTACTTCACATACTGTTTTATGTGAAACAAGTCTCAACAATTTCAAAATATAAAAAAACTCAAAACTCTGGTTATAATAAACAAATCTATAGTTACTTTTTCTTATAGAGCATATAATAATCAAAAATAATAAATAATTAAATGTGGAATGTATCGTATATCGATTTACGAAAAAGCTGAATATGAAATGCAAACTTGGCCAAAAGAAAAGCCTTGTTGGCCTTATCAAATTGAGAGTTTGAAATTTGAAGCGGGACAAGCAAAAAACAAGAAAGCGGAGTAAAAGAAAAAAAAAGAAACCACTGTCGACACACTGCGCCAACATGTGACTGTGAGTGAGACAGCAACCACAACAACACCAACAAAGTGAAGACGGTGAAGGAGAAACAACCAAAAACAACGAGAACAAAAAAAAGACAATTCATTGTAAATTGTTGTCGTAGGCAACAAAAATTGAAATTAATTGCAATGTTCAAGAACGAAGAGTGTACGTACGAAGCAGGAAGAGGGAAGGCAGGGAAGGCAGGGAAGATAGGGAGGGCGAGGCATTTATTAAGCTCTGCGCACGTGTTGCAGCCAACGGTGTGGAAGTGGATTGTGGAGTGAGTTTGGGAGGTGGAGGTTAACGGAAACGGGATGCGCCAGACAAGCTGCCTACAGCATAAGCCAGAAAGAGAGAGGGCGTGAGCGACTGCGAGAGCAACTGACAGCAGCAAAGCTTTAATGCGCAAGCTTTTGCGGCAAGTGCAACAAACAGCCGCCAGTGGGCGCTGCTTGTGTGCAAAAGCTCAGCGTTGACAGTGTTGTCGATACTTAAAATAAAAGTAGCAGCAACTTTAAGTATTAAGTAGTATATTTTATTGCAGTGTTTGAAATAGAAATTAAAAAAAAAATTTTAATAAAAAAATTGTCTCAACAACTTACAGCGTATATCAGTAAAAACATAAGAATTAAAAATATTTCAACTAATGGAATGTGTAAACTTGTAGCATTCAATGCATCCAACCGAAATGAATTTATTCTTATCAGTATTTGTTTTTCAATTAGAGAATTTGTTTGATTGATTGCTTCGAGTTTTAGCCCTGAAAAAAAACTAAACTTTAACTTTTTAGTTATAGAATAATAATTGTACATAATACAATTGTTAATTTATAATTCCTATTTTAGTCGACGTAAAATATACAATTAAATGAAAAAAACTGCTCATTTATTTTCCACTTATATATTTTAAATACAAAGCACAATTCATTCAATTCATTTTAATTGGAGTGAAAACATTTTCGTCTCTTAATTGTGCGTATGCTACCGCTCTCGCTCTCTCACTTACTCGCTATCTCTCTCCCTCTGGGCAACATTATAATTAAATGCAAATTTTTAAATTCATTCACAAAAATACCAATCTAATGAAAATGGAGAGAAATAGAGAGAGGTTGAATGCGAGAGCGAGAAAAGGCAGTTGCCAGTTGCCACCGCCAGAGGGCGGCAAAATATCCGAATATTGAGTTTAATTTCTCAGCTTTCAGCTTGTGAGTAACATTTTTGAGTTATATCCTCATCAAACTGGAATTAATCACATTATTTATGCTCAAAATGACAGACGCTTCCATTATACGATTATTGCGATTGGTAATTGAGGAAAATTGGGGAATTTTACATTTTTTTTTGATTTTTTTCTGTATATAACTGCGTTTGAATAGCATCATCAAAACAATTGACTTCAATAAGCAGAAGCGTGACGCAGCAATTGCTTCAGACTAAAGATGACCTCAGAACGCTATTATGATTGTGATTTCTTTAATTTTAGTATTTATTATACGAAAAATATTACATAGCAATTTGAAGCTTTTTTTATTAAATTAATTATTTTTATTGTTTTATATTATGTCCTGCTTGCTCAGAAAACCAGAATTTAATAGTAATGTAGTTTGCAAATCGAGGGAGACAGTTTTTTTCTTAACAATTTGTTAGAAAACATTGTAAAATTAGAGCTTTCAAAACTTTCGGCATCTTTTAACGTTTAGCCAAGTTCATTTTTGAATATCTGGGATTAAGGCCTGTGATTTATTGTGACGGAATAATTCGATCCATGCGACAATCTCTAACTAAAACATATTTATATATGCTTTATGTATATTTAGCAAAAGAATTTTTTGCCCCTTTTTAAAAAGAAAAAAAGAATGAAAAACCACAAATATTTCCAATGTTGTACAAGTTGAACAAGTACATAAGTAAATTGTGCGTGTATTTTCACTAATTCTTTCAGTTTTCAACAAAAAATATTCGCGACATTTGCGTTTGACAGTTCTAAAAATGTGTAAGCACAAGAAAATATCTAGAAATTTTAAATCTCAAATAAAATCAAAGGCGCGTCTTAAGTTTCAGATTTTGGGCAAGTATTGTGAAGAATTTGTAATATAGTATATAAATTATATGTAATTACTATGACAAATTTTATATGTTATTGAGCGGATGATTTTCTATTTTTTGTATTGTTTTTTTTTTTGTTTTTTATTTCCGTTCCAAATGGAAATTAACCCGAGCTGATGCCCCATAATGATGTAACCAGCTTTTCTAATTGCTGCAGCGGCATTCACATGTGAAACTACTTCCAACTAGTAATTTTCTATGGTTTATGAATGCACTACCCTTTCCCCCATTTACTGTAGTTCCCCCCTAATTCCATCAAAAGCTACCCCTTTACTCTGTTGTCAGTTCTCAGTTGTCTGTTGATTTTGATGTCTCTGACTGGCGTTAATTGAGCTGCTTATTGTTATTGTTTATTCTGTTCTATAGGTTTGAATTATATCTGTATCAGTTGTTGTTGTTGTTGTTGTTGTTGTGAGTGTTAATTAAGAAAAAGTCGCTTTTTACAGTCGAAAATCAGTCAGAAATATGCATTCAAACTGGGCAAAATAAAATATTTTATGAATCATAAAAAGCGTAAATTCAACTCATAAAAAATCGCATAACAATTTTCAGATAGAATAGCTTCAACATCTTCAACTAATTAATACTCCAACCGGAATTAATTTTCGCACTCTCAGCTTAAGCGATAATGTGATTAGATCAAAAATGATTTTCGTAAATGTGTTTTGGGAATTTTCCTTTTTCCCCTGGCACACTTATCAAATTAGAAAAACTTTTCTTTGCCTGACACTTGTAAATTCTCCTAATTAATTAAATTGCAGCACATTTTTCATGCAGCCAAAAAAAGTTCGGTAGACAATTTCAATTTTGCAATTGAAAGGATAAATTTTGGTTGTAAAACTTACTCACCCATTTCAAATTGTATTTTAAATTTAAACAAGATGTATGTGGGGGAAACACTCACCTGCAAAAGAGGAAAGGCAAATAGAAGAATTGAAATTAATAATAATAAAAATGAATAGAATTTTGTACTCGCAAATGATAGGCAAACACAGCCCAAAAAATGCAGACATATGTTTTGGTTTGTTTTATTCCCCCCTTTTTTCTGTTCTCTGTGCTCTGTGTACAGTTTGGGCAATTAAAAGTACAAATTTAATAAGCAGAACACACACGAATACGAGTAGACGAGAACACACTAGATAATTCTCTGTCTTGTGATCAAACATCAAAAGTCATTCTGACCAGGCGAGGAACAGCACAGGAGAGGAGCCAGTTGCGGCAAGAGGGGCAAGAGGGGGGCAGGACCATGGGAAGGTGACTAAATTCATTAAGGAAAATACACAAATATCAGCATGTCGCCTTTTTGTGCAGCATCAGGAGATAGTGGAAAAGAGAGAGAGAGAGAGTACACTGAGAAAAAAAGTAGTTCAGCTCATATTCATTTATATTTTTTTTTTCATACATTGAATAAATAAAAAATACACTGAGGAAAAATAAGTGCAAGTCAAATTTAAATAATATTCTTATTTCAATTGAACTGACAGTTTAAATATTGACAAAGCACTCTCTTTATTCTTAAGTGTACGGTCAGAAACGGATGTGGCTCATACATCAGCAGCTGTAGAAAGATTCCCCACCCCCCCCTAGGGGGGTATTGTGCCGAAGGTGGAAATGCCAAATGAACAGCAATCATTTAAAAATGCCGTGTGCACCGTGCCAAAATTTCAACATTTTGCTCGAAACACAAAATGCACGAAAATGAAATTTCAGCATGAAATTGTCGAGATGTTCGTCATTTGGCTTTTGACACTTTTTTTGCCAACGCATTTTACTGCGCCATCCTCACTCGTTTTAGCCATTTTGAATGCCAAGTAATTAACGCCCCAAACTGCATTAGTTTATCTTGATAATTATTAATTTTATTTGGTCCCTGACACTCGCCAAGAGGCTAAAACGAGCTGCATTTTTATTGATTTAGCTGAAAACTCAGCTCGCTTTATTGGCTCATTAAGTGTGCAAACAGTTGGCAGGTGGCGATCTTCCCTTTTTCCCCTTTCCACAGCTTTTACAGATCACGCATACGACCCGTTTGCCGCTTCAGACATTTGTTTGGCTTGGCATCTTACAACTTGGCACTTTACTAACTCATAAACTGATGAATTCCATTCATGCCAGACACATTTCATATTCGAGTACGATCAAAGTAAAACAAAAATCTTCCCGACAAATATTCCAATATGTTGCCAATCTGCCAAATGTTGGCAGCTATGCCAAAAATAAAACATTCTAAAGTCACGCCTAAAATTGAAAAAAAAAAAAAATATGGTTACCAGTGATGTTAAGTTTTCTCCTAAGCTGCTCTTATTTTATTTTATTTTTTAATTCAATATATAGAGAAATCTTTGTTCTGACTGATTCACCTACTTACTGAAGTTTGTATACAACATGCAATAAGAATTATGTTAATGGGAAGAACGCGTGATTTATAATTTACAATTGTTGTAACTTTTTGCAATTTAAAATCATACGTCAATTTTAGCTTCCCTTTATGATTGACAACAATAACAGCTTCTTGGCCAACTCATTCTGAATATTCAACGTTATTCGTTAAGTGAGAGACAGCCAGACAGACAGACAGCCCGCATTATGTTAGCATTTTCCGGCCACTAGCCGCAACTTAATTGAAATGAAAACCAAAAATTTTAATGAAGCTGCCGCCATTTAAATGTGAGTGGGGACAGGGATAGAGCGTGGGGGCAACGGGGGCAGCATTTTCAATTGCAAGTTGCTATCCATTCTTTATTCTATTCTATTTCTTTTTCTCTCTTCTCTTTTTTCCTTCTTTTATCAGGCTTTTTATTCGCTTTCTTAACATTGTCGTCGTAGCAGTTGCTGTTAAGTGTTTTATTTTTTATTTCAATGAAATAAGTGTAGTATATTCTTCACCCCTACCTCCTACTCCACCCTCTATTTCCACTCCTGCCCCTTGGCAGCCGTGAATCGTCGAATCTTGCACAGTTTCTTGTTGCCTGGCACACACTTTTATGCACTTAAGCTGCAATTTCTTTTTCCGTTTTAAATACTCTGTATTAAATGCATACTAGCTATATGAGACTGTGCACTCGGTGAGATGTTTTCATTTATTTTTATGAATACAAAAAATGTATTTTATTTTTATAAAATAATAAAATTTAATCATTTAATTAATAAAATATTAAAAATGATAATCTTAGGATATTTTATTAAAGTTTATTAATCAATTAAACTCAATTTGGTATGTTTTCAACTTTAGTACACGGTATATTTGAGTCTAGTTTTAGATTTCACAACAATTCTCAGTCTTTTATCTATGGCAATTTGCCATTTTACGAGTTCAATATGCGTGCTCAATGCATTTACTGCTTTTTACCGGCTGCTGGGCGGCATTGGTGGAGAAAGGGGGAGAGTCTTGCATTATTTTAGGCTTAAACGCACCTCAATTTGAATGAGTTTACCTGGCATATTGGACTAATTAACCGACAGGTAAAGCATCCCATGGAAAATGAATGTCTTTTCTGATGGTTTCCCATTTGTTTCTCTGTTTTTATTTTTAACAAATTAAGTCAATTTTGGCAGCTGCTTCAATTGTGTGTGTTGTTGTTATAGTTGTTGTTGTTTTGGTTGTTGTTGTTGTTGTTTGCATAAATTAATGCATTTCTCATTCGCCTTGGTCGCGTCTCTTGCCTGGCAGCGTGTTAATTGAATAAAATGTGAAGCATGTGCTAGCAACAGCGGAGGGAATGGTGGCGGGGGGGGGGGGGATAGGAAGAGCAAGTGGAAAGGCGGTCAGAGGAATAGCTACGAACTTGCAGCAGACACTGTACAGCATACTAAGAAAATAGTTGGGCTCGCTTTCGACTTTCAAGTGCTACTCTCATTGTTCTTTCTCGAGGTTGTTGCCAGCTGCGCCCTACGAACAACAACAACAATAAGTTGAATACAACTACTGAATAGTTGCTCGACTCTTTAATGCCCAGTTGCCGCATAAATGACAAAAAAAAAAACACCATTTCTTCAATTACATTCTGCCTGTATTTTTAGCAAGATATGTTAACAGACAATATCTGCACAAAGTTTCAAATAGTTACAAATTGATCATCCTTTTAACCCTCTGATTACTGGGCTAACGACCACATCAGCAACAACAACATCACTTGTTCTCAGTCATCTTATAACGTTGTACGTTGTATCTTTGAGCCGTGCACGTATCTGTATCTCATATTTACTGAGTGTATCTAATAAACGCAAATTGACTAGCGCACAGAGAACGGAGAGAGGGGGAGCTGAGGGGAGTACAGGTTGCTAGCTCGTGACACTTTAATCTGTCGGATAAGGTAAATAAGGCAAAAGTAGCGTATTAGATCACAAAGTACACTCAGAAGCTATGGACTCTACTAGTTGCAGTGTTGCTTGTTTCTGTACCTCCTCCTCCTCCTCCTCCTCCTCCTCCTCCTTCAATTTTTGTTAGTGTTGCTATTAAGTAAGCAATGACTGGCGTTAGTTGGACTGCATATGATCTAAGTGTCGGCAAATGCAGCAAATCATTTTAAGTTACGAGGTGTCAAAACTTGCACCATTAATTGTTTGAATATTGTTTTTGAGAATTCCATTTTTAAATGACTTAAGTCTGGGATAAATATTAAGGAAGAAAACCCATGACTATCAGCAACTGAGATTATTCATTCGAAATACGAATTTCGTAACCGATTAAGAAAGTACCGTACAAATATAAAAATCAATAAATATAAAAAAATATATATGTAGGTATATGAACGAAGAAACGAACGTATATCAACGAACAGTAAATATGAAATATAACAATTCTCGAAGATTTGTATCACATTTTTTTCATATCTTGAATTTTATCTTTATATTTATTAATTTATATTATACTTATATTTATTTAAATGATTCCGCAATCTTTAAAGCTAAAAAAGTGTTTCTCACTTTCTTATCGAGTCGTAAATGAAATATTCGATTACCCATTTCGATTCCAATTCCATTAGAACACTTTCTTATAGAGTAAAAGAGACGAAGGCAATCCAAATGTCTGAGCTTATCAGCCGGTCTACGGACAAACTTTGTTGTTCTATCGATGCCAGGTAGCGTTATTTACAACCTACTCTAAGCCGAACAAACTATCCACAAGTAGTGTGGATATTCGTAGTGTGAATAGCAAGCCAAGTGCAAATGACCCCAATAAATTACACAACATGACGGAGCTAGAATACCCCTTCGTTTCAACTCTAAACAAGAATACAAAAAAATACAAAAATATATATATAAAATTGTAACCCAGAGAAATACAAGATATGCGATATGAGAACTAGCTCTCTGGGCGGGTCAGGTGGACAGATTGTTGTCTTGTCTGGCGAGAACGTTGCCAGCAAATAAATTGCCATAAAATGTGAGCAAATGAATCACAATGCGACTCTACACGTACTTTAACCAAAAAAATACATATTCATAGGAGAGAGAAACGATTTATTTAACATTTACTGACTGGGTTTAACCAATGTTGATCAAGCAACAAGCAAAAAAAAAACAGACATCGTTTCCAGTTAAGAATTATTACTCAATTTCTTCAGAAAATAAAAAGCATTTTAAAATAGAGATAACATTAAGAGAAATCCATTTAAATCTTCTCTTTTTAAAGCCTCAAAACTAAAAAATTAACCAGCCACCTTTCACTTTCCTTTCATCGGCAAGCTGGTCGAATAAACACCAAATGGATTTCATTCAGCAATCTTCCAACCGTATAATTGTATAGAATTCTCCACAATTCCATTTATTGTCACTGAGTCACTAAGTCAACAAATATCATTATATATATTTGGAAAATTTGCAAGCTCCCCTCACAACATTTTCAACTGCAGGCAATTAAATATAATTTATTAAGTGCATTATTTGTAAATGTGTTTTATTTTCATCAAATTTGTGGACAAACGTGTTGTCATTTTCATAATCGTTGTTGTGGTTGTTGTTTTTGGCACTTCTACTTTCTATAATATCACGCCCCACTGACTGCCTGTGCTTTTATTCTGTATGTATCTGTATCTGTATTTGTATTTGTATCTGTATCTACATATATCTATAACGTTTTGTTTCATTTTCATTTGCAGTCGCATTTATTGGCCCCATGCCAGGCAATCTCCTGGTATTGTATAATATCCATATCGCCGTAAGTATATATACTATATACATACATATATTTATAAATGAATCTTTATCCATACCACATACAGATATCTATATATTTTATACTGACGATGAACCTAATCAAGACAATAAAAATACGGCCTTTAGCTACAAATTCTTGCTCATATTTATCGTCACACATTTTCCACATTATTTATACATGCTATATTCTTAAATTGTCTTTTATTATTTTTTTGAATTTTAGTTGTCGTTTGGTAAATGTTGTGTAAAATTTCAACTCATAAATATAATAGTATATCAACTCTTTCGCTTGGTATTCTTAATTTTAATGGTCGGTATGCCGACATATATTTCGTGTGGGATTAGGGAATACACAAAAAATAAAATGTCAGCTTCTTGGAATCTAGAGAAAACTTACGGAACATTTTGATATAATTTTTTTAAAATAATCTACCTGATAATTTATCATTTCAAATATGGGTGAGGTTCAAAAAAGCTGTTTACGAGCAATTACAAATTGATTCGCACATTAACAGAGCAAAATGTTAAAACTTTTAACACAGCACACAACTGTTATTTAACATTTCAGCAACTTTAATTGGAATGCAAACATTTTAAGCCATTGCTTTCTATTTAATGAGCGCCAATTACAGTTCAAGGCGATTGCAATTTAACATGCTTAGCATACATTTCTGGGCTTTCACAGCTGTTTGGTCTGACTTCAATTCAAACTTGGCTAACAGTAAAATATTAAATACCATTTGTTATATATGCCGGTTACGGTTTTGACTCAGTTGTTGTTGCTACTGCTACTGTTGTTATTGTTGCGGCTCCCTTCATTGTTGGCCATTCGTTCTGCTTTTCGACTATCTTATCAACGGCCTTGAGCGTCTCCTGCACAAACAGGACGACGCACAGTGGCCATTTTGGGCAATTTAAAATATTAGAAATAGAAATATTAGAAATATATTTTAAAATAAATAAATGGGAAATATTGCAAAAATAATAATAAATATGGTTAAACAAATTTTTAAGATCAAAAATCGGAAGTGTTTTGAAAAAGTTATCAATTAATCTGAGCTAAATTATCCAAAAGGACCAGTGTGCATCGTTCTGTTTTATGGTTGGCTCATAACACAATCAAACTGGTTAGAGGAGATGGCAAAGGGTGGGGCGGGGGGCGGTGGTAAATGTGGCCAGCTTGGTGGCATGCCACATGACTTGAGTGACGACGTTGCCGCCGCAGATACACATAAAGATGGGAACAAGAGATTGAAGAAGAGAACGAAGAATGAGAATGAAAATTAAAAAGGAAAATGCAGATGAGAATAAGGCAAATGTCAATGAGCCAAAAGAAAATAAAAACGACGCCAAAAACTAAAAACTAAAAATCAACAAAAAAAAAATCCGAAATTAGACAAAAATTCTGCTAAATTTAATTTGCGAGCACGAAAATGGCTAAGACAAATACCTTTAACCAGGCTATGACTGTGTTGGCGACTGTGGTGGAAAAATACCAAAGTGAAAAGCACGAAAAGCGTCACAAAAGCATACGAAATAAAAACAAAGTAAAATAAAAAAAACAACAATCAAATCAACAAAAACGAAAATGGAAAACAAAAATTAAAAGCAAATGTAAGGGAAAAAAATAAAACAAATCGTTTGGATTTCGCATAGAAATTTATGAGAAATGAATGACGTCTAAATGTTCTTGAAGGTTGCGACAAATAGCGCGGCCCAAATGTGATAACGGGGACGGGGAGGGGAATAGAAAAGTGATAGATATTTCGCGGCAAGGGGAAAAGTTAAGAATTGAAAGTATAATAAACAAAAATAATGATTAAGTTAATAAGAAATAATTATGTTAAAACCCATTTTACAGTATATTGTTTTTTTTTCTTATTCTATATCCAAATTTGTATACTTTGTATTTTTTCCTAGTCGAATTCCCTAATTTATGCTTCTCTTTTTCTTCATCCATATTCCATATTCTTTTGAGGTAACAAATCAAATATAAATTTGTTTTGTGAGTGAGTGTTTATGTGTGTGTCAGTTGCCACGCCCACAAGTCGATTGTTAAAGTCAAAGCTGACTCATAATTTTCATAGCAGAGTTTTCGCAATTAGGCCAACTTTCGAGTGGGCCATTTGACTTTTGAGCTGAACAGACGGAACCAAAACAGGATTCAAGGTATAGGAAGGGTCTTCCCCTTCCCTCTCCCCCTACTTCTCCACCATCCTCTCGGGCTCAGCTGATAGCTGAGGTAGCATTTTAAAGGTTTGTGCATTGCTTTTGGCCACGTTCCAAGGCGTCTGCCATCTTGATGAAGTGTTAGCCAAAAAATGTACGCCACATTAGTGGCAGACGACAACGACGTTGAGGACAGAGGGAGAAGGGGAGAGAAAGAAGAGGAAGGGGAAAAGAAGGGGTGTAGAAACTAAAGCCAAAATTTGTTTGTGCCTCTGTGTGAGTTACTTAAAGAAATAGAAATGTCACGAGAAATCAACGACAACGACAACAAAAACAGCAAAGGCAACAACAACAACAAAAGTTTAAAATGTCAAACGAATGCAGCCACAAAACTAATTGCAAAAGAAAAAAGAACAACAAAGAGGCTAAAAGCAAATGAAAAGCCAACTAACTTAATGATCCCCAGCTGCAAATCTTGGCCCTGCCATTTTGGCATTTTGGACAAATTGTTTTGTAATCGGGCAAAACATTTTGTTGCATATTTTATAGAAACCGTCATAAATGATTTCCCCTCCTCTCCCCACAGATCAAGTGACAGTCATCAATTATGCAGATAGAAAGAGAGAGAGAGAGAGAGGGAGAGAGATATCTATTGTTACCAACTGACAATATCTGTAGGCCATCTTTCATTTATAGCCAGTGCTGCCGACTTTTGAGATTTGATTTGACTTTTGATTATTGAAAAATCTAAATTTAAAAAACAAAAAAATATTTGAAATTATTAACATTAATAAAAAGCTACTTTTATTTTCGATCCCTAATATTAATGTTAATTTACTACTTGATCTACCTGAAAATTCGCAAATATTTCTATTTTGGATAAAACATTTTAAAACGCCAGATTTGACTAGAAATAAGCTAGTCTGGCAACACTGCTTTTGGCCACAATTCATTTGGCTCGCATGTCGCAGGATGTGGCCCAGGCCAGAAGCTTACTGCCATTTTGTCTTGGCCATAAACTAATGAATATTTCATTATGGCTCAGTTTTCATTGAAAACTTGCACACACTCATATCTGTGATTATTTATAGAGGTAGTTACTGTATCTGTATCTTTGCCATTGCGATGGCCGAGAAGCTAATGACAGTTTGACAGTATGGACATATGACACAAATGAGTTTTCAGCTTTCAGGGGAATTGTCGTAGCTGGGCAATAACAGTTGTACTTACAGGTAAATACAGTCAACGGGAATCGATAAACTTGTTACTGAATCGTTTGTAATTATGCCAGAGCAATAAAGAATGCTACTTGACATATTTTTTTTAATTGCAAATCGTTTAGAAATCAGTTGAAGACGACTTTGCTTGTAATAAAAAAATAGATAGGATATCTTAAATAAATAAAATAAATTTTATTATAAGTTAGAAAAAATAATTTTTATATCGTAATAATTGGGAAAATAAATGAATAAAATGATTTCAAAATAAAAACTTGATTTTAATTTAAGAATTCATTTGTAGAAAAAAGTTAATGTTCAAATTTAACCGATTTCTTATGCCCTCATTTTTATTGCATTTAAAATTATTAAAATCATAACTCTTATTTGCGATTTCTGATTAAGATCTACAATTGATGCTGTCATCTATTAACCTTTCTTCAGACTGTTTCAGTAAACATTTTAATTCGCTTCGTGCTCAGATTTCATTTAAACAATAATTTCGCTTGTTTTGCTTCATCCTAAAAACCATAATCGTTTGTTTACAATCTACAAATGGGCTTTCAATTAAATAAACTGTAAACTAAAATCAAGCATTGAATGCTGCCTACAATCCTCAATAATACCCTTAATGTGATAATAAATAAATTGCAATGCTTGCAATTTTTAAGTCAAAATTGATTTATGCGCAATTTTATCGTAAACATTGTTGATAAAGGGAAACATATATATGTAGATTAGTAAATATACATAAGTGTATATACACATATATACATTCGCAATTGCAATTGTTTGTGTAAAAGAGTCGCTTTGTCAAATGAGCGCAAAAATAAAAACAAACAAAACAGAACAAAAAACTCGCGACGGCAAAACAGGAAAAATGCTATGAAATACTTTTATTTATAAAGCATGGGGTAATTCGATATCTTAAGCTAGTTCCTCTCTTTTCTCTTTATTTCTTTACATACATATATACCAATATATAGCTTGATAACTGTTTGATAGACGCAATTCCAAGAAACTCTAATCGCTGGCATCATAAAACATTGAGCACTATGGTTTCTATTAATGAAAGAGAACCTATAGCCCCTTTTTTATGGCAAACTCTACGCTTCTGTTTTTACCGCTATCAGGCAGCCATTCATTTAGTTATTCAATAAGCCAGAAAAAGCCGCAACATCGTTCGACTTCTAACGCTTAACGCATCAATTTTAATTCATTCCCAATGCTGTTTTCCGGTCTATAGCAATTAAGGCCACCAAAAAAATGGCAAGCATTGCAAATTCTTTATCAATTGCAAATTAATAACTTAGCTAAAAAGCATGCTCAACTTAGAAGATACCCTGTAAGCATGGTAAAAGATTTAAGTTTGTTTCGTCAAGGTTATGTTAAAAAATAAATAAATAAATTAAATGAAATTGAAATGAAATTTTAGTCGTTGTTAAATTAATAAATAAAAATATGTAAATTAATAACTTATGGATTTGAATACCTAAACAGAATTGTCTTCTTCAGAGAGTATCTAGGCATAGACAACACAGAAAGTTTCTAATTGAAGCATCTTTTATGCTACTCAAAAAATTGAGAACTATTTAAAAACAATCGAAAATTGCGTCAGCAAAAGAAATGAAATGAAAATAACAAAAAGTATATCTACAAGGTATGTCGATTTCTAATACATATTTGTTTCATGTACAGACTCAAAATTCTATTGTACACAAAATATTTGGCAATTAAAAAAAGTTGGAAAACAAAAAAAATTAAAGCTGAAAAATGTAAATGAATTTTAAGGTAAATTAGCTGCGTGGGCGTGGAACATGAAAACTGACGCACGAATGACAGCAGCGGGGGAAGAGGGATTACAGAGGGGAGAGGGGCTAGAAAGGGGGTGGCTTTTGTTCCAAATTACATTTGCATGTTTGCTGCAACTGTTGCAAATGTTTCTCAATTGATTCGCCGCATTTAAAATAGCTTTGACTGAAAATTTCTTTTAATTTTAGTCCCGAGTCTCTACATAAAATTTTAAAAATATGTTTGTTTATTTTCATAGGCGTATATATGTAAATATGTATATATAAATTGTTCTCGCAGCTAATCAGTTGATCTGCGTACGTCAGAGCTGATTATGAATCCACAATGATCTTCAAAATGTGTTTAGCGATTGATTATGGATTGGTGACTTAACATTTAACATTCGGAGCCTGAAGGGCATAATCTTGATTTCGAATCGAAAGGCGCCAACGTTTTTTTTTTTAATTCATTATTCGATTTTCAAAATGATGCGCACAATGAGTGCAAATATTTATACTAAATTTAATTAAAATGTAGTCGACTAAAAGATTATTATTACATAAAAGCTAAAATCTCTGCGGATGTTGGCAGGACAGCAGTGCGTATGCTTAATCTTGAAAAAGTGGTTTTAGCTTATAAAAGGGTTATTTGCAAATGGCAGCATCTTTTGTTAAGTTTAAGTGCTTTTTGCTCATAACACACTGCGTATGAGTAATATTTGAACACGCATACGCACTGTGTACACTGTACATGTCATAACTCACACCCCCGTCCCCTCCCCTCCTCCCTCCCACACCACAAGACATTAACTATCTGAACTGTAACGAAACTGTTACGTATCTTTAACTTCTCAACTGGCAGATAATTTCAACATCTAATGCCAACATTTTTCGCGCACTAATAAAACGTAACACTTGCTAACTGAAAATTTGCAAAACAAACAAAGTGAAACTTAAACATACTTACACACACACACATAGATAGACACACACATACACCCGCATATGCTAAACAAATTGTGAACATGCAATTTTTGTTATATGTTAAACTAAAACTCGTGACGCGTTGAGCAGCTTAAGATTTTCAACTAGCTCATAAAACATACGCCAAAAAGACATGGTAGAAAGATTTTTTTACACTCCGAAGATTTGATACCCTTACAAAGCCATATCTCTAATTTTCGTCGGATCGTTTCTGTGCAAGTTATTTGATAGTGTGGGCCGAATTTAACCAAATTCAGTCAGGATGAATAAGATAATACCAAGTATACAAACTGTGAGTTCAACAGAAAGAAATTATTTAGAATTTCAAATGTCGTGACAAACTTATAATACTCTCTGCAAGGGAATAAAAACGGGCTGCTAAGTTAGTTAATAATTTAAACACGCGCTGCAAATCACATACAATTTTAGGGTCTTTAAAGTCAGTGGATTGAGGGGGGCGGTGGGCGGGAGGAGGGAGGTTAATACATAGTGTCAAGTTAAAACTCGAGCTAGGACGCTAACTTGGCTAAAAACGCTTAAAGTTGACTTACATTTAAGCACACACGAGAAAAAAGTCATAAATTTGTGTGTATTAGAAAGGTAGGTAGTGTGTGTGTGTGTGTATTACCGGCGTAGAATAAGACAATAACAATTACGGCAGCAGCACAAGAGGAAGACGAAAAGTCAGAGAAAGAAGAAGAAAAAGCAGCGAGGCCAAACATCAGCGGCATCAATAAAACAAAAACAAATCTCAAGCAGTGAGAGCTTTTTTTACTGAGCGCGAGAGCGCAAACAACACACAAAGAGAGAACGAGAGAGAGGCTTCAAAGAGCGCATGGGAGAGCGCATTAAATGAAGAGTGCGCAGGTCTACAACAAGTGTGTATGTGTATTAGTGTGTATGTGTGTGTGTGTGTGTGTGTGTGCGTGGGCGTCGTTGCCGTTTTCGAACATGTCCTTCGAATTTCCGGGTTTTGCAACTTTGACATTTGCAACATGTGCGACAGAGAGAAAGAGAGAGTGCGGGCAAGCAAAAGAGAGCGAATGTGGGAAAGTGAGAGAGAGAGAGAGAGGGGAGAGAGAGCCTGCTTCGGCTTTGCTTCCTGTTTACAACCAACACATGTTCGGGCCCAACTGGCAACTGTTCCGAAAGGGAGACCTTTCAGTGGGGGTGGAGAGGGGAAGGGGACTGCCGATTGCTATGTGGGTCTGTGTGTCGTTTGCTGTGCCGTCGTGTTTCGTGCCGGGCCACGGCTTTTAAAAGCGTCAAGCAACGGGAAGAGGGTGGCAAGGAGATTCCCCAAAAGGGGAAGGGGTGTTTGTGTGGGAGTTGGAAACAGTGCTGCCAACTCTTAGGAAGCAAAAAAAGCTACTTTTGTTTGGTTAAAACAAAACAAAACCGCTAACTTTCTCAATGAATTTCTTTTCATATCATAAAAGTGCCATTTTTTCAACAAATTCCAAAAGCACATTAAATATAATTTAAAATGAGTTAAGTCAAAACAAAAGCTTTTTTTACTTTTAAAGAAAACCAGTTTTGACGGACGAGAAAAGCTGTTGTGGCCACACTGGTTGAAAGGTGGTATGATGGACGCAAAAGTTCAGCAAAAGTATTTCGGCCCATTGTATTTCGATTTTGAGGCACTTTCCGCATGTCCTTATTTTTATTTATATTATACTTATTTTCCTTTAGATTTATTTTATTTTTGTTTTTCCTTCCTTTCTCTTCTATCGTTTGCTTTTTTTTTGACGTCATGCGCAAACAAATAAAGTCAACATTATTTCATTTATGGATTTTATTATTAATGTTGGTGTGTTGTTGCTGTTTATGTTGTTGTTGTTGTTGTTGTTGCTACTGTAACAGTTACTGCTCTTCTTGTTATTGTTGTAATCGTTGTTGTTGTTGTTAAGTATTTTTAGTGCCCTTTTTTCCTGTTCGCGAGAACTTTCGTGACTGTTTTCCACTTCCTGTCGATGCCACTGCTGCTTGTTGTTGTTGTTGTTGTTGTCCATCATTTTGCCAACACAATTCCGGCGGCAACGCCTACAGTGCCTTTTACAACAGCAGCAACAACAACAACAACAACAACAACAACAACAATATCAATAATAACAACAAGCAGCAAAAATGCCAAAATCTATTGCCTGCTTTCAGGCGCCGCCGCCAGCGCACATGTGTGTGAGTGTGTGTGTGTATCTAAGTGTGTGTATGTAGGTGTGAGTTTGCTGCATGCTTTGGCTTAGTTTGGATTTAGAGGCATAACTATAGAGTGTGTCTCAACGTGTATTCGTATGTGTGTATGTCTGTTTGTGTGATACTCGCTTTGTGGTATTTAACCTTAATTTGATTTCTTTTTTTTGTATACCCTGTATGCCTGCTCGAGGATATACATACAGATTATTCTTCGTTAGAACTCTTTGTTTTTTCTTACTACTTTTTTAAAAAAAAACGTTAAAGAACTCGATTAGTTTTGTATAGTATTTCTACAAAAGATATAAGCAAGATCTCAGAGATGGCCAGCGCTAGATGCACCAAATTTGGTATATGCGGACAGATCAAGTTTTGTATGTATATAAGAGAGTGCAGTTACGTATAAGGAACTTCTCCAGGGTATCTCGCAGTCAAGCAAGCTCGCTTAAGCTTTCTTAGTTGTTTTTTTTTTTTGCCTACGCTTGGCTTTTTTTAATTTTTTTTTGTTTTTTTTTGTTTGTGCCCTACACAGGTACAAAAGTTGGCATTGTTTGTGCTCGTCCTTGCCATATCCTTTGCTGTCTGTATTGGTGCGTGTGTTGTGTGTGTAAGAGCCTTAGCTGGCATTTTTTTGTGTGTTGAATTTTAGCTGATGTTTTTTTTTCGTTTTCTTTTTAAAGAGTTTGAGTTTGCGGCATTGATTAAACAATTTCCCCAGGTCATTTTCTGCCTGCTGTCAGTTGGCCAAAACGAACAACAAAATTATGAAAATGTGTACATATGTATGTTTAAAATAGCTGCACAAACAAATTGTTTGACCGCATTTTGTGTGACAAAAACTGAGGCACGAGAAATGAGCATCAGCTGCTTTTGCTTTTGCTTCTGCTTCTGCTTCGCTTGACAAATTTACACAGCACAAATTTCCTTGCAGTTTTCATTTTCCCTCTCCTTCCCCCCCCCCCGCTACCACCTCTTTCCACTCTTGCATGCAATATTAAGATTATGAAAATATTTTTCACACTTTGTCACAACAGTCGTTGCTGATGGCGTCTTTTGTTTTGCTTTGAACATTTTGTATAATTAATATATGGCGAAAATAACGCATACGCACCGTGAGACGCACAACTTTAAATAGCTCAAATAGTGCTAGAACAATTTTGAAATAAACTAATTAAACGTCGTTAAGGTCCACTGACTCTTATAACTGAACTAAATAAATAATAATACAGTTTTTTAATTTTCTTACATAAATATATTGTAATATTTTTAACACAGCTTTTGCTTGTTGAATTATAAAATTGCCTCAATATATATAAATTAATTAAAACACTTGCCTCACATTGTTGCAACTGAAAAGACGCTCCCACCTAGCCACATTACCTGTGTTTGATTTATGAGCTGAGCTTAGCACATTTTCATCATGCCGTCATTTGTTTGATTTATCAATGAGATTTCACACAGGTAATGCCATCCAAGTAACTTTTGTATGACTTTTACATTTTCAATTAAAAGTTTTAATTGCAAAAGTGGCTGTGTCATTGAAGAGAAAGGATTACGGGTGAACACTTCATCTTTATCTAAAGTTATTGAAAAATCCGTTTACTCAGTAATCGAATATACTTATAAAGATTTACTTCTATGATAAAATATCCGAGTGAACGTGAGGGATAAAATCACTGTATAAATTATAAATTAATTTTTAGTTGTATAAGTAAAAATAAAAATCAACATAGATTTCTATCTTTTAATATGGCATTTCCTACTTTTACTCGTAACTAAGCCGATGCTCAGATACATTGAAGTGACACTTGGGCAACTCAAAGTTATTCGCTTATCGTATTTGTCAGATTGTCAATTGCATTTGTTGGAATTCTTTAGCTTATCAATATGACAACTTTTATGGATGCACTTCTATCAGTTCTAAAAAGATTATGTCACAACAAATACGAGTCAACAGTCATATATTCAATATACAGATAGATAGAAGGATGTGTGGGCCATTTGATGATTAGCTGCTAACTGCAATCAATAACGTCAACAACAACAACAACAACAACAACAACTGTTAATTGCCAGTTTAAGTGGCAAAAAGGCATCACATCAGATTCTCATCGATTGCCGCTTTGTTTATGATGGCAAACAAATTTTTGGCTGCCTGGTTGCCAATTGATGTGTGCCAATTGTTGATATTATTCTTGTTGTAGTTCTTGTTGTTGCCATTATTGTAGTGTCTGCTTTATGCAATGTTAACATGCAAAAGCAGGCAACAAAATGTGACACGCAAATCTCTCTCACAAAACGCGACTATTAAATGCAGTTGCATTTTTATTTCCTTTTCCAATTGTTCGTTGTCAAGCAAAAAATAAAGTTTTCTTAAATACAATTTGAATGCCACTTGGTAGTAAATTATTCTAATTTTAATAGGCACTATAATGATTATACATATTTTTAAAATATAAACTGAGTGCCAAATTATTTGTTGATATTTATTAATAAATAAATATATTTTTTTTTCAAGCTTAATTCTGTCCCACTGTTCGACACATAATCCCACTGTATCTTAGTCGGAGTCTCCACTCGCCATCTCCAATCTTATCTGCTCGTGTTCATGTAAGATTTACCAGCTAAAAGCATTTCTAATCATCAAGTCGACCCATCTCTCTCCCCCTCTCGCTCTTCCTGCCTCTCTTTCACCCCCAGCCACTTCTAAGTCGTATCTGTAGACTGTTGGCTTATCAGCCACAATTCGTTTTGTATTTGTATTTAACTAGCATGTGTGTTTTATACAAGTTTTTAATGCGGTAATCAAGCGCTTGTTAACACACGCGGCGTATACGCAACGTCTAGTTTATAAGTGTAATGTGAAAAGTGATAAGCGATTTTCTTGAAATTATGCTACAATAAATTAAACTTGGTAAACTTAAAGAGGTTGGACGAGGAGTACAAAGTGGAAAAGGGGGGAAGGGGGGAAGTCCCCTCAATTGCTTGGTTTCCGCTTATTGATTTATGAAAAAAGTCAAAGACGTCGCGACGTCCAAAAAGCAAACTAAAACTGCGCAAAAGGGGGCGAGGGATTTCTTTAGTTGGTCAAACGACCCTCAACCCCCTGAACGACTTGCCTCCCTCCCCCACACTCTTCATTATGCTGACCGATTATGACACTTTTAATGGCATTTTCTCGTTTGTCTTTTGCGTTTTTATGTTATTGATTTCTGGTTACGAGAATGTGTGGTGCGTGGTGCAGTGGCTGGTGTAGTGGGTGGTGTAGTGGGTGGTGAAGGGGTTGTGCATGTGCACAATTGTACACAGTCTGCCCAAAAACAATTATTTCCTCCCTCTGTAAAATTGCCTTAAATGTTCCAAAATTATGGCATATAAAATACAAATTATTTAAATCATTTACAATTTTAAATTAATAAATACAAATAAAGCTTTATTTTAAAGTTATAGGACTACATTAAGAAAAGGTTAACTTTTGAAAATGAAAATTTAAATTTTATTTATATTTCTTTCAATACATATTAATGTTATAAAGACTAATTCCTAAGCGTTTTTTAAAAACTCGAACATTAAAACTAAATTAAAACATCTTTAATATTGCTATTGAAACTACCTTCAGTTGTCATTTAGCTTTTATATTCTAAAACACAAGTAAATAAATACAAAATCAGTTTTTTAATCGTAAATGAAACTAAAAATGCCCTTGGCGTTGTCAATGGTTTAATAACCTTATCAATTTGATTTGTCGCCTCCTCGACCTTTGCCCCAAAAAGCAGGTACTCATATTTGTATTCGAATAGACTCATATTCCTTGGGTTTAATCAGTGGCGAGTCTATCGAAGCACATGGCCAGCAATCGATATGTGAATATTTGGCCAATTTTGAAGCCATGCTCGGAAATTTTTTCATTTGATTTATGGCACAAACATGTCCCGTTAGCATGGGCATCAGAAATTTTCCTTCCTTTATGCTCTTGGCAATTTTTCATAATTCTTAAAATGGATTTATTTTTGCAGATTGGTTGGCCAGGCGTGTGTAGAGAATGAAGCAGAATAGATGAATATCCTTTAAAAATTATGAGAAGTGAGCATATTGGGTAAGTCAAATAAATTACCAAATAACAAAATTACCAATTTTATTACATTTGACAAATTCATTCAATGTTAATTAAGTCTCATAAAATAGTCACATGTTTGGCTTAGAGATTTGTATCTGACAGATACATAAATTGTATCTGGGCTTGGGTAACTCACCATTTATGCCGCTGATCAGTGGATAATTACCATCACGGCCGCCGATTAAGTTTTTTAAACCAGTTTCGATCAGAGTTGGGGACGATCGCTCCCTGTCGCTCATTTTCTCATAAAAATGTGGGCAATTTTGTGATTATACACGAATTTTAACAAATGTATTAATGGAGTTTTTTAAAGCGCGCTTTTTGCTTGTTTCTATGTCAACAATTTTTGTATTTTATACTTTTTTATTACAACACGGGGCATATAGCCGACTCACAACAATAATTATAATTGCTTGCAATAATTAATAATAGCAACAAATACGAAATTTTTGCTTCTTTTTTGATTTAGTTGCTGGCGTTAACTTTGTTATTTTTTTTATAATATTTAATAATTGGTTTTTGGAATCACAATGTACAAAAATTAATGTAATTATGCTAAATTCAATGTAAACTTTAAATATTGCACGTTAACCTTTTTATATTGCTTGGCTAAATATGTAGATTATTAAACTATATATTTGTATTTGTTATTTGTTAAATATTTAATTTGTTTTATAGCGTTTTATATTTATAATAATTATTAATGCTGCTCGCTATAAATAAAGGCACCGCGAATTCATTCAACAATTTGTTCTTGTTCTTTTTTTATTTATATTATATTTGTTATTCGTTTTTTTCCTTTTTTTTCAATAAAAAAACAACAACAAAATACAGTTAGATTCTTCTGGTATTTTTCCTGCTGTTAATTTTAGTATCGTTTCATTTAGTTTAGTTTAATTTAGTTGAGTTGCTTTAAGTTTTAGTTGTAGTTTTAGTTTAGTTTGTTTCATTGGCTAATTGCGCTATTTTTATAGATTTTCTTCTTGTCTTCCGTCGTTCGTGCGTTCTTTCAAATGCCGTTGCTTTTTATAATTTTTTCTTTCTTTTTTTGTTTTTTATTGTTGACTGTTTGTAAAATATCTCATGGCTTTGTTCTTATTGTTGCTGTTTTTGTTGTTGCTGCAGATCGTTTAACGTACTTTGTATTTTGTAGGCTTTTCTTTATTTTCTTAGATTTTTTTATTTTCCTTTATTTTATTTTTGGTGTTGCACTAAAAATAAAATCAATTGCTTTTGCTTTTGCTTTTCCTTTTCCTTTGCTTTTGCTGGTGTATTTGTTTTGTTTTTGTATTTGGTATTTATTGTACAGTTATAAAGCACTAGTATGGCATGTAGTTTACAAACTTAATAACAGTTAACTGCAGCTTTGTGAGGCGGTTGGCGTGGGCGGGGGTGGGGGTGGTGAACAACCCGGCGTCCGACAGAGACTGCAACAATTGCGCGTTTGAGCTTTACTTCAAAAAGAGAGAGAGAGCGATCGAGAGCGGAGAGGTGTGTAGTATATTTACACTCACACACACGCGCGCACTCACACTCACACACTCGCACACACACACAGCAGCACGACAGGACTTTTGCTTAAAGTCGCGACGCCGACAGCACACGACGAGCAGCCGAAAATCGATGAAAAATGTTGACAGCTCACCGACACACTCACGCACACATACGCACACCAATTTGCACGCAGTACTTTTCGCACAATTGATTTGCTGTTTAAAACGTAAAACAAACTCGCGCGCGTTTCGTTAGCGTTTTTAGTCGCTATCGCTGTTGTCCTTGTTATTGGTCAATTTCTGTTGTAGTTGTTGTTGCTACAGCGCGTGGCGAGTAGTTGTTGTTTTTGTTTTTATTGTACGTTCGAATTTTGCTGCTGCTGCTGACGCTGCTGCTGCCGCTGCCTAACGACGACTGTTCGCTTAGTGCTGTCTTCGTGCGTTGTGGGTGTCGTCGACGTAGCCGCTGCTATTATCGCTGCTGCTGCTGCTGCCTCTGCTGCCGTCTATGCTGACTGAGCGCGCATGTGACAAGAGCGAGGCACACATACACACATATGCATAAGCAGCTAGACAAATACAAATGCACTTAACGCTTTCGCAGCTCGCAGGGTCCCACATAGGACGCGGAAGCAAATAAAACTCTACACCGAAATTGAGAGAACAGAGCCAGGATACACTTCAGAGAGTGTGAGAGTAAGCAGCTTTTATTCTTTTTCTTTTTGTTCTATTATTTACGCACAGTCATGAGAAACGCTCTGCGCTGGCTTAAGCTTCCGCTGCAGCTGCAGGATGCACTTGAAACAATCGCTGAGAGAGCGCGAGAGTAAGAGTTAGCTTCTTATTTTTTAATTAATTATTTACGGAGCGGGAGAGAGTGCGCAAGAGTCAGCTGATTTGATGTGTGTATGTGTGTGTGTGTGTTTCTGTGTTAGTTTTGTTTCCTTTACGCTTTCGCTGTTTGTTTTAGTTGCTGCTTTTTGCACTATGAGCGCCCGCACCAATACACATGTGAGCAAGCTCACATACACGCGTCGTAGTTGTAGTTGTAGTTGTAGATGTAGCCGCTTTGGTTGTCAGGCAAAAGTTGTATTTTTTTTCTTACTATTTTTTGTTGCTAAAAGTTCTTATTGAACACACGTGCTTCGAGACTGTGTATCTTTTTACTAATATAACCAAAGTAAATATTTAATTTGCATACATTTTTGAGTTAATTCGATAGCAATTAATTAATAATAATTTTTGCAATTATTTTTATGAATTTTCTTTGCCAATTTTGGTTGTTATTGTACTCTTTGTATGAATTATTTGCGTCCACACACGACTTTGACTGTTCATCTGACTCTGACTGGGCACACGCTGTACAAAATAATCGACAACAGCCAGCAATAGAGAGAGAGGGAGAGACAGCGAGAGAGCGCGCGTTTGAGAGCACTACAAATGCACGAATACAACACGAGGTACAGATACAGATACGTTACAGTTCAGAACAATGCTGACGCTGCCATGTGGCTGCCAACGCGCTCTCGTTGCCTCTCTCTCTGCCGCGTTGCCTTGCACTCTCCTTGCGCTCTCCCAATCTCCACAACTGGCGCTCTCTCTCTCTCAGTAGTGGGGCCGCCGCGTGCTGTGCACATTTTGAACTTTTTTTTGGATACCATTTTTACTTTTGTTGTTGTTGCATTTGTCGTCGCGCGCGCAACTGAAAACGACAAAGCTTAGCTTTAAGCTACCACCTCACTCTCCCTCTCTTGAACGCATGCTTTGGTTATTTGCTGTTGCTAATTTACGCTCAATTGTTCTATTGCTCTCATATGTCAAGCTTTGGCTTTGGGCATTTTCCATTGCGTCTCAAAGTTCAATTTGATATTTTTAATTGCGACGCTCTCTTCAGCATACGCGCGATCTCTCGCCATGTTCTCTCACTCTCGCTGAGATCGCAGCCGGCAGTCGGCGCTGCTGTCGCTTTATTTATTTGTGTTATTTTAATTTACTCTGCGTACTATAGTTTTGCTATTACGTCAATGCGACGGCAGCGCTGACGCTTGAATTTGTATCAGTATCTGTGTGTGTGCGCGTGTGTGTGTGTGTACGGCACTGCGGCAAGCGGTATTCGCTGTTCATTTCAATGTTTTTAGGTTTTTCTCTGATTTATCTGCCATACGCGCCTTTTTTATTTTTGCCTTCTCATTTTTTTTGTATCTCTTTTTTTATTTATTTCTAATATTTGTATACATATTAGTATTTGTGTGGCTGCTGCTGTCAGCGACAGAGACGCGACGTTGGCGTTATTTTTGCTGCTGCCGTTGACGTCGCTGTAGCAGCACTCACGTGAGTTCGGTTTTCACAGCTAAAAACTTTTAATGTGTGGAATTTTTTTTGTTGTTTGCATTTCGCTGTAATTTGTATAAATAAACACAGCAGCCCCTTCTCTTAACAACGCCCTTCCCTCCCCTCACCGTATTGAACTTTTAGATATGTTTTTGTGTAATTTGCCAGCTGTAATTGAATTTGCAATTCACGTACCGACAAGACGCGTGCAATTAGAACGCCTTGAAACTATCCGCCTAACTTAGGGGGGCGGTCATATGCGCCAGGGAGTGAAGGGGAAGTGGTGGTTAAAAAACAAGGGAAGAAATTAATAAGCTGCTAATGAGCAGCATGTTTTACATATAAACAACAATTATGAAACAGTATAAATACAGATCATTTAAAATAAGAGTGTTGAGCAGAAATACTTTAAGCCAGTGACAGTAACGATTATTCTTTTAATATAAAAGTTAAAGCAAAAAACTATTTGAACAACATTGATTTAATCTTACTTCAGAATGAATAAAGAGGTCAAACCATGATCAAAATGGCATTCCGCTTGAAAATCTAATCATTTTTGGCAAAGTTATCAAAGTTTGAAGTTGGCCTATATGTTGACCTAGCCCCTTTACAAGTCAAAAATTTTGTTGATTTTGGCATGATTTTTTACAAAAAAATGAAACCTTCCAGAATCAATTTTAAAGTGTTGTTTTATACTAATTTGGCTACCAGGAGTTGATTAAAAATGAAAACTCGATATTTAAAATTTTGAATTTTCGAAAAAGTAAAGGGGGGACCCTTAGCTGAAAAATCGATATTTTTGATAAAAAAAATTGTTTGATCGAAATTAATTAAATTTGAATGCAGAATGAATTTAGGGGACAAACCATGATCAGAATGACATTCCGCTTGAAAATCGGACCAGTTTTGGAAAAGTTAGAAAAGTTTGAAGTTGGTCTATATGTTGTCCTGTCCTCTTTACAAGTCAAAATTTTTGTTAATTTTGGGATGATTTTTTACAAAAAAATGAAAGTCTCCAGAATCAATTTTAAAGTGTTGTTTTATACTAATTTGGGTACCAGGAGTTGATTAAAAATGAAAACTCGATATTTAAAATTTTGAATTTTCGAAAAAGTAAAGGGGGGACCCTTAGCTGAAAAATCGATATTTTTGATAAAAAAATTGTTTGATCGAAATGAATTAAATTTGAATGCAGAATGAATTAAGAGGTCAAACCATGATCAGAATGACATTCCGCTTCAAAATCGGACCAGTTTTGGAAAAGTTAGAAAAGTTTGAAGTTGGTCTATATGTTGTCCTATCCTCTTTACAAGTCAAAAATTTTGTTGATTTTGGCATGATTTTTTACAAAAAAATTAAATCTTCCAGAATCAATTTTAAAGTGTTGTTTTATACTAATTGGGGTACCAGGAGTTGATTAAAAATGAAAACTCGATATTTAAAATTTTGAATTTTCGAAAAAGTAAAGGGGGGACCCTTAGCTCAATAAACGATATTTTTAGCTAAAAAATTGTTTGATCGAAATGAATTTAATTTGAATGCAGAATGAATTTAGAATCCAAACCATGATCAGAATGACATTCCGCTTGGAAATCGGACCAGTTTTGGAAAAGTTAGAAAAGTTTGAAGTTGGTCTATATGTTGTCCTGTCCTCTTTACAAGTCAAAATTTTTGTTAATTTTGGGATGATTTTTTACAAAAAAATGAAAGTCTCCAGAATCAATTTTAAAGTGTTGTTTTATACTAATTTGGGTACCAGGAGTTGATTAAAAATGAAAACTCGAGATTTAAAATTTTGAATTTTCGAAAATGTAAAGGGGGGACCCTTAGCTGAAAAATCGATATTTTTGATAAAAAAATTGTTTGATCGAAATCAATTTAATTTGAATGCAGAATGAATTTAGAGGTCAAACCATGATCAGAATGACATTCCGCTAGGAAATCAGATCGTTTTTGGCAAAGTTATCAAAGTTTGAAGTTGGTCTATATGTTGACTTAGCCCCTTTACAAGTCAAAAATTTGGTTGATTTTGGCATGATTTTTTACAAAAAAATTAAACCTTCCAGAATCAATTTTAAAGTGTTGTTTTATACTAATTTGGGTACCAGGAGTTGATTAAAAATGAAAACTCGATATTTAAAATTTTGAATTTTCGAAAAAGTAAAGGGGGGACCCTTAGCTGAAAAATCGATATTTTTGATAAAAAAATTGTTTGATCGAAATAAATTAAATTTGAATGCAGAATGAATTTAGAGGCCAAACCATGATCAGAATGACATTCCGCTTGAAAATCGGATCATTTTTGGCAAAGCTATAAGAGTTTGAAGTTGGTCTATATGTTGACTTAGGCCCTTTACAAGTCAAAAATTTTGTTCATTTTGGCATGATTTTTTACAAAAAAATGAAACCTTCCAGAATCAATTTTAAAGTGTGGTTTTATACTAATTTGGCTACCAGGAGTTGATTAAAAATGAAAACTCGATATTTAAAATTTTGAATTTTCGAAAAAGTAAAGGGGGGACCCTTAGCTCAATAAACGATATTTGTAGCTAAAAAATTGTTTGATCGAAATTAATTAAATTTGAATGCAGAATGAATTTAGAGGCCAAACCATGATCAGAATGACATTCCGCTTGAAAATCGGATCATTTTTGGCAAAGCTATAAGAGTTTGAAGTTGGTCTATATGTTGACTTAGCCCCTTTACAAGTCAAAAATTTTGTTGATTTTGGCATGATTTTTTACAAAAAAATGAAACCTTCCAGAATCAATTTTAAAGTGTGGTTTTATACTAATTTGGCTACCAGGAGTTGATTAAAAATGAAAACTCGATATTTAAAATTTTGAATTTTCGAAAAAGTAAAGGGGGGACCCTTAGCTGAAAAATCGATATTTTTGATAAAAAAAATTGTTTGATCGAAATTAATTAAATTTGAATTCAGAATGAATTTAGGGGACAAACCATGATCAGAATGACATTCCGCTTGAAAATCGGACCAGTTTTGGAAAAGTTAGAAAAGTTTGAAGTTGGTCTATATGTTGTCCTGTCCTCTTTACAAGTCAAAATTTTTGTTAATTTTGGGATGATTTTTTACAAAAAAATGAAAGTCTCCAGAATCAATTTTAAAGTGTTGTTTTATACTAATTTGGGTACCAGGAGTTGATTAAAAATGAAAACTCGATATTTAAAATTTTGAATTTTCGAAAAAGTAAAGGGGGGACCCTTAGCTGAAAAATCGATATTTTTGATAAAAAAATTGTTTGATCGAAATGAATTAAATTTGAATGCAGAATGAATTAAGAGGTCAAACCATGATCAGAATGACATTCCGCTTCAAAATCGGACCAGTTTTGGAAAAGTTAGAAAAGTTTGAAGTTGGTCTATATGTTGTCCTATCCTCTTTACAAGTCAAAAATTTTGTTGATTTTGGCATGATTTTTTACAAAAAAATTAAATCTTCCAGAATCAATTTTAAAGTGTTGTTTTATACTAATTGGGGTACCAGGAGTTGATTAAAAATGAAAACTCGATATTTAAAATTTTGAATTTTCGAAAAAGTAAAGGGGGGACCCTTAGCTCAATAAACGATATTTTTAGCTAAAAAATTGTTTGATCGAAATGAATTTAATTTGAATGCAGAATGAATTTAGAATCCAAACCATGATCAGAATGACATTCCGCTTGGAAATCGGACCAGTTTTGGAAAAGTTAGAAAAGTTTGAAGTTGGTCTATATGTTGTCCTGTCCTCTTTACAAGTCAAAAATTTTGTTAATTTTGGGATGATTTTTTACAAAAAAATGAAAGTCTCCAGAATCAATTTTAAAGTGTTGTTTTATACTAATTTGGGTACCAGGAGTTGATTAAAAATGAAAACTCGATATTTAAAATTTTGAATTTTCGAAAAAGTAAAGGGGGGACCCTTAGCTGAAAAATCGATATTTTTGATAAAAAAATTGTTTGATCGAAATAAATTAAATTTGAATGCAGAATGAATTTAGAGGCCAAACCATGATCAGAATGACATTCCGCTTGAAAATCGGATCATTTTTGGCAAAGCTATAAGAGTTTGAAGTTGGTCTATATGTTGACTTAGGCCCTTTACAAGTCAAAAATTTTGTTCATTTTGGCATGATTTTTTACAAAAAAATGAAACCTTCCAGAATCAATTTTAAAGTGTTGTTTTATACTAATTTGGGTACCAGGAGTTGATTAAAAATGAAAACTCGATATTTAAAATTTTGAATTTTCGAAAAAGTAAAGGGGGGACCCTTAGCTGAAAAATCGATATTTTTGATAAAAAAATTGTTTGATCGAAATCAATTTAATTTGAATGCAGAATGAATTTAGAGGTCAAACCATGATCAGAATGACATTCCGCTAGGAAATCAGATCGTTTTTGGCAAAGTTATCAAAGTTTGAAGTTGGTCTATATGTTGACTTAGCCCCTTTACAAGTCAAAAATTTGGTTGATTTTGGCATGATTTTTTACAAAAAAATTAAACCTTCCAGAATCAATTTTAAAGTGTTGTTTTATACTAATTTGGGTACCAGGAGTTGATTAAAAATAAAAACTCGAGATTTAAAATTTTGAATTTTCGAAAATGTAAAGGGGGGACCCTTAGCTGAAAAATCGATATTTTTGATAAAAAAATTGTTTGATCGAAATCAATTTAATTTGAATGCAGAATGAATTTAGAGGTCAAACCATGATCAGAATGACATTCCGCTAGGAAATCAGATCGTTTTTGGCAAAGTTATCAAAGTTTGAAGTTGGTCTATATGTTGACTTAGCCCCTTTACAAGTCAAAAATTTGGTTGATTTTGGCATGATTTTTTACAAAAAAATTAAACCTTCCAGAATCAATTTTAAAGTGTTGTTTTATACTAATTTGGGTACCAGGAGTTGATTAAAAATGAAAACTCGATATTTAAAATTTTGAATTTTCGAAAAAGTAAAGGGGGGACCCTTAGCTCAAAACACGATATTTGTAGCTAAAAAATTGTTTGATCGAAATTAATTAAATTTGAATGCAGAATGAATTTAGAGGCCAAACCATGATCAGAATGACATTCCGCTTGAAAATCGGATCATTTTTGGCAAAGCTATAAGAGTTTGAAGTTGGTCTATATGTTGACTTAGCCCCTTTACAAGTCAAAAATTTGGTTGATTTTGGCATGATTTTTTACAAAAAAATGAAACCTTCCA
Organism: Drosophila rellima; assembly: GCA_035043635.1. Lineage (NCBI taxonomy): Eukaryota > Metazoa > Arthropoda > Insecta > Diptera > Drosophilidae > Drosophila > Drosophila rellima. Next base: position 458,973 of record JAWNMV010000529.1, read on the forward strand.
GAATCAATTTTAAAGTGTTGTTTTATACTAATTTGGGTATCAGAAGTTGATTAAAAATGAAAACTCGATATTTAAAATTTTGAATTTTCGAAAAAGTAAAGGGGGGACCATTAGCTTAGTTTTTTATTTCAAATAAAAAAATTGTTTGATCGAAATTAATTAAATTTGAGGTCAGTATGAATGAAGAGGTCAAACCATGATCAAAATGATATTTCGCTAGGGAATGAGATCAGCTTTGACCTAGGTATGCAAATTTGAATTCTGGCAATATTTTCCATAATGCTAGACATTTAGGAAGTTTTCAGGCTTTAAAGAATTTAGTAATAATAGATTTCAGCCTTCAACTAGCTTAACTACAAGATATACTAAATATAAATCGTATTACTTGACATTATCTGTTCTATTGGTTATTTCTGTTCCTGCTATGAATCATCCTACACACACACACACACGCTCACCCAAAATATGCACAACTTAATACCCAAAAATCGAAAAGTTTTGTTTTTTTTTTAAATATATAGAAAACTGTCGGCTGTCATCATGTGACATTCGACATTCTGTGAATGAAACAACTAGGAAATGCCAGAAGCAACAGAAGCAACAGAAGCAACAGGAGAACCGAAGGAGGTCGTCTTCAATATATCAGTTAGTCAGAACAGATATTACAGTATAGACCATAGTATGTACATACATATGTACATATGTCTATTTAGCGGAAGGCAAAACGTGTTCAAGCGCTATAAATTATAAATGAGCCACGAAGCGACGCAACTTTTTGACTGGGCCAAAATGCCCCTTTGCCTTTTGTCACCTCGCAGAAGAACCAACAAAGGAATGACAAAGCCAAGTGAGTGTGTGTGTGTGTGGGTGTTTGTCGTTGGAATCAGCAACGGATTCTCTTGTCTTAAATATTATATAGAAAATAGATAGATGTCCAACCTACGCATAGTCGAGCTGCTCGACTGATAGATGCCCAGTAGCAGACCTTCGCTTCAATCACCAAAAATGAAATACATAATTTAAAGCAAAAGTATTAAGTAAAAAAATGTGTACAAAGAAAAATTATAGGCGGAAGGTTATCTTCAGCACTCTGAAGATTTGATCTAACTCTTACAGTCTCCGAGATCTAAACATTATCAGAAACTCATAGGCCTCCGTACAATTTAGTTACTCGGCTAAAAATAGATAGGTGTACTATACATAGTACAAGTATGTATCTTCTATATGCATTGTGGAAGATTGGTAGATGAAATGTTGAGCAGAGTTCTTCTTCTTCGCCTTGTTCTTCGCCTTTAACTCATTATTGTTGTTCTTGTTGTAGAACTCATTTATTTGCTTTGGCATTTGGTCGCAGTCAAAAAAAAAGTTTTAAATTGAAATGAATTTCGACTACAAGAAATTCTTCTTTCAACATGCTAAGCTCACACATTGCCTGTCCGTCTGTCCGTCTGTCTGTCCATCCGACAACCTGGCAAATATTGGACTCTTATCAGCGCCAGCACGCATGCATATCACTAAATAAACATACGACGACAACAACGACGATGACAGCCAAAAAAAAGTGAATAAAATAAAAATAAAGACAAGTTTTTTTCCTTTCACTATTTCGTATTTTGATGACAGTTTACCTTTATAACGCCCATCATGAGTTCTGTTTCTTTTGGTTTCACTTATCAAAATCATCAAAGACTAAAAAAAAGTTGATGTCAACTAAAAAAAAAAAATATTGCGGTATTTTATTTAAAAAATTAATTTAAAATTAAATTCAAAATCTGCTTTGAAAAGTCATAAAATTATAAAAGCTTATAAAAATGAAGAGGGTGAGGGGATATTCAGAAGAAAGTTTTCCATTAATACTATTTTTTATATCAAATATTTTCCATATAAATTAAGAAATTTCATTTAAAATTTGGCAGAAATTTTTTCAATAATTATACTGCTAAAACATTTCTAAATTAAATTTAAAATATTTTCTACATTTTAAGAAACAAGTTTTAAAAATGAAGGTCAAGTCGTCATAAAAATTAAAACACTAAATATCTAAATAGAAACTACTAACCTTGAACTTGTGTCTAAAATCAGATCAAAAGCTAAGTATCTTTACTTGTTAACTTTAACTATTTTATTTATTTTTGATTAAATTTAATTACCATAATAATTATTATTATTTATCATAGCAAAACGTGAGGGACTTTTTAAGTAGAGAATTAACTTTTATTAAACGGAAAAATAGTATACTACAAGATACAGATAGATGTATCTCAGGTAGCTCAACTCTTGCCACATTCATCAACATTTTTATAGGTTTGTATTTGTGTTTGTGCAACACGTTTGTTATTCTGTTTGCTTCTCTAATTTGCCACTTAGATTACCTACAGCCCAGCCCCATTATCAGCTATATAGACAGACATCTGTATATACACAAAAGATCTGAGCTACATTTTACTCTATTTGAAATCTCGCACATTGATACGTAAAAGCAACAAAAAATTGAAGAAAAATAACTACAACAGGGGCAAGTTGTACAAATTAACATAGAAATGAATGACGGAATTAGTATATGTGCTCTATATAGGGATTTATAGGGGCTTAAGGGGTTCATAGTGGGGGGAACTGACACATACAAATGCAAATGAGAGCAGTTCTCTATCAGATCCATCATCTACGACTCATGTTTAGTTCGTGCTGCGGCAATTCATTAACATTACTCTAATGAATTAATAACACCAAACTACGAGATTCATAGTTTTCAGTTTTTATCACTTTTTTTTAATGCCGGCGAATTAATGGTTCATATTTTATATTATAAGAAACAACAAGTGTACTTGAAGTATTTCTTTTCAATTATTTCATCATTACTAATTGAAATTCTGATGTACGAGTAGTTCAATTATTGTGAATCATTGTTCAATTGCTTCAATAGTGACCCACATGCTGTACTCATAATATTTTACGATCTTCCCACTCAAGCAAATCTCAGATCCATAGTGAAAAAAATATACTTTGACTTTCAATTATCATAAGTCTGGCGAAACTCAACTTATTTACAGGCGGAATATCTTTATGATTATTATTTGATCTAGGTTTACTGATTTTATTCCCAAGAAAATGATGAAATTAAAATGGAATTAGGCATAGATGTCATCAATAAATTTTCTAAATTAAGGACGAAATTTAGTTATTATTTCTAAATTAAGTTGTATTTATTTATTTTAGATATTACACTCAAATCATATTGAAAATGAATGCTATCCTTATATATTTATATTTAAATATGTGTGTGTCATAGCTTTTTTTTTATTTGTCGTTCAGCTAAAAGATAATTTGTAACATTCTCCTGCAATGTGCTTAAATCATTTCCTGCCAGTTTTCCGCTCGCTGCACGCTTTTCCACTCAAAATGCCATTGATTACAATGCACACAAATCCAATTTCCAATTTCCTTATAAAGCCAAAGGCCAAAAAACATTTTTACAACGAAACTTTTGAGCAATAAGAACAACAACAACAAGAGCAACATTGATATTACAAACTGCAGTGCAATAACAACAAATGCAAACACCAAATACAAACAAACAAATTCACACACAAACATGCAGAGTGCACGTGATGTGCACAAGAGAGAATATAAAAAAAAGAGACAAACAAACACGCACGACTTAGACTGTCAAACAAAGCGAGAAAGATACAGAAGATAAAGAAGACTAAATAACTAAGCTCCACCTTCCCCTACACTGAGAAACAAGATTATTCTAAATTTAAAGTTTAAGTCTTTAATTTTTATCAGTGTACATGAATGAAGTATTTCGAAGTTGAATTAAGCAAATGCGAGATTACCAAGCTATTGACACCGTTTGGGATTGAGTTTATCCCGAAGCGCCGGATATTTTTTTCAGTGTACCCTACCCAACACTCCCTCCCCTTTCACTGCCACCCACTTCAACCCTCTTTGGAGTGTCGATCATTTATTAACTTCAGCTTGTCTTTGGTCTGTTTGTGTGGCAAGGACAGCTGATGGTTGACAGAGAAGGGGAATGGGGGTGGCAGGAAATGTCCTTGAAGAGAGCGCACGCACAAACTTAACTCACACACACACACACACACACACACACACACATAGTCGCCGCCTTTGCTGCGTTTTTATTGACCTCGAAGTTGAGGGAAACCTGAAAATAATATTAAAAAAGTAAAATAATAAAAACACGCAAATTTGATTGCGCTTTTAGTTCGAGATGCTCTCTCTCTCTCTCTCTCTTTCTACCTCTTTCTCTCTCTCATACTCCCTCTCTTTCTACCTCTGCTGCTTTTGCTGCTGCCGTTAATTGAATTAATTTTTTTCGTTTTGTATCCTTATCAAATGACAAACAGAATTCATATCTTTTTACTATTTGCATTTGTATTTGTATTTGTATTTGTATTTGTATTTGTATTTGTATTTGTATTTGTATTTGTATTTGTATTTGTATTTGTATTTGTATTTGTATTTGTATTTATATTTGCTAAAGTCTTGGTGTGTGTGTGTTTTTGAAATGTAAATTCAATTAAAATTTTGCGTGTGACGTACTCAATGGGGCGTGGCACTGCCCACATATTTTGCTTTTGTTTTAAAATTTTTGAATTCTTAGTATTATTTCTTGTGATTTGTATAAGAAATGATTTTTATACGCAGACCTTGAACTGAACATTTCGGTACGCAGAAAGTTAAATTCATTGAACACAATTTGTGGTTATTGCTATTTTAATAAATAATAAATAATACATAGATTTTACATTTGTGCCTTTGTGTCGAGAAATCTCAACAAATTTTCAATTTACTGCCAGACAGAAGACAATGACGAAGGCAACCAACAAAGACGACGGCTAAAACTGTCAATTATAGCAAACAGATTACAAAGCAAATGAGGTAAATGATGGAAGGGGAAATTGTTGGAAAATGGGCTAGGGCAGAGGGGTAAGGGGAGGGGGCTGGAAAAACTAATGCTAGACATGGGCTTACATTGTGATGGATCACTTAAAGTAGCAAACGCAATGGAAACCAATTCAAAAACGAGACCCCGGCAAAGTGTCAGTTACAAGAGTTCAAAGCAAAAAAATATAAGGTATAGATATGAGAAAATTCAGTTGGGAAAATGTATCGCATGGTCATACCCAGAAACTGTCAGCATTGACACGCTGCGCTCACTTTTCACACCCACTCAGCACTGAACGCCAGTGTTGTCATCTTTTGAGATGGAAAAGAACTGTTTTTAGTTTGGAAAATAAAGCTAAAAATAAAGCTAAATGTCTTAATAAAACGATATTGTTGGCGATTTTGATGGGCTCTTATTATCTCAAGGTTATTAACATTTTGTGATCTAAATTATCGAAAAAAATATGTTTTTTTTAGCAAAGCTTCTGAAAAAAATTTATATTTTTGTATATGTTTATTAACATATTTATTTATAAAATTTCAGTAATATTTACTTTAATTTTATTTTTAACTATTGTTAAAAATATCGCACGAGAAGCAAAATGTTCTTCCTTTTGTTTTCAGTCCCATCTTAAAAATAGCCACTTTTGACGCGAAGAACGCTGTTCTGGCAGCACTGCTCAACACACACACACACACACGCGCATAGACACAGATATGAATTCGAGTCCTAGTGGCCAATGCAGCGACGCCCTTCAGCTTGAAACCCTCTCTCTTACTTTCTCTCTCACCACAATTCGCCGCCCCTCTCCGGCCTGTCAATACATCAAAAAACGTGCGGGTCTCTCCAGTGGCACATTTTTCATCATCTGCTGACACTTGGTTGCTCCAGCAGCAGCAACGATAACAACAACAAGTGTGCGACACCATAAAAAAACAACAACAACAAAATGTGAAACAAACAGCAAGCAGCGCTACCGACATCGGCGTCGGCGTCGACGGCGGCGTCTGCGTTTCGCGTTGAACCAAAGTACAAGTGCTCAAGTAACAATTGAAAGTGCACCACATAAGCAACAACAACAACAATGCAAACAACAACAACAGAATCAGGCGCCACGTGGTTATTAAAGTTGGCTTTTCAATTAAACTTTTGCTGGCGCAATGAGAGTGGCCTGCGCACAGTGGTGCAAGTTATAACACAAATGTAGAGAAAAGTATTTCAACGCAAACCAATTTACCAAAATTATAAATATAGTGGGTGATTATTTCGTTGTGCTCGTAAATTGGAAAATCAGCTTTTAAAATAACGCATTCATCACGTTTACACACATTTTAAACACTCAATCAACTACAATTTGGCACACTTTGTACCACGGTAACCCGTTTAGCAGTCAGTCGTGTTTTAAAGCTCTCTCTCTCCATCCCTCTTTGGACTTCTCTTCATTTGATACGTGCTAATTATGTATGTTTTTACTCATGTTTTCATTTGCACCTCTCAGTCTGCTACATTCTCTCATTTCAACTTCACCTCTCTCTCTCTCTGGCTCTGCTCTCTCTTCCCCAGCACTTGACTTAAGCACTTTTCTATGTTTACTATATTTCAACATGAATGTAATGGTTAAATAATTTAATGCTTTTTGTTGTTGATTTTTTTGCAGTCTGTGTATGTGTGTGTTTGGTGTACACGTACGCACATTCGTCATACCGTCTATCATTAAAAGTTTTATTGCTGATATCTTTTTCAAGCCAATACAATAAATAAAGACACACATATGTACATACATATATATCTATATCTTGTGTTATATTTGTGCAAATTGATTGCATGCAATTTATATGCGTGGTTGATTGGCAGAATGTACCGTTTTGTATTGTACAATGTACACACAATATTTTATGGCGCCTTCTAATTAAAACGGTTACACACACACACATAAACATGCATACATACATTACTCCATGCATTCATGAGTGTATGTGTGCATTTACGTGGAGGGCTTGCCAAGCAGGCCCAGCTTAAAGCTTATCTCTCGCTGTCTCTGTCTATTATTCGAACTCGCTCTCCTGGCAATGAATGATCGAAGCACGTGTTTATCGTATCGAAATTGTTTTTCGGAGATTGATTTCGAAAGCGCGTCGCGTTTACAGTGCACTAATTACACACACACACACAAACTCACACACCCATTGATATGCCACAAATGCATGTGCATGATATAATAATAATTTTGCCATTGTTATTGTTATTGTTGACAACGCGGCGACGCCGACGCGTCGGCTTCTCAATTAAAGCTCCCTTCTCTGCCCGCATTTGCATTTAGATTCGGATTCGCATTAGCATTTGCAGTGCAATTTCAGCTTCTCTTTCTCTTTCATTTCAGAGTTGGCTTTTATTGCTCTGGCATTTGCATGCGATGCGCGCGAGTGAGACAGACTGCTTATTACCGCATTTAATGGCCCTGCAGTTCTTTTTTCTTTTATGTGTGTTTTATTGTTGTTTGTTATTGCACATTGACGTAATATTGGCTGGAAGCAGTCGAAACTGTGTGAATGACGAGCTTTTTTTTTTTTTAATTGAATTGGGAAATAAGCAAATTCATATTTTGAAGGGCGGCAGAATTCCGAGTTGGTAAGATATAAAGTTTTCCAAGTAAACAAAGCCCAAATAAGAGCTCTGACTTTTAAAAAAATTTAACCTGACAAATTATCTATTTAATCGAGAAAATCCTTTTTTTCCCCGTTTCTCCTTCTTTATTGTTATAATTGCTGTTGGTTCTTAGAACAAGTTAGAAGAAAAATATAAATAGTAAAATCAATCGGACCGATACATTTTTATAAATAAAGAAGTAAAAACTGCAAAATTCATATCGAATATAAGTCTATTTTTAAATAGTCAAGAGTTGAATATGGGGCAAAATAGTGTAGAAATTGGTAATCTTAAACATTATCACACCACATTTGAATGACTAGCCAAGTTTATCACGCCACCAAAGTCCAAGTCTCAGATCAATCAAAAATTTTCCGAAAGTGTGGAGACGTTTGCGACGATTTCGACGCACTTCATTCAGGACTTTTATTTATTTTTTTAATGTTTTGTTTATTTAATGACAATTATTTGTATTAAAATTACAATTATTTACAGTAGATTAGTGGACCAAATGTTGAAGACAAACAAAATTCAAATGATTAAAAGCGAGCGAGAGCTTTGATCTCGCTCTCTGACCCAAAATTTCAAGCTTATAACTTGCCCATGCAATAACGAATTGCAATGACACAGTTTCTATGTATTTGTATGTGAAACAGACGCGTGCGCAGCGATCTTATCAGACAAAGTGAGCGGCCGGTTTAATCACGTCACTGATATTTCGAATGCGACGAATGTGATTGCAAATGCGAACATGTGATCTGATTACCCAGCCAGAGAGGGCGAGACTGTGAAAGAGAGAGAGAGAGAGAGAGAGAAAGAGAGCGCGAGCTAACTTCTGCGTTTTCGTAAAGCTTTTCTGATGAGCTTTGTATCGGTACTGTTGATCGCTCCAATTGCCCTTTTGGAAGTTTTACATTGCAACTTGTCAGTCTCGCCCCGTTTTTAATTTCCTTCCATAAAAACTGTACTTTTTACGTCTTTAATGCATATACAGTTTGTCAAGTAATTGTTTTGACAGAGTACACAAGTCATATATTTCTTTAATAAAAAATATTTATAAATAACTTTTTTCAATTTTTATTATATTATTATTATAAATCGAGCTCCATTTTCATTTGCAGAACGCCATTTTCATCATCTACTATTCAACTTTATTATGCGGCCCAACACTAATCATGAGGGTAAATATTTATAGTCGCGTAGTAACCTCGTCGCTGGGTTCTGATATTGATAACGAATGACGACGACGACGACGAAGGAAATGTTAAAAGTGCGTTCGGGTTTGGATTTTTGAATTTGATTGTGGGGCGACGTTGTCGGTATTTCATCAATTTGAGAAGTCAGAAGTCCAATTTTGTTAACAACAACTACAGGAGCTGTCCAACAGTTTATCGAATTTTTGGCGTCTATTTATAATTAGTCTGATATCAAAGACCATAAAAACCGAATATCAAAATGGAGACCTATCGATCAGCACTCGGTTGGATCAACCTTTAAGTCCATTTAGCTTGTTTATCTAGAAAATAGGGGCCGGAAAGGGGAGTCACCAAAATAAGTACCACTTAGTAAACATCTGGGCTAAGGTAATTAAATTTTATAATGCTTTTTTATACCTTATTCATTTTTTATGAGATTGTTTAGTTCAAAAGTACAGTACACATTACATTTACAGAGTTCATAAGCAAGCTAAGCCCGATTCTTGATTTAAATGTTATTAGTTTTATCATATTCTATATTTATAATTATTTTTTTTATTTTGTCTACTTAATTAATTAAATTAAAGAAAGAATTCATAAAATCGATTTCATTAAAACCAATTAAAGTGTCGTATAATCTCCGTAACAGACAACGCTCACTGTGAGCTTTCAAGCGTAGGTCAAAAGCTCACTTACCTATTGCCCTTGAGCTTCTTACAGCTCCGATGCTCAAAAGCTATGGCTTGTCTACTGTATTTCAATAGCTTTTAGCAATTAGCAATGACAATTGATCTCGCAAAGAGCCTTCTCTATCTGTTATTACATTTTAATATTTATTATTTGTTTACTGTTGTTTGCTTAATTCGTACAGCATAAAACCAATTGGCCGCAATGCGAAAAAAAGCCAAAGTAAATAATTTTGTCACATGGGTTGCCGATTGGAGCTTCTCTCTCTCACACACTCTCGCACCGACCCACGCACGCAATATGCATAGATGTGTATGTGTGTAAACAAAACACACACACACAAAGGCAGCAACAACACGCTACACGTGTTCTTCTGTGATCATGGAATGGGGAAATATAAAAGAACTGGTCGAATTTGTAGTGGGGGAAGGGTAAGGCAAACTCACCTCTAATTGATAAATCCATAATGTTCTCACGCCCTCTCTCCGCAACGCTGACGCTGCTGCTGCTGCTGTTGCTCTCTGTAGACATGACGCTTGCTCTCTTTCTCACTGCTTAGTTTAGCCTAACTCACAACTCGCAGTGCGCAAAAATAAAATAAAACGGATTCGCTCCAAGAGCAAAAACAACTGTGGTTAGCAACACTTGCAAATAGCGCCAGACACAAATCAAGACCGAAGCAGTTGTAAAATGAAAATCAAATTATGAGCAGCGCTGTTGTGATCAGCCGAGAGCAGATAGAGCAGCGCAGTTGAGGCTGAAGTGGGGGATAGTTGCAGTCACGTGGTCGGTGTCGTCGACGCTGGAGCAACGAGAGTGCTTTTTTGTTGTTATTTTTGAATGTATGCCAAGTGCTTAGTGCTCAGCAGTCATCTCGCTCGCACCATTGCCGCATTATATAAGGCTTATGTAATTGAGAATCGACAAGGCATGCGCACAGAGGAGGCAACAAAAATAGAAACCAAAAAAAAGAGATTTCGAATATTGAAAATGATGAGTAATCTTGGCGCTCGTTCATTCTATTTTTGGTAATGCCCACTAAGACGAATGAGTTTCTGGTGCCGACTCAAGTTGCAACAGGATGAGCCGTATGGAATTCAGAAGAATACCTCAACTAGTTTCGAAAATTGGACAAGAAATTGGGAAGGCCAAAATTAGGAAAAGCGAAAATCAAAAATTCAAACGTTTAGATTTTATTTCTGTTAATAATTATTTTATTTTAATTTTTTAATTTTTGAACTCAAAATTTTTTTCTTGCTTGAATTTTAAAAAGAAGTTTTCTCCTTTTTCATCCTTATTTTTGTTTTCTTAAATTCTTTATTTTTGTTTTTAATTATTGCTTCCTCCCCCGAACGGCACTTCATCTAAGCAAAAGTGTCAAGAGATTCAACTTGTATTTAGAGTTAGTTTTTTGTCTAACATTAATAGAAATCCAAGAAAAACAACACACAATCAATTTGATTGACATAAAGTCTGGGAATTTGTGTGGGGGATTATGTTTGTGCACTGTCCCAGGCAGTGGGATTAATTCTGAATACCCCTACTTAATACCGTACCCCATTAAATTCTGATATGTACCATGGGCAGCTGATTTTATATGTAACAAATTGTGTAATACTTTAGTTCATTTAATTTAATTTCGGAATTTTATAATAAAATTCTGACTTTATAATTTTATTTTTAATGATAAATTATGTTTGACAAAAATATAATAAATCATGTTTATTAATTATAGCAGAAGAACAATTTTAGTACTACAATATATTTTAACTTAAATATAAATGGTTGAAATTGGTAGTACTTAATGATAAATTCTGTAAACAGTTTCAAAACTCATAATTATTTTGGTTGCATACTTTTCGGCTTAGGTTAATGTAAATAGCCGCAAATAATTTTTATAACATACTTTTGAGTGCTTTATTAATGTAATATTCATATTCTGCTAAAAAGTAGTTAGCAGATCACTTTAACATAACATTATACTTTGAGCATACGAGCATACGTTTCAGCTGCGCGGTCGCCAATTGAAATATAAATCTATTTACTCACCAAATTTAAAAAGTTCTGTTTTCAATAATTGTGTAACCAATATAATCTGCCCTCTCTTGCTTTCTTCATATTAGAAGTGTTCAATGTAAATAAAACTATACAATTTACAAACTAATGAAAAAATGCAACAGCTTTGGTATATTATCCCATAAGTAGTTAGCCGATCACTTTAACAAAACATTATTTTTTGAGCATAACATCGAGTCGTCAAGTAATATCGATAAATTTACATTCTGTTTCTTTAAATCACAACGAAAAATAATTATGGCACTTTGAACATTTAAAACATTGGCGTTATTATAAATAAATTAAGTTCTACATAAACCATAATCAAACAATTTAAATTCAACATACCAACGTTAAGTGCTAACAGTTGTCTGTGTCGTTTTTAACATAGTAATGTTAAGTGTCAACAGCTTATGTTAACTCGTTGCTTTGCTTTTGCGGCGATTGTTTTGTCGCTCATTCGCAAATGAAAAGCTGATCGCGCCGGTTGTGTTATTTGCGGTGTACAACACAAATGTTCGCAAGTCCGCGCATTATTTCGTTAAAATTGATATTGATTAAAAAGTGGCAGCCAAAATGACTAATTGAAATTGATTTGAATGCTTGTAAAATTGGCAAATACATCTCTGTGCTGTCAGAAACTAATACGTGTGTGAAAAATTTAGTGAGTGACTGCGCGTGTGTGAGTGTCTGACAATGTGCGTGAAAATATGCACCAAATACAAAATCAAAGCAAAATAGCAAAAACAACAACAATGCCAAATTAAAAGACGCGCAAAGCAATTAAAATTATCAAAAAAGAAAAAAATAAAAGAAAATCAAATCAAATTCCGGTTGTGTGTGTGTATGTTTAAAAATGCAAAATACAATGCTAGCTTTTCCAGGTGCTGCTGCCGCGACAGCGGCGGCGGATGCGTTGACGCCGCCAGACTTTGATTTCCAGATGCCTTGTCGCTACTTTAAGAGTTCTTTTGCGCGTTCGCTTTCGCTGAACAACAATAACAACAGCAGCAGCAATAACAGCAGTGGGAATGCAAGCATAGCTTTGGCATTGGCAAAGAAGAAGCAGTACTCACTGCTGCAACAAGAGGAAGAGCAAGAGGAGCTGGACCAATTGCAATCGCCCTGTTTGACGCCGCCGCCGGCGCTGCCCGCGAGACGCTACACGACCAGCAGCAGCAGCAACAACAATTTGACACATTTTAGCACATCGCCGGCTAATCAGCTGCCACCGCTACAACAAAAACAACAACAACAACAGCGGAGTAATCTGAATCTTGCCGACGCTTTTTCACTTCAGGTTAGTAACTTGTACGCTTTCATTGAATTTTGTACTCTGCTTCTTTCTCACTTCGTACTCCATGTCTCGTGCTTCTTCACATGTCAGACAGGGCTGTCAATTTTTGGTTCGCAGAAAAAAGCTGTTTTTACTGGAGAGTAAATTTGTATGATAAAAAGGACAGAAATAAGGCAATGTATTTTTTTTCATATAAATTAAGTGAGCAAATTAGTCATCTACATAAAATTTTTTTCGATTTATTCTACAACAATTACTCGGTAAAAATAAGTAATAGTTGTCGGAGGACAAAGCTAAACTGGCCAACACTGACACTGTCAGGCTTTGTTTTCCATTTGTTGTTGTTGGCTTTTGCAAAAAGTTAAGTTTCCTTTTTAGAGCAACTGGATATTTATGTCACCTTGTTGTTTTGTCCGCTCGCTGGTTCACTTGTCCGCCTCTCTGCCTCTCCTTCTTGTACGTAGCCTTGATAGCCTGCCGCCTCTCCGCCAGCTCCCTTTTGTGTTCGTTTGTGATGAATAAAACTTGAGTGAGAGCTGAAGATGAGAGAGAGAGACAGAGAGAGTCCTTTCAGCTCCAGAAGGGTGGCCATGTTATGACAAACTTTTAAAGGTCAAGTTGATTTATGTGCGAAAATGTAATGGATGATATCTTAAGTGAATGTGTGTGAGGGAGTGGGTGTGTGAGAGAGAGAGATCAGTTTGATCAATTTCAGATGGAGAGAGTTGTAGCAATGCGCAATGAATGCCGTTAGAATTCTCTAATACTCTTATTTGAGCACACATGTGTGTGTGACGCATTTGAGATCCACATCAAAGAAAATATACGATATGCAATCACTTGGTGTACAGTAATTCCTTTGCCAATATAGAAACTGTAAGACAAACAGTCTGAATAGTTGAATAAATAGTGTCATTAAAAATAAATGGACATTTTAGGCATAATATAAGGAATTTATAATTTTATGTATGTTCTCAGTTGGAATTATGGGCTATTATTTTGACGTACAAATTGCAATTGTTCTGCGCAGAAAAAAACGAATGTCAGAGTCAGTTTAAAGTTTTCAGTTTGTAGGCCTAAACAAATTGCGTCAATTACCCTAAATGTCAATTTAGTTGCTGGTAAGCAAATTGGTACAGCCTTTAATAGCGCAATACTTATTTTGGTCATGGTCTAAAACGCACAAAATGAAGACATTTGATATGACAATCTTGAAGTGATCGACTCTAGATGGCGCTAGCTTAAGTATGGGGCAGGGACCGAAACGATTATATACATACATACATATGTACATATATAACATACATATGTATATTCTTTGTACGTATGTTCAGTTTTTATAATACAAACTTTAAAATGATTTTTGATGATGAATTTTGATTTTGAAAAAGAGTTAAAAAATACATCCCATCTAAAAATGTTATATTTAAGATTTTCCCAATTATGCCGATAATTTATATCAGGTTTTGTTTTTTGAAAGACGTAACTCTTATTTGTCATTGCTGGTATTGAGTAATCTGTAATCTGCAATCTGCTCGTAATTGACTAACTACTGAAGCTGTCGCCAAACGGAATCCGAATCCGAGTCGAATCCCAAAGCTGCAAGCGATGCGTCGACTGTTTTGACAGCAGCTGTCGCTGTCGATGCGGTTTTTAGCCAATTGAAAGTGAAAACCCAACTGAAAATGCAATGAACTCTTGGGCATGCCAAGGCGGGAAAACAACTCCCTCCTCCCACACAGCTGTCAGAGGGGGAGGCAGAAGAGGAGGAGAAGTTGGCCAAAAGACGGCGAAAGCGTTGTGTGAGACGAGCAGCTGCGTTAGAAAAATTCAAATTATGCGCCTCAGCGCCATTCAAGTGTGGCCAACAACAACAACAACAATGAGTATCGAGTGACAATCATAAAGAAAAATAATAAAATAAAAATAATAAACAACTAACGTCTGCTGCTGCTTTTACCCATTACGATTTTAACGGCATCTATTAAAGCCACAAATCTTGGCGACATTTCGTAATGAGGCAGTCGCTACAGTGTACAGTGGAAAAATTGTGTAAAAACTGCAGTACATTTTTAAAAACACTGCCTTATTGCATGATAAAATTATCAGTAATATGTATGTCGAGTAAAAATTGAAGTTTCTTAGATCTTTTCGTTTAGACTCCAGAATGATAAGGCAATGAGACAGTAAATCAGTTAGAGCAAATTTCTTTTTTTATGTATAAATAGATGGAAATTAATTTATTTATATTTATATAACAAAAATATAACCATTTCATTTAATTATCAAATATTGATTCTAAAAAAGATACTAAAGAAAATTACACAGACAATAATTTGGATACTTTCCAATTAATATAAGATAATCAAGCGGTTTTTCACACTGTGCAGTGGCAAAACTGGCATATCACATTGCAAACGAGAGAGACAGATAAAGAGAGAGAGATAGAGGTTAGATAGAGATAGAGAAAAAGGCCATCAAATTTGCTGAAAAGTATCTGACAGATACGAGTACGAGTAATCGTGCCACCTTTTGTTGTCTTGTCTCGCGAGAGCTTTCAAAAAGATTCCACAGCAGCTTCGAGGTAATTTCCATGTTTTCTTGGATTTTTCCACATAATCCTAATCATTAAATTACGTTCGACCTTTAGCGCCTTCAAAAATGGCTAAATGAAAGGCGGCGTTAACGTAAATAAAATTTCAGTTTCAAGTTTTAGCAAAAACAAAAATTCTATGGCTAATTGCAGGTATAGTTGGAATGCTGATTTGCCTGGCCTAATGATAGCCCACCTCCTTTTGCTTGGCCAAGTGAATAAACAACAATTCAGTCGAATGTTTATGCCCTGAATTATTAACAATTTGGCAGGTAATTAATGAAGAATTTGGAATGGAGGAAAATTTACGTATTTTTTTTGTTGGTGGTTTTGCTCTTGGCCATGAAAACAGCAGGAAGAAATAGCTACAACAAAATGTATTTAACTGATTACTTGAGGTCATTTGCTTAAATATTTTACAGTATAGAATGCAGTAGAGTGCATAATGATAATAAAACTTATATTAACCATTTTTTTTAAAGATATTTTTATAATATTTTTTAGTTAGCATTTAATTTTTTTCGGCGTTGATTATAAAGAAGATAATTATCTTAAACTCAATTTTTTTATGTGATCCTTGAAATTTACTTAGTGTTGAATGGCTTTCCCTTAAATTTCTTTCCAAAAAGTTGTGCAAATCATGCAGCGCACTTTGAAGTTGAATCAATATTTTTAAGATTTGCTTTACTTTATTTATGGCACTTTGGCAATACGAAAATATATTGGCTGGCACTTCGTTAAGAGGAGAGACAGGAAATCCCACCATCATTATGGCTTTATATATAGATGGTTTTTTGTATATATGTAGATGTGCGAGTTGAGAGATTTTTGATGCTTGCAATTGGAAATGGGAAACAGAAAATGCCACCATGAAAATACACATTTCCATTTGCCTCGACAATCTTCAGTGAGTGTGAGGGGGCGTGGCAACAGTCGCCAGGTTAAAAGGCGAAAAGAAATAAATGCGACTGTTGATTTTGCATATTGTGACAAGAAGGGGGGCAAAAAGAAATCGGACAGATCCCACAATAAATTCATCGAAAGAACGAAGAATTCTTCTCTCTCCTCGAATCCAAGTGTTGTGTTTATTTATAGTCGAAGTTTGTGCGTATGGCGAAAATAGCTTAATGGCTATATCTACAGTCAGATTCAGACATATTCGTATGTATCTTATTTTTGCATAAGGAAAATCGCACGAGATAAATGAAAATGGGTTAGAATGTTTTATTCATGAGTTGGAAATCAGGCAGCAGGCAATGAATGAAATAAATCTAGCAGCAATCTAGAAAAGAAAAAGACAGAGCGGGATAGTTAGAGAGAGAGAGAGAGAGAGAGAGATAAAAAGAAAGAGGAGCAGGGACAAAAAGAGAAAGAAAGTCATAACAATTTAGTTTCTTCATTGAATAAAGAGCCCCAACGGTAATTTTCGCAATGTGTTATTGCAACTGTCAAGACAATTTGTGAAGTGGTTCTCGAAATTCCAAGCTAAAAATGCAGAGAAGATTCAATGAAAGCGACGAAGAAACGCGAAGAGCGTGTCTACTCTGGCAGTTAAATAGATCTCTATATACTAGGAGTAGTTTATACCGAAGCTATTTTCATAAATTCATACTGAGAAAAAATAGTGTTTTTTTTTTAGTATTTCTTGTTTAATTTTTACTATATCACTACTAGTTTATACCGATTGAATTTCAATTATTACTTTATAATTGATTTAAATTAAGATTAAAAAATCAGAGTTGAATTTAAGTTTTATTTCAATAAATTAGTTCAGGTTTGATTTTGTTTAACTCATGACTCTTATTACATGCAGTTAATATTATATTATCTTATAAAAAGCACTTATAGTATTACCCTAATTGTGAAAAAGAGTATTGAGTTTTTCTTTAAATGAAATACACGTCTGTTGATATCGGATAAAGCCAAAGAAAGCAAGCCACTAGCACGGCAACTAACTAACTGACTAACTAACTAAGTAACTGCTAGTTCGAGTGTAGATATCCATATGGATAACTTCAAAGTCTTGGTCGAGATTTGGTTGTGTGAAATCGTCGCCTGCTCATTAGGTATTTTCCATACCGGAAACTATTTGACCATAATATTTGGTCATTTCGAGCAGGTTGTTGCTGTGGCTGCGCCTTGTTGGCCAATTAAGCCATTGCCATGGTATCTCCGCGACGGACAACGGCAATCTGTCAGCATCGAAGCCTTTGATTGACACATTGATACAGTTTTGTTTTCTTTTTATTTTGGCAGTTGGGTAACGAGTTGGCTTAAAAAGGCATATGGCATCTGGCATGCGGCATGCGGCATGTGGCATGTGGCAGGCAGCGACAGGTTTCTGCCATGGGTGTAGGCTGCATTTGGTCCGACTTTATTTGCGTTTAGGCCATCATTTAAATGCCAGTCGAATCCACTGCAACTTCAACTCCAGCAATGGCCACACAATTAGCTTTTTGCCATTGAAAACGATTCAAGTTGGGGCTGGATGGAGTTTTCTGAATGCCTCAAGTGCCTGGCCAAGAGCCATGAAATTGCACTTGAACATGGGGGAGTCTCTGGGATGGTTTAATAGCTGTAGTGGGCATAATTGCCATAAGTGTCTCCCATCACATGGCAAGGGAATTATTGTTATCTTACCTTTTACATTTATATTAAAAAAATTTGATTTAAATATTAGTTTGATAAAAATCTGCAAATAATTTTTAATTTAAAAAATTTCTAGCTTATATTTCATTTCATTTGTTTCTGGTTCGGCGAGTTCTTATTTTTTTTATGCTGCGCATTAACTTAAAATTGCGACCTGAATGTTTTTCTCATTTCGAATTCAGAACAAAAACCTTTCACACGCTTCGCAAAGAACTCATCCCCTATGGTGACTGACTCACGAAACCAAAATAAAGCTTCCGAAACAAATGAAAATTTCCCACCATATAATTATCATTCACTCATTTTCCGATTTGATTTGTCTCTCATTCTTCTTCTTTGGGCTTCTCTTTAAATGCGTTTTAATTTAAACGTTGTTAATTTAGCTGTTACGCTTGAAACAATCCTCACAAACGGATCAAAGCATCAGCAACTAGATAAAAGTTTTTTCTCTTTTTATTTTTCCGAGCAAAGAAATTTTTAAGTTACATGAGCAATAATAATTTCACCAAAGAAATGAAACCAAAATGAAGACAGCTAATGGAAGGGGACGAGAAATGACGATATCAGCAATCCTTTTGATTTCTTCTTGAATGCTGACAACTCTAATTGTACGTCATGCTAAGCAGCTACAACAGCAACAACAACTACAGATAACTTTCAACTGCCTTTGTTGTTGTTTAGAATTTATTATTTCCGCCAACATGTTGCACGACAAAAAACACAAAAAAAAAACGTAAAAAAGAAAAGACTTGACAGGCTTGCGATGTTCCATTGAGTCAGATGAGCACAGTGGGGCCTGAGACCGATAAACGTAACAAAAATATTTAACTTTTATGAAAGCTTTTGTTTTATAATACATGCATCCTACAGAAAACTCTGAAAGATTTTAGTTAAAATTGTAATGAGTATTTTTATGAGAACCAATTATTAAGAACTAATATTCTTTCTTAAACTATATATATATATATGTATATAGAGAATTCTCCAGCAAACATTTAAGGTTTTGAAAATTCAGACCACTGTGCAACATCGACAGAGCAACAGGTACGCATGCGCAACGTTGACGTAGAAGTCGACGTCGACGTCGCCGTCGCTGCTGTTGTTGCTGTTGCTGTCGCTGAGGGTGGTTGCTGAAGGGGAACGCAACAAACGCAGCGAAACGCGTTCACTGCGGGCTGCTTTACTTTAATTTGGTCTACCTTGTAGTTGTTGTTGTTTCAGTAGTTGTTTCAGTAGTTGTTGTTGTTGCTGCTGTTATCGGCACAATTCCGCCTTTTGAAATTTGCTGCTCTGTTGAGCTTTTTTCTAGTTTTGTTGTTATTTTATACGCTGTTTTTTTTACACTTGACAAACTCCACCAAAGAGGGAGGGCGAAAGAGAAAGGTAGAGAGAGAGATAGAGAGGGGTAGGGGGAATGAAGTATGCATGCACTTGTTAAAGTTGACTCATGAATCAACCTCCAACATTAAAGTGTACTCATCGATTATACTGCTAATAATATCTCTGCAATAAAACAACAAGTACAATTCTGTCCATAGTAAAATTGGTTGAGATAGCTCAAACAATAAAAAAGTGTCAGTTATTGAAAATTATCTAAATTTGAGAAATATTGACTTTTTGGACTTTCAAAGAGCACAACTTTAATAAAACTCACCCGATTTCCATGAGGAATGTCTTATTTCTCATAATATTAACCCTACTTTTAGTTTGCATTTAAATTTTTTGATTCTGAGACAAAATTTTTTTTCTCGAAAATGCTCGATTTTTACAGTGTTACCCCTTTAAATTTTTTGAAAATTTTCAAAAATTTTAAATTTAAAATTTGTGCTTTTTATTGACTCCAGGTGATAAAATTAGGGTAAAAAAGTAGTTTTGGGCGAATTTCCACTTTTTTTCTTTAAAATCTGAGCTAAAAACTGCAAATTGTCTCTGTACATAGTAGATTTTCAAAAGGAATGCCCCTGCTCGCTTCGCTCGCCTATTGCAGCTATATGATATAGTGGTCCGATCCAAATTTGAAAACAAACTTGATCTGCGCCCGGTATCCAGGAACTTACATACCAAATTTGAAGTCTCCAGCTCTTATAGTCTCTGAGATTCTTTGACTCAAACAGACGGATGGACAGACAGACGGACATGGCTCAATCGACTCGGCTGTTGATACTGATCAAGAATATATATACTTTATAGGGTCGGAGATGCTTCCTTCTGCCTGTTACATACATTTCATAAAAGCATTATACCCTTTTTGACCATTTTCAATGGGCACAGGGTATAATAAATGACATTAAAGCTCCCGCTGACGGCGACTTTTTCATTTATTGCTCGCACATTTGGTGGTTTTGTTGTAGACTTTGTGGGTAGTATTGCCGGTTAAAAATTTTACAATGCCCACCGCGGATCTGAACTGAACTCAGTTTATGCAGTAAATAAATAATCCCTTATGGACAAATAGGTGCACTTTACACATGATTATTGTTTTTTTATATTTGGCCAACTCTTTGATAATCTTGGAGAGTCACGCCTTTGAGCCCGCAGCTTCAACCGAAGGTTGATATCATCTTTTCAATTACTCAGAAAAAAGTATCTTCAAGTCGTTTGCTTAACTTAAAAACAACAAAGGCAAGCAGACAATCGTTTCCTAGGTCAAAGCTATCATCCAACGATATCTGCATGCCACGAGGGATACGATATAAGATAAACAAATAATACAAACATAAATAGAAGAGAAACCTTAACAATTTGCTATTACATTTTTTTATGGCAAATACTCAAAACTAATTTCATGGCTTTAGTGTAAAGCTGTATGCAAAATAACAGCAACAAATTGAGATGCTCGTAATAAGGTCAAATGTGTAGCCTCATAAAGGTCACGGAAACGTGGGAGGTGGGAGCTGAATTGTGGGTGGGCCATATCTGAATTTGAATGCAACATAGCGACATTGCAGGGCGCCCCAAGCGGCCAAAAGCGACGAAACGAGAAGACCAAAAAGACCGAGACCTCGGCATCGTCGACGTTTTTCACAGTCGTCACAGTCCTTTCCGCAAACGAAACAAAACGAAAAGTCAACAAATGTTCAACGCACGACTAGAAGATACCCTATGGCAGATACCCTTCTATGATTTTAATTTTATTTAAATAGAAAGAGAGTCAAAGATTCTTTCCGTTGGTGTTTTCTTCCATTCTCATCAATTAATTGAGCACTTAATATATTTTATATTTTCAAAGACCATTTTCAAATCAGTATCCAAATTATAAAAAATTTGATTTTAAATCTTGAAAGTTAACAGAAAAACAGAAAGAAATTGATCGTGTGGTATATCATCTATACATTGCTTAGGGATACTCGACACTTGGTGAACGCCCTGTTTTACCTTTCTTGGTTACAGGGTACAAATAGCTGAAAACAAAACAATGCAAGAGAAAAACGTTGAAATAATGACAGCCCCAGGAGGAGGGCTGGCTCTGATCTTTTTGTTTTTTTTAGTATCATTTTTGTATTTAAGTTTTTTTTTCGGGGAGTGTGTGCTGATGGCGACTGTTGATGTTGATGGGTGGGGAGAGGAGGTAAGGCGACTCTGACAACTGTGGCTTGATGCTGAAATCAAAACACGGCTACAAACAATGCAACAGACAAAAAAGTGCAATGCGCTGCAAGACAATAGCGCAATGGGCGAGAGGGAGACGAGAAAAGAGGATGAGAGGAAGGGGAGACAACGCATATTTTCTATATGGACCATTAATGAAAATGGCCAAGAGAGCAGCGGAAAGAGAAGAGAGGAGAAGAGAAGAAGAAGAGACTGTGCCCGCATTGTTTTCATTTCAGAAACTGCTACATTTTCGCAAGCTTAATTATGGCCATTGACATGCAACGTGTTGCACGGCCATCGCATCTATGAGATACAAACTAATAAGCATTGTTAGCCCAGTATCAAAAAATACACAGGCTTATGAAGTTCTGACAATGTATGTCAATGCGTATGAACTTCAACTAAAAGCAGTGCACAATAAAAACACGCAAAACGTGTAAAACAAAAATAAGAACAATATATTTTAAACTAGCTATTCACTGTCTATTCACTATTCACTGTCACTGGGCATTTAACAGTCGAGCAGCTTTACTCCAGTGTTCTTAGTGGTTTTTGTTGATGCTGCCACAGTCGGAGGCACAGCCCGCAGGGCCTATCAAATTAATCATGCGGCTGTATCGCATTTCGCCAGGCAACTCGACAACGCGATTTGCAGTTACATTTATAGCTCAATTCGTTGCTGCCACCCATTTACCATTTGCCATTTGCCATTTGCCACATGTGGCACACACACTCGAAGCACTTGGTTTGGAATTTATCTTTTTTGGCTGCGACATAAATTACTCGGCATTCGCAAAGTTTTTGCCTGGAGGGGACTTGAGGTGCACTGTTTAGAGTACTCGTTAAATTTAGACTCCATATTGCAGCTACTGTATCTCGTATCTCGTATTTCGAATCTGTATCTGTATCCACTTAGTGGCTCATAAATCAGCCAATTTTATTTACAGTTTGTTTACGGCTTCGCTTTGCCCATATTTTAATTAGTTTTTGCACTTCATTTGTGCTTCCAGAAAAGTGTTGGATTTGTTGTAAAATAAACACTTTAGTGTCTTTTTTATTCATGTTATTCTTGAAAGCGTAAAATCACTTCCGTGAGTTGCTTTTGATGTGAGCGATAAACTAAATATGAGAGTTGAAATAGAGAGTCTTAGGATCACTTAAGACCACTGTCTAATGTTGGCTAACAATCAAGATTACTTAATCGATATTTGATGCAACTTTGCCTGTCTCGTACTGACCAAAATGATTATGATGCACAATTATTATAAATTAAAATACTGCTTTGGCCATCTCTGTCTGCTTTTAACCAGAATGCCTGGGCTCTAATGAGCCACACATTAAATGTATGCTATATAGTTCAATTATAAAATTTTCAGCTTCCAGGCTAAATACACACATACATGAAAATAAATGTGTGTTAAAAGGCAATTAAACACAATTAGCCAATTAGCATGGGTCATCAGCAGTCGCCAAGAGCTGGCCAAGAGTTGATGCAACAACAACAAAAACAACAAGAATAACAACAACAACGACATTGCCAACAACTTCCGTTAGAATACAAAAACAACCATTTTTGAAATGTACGTTATGTTTTTTTGTTTGTTTTATTTTCATTTTTTATTTTCAACTCTGAGCGTGCAAATTGCTGTCCCAATTTTTCAAGCATAAAAAAACCCGACGACCGCTAGAAATAGAGAGCCCACTAGAGAGAGAGAGAGAGAGGCAATAGAGGCGCCAAAGAGCTCATGAAGTTACTTAAAAATACCTAAAAAGCAAAAAGTATAATTATTTTTTATTTATACCATTATGTTTGTGTACATATAAATTTGGCAATCAACAGACGTGAGTTAAGAGACATAAAACAAGAATTATTATGCAATTTTTAAGTTTTCATGATAATTTTTTTTTGGTCTGCGGATCTCTTGGAGTTTTATAAGATGATCGCTTGGCTGGGCGACTGAAAGAGTTAAGATGACCTAACAGAGGCTAAAGAACTTGTTGAATATGCGAATGAGTTAAAGAAGTTGGGATGGGTTACTAAAAAGAGGTCTTACAACTGAAAGTTGCTTTCTTCCATCTTTGGATTGTCATAAATTCAAATATCACAGCGCTCAGTTGTTGTTTAGACATGGGTATGGATTAAATAGTATCGATTCTCGTCAAAAGTCACATGAAATATAAGATGAGTATATTTTTTGATACATAAAGTTCAATATCGTTTATGTCTATCGATATAAACGCATTAATACCCTTCCCTAGTGTATGTTAGAGCAACCTCTCCATATATTGATCAAGTGATAAATTTAACGTATCTTTTTTCACATGAATTTTTGATTTTGACAGTTCAATGATCTTTTGAATCAAAGTGAAAAAGAAAAAAGTGGATATATTGACGAGACATCGCGTGATTTATAAATAATGTAAGATCCCCAAGGTTCGTCTTTCTCTTGTCTCTCCTCCCTTCTTCCCACGACATCACGTTGAGCATTTTAAAAGCAATTTCCACAGCTATTTGAGTTTATGTGCAATTTTAAAATTTATGCTAACGGGCAGTAAAGTTTTATGGGTGCTTCTGGGCTAGCCACAGTAAAGCCTGTGTATAAGAGAATAGAATACCAAATTGAATTGGCCGCTCAACTATTACAGTAAATGTGGAAGCTGCCGAATTAAATATGCGTTACATAATTCATGACACAATTATAATATCCTTTACAAGGATATAAAAAAAGAGAAAAAGGCTTGTCACAAATGAAGTCAGCGAAGTGAACCAATTAAATTACCGTTGCTGCAAGTGCAACATCCACGTTCACATCGACATCGACATTCAGATCCACATCCACATCGACAGCAGCGTCAGTTGCAAATTAATGTTACTTCACACACTGAATTATGAGGTTGCCACAAGCGGCGCATAAATAAAATCAGTCTACCGAACCCAACGCCAACGCCAACGCCGATGTCGATGTCGATGCCGACACGACCCAAAAGAATCAAAACACACACCGGCAACGTGCAAAACGCAAAAACTGAAGTAAAAAATGTAATGAAAATACAGAAGAATCCATGTCGAAGTTGAAATACTCTAAATAATAAAGGACAATTGCAATTTGTAGGCAATTTTTGTAACTGCACATTTTTATATCTTATAGACTTAAGAAATTGAAAAAAAAAAAATATACTCAGAATATTGGAAATTGGAAATAATGTTATTATGTAGAAATTAAAAATGAAGCAAATCAAAGGAATGGAAAAAATTAAGAAAATAATTTTAATTTCGGCTGTTGCCAATTTATTCTACTACTATTTCATACTTCGATTATTCTGTTACACTTTTCGCTAGAATATGAGAATAACGTCAACTTGAAGGGAAAAAGAATCGTGCAGAGCTTTTGTCCGCGTCGTCATCACCTTTGTATTTGTGAGGCACTCAGTGAGCTCATCACGTATGCAGGGTGCGCATTATGTTTGGATTTTTACCTGCCTGCTTCCCCTTCCACCCTCTCTTCTTTCCACCCTGCACCCGACTCCGCCTCACGGACAAAAGCAGCGGTAAAATTTGCTGCACGAGTGTCGAACCTATTTGTAGTTATCAGAAAATTAAAAAGAACGTGCGCTGCGAAGGAAGCGACAGAGAGGGAGAGGGAGGGAGTGAGACATAAGAGAGTGAGGCAGAGTGATTGAGAGGCAATGCGGCGACGCGCAGTCGTGCGATTCTAACTGTGCTTTTCCAGTAAGTGAATTAAATTTATGGCAAGAAGGCTAAATTGTTAAAGCCTATGCCTAAATCGACAAGAGCAGTTCGAAAATAGCTGATAGCTCCATGACCATCAAAAATCAAAGCGAAGTCTTTAATATATTTTCAACTTGACAAATCAATTTTTTTTGTTAATTTTGACATAATATCTTACACAAAAATAAGAAGTTGATTAAATGCTAAACCTTGAGATTTAAAATTTTGCATTTTTTAAAAATCAAAAGGGGTACCTTTTGCCAAAAAACGATGCTTGGAAGCAAAAAATTATTTGAGCGAAATACATTTAATGTGAGTGCAGAATGAATTAAGAGGCCACACCATGATCAAAATGACATTCCGCTTGCAAATCGGTTTAGTTTTGCCAAATATACCAGAGTTTGAAGTTGGTCATACCTTGGACCTATTAACTTTACAAGTCGAAATTGTTGACCATTTTAGCTTGATTTTTTTTACAAAAAAATGAATCCTTCCAGAATCAATTTTAAAATGTTGTTTTATACTAATTTGGGTATCAGGAGTTGATTTAAAATGAAAACTCGATATTTAAAATTTTGAATTTTCGAAAAAGTAAAGGGGGGACCCTTAGCTGAAAAATCGATATTTTTGATAAAAAAATTATTTGATCGAAATAAATTAAATTTGAATGCAGAATGAATTTAGAGGCCAAACCATGATCAGAATGACATTCCGCTTGGATATCGGATCATTTTTGGCAAAGCTAACAAAGTTTGAAGTTGGCCTATATGTTGACCTAGCCCCTTTACAAGTCAAAAATTTTGTTGATTTTGGATGATTTTTTACAAAAAAATGAAACCTCTCAGATTCAAATTTTAACTGTTGTTTTATACTAATTTGGGTATCAGGAGTTGATTAGAAATGAAAACTTGATATTTAAAATTTTGAATTTTCGAAAAAGTAAAGGGGGGACCCTTAGCTCAAAAAACGATTTTTGTAGCTAAAAAATTGTTTGATCGAAATAAATTAAATTTGAATGCAGAATGAATTTAGAGGCCAAACCATGATCAAAATGACATTCCGCTTGGAAATCGGATAATTTTTGGCAAAGTTAACAGAGTTTGAAGTTGGCCTATATGTTGACTTAGCACCTTTACAAGTCAAAAATTTTGTTCATTTTGGCATGATTTTTTACAAAAAAATGAAACCTTCCAGAATCAATTTTAAAGTGTTGTTTTATACTAATTTGGGTACCAGGAGTTGATTAAAAATGAAAACTCGATATTTAAAATTTTGAATTTTCGAAAAAGTAAAGGGGGGACCCTTAGCTCAAAAAACGATATTTGTAGCTAAAAAATTGTTTGATCGAAATAAATTAAATTTGAATGCAGAATGAATTTAGAGGCCAAACCATGATCAAAATGACATTCCGCTTGGAAATCGGATAATTTTTGGCAAAGTTAACAGAGTTTGAAGTTGGCCTATATGTTGACTTAGCACCTTTACAAGTCAAAAATTTTGTTCATTTTGGCATGATTTTTTACAAAAAAATTAAACCTTCCAGAATCAATTTTAAAGTGTTGTTTTATACTAATTTGGGTACCAGGAGTTGATTAAAAATGAAAACTCGATATTTAAAATTTTGAATTTTCGAAAAAGTAAAGGGGGGACCCTTAGCTCAAAAAACGATATTTGTAGCTAAAAAATTGTTTGATCGAAATAAATTAAATTTGAATGCAGAATGAATTTAGAGGCCAAACCATGATCAAAATGACATTCCGCTTGGAAATCGGATAATTTTTGGCAAAGTTAACAGAGTTTGAAGTTGGCCTATATGTTGACTTAGCACCTTTACAAGTCAAAAATTTTGTTCATTTTGGCATGATTTTTTACAAAAAAATGAAACCTTCCAGAATCAATTTTAAAGTGTTGTTTTATACTAATTTGGGTACCAGGAGTTGATTAAAAATGAAAACTCGATATTTAAAATTTTGAATTTTCGAAAAAGTAAAGGGGGGACCCTTAGCTCAAAAAACGATATTTGTAGCTAAAAAATTGTTTGATCGAAATAAATTAAATTTGAATGCAGAATGAATTTAGAGGCCAAACCATGATCAGAATGACATTCCGCTTGAAAATCGGATCATTTTTGGCAAAGCTATAAGAGTTTGAAGTTGGTCTATATGTTGACCTAGCCCCTTTACAAGTCAAAAATTTTGTTGATTTTGGCATGATTTTTTACAAAAAAATGAAATGTTCCAGAATCAATTTTAAAGTGTTGTTTTATACTAATTTGGGTACCAGGAGTTGATTAAAAATGAAAACTCGATATTTAAAATTTTGAATTTTCGAAAAAGTAAAGGGGGGACCCTTAGCTGAAAAATCGATATTTTTGATAAAAAAATTGTTTGATCGAAATTAATTAAATTTGAACGCAGAATGAATTTAGAGGTCAAACCATGATCAGAATGACATTCCGTTTGGAAATCGGACCAGTTTTGGAAAAGTTAGCAAATTTTGAAGGTGGTCTATATGTTGACTTAGCACCTTTACAAGTCAAAAATTTTGTTGATTTTGGCATGATTTTTTACAAAAAAATGAAATGTTCCAGAATCAATTTTAAAGTGTTGTTTTATACTAATTTGGGTACCAGGAGTTGATTAAAAATGAAAACTCGATATTTAAAATTTTGAATTTTCGAAAAAGTAAAGGGGGGACCCTTAGCTGAAAAATCGATATTTTTGATAAAAAAATTGTTTGATCGAAATTAATTAAATTTGAATGCAGAATGAATTTAGAGGCCAAACCATGATCAGAATGACATTCCGCTTGGAAATCGGATCAGTTTTGGCAAAGTAAACAAAGTTTGAAGTTTGTCACTTGCAAATCAATGCAAGCTTTTCACCTTAAGTTTGCGTCAGCTAACCCCGCCCACACAATAGGCTACTCACCCTCATAAGCAAGGAGATCTGCTCTCGCTCTCTCAGCTGCTGAGAGAGCGCACGCACACTCACCACGCTGCTTTTCCTGTGGTTGCCTAGCGCTGAAATTGACCACACAGCCAGAGGTTTTGTCGCTTTTGAATGGTGGCAAATGTTCTCATCATTGTATTAGTGTGCGTGTGCAAGGAGCTGCGATATGTAAAGTTTTCTATGTGTATTCTTAGTAAACTACAAGTATGTGATTTGCAGTGAGTGAGAAATAAAAAGAGAGAGGGTATGAAAGTAAAGTAACTGACTAAAAAGCTCATTAAGTGGAAATCTGTTGCATGTCTCTTTATAATTGTGGCACTTGACAGAGGGAGACAGCTGGATATCATTTGTTGGCCCATCAATAGTTAAACAATTTTCAAGTTCCGTTCAGTGCTTTGTCAGTTTGTTGCATTTCCGTTCTAAGTTCTACGTGCATGACAGACACTCCCCACACGTCCGCTGCGTTTGGTTCCGCCACTTTGATTGCCTGCTTGGTCATTGAAGGCCAATGGCTTTGGGCAAGAACAACAACAAAAACAACGTCAACAGGTCTGCTGCCCACCTGCAAGCAAAGCACAGTGTGATAAATCATAGTTTATCTTGTAATAATTGATATATCTTTAAAATTGGCAGAATAATTTGCCCACTGTGCCAAGGCGAGAATACTGCATTCAATATAAATAATGCTATAATCAAGTTGCTGATAATTGACTGAAAGCATCAGAGAAGGAAAAGGTTAAGATCGGGCCAAATTTGTTAGTGGGAATAAAGTGGCTAAGCGTTTCACAGTCAGTTAAGCTACACGTGAAATTCAATTTATTTTCTTGACTGTTGCGAATTTTGAAAGTTTCTAGAAAGCTGAGAATTGTCTTCATTTTAAATTTACTATAATTCAAGCGTAAAAAAATAGCAAAAAGAAAAAAAACGAACTTCAAAGCGACATCCGAATGAGCCCGTTGCCAGTCCCGAGCTTAAGGGGTATGCTTTAGTCGGGTATCCACAAACAGCCTATCCTACTTTTTCGCTTCTATTAATTCAATTAAATTCTGTTGCTTTCAAATTCATAGAACATTATTCTATTGCTTTTTTGAAAGTTTTTTTTCCAAATTAATCAATTTAAGGCGTAATCAAAGCATTTGCGTGATTTGCAAAAATTATGGACAGGCCAAAAAGAAAACAAAAGGAATGGAAAATAGAAAAAACAACTTGCACACATTTCTAAAGTTTTGCTTTTGGCCGCCTTCGGGTGAACCAAATTGAAACTACTTGAAGCTTGAGAAATGCTGGGAGCATTTTGCTTCATGGCAATCAGATAAAAATAATCACAAAAAGAAACAATTTCAATGGGGTAAAATTCGTAAAGTAGGTAAAAAGCCTCAAGAGGCAGCGAAAAATTGTCAAAATGTAACAATAAATGTTACAAAATAACAATAATAATAAATATAAAAATTCAAATAAATTATAAAAATCAACCATGAAATGTTAAATAACTCGATGAGATGAATCAATTTTCAGACTTGAAAAGACCTTTTGGCCTGAAACATTTGTTGTTAACGACTTCTTGGCGAAAATTTCAGTTAGTTTCATTTAATTACCCAAGAAACAAATCGACAGCAGCAACAGACGCGTTAAACAACAATTGAAATTGATTGTGCGTAAAGAGGCAGCAACAACAACAACAAAAGAGGCCACACCCACAACGCCCCCCACTGGGGAATCTTAACAAAAGGGCTGTGCGAACAGTTGGCCATTAGAGCGCCATTTAAAATTACATTTGCCCCTTCTACAGCTCTCTCCAAAAATGGTTAACAATGCGAGGGTCCACTGTGGTTCACTGTCAATGCAATCGCCATGAAATGGAACGCGACACGGGCATAAATATAAATGTTGTGTGCTGAAATTGTACTTACTTGTTGCAACATCATCAGCAGCACCTTGCAACATCCTCAGTCCAGAAGAAGATTGACAATGACGTTGATGTGATGTTGCTGTTGATGAGACGATCAACAAAGCGTTTCCTAATGAAGGTCAAATGTGGTGACAAAAAGCAAAGCAACGTTCAGCTCCGTCTCCGGTTGGGACAGTTGTCAGACGGATTTGATGCCCTGTAACCATAATATTGGTCAAAACGGGCATAATACACGGCAGAAAATGAGAAATATTATTATAATTAATAACTTTGAGACCTCAGCATGGACATTTAAGCTTTGGATCGACTATATTTTATATTATTTTCTAAATCTTAGTATAAAATTATTCTTTTTTTTTACACTAAATATCTTAAATATAGTTTAGTTAATTGCTGTTAATAGGGTATCTGCCAGTCGATCATTTGGGGCCAGACGATTTATTGTTTATATTGTTGCTCTTTGGCGGATATTGAAATGCGTTCCACTTCGCAGCGCGTGCATTTCAGTTATTCGCGCCCAGCATTTGTATCTGTATCCAGCAGATGCACACCACACACACACACACACACTCACACACTCACACATGTGAGTTAAAGCTGCAAAGTGATCCACTAATAGCGGCAATTTAATAAAAATGCGACAATCGACGGACAACACGTCGTATGAGTAACCTAATTTCAATTATCCACATAAAAAGATCCACACACGATCCACACGATAAACGGAAGCCAAATAAAAACAACGACGTGCAGCAGATTTCCGTCATGAAAAACCAAGAGATTGTGTTGTGGAAATGAAATGAAATTCCTATGCAAAATAATAATAAAGATAATAATAATAATTATGCTCAGTAATAAACAAAAACAAAACGAAGTTTTGAGTTAGCTGTCGATTGCAAAATACCGGACAACAATTGAAGATTTAAGTTTATTAATTGTTGTTGTCATTTTTTGATGTTGTTGCTGTGCGCACTCATGTGAGAAAGTTGTGCCAAATGCAGATTTTTGCCTTAATGATAATGTACCAATGATATCGCAACACTGTTCATTTTTTTAATTTTTTTTTTACCTTTTTTTCTACTTGAAAGAAAAATTTAGCTTCACTTGTTGTTAGTTGTTTGTATTTGTTGTGGGCGTTGCGAATGTCATTTTGTGGGCGGTTTTACTTTTTTAATTTGAGTGTACATAATTGTAATGACATCAATTTGTCGAGTGGTTGGTCAAGCCAAAAAACAATTTGTGTGGCATTTAAAGTTTCCTTACCTTGAAATTACATAGGCCCCAAGTCGGGGGCACAGTGGAAAAATAAGCTATCTTGCTTAAAATATTATGAAAATAATAGAATTCTTATAGTTTTTGTTTAAAAGTTCAGAATTTCTTTAAAAATTAAACAAACTATAGATGTGGGGTTTTTTTTAAACAAAAAGTTAAATGAGACAAACTTTTTACCAAAAAAAATTGGTTGAGAATATTGACTTTTTGGACTTTCAAAGAGCACAACTTTAATAAAACTCACCCGATTTCCATGAGGAATGTCTTATTTCTCATAATATTAACCCTACTTTTAGTTTGCATTTAAATTTTTTGATTCTGAGACAAAAATTTTTTTTTCGAAAATTCTCGATTTTTACAGTGTTACCCCTTTAAATTTTTTGAAAATTTTCAAAAATTTTAAATTTAAAATTTATGCTTTTTATTGACTCCAGGTGATAAAATTAGGGTAAAAAAGTAGTTTTGGGCGAATTTCCACCTTTTTTCTTTAAAATCTGAGCTAAAAACTGCAATATTGTCTCTGTACATAGTACATGGTACTCTTATGATTTGAATAGATTTGACAAGTCTTGATGGATTTTCAAAAGGAATGCCATAGTCGAGTGTGCTCGACATACCAAATTTGAAGTCTTCAGCTCTTATAGTCTCTGAGATCCTTTGACTCAAACAGACGGACAGACATATGGACATGGCTCAATCAATGATCAAGAATATATATACTTTATAGGGTCGGAGAAGCTTCCTTCTGCCTGTTACATACATTTCACAAAACCATTATATCCTTTTTGACCATTTTCAATGGGCACAGGGTATAAAAATAAAGAATGCTTTATTTAGATAAAATAGCATATTTGACATTTGAAAATGAATGTTAATATAAGCTTATCTAGCTTTTTTCCACTGTACCAGGAAAGCGTCGACTTTAATTGGATTGTTTTTTGTGCTCGAAGCAGAGCAAATGGATTCGGTTTGCAAAACTGATACAGTTTTAACAATGGCATTAGATGTGCCTCACATTTAACTCGCATTTGTCGGTTGTGCAATTAACAGATCTTGCATCACGTTGCCAACGAAACAAGTAATTAGTTTTATAGCTCTTCAACTGAATTTATATCTAAATTAGACAGATAGGGCAACTGCTGCAACGGGGAATTTCCTGCTGGTTTTAAAATGTATCTGACGACAACTTCAGCAACTTAATTAGCTCCCACTTTTACCTTCACACAAGTTTTTTTTAAGTCGAATATTCTTGATTTTAGTTAGTAATATTTTTGATCAGTGTACATATTGTTGAAACATTTTTACTTCATTACATATACCAGCAGTGGTCTGCAAGGGTATTAAATTTGTGTTTGTTTTCTTATTTCTTGCATATACATACTTGCATACACATACATCCATATGTATGTATGTAGACACCCTCTGACATCCGCTTTTAGATACTCTCTCTTTCTCTCTCTGTCTCTCTAGCTTTGTGGCGTTTCTTTCTGCGTATTTTATGCATAACTTCTAGTCCAAAACAATTAAAATAACAAGCTGGTAATGGAACTGCATCTGTGTCTTCTCTTCTGGCCTGGGAAACTTCGCTTCTCTTTTATTTTCATAACGTTTCCATATGTGGAAAACCTTTAGCTGCACTTGTTGCCGCTGTTGTTGTACTAGAATTACTGGAGCATGCAACTGTTTGTTGTTGTTGTTGTTGTTGTTGTTAAGTCTGATTTAAAATGCAGATTTCCTTTGCCAAGTGGAAACTGGCAAGTTTGCCGAGATTTCATTACGTTACACTATTTAAAAAAGCGCATTGATGGGCTAGGAACTCGGAACTGCAACAACCAAGTGCTGTTGTTGTTGTTATTACTACTGTTGTTGTTGTTCTTGTTGTTGCAATTGACATTTGTTGGCATGCAGGCACAAAATTAGCATGCCAAAGCCATTTTGCAATGAGGTCGACATCTCCATCTGTTTATGCGAATTGTAACGTGCATTTTAATTAGATTTTGATGCAGAACATAATATATTAATAATAGTAGTGGAAAAGGGAAGGGATTTTTATGTAGATTGGATTACAAACATTTTAGTTGCAAATGCGAGCATGTTATTTAATGATAGATAACCCAACACACAATGTTTGTGAAATGGATTTATAAAGCGTCACACGAGCTGAATATGTAATTTGTGGGATGGGGCACAGTTATTAGCATAATAATAATGTGCAACTGTGCAACATCGTATAACATTCAACAGCGTCGTGTTTTAATTAAAATGCAAAACTAAAAATAATACAAAATACATCATATGCATTACATATTAGAATTAACCATGACTGTAAATTTCCAACAGAGTTTATTTTATTAGCCCTTAATTTTTAATTATGACAAGCAATTATTAATAGTGTCTTATAAAGTACTCATAAAAAGATAAAAGTTGACTGTTTTGGAGCTTCACAAACAAGTATTTTCATATAATTTAAAAATTAATTAAATTGTTATATTTCAACTTAATTAGGTCTTCACTTATGGATTTTTCTCTGAAGTGCCGCATTTACTAATTTGCTAATGCACTTTAACGTAAACTTGATCATAGCCAATATCCATTTGATGAAACTAAATGAAAACATTAATTATCAAGCGTTAAAATTGAACTAAATTGAGTTTGGCCTTGTCCATGTTTAATACACAAAGTGGGCGTGTTACCCCGTTGACCACAAAACCCAGCCACAAATGGTAAACATTGTTATTATGGCCAAGTCAACAACTTGGATAAGTTAAAATCCAATTAATGGGTATCTATTTGAACTGCACTGATTATTTTAATTAAAATAAAAGGTATTTTCAGCTTTAGTAATAAAATTTAAGTTATAATAATAATTTAAAAATAACCAGCAAGGAATTTTGATGATAGGTCGATTCTTTCTTTTAATTAGACAAAGGAAAGTGAGCAGCAATAAGCTAATTATAGTTTTAGATGTGTAGATTAAAATGCGGGTCAAATGGGTTGGAATCTAGTTAGACTTAGTTTGACTGGACAGTGATTACTTTTCTGTAAGAGCATTTCGTTGTTTTCTTTTTCTATTGTGGGTCAAAGTCTTTGAAAAAATGACGTTATAAAAGAAAAAGTAAACCATGGACATAAACGCCAAAAAATGTTGTAGCTTGAAAACAAAACAAAATAAAAACTTAAAAAAAACGAAGCAGATATAATATGGTGCATAACTGACAAACGGGTTCTGCCAGTCGGATAACAACAACATAAACATAACATATAACATAAACTATAACTAAAACTAATAACAAAGCTGCGCTTGAATAAATGTTGAAAATTTTAAGTATACCAGAAATTTATTGCAAGCATTTTTTAATGTAGTGTGAAATAAAAAATGTGTTGGAATTAAATGAAATTAAATAAAACTGAAAAGCTGAAAAGTGCATGAAGAAAAGCGGTTGCTTTGGCACTACAAATAGTGGAAATGGGAAAAAACATTGTAATGCAATTTCTCTAATTAATTGTACACAAGTTGTTTGAAAATTCGCTTTAGTTTCGATTTAGTTAACATTTGATTTATTTAGTATTAGTTATTTTCCGCTTTTGGGCTTCGGCAAACCGCAATTGCAATTGAAAGCCGTGTTGCAATGTTGCAAGTGCCACCCAGGGACTGGTCAATTGTGGATTGCCAATTGGCAATTGGCGACATATAACAACATTTTTGAGATGGCAAAACTCAAGCTAATTTAACGCGCATTTTTCTATTCATTTTCTTAATCTGTTCACAACATTTGCAGGATGCCGCACCCAACAACAACAACAAGTGCAACCAGAGCTGCCACTACAACTTGGCACAGCATCAACCGCAGCAACGACAACAACTGCAGCAACAACAACAACAATCACCACATGAGCCGTCGTTAAATGTCGAGGCTGTCATATTGCAAAATCAGGTGGACACATTGCATTGGCAATTGAAACAGGTGAGTGCAACAACAACAACAACCACAACAAAAACAAAAGACTTAAGACACTAACTTTGTCGAAACCAGGGATCGCATAAAAAGCGTTGTTATTACCAACAAAATTCTTTAATGCCTTTTTTTAATTCTAAATATAGAACATTATAATTAAGCAATATTTCAATTACAGTTATTATTAAGATATATTATTTAATATAAAAAAAAAACAGAATTCAAAAGAATTAATTTTGATTTAAATTAATAAGCTTAGGAAATAGTTGAATATTGAATTTTTAATCGTTTCAGTCCCTGGCTTAAACAAAAGACTTAAGACACAAACCCGGCAAAGACATGTAGACTGCAGACTGTAGATGAAAACGTGACTTGAAGCCTCTCACTTTAAGTTGTTAAGCCAGCACAGTTCCCCCGCAATTCCTCCTCCTCTTCCTCTTTGTTGTCGTAGCAGCAGCTGCTCCAAATACCTTCAACTTCAACCTGTTCCCTTGACTTGTCTTTGTATCAACCATCTCTTATTTCTGCCATTCTTGGCAGCTTGGCAGTCTGTGTTCTCACGCCTAATACACTCATAATTACCACTCAATGCTTGAGAGAGAGGGAGAGAGAGACATCCCACCTCCCTCACTCTCTCATCACCCCTTTCCTGACTTTCAGCGCCATGTTAAGTGGCCTTTGTTGTTTCTTGTTGTTGTTGTTATCTATAGTGTAGTAGCATTTCCTTGATTTGTTTTTTCTTACTTCTTTATTTCCATTCTTTTCTTGTCTTTCCTTTTCTTTTGTATTATAATACGTTCTGTTTTGCTCAGCTTTTCCCGGCTGTCTGCTGGACAGACTTTCGGACTGTCTGACTTCCACAATTAGGCGGCACATTCTTTTTAACGCTTAATTATAGAGCCCGGTGGTCGTCAAGTTGTCAGCTCACCTCCATTTCATTTTATTCCATTCTGTTCTGTTCTGTTCTGTTCTGGCCATCATCCTATTGTCTTTTGGCTTTGACCATTTCCTTTATGGCTGAAAAGTTGGCGGCATTAATTTTATATTTCCTCATTCAGTTTGTTTTATTGAATACTGACATGGTTGAGATTACGAGCAAAGAATTCAGATATCTTAAAATATTTTTGTAAGAACTTAAAAGGGCATAGACATAATAAAACTAAATTATAACAGAATCAAAATAAAGATTACAAATATTTGTATTTGAACTTTGCTAAGTTTGTTCTTTACAATTATTATTTTTTTCGAAACTATAATGTCCTTATTAAATTTGAGCTTTCTTTGACTTCCTATTGACAATAGTTTTGTGTTAATATTTTTTAATTATTCTTAGTATATTTCCTCACAAAAATTATTCAAGTTTTCTTCATGATAGAGTTGAAAATTTCTAAGAAACAGTTATTCCATAATCTCAATTGCGTAATTCCGACAATCGAATTGATTTGCTCAAATTGGAAACATAACATTTACAAAAGATATTTAGGCCATTTTCTTAACACTGTTTAAGCAGCAACTAACCTGGTTAAGACTTGAGCGCGTCTTGTGCTCAATATGTTGACTACTTTTTTCATCTAGCCGTTTTTCAATTTTCAAACCATATTTGAACCACGATGACCTTCAACTTTCTCAATGCTGTTTACACACATTGCAACACTTTCAATCAACACGAGTTGAGTTTAGATTCTATAATTCATCAGTTGCAACAACAACTGACAATGAGGAAAAATATATACGCTTTCATTTCGATTTAATGCGCTTTTAAATGCGTCTCAATGAAGTTGTCGGTTTGTTGATGCTGTGGAAAGCCATAGTTAAGGTGGCGGAAAATTGCACTATAATCAGTGATAAATATTTTCCATTTCCATTTTACTTTGGTCCGTGTCGATAGACGTCTATAGTGTGAGCTTATACAGCTTGAAATCAGTGCTGACAATTTTGCAGAAGCAAAAAAAGCTATTTTTAGCCCGATTTGACGTGAAAAAAGCTGTTCTGGCAACACTGCTTGGAATGCTGGCGGAAAACTTGGCTGAAGGCAACAAAAAACTGGGTTATAATGCAACCAAAGGCGGTCAGCAGCAGCAACTGCAACCGGCGAAAAAAAAAAACTTTATTAAACTGCAAACAAATCACGGATGAAGTGTGGGCCGAAGACAAGAGTCGAGATTTGAGATTTGAGACTTGAGACTTGAGAATCGCCATTTGAGACTTGGGTTTCAATCCCAAAGCCAGTTTGATTGATGGCGTCGATTGATTGTCAGAGGAAGGAACCTTAATCTACCAACATAATGTAGACAGACACATAGACAGACTGGCATCGATATAGATGGTTTTTTAATGAACCAAATTTTAAAGTTGACCAAAAGAGTTTGGGAGTAAGGACAGGAAGTGAAAAAGTTGCCACATTGAAGCAATTTGCTTGTCAAATGCAACTTGATTGTCCACTATGGAATTAATCAAGGCGCAACAATTAATAAATTAAAACCAAACTAAGAAATTAAAAGTGAGTCGAGTGATACCTGTGATAGCCCCTGTACTTATTCTTTAAAAAACAAAATGTTATGAGTATATTGCTGGTACTATTTTAAGAATATTTCTGAATTCTTAATAAAATATTGATTGCAGCTTTTCCTAGAAACATCAATAACAACAACAACATTTCCACATAAATGCCGCAAAATATAAATACACAAAAATACAAAATCAATAAATAGCAGGCGGGACTCCCGTAACTCGCATCTTCAATCCAATAAACACGCAGTAGGAAAATGTTAAGTTTAAACGGCAGCTGCTGCAAGCCAAACGGAAAAACGAACACAACAGCCACACTAACAACAAGAAACATTAACAACAATTTGAAACACCACAGAAACCAACAACAATTGCAATAACAACAACGACAAGTCTTACGTAATCAGCAGACTGGCCAAAACGGCTAAAATACACATCGTTGCTGCCAAATTGCAATTGCCAACTTTTTTCTCTCTCTTATTTTCTTGGCCCGACTTGGGCGTCGTGTGAAACTCTTTTGGGCCGAATTTGGTTGCGATGTGGGCGTGGAAACGTGTTCAGATTGGTCAGGTGGCATCTTAACACTTTGATTTGCCAAATTGGTAAATTGGCAACGTTGCCTGTTAATTAGACAGTCAAATTATGGCCAACCCAATGGCCTAAAGACTGTAGTTTTGGCTTGACCATTTTCAATGGGCAAAGTAGTAAAAACTACTTTTGCACTAATTTTCGGTTAGTTTCTTTAAGATTTATACCAAGAACTGCAAAATGTTCACTTATTTATTGTATTTACATGGGATTCTTTTAATTTGAATGGATTTGTCAAATCTTGATAGATTTTGAAAAGGGATGTTTTTTTGACCATTTTATTATACAAATATTGATTTGGTATCAAAATTGGACGATTTTGAAAAATTCATTTTTTTAGGAAATTTTACATAGTTACCCCTTTACATTTTTCGAAAATTTTCAAAAATTGTAAATCTTAAATTTATGCTATAAATCGACTCCAGGTGATAAAATTAGGGTAAAAACGTACTTTTGCGCTAATTTTCGGTTAGTTTCTTTAAGATTTATACCAAAAACTGTAAAATGTTCA
Source organism: Drosophila rellima (assembly GCA_035043635.1). Lineage (NCBI taxonomy): Eukaryota > Metazoa > Arthropoda > Insecta > Diptera > Drosophilidae > Drosophila > Drosophila rellima. The sequence goes on from JAWNMV010000529.1 coordinate 498,021, forward strand.
CTTATTTATTGTATTTAGTACATGGGATTCTTTTAATTTGAATGGATTTGTCAAATCTTGATAGATTTTGAAAAGGGATGTTTTTTTGACCATTTTATTATACAAATATTGATTTGGTATCAAAATTTGACGATTTTGAAAAATTCATTTTTTTTAGGAAATTTTACATAGTTACCCCTTTACATTTTTCGAAAATTTTCAAAAATTGTAAATCTTAAATTTATGCTATAAATCGACTCCAGGTGATAAAATTAGGGTAAAAACGTACTTTTGCGCTAATTTTCGGTTAGTTTCTTTAAGATTTATACCAAAAACTGTAAAATGTTCACTTATTTATTGTATTTAGTACATGGGATTCTTTTAATTTGAATGGATTTGTCAAATCTTGATAGATTTTGAAAAGGGATGTTTTTTTGACCATTTTATTATACAAATATTGATTTGGTATCAAAATTTGACGATTTTGAAAAATTCATTTTTTTTAGGAAATTTTACATAGTTACCCCTTTACATTTTTCGAAAATTTTCAAAAATTTTAAATCTTAAATTTATGCTTTAAATCGACTCCAGGTGATAAAATTAGGGTAAAAAAGTCCGTTGGCACTAATTTTCGGTTAGTTTCTTTAAGATTTATGCCAAGAACTGAAAAATGTTCCCTTATTTACATGGTGTTCTTTAAACTTGAATGGATTCATCAAGACTTGATAGATTTTTAAAAGAGATGTTTTTTGACCATTTTAATTACAAATATTGATTTGGTATCAAAATTGCCGCATAGCCGCACTAGATTTAGACTAATTGTGCGTTATACATCTATATTATCTAGTGAACCGAAAGATTTAAACCAAACTCCCAATCTGTGAGTTTAGTTAAGTTATCTCTTAAAACAGCAACAAATGGGATTTTGGGATTTGGTATTTTACATATTGTGATTCAGTGAAAGTTGTTATTGGAGAGAGTGAGAGCGAGGGATCGCTGACTGCTCCAATAAGTCGATCAATAGATAGAAAATGACAAAATTAACATAATATATCAATAGATAATAGATTCATATCACAAATGATTTCCATCAGAGGTTATTGTGGCATTCAATGACCTTGCAACGTGGCTCGAATGCAGGTGAAATGCGAAGAAAAACTACAGCATAATCGAAGACTTTATTAATACTCTTAAACATAGATATATTATGTTGGCAAAGTGGGGAAGAGATTCACAAAATAATCGTAGACTGAGTCCGAGTCTGAGTTATTAGAGCAGCGAGAAACAGTTAAAAAAATGAAAACAAACTAAAATAAATTCAAGGCATTCCACAACAAGACTAAACAAGTTACCAACTTGGGGAATGTGCGAGAAAAGCGCATAAATTAGACATTTACAGAATCTTGATCCGAAAAAAACGGGGGCCGTAACGATTATAATTTTATAAACAGAAATTATAAAATCCAAATCATTGTGTTTTTTTTTAATTTAAATAAAAGTTGAAATGTAATTACTATTTATAATTTCTTCAACACCTTTCTATTGATATACATATCCCTAAGGACTATATGTTAAGAATCCGCTACAAACATACGTATTTCAAATTGAAGTTATTAAATGATTTTATGTCCCAGCAATAAAAAATATCTTTAATTTCTCAGACGGAAACGAATTGTGAAATGTATCGGGCTGTAATGGAGGAAGTTGCTCGCTTCTTTGAGCGATATCAACAGCAGCAGCAGCAGCAGCAACAACAACAACAGCAACAACAGCAGCAGCAACAACAACAGAATCGACAACAACAGTTGCAGTTGAACCGTCATAGTCTGGGCGGAGGAGTTGGAGAACAAATCTCCCGCTCAAAGAGTCTACATCATGTGCAGGGAGTGCAAAATGATCCCAATGGATACACGGAGAATCCAACTGGCATCTCGTCCAGTTCTTCAAACACCTCATCCTCCTATCTGCGTGCAAGAAGCAGCACCAATTTGATGCTGAATAAGTCCATGGTGACGATGAACGAGGACCACAACTACGAGAGCATTGCTCCAGCTGGCAGCTACAGTGCCTTCAAGGATTTCACATGGTAAGTAGATGGATTTATGGAAGAGGAGTTTTAAAAAATCAAATAATTAAAAAGAAGTACACATTTCAGATTCAAGACAAATGCATCTTGTTTAGAATAATTTATTATATGCAGATAACTTCATTCGTCGTTTACCTTTTTTTAACTCAACTCTTTCTATGATTTCAGGCGTCGTTCTCCCAAGAAGTTTGGCGGCTGCAAGGCGCGACTTTCTTCGCCGGAAGCGGCCGAGGAGAAGTTGAACCAGGAGGCATTTCGATTAGCTCGCACCATACGCAATCTGTTACACACATCGGAGCAGCAGCCGGATCTTACCCAGCCCAGGAATTCAATGGCAGGAGGTCATCAACATCTTAATCATCACCATCATCATAATTATCGCCTGTGCATGCCGCAAAAGACGAGCTCAGTGCTGACGCTGCACAATTCGAGCAGCCTGAATGATGCAATTGACGCTTCTCCCACTCTGCCACCTGTCAAATCCAACAAAAACCACAACTGCAACACCATCGCAACTCCCACCAGCACCACCGCCACTGCCACCGCCACTGTCACCGCCACTGTCACAGCTGAAATGCTCTTTCTGCGTGCCAACACGATGCGAGATTCGCGTCTCTCGCTTCGCAGCTCCACCGACAGCTCAGTGCATTCCACCATCTCATCCTCGTCGTCGTCCAAGATTGAAACCGACGAGGAAATCACGGCAATTACCACAGGTAACTGCTTTAGGTTTTTATAAACAAATTGATGCGTACAAAATAGTTTTATGATTTTTCATTTTAATTTATATTTTATTTATTTTATTTATGTATTTTGCAGGTAACAACAACAGCAGCAATAACAACAGCAACAGCAAATCGGCTGGCAACAACAACAACAATGGCTCCAGCACGGAGGATGAGAGCGGCTTCAGCTCCATCAGTTCCTTCCATGACGTCGGTTTGCCACTGAGTTCCACGCTTATCGGAGACAACAACAACAATAAGAACAACAACAATCGTCGCCTATCACTGTCAACGGAAAGTCGCAACTCCACGCTAAAGTCGACGTTGAATGTGGTGGGCGTGCCACTCCCACTCCCACTCCCACCACTGCAACAATTGCAACCACAGCAAATCACGGCCAACCAATCGCTGAGCTGCCAATCGGTATCGTTATCGCTATCGCCATCGCAATCGCCCGCAAAAACGTATCGCAATGCCAATCGTTATCAGCGATTTTCCACGCTTACCAATGAGGATGCAGCCGCTGTGCTGTGGGTTTAGGCCAAGACAGTAAACCCAATTGTGCATTCAGCGGCTCCTTTCACATAAGTTGTACACAGTATGTCAAGTAATGGCTTTGACAAAGAAAGAAAAGGCACGTATTTACTTTTTATTTTTGCTTCATTTTATGGTTCTTAGAACAATTGGAATAAATCGCAAAGTAAAACATACATACAGAAATAGTAAATAACGAAAAAGGGTTTCATATATAAATAATAATTAAATTCATTGGGTTTAATTGTTTATTTTTCCAAATGAAAAACAAATATTTGCCAATGCAATCAATTTCATTGTCAAAACAATTGATTGACATACTGTTTTTTAGTTTGTTTATTTTTCGCTAGTGCCTCCCTGTTTAGTTATTAGCTATGGCGAATTTCTTAAATATATTTACCATATTATTATTTTATTACAAGTATGCCTAATGATGGCCGCATTTTTACATTTAACGTTTTGTAAAGTTTTTAAGCTAAGTTTTGCAGTATTTATATTTAATTTTGCAGCTCTATAAAAATAAATCTACAAACCGATGGGTACTCTTTTCAATCACATTGCCTTAGTGGCAACTGTCAAAAAAGTTATTTTTTATTTTTTTCATCGAATATCATTTGATTCCTTGTTAGAATTTCTAGTTTCGGCACGTTACGTTTCGCTCAAAACTTTTCGGTATTTTCCGCAATATTCCGGCAAACGCACTCAACGCTACATACTTATATCGCGGATTATCTTAACCAACAAGAGGTTCTCAAGTGCAAGTGTGCAATTAACTTAAGAATGGCCAGCGCACAGTTGCAAAACTTTGAGCCGTCGGTGTTTGAGCCAAATAAATTTTTGCAGAGTCGTCTCGAGTCACAATCGCCTACGTCGTCGTCGCCGTCGCCATCACCGTCTGCCCATGATGATAAGCTGGAACTGCAGGGGGATCGGGAACGGAATCAGGATCAGGAGCTAGAAGCTAATGTGCCTGACGAACCGAATGAGCAAACCTATAAGATCGAATATAAGCATCCTCTGGAGCACGTCTGGACGCTGTGGTATCTCGAGAACGATCGCACCAAGCACTGGAAGGATATGCTCAATGAAATAACACAGATTGACAGCATCGAAACGTTCTGGAGGTAAATGTTCAATTATTTTAATTAATATATAAAATTATTTTTGACCAATTTGAAACTAAATTTTTGCAGTTTATACTATACAATCAAAACACCATCGGAGCTCAAGATAGGCAGCGATTACTATATGTTCAAACAGGGCATTCAGTAAGTTACAGATTTATTCGAAATTTCTGTGAATATTATACTTCCTTTTTTTAACACAGGCCCATGTGGGAAGATGAGGCGAATATTAAAGGCGGTCGCTGGCTTTTTACTGTTGGCAAGAGCTCCAAGGATGCACTCGATCGCATTTGGTTGGATATCCTGCTTATGATGGTGGGCGAGTCCTTTGAATATGCCAGTGAAATCTGTGGTGCTGTAGTCAATATACGCGCCAAAAGCAATAAAATTTGTGAGTTCCATCGGAATTATAATCTTTATCCTGATTATTATTTATATCTTAATCTCTTTCACAGCTGTCTGGACAGCGAATGGCACAAATGAGCTGGCCGTTTTAGAGATTGGCTTCAAGCTAAAGACTTTGTTGCACCTGCAATCTCACAATCTGCAGTATCAACTGCATTCGGATGCCATGTCGAAAATTAATTCGGGAGTTCGATCTGTATATAGTCTATAAGGGATTTGTCTATTTTTTTTATTATTATTTTACAGATTAGTGTGTGCAGCAGATTGAGACTGGCGTAATATGCTCATGTCGTATAAATCACATATGCATGTAGTATATGAAATTTTTTTATATCGGGACCCAAATTGTATATTGAAATTCCAGCAAATTCAGGCAACAAAATTGGGGTTCATCAGCTATACCAACAATAAAGCATTCTTAAACCCTGTGACATTTTTTTTAAATGCATTTGTTATTCAGGGAATGGTAACCAATTATCTCATGTCTTTTGTAATTAAAATTAGCAAAAAATAATTCAATAAGTAATAGTTTTATATTAAAATATTGTACATATAATATTGTACATTATTCATATATCCGAAGATAAGCATAGTACGTATATATCAATGTTACTCTTAAGGCTAAGATTTTAAGAATAAAAAATTTTGAAATTGATCGGCGTTTTTTTTTTGTAACTGAAATGTATTTATTTTCAGATGGCGCGTTAAAAAGAAATAAACAAACATACAGAACAAACAGCGCACTGCAACTGGAGTTTCATAAATTTTAATGTTGGAGCTAAAGTTAATATTAAAGTAAATAATTATGTTATGTTAATATTAATGTTAACGTACTGTAAATGTTATGTTAATGTAATGTTATGTTAATGTTATGTTAATGTTATGTTAATGTTATGTTAATGTTATGTTAATGTTATGTTAATGTTATGTTAATGTTATGTTAATGTTATGTTAATGTTATGTTAATGTTATGTTATGTTATGTTAATGTTAGATGTTATGTATGTATGTATGTAAATATGTATGTAAGTATGTATGTATGTATGTATGTATGCAATTTTTAAATTTGGTTGCTTGCTGCTCATTTCTGTTCGCCTGGTACTATTTCTACCAGGCAAACAGAAATGAGCAGAAAGCAACCAAATTAAAAATTTTTGTATAATAAAAAATTCTCGTGCATACTTTCAGGCAGCTTTGTAAAATGTTGCGTGCTCAAAGTACAGCATACTTTTGTGCGGAAACTTAAAAGAACGAATACGTTATTTTTTATGTAATTTGAAATTATTTTTGTAGCATAAAGAAAAATAAAAACGCAGTTGGTTGAATGTTTTGTATTGTGGTTCGTATATTTAAGATTATCATACTCAGTTACGATTAAATTGTTTGGCTGTTTTCGCCTATCTCAAATGAAATCTTTGAGTATTACATTAATCGTTAAATAATTTTTAAAAATTTACTCAGTAAACATTCACAGCTTTTGTGCAAAAGTGGCGGACAAGCCGAGAAGAACATGAAATCGAACCGAAATGATTCGAATCGATCGATCGAGCAACCGATTGAACGCATTCAGTGTGTGAATGAGATTTCAAGTCACTAATACAATTAGTTACATTATACGAATATACATTGAACATATTAATAAAGATCGATAATATATAGTATATAGATAAGGTTTAAGTTTTAGCGTATAATAGAGAACTATTTACAATTAAAATTAGACTTGACTTGGGGAAAAACATAAATCAATTTGAAATCGAGCACAAACGCTTCAACATTTGCGAAAAAAACTTAAAAATTTCTAACTTATGAGCTAGGGATGTGGATGTGATTTTGGACGAGTGAGTTATGTGAGATTACGAATTTGAGAAAATAGTTATGTTGAGCGTATTTGAAACATATTTTAAGCGAGTTTCTTGTGCGTGTGCACAAAAAGAGACAGTTCAAATGGAATATTCTAATTTGAGTTGAGGTTCCAAATTTGTCTGGCTAAATTCGACCCACAAGCGCCTTGTTCTTGCGCGTGGGTTGCACGGAAAGCGGTGGCACCACCAACAGCTCGGACTGCGTGGATGGAGAGCTGCTGCGCATGCTCGAACAATCCTCATCAGCAACTTCCTGTGAATATATATAAGACAAGTTAGACAATCTACACAAGTTATAATAATAATAATCAGACTCACATTAATGTTGGTGCAGCTGGCCAGGCGCATCTGTGCCAGCTGCGAGGCTGGTGTCAAGGAGTTGGTGCTTCCAAATGGCGATGTCATCATCGTGGAAACTGCACGCTTTAGCTTATTGGGTGTTTTATTAAAGGAAAAGGCGCGTCCCACCTGAGAAAATGTAACAAAGAGTGTTTACATATCTTATTTAAAAATGATCAAATGTTGATTAAAATTACCTTTAAACGTGTTTTGGCAGCCAGTTTGAAAGCTTTGCTCAATGTGCTGACATTTACATCGCTGATGTCCACCTCCAGTTCGAGTGAAGTGCGGCTCAGCAGCATTTTGTCCTGCAGCACATTAAGAAAATAAATTTAATATATATAAAATTTTAAATTTAGTATGAATTTATAATAAATGCATTGAATTTAATGCTGGTTTGTTAACTAAATATATAATAAATAATTAATTACAAAAAAAGGTGATTCAACTCACCGCATCTGTGCGACAGGTGTGAGCTGCAATTTGCATGCAAAGCTTTTTCAGGTAGACCAGCTTATCGGTTTCCTCGTCAATAATGCCGAAGGTGTATAGCTTCTCCTTATCACCACGCTGCAATAGACCAAATGCCCGCGGACTATCGGTGATATCAATGACAAACCGTATCGTGTTCAGGGATATCAGTTTAATGTGCTTATGCGTCTTGGCCGTGCTGGGCGATTTGGCCGTGTTAAAGCCACGTGATCGTCGCTTACACAACTCGATGGAATCGGAGAATAAATAGAGCAATAAACTATCGCCACGTCCACTTAATGAATCTGACAGTTCGTTGACTTCGCATTTGGAGATGAAGCTGCGATTGGAGCTAACCAAATGGGCGGGACAGCCGTCGATATCGTTGAATATATCAAAGATGGCCATGCGAGACTCCGTGCGGCGTTTATCCTCGTTAATGTGCAGTGTCACCTGCTTAATGGCCTTCAATGCGTCCTCGAGACGGGCATGATCCACATTGCTGCTGCCCGTGTGCTTCAATATATCGTTGAGGAGCAGACTTATGCTCGGCAATCGTTGGACGGGTCGAATCATCAGATCCTGCAGACTCTGGCGACCACATTCGGGTTTCGTCTGGTTGATCTTGAGGAAGGCGTGGAAGCGGGGATATTCACGATCACAGTACAGCAGTTGTTCCTTCATTTGCTCATAGAAATTAACATAGGGCGGATAGGCTTTAATCAGTTCATCCCGATGCTGTATTATTATATCCCCAATCAGGCAATCTTCTCGCCAATTGGCGTGCAGTTTCCTTAAATGCTCCAACATGCTCTGATGCACTTCGTGGATCGGCAGAAAGTTGCCAAATATCGATTTTATCTCCGATTTATTCAACAGAGGATCATTCGTCTCTGCCAGTTCCTCCAATTTGTTCTTAAACAGCTACAGAAAGGGTTGAAAATGGGAAATAGATTAGCAAAGATTCACCATAGATTTCTTTCAGCTACTTACATTCAATATCGTATCCAGTATGCCCACATAGTTGGACTCTGTGGTAAAGAAGTCCATAAAGTGATTGAAACGCATGGATTTCTTGGTGGGCGTCGCCTCACTGATTTCCGGCTCCACATGCAGCAGCTTATCATTCTCCAGCTTATCGGGACTGGTGGTGCAATCAAAGAAGCTGTTGGAAACGGACAACAGACCAGCATCGGACACCGAGGAGCGCCTTTTGCCGGATCCCAACGGAGTGCCCTCCAATTGAATGCGCTGTGAGAAACGCTTCCGTTTCCGCTTGTTGAAACTAATGGGCAGCGAATCGCGACGATCTGTGCTGGGTGTATTCGTAATGCTATCCAAATACTGCATGGAATTTAATATTAGTTTAACAAACAAATAATGTAATTTAAATATAACCATCCTTACATCGCCAAATAGATAATCCATCTCGTTGGCATAGCCATTCTGGATTGTGTACCAGAACCAGTCCGATTTCAGAATGTGCGTATTATGGTTCTTTGGCTCCGGCTTCGAGACAGTCGCGTGCTCATCGACAACCTGATGGAATGGAACATTTCAAAGTTAAATTCAATTATTGAAATAATTCAAATATTTGCAAATCTTAAATGTGAAATAAAAATGTTTTGTTTGTTGCCCAAAATGCATTCTCATACATAAGTCAAGCGTCTAAAAAACTAAATCTATTGTACAGTTCACAAAACGCAGCAACAGCAGCACAATAAATCATTAATATAATAAATTCTTAAAATGCACAAAAAGGCCAAACAAAACATTTTTATTGCACATTTTTTTGGCAACACTTTGAAACGGCATAAAAATTGCAAGCGAAACGTAAATGAACAAATAAATAACAAAGTGAATAAGTAAATAAAAAAATTGTTTTACAAAAAATTCCTTTCCAACTCGTTGTAGTGAAACATTTGTGCAAATATTTGTTAGTTCATAGACAATTTGAAATTCTTTTAAGAAACAACTAAGCCTCAATTGCGTTTGAGATATGTGTGTATTATTGTTATAATTTATTCTTCTTAAATTTATTCACGCGGAACGTGTGCCGCCAAATGTTTATCAATATCTATTGTGCTGCTTTTTTGTATTATTATTTTGTTGTTGCGTGTGATCGGAAACCAAAATTATAGCATTAGTTTAGAAAAAGTATTTGATACAAAAAAAAAGATGTAGGGATAGAAGGCAATTACCGCACCCAAATTATGACTTAATCTACAACATAACCATTAACAATTAACATGTAAATGAAATTTTATGGCGATATAATGATTTGTTTGGTTTAAAAATGGACAAAATTCACAAGCAGTTGAAAACTTCATGAATAAACTGGCAGACAAAAGTAAAATTAGTTTTATAAACAGTTAGGCAAGTAATGATTTGACAAAGAAGTGGCACATATTATTATTAAGACTTTATTATTTAACCCCTTAAGTTGGGAATGACTTGCAAAATAAGATATGTGAATTTTTTTTGTAACTTTGTCAAAACAATTAATTGTGTAAGTGTATAAATAGCACAAAATGTTTCAATGCAATGGATAAAGAGCGCGAGAAGCAGATGATAAAAGCGAATGAAAGGGTCGAAGACGAGAGAAAAGAATTCGAGTTAGAATCCACAAACTTTTAATTTCAATTGGAATTTTAATTGCCTATGCGTCAAATTGTTGTGCAGTTTCAAAGCGTATCCCATGTGTAAATGTATCTTTGTATCTCTATCTGTATCTGTATCATTATCCTGTTGAATTTCAAGTACCATTTGCATGGGTTGTTCATCTGCTGCACTTTCAATTGGAATCGGAATTGCAATTTCTTTGTAGCTGTCGCGCCTCGACGGCGTCAACGTTGTCAACTTGGAATCTATGATGTCAATTACTTCCGACGACGATGAAGATGGCGAAGATGATGATGTTGCAATTGTTGCTTGTCTTGATGATGATGAGTTGACAGCAGCACAGCAGGCATTGTCATTGGCATTGGGATTATTGTTAGTTGGAAATGCAGCATTTAAACCACCTACACCACCACCACCCACCGTTCCAAAGAGACGTTTAGCGGTTTTCCTAGTGGCCGATGCACTGCCAGTTCCGGCAAAGCGTTGCAAAGGCGCCTTAGGCGTCTTGAATCCGCTGTCCAGCTGCTGTCCACATTCTGGAGTCGGAGTCGCCTCACGCTCCGCTCTGCGACTGCTGCTCCTGGTGATGCGTCCACAGATACTTCTCAGTTTCTCCTTGACCGGCTTTCTTATTGACTCATTCAAAGTGTTCGATATGCTGGAACATATCGAATCATCGGCCGTCTCGTCTCCCAGAAATGTGGATGCATCCGCGACAGCAATCGAGCTGCGTCGTGTGCGCAGTGTTTTTATAATTGGCGTTCGATCAGCCACAAAACTCATGGATCGTTTCAGAGTCCGCGTTATGGATCCTGTGCGTATCAGCTTTGGTTTCTTGGTGCTTGCGGGCAGAGCAAATGAGTCCACTGACATTAAAGAGACGCTATCGAAGCTGTCGCGTTTCCGCTTCAAGTCATTCTCCACATTGGACATCAAGTCATCCGTCTCCATGTCACATTCATTGATGGTCTCAATGGCCAGCAACTTTGTGGGCGCTTTCAAAATAGGCGAAAGACTCTCGGCGTGAGACTGAAAGTCTTGAGGGGATTGACTGCCATTTATTATGCTTGGTTCTTGCAGGAAATTGATTGATCTCTTGGGTGTGCTGGATTGTACATCCTCCGCCTCCCCCTCCTCATCCTCCTCATCTGCTGAATCGGACAGAGGCAATTCTTCTGGCTGTTCTTCGGGCATGTTTGCCGACTCCACAAACAGACGATCGTCAAAGTGTATATCATCCAGATCCTCCTCAATTGGAGTCTCTTTCTCTTGCCGTTGTTGTTGTTCCTCAGGATTGGTGGGTGTGTGGTTGTGGTTGTTGTTTGGGCTGCTTAGTGGGATTGATTTTGGGTTAGTGCTGTGGTTAGTATCAGTATCAGTGCTAGTGCTAGAGCTTGGAAAGACTGCGCCCGTATTGGGCATCACCTGTAAGATATATACACAATTATCAGCCATAAAACACAATACATGGATAAACAAAACAAAACAAAACAAATCCAAACATCACGATAACTGCATGCAATTCGATTTCTTATAAGAATTTACACAAATAATACTAAGAATACCCGAATTTGGAGACTATATTCGGTTTCCTTGGATTTTATTCTTAGTTTTTATTCTAATTTGTTATTGAAATTCTTATAAAAATATCTAGAATTCGTATGAGGTACCCAAGCAACACATTACAACTACTGTGAACCTCTGTAAAAACTGCCACAAATTAGTAATTAATTGTACTCACGACATGGGAGCACTCGGGATCTTCTAGTTCAGCACAGACGCCTCCATTCTCCAGGAGCACATCGACCATGTGCTGATGCTCCTCAGCCGGAAAGCCAAAGAAGCAGATCTTCTGACCCTCAAATGCCTTTAAGCGATGCACCTTCGTAAAGTTATCCTGAGTCGCCTCGAACTCCAGTGAATCCCTTGCCGACCAGGCGGCATAGACCCAAGCGGGTCGCACCACCGTCAACCGAAAGGTTTTCGCGTATCTACGGAGAGAAAATGGAAATATATGTGAATAAGATAATCATTTGTATAGTTAGTTAGTATTCAAAATAAAATAATGTAAAAGAAAATATAAAGTAATCAGTTATAAATTTACTTACTGATACTTTTCGCCGCCACTGTGATTGCATATCAAATGCGTGGTCTTTGTATTCAAATCCTTCTTGATGCAACCGCCCATGGAGTGAATGAGATTCACGAGTTTTGTCTGTGAATAAGTGAATATTTTAGAGAGTCCTTCTCGGTGGAGGTTTGTTGAGGTAACTACTACTCACCAGTTCATCCTTTTTGCGTATGCCAGTGAAGCAGGTGACGACTCCACGCATTGCATAGTTGTAAATGGGCCGAGTGTTCTGGCCGAGAGTCTGTTTCATCTCGGCGGCATACTTCAAAGCGGGTGGACCCAAAATGCTGCAGAGAGATGGAAAGAGAGAGAAGAAGAGAGTGAGAGGAGTTTAAATATTTGTGCGGCACACTTTTGGAATTATGCAAGGTTAAATAAAATCATATTTAGCTCTTTTAATGCCCCCAATTGACCTTGGCCACAGCTGATCCGTTAATCTGGCCATATTCCGACTATAAAGCGGTTTAAAGCACTACCAATCGTATTGTCGATCAACCGTGCGATCAGGCCATCCAACACTGACTGCAACTTAGCAAGCAGTTGAGATCGAGAGAGACACAGAAACAGAAACAGAGATACATTCATATAGATACAATATTTTTTTTATATTTCTTCTTTTTTTTTTTTATTACACACACGCGACACCAGGTGGCAATTGGTGTGCATGTAATGTAAACAACAATCAAAAGCAAGACGAAACCAACTGAACTTTGCCCCTCCCTCTTAATCTCTGTTTCCCTCTCTCTCTCTCTCTCTCTCTATAGTCTCGAGTCTCGACAGATCAATTTGTTTAAGGGCCTTTTGTTTATGTCTTGAGAGGCAGATGCTTATTACCAAGGGAGCGTCCAACTGGCCACGAACCGGAAGTTTTTATAAACAAATCAAATCAATCGAGCGAGCGAGCGGAAGTGGGAGGAAATGGGCTGAATGATGAAATGGGTTGACTACGACTTGCAGTTGTTGTATTTATCACATCTTTAAATGACGAGCACTGCAACAATATTGCAAATTAATTTATGTTATGTATTTTGGGAAACGAATAAGAGTGGATTATTATTGGAAATAGCACCAATTGTCAGGGAAGACAAGTAGTTACATCTGTTGTATAGTTATTTATTATTTATTTATTTTAGAACATTAAAAATTACACATTTTTGTCGTCACACTTTTCCGAGGGATTCACAATTTTCTTTTTGCCCAAATAAATGTTTAGCCCAATGTTCGTTTATCCTACAGTGCATTACAATAGATTCATCTCAGTTGAATGAAAACTATTCATAGTCAAACTATAAGCATTGATAAGATAAGAGCTTCACTTTAAAGGGCGACACTTTCACAGCTTTCCCCCAATTGACAAAAAAAGCAGCTTGCACATTTCCCACACACACTGACACACACAAACACACACCTCTATTTACCCTTACCAAAAGTGATAAATTTCCATGTGCAGCACAAATATTTAAACAAACGTTGGCTCTTCTTCTTGCTCTCTGCATAAGCTGAATTATAATAAAGAAAATCAATTGCACTACACGAATATTTTCTCAAGGGAAATTCAAGAGATTTTTTTGATTCTAACGACACAACAAAACAAACACAACTGTTGAACGTTTTGGCCAAGGGAAAAATGCCGAAAATGCGAACAGCAAACTCGGGCTGAACGCAATGAAATGAGATGAAAATTGTGGAAATCTAAAATACAATACACTAACTCAAGTGCCAAATGTCATATATACATATTCATATATATATGTATATACAAATACACTCAGATAAACTCAAGTGTTTTTTGTGTAAGCTACGCAAACATTTGGACAACTTTAGAGAGAACAATTCTCAATTCACAATTCCCAACCAGATGACAAAACGATCAACAAGAAGAAACGAAAGAATTGCGGCAGGTGAATTAATGCAAATATTTCAATTCAATATAGTATATAAAATAAATATGTATATTTCAAAGAATTTTTCTGTTTTTCAGTCAAGGAAAACCCCAAAGAAAATCGCTTAGTCAAAGCACAAAAATGCGCAACGGTCGCGTGGACGACTCGAATTGGACCATAAACAGATCGATTATAATTAAAATAACAAGTTGAACAAGTTGTAAAACAATCTTAAATAATAGGTTAATCCTGTTTTCAGGATATCCTATCCAAAAATTGAATTACTAAAATGTTTCCATTCATTCAAAAGATGATCAAGATGATGACCTCCGAATGTGATAATGGGCAACAAGTTGGTTGTAAAGTGCGCTGATCTTTTGCCCCCCACAAACCAATCGAACTTTGCGAGGGTCAAAACTATAGAACAGTCAATGACAGCAGTCTTCTGCCATCTTTTCCTTCTTCTGCTCTCACAATTAATTAGCTATACAGAAACTTATAAATTATAAACATGCATATATACGAATATATATACGCACTGCGAGAAAAAAAGCTATAATAAAAAAGTATACAGTCATATATATTTAATTTTCTGCGATTTGTTGTTCGTATTTGCTGCGTGTGTTTCATTTTTCAAGAATTTTCCGACTCGTTGGCGACGTTTATCACTCGTCTTGGCATCGTCGGATTCCCCACACATTTTTATATGTACTTTATAGAGAATCTTGGCGCCAAACGATTGCTGCAATCTTTTTCTTCTTCCCCGTTTCCATCATCTCAAGGCATAAATACCTCAAAACGATTCATTTCGATTTCGTTAGAAGTACATAAAGTTTTTGGCTTAACGAATTCCTCTACAAGAAATATTGTCATCGAGCACATTTTAATTTTCCGCATTTATTGTTTTTATTGTCGAAAGGCAAATCGATGAATGAAAGCGCCCCAAAATAGGCAATGCAGTCGTATTTTGCTATGATTCAGATGATCAATATATATATAAGTACATATGTACATATATGTATATATCGCTCAATATATAAACATGTTGCAGAATAACAATTAAGAACATCTTTGTGTCATTATTTGTATGAGTTGAAGTGATCGTTAAGTATTTATACATATGTATGTATGTTCTGTGTCTGAATGCCGTTCAGGGAATTTTCTCAATAGCTCATCCAATTTGTTCCCCTCTTGCGGTTTTCACAGGAAGTACACGAAAGTTCTTATGAATTTATGCAATTATTTTTACAGCCTGCTTGACTTCTTTCTGACCAAAGGTTATGGGAAGAAGCCTATTCTTCAGAAGAAGAAATGAAGAAACGTGAAAGCTAGATAGCCATATAATTTAAGAGGGAGTGAGCTGTTGCTTTTATCAATAATACATTTTTTTGGCGAACAATAATCATTTTTATTTACAAAATCACTTTAAAGATTAAATAATGACCAAACTGACCTTTTACATGGAAATCGTTTCGGAATCAATTTTAAAGTGTTGTTTTATACTAATTTGGGTATCAGGAGTCGATTAAAAACGAAAACTCGATACTAAAAATTTTGAGTTTTTGAAAAACAAAAGGGGGGACCCTTACCTTATCAATCGATATTTTGAGGCAAATAAATTTTGTAAAGTATTAATTAAATTTTAATGAGAAATAAATTAAGAGGAAACAGTGCTAGTTTTACTATGAATTAGGCAGCTGTAATGTTAAAAAAATTTCTTTGAAACGATTTGGTAAAATAGATGTGAAAGAAACATCTTCGACAATTCAAAATATTTTTGAATTGCTAACTAATTAGGGAATATTTTTAAACATTATGATAAATGTATTTTGAGCAAAATGTCATAAAAATGATCTACTTGTTTTTATACATATTTATGTATTTACTTCTTTAACTAAAAACAATTTTATGTGCAAAATAATAACAAGAACAAAATGAAACGAAATGAAAAATAGAAATACAAGCATGCGAAACATGAATGAATTTTTGGCAAATAAATAATAATGTTAAGTGGTGGGTTTAGGGATGGAATGGGGTGGGAGGGGTGTGTGATGGCAGATAGAAGAGCTTCCGTTTGCGGTGCTCTTCTATTTTTTTACACAAGAATAGAAATGTTTAACACAAAAAAGAAACAACTTAAGGATACCCCCTCCCACCCTATTGAAGGTACGCATTTGTTGACCTTGAATACGATCGTAAATAAATAAAAAAGAAGAAATTATTGTTAATCACTAATGAGGCAGCTGAAGAATTGTCGTCGCTGTTGTTGTTTTTTTATTTGAATTGCTGCTATTACTGCGCAGCGGGCAAATTAATCAAGCGTGCCGAATTCTGCCCCCAAATTGTGTCCCAAATTTGACAACAATTTGTAGCAAATGTGCAAAAATACTACGAGAATAAAAGGGGTGACGAAGGGTGGGGCATAGGCAATGTCAGCAGTCTTAGCTGCTGTCAATCTCCCGCTAAAGTCTGTGAACTGAGAGGGGAGGGGAGTGGAGGGGAGGGGAAAGCAACGTGCGTGTCTCAATTTCAAATGTTGGCGCTGCTGTTTCAGCTCCACTCGTGTCGAATTTGGTGACATTATTGTGTTTTGGCTGGATTATTTATAGATCTACTAGTCAACTCATCTGCACCTAAAATATCTAGCTGCGTTCAACATTTTAATACAGTTTTGAATATATTAGTCATTTGTTGGAGTTATTAGTTAAAGTCAGTTTTTATTATCCTATGCATGCTTTGCTCTTTTGCGAGAGTGTCTATTTGGATTTCTTTATGTATAGAAAAATAGTGAATTCTTTGTCCTTTTCTTATTATTCCCACTTTCATAATTTTTTAAGAATATAAGAACACAAGTTAAAAGTAAGGGTATTAAAGGCTATAACAAGTATACAACCTATGAGATTGGGAGAGATGTCTGAGAAAAACGAAAAGCTTTTCATACCAAACCGATTCATCGATAAAGATCGAAGATTTAAGTAGTGTACAAATTGCAGTGTTCTAAATATATACATTTTTATCAGAAACTCACCATTCCTTTTGCTTGTGTATGGCATCAAAGATCTGGTCCTCAAAGTCCTGCAGCACGTAGAAGGTGCGCCATTCCACGTCGTTCAAAGTGTCCAGCGCAGTTTCGGATTGGATGACAGGCATCCCAAAACTTTCAGCTGCCTGCACTGTGGCAGCATCTTTCCCAGCCGCGCCCACCAAACAGATGCGTGTGGGCACCTTCGACATGATGGACATCTCTGCGCCGAAAAAGATTCAGAATGGGAACGAGAACGAGAACGAGAATGACAAAGGAATTAGTATATAAGTATAGCATATGTTTTTTTCTATATATAACTTGAGATTATAATGTTTAAGTGCAGGCCGAGTCATAAGAGACTCAGTTCGACTTTTAATACTTAAGGGAAAGTTTTCCTTAGAACACTTGCCGTAATAAATTCCGTATTGTTATTAATTAATTAGCACTTTATCAATAAAAGTCAGACGGACTGTTGTGCATTTCAATAGTTTATAGATTCGCAGTTGCCTTCATCTTCCCACAATGACCCTCCAACCCTATGGAATATCTGAGATAAACAGACCAATAAATTTAAGTACACTTTGTTCGAGAGTAGAGCGTTATATTAAAAGTTTGGCGCTATGATTTATGGCCATCAGTTTTGTTTGTTTATGCAAATTGCAAATTGCAAGGCGAGGCGATGCGAGAAGAGAAGAGAGGAGAGGAGAGGCAGCAAAAGAAGAAGAAACCGAAACAAAACAAATTGCGAACCATGAACAGAACAAACGAAGAGTAGAAACTCACAGAGACCTCCCCAGAGGGGAGGAGCATTTTGCGAGCTGTTGACATCAATTTTAATTGTGATCGCCAAGTGATGATTATTGTTATTGCAGTTCTTGACGTTGTAGCCCTGGTTTAAAAATGCACATAAAGGCTAAAAGCGTTAAGGGATGTTGTCGGAAAATTGTCGAAAATACTTTCTTCTTTTTTAAATTAACTATTTTTATGTACAGAATTTGTTAAAAGTCGAAATAAAAATAAAAATCAAATATAACATGAGAATCGATCTATGCAAGTTTAAATATGAAGCAGGCTGATAATAATTATGATTGCCAAGTGATGATTGTTGTTGTTATAACTAATGTTGCTGGCAATGCTTTCGCGCTCCCTGTGACCTTCACATCATTGCCATATTCTAAGTTTTTGACAAGCCAGAAAAATTGCAATTCAAAAACAAAAAGCAAATGCATTGCAAATGCCACAAGATGCAACAGAAATATTCAAGTGCATTCAATTTCCCAACGCCAGCCCCCGCCCCAACCCCCTTTTCAACATCATTCCATGTAGTTAAGCATTAATTTTATCCAGAACTGTGCGGCTGTAACTGATGCCAATTGCACTTTTGTATCTCTCTCTCCCTCCCGCTTGAGACGTCGCACAGTGGAAAAATCGCATTAATTTTCTTTATTTTGGAATTCTTAGGTAGATATTAATTTGAAAGCAACGTTGGCCACTTTCCTCCACTGTGCGACGTCGTTGGCACTTGTGCAATTGGGCAAAGTCCAGACTCTCCCTATGGAGATGATGCAGAGCAGCAGAGAAGTGGCGGCGGGAGGGTAGAATCAAAGGGGATTGAGAATGGGAATGATAGGGAGCAGATGCACCCGATGTCGTCGCCATATGACGCATGGAATTTTTAGAACAATCTTCCTATAAACATGGTAATTTTTACAATGGAATTTTTCAAATCTTTAAAAGTGTTTATAATGATATTGAAATGGTTGAGAAATGCATCGCATGACATGCACTCTCTCTATTATTATTAATACTACTATTATTATTGTTGTTGTTGTTATTGTGAGCCAAGTTTTTAGAAACGACAATAATTGATATAATGATGACAAATCAAGCACTTGACAACTGAGAAAATAACACGTTGAAAACTATTTACATTGCAAGTTATATGGCCAAGTTATAATTGTGCTTTACTGCTTAAAAGCCCAATTTAGAATTGAATCACTTGATATATCGATTATAAATCAAAAGTGTGTTGGCATGACTTTAATTACATTCTCTAGAAATTGAAAAATATTTTACAAAACCTTTAGAGCTATCTAAAATCAACTAGAGGTATAACATTACATACATGGAGGCCCAATAATAAATAAAGTTGATTCCTACAGAATAATTCCCTTTAATTCTTTTCAATTTCATCATTTTAATATTCCATTACTAGACAACTGAGTATATATTCAACTTATGTGTGAAATTCGCCATGTTTATTTTATATTTAATTATTTGATATATTAAGTATGCATATTAAGAATTTATTTGCTTCAATTAAGAGTTTCTTTGCTTGCATGATTTTTGTATGGGGTTCAATTATTTAATGGATTTAATCGAAAATCGAATAACTGAGCCATAATCAAGTAATTATATCGATTATCACTTATTTAAATAATTCTTATAAATAAGAATTAGGCTCGATTTTTATTATAAAAATTTCGATAATAGAAGGAAGAATGTAGACTGTAAAATATTTGATTTAACTTGATTTATTCAGCTAACACTTTTTCACGGGTGAAAACCATTACTTGACTAACTGTAACTATAATCTCACTTCATGGGAACCGAAAGAAAATCCTTATACCTGAGAAAATCCATGTTGAAGGTGCAACCAAATAAATACGTATGTACCTGTAAAATCCTCATACACTTGACACAGTGCAGCCTGTTTAAGATTCCTCTGTTTGACTTCCTCCTGCGCTGCATACGTGAAATATGACCAGGCCTGACGACGAACCGTGACCAAATTATGCCCCTTCTTCTTGCAGCCAGAAATCAACTGAGGAGTCGGCGCTGCAAATGCGACTGGCAAATGCAACATGGCGGAACGAGACGAGAAGAGACGAGGCGATGTTAAGGGATCGAACTCTGAATTGCAACTAACGAATTTTGGCATGAAAACGCAATGAATGCAACGCAGTCAGGCGGAAGCCACAGGTGTTGCCCCCTTTCTCAGGCAAAGGAACGAGAAGGAGATGAAGAAGATCATAAACACACATGTGTGCAAGTTAAGGGCAAAGTGCGAAACAACCTCACAGGTGGTGACTGACCATGGGAATAAGTAAGAGAGAGCGAAATAAATTTGCGTTTGGGAATTTCCTTTCTCCTACTTTATCATATTTCTAAGGACCAAAGTGCGAAACAAGTTCACAGGTGGTGACTGGCCATGGAAATGGATAATGCGAATGCGATAGGGCAACACTGGCAAAGCATTTTGCGTTTGGGAATTTCCTTATACCGTTCACTCTCTTCTTCTTGGACAGCTGGCCGACTGCCAAAGACTTGATGAAAACTAATTGAATAGGCATTTGCTGTTCTACAAAGATACAACGTTTTGTTTTTTTTTTTTCTCAAATGGACTCATCAAAGTGGAATCTTGTAATGAAATTACTTTAGTCAAGCCTTGACGTAGTCTCTTTTTTTCGCGATGACCTGGGACACAAACAGCGAGAAGGAGAGAGAGATAGAAACGGCAAAGGCCTTCGCGTCGGCGTACATTTGTGCTACACACATGCATGCACTCAAAAAAACGGTGTGTCAAAAGAGTATTGGCAAAGAAGTTATTAAATAGCAAGCATTAAATTTTATATTTTATACATATTGCATGGGTACTTATTTTCTGTAAGGTAACTGCTCTAACATTTATAATAGCCAGAAAAATATTAGTAGTAAGCCAATACATTTTTGATTCACTGTAGTGTGCATGTAAAAATGCCATTAACATTGAAAACAACCCAACGAGACGAACGCATTGGCATGTGTCCTCTCTCTGTCCTCTTATAATCGTATACCCGGAAAGAGGGAAAGCAGGACGTGAAAATGTAGTAGGTAAATCTCTAGGCAACGGCAACAACAGCAACAATAACAAAAGCAAAAGGGAGAACGCGAGAGTGCGCAACAAAATTTGTTTCCTCTTTTACCTAAGAGCACAGCGCACAGCACACACACACAAACACATACACAGCGAGGACTGAAGTCGCGGCGGCTGCGCCTTGTTGTTGTTGTTTCTGTAGCCGTAGGCGCCTTAAGTTGTTGTTGTTGCTGGGTTGGTACAGTGCGCGTACGGCGTAAGGGGCGAGGGGTGCAAAATATTTAGCACACATTTTTATGCGCGATCGCCGCCTGCCATTGACATAATATGTATGTACATAAGTATTATATATAGAAATAAATTCAGAAAGTAGCTTAAAATTGACGTCTTTTTTTAGTCGCTACAACAACAAATAAGTAATAGAAAATATATATATATTGGTGACACTTTTTATGTGAATGCTTAATGCCTGCTGTGGCATTGAAAATTAAGCAAAAAAAAAAAAGAATTGCGACCAGTAGCGGCTGTCCCCCATCCTCTTGCATGAGATTCAAACTCACCTGTTTTTGATTGTTCCTCGATAGTTTCCATTTCGTTTGAATTGCATTAAATTTGGCAGAAGACGCCAGACACACACATACGTACACACACCCGGATAGGCCTCTTTTTTCCTTAAGTTTCTTTGTTTCAGTATTACTAATGGTTTGTTTTCTATGCTTTACTCATTGCTTAAATAAGCACTTTGCCATATCCATCTTTGTTTTTCCAACAATTAAATTGAACAAATGCTTTGATCAATTAAAAAGCGGCGCGCACAAGTAACACATACTCACAAACAGAGTCTGACACACTCACACACTCGCAATCGCCAAACTCCAGGCGGCGTCACTTTATTTTAGCAGCAGTTTTCTCAAATTCTCAATTCTATTTGCGAATTACTAAAACGCACGCGATCAATTGCACAAATGTCTATTGTAATTTTTTTTACAAATAATTACACCGCGCCTAATAGTACGTGTTTAAATTTTCTTTCTATGCACCGCGTCGAAATAAAAAATCAAAATCAACGGCCAAACACGTCCGGTCGCACGGCTGTTCGTCTCGCTTTATTTTACATAAATGTTAATGCTGCTCCCGCTCTGGCGAGCACACGAAAAATGCTCTGTTAAAACACTAATGTTAAGGTGTACTCAAAATGGCTCTGTCAACACAGGGCAGCACACATATCGATAACCAATCAGTGCTGCCACACTTCAATCCATACAAAAATAACAGCAGGCAACACTTGTTGCTGTGACGTCACACACACAAACTCAGCCAGTTACGTCAATGCAGCAATATGCCCAGCAATCTGTCAAACAACCCACCACCAGCACACACACAACAACAACAAACTGACATTTCGTCAATAGGTCCATACATAAATTTGTCATTTTTTCACTTGGACGCTGGCAGCAAAGCAAAACAAAAAACAAAATATAGTTTCTTAAATTTTTGCCGCCTTAACACAGTGGCAATTAGACACAGATATATTTTTGAAAGTGGTATTTAAAAAATGCTGCATCAACCGCCGCCGTCGCTACCGCCGTCGACGACGCACAGCATGAAAATCATGTCGGGAGCTGAGGAAAATCGTCACTATTTGCGTGCCTTCATACAAACATATCGCGATATGCCCGTTTTGTGGGACACTTCCCTACGGGACTACACGAATCGGGAGAAGAGAGCGGAGGCATATCAGCGTCTCGTTCCCATTTATCATTATCTGAAACGCGATGCGACTGTCGAGGATGTGAAGAAGAAGATCAATACACTGAGAACAAATTACCGCAAGGAACTGAAAGTTGTGGAAAGCGCAATGCGTTCGGGAACTTTGCATACGCCGCGTTGTTGGACTTTTCAGGAACTCGATTTTCTGCGTAATACGGAAAAATTTCTGGCCGTCAATCCGACGTTCAAGAACGAACCCAACTTTTCGTTCAGTGAGAATTCCAGTTCGTTTATGGAACAGCATCCATATCCATATCGCACGGTAACGGGACAAACAACGCCCAACATATCGGAAATGTTTCACAAATCATTTGGACATCATGTACAAAAGGTGGATCCGCTGCCCCCGCCTCCGCCTGCCGGTGGCATGCACCACCAGCCCTCGCATGCACAGGGTGATTATGGAGTCTCTCAAAAAAGATCTCGACAAACTCCGCCCTGTAGCAACAACAACGCCTCCTCCTCCACAACAACGACCACTACAGTGAGCACTCACAACACGGATGAGCTGCTCAACATTGCCTGCGAGTATTTGGCTGGCACCTATCCGGAGGAGGAGTCCATTGCACGCACCTGGACGCACAAATTAAAAAGATTGCCACGGGAGCAGCGTCTGCTCGCTGAGCGTTTCATCAATGAGATACTCTTTGAAGCCGAGTCCAACAATCTGCATCGCGGCTCCGTACAGATCAACAACAGTTTCGAGCCGTATGTGCGTTTCGAGGAGCCGGCCGCGTGTCACGAGGAGCAGGACAAGTCACAAAGTCCCAGTGTTCACACCTCCTCGGAGTCGACACCAAAGCCCAGCGGATCCGGTTCTGGTTCCGGAACAGCCAATGCTCTCAACGACACTACGAATGCGGCGGGCATAAGGGAATTCTAAAATATGTTAGAAAATTAAAAATATGTTGTATTTATTATTAAGTGTTATTCAGTTTTTATTAACATATACATAAATGGACATGGCACGGACATCATGTTGAACAAAACATAGGAAAATATTCAAGAGCTGACATATCGACAGATATTGATTTTTGATTTTCATATATATCGATTTATATGCATCAAGTTTTGTTGCACTCCCAACACGTAATCGTAAAAATAATATCTTGTAAGTTAAATAAATACTATAGAGTAAAAACAAAACAGAGCGCATACTGAATCATTCAAAAGCTTATGAAGACGGCAGGGAGTACAACTTATCGATATCAATATCGATAAAAACAAAAGGCGCATACTGAGCCATTCAAAAACTTTTGAAAATGGCAGGGTGTACAACTTTTCGATATCGATAATTTAAACCCCATTGATATCGTTCATATCAATATTTTCCTACTGATTTACATTACCACACTATTGTATATAGTTTAAGAACCTGTTATTTTTTGGTATTGAGATTAGGACTCAATCCAGGCGATTGTAATCCACGAGATTGCGCGTTAGCCAGACATAAGGAGATGCGCCAGCCAGGAACAGGCAAGCACCAATCACAGGTCGATGGAGTATCCAAGCCACGGCAGCAATGGTCAGAGCCAGGGAGAAGGCAATGATAAAGTTACTTGTCACTGGAAAACGCGAATCCGGCGCCAGAGCAATCAGCAATGGGACCCGCAGCACTGAAACGAAGTGTATTTTTCAAATATGTTTCAGCTAAGATCAAAAAATCGATGTTTCGAGGCAAACTGATTTAATGTTTTAGTACGATTGTGGGCACTTACGTGAGACTCGTAGCAGCTTCGAGTTGCAGGTGACTCCAAAGAAGATCAGCAGCCAGCCAATGAAGCGCCACCACCAAGTGTGCAGCACTTGGGCACGATACTCCAGTCGAAAGACCTCAAGGGCACTTATTTCACCTGGATAAACCAGGAGCACAGGTACTCCGCGTGTGGTCAGATACGGCTCCACCTTGTTGCCTTGTAGTCTGCCCACAATGCTATACATTTCACCCTCCATGCCTGCGTAAGTGAAGAGTATGCGCAGATCTCCAATTTCAGGATTGAATACGTCGTTCGTATGATAGTATAATCCAAGATGCAGCTTAATGCTGCTGTCGTCGGGCCGTATATCGGAGGTCAGTTCATTAAAGCTGTTGAATTTGTTCTTCACCTGTGCTCCGAGTTCGTATTTGCCAATGTAGACGGCATCGGCAATCTAAAATTGTTAACTTTTATAAATATATCGGACTTTTTTTTTTTTTATCGATATATCGACTTATCGAGATCCTACCTGAACGGCGCTCTCAATGGGAAAGCGAGCGGGATTCGTGTGACCATGGCGGTTGTGGAAATTTCGAGAGTCCACAATCTTGTCCCGCCACTCACGTGTATAGTAATAGGTGCGTGAATCCGTTTCTACAGCTCCCACGCTCTCGCCAAAGTTCTGTTCGACCGCCTCCTCGACCCATTGATACATTTGGACGCGACGCTTTAGCTTCACAGCCATCAGTTGTATGTTGTAGTCCGGCTCTGTAAGTGGTTCACCACAGATGATCGGCCCGGATAGATGTACAATGCGGTTCTCGAAACTCTGATCCTGCTCCTCCTCCGTGAACTGCATGGAATAGACATCGGCATAGGCCTCGTCAAGCGCTAACATTGTGTGCACCGCGCGTCCCTCATTCCAGTAGAGCACAATGCCGCCGGCTACGAACAGCACCAGACCAAAGATCGAGATTAGCCAGTGAGCGCGAAAAGTCTCGTTGAATGTAATGGCCATAGAACTGTTAGTTATGCATTTCAATTTAGAACTGAACAGCCATAAATAATGTGCCGACAATTTTTGCAATACAATTGTTTGCAGTCGCAAGCCGGCATTTAACTCATTTACAACGCCGTCAAACCAGCTAACAGCTGTCAGCGGCACGACAATCGATACTTTAGCAGCTCTACTCAAAAATCAGCTGTTTGACATTCAAGCACCGAACTTTTAACACAAATACAAATAAATAAATAAATTAATAGCATTAGAACTAGCAGCCCCAACATGTTTAGCAATAGCTTATCGGATTATCAATTTACAAAGGAGTTCAAACATGGCAAATTTGGATCGGTATATAAGGCAAATTATACAGTCAACAATCGGGTCGTTGTAATCAAAAAGTTTTCGCTGGAAGAAGAAAATGACGCAGAATTAAAGAAATTGTATGCGGAAATCTTATGCTGCCGTCAATTCAAGCACACGAATATCAATAAAATACTGCATAGCTTTATATCGGAAATGGATGTGTTCATACTGTATCCGTACATGTGCTTTGGAACGTGCCAAATTTTACTGGAAAGCATTTTCACAAATGGTTTCCCCGAAACATTGATAGCATTGATCTTTAAGGATATTCTGTCCGCTCTTATGTATATACACATGAATGACTTTGTACATGGCTCGGTTAGAGCTAATCATATTTTACTAGACAGCCAAAAAGCAGTATTATCGAATTTCCACGAGAGTCGCAGCTTTATAAATCATGGCAAAAAGAAAAACGTTCTGCACGGTGTCTCGCAAAAGAAAAATCTGAACTGGGCTGCTCCAGAAGTCCTTGATCAGAATATCAATGGTTACACCGAAAAGTGTGATATCTACTCCGTGGGAATAACCGCATGTGAAATGGCCAACGGAATTCAACCATATATCGAGACACAACCCACACTCATGTACACTGAGAAAATTCGGGGAAATGTTCCTTCATTGCTGGACAGGTCCACCTATACAATGCTCTTAGACGATCAGGGCAAAATGCCATTCGAGAATCCGACAGCGAGGCGATCCTATGAAATTTATAGTCAACGTATTCTTACCGATGATTTTCATCAGTTTGTAGAAATTTGCTTGAATCGAAATGCTGAAAATCGTTGGAGTGCCAAGAAACTGATGACCCATGCATTCTTCAAGCAATGTAGGCACTCATCCATCTCGGACCACGTCAAGAAATGTCGCACTGACTTGCCGAGTAATTCCTCGATGGAAGATGCAATTATTGAACCGCTTGATGACCAGGAAACAGAATTCTCCTCTGAGGATGTCCAATGGAATTTTTAATGTGTACGCCTGTAATGTTATGGACAAATATAAATAAGATTAATAAAATATACAGACAAATAATTAATGATTGTTTCTTCTATTTACCCTGCGACAACAAGAATTTTCATTTGAAATTAATAATTTATTTCACGTAATTTACTATATTATAAATGTGGCTTTATTTACAGTATATAGATATATATATAATTTGTGTTAGTTTTTATAATTATGCAGAGTCATCGCTCAAGCCAAAGCCTGTAATGGCGTATTTGTCATTTATAAATTTTTAAAATTGTGTCTCCCATAAATAAAAACAAAAACAAATATCACTTGCTGCCTTTTCAAACTAATAAAAGAAATTTCAGCAAGGAAATTTTGGTTTTCCCTTTGTGATTTTTTATTATTAAACAAATTAATAACAATTAGGCAAACTAAAATTTAAAATTATTTAACAAATAACTAATAAGAAAATTATTTTTCGTTAATTTTCTTTTCGTTTCGATTGCGAACTTAAAGGATTAATAATTGAACTAAATATTTGGACAAACATCACGCACAAATTGCTTTTGAAATTATTTAAAAGCTAAAGGTTTCTTGGGCGTTTGTTAAATCTATGGATATATAAAACATAACCGTCCGTAGAGCGCATAAAATTTACAAATTTAAATCTTAATATATAAAATTTTTATATATTAGATATTTGTAATATTTAGCTGGCTATCACTGACAAATAACGATTATTTCATCTATATTGTTTTTTATATGAAGCTAATTTGCATATGTGAAGCATAATTAATTAGCGCAAATTTTGGTGTATTTTTCTTTTAACTAAAATTTAGTTCCCAATTGAATAAATTGGGATTGTAATTAGAAACTAATTTAAGGTGTTATTTTCGCTTGAAACTGCTTAGGTCGGAATTCCATAACTTGTTTATAAATATATTCATTTAGACTTAAAGCAAAGTTAATGATTAATTAGATTTAACGTTGACTAACATGCCACACAATCAAAAAACTCTTATCGCCTCGATTTTCGATCGTTTGATTTGGTTCCAGTTGAATACTGTTCTCCATGTCATTGTCATCTGCAAGAGTTTCATTTAAAAATAATTAGTAAATATTATTCACGATCAATTATGCACTATTTACATATAAATATAATGCGACAGAAGTTTTTTATATATATATATATTACAGAAAAGCTTTATAGAATTATTATATTTGATTAATCTAATATTACTACTTGGATTATTATTAAAATCACTAAATAGTGGTTAAGATTTGGTTCTGATTAGTATATTTATTTTTTTATTCTTCTAAAAGTGCGCGTAGTGTTTTGGTAGTTTGTAGATACGCCAGTCAAATATGTATATTTAATGATAAAATATTTAAAATAAAATAATATTGTTAAGGAAAAAGCAAAAAGATCAAAAACTAATTCCATTCTAAGTTAGACACCGCATTTAGAAAGTTTGTTTTGTGTTCTTTAAAGTTGCTCCGGCTAAAAAGCAAAGTTTAAAACCAACTCGATTAATAGAAATGTGTAAGTATATACAAGACCGAAGATATTTTTTATATATTTGTTCATTTGCTTTAACTTTTTTAAATTTAAATAGGACATTTTACAAGGACACCTGGAAACACCACTTGATGGATCTGTGACAAAAGTGCAAAAGCCTATACAGTATGTCAAATAATGGTTTTGACAAAGGAAAAACATTCAGATATTTCTTATTTCCATAAATAACAACAACAAAAACTATAAAATTTAAAAATGGTTTTCTTTGAAACAAAAAAATATGTTAATTATTTGGTCTAGGAAAAAACCTATTTTGCTTGACGAAAGAAATAACTTGACATACTGTATAGAGAGAAAAGTGATATAAAGTTGCATCAAAACGAAATAAACATTGAACACAAAAAAGTTGCAACAACCTTAAAGGTCAGATCTTTGGGTCGGTTCTTGAATCAATTCAGATCACACACGGTTGGTTCTCTGGGCTCAGTTAAAGTGCTGCAATCCAATTGGAGCCCCGAGCGCTGACTACAAATTGAAGGTACTACACGTTCGTCAGGTTAAACAAAAAGAAAATGCGATTAAATCAAAGAACACGATACGAAAACACTAAACAATAAAAACTAAGAAAAACGTGAACAGCGCAAATCAAAAAGATACAAAACCGAAAATAAAAAAAAACAGATCAAACAACAAAAGAAATAAAAAAGGCTTACGTATCGACTTTCCAAACTATCAAATGCGCTGCATTATCACTAGCATCGAATTTATCATGACCTGCAGGTGGGAATATGAATGTGGAACGATTATACAAATCAATTGCCTATACATATAGGTATGTAGATGATGTCTGATCTGTCTGCCAGATCTGTCTGGGTGAGCTACAGCTTCGACGACCGTTGACTCCACTTACTTATGCGAAAATCAATGTAACCCTCGCCGCCGCACATGACCAACATATCGGGACGTTTGTTGCTAAAGGTTAACGTTCCATTCGGTTGCTGCAGCATCGGCACTGAGACAAAGAACTTGACGGCATCGCGATGACCATGGAAGGACAGTTGAGCATTGGCCATGCAACACAATGGCATTTGGCCATGGGGATCAGCTGGTGAATTCAATTGTAGAGATTACAAATTTGTAATTAGTTGAATCAATACAATGTTGTTCCTCTGGGGGCTTACATGATTTTTGCTGCGTGTCGGCAAGCGGCACAGAAATGATGACTCCATTGCTGGTGCCAATCCAAAGCCGATTGCAGGACACCATCAAAGCCGTGATGCGAACAAAGCTAAAGCCCAGCTTGCCAGTGCCCAGCATCTTGGACACATACGGCTCAATGTCCACATCTTGTTTGTGCTCAAACGTATGCGTATTGTAAAGACGCAGCGTGGAATCCAAGCTAATGAATAAAGAAATAAATTAATTATCTATTCATTTCTTGGTGTCTTCATTTATATTTCATTCAATCATTTGGGTATCTATTATTTGATAGAAATTGATTTGATATAGGGAATCGGGCTTACCGTATGGATACCCAAACGCCGGCGCCGGTGGCTGCCATTTGCCGCACTTGGCTCTCCTTGCGCGGATGCGCGTCCAGCGAGTGCACAACGTTGAGGGAAATGGGATCGACAATGAGGATCTTGTTGCGATGCGCGGCCCAAATGCGCTCGCCGGCCACACAGAGGCAACGTATCGAATGAGTGCGATCACCGAGCGTAACCAGATGATAACTATTCAGATCCCATTGGCCGTCTGTTTGGCGGCGGAACACAGCCAACTGTGCATTGGCCAGCGCAACGACAACTCGCGACTCCACATGCACAATCGCTAGCACCGCATCGGGCAGACGAACCTTGTGCAGGCACTCGTGCCACCGGGCCACACTGCTGTGGACGTACAGCCAGCCCTCCTGGTCGCCCAGCCACATCGTTGGTCCCACCGAGCTCATCGCTGGCTCATCACGTTCCTTTGTACCCAAAATGGGATTCAATGCCTGCACGTTGTTGCTGATGTTGTTGTTGCCATTGTTGCCGTTGTTGTTGTTATTGTTGTTGTTGACGTGATTGTTGCTCTCGGAGCTGCTGGACAGTCGCTGTGGAGCACCTGACAGATAGAGACAGAAAGAATTGCAGTTAATTTTTATATTAATATGTAAATATTTTCTTTTGTTTTTTTTTTTTTGTTCTTCCCCACCTGGCAATGCCTGACGTATCTTGATGGCCTCCACGTTGCCCAGGGGCTCGGCTGCATCCACAGCGGGCAGTTGTTCATTGGACTTCTCCGTTGCCTCCTTAGCCTCTGCCACGCCCACAACTGTAACTGCTGCCACTTCCACCGCTTGCGCCTCTACATCCACATCCGCCTCCCCTGAATCATTCTTGCTATTGCTATTCTGATCCGATTTGGGACGCACACGTACAAATTCCACTTTACCGAGTAGTTCGTCACCTTCCCCAGGATGTTGCAGCATCTCTCCGGCCTTGACCACCTCGGATTGCTCCAGAAGAGCATAATCGCTCTCCATTGCCCCCTGCACGGATGCAATGCACAAAAGATGCGATGCACAGATGGGAAATGCATCCAGCACTGTGGCCGATTGATTCGCATCCACCACGCTCACTGTGCTGGCGCCATGTGTGCTCGTGCAGATCCACACGTACGAGCTCAGCTGCGTCTCCGGCTCCAGAGTTTCCAGACTAGCTCGCGCCATTTGGCGATCCAGCGCCTCGACGCTTTGCTCCGCAGTTGGACTCGTTATCTCAGCGATCTTGAGCGTCGAGCGTGGCGCGTATGGAGAATCGGCGGGAATCAGGCATTGGCCATCCTTGGTGAAGCCACCTTGGAGATTAACGCCAGCCGCACAAAAGACCTTCATGTGCGGCGATGCCTCCGCCAGGGGATTACAATATACGGGCACGGGCACACCGCCCGAGTGTCGACTCGGATTTGCATCCTGGTTCGTCTTATTGATAGGCAAGCTCCAGCCATAGGCATGCAGACGTCCGTCCTCCTTCTGGACATGGGCACGTAGTTGGCGATATTGTTCCCGCCTCCTGGCACTAATCCTCTCTGAACTGCCCTCCTCCGCATAATCCTTGGCCATGATTAATGCATTGGCCAAACCGGCGCTGGCCGGATGCGGCGGAGGATTTCCACCGGCTAGGGCAAGGCGATTTTCGCTTCCTCCACCTCCCCCTCCTCCACTTCGGCTGGGTGATCCATGGCTGTGGGCAGGGCTTCCTCCGCCTGTGTGACGAAACATCGGCCCCCCTCCCAGTCCGTCGGCAATGCGTTCCGTCGGACGATTGGAGGGGCTGTTTCAATATTGAAAACTATTAACATCGTTCTTTTAAGGAGATCATTAAGTTGAAAACTCACGTAAAAAGATTACTAAAGTATTTCCAAATGCTTTGCTTCGACTTCTTGTCCAAACTGTCGACTGTGCGCGAGGCACGCAGAATCTCAGTGAGACGCACTGCCTCCTGCAGCTCCATTAGCCGCTCCTTGTACTGATTGCGCTCCATTAGCACCATGGCCATCTCCACGCGCGTGAATCTCTTGCGCTGCGCCAGCGGCACATCATTCTCCTCCTGTTCGGTGTCTGAAAGGGGAATTGAACAGAGTTATTATTATAGTATTAATTATATTATAGTCTTGTAATTTGAATAGTGTCGACTTACTTTGTTGTTTCACCTGTTCCTTGACCTTCTTGAGGTCATCCTCCAGCTCGCTGATGCGTTGTCTGAGCTTCGTCCTCGACTGTTGCATTGCATTCAGTTCCTCGCGCACAATTTCTATCTCCCCCGTCAGTTCATCCACTTTGACTATCAAATCGTCCTTGACAATATTGAGTGCATTTCTGTTTGTTGAATGGGTTAATTGACGGATTGATTGATTGGTTTAGTTTCACACTTACTTGGTTGCCAGCAGCTCATTATTTTCCATGATGAGATTTTCCACCTCTTTGCCCATGCCTGCAAAAGCATTTATAAAATCATTAATATCGTTCAATAAAAAAGATAATAGTAAGAAAACAAACAAAACCCAATTATAGTTTGTGTTTATGTAGAACGCAAGTGGATGTTGGGTGTGAAATGTAAGTGGATGAACAAAATAATGGCAAATTTTAAAAAAGCACGGATTTTAAAATATAAAATTGTTTGTTAATTATTGATCTAAATATAAATATAAAATTTGGGGTTACCAGGAATCTGGAATTTTCTAATTCGATCCCTGATAAAGAGTTGAACATGCGGGAATAATGAGATAATGATTTCTTATGTTGAATGTGGAACATAAGTGTATCGTATGCAAAACGTCAGTAGATTAGTGAAATAACAAGAAACGTAAAGTTAAATAAAATTTAATAAGAATTGATGTAGTTCGATATCCAAACCAAACAAACTGATCTATTTAAATAATGTCAACGGAAAACTGTGATTAGAGACCCAGAAATATGGCTAAAACACCCATCGTCTGACACCAAAACAAATAAATTTTGAAATTCAAGGTAGAAGAGAATCGATTATAGACGCTACTTACTTAGAAAGAGACTACGATAGTTAGGAACTATATAGGAACTAAAACAATGTATGAATATCAAGTCGTATCGCACTACAAAACTTACCAAAATAGTTGTCGTTGGCTTCATATATCAGAAAAAATTGTAGAATTTGTTTTTGTTGTTGGTGTCGGTGTTTTTTTTTTTTTTTAATTTTTGTACAAAAAAATTGTGGGAAAAAATGGATTTTGTTTTGTTTTGAATAAGTAAAATGTTTTAGCATAAAAAGAGAAATTTGAAGTTTCATTAGAAATCAATTATTATAAATATATTTATATTTTTTATTAAGCTTTGCATTGTGACAACAGTTTAATCTCGAGCACATCAATTCCAACACATATCACAAAAAAACATTTTCGATGTCATTTGAAATCAATCAGTAATCAGTCGATTATCGTATGATATTTGATGTATTTACAGGTTATATAGATGAATCCATATATGTAGGAATTATATGGTGTTGGTGGTTGAGTTTGTTGTAATTGTGGTTGTTGTTCTTGAACTTGGACTTGGTCTTGTGTGTGGTACCTACCTGAGGATGCGTACTCTCCGGGATGTACCCAGCTGCCTATATTACAGGAAGAGAGTTGTTCCGTCGAGTTCCAGTATTTGTTTAGTTTGTGTGTGCATTTGTTTATTTGTTGTTTGGATTGTGAAGAGAAGAGAGAGTTGAGTTGAGTTTGGGAATCTTTTAAAGCGAATTCGTGCATAGAATTTAATTGGAGTCCCTCTTACCTAATCTTAAATAATACTAAGAATAACACAACTCGGAATCAGGAAATTCAAAAATCAAAATTAAAGATGGGCAAGTTAGACTGTTTATCTGCATTGAAATGTCTTTCTTATTTGAATTTCCTATTCTTGATTTTTGATTTCTATACTTTCCATTCCCATTTTGGATTCTTTAAATATTATGCTTAGTATTTTTGTCATTATTTTTGTAATTGCTAAAAATATTCGATATTCGCTTGAGAAATAGCCTCTTACCTGTAACAATCTCATTCTCTTCGCTCTCTTCGTTATCCTGAAAGGACAACTCTTGGTACAGGTTATTGTCCGATCTTTGCTCCTTTTTGGTGGTCGATCGACCAACTGGGAATTGTTTTGTTTTGGTTTTTAGTTTTGTGGATTCATTTGGATTTTAGTGAAGTTAACACAAAAGAACACAAAAGAAAGTAGAAAATGTTGGAGAAATTAGTAGAGTTGCAGATGTGTTAAAGGATGAACCAGGAGGTGTTCCTCCTCCTCCGACTCCACCTACCATTTGCGGGCACATTTGGCACAACGGGACTCATGTCGGGACTCTGTGGCGACGTTGCCTGATGTTGTTGCTGCAGTGCATCCGTTGCCGCTCCACGTTCCACGGTGCCAGCCAAGTTATCGAGCTCATTCTGCAACGATGGAGGCCCCGAATCATCCGACTGACTGCCTACACTGCAAATCGTCTCCGTGTCGAGCATCACCGAATTCTCCAACGAGGCAAAACCATAGGAAACTGGACCAGAACTGCGGGCCACGGGATTCAGACGTGCTCGACTCACCTCCATGCGATCGGAGGCGTTGCTCATCTGTGAATGCGTCGAGCCCATCAGCATCTTTGTGCGCTCCATGTAATCCACATGGTTCTTAAACAGCTCCGTGTAACGCTCATGCAGCCTGGCGTATTCCTAAAAAAATGGGAAAATCTTTAGTGCTGGGTTCAAATAACCATGCAATAACGAATATATTTTCATCAAAGGTTATTGATTTGATGTGTCTGTAGCTTACCTTCTTGAGGTCTGTTTCCCGCTCCTCCAGCCGACTGGCGTGCTCCACGCTGTTCTTGTGCTTCAGCTCCAGCATCCGCACAATGCTCTCCAGGGCTTCAAGGCGGTTGGCCAGCTCCTTGTTCTCCTGCTCGGCCAAATCCTCAGCCTCCAGCAGCTGCACACAGAGAAGCGATCCAATTAATTCTGATTTCAGTTTGTACTTTATGTTAACAGCTTTACCTTTTGCTCTGACTGCTTGCGAGCACTTTTCTCCCGCTCATATTGTGTGACCAACTGTTCATTGTCCTCACGGAGCAGCTCCACCTCCACATCCTGCTCCTGATTGATGCGATAGGAGGCATCCAGGCACTCCAGCACGTTCACCAGCAACGGCATCAGGTTCTTAACCACATCCTCATCATAGCGATTGATCATGCGCTCGAATTCCTGATAAATGCTGCCCGCCAACTGCTGCACCTGAAGATTTAAAATGTTTTGTGGGTGGCATCAGTTTCAAGTCGATTGCAATTGAGACAGCAATAACAACAAGTCAAAGAATGAGAGAGTTAGAGAGACAGAGAGACAGAGAGCAAGACAAAGTTAGAGAAAGATGGGTGTAATTTATTGTCATTATTTAAAACTCAAGTATCAAGTTTTTAGTCCAGCATGCAAAATGTTAACAGACTTATAGGTTTGTGACAATTTCTGCTCTTTATAAGAAACTACTATTTCTGAAATATTTTGTATTTTGTCTGCAAATTTTATTTTACATTTGTTTTTAATTTACTAGGCATCCAACAGTCGAGCACCTGAAAGCGCTGGAAATGTGGCCCAATGAAAATACAGGTTGTTGCAACAACAACAACAACAATTCAATGATTAAAAAGTAAAGTTAGTTTAGTAAGAGCAGGAGAAGATAGAAAAGCTGAAAGGTCGAAGTTAAGAACTTCACATGCCATTTTGTTAAGTGGAAAAATAAATAATAAAAACAAAAACTCATATTAAGTGCAGAGCGTAGCAAATTAAGAGAGTACAAACAAATATAAAGACTTATTTAAATGTCGTGCAATTAAAACTAACGAATAAAGTGAGTGACAACAATAAAAAAAGAAAGCACCAAAAAAATTTTGAACTCACGATGCTGACAACCTGTTCATTCTGAAAGAGAAAGAAAAAGAAGAGAAAAGGACACATAAAAAACCAAAATTAAACAAAAAATTTTAATTCACATTATAAAAAATTATGAACACAAAATAAATCAAGTCAAGTCTCATAAAAAATGCAGTTTTTAAAAAAAAATTATTGTAAATTATATAAAAGGCATGAGATGAAATTTAGTACTTATGTATGTAAGTAAAGCTTAAATTAAGATTATAGACAAATAAGTGCTTAAATTATAATTGAATTGAAATATGTTTCTTAATCGATCGAACCCCAAAATAAAGTCTAAACCAAGGCCAGGTTCCGTACACTTATAAGGTCAGCAGCTAATCATGCATAGAAACCATTTCAAATATTTTCATTTCTGCTCTGAAGTTGCTTAATGCTAAAAACCAGTTTTATTACTCAGTGTGTACGACAGTACGTCAAGTAAGTGATTCGACCATTATTTTTATTTTACTTCTTATACCTATATATATATTGATTTTTTTGGTTATGGCTCTTAGAACAGATTTAATAACATAAATTGGGTTGAACCATTTTTAAAAATTATTAAAATATATGTGACGTTTTTCTGTGACACAACAATTACTTGAGCTACTGTAAATATGTATGCGTCACATCTGTGACGGAGCCGCTTGAATGAGTTGAGTTATGTTGTGGTCGGGTCGGCAAGGGGAGTGACATTAACAGGTAGTCAATAAGGTTAGTGAAACATGTGGCTGTCTAAAGGGTTTTTTTTCAGACTTAATTCAGTGGGTCGATGAGCTCATTTACATAGCTGACGATTAAGGCTCTGCGAAGCTGATAAAGTGCAAAAATCAATGACGCGGCTTTGATTGCCAGAAACTGGCAAGCACAGCGAACGGAGAGGGGAAATGCACATAAAAATAAACCGCTCATAAAAGAAATAAGGAAAGGCGAATTGCGTGAGGCGACATTGTATTAAGGCAACTGACTCTATTGATTTTTATTTCTCTCTCTCTCTCTCTATCGTTGAACTCCTTGTTGGGCAGTATTTTGGCATTTCTGAATGTGAATGTCAATGACTTGGGCTGTGGTCAGCTGATGCATAATAAACAAGCCAAAGAGAGTGCAGACACCCATTTTTCTTGCTTCTTAAGTGTTGACAACTCTGGCTGCTTAATAAACAAGCCAAAGGAAGAAGAGAAAGAAACTTAAGTGCAGACATAACTGTGATTGTAGCACTTCCTGCTGATGCAATGCTCATTATCTTGTCTTCACTTCAATTAAAAGCAACAATAACAAAAAAAAAAGAAAATATGATTGGCCTTATCAGAGAACAGTTTCACTGCTATACATGTGCCCGCATGAATCATATGGTGTCAATACATACCTTCTCGGACATGACCATATTGTTGTCCTCGGTGCCGTAGACCGTTTCAGCGCCCGACTGTGGTCCACAGTTATTGAGCATTGTGTCATCGTTGTCCATCATTTTTACTGGTGTTGTCTTTTTGTCCTCTCTCTCTCTTTGTGGTTCGCTGTTGAGTCTCTAGTGGCTTATTCTGAAGTCGATTTCCTAATTACGCATTTGAGTGTGTGGGTGGCGGTGACACTTTTTGTGTGTATGTGTGTGTGAGTGGGTGTAAAAAGGGGAGACACATACACTAACACACGTCACGCGTTATGCAGCTTTCAACCCCAAACAACAACAAAAAATACACCAGCTACTGTGTGATGCACCCACACATGCATACACATTAACAATACTAGCGCACTCGGTTGGATTTATTTTGTATCGCAGTGTCAATGAATCTGTTTCTATATTACTTAGCTTGTTTATTTTTAATACAATTGCATTATCTGCTTTTTCTGCGTGTCACTTATTTGCGTTTTTCGCTGTAGCTATGTTTGGCCATCATCCTCTTTCCCCCACCATTTGCGACGTATTTTTGACTAGATTTCATTTTTTCGTTTACGTTTTTCGCACATTTCCGCTGCCCGTTGTGTTTATTAATTAGATCGACGACATACCCGCACAACCAAAGCACAACTTTATGATCTATTTACAATAAAAACACTTTGTTTTCAGCATATTTTGCGAAATATTGAAAAAATAGCAGGCGAGCAACCGATTTTCGTGATGAATGAGAAAGAAGGACTGAAGTGCTGGCAAACGAGAAAATCATTCAGTCATTTATACTAGTCTATCGGTCGACCGCCACAATCTGCCCCGTTTGCGAGCCATAATAACGCCACCTATGGGATTAATTTTCAAAGTATGTTGTGACGTCAAAGGAACTGAAACGAACGAACAAGAGAACTGAACGGATGGGCTTATGAACTACAATCAGCGAGTTAACTCGTTCAAAATTAAAGAAAATGTCAAGAAAGGATAATTAAAAAAATCGTAAGCCTGGAAATTCTTTCCGTTCTTTTTCTGTGGCTTAATGGTTGCCACACATTATTTGTGTGTATGTAACAGTTATTAAGACTAACTGAACTATATGAACTACAATAAGGGATGCAGTTCTTTCTCTGAGTAAGTCAGTAGTTCAATCGAACTTAGTTTGCGTTTCGCTTTTGCATTTAACAAATTAGTTTTTATCATCATCATGGTTTTTGTTAAAAACTGGGAGGATTTTGAAATTGCCGCTGAAAACATGTACATGGCGAATCCACAAAATTGTCGATACACCATGAAATACGTGCACTCCAAGGGTCACATCCTGCTCAAAATGACGGACAATGTGAAGGTATGAAATTTTATTGGTTAATGTTGAAAGTGTACCTTAATAAATATTATTGTTTATGATCAGTGCGTGCAGTATAAGGCGGAGAACATGCCCGATCTGAAGAAAATTGAGAAAATCACAAGCAATCTGGTCGGTCACATGGCATCGAAAGAATAAAACGAACACAAAAATTAATTATTGGCCACGGCAGCAATTTGGACGGAGCAAAACAACAACAAACACACACACACACACATATGTAGTTGTTGCTGTCTGGGATGATCGCCGTATGCCTCACCTGCAATTGTTTAGTTTGTAATCGCTAAGTCGGCTAAGAGTGTGGTAACAAGAGTAGTTAGTTACTGTTTAAATAACATTTTATAAATGTTAGCTCTGTACACACAAAATCAGCCCAAAATAGCGCCAGCTTAAATTTTAAAATATATGATACTTTTGTATTTAAATTAATGTAAAGTGCTGCAGTTAGCTGCGTCTTATATTGTGACACATTTCCATGAAATGCTTTAAACATATTAAATGGGGTGTTTTATTTTATAAGAAACGTGGCCTCATTTCAATTCTTAGTGTGAGGAATGCCAATCAAGAATTGGGATTGGGATTTAAGAGCTTATCAAGCTGAAGTGAACGTTCTGTTGTAAACAATCCATTTTGCATGTAAAAGTGCGGCATATTACGAACCACAGATGGCGCTATGCGACCGTTGCGATTTAAAAATTTGCAAAGCTGATATGGAAAAATGACACAACATTTAACACTTGTAAACTAAGCATTTTTGTAATTTTGTCCGTGCCACTTTGGTTAAAACAAAAAATGTTAATTGCCTAGCCATTAAAGCGATTAAACAGACAAAGCAAACAATTTGCAATGCACCGATGAATGACTCAAAGTTAGTGAGAGCGAGATAAAGAAGAAGGATGATGCTGTCTCTTTTGAGTCCGCTGACCGCTGTTACTCACTTAATAATCAGAGAGTAAATATTTGAGGCACTCGAGTTTATTTGCCACAGGAGATTGACAGCGAATGCGCAAGTTTTGATGCCTGAGACCTGATGCGAGAAGAGATAGAGATGGTAGGAAAGAGAGAGAGAGAGCAATAGATAGAGAGAGAGAAAGAGAGAGATCAGTAGCTGGGCAAGCAAAGTGTTGTTGACCAAAATGCGACAAGAAGTGTTTGCACTTTGCAGAATAAGTACCTGCCAACTGGCAACTAGGCAACTCAGTAGCCACTTTGGATTAAGCCCAAAATGTTTGACGTTTGTTTGACCCAAAGAACGAAAGAAAACGCATCGATCGTCGTTCGCTTCGGTCGCTTTTGATCGTGGCCCTAAAGTTGCAGCTCAACCAACTGCACTTGCCTGGCTTTGATTAGAGACCGAAGAAGCCGACAGTGTCTACCGACAATTTCCGGCCAGTCGACAGTGGGAGACAGTTAAGACAAGCTCATTTGGCTTCTGTTTGTCGACACTTGGCCAGATCGGCAGTAGTGGGTTTTGTCTTGGCCTCTTCTTGGCATCTTCTTCGTCTTCTTTATCGGATGTTTGTATTTGACGTTTTGTGCTTTTGAATACGCTGTTTACCGTGCATTCATTGCAATCACAATCTCAATCACAATCACTTTAGGCGGTTAGCTTGAACACCACCGCAAATGCACCGCAGATCGTAAACGTATATATACGTGTGTATTTTTAGACCCTGTACTTAAGAAACACAAAGAGTTTTTTAAGTTTGTAAGCATTCAATTGAAAACTCGAGATTTTCAAATTTTGAATTTTCGAAAAAGTAAAGGGGGGACCCTTAGCATAAAAATCGATATTTTTGATGAAAAAATTTGTTGATCGAAATGAATAAAATTTGAATGCAGGATGAATTTAGAGGTCAAACCATGATCAGAATGACATTCCGCTCGAAAATCCGACCAGTTTTGGAAAAGTTAGAAAAGTTTGAAGTTGGTCTATATGTTGTCCTGTCCTCTTTACAAGTCAAAATTTTTGTTAATTTTGGGATGATTTTTTACAAAAAAATGAAAGTCTCCAGAATCAATTTTAAAGTGTTGTTTTATACTAATTTGGGTACCAGGAGTTGATTAAAAATGAAAACTCGAGATTTAAAATTTTGATTTTTCGAAAAGTAAAGGGGGGACCCTTAGCATAAAAATCGATATTTTTGATAAAAAATTTGTTGATCGAAATGAATAAAATTTGAATGCAGGATGAATTAAGAGGTCAAACCATGATCAGAATGACATTCCGCTTGAAAATCGGACCAGTTTTGGAAAAGTTAGAAAAGTTTGAAGTTGGTCTATATGTTGTCCTGTCCTCTTTACAAGTCAAAATTTTTGTTAATTTTGGGATGATTTTTTACAAAAAAATGAAAGTCTCCAGAATCAATTTTAAAGTGTTGTTTTATACTAATTTGGGTACCAGGAGTTGATTAAAAATGAAAACTCGAGATTTAAAATTTTGAAATTTCGAAAATGTAAAGGGGGGACCCTTAGCTGAAAAATCTATATTTTTGATGAAAAAATCTTTTGATCGAAATTAATTAAATTTGAATGCAGAATGAATTTAGGGGTCAAACCATGATCAGAATGACATTCCGCTTGAAAATCGGACCAGTTTTGGAAAAGTTAGAAAAGTTTGAAGTTGGTCTATATGTTGACTTAGCACCTTTACAAGTCAAAATTTTTGTTAATTTTGGGATGATTTTTTACAAAAAAATGAAAGTCTCCAGAATCAATTTTAAAGTGTTGTTTTATACTAATTTGGGTACCAGGAGTTGATTAAAAATGAAAACTCGAGATTTAAAATTTTGAAATTTCGAAAATGTAAAGGGGGGACCCTTAGCTGAAAAATCTATATTTTTGATGAAAAAATCTTTTGATCGAAATTAATTAAATTTAAATGCAGAATGAATTTAGAGGTCAAACCATGATCAGAATGACATTCCGCTTGAAAATCGGACCAGTTTTGGAAAAGTTTGAAGTTGGTCTATATGTTGACCTATCCTCTTTACAAGTCAAAATTTTTGTTAATTTTGGGATGATTTTTTACAAAAAAATGAAAGTCTCCAGAATCAATTTTAAAGTGTTGTTTTATACTAATTTGGGTACCAGGAGTTGATTAAAAATGAAATCTCGAGATTTTAAATTTTGAATTTTCGAAAATGTAAAGGGGGGACCCTTAGCATAAAAATCGATATTTTTGATGAAAAAATTTGTTGATCGAAATGAATAAAATTTGAATGCAGGATGAATTAAGAGGTCAAACCATGATCAGAATGACATTCCGCTTGAAAATCGGACCAGTTTTGGAAAAGTTAGAAAAGTTTGAAGTTGGTCTATATGTTGACCTATCCTCTTTACAAGTCAAAATTTTTGTTAATTTTGGGATGATTTTTTACAAAAAAATGAAAGTCTCCAGAATCAATTTTAAAGTGTTGTTTTATACTAATTTGGGTACCAGGAGTTGATTAAAAATTAAAACTCGAGATTTAAAATTTTGAATTTTCGAAAATGTAAAGGGGGGACCCTTAGCTGAAAAATCGACATTTTTGATGAAAAAATCGTTTGATCGAAATTAATTAAATTTGAATGCAAAATGAATTTAGAGGTCAAACTATGATCAGAATGACATTCCGCTTGAAAATCTGATCATTTTTGGCAAGGTTATGCAATATTTGAACTCTATTTTTTTACAGGGTCTCTATCAGACGGTTTCGCTCGCCTGAAGTCAGTCTTAGCAGTTCTGTCTCATAAATTGAAAGCACAATCGAAATATAGAAATCAAATATAGAAATAAATAAACATTCAATCTGAAATATATGACACGAGCAGAGAGGCTACTGGTATTTGAAAATCATAAACGCAACGAACGACGATTCAACGATCGTTACAAGTCGATAAGGCAGCACCACCAACCACCAACCAGCGTTTAATTAGGCACAGTGGTTGGTCATAGAAGCTATCCAAGTTGTCGCATTGACTGCGATAAACTTGACAAATAACATAAATGCTTTTTATTGCGGGTGGTGTCCACCTCTTCTACTTCTTCTGCCCCCCTCTGGAGACAGAGAGAAAGAGAGGAGGAGAGAGAGAGAGACGGGTGCTAAGCTTAGTCAAACATCGACATAGACTATATAAAGTACTTACTACCCGTATTACGCTTCGATGCATTTTATGACACCCACTGGCGTCAATTATAAAGATATTTAAGTACAGTTAGCGTGCAATTAGACAGGCCAAAAGGAGGGATCTTAACTGCACAATCGTGCACATGACACGGTTGTGGTATAAGTCCCCGAGATTTCTCATATATAAATTACAACCATTGATAGTCGCTTTGGTCATATGACAATTAGTTATAAATTAAATAAATTAAGTCCATGCCTTATGCAAGTGCAAGAAAACTTAATAACAACGCACATGTGGTAGGCTTTAGGCCAAGGCTATGAAATGGAACTCACACTTACACAATTTGAATCCTATTCTTTCTAATAGCTGAACCTTAGAAAGTTATCTAAGTTGTCTCTAATTTGGTTTTGCATCCACATTTTATTCCCTTAGAAAACTTAATTTTTTTCCAACATTGTGCACTTTTTGAATTGACACTTTTCTTAACTTATATAAAAAGCCTTGCCTTCAAAATGGTGGCCAAAAAGAGCTTAAAGCGGATTCCTTTGCTATTTGCCTTTAGTGTTGGCCACTTCGGTTTCAGTTATGCAAATAAGCCAAGTTTAATTATGACCATTAGCCACTGTTGAGCGGCTACCGTTTTGAGTCAATACTAACTTGGTTGTCAATGGGTTTTCAGGCTTTTACTTTGTGAGCTGAGACGGCTTACGTTTAAGATTCGCTTTGTTGTGCAAATGGTTGGTAGGTGACCAGTCATTTCAGTGGCGATAATGGCCATTAACGAGCAGTTTATTGACGCAAGCCATTGACCGAATTGTAATATGCCGAATTTCAGTGACTCACTTTTCAGAATGAGGGGCGTCATGAAAGTTGCCGCTGAAAAAAACAGGAATAAATAAGGATTATTTGTGTTTTTTTTCCTTTCGCTTAAATATAATAAAATATGAATATTAAATTTAAATTTATATTTAATTTTATT
This sequence comes from Drosophila rellima, assembly GCA_035043635.1. Classification (NCBI taxonomy): domain Eukaryota; kingdom Metazoa; phylum Arthropoda; class Insecta; order Diptera; family Drosophilidae; genus Drosophila; species Drosophila rellima. The sequence continues at coordinate 541,665 of JAWNMV010000529.1, forward strand.
TAATTTAACTTCTTTTCAATTTCAGTTTTAATCATTAGCTTTGTTTAATTTAACTATTTGTTTTTATAATTAAGGTTAATTTGTGTGTTATTTTATTTTATTTTTGTTGTAATTCTTTTTCTTGGTTTAAAAAAGAATGTAACCATTAAAATTATTGACCCATTAATTCTATAATGAGCAAGCTAACATATCATTTAAGAGTCATATCTATTATCAATCAAAAACTGACCCCTTTTTCAATCGAACTCAATCAGGAACTGCGAATGAATATGATTAACCGGAAGAGACTATATCTTTTGGACTTTGACGTCAGAAAACAAAACAACTGCCCTTAGTAATAGCAATATCAATGTCATTCAGCACTCATCATCAAGTCGAGTTAATCAACGGTGACACCATGTCTATAAGGAAACAAAAAATATTATTTCATTACAACTGAATCATCCTACGAATCGACACAAATTTCAAGAAATTGCTGATATAGAATATGATAGAGAAAAGTGCTACAACTAATTGGAAACTGAACTCAACTCAAGTTTGGACAGGTAAACAGATTTGTCATCCCATCCAATAGTTTGCAGTAGTTTCCACCTTCGGGTTATCGAAGTACACAAATCTCAAATCGACAATGTTTAGGGCGATTTGAAAAGCCTTGATAAATTCAATTGTTGCTAATAATACAGTTATATACGACTTTTGGGTTATTTGTTCGAGTGATCGCAATACGTTATTTATAACGAGACTGTTTGGTAAATCAACGTCGATGATTAGAGCTTAATACATTATGATAGGTAGTTGTAGCTAAATTGATAAATCAAATATAAAGGGTATTAAAGCGAAATGTGTATCTGGTTAGCTATTAAGATTTTTCAGCAAAAAACCAAAACCAATGAAAATATTTTTTAAAATTGAATACATATGTATTTAATACATAAATAAGTAAAAGAGTTCAAAGTTTAAAGTCACATTTAATGTGAAAGTTTTTAGCGCTAGAGTGTTAGATTAAAAGAAAAAATATATATTGAAAGACTTAACTGGCTAACTAAAGCGTTCATTTCGATGCGTTTTAAAACGCGCCCAAAACGCGCTCGAACATCAACTTTAAGTTGAAGTTCGACTTGGAGTCGTAGCTTTGGATCTTCACCGCATCCACATTCACATTCACAGTCACATCTGTTTACCCATTAGCGTTTTGGGCAGCTAAAATGTTTGCGCTGTGGCGTCGTCGTTGAGTTTTGGGGTCTTTGGGGGGAGGCGCGGCTTGAAATCATTTTCTCTAAGCATTTTTGGCATTTGTTTGCTTTCGAATTATTGCAAATGTAAGTACAACGCGTAAGTGCGGTAGCTTCAGCTTCAGCTTCAGCTTCAGGTTGTGATTGTGGTTGGACCTTAAAGCGAATTTAGCAGCCACTGGCGCCACTTTGTCCCACATTTTCCTTTCCCCCCTCACCGAACGTAAATTCATTGAAATTCCCTTTTAATGGAGATTAATACGCATATTCTTCGTCTCTCTTTTATTGAAGAGGCGCCCGAGACGTTGTTGACATTGCTAAATGTTTTTGAAAAACTTCGTATTTATTCAGACATATTTTCGCATTGTTTGTGCCAAGCGAGCTAATTAAGAACGTGGGAAAGCGTTGAGCTGTCGCCTGGCGACAACATGTCGTATACGCAATGTCTGCATCTAAACGTGCTCAGCGAGAAATAATGAATTTATTATTTTGATTAAATATGATCATAATTTATTTTCACCTATTATAACTTAGTGAAGATGTCAAAAATTATTTTTAAATTTATTTGTTGCCATAATCCAAATTAAATCTATTTTTCTGATATGATATTTAAATTTCCATATAATTATCTCACTCTTGAAATAGATAAAGTTGGTCAATTTCCTGTCGAATATCTCAGTTTCCATTAAGACCCAAGTTTTGGGGTGGGTTGGGAAATTACCCCCCACCACTTGACGAGGCGACAAATCTATATCTATGGTCGACATATTAATGCCAACCAAATAAACCGATTAACAAACAATGGAACTAAGAATATCGTTCGACTATTTCACATTTATGAGCAAATCAATCAAATTCAATGCAATTTCAATTAGAGTGCCACAAAGTGGACCGATAAGAAAGCAATGGAGATGGAAATGGGGTTGGGAATGGGAATGAGAATCATTATAGTAACATGGAACGACCACAAACCAATCAAACTGACCAAATGGTGACCATAAAACATAGTCAAACGAAACTCCAAAATGGGCAGATGAAATTCAAGTGTTATCGCATTTCAGAATGTACTCGTATAATAAACAATTTTAATATTTTTTAATTATGAAAACAAGCTGATTATATAAATTAAATCGCAGACTGTTGATTAGATTATGGCTCGAGTGACACAACGACGCTTAAAGTGCCATTTAAACGGCTTTAAACAAATTTCTATAATTTTTTTTATTTTTATTATATTTCAACTAAACCAAACTGACGTTATCTACAGCTGATTAAAAGAAGAAAAAATAGGAGAACGACTCTGGCCTCCTTTGACTCGGTTTGAATTAATTGAAAATTGATTATTGGCGATGGCAGAAGAAGAGATAAGCTATTGCCTATTGCCGCCTACTGGCTCGATAAGCAGCTGGCCAGCAAGCGGTTTTAATAATTGAAAATTAATCCATCATAATAGACGTCAAAGTCGAGAGAGAGAACGAGCTGCAGCTCAAGAACCTCATTGATAACTGAACGCAAAGAAAATGCCAGCAGAAAAGGCTACAGTTGGGCGAAATCGACTGTGAGAGACCGCGTACCTATTCAGAAATAATCACGTTCAGGCAAAATTCAAAAATCTACATACCAAATTGGGTGACTCTAGCTCTTATGGATTTTTCGTTACAAAATCAATGAACTCTTTAAACGTTTTAAGTACAGGGCTTAGAAAAAAGAACAGATAATAAATTATGAACACACACGGGAAAAAGTAAGATAAACAAAGCCAAACCGAAAATAAAATATTGATATCTAAATAGGGACAGAGACAAAGACGGGCAGGGACAGGGACAGGGACAGGGACAAGGATATGATATCAGCAGCAGCAGCAGAATAAGAAAAATAAGAGACAGTGAAAGAAGAAGCAGCGTAGTCATCATTATCTGGCAATTGAATTTACAAAACAAATAATTACAAAATGCAGTTCAAATATAAATACGAGTACGGTAAATGTGACTGGGTAAATCGTAACTTTCGTAACTCGTAGCTCGCGACTCGCAACTGGAACTCGTAACTCTGATCAAATACGGAATACGAATACAAATCAAAATCCGATTTTCAAGCAGCCCAAAAGGTGGTCTTATCTGTAGACTCACGTTTACCTTAACGACTGTCGAAGCCGAACTTCTACACCGAGAGAAAAACTCACTGTAATTTTAACATTAACACACTTCAATTTCGGTATTTTGCACAATGATTTGGAATATGGAATTAGTCAATCGAAAGTGTAAATTAATTGAAATACATTTCCTTTTAAATATGTAATGTAATGTAATATAATAAATAAATAAATTATATATTTAATTCTAAGATAATTTTAACAACGTTTTCGAATGCTTAAAATAACTATGATATAACGTGAAACTAAATTAAATTCCAGAGTTTGCACGGTATACGTTTTTTCTCTGAGTGTACTCGAGCTTGGGTTCAGTTGAAGATTACGCCCTGGCGCTATAAGGAAGTGTATTTCCCTCTCTCTCTCTTTCTCTATCATTGTCTCGCTCTGAAAAAGGTTAAAAAACTTTGTCGCAACGACAACAACAACAACAACAACAAGAACAACAATAACGACAACGGCAGCAAATGTATCTGAGCAAACAACTGCCGTGTATGCTACACATTTTCTTCCACTACCCAACTGGTTGAGTGTCAGATTGTCTGACTGACTGACTGTTTGACTGGCTGATGGTTTCAATGGCAGTGAATTTGTTTACGCTGCGCCTAATGAGCCAACGTTATTTGTGCAGCGCAGCAAGACGCGACCACAGCTCTCAGGACTGAAGAACATACTAAGTATATACATATGTGTCTAGATACAGATACATTTAAAGATACAAATACAAATACAAATAGAGATACTGTTGCAGTTACTCATATTGAGTTGCAGATACTGTTTCATATCCAGCTATGATACACATCCAAATAGAGAGAGCACATATACATGTGTAGATTCAGATAATGATAATCGAATACACTTATTTGATTTTAATACAATTTATGAAAATTAATATACAATTTCAGATGCAATACAACGTCTACAGCTACAGCTACTATTGCAATCATCGGTTAAAGATTTCAGAAAATCCAATTTTTATTATCACTAGAAATCTAATCCTTCCTTAGCTGATTGGAATAATTTGTAATCGTTTAGCAATCGCTTAACATTTGCCACTCGACAGCGCGATTTCCTCTTTAAATCCTCTTTTACAACTCAACTCCAAAGATTAAGGTGAAAACGAATGGGCTTATCAATCTACAGAATTCTACGCACAGCCCGAAATTGAAATTCATTGGCATTAACGTCATGAAAAATATATTCATGTATTTGTACATACTGTATGTGGTCTATAGAAAAATACATATATATTAAATAAAATTCAATGAAATTCATTTATCAGTTTTTAATAAGTTTGCTCTGTTTGGGAGCCCCAACAACAACAACAACAACAATAAAAAGCAAATCAATTCCCGCACTTAATGAAAAAAACACAACTCAATTATAAATTTTATCAAGTAGGGTGGGGGCGGGGTAAAAGAGGGACGTTGAAAGTATTTCTCAATGTTGCAATTGAATTAAAATTTTGTGTCAATAAATGAAATTTACTTTATCATCGCCATAATTTTCCGCATATTTGTGCATACTATATATGCACTCGAATCTCCAATCTCCAATATGATAGACCTGATGTGTACCTAGTTGATTTTTAATGAAACTTTAAAGAGTTGCCTCTTTGCTGGATTCTTTTCTGAAGAATGACTAACTGAAGTGTGTGATAGGGAAGTCTTTTTTTTTTTTACTATTGCAATTTGTTGCTGGGCGAGAATATCACAAAACCCCTTAAAGCATGATTGATTTTGAGAATTTTTGAGTCACTTTTTGACAGAATTAAAGTTACCCTCTAGCAGGGAATCCCCAAACTGCACCCAATTTACAATGCTAAAATTTGTCTTTTCTTTTGCATTCATTTGGCGCTATTCAAACTTATTAAAATATATTATATATTACCGTTTGGGCTCCATAGTGATTAGTCAGAGAGTAAGTCTGGAAAGAAGAATTACATATATATATATAGATTAAAATTTCATTTAATTAAATTTAGTATGTTGCCCATATATTATTTTTCAATATTAAGTTTAAAAGAATTTAATCTTATTTTATTTAATTTTTATTATTATTAACAAATAATATATCATAGCTATATATCAATTGTTATTTCATCAATCAACGTCTCGCCTCAGTTTACATTGTAAATTACAAGGAAAATAAATAAAAATACGAACTGCAGTTTCAATTTAATCCACATAAAGTGACTGCAACTCGAATCAACATAATTAGCCAATACTTAAATATGCACCACGTCCGATCTGTATCTGTAACTGGGTTTGTATCCGAATCTGTAGCTGTTGCTGTTGCTGTTGCTGTATCTCTATCTGTTATTGTTTAACCATGACAGTTTATATCAGCGCTCAATTGTAAAAATTATTTATTGATAACGCAATTTAATGCCAATTATTTGTACATAAATATTTGTTTAATTATCAATTGCATGTCGTGGGTGTGGCATCAACAGTTCGCGTGATTAATGACAGCGTTTACCTCCGTTCCAGATACTTTTCGTATCTAGAACCAGTTAACCGCGTATTGTTTTCAAATGTTTGCAAAATCTTGTCAAATTTGCTGGCCAAACAAATCGTTAGCCCTTTAAAATTGAAAAGCATCCCTTAAGCCAAACCCCACCAATTTGACACCCCCAAAAAATTGCTCTCACTTCAGACAGTTTTTGTTTGTCTCTGAAATTATGTCAAATTTCGCTAGGCGTTAAGAATTTTTTATGGCATTATTGTGCACTTATCGGATGAATTAACACCCCAAGGGGTTGTTATTAACCCTTAGAGAAAGGCAAAGAGAGGGGGTGGCAGCTGGCACGCCCCCTTCTGACCACAAGCTAAATTGCAGCAACATATGCGACAATTTAGATTTTTATTTGTGTTTCAATCTTTGACATTTGCTCGACAAATGCCTGATTAAAGTTGTGCTAATATCCCGGAAATTTCACTTAATGGCTTGTGAAATTAATGGGGGTGTTGGGAGAGGGAGTTGATGATGAGTTTTCTTAAAACATAAATGAAATTTCAGCTCAAGTAGCTGTATGAAAAAATGGAGACGTGAAAATTATTATGAAATAAATTTAAAAAAAAGAAGGAAATTTCAACTCTAATTGCATATTTACGCAACAATTTTGACAAAATCAAATTGAAATCAGATGTAAAGCCCCAACCCATTCGAACAGATGATGCCTTGCCAACGTTTATGTCATTTGATTGTCTGCATTTCATTTGTTTGTTATATAATGTAAACTATTTGGAAACAACACAAATAATAGTGCAGACAGGATTCCATTGTTCTGGCTGATGGCCAACTCATGACCTGTTTCCATTCAGTCTTTTCCCCCCATCTTCCATCTGCAAATGCTGGTTAAATGCACGTGGATGAGTAGATAAATATCGTATAATGAAAATAAAATAGGAACGGGCTAACAACAATAGTAATAACAACAGCAACAACAACAACAAGAAAAACAATAGCAATCAGTCGCAATCCTCGTTGCAGTCATCGCACTAATTTTCGAGCTAGTTTTGGGTTTCCATTCCACTCCAATCCGAACTGAGTTTGAGTTTCAGTCTGAGTCTGAGTCTGAGTCTGAGTACGTGGCCAAAGAAAATACACTTTAGCACGTTTCTTGTTAGCGAACAGTTTTCCATTGCCACTGCATGATATAGATCCAGAGTTTGAAGTTCTTCGCTCTGCTCTTGTGGCAGCTGCATGGTCCGTTGTTTATTTTGGCATAGGTGAATAGTTCAAATTAAGGCTCAGACATTAGATGAACAACAAAAGTTGAACAACTCAAGAGTTGGGGCTATGTACATTAGAGAAAATGGGAAAATAGAGCGCGCGAGGAAATGGACAGTTGGAAAATTCAACAACTTCCTCATCACCCTCTTTTTTTTCCCCCATAATATTGGTCAATCGCATTTATAATAAATATATATAAATATATATCAGGAACCGCTTTAAATTTAATTTTTTAAGTCCTTTGAGTACCAAAAATTCTTAAAATAAGTGAAAATCCATGATTAAAAAGGCTTATCAAACAATTTAAATTTAATTCTTTAAGACTTCTTCTAACAAATGAGTGGAGTACCAAAAATTCTCAAAATAAGTGAAAATCCATGAATAAAATAATTAAGTTTTTTCTATTTTTCGCGTAGATTTGACTTATGTACTTAACAAACAAAAACATGTTAGAAAAATAATTTGTTGGCTTTTAGAAACCATTTTGATTATTATTATTATATTATACTCCTTCTTTTTCTTTTCCTTATTTAACGTTTTCCAGTAGCTGCCTGTCTCATTAAACAACTGTCTTCAAAAGGGCAGCTTAAAGATCGCTTAGAAATACATCAAGGCCACAATAAAAGTCAAACAGACAATCTATTTGATGTCTAAAGCGTATGGGCCATAAAATGGTTACCAATGGGTAAACGAGCCCAACCCAAAGCTCAAAGAAGAAAACAAAAATCGTACTTAATATAAAAAATGCATTATTTCGACATTAGCGGACAGTTTGTGCCTGAAAGTTGAGCAACCAAGTTACAATAAAAAGTCAATGACAAGTTTGGGCGACGATGAAAGAAATCATTTATATCATTTATTGTGCGGTCACCGATTTGAGTGCTCATAACAATTGAATATCAATGAGACCAGGAACAAAAGGAGAGAACAAATTTAAGGAAACAGAGCAAGGACATTATCGATTTCCAGGCTTAAAGCAGAAAAGATTTTTCAAACTGACCAAATGTCATGCAAGAAAAGTACACTTAGACAAAAATGATGTTCCTAATCTTTAAGGAATGTTTAAAGAATGTTTGGGTTCTTAAATATAATTTAAACTTTGCGTAATGAATGCGTAACAAAGTTCCGTAATTTTACAAATTTTTCAAAATTGTTTTACAAATTGTTAGCCATATTTATTTTATGTTTAATTTCATCAGCTTTTCAGCTAATTTCATAGTTTTGTTATTTATAATTCTCAACTGGTTAAAGCTATTGATAAGTACAAAAGTCAAGTTTTCCTCGACTATCAATTTAGGTAAAATGTCTTAAATTTGTAATTTTCAAGTGTAACAAACTGCCTTCTTAATTGCTGCTCTAATGATGTGCCAGGCGAACTGACAAACTGACAACCTGCCAGACGGAGACGACAACGTAGCCCAAGTTGATTATGAACCCGTCCTGCTGCTCAACTGGACTCGACACTCCATAATGATGGCAATTATAGCCCGTTTTTCCAACAATTTATATGAAATTTGGCCAGGCAGCAGTGTCAAATGAAATGGCCACGCCCCCTTCCCAACACACGACATTTTTTCTTTTCTTTTCTTATTTCTTATTTTTGTTTTTGTTGTCGTCGTACGCAGCGCAATCTGGCAACGCCCCGCGACTATTGCCAGCCTGCTTCAATCGCCACGGGTGCGAGCGAGTCGGCATGCGCTGAGCGCCTCCATCTTTAAAGCGTGCCTGCCAAAAGAGAGCAGCCGACCAAGACAGAGCGGGAGAGAGCGATATCCAGAGAGAGAGAGAGAGTGAGCGCACACTCAGCAATGTGAGCGTCGAAGGTGCTAACGAGTTTTAGCTGGTGGTGTGGAATTACTAACTTATCATACTCTGCACTGAGAGAAATTTCAAAGAAATATGTAATATTTGAAAACATTTAAAATAAATTAAAAAAAACTGAAGTTTGACCAAATATTTATGATAATGAGTTGAAAATGAAGTAAGTAATTTGAATTAAATAGATAAATTTGATGCTTTATAATTACATTTTTGTAATATTCTTTAACTATTACGGGCTAATCTTTGAATTTAAATAATGACTTATATATTACATACCTATTTTATTTTGAAGACCTACCTACACCTAATTATATTTCAATCATGTTGTTATGTTTATATTAAAAATGCATTTCTTTTATATTCTGCTATCTATATTTATATTTATTTTATTATACTTAAATAATCTCTGCTCTAATTTCCAAATTTACCATTTGCTCAAATTCCATAAGGAGTTGTAGTTTTTTCGCTGAGTGCATGCACAACACGTCTCTCTCAGCCACCCCAAATTCAAACGCTCTCTGCTCACACACACACATACAGAGTCATTTTGGGCAAAGCCCAATCATCGCGATATGCGACGCTATATGACAAAGCGACAGGCCGACAATAAACACAGTCGTTGATTTGAGCTCGTCGCGTCGAGTTCGCAGTCGCAGTCGCAGTCGCAGTCGCAGTTGAAAACAAAAATTCGAAACGCGCGTAAGAAAAACGTACGTTTCGGCGTCAAGTGTTGCGAGTGAATTGTTAAGAACGCGTTAGAGAAATAAATACGAATTATAAGATAATTAAAAAAAAAAAAATAAGTACAAGTTGCGTATGCAGACAAAGCATGTCCAGTGCACAAGTGTCACAGCCGCCGCAGCAGACGCCGCAGCAGACGCCGCATATAAGTCAGCTGCTTATCAGTCACATTGCCGCACAGAATCAGCCACAGATTCAGCGAGTCAGCACAGCAGCAGCAGCACAGAGTCCGCCACAGAATCCGCCACAGAATCCGCCACAGAATCCGCATCAGCGAGCAAGTGCGACACCACCTGCCAACGCCGCTGACTACGATCGGAGTAGCAGCAATTCGTCAGCACGATCAAGTCCAGTGGCAGCAGCTGTGGCAGCTCCGAGTCCCACACATTCCACGGCTACCACTGGGTCTCCACACAGCGCCTACGCACCTACGCACAGTCCAGAGGTGACCGTCGATCAACGGCAACACCAATCACAAATAGCTGCTGGAATGCCGCTGCTTGTGGCACCCATTCCCCTGGGCTGTCAACCTACGGCTGCAGCTCCTCCGCCTCCGCCTCCGCCGCCGCCACATCCGCATGCCCGCATCTATGTGGAGGGCAACTTTCCAGGTCATCATATGCCACATCCTGCTCTAGTGAATGGCGCTTATCCGCTGCCACGTCTGCCACTTGCTGCCGTCATGTTGCCAGCCAATGCGCCGCCACCAGGACCGCCTCCAGTGTCCATTTCCATGTCCAGCTGCTCACCACCCTCAACTACAACCCTGCAGCAGGCACAGCCCAAGAAATCCTTTTGCATTGACGCCTTGCTGGCCAAGAGTCAGCATCAGCCCAGCTCAGCAGCTGATATGATTGTGGATGATCATCGCCTGGCCGCCTTGCATTATGCCCGAGATCAGGCGGAATTGAATCACGCCTTTGTCGCTGCCTCAAATGCCGCCGCGGCAGCGGCTGCCGCTGGAATCAGCGATCATGAGGCATTGCAGCGGATACGCGACTCGCGGGAATACGATTCACCCAGTCCCGACGGCATGTCCAGGTGCGTTTCCAACTTGAATTTCCGACAAAACTAAACAAATTTCGCGAAGACAACAAATTGGAAGAATACCAAATCAAGTGAAATATCAGCAATATTTCAATATTGAATATATCTTCAAAAGTGTCAAATCAATGTTTTATTCTTCTAATTCTTGAGAAAGCGAGCAAGAAATCACAGCTCGGCAAAGGAGCGATGATGAGAACTTTAGACGTGATTTTTTAATTAGTACTATCAGTTAGAGAAATAGTAGCAGTATTACTGAAACAGTAATTAATGATTTAAATGCCACTTCTATGCTATTCTATGATCAACACTTGACTGTTCTCAGAATAATCAATCCTGGCAAATCCAATCAAATGCCATAAACAAAAAAGAAAATAAGAAAAAAAAGCCAACGCGGGAATACCAACAATGCTGTTAACCATTGGCTGTTGGGCTTTAAATCAGCTTTGTTAGCACTCGACAACATGGCCGAAAAGCTTAATGGAGTAGCACCGAGTAACCGAAACTGGTCACGTTGCGCTCTTCACGAATGATTTCGATTACGTATACGCAGTGTATAGCGGAGGGACGAGGCGAAAAGCAAACAAATTAGTTTTGTTGGCAGGCGACGGCTTTTAATTGTTTTCAAATATTTTGAATTGGCGTTGTTTTCACTGCAGCTTAGATAATTTGCGACTAATACAGGGTGTCTATTTCTTTGTCTAATTCCTCTTCATTCTTTGCAGATCTGAATCTCCCAGCTCGTCACATCGCTCCAGTCCGCCCATTAGTCCCGGCTGTGAGGATCAACAGCCCCTGCCCGCCCATTATCCACAGCACCTGGGCATGCGAATGTCCGACTTGCATGATGAGTTCAAGAAACCAGTGCCCCCTCATAGTCCCATCAGGCCGCAAGATTTTCCACTCTATGCCGGCGGACATCCCTATCAGCTGCTGGCGCAGGGTGGCTCCGCTTTTCACAGGCCACTGGACCCCTCAGGGAAACCCATTCCGGTAAGCAATAGGATGAGAAGTGGCAAATCTTCAGATTTGAAATTATTTTAGAAATTATTTTCTTAATTAAAAAAAAATGCTATTAAATTTAAAAAAAAAAAACCACTTCTGAAAAATGCCCTTTTACTATGAAGAAATCATCTAATTTTAAAGGTGTCCTTTTTTAAACTGAGTGTTTATGTAATCCAACCCGGTTTCTTTCTTCTTATTTACAGATTCCAATGGGTCAACATTTTATGCCTTCCCAGCTGCAGTTTGAGTTTCTGGCACGTGCTGGCATGTTGCATCATCGCATACCCGAATTGGCCGCATATCCGCATCATGCGATTCTTGGCAAGACGCGCAGACCGCGCACCGCCTTCACCTCCCAGCAGCTGCTCGAGCTGGAGAAGCAGTTTAAACAGAACAAGTATTTGTCGCGGCCCAAACGCTTTGAGGTCGCCAGTGGGTTGATGCTCTCCGAGACGCAGGTGAAGATCTGGTTTCAGAATCGACGCATGAAATGGAAGCGTTCCAAGAAGGCTCAACAGGAGGCCAAGGAGCGGGCCAAGAACGCCCAACAGAATCAGCAACCACAACAACAACAGAGCACCTCCAGTGCCAGTTCAGCCAGTTAGTTTGGCCTTAAAAGCAACACCATTTGAACCACTTCTAGTCATGCTACACTCACAAAACTTTCTTTCTACATTTAAGAAAATCGCCAAAATATTTAATGAATATTTTGGGCGCATCGCCATAGTATTGAGAATTGATTTGGGATAATTCCGAAATTGTCCTACAATGAGAACAAATATTCGAACTTTTAGATAATTCACAACCAATTAAAAACAACTAAATATTTTGAAAACTTTTTAAAAGTCTACTTTTATGACAGTTTTCGGGCTATTTCAAAGAAAGAATTTTGCTGAGTGTACTTCGAACAACCGTCCACCTGGTGAGACACCCTGTATGCGAGCCATCCACATTCCCGCCCTCTTCCCTTTCCGAAATGAAATCATTTCATGAGATTGCGCAAAATTAGCTTCGCAATTAGTTGAAATTTTTGTTGGTCGTTGTTGTTGTTTTGATTTTATGTTGTTGTATTTATTATAAAATCAATGTGGGAATTGACAACACCAACAAAAACAACAGCAAACGCACTGTGTGATATATGTAAACAAGAAAAAAAATAAATTAAACACTGCTACACAAAAGTATTTTCCCAATGTACATAAATTCACCAAAAAAAAAAAGAAAAAAAACTTAAATAAAAACATCAACATAAACATTCATTTGAATTACGTTAAATATAATGCAAATTACAATAAATGAGATTAGTTTAGTTTAGTTTGTAAAATGGTGACGAACCATTTCTTATATAATTGTGTAAATATTTGTAATTATGTAATGTTTAACAAAATGTCGCGCTAGTTAATTGTATTAAATATTATTTTGAAATCCAAAATGACAATTAAAATGTGCTATAAAAAATTACTTTGATGTGCAATCAAATGGGAAGGCGGATTTGAAAATAAACATTTTATCTTAAAATTTCCAGGAATTTCTATAGTGACGGAATTTTCACTTGTAATGGGAAAAACTGATAACAAATTTATTTTTTTTTATAAATTTTCATTAAAATCCATCCGATTTGTGTGAACATTATTTTCCAAGATCTGTATCAAAAATAAATATGCACGTATTTAAGCGATTTTCGAACATTCTACACATTTGGATAGAAATGGGAAGTGCTTCACATATCTAAATAAAAAAGTCACCTTCGGCGCGAGCTAATAAAGCGTGCTCTTTGTTTTTGCAGAATTACGCTTGTGCGTCTTTCTGGCGCTGCTTGTACTACCAAAGTATAACGGATGGAGTGTTCATGAATACACGAGCAATGCCAAACTCAGACCACACATTATTTGTAAATAACTCTTTAGCCTCTCGAGAAACAAGTATGAGATTAGATACTTGGCCAGAATTTGGAGCTATCTGTGGGTGTCCGCAGAACTATTAATGGTGTATTTAAAAATACAATATTAAGAGGGGCCAATCAGGTACAATTTTTAATTTTATACGAGTCCCGTTTGCTGATAGTACTTATCAAAGCAAATAAATCAAAAGCGCGCAGATAATCAGTTTAATTGTTGAGACAATAATTATGTCTAAATTTATAGTGTCACTTAAAAATTATTTCGCTAATTAAAATGTTGCTCGCATTAGCAACAATAACAGTAATATAATAATAGCAACAACAAATGACACTTGAATAAAATCCAAAATCATGGTGAGCCTCCATTTCCGCAATCAAGCTCGTATATAATTAAAAAAAAAAATGAAATATAAAAAAATAAGAAAAATAGAATAGAAAAGAAAAGAAAATGAAGCAATGGGGTTTATCTTCAATAGGCCGAGGGGTGGGAATCATTTAATTTCTGATACGTGGCCTAATCGAAGCTAATGGCTAATCAAACGTGACAACATCGAAGAAATCGTAGAGTGAGTATATAGAGTATTACGATTGTCCGATTGATTGAATGTCCAATAATCAAAGTTAATTAGAACAAAGTCCTCAGTTTGGCACGAGGTTATAAACATTTACTTTTGCTTTCACGAGCATTGCTCAGCTTTAGAAATTAATATCTACACTCATTTCAAATTGTATTGAAATAAGTATACAACAATTTAAAACTTTAGAATCCTGTGGCACACAACACATTAGACAATTAACTGTAGAGGATTATAATCGAAATAGGAAATAAACGGGGATTCTGAATGGTCTCTAATTGTCAAAAGTGGAACGTTTGGATGTACAAGTCTGTCCACTTTATCACGTAGTCTTCAAGTACCACAGAGCTCACAAAACATGGGGAGAACTTTGGTTTTCGGGATCTATGCCTTATAGTATTTTTGTTGTTGTTATTATTATTGGTTGTCGTTTGTTATGTTGTTGTTGCTCTTGCTGTTGTTATTGTTATGCAGCAGTTCTTGTGTTGATTATGCGACTGATGGGCTAATAAAAATTCATTTGTTACCCGCCAGACACTCGAGCGACACTCACAAAAACACGTAACGCATTGCGTCAACAAAACTGAAGGAAAGTTAGAGAGAAGAGGGGAGAGAGGAGAGAAAAGAAGATAATTCAATAAATGAATTATGATTATCTTGTGTCGTCTACTCATGTTTTGTAAAGAGCTTACATGCTATATGTGAATAATATAATTGGTATAACTGAGATATTAGGTTAATATCTCAACTTCATGGGAAAACTTTGTTCTTTCCTCCAAATTGTCACTCTGTCAGTTATATCTATTAATTCTCTGTTTCGTTAGGTTACGACAACGGAAAATCTGTATATTATAATATTATATATGAAATAAAGGCAATCGACAATAGAGATCATAATTCTTTTGATATTGCTGCTTAGAAGCAGCTTCTATATTAATCCCTAAAAGTGTTGCCAAGTTCGACAGCTTCCACTGAGCTGAACTAGTTAGCTGTCTTAATTCTTGAACCACTGTGCAGTGGCCTGCGTCTGATGATAATGATAATGATGATGATGATGATATAGCTAATGATGTTGCTGATGACGATGATGCTATTTCTGATGCTGCCTTGAAGTGGCAAAAAGTGTTGAAGCAGCAGGAGCACAAAGGACGTCAGCCCAAAAATTCAATTCATGAGCTATTAGCGGGTAATTTGTAACAATTGCCGAGAACAATTTCAATTTCTTTTCAACAACAACGGGCAACAAACAACAACAAGAACAGCAACAAAATGAAGGGTGTCAGAGTTCAAACCAAAACCGGAGCGACAACTGCAAATTGAGGTCGGAGTTGGGGTTGAGAATTCTGAATTGAGAATGGCATTGCTTAATTGTTGGATTTGGATGCTGTCGCATCTGTTGCAAATTAAATTTGAGTTATAATTGTACTTTTGCAGAGGGCATTTTAAATTTGTTACCAATAATGTAGCGCTTTTAGTTTTCAAGTTTTAATTTGGATGAAACTTGATACCACCTGGATCGGATCACTACATCATTATATAGTTGCCATAGAAACGATCGCTCAAATATTAATTATTAGTATGAGAAGTTTTATTGTTTTTTTAAATGTTTCATTTGGTGTTATATTATATATCCTGTCTGCATTTTTTTCAAATCAGTCCTGTCGACAATCAGTCGAAAATTGAATACAGGTCTTGGCAAGGGTATCAAATCTTCGGCTTGCCGAATATAACCTATTCTATAAGCAGACAATGCGAGTGTGTGTATGCGTATGTGTATGTGTGTGTGTACACACCCAGTAAATTGGCATTTGAATTGAGGGTCGCGTCCCCTCCGCCTCTTTTATGACTTTCATCACCAGTTGTTGCTGTTACTGGTGTTACAATTTGGTTACCCTTCGGGGTGTCTCTTCTCCTTCTCCCTTCTCATTCCCCTCCTCCTTCTTCTTCTCCCTTCCCTGGTTGATCTTCATGTCAACACAGATGATCACATTTTATGCTTAATTTTGTATGTGTGTGTGCTTCGACCCGCTTCGATTCTGCTCTTGTTTACTTTTGTGATTTTCAGCCGAATTTAGCTAATATTCGATTCGCATCCATGGGGATTTCCCTCCGCGTTGCATTTTACGCATTTTCCCGTTTGATTTTATTGTCAAATATGTGCGATTATTTGTCATATGCTGCATTTTATTATTGTCAAATTTGCATTCGCCTCGAAAACGGCAACGGAAATGGCTCGTTAGTCAGTTCTCGCCACGTTCTCTAATGGTTGTTTGTTGACCTGGCCCAGAGAGTGGGAAAGGGGGAGGGGTGTTTTCATTGATTGTTTGCCACGATAAATTGTGAAACTGATATCGCAATTTATGTGCCAATTTTGTTTTAATTGTACATTTGACAGAGTTTTGTTTATGCCCAAATTACAAAATGAAATGTGATTTGATTTGGATTTTCATTTCAAACATGATTTTGTATAACAATTAAGAAACTATAATTGCAGACATTAAGCTATGGATCAAACTGAGATTATAATAACACAACCCATAGAAATTGATTAGTTTTGATCAAGTTGTGTTGGTTGAATTAAAGGAAGACTTTTCATTATGGATCTACGGCAGCTCTTTATTTCTACTTAGTATACACATAAAAATATCAAAAATTCTGTCAATATGCACTAAAAAATAATTTTAAAAAATATGAATAAAAACTATCTCAATTAATGAAGAACTTAAATTAAGAAGCTCTTGCAAAATATTGAAATATGTCTGGTTATCAATTAATACTCATACTTTCACCGACAGCAACTACAACGCATATTGTCGCTTAATGCCATAATTTCCAACTTGTTTACACAATCCATCTGGCTATATTTTACACACACACACACAGGCATATATAGTATGTGTCCGGTACAATCATCAGGCCCAATCTGAAGTCGTAGTCATCAATCTATTGAGGGAAATCCGTGCGTGCGCGTTGAGTAAACAAAACAAAAATGCGCGACAGAGAAACAGAAATAGAGCCAGAAGATAGAAACAGAAATAGGAACAGAGCAAATCTCATTAGACAAAGGGACATTAGTGCATTATACACACACACACACACAAACACACACACAAACTCACAGAGCATAGAATTTGTGAAATGATTTCGATTTAATCGGCAGGAAATTTTGCAATCAAAATTCACGAATATCAACGGATAATTGCGAAATTTAGTGCTGTCTGTGCTGTTCTTGTCATTGCCCTAAGCGCATTAGATCCCCAGAGAGAGAGAGAGAGAAGAGAGAGAGGGAGAGAACTAGGAGATGAGCAATGTTGTCGACCTCAGACAAGTAAAAAAAACTGCTTTTAGTGGGAAAATGTTCGAAAATAAGCTAAATTTTCTTCAATAAAATTGTAAGAAAAATGTCTATATATTTGTCCAGTTTATCATAGTACTCTATACATATCTAATAATCCACAACCTCATAAAACCAATTATAGTCGCTCTGAAGTATAAACACATTATTGGAACGATTTGATAAATTTGTAAAATTGATAGAATTAATTAAATACATTTTAAAATCAAATAAAAAAACAAGTATTACAAATTAATAAAACTTCTTCATTTCATTTCGTTGAAAATGTAAATCAATATTCATGATTAATATTAATATGAATATTAATAGCGAAGCACGCGTCTTAAGAAGTCCACAATTTCTACTGACTTTAGAAAAGAGCCAGATTTGACGGGAAAAAAGCTATTGTGACAACACTGTCACTGCAAATTGTCACCATATGCGTCAACACGCAATAATTCACCAGAAAAAGTAATCCAAACAATTGACCAAAAAGGACGAAGCACTGACATCTAATGGAGGGGGTGTGTCTGCCATGATTCTGACTGCTCTTAACTGCCTGCAGCAAGTGCGGCAACACCCCATCCCCTTTCTCCCTCTCTCTCTAACTCTCTCTCTCTCTGCCCAGGGAATCCGTCTCTAACTCAGTTCTCGATGGGTGTTTTTGGTGCTAATTGAATTCATTGCCGTTGATCAAGTGCTGCCAAACAACAAATCATCCCCAGAGGCTAATGATACGGACGAACGAGCTAACTGACTGACTGACTGACTGACTGCAGTGCCAGGGCTGGGTGAGGACAAGGCCAGGGCCAGACTCAAAGGAGGCAGACAGAGAGGGTGCAATGAGTGCACAGGCTCGAAATGGGGGAAGCTAATGGCAGGTTCTATTCTCTCGATGCGTTAAATGAAATTAGAAAACCTTATGTTGAGTTAATTAGCAAATTTAAGGACATTGCGGATAGCTAAGGACTCTATGGAGAAGGGGGAGCAACAGGAATGGGAAATAGAAGAACAGTGTAAAAGGATAATATTAAAATCAAAGCAATAAATTTAATGCTTAAGCATTTTCTATATTTTGTTATGCGTCTTATTTTATTCACTATAAAAATTGATAAATAACTCCGATAAAAATCAAAACCAATAGATATTTATTAATTATGAAATAAGTTTATCCAAAATTGTAGTTCGAATTTTTTTCGAAATAAAATTCCTAGAAATAATCCTGAAAATATACATACATATATAAAGACAAAGCAACTGCCCCCTTAGTTTGGGCAAATTTTCAATTAATTCAGCTTACTGCCAACCCATTTGCCAATTGGCCCAGCTAAGATCCATGCAAGGGCTCAAAATTTGGCAATAAGTTGAAACCCTTTTGTCAGCACCTTTTGGGCCACGTTAATTGCCACAATTAAACTACAAATGTTTTGCCACAAAAGTCGAAGCCTATGCTAATTAAGCCATGTGTTGTGTTGCCTCTACCTTTTTCGAATTGTGCTCTAAACTCAAAACAAACAAGCGAATAACAACTACAACAACATGGATAACAACAAACAAAAATATTAAAATGTAATCCGCTTAAATGAGTAAAGGCATTAGAACGCATTTGCATAATTGTCGAAAATGCGCGAGCGCAGAACTTTCAACCGAGCCCAGGGGAAAGCCAAGGGCAAAGGCGAGAACGGCAAGAGCTGGAAGAGCAAAGTGTGAAACAAAATCCAATCAAAAGTGAGGCTCAACCCTCAAGAGTCGTCGGCATAGCACGATGCACGTGAGGACAATATTTAAAAATGTTTAGCATAATTAATGCGAACCTCGGGTACGCTTGGATTCCTGCCCTCGATATGGATTTGAATTCGGGACTCCGTTTCAGACAAGTGCACGAAAGTTAACAAAAAATAAATAAAAATAAAGAATTTAGCGGGCCTAATCAACCCCTAAAACGGCGTTAATTGGCGAGGTGCTCCGGGAATGCCGCAGGGTCGCATTATTCACACATACGCTCAACTGAATTCTCTTCCCCTGTTTGTCCTTCCCATTCTCATTCTCAATCCCTAGGGTCTGAATCTAGAACTGGATCCAACCGCAGCGTGTGCGTAAAATTGAATTTATTTTATTGCCACTAATTGGCTGAAATACCTGAGGGCGCTTCGGTTTTTAGGGTCAGAAGTGTTTCATTTGGTGTGGGTGCCACGAAAAGGTTTCGTGTTTGTTTTTCCTCTAAAGATAGGCAGAAAGTTTGAATAGTTTTCCTGTGTTAACATAATTACAGTTAGGCAGAGAAATAAAGGAAATACATTGAAATACGTTTATATTCTTACCTATCAAATTATTATAAGAATAAATTAATCTAAAGAGTTTAGAATTTTCCAGCAATTATATTATCTTCAAATATTGGATACAAATATATTTGTCTAAGAAGCTTAGGTTTCTTCAGCTAATTTATTAAACATTTCAGGTTTTTTATTACAATAAATTATTTAATACTTTCTTCGATTCCAAAATTTGCAAAACAGATATACTTAACTCTCATATTATAATAACAGATTTGTTTCGAAAATATTGTTTATATTTTAATTTGCCCAAATCTTAGAAAATCTTGAAAAACATGAACAAATCCCAAGTCCTCACTACACACATTACATAAACAGAAAAAATGAGCTTCAGTTTTTTGCCCACACACAGATGATATGATAATGGGTATAAAAGATGATAATGTGCAGAATCCTTTGCCCAGATTCGCAAAATCAGCCCCAATAAATAGCAGACAGACTCAGGCCCTGACCTAAAATATTTAAAAAAAAAAAAAAGTTAAAAAGCAAAGAAGATGGAGACGGAAATGTAGAAACAACTCGCAAGATGAAGAAAAATAGCAACAAACTACAACAACAAGAAGAAGTAGAGCCGTAAAAGCTATTAACATATTAAAGCAATAAAAGAAATGGCATATAAAATGCTAGACAAAAAGGGCCAACCTCCGGTTGCCACCCTCCACTCCTCCCCACCCCCATCTATTATTGGCACCACACCCAAATGTTTAGCGGCAAGTGGCATTTACCCTCGACTCTCGACTCTCGACTTGCCGCACTTGCCACACTGTAGCACTATGGCTCGATTTCCGAAATCAGATAGCAAAAAATTTGATGATTATCAATTAAGAATTGGTTAAAGTAGTTTATAAAAAGTGTTTTATGCTTTAGACAAGTTTTTATAGCATGAAAAAGTTCTCAAAGTTAGGGAAATTAAAAAAATATTAATAATAATAATAAATTCTTAGTCTAAAACAGAAAAATATTGTTTTCTAGGTATAACTTTTTTTAACGATTCCGTGAATATTAAATAAAAGTCTTGCCAAAAAAATTGATAAAAATTATGCATGATAATTAGGTTATTTTTTATAAGACATATTTATTTTAATTTTTATTTTAGAAACTTCCTGAAAATATTAAGAAAATATATATCAGCTAGCTCATCTTGTTCAAAAATTGCAGATATTTGGCAGGAACTTTAGCAAAACGTGCCATTGTGCACTGTCTCACTCAGTGTCTGCCATCATCAACATCAACATCAACGCCGTCGCCATCAGTTTGTCCGCTCCAACCCTGGCACAACCGCAGCTCAACTCTAGAAAGGGGAGTGGAAAAGGGAGTAGAAAGGGAGCCTGATGATAATCATACTAAATGCTGCCATTTGCCATTTGTGAGGTTTTGCCACTTGCCCTATAGAACGAACAATACATGAATGTGTCTCTGTGTCTGTCTCTGTGTCTGTGTCTGTCTCTGTGTGTGCGTAGGTGGGTGGAAAATGGGGAAAATGGGGAAAATGGGCGTGCTCAGCAGGGTTGGTTGGCAAGCAAATTGTGAAAAGTTCGCCTGAAAGTACTTCTAAGCTTTGTGTAAACACCCACTAAAATCAATTTGCTGGATTTTCTACCACCAGGAAATGTGTATTTTACGGGTTACGATGAGAGAGCTTCGCACAGAGCACATCATGGACAATCTGGGAGGGCATCTCTAATGTGAGCTGATTGTGCTTTTCGGTATGTGCTGGAAAAATGCGAGATTGGCATGGAATGGGCTAATAATATGAATGGTTGAATATGAATAGTTCGATTTGAAATTCTATTAATAGCACATTTGATTAGCGTACAAATAAAGTTGAGAAGTAAAATTAAACCAATGCTTCAGAGTCTCATTTAATTACCACCTATTTAATTCTGTATCACCGATTCAATGATTTTTATGAGGAACGTTTTTCTGACATGTAAATTGATCCTGTAAAATTTTGAATTTTTTCGGCATTTATTTAGTGTGCACTAACCAATATGCTGTGCAGCTCACCTACTAGGAAACTCTCCAGCTCTATGGATATATAATCTCCCATAATGTTGCTGCAATTTGTATTGAGAGCAAAACTCTTATTTGAATTTCACCAAAGCGAAGCAAAAGGAGAGAGAAACGATGGCAAAACTTTGTTGTGTCCTTTCGATTGTTCCTTCTTCTTCTTCAGTTTCTTCCGTTGCTGCTCTGTCTGCTCTCTGCTCCCTTTATTTAATCTTATCTAATAAATGGCTTGTCTTGTCTCGTAAATCACTTAACAATTTGCAAAATTTTGTTCGAAACGTAAGTAAAAATCGTGCTAAGGTTTCAAGATATTCTCGATTCTCGATTTTTACATGTGTACGCATAAGTGGCCCTAAATCGCATTCATATGACTGCCCCCTTTCCCGTCCCATTCCCCCTTCCACAACTTTGACCATCGTTGTTTCTTTGGGTTTGGGGGCAACTTTTTTGTGTGACCTGCCATTTGATTTATTTATTGTTGGTTTATGCGTGATCTTGCCTCAAATTAGCATTTATCATTTTGGCCGCCATTGACTCCACCCTAAAAAAAACGAGGCACACATAAAAAAAAGGAACTCCCGCCATTTTACACAAGTACCAAACGACTAAAGCATAAAAAAGGGCAGCAAATTGTTTTTAACAAGTGCAACGTAATTTTTCAAATGGTTTTTATCGCATTTTTCTTTGTATCACTGTGATTGATTGCGATTATGCAAATGTGAGACAATTGAATTGCTTTGGGCTTACACTTTTATAAATGGAACATTTTTGCATGATCTCTTACAAAAAAATGATTGATTAAATGCTAAAACTCGATATTTATAATTTTGAATTTTCCCCTGGCTTAAAAATCGATTTTTTGAGGTCAAAAATTTGTTGAACAAATTTAAATTTAATTTAAATGCCAAACCAATTAAGAGGCCAAACCCTGAAAATCTGATCTTTTTTGGCAAAGTTAACAAAGTTGGAACTTTCATTTTTTATGTTTTTTGAGAAAGCCAATTGAATTGCATTGGGTTTGAACTTCTATAAATGATCAATTTTCGGCAATTTAACGGCACCTCCTAAATATCAAATAATTCGTAAACATTGGCGTCACAATTAGCGCACAATAAATTTGAATCAATTATGCAAACGACGCAAATACCGAGTTACTTCAGATACAGATACCGATACAAATGCAAAGTTACAGATACAGATATACATATATGTAGATACGCGAATAATCCAAAACAGTAGCCAATTCACCCGCTCCCCCCAGTCCCCCTCAATTTGTGTCACTAATTGCGTGCAAATGACGATGCCTTTTGCATTTTGGGCCATGCATATAAATAAGGCCCAAATGGACAGTGGAGGCGGGCAGCTAATTAATTAAGGGGTAAGACAAAGACAACTTAGATGGCTGAAAATGATGAAATATTTGTTGTAGGAATAACAAAAAACTATGAATTAAATTGAAAGAAATCAAGATAATGATGGAAAAAAGACAATTTAATTCAATTAAATGACGCAATTTCTGTTAGGGTAACTTAATCTAATCTATGGCTTATCCCTAGCCTAGTTTTAGGCCAATATAATTATAAACCCCTTTTTTCTAAAGCTCCAACTGACAGACGCTATTGAATTTAGTGGTATTTCTCTTTATTAAACCATCATAAACCAACGATTTCATTAATTCTCCCTTATATTGAGGGAACGTATTATTAGCGGGGTTAGTAATAGTAATATTAATACTTTTAGTACAATAATTTCGTTTAATTTGTTTGTTTATCTAGCTAAGCGAAGCGAGAGAGAGAGAGAGAAAGCCAAGCCACAATAAACAAATTTGTTTAGGTAATGAAGTCGATAAGACTACCGGTCTGGGTTGAACAATCATAAAGATATAGACGCGATATTTGTACATTCAGTCGGTAGCCTATGAAAACAATCCATTATTTCCGATACCACTCGGGAATCGACAATATTTATGACAGACGCTGTATAGCAGACAGGCTTTAATTGAAAGCAAAGCGTATAATTTTCAATCAACGAATTCCGAAATAAAAATAAAAGAAGAAAAGAGATAAGACTACGTCTGAAAGTGGGTGTGGATGTGGATTATACGGTAGTCAGTTGACTGGCTGTTGGTAACCATTGATTGCCATTTATTTGAATGTTTGCCAACAGATCAGGATGACGACGACGACGACAACGCACAGTGAATCAATTATTAAACTTACGTGGCAAAAATTAAAAAAAAAACTGTTACAAAGCGTTTGTGAAGAAAAGAATCTATGATATTTTTTATTATATTACATAATTGTAATCTTACTCGAGATTGGTACATTCACGCTCGACTGCTTGTGCGTCTCTCTGGCACCACTAACCAAAAAACAAAAAAAAACACATGAGAACAGCAGCAAGTCACAATGTATTTTATTTTCATCAAAAAAAAACCTAGTTAAAAATTGTTATTTTATTTTTATGAAAAAAACCTAATTAACAATTCAAAAATTTGTATTTCTACTTGCTAATTTAGCAATTTATCCCACTGTGCGATGTAGCTGGTCACAGATATATTTCTATTGATTTTAAAATTATGCGCACAAATAAAAGTATGCAATGTTGTCGAGCATTGTTGTTGTTGTTGTCTTTGTTGTTATTGCTACTGTTTGCTAAAAGCCCAGGGAAATAGGAGCGGAGAGGGGGTAGTAGTGGGGTTGTCGGGACGTGGTCGTCATTTTGACTTTCCATCATGTTGACTTGCTGTTTAGATTTTCAATTAAATTTGTTGACACAAATCTCTCGATGGGCCGAGGGGTCGTATACGTAATATAAATTGATTATTTCAATTTATTTAAGCGCAACGATAGCATTTAATTAAAAACTCATCTGTGCAAACAGCGTAGACAACAACAGCAACAACAACAACAACAACAACAACAACAACAACAACATTGACTATGACTACGACTCCGACACGACTCATTACAGCTCAAGTACCAAAGAGACTGAAAACTGAGACTGAAGACTGAGACTGGAGACTCCGCACCGTTTAAACGGCCAAGCTGATAAGCCCTGGCAAGACTGCAACGTTTATCAGCGTTTAACATCTGTTTCTAATTGAAAATGCAGCTACTGTCGAGTCAGAGTCTGGAAAATTGACGCCAATCGTCGTTGGCAGTGTCAACATTGAAGACTAAGTAGTAGTAGACTCAACGTCCAGCTTCAAGTAAACACGCACTCGATAAAAAAAATGGGCAACCAAAGGCATTCCTCATCCCCCTCTCGTGCTCACGCTCTATAAGTTCTTTAGAGTCAATAGTCAAGACAATAAAATGCAGTTGAAACTCTTGGAACGCTGTCAAACTCAGCTCTTTGCGCCTTTTGTTGACTTTTTCATATTTCTTAATGATGACATTTTAATTATTAGTAAAGTGCTTTCAACAACTGATAAGATATCACATTGGATATTTATTACTCTGGCTGTTGTATGTTGTGTGTACGAAGTTCAAGTTGCCACCGTCTGTGGAAAGGAATTTTCTGATGCCTCTGTTGCTGCTCTGAGCATTGATTGATAATTCCGTTCATCATATTGAAGTACAGAGACTCTAGACTAAATAATTTAGCTACAAGGCTAAGAAATGATTAACGATATAGAAAACACTAGACAAACTCAACAGTAGAATAATTCTTATCGAAGAAATTGAATGAAAGTATACAAAATAATTTAAAATAATAAATATTTAAATCATATTAGAGGCCAAATCATGATCAAAATGACATTCCGGATCAGTTTGAAGTTTGAAGTTCGTCTATTTGTTGTCCAGCCCCTTTACAAGACAACATTTTTGTTAATTGAAAATGAAAACACGATATTTAAAATTTTGAGTTTTCGAAAATGTAAAGGTAGGACCCTTAGCTGAAAACCCGATATTTTTGATGAAAAAATCTTTTGATCGAAATTAATTAAATTTGAACGCAGAATGAATTTAGAGGTCAAACCATGATCAGAATGAAATTCCGCTTGAAAATCGGACCAGTTTTGGAAAAGTTAGCAAAGTTTGAAGTTGGTCTATATGTTGACTTAGCACCTTTACAAGCCAAAATTTTTGTTAATTTTGGGATGATTTTTTACAAAAAAATGAAAGTCTCCAGAATCAAATTTAAAGTGTTGTTTTATACTAATTTGGGTACCAGGAGTTGATTAAAAATGAAAACTCGAGATTTAAAATTTTGAATTTTCGAAAAAGTAAAGGGGGGACCCTTAGCTGAAAAACCGATATTTTTGATTAAAAAATCTTTTGATCGAAATTAATTAAATTTGAACGCAGAATGAATTTAGAGGTCAAACCATGATCAGAATGACATTCCGTTTGGAAATCGGACCAGTTTTGGAAAAGTTAGCAAATTTTAAAGGTGGTCTATATGTTGACCTGTCCTCTTTACAAGTCAAAATTTTTGTTAATTTTGGGATGATTTTTTACAAAAAAATTAAAGTCTCCAGAATCAATTTTAAAGTGTTGTTTTATACTAATTTGGGTACCAGGAGTTGATTAAAAATGAAAACTCGAGATTTAAAATTTTGAGTTTTCGAAAATGTAAAGGGGGGACCCTTAGCTGAAAAATCGACATTTTGGATGAAAAAATCTTTTGATCGAAATTAATTAAATTTGAATGCAGAATGAATTTAGAGGTCAAACCATGATCAGAATGACATTCCGCTTGAAAATCGGACCAGTTTTGGAAAAGTTAGAAAAGTTTGAAGTTGGTCTATATGTTGTCCTATCCTCTTTACAAGCCAAAATTTTTGTTAATTTTGGGATGATTTTTTACAAAAAAATGAAAGTCTCCAGAATCAAATTTAAAGTGTTGTTTTATACTAATTTGGGTACCAGGAGTTGATTAAAAATGAAAACTCGAGATTTAAAATTTTGAATTTTCGAAAAAGTAAAGGGGGGACCCTTAGCTGAAAAACCGATATTTTTGATGAAAAAATCTTTTGATCGAATTTAATTAAATTTGAACGCAGAATGAATTTAGAGGTCAAACCATGATCAGAATGACATTCCGCTTGAAAATCGGACCAGTTTTGGAAAAGTTAGAAAAGTTTGAAGTTGGTCTATATGTTAGCCTATCCTCTTTACAAGTCAAAATTTTTGTTAATTTTGGGATGATTTTTTACAAAAAAATGAAAGTCTCCAGAATCAATTTTAAAGTGTTGTTTTATACTAATTTGGGTACCAGGAGTTGATTAAAAATGAACACTTGAGACTTAAAATTTTGAATTTTCGAAAAAGTAAAGGGGGGACCCTTAGCTGAAAAACTCGATATTTTTGATGAAAAAATCTTTTGATTGAAATTAATTAAATTTGAACGCAGAATGAATTTAGAGGTCAAACCATGATCAGAATGACATTCCGCTTGAAAATCGGACCAGTTTTGGAAAAGTTAGCAAAGTTTGAAGTTGGTCTATATGTTGACTTAGCACCTTTACAAGTCAAAATTTTTGTTAATTTTTGGATGATTTTTTACAAAAAAATTAAAGTCTCCAGAATCAATTTTAAAGTGTTGTTTTATACTAATTTGGGTACCAGGAGTTAATTAAAAATGAAAACTCGAGATTTAAAATTTTGAATTTTCGAAAAAGTAAAGGGGGGACCCTTAGCTGAAAAACTCGATATTTTTGATGAAAAAATCTTTTGATTGAAATTAATTAAATTTGAACGCAGAATGAATTTAGAGGTCAAACCATGATCAGAATGACATTCCGCTTGAAAATCGGACCAGTTTTGGAAAAGTTATCAAAGTTTGAAGTTGGTCTATATGTTGACCTATCCTCTTTACAAGTCAAAATTTTTGTTAATTTTGGGATGATTTTTTACAAAAAAATTAAAGTCTCCAGAATCAATTTTAAAGTGTTGTTTTATACTAATTTGGGTACCAGGAGTTGATTAAAAATGAAAACTCGAGATTTAAAATTTTGAAATTTCGAAAATGTAAAGGGGGGACCCTTAGCTGAAAAATCTATATTTTTGATGAAAAAATCTTTTGATCGAAATTAATTAAATTTAAATGCAGAATGATTCTAGAGGGCAAACCATGATTAGAATGATATTCCGCTTGAAAATCGGATCAGTTTTAACAAAGTTAAAGTCAAAGAACTAGGCGGCCATAACATAAATTTTGTAACTGCTGAGTTATGGTTACAGATTTGTATAATTTGGACAGATCGAGAGATTTATGATGCTATCATTTGAGCAAATAAAGAAGCACAAAAACAAATCCCTGTCAATCGAAATGCTCCAGGGAGCACACGAGGCAGGTCCTCAAAGAGGAATACTGCCATGGATAACTGGGCTGGTGACAGGACCACAAAAGGCGTACAGAGTGCAAATAGACAAATGGCACGCGTTGTCATTCAAGGCACTTGATGTCAACGTCTTGAAGATTATGATTTGTTTTACTTGGCGCTTAACGAGCGCATGATACAATCCTCCGCCCCTCCCTAAGACTTGGCTCCATCTTCCCCTGATAAGTATGCTAAACATGGCGAGGAATACTATGGGAGCATAAGGGGGATTCCCTTTGACGACAGACGACAAATTTTTACAGATTTGTCAGAATTTGGGCAAAAGCTAAGAATGGGGGTCCACTTGACATATACTCGTAAAAACAAATGTACATATGTGCCACATTTGTGGCAAGTTGCGGCTGTGAGGAAAAGTGCGGAAAACCGGATGCTGACATCATGTAAGCAAATTGCGTAAGTAACATTGATTTGACAAGACAAGGCCCGACTCCAACCTCTCTCTGACTTCTTCTTCTTTTCCTTACCCGTCTCATTTTCCAACACTTGGAAAAAAGAATTATACTCATTTTACTGACAATCTAATATTTTCTCTGGATTATTATTTAATTTAGAAATTTTTGTAGTACAAATTTAAAGAAAAGTAATTTCTAATAAGAAAAGAAGTTGGGTTATTTTCCTGAGTGTAGGACCTTTTTAATCTTGAGCTTGTAACATAACAAATTTGTTTGTCTTTTGTACGTCCCAATCAACCCTTAAGATACATTTCTTAACCCTTTCAGTAAATTGATATGACAAATCCGTAAAAAGTTTAATGAAGTGAAAAATTGCGAAATAACCAAAAATTAAATGGGAACTTGTTGTTGTTGTTGTTGCTATTTTTGTTTATCATTTTAAATTAAGCCTAGGGTCAGATTCGGGCTAATGTTGTTGTTGTTGTTGTTAGTAGCTGCTATGCATGACAATTTTTCGGGTTTCGACCACAAACAATAAAATTGTGTAAACAAGCATGGACCAATTTTCAGTTGACTGGCTTTGTGGCTGGCCATTTTCTTTGGCGCCTGCCTCCAGATGGGGTAAGTGGGCGGTGGGCGGTGGGCGGTGGGTGTGGTCAGAGCCAATAACAATAGCTACAATCTAAAGGCAGTGCACAATTTGTATTTATTTGTGGATTTTACGAAAATTGGGTGTGTCCTTTATTATTATGCGAAATGTATATAAATATTTGTAGACTTCACTAAGAAGGAAAAGGGGAATGCCACAGTCTGTGTGCAATTTCAGCTATTTTATAGCTTAAGTTAGTTATTGTATAACTGCCAAAGCAAAAATATTAAAACTAATTCTATTTGTTATAAATTGTACAGTTTTTTTTTAAAGAAAGAAATATTTTGACGACTGTTTCAACGTTTTCACATGTTTCATTTTAGGTATTTTTAGCTATTTTTGGCTACTTTTTGTATTGAGTTAGCCCTAGAAAGTCTGCCAGTACTGAGCACAGGCAGAGTAAGAGTAAGATAGACAGAAAGAGAATGAGACTGAAAAATACCCCAAAAGCAGGCAATAGTTTTTGTACAGTCGCCATTTTCTTGGTCGTAATACAAAAATCATTCACAAATTTGTGGCTTTCCCGGCACTTTTCCGCCCTCGACGAATGTGTCGCTTCGTTAAACACATACGCAAATTTGCCAATTCGCAAATTGCATATCACAAAACATAACTTGAAGTTTGTTTACAGCGAGAGTATCTAAAAGTTAACGCACGACTTCTCTGCCATTTTTGGTATATATACTATATTTCCAAATTTCCACATTTTCCACTAACGACAGCATTTATGGAGAGAACACATTGGGGAACACATTGCTAGCCAATAACGAAATTGTGCACAAATTGACTCCATGACAGTGAGAGAGCTAACAATGCATCTGCTTTTCACACTCCCCCTATTCCCATTCTAAATTTTCCCATTTTCCGCTCAAGCACAAATCAAAGTTGCCTGCAGTCAGGGCCTCAATTTTGAAGTAGCCAAAAGTGCAAACCAAGATCATTGCTATGCTCGCAATTGTTTGTCCAGCCAACAACACAGACAACTTGACTTTTCACACTACTGCGTTATCAACCACCCCTCCCCCCCCCCCTTCCTTTCCGCCTCATGCACTCAGCGAAACAATCAAGCACGAAATACATATAAAATTTGATTTCTCACATAGAAACTTCTTTTACTATTTTCAATGTTCCATTTGATAAAAATTAGTTATTTTGTAATAGTATTTGTATTTTACTTCTTATCTTGATTTTGATTTGTTGTTATTTGAATTTACAAGTTTCTACATGTTTTGCTCAGTGCAGTTAACGTTTTTGGTTCTGGCGAATTTGCGTGCAGATAAATTGCAATCTGGCCAAGTTTGGCATGTGAATGTGGCGCTTTTCACCCATTCTCTCACTCTCTCTCTCTCTCCAATATCTCCGCTCTCTTCAGTTGACTTGTGAGTCTGCCAGCATCGTGGCAATTGTTGTCTTTTAATCATCAGACAAGTTTGGGGCTTGCCACAGATACGAGTACTCGACACCACGAATTCACTTCATAATTTTAATTGGCCGAGACTATGGAGATGGAGATGGAGTTGGAAGTGGGAAGTGGGAAGTGGGACATGATGTTTGGCCAAGGCATTAGACAGAAACGCACGTGACTGGGCAACTGAGTAATGTCCAGAGAGAGAGCGAGAGAGAGAGGAGAATATGAAGAGAGGGGTTGTGGAGGGACCTCTCTCATATGCCTGATAAACAAACAATAAATTGCAACTGCAGGCTATTTGCCTGGGTCAATAGAGGAAGCTGTTTAAGCACTTGATAAGTGACCTGTTGAGACTCGGAACCATTTAGGTTCTAGAGACACAGAGAAAGAGAGAGAGAGAGAGCGAGAGAAAGTCAATTAATAAATAAATAGACACTTCCTCAATGAGAAGTAAATATTTGCAGAGCAATTAAGCAATTGCAGATGCTTTCATCTCTCCTAAATTAAAAATCAGAGAAATATCCAAGATACAAATTGATTGTATTTTCAATAGATTTATCCATTGCTTATTTCCTTAATATAAAAATTCCGAAAACATTGTCTAATCAACATACTCGTGTTATTATTAAATTTTTGTAATAATAATTTAAAAATTAACTTATAAGTATGCTTGGATATTTTAAGAAACAATGCAGTTTATCCTCCGTGAAACGAAATCCAGATATCGTTTGTATTTTGGATATACAAATATTCTACTGTATTTAGTGTATTTATATGTTAAATATTTGACTTTTTTTCCTTTGCAGAACCATTTGAGCATTAGGCTTATTTCAGACCCTATCAAATCATAATTTGCTCACGTTTCGGCGAGACATGAATAAATACAGCATCTACAAATATTCCAAATAAATGACGCTTACATATTTATTTTTGTATTTTTCAACACGCACCGCAAATTTGACGGGCTGGTCGCGTTTATTGATGTGTAATAAACCAATTGCAGTTGTTTTGAATATATAAATAGTCATAAAAAAAAGTACCCCGAAACAACAACAACAACAACAGCCAGTCGCCATTTTTTGTATTCCGTTTCCGCTTTGTTGCTGCTTTTGTTGAGAGTTTTGTTTTTTTGCTTTGTTTTTTATTTGGTTTGTTTTTCTGTTTGGATACTTTTGGGCGAAACGTGCGTGGCATACTAATTTGGTCTAAATGGATACAAGTTTATCTAGCTAGCCACATATGTATCTATATCTGCATATATATGGGTATATAGATACATACACTCGGAGAAAAGTGCTCTGAAATTTTAAAAATTACACTTTTCTTAGTTAAAAACTTACAAATAAAATTTGAATTTGCATTAAAGTGTATCGAAGTGTTCTTTAAAATTGTTTCTAATATGAATTATCGAATTTCCAAAGTAAGTACTCAAATACTAAAGTTCGGTATCCATTTTTTGTAACAGTGTATACATACATATATGTATGTATCTTTAGCTATTGCTTTTGATGAATCTAATAAAATGTGTTGAAAATGTTATTTTTGCCAGCGTTGCAAATGGCGCATTTACGATTTTTATGTGGCACACACAGATTTACATACACACACATGCAAGAGTGTGTAATATGAGTGTGTGTGGTCAGTCGATATAAAAAGCCGCAAATGACGCTGAGAATGGAGCTATAAACTTGCCAAGACAAACATTTACAAATCATAAAAGCGGCAGACAGAAGGAGCAACGACGAATTGTAGGCACTGTCTGAGATTTTCGGCCACTATTTGTTCGTACTGACGGAAAAATGCAATCAGCCATAAAATGTCAATGATTTATCTTGTACTTTTTGCACTTTTTGGGCTATTGAACTGACGCCTGGGCAAAAGTGTCATAACAATTATTCGTTAGATCTTCGAGTACCTGCCTCTCAGGGTAATTAGTCAACAAATTCCTTCCCTTACTCCCCCTAAGAGGGAATGTAAACACTTCCCCCAATGTGGAAATGAAAATTGTCGAGCGACACGCAAAAAGGAAATGGCCAAAAGGCAAAAACGCGGCTTCATTAACAACAGCAAGAACTATGAGAATGGCTGCAGACGAGCGAACCCGACTGGCGGAGACCCTGTATTTATTTTATTTTAATAATAAAAATAAATAATAATATTTGCCGATCTAAATAAACTCAATTATAAAATAGTAATTCATTTTTAATATTTATTTAAAAATTATAGCATATATATTAAAAATCGTAAAAATTTTCAATAAAACTTAAATTTTTTTATATTCGTATTTTGCAATTTTTGTATGTAATAGTATCAAACGATCGTCAAAAAACTCTTAGAGAAATTCTACAATTCAAACTTGATGTACTTGGGATATAGAGAAATCTATATACCAAGTTTGGAAACATAAAGCGATGCAGACAACGGTTTTCTGAGGACGTGCCACGTCGACAGGCAGTTTGTCATTTAACATTTGGCAAACGTATTAAAACACCCCATCATTGCCTTAATTAAGAGCCATAAAAGCACATTTACTTATTGTGCCGGCTCCAAAATGGGAACTACGATATGGACAAAGAGGAGGAAACTGAAGGGACAGCTCGGCACGTCTTTACGCTTATTTATATTTATACCCAACCCGAGCAAACTCCAAACCACCACAACCACTCGGCAATGCCAATGGCTGACAAGGTTGAAATTCCTCCAACTCACTCCATTTGTCGGGCTTAATTCATGGCTAAAGTTGGAATTAAGTGAATTTTACGTTCATTAACGTGCGAGGGTTGTGCTCTGTTCTCTTTCTCTCTCCCTCTCTGTGAGTGTGAGTGTGTGTTTAAGGGTGTGTGTGGGGGTGTGTATTGGCGCTTTTCAATGGCCATTTCAGTTACCAGTTACCAGACAGTGTTGGTAATTAACAGTGCGTCTATTGTAGTAATTTGTGGCTGAGAGAGTGAAGAATAGACGTATTTCAGAAATAGCAAATTAATGAAAAAATATAAGTTATGCCTTATGAAAGTCACATTGTAGATCTTAAAAGCCACAAAATGTACATTTTATTTAAAAAATTAAGATTGATTTTGGATCTATGGATAAGAAGACTTTCTTAAGGCTTAAAGAAGTTAAAGTTTTATTCGCCAAATATTTAGCAGTCTTGATTTATAGCTTATTTATTATTATTTATGCAAATCGACTAATTAAGAGTTTTGACTCAGTTTTATAGCTTTGATAGACGAAAGTTTATTCTAGAAACTTGTTCAACTAATTGGGCATAAAAAGTTTAGAGAAAAGGAAATACAACTTTTTTAATGCCTGTACACGTTGAAGTTGATTCAATGTCTTTGGGCCACTTTGCATGCTATCAACCAACTAACTAGCCAAAAATGTTGACCAATTTAGCTAGCCACTCAAACAGACCTATGCCCAAACTACACTGTACACTGCACAAAGAAAAAAATTTTTAAGATTTTTTAAGCAAAAATTTTAGTTTTGTAGGAGAAATGATTTAGAATTGCCGTCCAAAAAAAATGCATCGATAACCAACAATTTTTAGGATAAAAGAAGAAATCATTTTAAATGTAAAATTAAGTTTATTGTGTATTTTTCACTATCTCTCAAAGTTGTCTTATTTAATAAAAAATAGAAACCTGTATTTTTCTCAGTGTACCTGCCGCAATGCTACGAATAGTCTGTTAATTAGTCTCACTTAGAAAATAAACGGCAGTAATTAAGACAAGACAGAGGAGAATCCCGAAAAACGAAACTCCACCCACCGTTAAATAAAACTACAGTTTTTTAGAAAAGAGAGAGAAAAGGAAAGAGGGAAACTACAGTTAGGGAATTTAATTTCAACGCTAGAATTCTAATTAACAAACAAATCCGGTAAAATACACAGCAGCAGTCAAATGTCCCAGGAGAGCGAGAGAGCGAGAGAGAGCGAGGAACAGGAGTGTGAGCGAGCAGGGCGACAGCAAAAAAGTATGCTACAATAAAAGTGGTAATGGAGCGGGGAAGAGGAAGACGAAAAAGAAAAGGAAAACGGAAAACCCTGTGAGCCATGATCTCCCAATTTAATATTATAATTGCTACAATTATCATTCTCATGCCATTTACACAGCAATTGCACAAAAACAACGACAACGTCGTCAAGAAAGAAAGAAAACTACAACAACAACGACAACAAGTAAAGAGAGAGCAGCACGTAAACTGACTGGCTACTGGTAAATTGAGGCAATTACCGTTTCTGCTTACCCCCTTGTTTTATATAAGCTCTATATATAAATTGCCAGCTATGCTGACTCCACCCACATCAGTGCTCTCCACATCTCTGTCTCTCTTGGACTCACACATATAAATGCACTCTCTCGACGCATGCGTTGACTGGGAGCGACGGGAACGACGTAGACAGCATCATGGCGTAAGGATGAGGCGACAATGCTGATGATGGCGACGCGACGCAGAGAGAGGCAACAACATGACAACGCAGACGTTGACGCGGGCAGAGCTGAGCTCCATGATGATGGCGTTGATTATGTGTGAAGCAAACGCTGACGTCGACGCTGCAAGAGGCAGAGCAGCGTGCTGGCGTTGATTATGCGACGGAAGCGTCGACTTATAATGGACGCATTTTTAAATTAATGTCTCAACTTTTTCTCTGCCTCGACGATTTTTGGACTATTTACGGTAAATAATGATAATTTTCTTAATGTCGAGGGGGCAACAACATGCAACTACACTCAGAAAAACAAAGACCTAATGCCATATTCAAAATAAAAAACCAGAACATCAACAGACATTAATTGATTGTACATAGAGTGATAATTTCAGCCAAGCTAAATTGATTACAAAATGTTTGCAGCTGTTATTATCAAACTAATTTGTCACCAAACAAAAAACGGTGGCTGACTAAATCTGCATAAACGCAACCCCCTGTTGGGATCAGAAAATCATGTACTTCATTTAGTTCGAACATGACAAAATAATCACAAATGTTATGATAAAGGCTGAAGCTTGTCTGTGACAATTGATAACATCTGATAACACATTGAGCGCATGTAAATGAGTTTTATCTATGGGACTAACAGACTAATTGAATTCGATAAAATTGGTGACACTAAGTGGCAAAGTTGCCATAAGTGCTAACAAATCCTCTCCCCTATTTTTTTTATTTTTTTTTTTTGGAGGGGGGTAAAGTCGAAAAGTGAGTATACCAAAGTACAGTTAAGCAATAATCAATTGCTTAGCAATGGTTGTATTAATTTCAGTAGCAAAAATTGTCTTGTTACTCTTGATGTTTCGAGTTGTTATTTGTTGTTGTTGTTGTTGTTGTTGTTGCTACTTTGGGGTAGTCATTTTGCTTTCAACAAAAGTCGTTTGGTGTTGTTGGTTAAATGTCATGTTTGTATTTCACAGATAAAAAATAGCGGAATTGTGCCAGCACAAATGTGTGTAATTATCGTTGTCACTAATTAAAGTGCTCGTGTGTATTTTCTCTTTCTATTCTTCTGACTAAAAGTTGCATCTTATCTTTGATAAGGGGGTTTTGTTTTCATTTCTAGCAGACAAACTGTCATAAATCCGACATAGACCAAAATTAAGTATATAGTCTTTAACTTTTAGATCAATATGTGTTGTTTTGTAAGTTTCATTAATACATTTTTTATTGCTATTACTCACCTGTCAATAATTTAAATCTGAATTTGAACCGCGCGCGCTATTTCAAGCTATCGATATGCTGACTCGATTTGCACACAAGGGTTTCGATTACAATCCACGTTTTGTAGCACTTCTTTTTTTGACATTTCACAGTGTACAGCTGTTATTGCAAGCTGTTAATAACAGCCCATTAAGCACGTTATTAACAGCTCAGCAAATGAAGCTAGTGCTGCATAGCGAGCGCAGCACAAAAGAAAATAAAACAAAAACAAATAAAAAAACTGTGCACTTTAGCAAAACACGTTAATCCTCTTATTATAATTGTTACAATTACATCGCATCACCACACAGCGAGCTCCAAGTGTTGTGTGAATACTATAAAAAATAGTCTGCGGTTGCCGCAAGCGAAAATGCGTCACAATTGAAATTTTTGATTACGCTGCGCTATTTAAATATCACAATTCAACACCATGCAGAAACAACAACAACAACTATCAGTATTTCTGTGGACGACTTCATTGTGCTGCATTATTATTTTGGCAAAGGCGAATTCACTGAGGTAAGCGATCCCACACAATCACAAGTAACAAAACGGTGATCGCGAGACAGTAAAGAAAATTCTGGTTTGTTTGATTGGCAAAGAAAAACAGAAACAACACAAGGAAACGAGATTAATTTGCAAATGTTGGCAAAACAGTTGTAACAGCAAGAACGCGACAAACACTAATCGATATTTCGATAAACGCCCTTGTAAAGGCATCAAGTTCAAGGTTAATTATCCGCTTCCCTAAAGCGTCGAACCTGACTTTGAGAGACCCTGTATTTAATTGATTTCTTGCATAATTTTCGTGCTTATTATCTGAACGCGAAGAACACAAAGGGCTACCGATAATAAAGCCATAGTTAATTCTAGAAAGTTCTAAATAAATTATACATCTTACTTGTAAAACTTGACCAAAGTAAAGAACAGTTGTTGGAAAAATGCATTTTATCATTTTTGCCGTTCCAGCTACTTGGTCCTAAATTTTATTTGAAAATTACATGTAAGCGAGTTTTATTTTCCTAATTTTTGCTTCCTTTCTTTTTAAAATATATCAAACACTTTAATCAATTAAAGTACAGAGTCTAAAAACCACAGCAAATGACACATTGGATTTAATTACTCACGGGTTTCTTTGTTTGCAGCTTTCGCGTAGAGGATTCAGGTATCGCCCTAGTGAATAATACGTCGGATGAGTCAAGCAGCTCCATGGAGCAGCCGCTGAAGAGACCAACGGCAGCAGATTTCGATGAGGAGGATGACAACGAGGAGGAGGAGTATCTGTATGCGAATGGAATGGAGAGTGAAGCCGCACACGACTGGGATGTGTTGATATTCACACAGCAGTGGCCAGTTACCACCTGTTACCATTGGAGGGAGCAGGATCCCTCGCACGAGTGTCTGTTGCCACAGAAAAAGGAATTCTGGACCATTCACGGCATTTGGCCAACAAAACTCGAGCAATTCGGACCGAATTTCTGCAACAAATCGGCGGAATTTAATCCGGATCAATTGCAGGCGATAATTGATAGAATGAACACGTATTGGCCGGACTTAGAAGGCGCCTCATCTCAGGATTGGCTGTGGAAACACGAATGGCTTAAGCATGGCACATGCGCGGCTCTTCTCGCCGAACTCGATGATGAGCTTAAGTATTTTGGCCAGGGCTTAAAGTGGCGCGAGCAATTCATAATGTCACGCATACTGGACGATGCCGGGATTCATCCCGATTCCAATAGCACGGTCATAGCCCTGAACAATGCCATTGTCCGTGGTCTGGGCAAGAATCCCTCCATCCATTGTCTGTACGATGGCAAGCATGGCATAAGCTATTTATCCGAAATACGAATTTGCTTCAATAAATCGCTGGAACTCATCGATTGCGATGGTGTCAAGCACGCCGATCTGGTGGCCATTAAATACCCAGGTGGCACTGTCAACACCAATTGCCACATCGGCAGTCCGGTGCATTATCCCAGCCTGGTGCCGCCTTTGCAGCGGAAGGAGGAGTGGAAGTTTCCACTGGTCAACGTCTACAAGCTGTTGCAATTTCTCATGTGGTTCACATTGTAAAAGTTAACTGGCTGAACTCTCTCTCTCTCTCTCTCTCTCTCTCTCTCTCTAACAATTTCTCTTATTGCCTCTTTTCACTAAACAAAATATGTACATTTTTCTATGATTTTTAGCTAATTATTTTCATTTATTTTTATTTTAAATTTGTTAATTTGTAAATTTTTATAAACACTTTTTTCGCTTTTTTAAATTTTAAATGGGCAAGAACACAAATGTAAATTGGTTAATACTGGAAAAATTAACATTATGTTTTATAGTGAAAAGAGGCTATCACTCTGTTTATACAAAGACCACTGTACGAAATCAGTCTATGAAAGCTGTTCATGATTTCGACTTGCACACTAAAAAAAATATTTAACTTTTTCATCACTCATATTTTAAAAAAGGAAACAATATTAGAAATCTTCATTTACTTTGTAGTTGAAAGTTCAATTACATAAAGATTCTCTTAATTCGTGACCTTGCAAATTCAAGAACTTCGTATAAACGCAGTATATATCTGTTCTAGAATTTAAGTTTTAAGATTATCAGCATTTGTTGTAAATTCTGAACGCTTGTAACACTGAAATCGCTGGTTGTCTCTCAGTTTTGAGGCTACGTTGTATTCAACTAGAAATTGTGATCCGATCCACCATATCACGACAAGCAATATTCACTGCGGCATAAACGTTGTTGAAATTATTGCATATTTTAATATAACATTAGAACAAATTTATTTTTAATTTTCTATGATTGTGACGAATTCTTGATTGTTTAAATAAAAAGACACATACACACACACAAATAAGAATAACAAGAATACAGTTGGTCAAGTAATTGTTTTGTCAATGATAGAAATACACATACATATATGTTTTATAGAATACGATAAACATTAAACCAAGAAAAGGTTTAATTTTGTGTGATTTTTTAATCAAAACAGTAACTTGATTAACTGATTATTGTAGTTCGGTAATTGTTTGAATTTAATAATAATTTAAGGCTGCATTTCTTGAAGCTGTGAATGTAACAACTACGGCTAAGGATATATATAAAGATATATGTATAGATCATAATAGGTATTCAACTATTTGCGATTATTGCTGCTGGGTTGAGTTGCCGTTGTAGGTGGCCTTGTCATCCTCGTCCTTTGTGGTGTCCGCCAATCGACGAATATTCGATTCGCCGTAACGTCTGTAGACTCCGCCGGAACGTTGTTGTGCCGCTTGCTGAGCGATTGCGCCCTCTGAGAAGATCATGGGCGGTGGCTGATAATGAGGATCTACTCCAGCACTTTGTGTGGATGTCGCATCGTCTGACGTGGAGTCGGGCACGTTGGCGGTTTCCCTTGCGTGCAGCGTCCCTTGAAACAAGCCCAAGTTGCGTCTTGCAGATCTATAGGAGAAATAAGATGCAGCTCATTCGGACAAGTTCGCTCGACTGTATCTATTTTGGTCAACTTACGCATCCTGAGCTGCAGCCACTGGATGGTCGGCAATGGGGCGACCTGGCGGAGACTTGACCAAACCCACATTGGACACCATTTGCATGAATCGTTGTCGGATGCGTTGCAATCCCATTTTGTTAAGGTAATCGAAGGCCATGGTAGCTGGTGTGAGAATGGTCCAAAGCACACTGGACAGTATGTTGAACAGATTGTTTCTGGTGCGGACGACGCTATTGACTTGTTCCCGTTGGAGAACCAGGAGCACAGCATTTGGTACAAGATTTAAATCGACGAGCGTCTTCAGCTCATCCTCGGTTTTAAACTCGCGTCGTGGATAGCTGGTAGCCAGTGTGAAGTCGCGTATGTTGCTGCCAACGAGCAGCTCATTGAGCACATACACGCGCACAGTGGCCAATGGCTCCTCGACAGGAAAGGCCTTGGTGCGTGTGATTCCCCCGGGCAAACGGATCTGCAGACGCGTCTCATCTGTTGCCGAGCTAATCGAGGAATCCGCCGATATCGCTGATGATGTATTCGCTGTCGTTGACGTTGTCGCTGATGTTTTGTTGCTCTGAACCTCCGCTCGATTCGCCTGCTCCGCACGATCCCCGGCAATCTGAGCCAGAATTCTATCTCGGGTTTCTTGTTCCTGTTGTCGATCACGGCGTATACGATCCTTAAACAGAAGATTATTATTTATTATTTTTATTTATATAAATATTAATATTGAGTTTTCATTTGTATTTGAATGAACTTCAGTTTTCGACTTACCTGCATTTTTTTGAGTTCCTGCTCTCTGGTCAGGGCCTGTTGCACTTGCGCATCACGTCCCTCCCGACGTCGTCGCAGCTCGTTCTCCTTGTCCCGACGCTGTTGCTCCTCCTGACGCTCAATCTTCTTTTGCTCCACGAGCTGTTGTATTGTTGTCTCCACATCTGGAGTGGCTTGTGAAGGAGGAGCCGCTGGGGCGGCAGCTGTTGGCACCAGAGGCACACTGAGTGGCATCAGTGAGGCCACAGCATTTGGTAGCATTGATGAGGTAACTGATGTTGCCACAACTGGCTGCGAGGAGGCAGCCGACGGCGATGAAACATCCATTCCTTCGGGCGTATCAATTGCAACATGCGCATCACTTAATTCAAGTTCGGGCGTCTCAATTGCATCGGGAGCAGCTGCCTCCTCTGATGATGCACTTGTTCCTGTGCCGTCTTCTTCCGCTTCCTGCTGCGTTGCTGCTTTGTCCTCGGCACCCGCAATACTGCGTCCGGTTTCAGCACTTTCTACAGCTTTGCTGGTTGATTGGTTGGCTGCATCCACATTTGTTTGTTGCTGCTTTCCGGCCAAGTGCAGCACCTTATCGATTTTGGCCACAAGCTGATCAACGCTCTCAATGATTCCCGTTGTCACATCCAATGGCGTTCCAGAATTGCCAATAAAAAATATTGATGGCACTGGCACCATTTTATCTTAGGGATTAAATAATTAATGTAATTTGTTTTGTGTTTGTTTGTTATGAGGTACCACTGTACTTACATAGCGATGCGAATTGAGTGTAAGTTGGACTTTCGCCCTGTATTTTAACAGCCACAAAGTCGGACGTCATCAATTTGGAGCTCACCAGTGAATCATTGAGGAATCTGTCCAGCTTAGCGGACATCTCGTCCTGACCTGTAATCAACAGTAAAAAATACATTCACATATTTATCCATGACAATGACGTGGTGAAATTATCTACAGTTAGTCATGTAATTGTTTTGACCAACCAAAAAATGCACACAATTTAATTTGCCAATAATATTACTAAGCAAGAAAAAGGAAAACCATAAATTTTTATTAAAAATAAAATAAATATGTGATTTTTGTTGTTTGTCAACCAAATTACTTGGCCCACTGTTGCTGCTCATGCTGTTGTTGTTATTACCTTCAATGTATACAACGAAGACGGCATCCTTGGCCTTGGATTCCGCCACAGCCTCTGCTACGCTGCCCGTGTGCCAATTCATGTTATATTTCAGCCTGGAATGTTTTTTGCAGCGTATATAAAATTACGAACAATTTTGGGATGTTCTTTCACAAATACTATATTTTCAACCTGACAGCCGTCGACTAGTGATAAAACATTTTCCAACACAGGCTTTATCGATAGGTTCGGGCAGTAATGTCAGCTTTTTAGAATAAATAGCTGTTTCTGGTGGGAACACTTGCAAAAAAAAATAGCTGAACTTGCAAAGAAAACTAGCTTATAAATAGCCAATTTAAAAGAAATATTTATATTTATTTATTAAATTCCCCTAAATATGTTTATTTTGACTAATTCGTCATGGGTATTGTAGGCAGCCATTGTACCAATCTTAAGAGGTACTTTTGAGGCATCTCATAATTGTGGCTTCTGATGTTAAAATACATTTGTACAGTGTAAATAATTTGTTTACTTTCAATCGAGTTATTCAAAAATATTTTCAAGAGAAACCAACAACTCATTGGAGTTTGGTCAATGTAGTTCATTTTCAGAATTGATTTTAATTATTTATGACAGGAGTTGATTAAGAGCTAAAACTTAAACTGATAACATTTGAATGCAGAATAAATTAAGAGGCCAAGCCTTGATCATGGTGACATTCCACTTGAAAATTTCTTCCGTTTTAGCAAAGTAATGAAATTGGTCATACCTTTGACCTACGGACTAACTTTACAAGACGAATTTTGCGATTTTTACCTTGTATAGAATTCCACCAAGACCATCGACAATGCTTTTGAATGTTGATAAATGACATAATGCTGGTTTTATACTGGCGCTGTGATGGCACTGCAGTGTGACGCTGTATAAGCCCAGCACAATTTATTTTGTGTATATATTTTAAGAACTAAATATGTAATAGAGTGTATGTTTGAGGGAACCGGATATGCTGGAATACAAATATAGCTAAATTTGTGGCAGTAGATTCAGCTATTAAAATGCTATTCATCAGCGTTTCCTAGAAAAAATCGAATTGTTGATTAACTTAATGCGAACAAAAAATAATAATAATCAAATACCATTATCAAAATCCGAGCAAACTATGGAACTGGCTGGAGTTACAGACAATTCGCTGCGTTCAAGATTTGGTAGACGTGCGACACGAACACAACAGCGTTTTTGTTTGTTGGTTTTTAATGGACCTTTGATGCGTTCCAAATTGACGCGACACTTGCG
This sequence comes from Drosophila rellima, assembly GCA_035043635.1. Classification (NCBI taxonomy): domain Eukaryota; kingdom Metazoa; phylum Arthropoda; class Insecta; order Diptera; family Drosophilidae; genus Drosophila; species Drosophila rellima. The sequence continues at coordinate 584,729 of JAWNMV010000529.1, forward strand.
GATTTCAGAGCGATTTTCGTAGTTCAGCTCGCTCTGTGCTATGATGAATGGATGCCGAGGTATCTTAACGATCATCTTCTTAATCTTATTTTGATGCGACATTTCTTTTTGTGATGTATCTGGGAAAACTCTGGTTTAATGACGCCAGATTCAACTAGACTGCAAGCTGCATCCACCTCGTCGATAGGCGATTGTAAGCAGCTGTTTGCAAATGGATACTGTTAACGGCAGAAAATTATGTATCGATACTGTTAACGACAGAAAATGATGTATCGATACTGTTAACGACAGAAAATAATGTTTCGATACTGTTAAGAACAGAAAATGATGTATCAATACTGTGAAGAACAGAAAATAATGAATAAAACGGAGCAATCTTTAAATGATTAATTAAACACTTTAATGTTTAGCTATTTTCATTATTTTGTATTTTGTTAATCGATTAATTAATGATTATCATTTTCCTAAAATTTGACATTTGGCGTGTTGTACAGCACTAGCAACGAACGGGGCATTGTTTTTGTGTGTCATTATTGCAGGAAAATTGTTGAAGAACTTAAATACTTCCGTAAATTTTACGTTTTCTTGAATTTAATTGTGACTTTGACGACACGAAATAGACATGAGCGATGTGCAGACACTGATGGACATGGGTTTTCCCAAGGATCGAGTGTGAGTTAAACGTCTTTCCCTGCACCGGCTTTTGTTTTTTGTTTGTGCCCGGTATCAAAGGCTGGGACGGGCTTATGAGATTGTGGCAATGTACTTATGTACATTCTTATGAATGTAACAGGCAGAATTGAGGCAGCGGTAAAGCATATATATATTCTTAATCAGCATCAACAGACGATTCATGTTATAGCGCAATTCGCACACTGTTAGTTGATTTCATACCTGTTCTTTTTTTTATTTTTAGCGAATATGCATTGCAGGTGACAAGTCACAAGGGTGTCGAGTTAGCCATGGAATGGCTATTGGCCCATGTCGATGAGGAAATTCCCACTCCAGGAGCTGGAGCTGGAGCTGGTGGAGGAGGAGGAGCAGGAGCACCGACTGAGGACAATGCGCCGAGCAGCAGCGGAGGTGGAGCAACTGATGATGCGGCTGGTGCTGAAGCTGCGATTGCCAAATCTCTCAAATGCGACGATTGTGGCAAGGTGCTCAAGGATCAGACCGAGGTGGAATATCATGCAGCCAAGACAGGACACAGCAACTTTTCCGAGTCCACAGAGGAGAAGAAGGCTCTGACCGAGGACGAAAAGAAGGCCCAACTCGCATTAATCGAAGAGAAGCTGAAACAAAAGCGCGTCGAGCGCGAGGAACGTGAAAAGGCCGAGGCCCTGGAACGGGAACGTAATCGCATCCGATCCGGCAAGGATATGACAGAGGCTCGTCGTCGCATGGAAGAGATCGAGATGAAGAAAATCGTCGATCAGCGCAAACGCGAAAAGGAAGAGGAGAAAGCGGCACGCGATCGTGTTCGGGCACAAATTGAGGCTGACAAGGCGGCACGCAAGGCCAGGTGATGTCCCAAAGACTCGATTGATTACTGTAGATGAATAAGAAACTGTATATTTTCTTTAGGGAACTACCCGCCCAGTTGTCGGAGGCGGTGGCTTCGGTCAGCTCGACAACTACGGCCAGTTCTCCGACTGGCGTCAAGCTGCCCCCGCGGGAGTACACGGAGACCAGGATCCAGGTGAGACTGCAGGATGGCTCCACGCTGGCATCCGAGTTCAATGTGAAGGAGCCGCTATCCGCCGTACGTGTGTTCATCCAGGTGAAGACGGGCATTGAAACGCCCTTTGCTTTGATGACTTCGTTTCCGCGCAAAATCTTTGCGGATGATGACTATGAGAAGCCGCTGGAGGTTCTGGGTCTGGTACCATCCGCTGTCATTATAATGACCAAACCAGCTGCGTAAATCCATCGGATCAATCAAAAAATTCAACCAACTACACAACTCACAAAACATTTATTACTATATATACATATATAAATATATTTAATAAATATGGCGCGATATTTCCAGGCGCCCTCGGGTCTGGGACGATAAATCTACGAATTCATATATAAAAACAAATAAGTTTGTGACAACAGCTTTTAATTTCAGCTATTTTATAGCTAGACTTAACTTTTGCGAAATTGAAAATCTTCTGTTAGCTAGAAAATCTGGCTATTTTTCAAATAATAATTTGTCTACCTTTTCAGGTTGTCAGATTATTTGAATGTATGTAATAACACTAAGAATACCAAAATTCGGAAATAAAAATAAGGTAAAATAAAATCCAATTAAATTAAAATAAGCAATCCAAAATTTGAAATAATGCGCATAAGAAATTAGCATTAGGAAAATTGAAAAAATTAAAAGTATTTCAACTTTTATCAAGATCAACTCGAAGTAAAGCGTATAATTTCAATACTAATAATAAAAATGTATACTATGATTTTTAATTCGAAATTGGAATTAAATTATAATATAACACAATTCAGATACAAAAATACATTTTTGTTTTTATAAAAATTAACAAATAAGCTTTATTTTTAAATAGATAGTATTATGGTAACTTTCTCTTGGTGTATTTTTGTTGTATAGATATTTCTGGCTAGTTGTGGCATCACTGTTACATGAAGGGCTCCACGTAGCTCTTGATTTTTTTGACACTTCGCTCCGCCGGTCGCATGTTGAGATGCTGTCCGAATATGGTGAATTCCATGCTGCCCACCTGCATCCCAAAGACGCACTCACTCTTGGGCACTGTACGCAGCTCATGATCCTCGCCGAGCAGTTTGAGGACATTCTTGGTGTCCATCACACAGATGCCGTTGAGACCAATCAAAGTTTCGCATTTGGATTGCATTACACGCAACTTGGCGCCATGTAAATCCATTTTGACTAATTGCCTGCTAAATTCATCGTATCGCTTTTCATGCAACTGCGGCACCTCCTCCCCCTCCCGCAGCCCCAGATGCTCCCTGATGTAACCCCGCCAGAGTTTGTGCAGCGGCAGCATCTGTTCGTATTTCAATTGTTTCCTTGGCAACACATTTAATCCCAGTTCAGCGTATTCTCTTCTCGTCAACGTGTTGCTCTTGTGCGCACGACGTTTGCGGCTGACTTGTTTCTTGTTCTTGGTGCCGTGCAGCATGGTGATGTGATCGGGTATAATGTTGACATCGCATCGTTTGTGGGGCACCACGAGATCGGTGAGATACTCCTTTACTGCATCTACTTCTCTGCAGGCCATTTATTTATTTGTTTACACTCAATCAGTGAAGTTTCCTAGTCTGTAATGTTACCTAGCATTTCCCTCGCATGTAATGTTACTTAACAGCGATCAATATAGCATTTCTTTTGATGAATGTTAAAAATTCGGGCGTAATATTGATTAACATGACAGCTAATATTTCCCCCGATGGCATACAACATTCACTTACATATATCAAAAAAAATTAGAAAATTATGTTTTTTTTTCATGATTATACCATGATTGTTAAAAGCGGGTCACACTCGAATTTATGGAAAAATAATCATGTTAATAACAGTTGCGCTAACACACTGGTCACACTTTGTGGCCTTTTAGAAGAATGTTGCTGCAACATTGCTGTACTGTTGTACTGTTCATGAGCCGTGAACTAACATAGCCAAATTGACCAAGTGAGCAAGAGAGAGTATAATTAATATAATAATTTGTAATGTTTGGTTTTTTGGCCGTAAGGTATTAGTAACCGAAAACAATCAAACAAGTTTTGCAGTTGGCAATTAATTGCCATTAGCAATTTTAAATTTTCTCTAGCAATCGATCTTTTGATGATACCCGAGCAGCTATAAAGTAGCTAAATTGGCATCAGAGAGTTTACTTGATGTGTTAGTTAACAGGTTGTTAAAGCTCAACATTTTTTCAGAAAATGTTGCCCAACTGTTAGCAACATGCTGCCATCCGTCAGCTGTTGATAAGAATACCAACTAACAGTTTCGATTGGTCACACTAACAGTTGGTTGGTTGCAGTTGGTCACATTAGTGGAAAATTTGTTGTTGTCAGTCCTATCTCGACTTTCGCATAAACGACACGCATATTATCGGGAAAAAGACGCCGCGTGTGTTTGATGCAAAAGCCAAAAGGAAAATTTCTTGCATACCTATTGTATGTATTGCAAAAGCAATTGTCGCAGCAGGTAGTGTGATAAGAAGATAATGCATTGAAAAAATTGAGCATCCAATAAACGTGACAAATGCACAAATAAAAAATATTATTCAATTGATTGCCGTCGGTCTCTGTCTGTGTGCAACTGCAAGTGTGAGTGTGCGCTAATAAACCAACCCAAATAACAACAAATTCGTTAAATTTGCTGCATTATAGTTATTGTCGCTGTCAACATCGGTGTCGCCGTCGTAACTCGCGTCGCGTTTTATTTAAATTCGAATTTTATTTCTACACATTTCATATTTGTCGTCTGTCTCTTTGTCGCCGCCGACGCCACTGCACACACACTCACGCACTAATACATACAAATGCGGAAGAGTCGTCGCCATCAACAAAAACCGCTGCTACTGTCGCTGTCGCTGCTTTTGTCGCAGTCGTCGTCATCGTTGCCGCTCAATAATTGTGCATATTTTTTTAAAGGTGAGCAGCGCACCAACAATGTTCAATTATGCTGGAAAAATTCGATGTGAAATTCCAATTCTTCATTTCATTGCATTTTGCTTTGTTGCTCATGTTTTGCTTGTGCATTGTTGCCTTTGCCTAGGCTTCGGCGTCGACGTTAGCGTACACATTGCAGTCGCAGCAGCAGCAGTTAAAAGTGTCAAGTGCGCGACGCTGATGCTGCTGCTCCCGCTGCCGCCGTCGTTGACGCTGCAGCTCCATGCTGAGAGCACGAGCTGTCGCTCTCTTGAATTTCGTTTTGTTGCAAAACATGTGCACACATTTTGAATTATATACATATACATACTTATATATATCTATTTTTTTTCTTTTTGGTATTTTTCAAGTTTATTAAACTGTAAACAACACTCGAAAACTTAATACTCCACTTTACTTTGTTTTTCTTTCTGTTGTTTGTGCTCTCTCGCTACGTCTCTCTTTCTCACTGTCGCTGTTACTGACTCACGCATACATATACATGCGCACACTTACATTTCTTACACGGACGCGCCCCGGTCACAGCTAACGGCACTTTTTTCGCTCTCGTTTTTGGGCAGCACAAAAATGCGCCTAAAAATCTAAAATGTTGCTTTCCTCATACAGTGAATGAAACAAATTTTGTGACACTTCTAACATAACTGTTTTTTTATAAATTTGTTAAACAGTAAACTTGAAGAAAAATGAAGGTTGCAATTTTAATTAGTCAACATTTTATAATTTTCTCTGTTTTTGTTCTACTGCTTTTCTTAAATCTTTTTAAATTATTAATTATTATTATTTCTATAAATTTAAGGCAAAATTAAAAATATTTTTTTTCTAATTAAGCTTCTTTCTTTTTTACAGCAGCAGCAACAACAAATAAAATCTACAAAAATCAAATAAAAATGTGCAAAAATCTAAATTAAATTCCATAAAATAATTTTAAAGTGTTAAAAAAATTGGTGCTGAACAAAAAACAAAATAACAACAAAAATAAATACAAATAATAAAGCCAAAAATTACAAAATTCAAATGGGCAACTATTGAATGGCGGCCATTAGTGGCCCCAAGCGGCATCCATTGAGCAATCAACACCATTTCTCCCATCCAAAAACCACCAACACCAATACCAAGAACATCACCACCACCAATACCAACATCACCACTACCACCACCACCACTACCAACAACAAAAGCAAAGATACCACTAGCACATATAGCTATCAAAAGGCAGCTAATCCCCAGCACAAAGCACAAAGCAACTCCTCCGCCACTAACAACAACAACAACAACAACAACAACAAGAGTGAGAACCAGAGCAACAACAACAAGAAAATCAGTTGCATCAACAGCTGCCAAAATTCTTCAGCTGCTGCGCCGCGTAACTCAATGAGCGTATCGATGTCACTGGTACAGGGTGGTGCTGCCGGTGGTGCGCCACAGGGCGCTAGCGCTATTTTAGCCGCTGCGGCTCCATATTATCAACCGCCAGCTGTGCCACAGGATGTCCAACCGGATCGTCCAATTGGCTATGGAGCATTCGGAGTTGTCTGGTGAGTAAAATATTATAAAAAAAAAAACAATATTCTTTCTTTCTTTTTTCTTCTGACATCAACTTTTGTGGTTTTTATATATAAATACTGCATTGAATGAAAATATCGTTTGATATCTCTTTTTTCTTCCTTAAAATTATTTTGAAACAATTGTTTCAAAAATACAATTTAAATTTGACTTGAAATTAAGGCACATTTCAAAGTTAATGATTAAAATTCAGAAATAATCTATATTTTATATGGTCCATGATTTTTCTAGGCATGTAACTGAGTTCAATATTGTTTATATATAAAATATATATATTGTTTATATTTAAAAAAAAAACAATATCCCTTTCTTTCTTTTTTCATCTGACATCAACTTTTGTGGTTTTTATATATAAATACTGCATTGAATGAAAATATCGTTTGATATCTCTTTTTTCTTCCTTAAAATTATTTTGAAACAATTATTTCAAAAATACAATTTAAATTTGACTTGAAATTAAGGCACATTTCAAAGTTAATGATTAAAATTCAGAAATAATCTATATTTTATATGGTCCATGATTTTTCTAGGCATGTAACTGAGTTCAATGGCTTTCCCTGACTTCTTTATGCCTAGGCCTAACGTCCACTTCTTTTCCTTTTCTCTTTTCTCTTTTCTATTTCTTTTTTTTTTGTGTTACCCCTTTTTGTGCGGTCTGTCATCGCAACGTCAACATCAACATCAGCGTGTCGTCCTTATGTCCTTTCATCCTTGGTCCTTTGTGCTTTGTGCATTTCTGCAACATTGCTTTGCAACGTCAGGGTGGTTTTTCTATAAAATGATTCAGCCCATCCCTAGGCATTCCTACCCTCCCCCTTCCTACCCTGGTGCTGCGGGTAACTGTTGTTTTGTGTTTTTGTTCTTTTCTGTTTTGGCTCGCGGCAGTTGCAAGTCGAAAATGTTGAAAAAGTTTTGCCTCCTTTTGATTTGCATTTGCATTTGGGATCTTTTTTTGTACTGTCTTTAAAAATTGTACATTAATTGTTGCTAAACGAGTTCATGTAACGGTTAACCGTTGATTTTTGACAGCTGGTATTGAAGTTTGGCAACGTTGCATTTATCTTATTGAAGTTGGGCAACGTAGCATTTATCATACACTCATAGTACGATTATATTTTCATTCACGTGTAAAACGCCATTTCCGCCTGCCCAGTGCCTAGTCAAGCAATAAGGAAGGGAGAATACGGGAGTATGAGGGTCTAAGGGGGTTTAGTGTTGAGTAAACACTAAAAGAAGCCAGTAAAAAAGTGGCACACGCTAAGTGACGCCAAGTAAGAAGAGAGCAGCAGGGGAAGGAGGCGAGAAGTAGGCACAAGGAAGTTGCAGCGCATAAAGACGACAACGTAATGTGCCACAAGTGGAGGAGAGACTCCCAACTCCGGCCCTAAAGAATGGGGCAAAAAGGCAAGAAGGCAAGAAAGCTGGTTAGAAAGAAGTCGGCTTAAAGTCGAGCCCGCTGAATAGAGTCGTTGACGTTGTATTGGCTTTTGAAAGCAATCATCATGTTGTTCTCTGGTCTCTGGTCTCTGGCCTGGGTCGGGCGTAGAAGTCGAAGTTGGAGTCGAAGACGAAGTCGAAGTCAAAGTCGAGCGAATACTTATATTAATATATACATATATAGTTGCCTCAACAGTCGACACTCTACAGTCTACACTCTCTACCATCTGCACACTGCACACCGCACTGTAAATGCAATCAAGCGTTCAATTTAAGTGCCAAATGTCGAACTTGTTAGATGCCGTGTGGGCCAGATGCCAGGCTAGTTTTGTATATGGTCTATGTGCCGTTTGGTTAGCAGCAGGTGAGATGCCAGCAAGTTCAACAGAAATGCGACCAAGTGTCATATATTCTTATGGGTCGTATATTTTTAACGCAAGTTAATTGTGTGAAGTTCGGCAACAGAGCAGAATTATTTGAACTGTTGTTGATATGATAAGCAAAGAGTTCACTAAAGTTTGCCAACAATGAATAACTGTAGTTGTTAGTGAAGTGTGTCAACAAGATGCTAAGCACTTTACTGAATTTCGACAACAGCGCCCTTTGTAATCCCGAGTTTAACACTTCTTCAACCAGTAAATTCGTGTCAATAGTAGTCAGGGAAGTGTGGCAACAAGGCGCAAAGTACTTTACTGAAGTATTGAACTCCCAAGTGTATTGTTAATTACGACGACCATTTTGAACTGCCCCACGGTCCTCCTACGCTATCTACATTCGGTTCTTACCAATAAAATGCAAAGCTAAATGCCAGATTAATCAGTTTATGATTTATTTCCAAGAAATGGGAAACCATTAATGCACTTAAACATACAACAAGATTAACCAATTAATCCTAGGCAAAATTCTACGAATTTTTCTCACTGCATTTGACCAAGACAAACATTAAAAAAAAAAAACAGACTCTGAGGTGGGCGAAGGCAAAGGCGTTGTGTGCAGACAGTGTAAGAAGATGAAGAGGCAACAGCAGTCGGAGAAGAAGAGGAAATGCCGAAAAGAGCCGCTAAAGATGACCGTACATCTTTGGGCTTACTTTAAACTACCTGCAACTGGTTTTCGAAGCAGGCAGACGAAGACGACAAGTCCAAGAACGGACAGTTGGACCAAAGTACAGGGACAGTTGAGCTAAGGAAAGGAGGAGAGAGAGAGAACGAGAGAGAGAGAAACCTTTTGCCTGCATATTAAACTCGCTTCCTGCACGACTTGTGGCCTGTCTTTTTGGCCTGGCCTGGACAGTTGTAGCCGCAGCTTCAGCCTGTGGCTTGCAAGGTGTCGTCGTTGTCTTCGTTATCTTAAGTTAGCCTCTACACCTGGAAAACGGACGAAATGTATTTTCTATATACATATTTAGAAAATCGCTATAAAATTCGAACTGCATTAGAAGTAAGCAATAACATGCCAAATATAAGAAGGGCCCATCGCCTTATCTTTAATAAATTTCTATATTTTCTTGGATGTTATATTGATTTTAGGGTATAATTTTGTTGAGTGTAGTTTCTGTTCCTGTTATATTGTTGCTCTAGGCTCAATGTTTCTCGGCCTTTGATCAGGCGCAAATCTCGAGTCCAATGGCCCTGCCCGGATCCAGAATCCAGAATCCAGACTCTGTTCCAGGCCTAAGCCCAAACCGAAACCCAAACCCAAACCCAAACTTATTCCCATGTCCCATGCCCGCATTCGATTCGATGCGATTCTCGTCGCTGCCAGCCGTCGCTTTAGTTTTCCCCTATCTTTCTTTGCCTGTTAAGTGATGCCGCTTTCTCTCTTTCTCCCCTCCGGCTCTCACTCTCTTTCTACTTGTGTTGCACCACCGAAAACTAAACAAAACAAAAGCAAAATGCAAAAGCAGTGCACAGCAGCATTGACTACATTCGAGCACCGGGACATCGTATGTAGTTTTATTTCATCATCCACTATTTGTATCACACCCTTGTCCAGGGTATTATTGACATTCTGATTAAATGTGTAACGCATTGACGGAGTTTTCATTATCTCGAGAAAACTAAGAGAATTTGAGTAATGGTATGTCCCAAATATTCTGATGCATTTTTAATAAAACCAGAGCACATTGTATGCTTTAAGAACGATTGTTTTTCGATTGAACTTATCTTTATTTTCGGAAATACCTTAAGTTGTTGCAGATATCATGATAAAACTCACAGAATATAAATATTTGACGAATTTTGCTCAGAATCGGAGCAGTATATTTTGTACGAATGAAGTGATTAAATTAAAGTTACTTTGGGAAGCCATCAGTAAGGGTATTTAGTCTTCGTTGGTCTCTTTTGCTTTCGATTCTTTTCAGTTGTTTCCGCAGACAGAGAACAGCTGCTCTGTCCGTGGCTTTAGTTGATGTTGATGTTGATGTTGATGCTGTTGCTGTTGCCTGGTGGTTGGTTGAACAGCCTTCGACAGTTTTTAGATATTTTGTCTGCCCTGAACACACACACACACACACACACACACACACACAATCTCTCACATGGACAGGGGATATGCAGACAGGACCGCTTACAGGATATATGCTCCCGGTTTTGTGAGTCCCGCATATGTTTTTCATCTGCCACCACATTTTTCCTATCGCTTCACTTCGCTTCGTCTCGTCTCGTCTCGTTTGGCTTCGTTTCCTTTCTTCTTTTACGTTTCTCACAAAACTTCCCTAAACAGTGCGGTCCATCCCTTTGGTCTGCTGCAGTTTTTAGTGACAAAGTTTTTCCCGTTTGCCTGTTTTCAAATTTTGAATATTCTCGTTGGTTTTTCCTACAAATTTCAGTCTGTGTGTGTGTGTTTGACTTTGAAAGTGTTTGAATAATTATCCTGCCTTTCTTTCTCGTTTTCATTTCCTCTTTGACTATCAACTATCTGCATTAGATTTCATGCGTTTCCATTTTATAGCTGTCATTTCATTGTAGTACAGGCTGAAAAGATTGGTTTTTGAGTTTAATTTTTTCCAAACTTTTGAGCGTATTAATACGGGCGAGTGGGGTGCATAAATTATAAAGTGATCAGCTTATAGTTCATATTGGAGTTTGCCGAATTTCTTTAAAGGTCTACCATCGACTTTCGGGTTTTCTAAATCTGTGGAGACAACTCAAAAATTATTTTAATCAAATGTGAAATTTGGCAACAGCGCTGAAGCAATTTTACCAAACATGTTGCTTTCTCTGGGTCTGGTGCAACTTTTGGCCATATATAAAGTGATCAGCTTACAGTTCATATTGGAGTTTGTCGAATTTATTTAGAGGATACCATCGACTTTCGGGTTTTCTAAATCTGTGGAGACAACTCAAAAATTATTTTAATCAAATGTGAAATTTGGCAACAGCGCTGAAGCAATTTTACCAAACATGTTGCTTTCTCTGGGCCATATAAATGTATCATCTCAAGTACTTTTCCTGAGCTTACAGAGGTAGCGCCCAAACAGTTCTGCTTCTTCTCTATCCTTCGTTTTCTTGCCCAGCTCTTGTTTGTGCTGCTTCTTCTTCTACTGTTTTAGTCCTGCGCCAAAACTATTTCTGCTCTATGCTTTGTTTTTCTGGCCCAAACATTTGCCGTACGTTGCCAAAGCATTACGCACGCAATTTTGTCTACAGCTTCATTTCGCCCTCACACATCACGTACACACACACACACACACACACACACACACACACCCACTCTACACACAGATACACACTCATACATAGTATACATATGTGACTCACTTGCTGCGACTCCAGCTTAGTTCACTTGAATTGCGTTCTACGGTTCAAGTGAAGCGCAAATGTATCTTTGAGGTTTATATTTTCTATCTCCGTCTCTCTCTCTCTCTTTCTCTGTCGCTCTGCCCGCCTGGAGCTCCGGCTTTAGGTATCATGTAACAGCCATAGCAAACACTTTGAACCTACATAGCTGTGTATGTGTGAGTAACATGAAATAATTATACCCTGTACAAATGTATAGCAAAGGGTAAATTGACATTTGATTTTTTTCCACTCTATTTTGGAATAATTCTTGTATTGTATAAATTCTTAAAGCTTTTTAATAGTAGAATCGAGACAATTGAATATTCAGATGCTGAGGGTATCTCTAAGTCCATCACTCCTCATGTCACCTCCCAAGTTGCGTTCGCACTTAAAATGAAAAATAATAGTCAACAAAGTGCCACCAACGAAAAAAGCTTTAGCCCAGCGAGACCTTAGCATCGTCTCCCCACTCCACCCCCCTCTGAGCTCCACGCAATTCCCCAGAGTATCTCTAGTTCCCCCCACTACCTACTCTCCCTTCTCTTGGGTTTTGCTGTACCTAATTCACCTACAGCAAAATGCATTTACACGCGCAGGTAGCGCTTCAATGTGTGTGCGTGTGTGTGTGTGTGTGTGCCAAATAAATCATTGTCTGTGAAATGTGTGTGTGTGTGTGTGTGTGTGTGTGTGTGTGTGTTGGACAAGAGAACGAACTCTTTGCCACAAACGGATCGTAAACTACATTGGAAAACTGAAATAGACAATTCGTTGCAGTTGCAGGTTGCGTACACTGTTAAAAAAATGCGTTGTATTAATACATTTTTTATGTCAAAACTCGTCAATTCATATGAAACTTACATGTTACATGTTCAGTCATAGACCTATAAAATGTTTGATTAATAATACAAAATTTACAAAAATATTTTATTGAACTTCCGATTACTTATTATTTCATAATTTAATTAATAATATCTAAAATTAATAGTATAGATATTTTGTATAATTATAATCGAAAAGGTGCCAGGCTTTTTTCTCTGTGTAGTGCTGCAAGGGGGCAAGTGGGCAGTGCGGTATGTGGTGAGCACAGTTAGGCAGCTGGACAGTTGGACAGTTGGACAGTTGAACTGGCAGTCAGCGGGCAACTTGAACCCAAACTTAATAAAGCCGCCTCTCGGGAAGACGAAGAAAACGAAACTTGAAGTCATCCCGATGAAAATGGAGGGTCCCCAGGGAAGGGGGCGGGTTCGGCGTTAAGCTGCCTTCAGGGCGCATAGCTTCCGCCCCTCCCCCTTCGCTCAATCGCCTTCAAGGCGATCAAGAAACTAATTAAGTTTAGCGTCAAACTATTTTCTTGACACCAAACAACTGGAAAAATGTTTGAGTAAATTTATGCATGTATGTGTGTGTGTGTGTGTGTGTGTGCGTGCGTATATGTGTGTGTTTGTTTGTGTGTGTGTGCGGAAAATACATTTCTCAAGATACGATTTAAATTTATGATTCGCTTGCTTGAAGCCACTGTAGTTGTAGCAGTTGTAACACATTTTTATGAGGCACTGTGCAACCGAAGCAGCTTCAACTTTCATTGCATAACAAAATGAGAAATAACTTGAACAAGCAGAATAGAAAAAATCTAATAAAAAGCAATATAAATGGTCTGAGAGGAAACTTAAATTTTGCCATTTTTATTATATTCTTTAAGGAGTAGAAATGTGTACGAACAGCAATATAAATGGCCGGTAAGAAAAGAAAATCGATTTCCAGTTAGATTCAAGACTGAAGCTTTAGTAAATTAAAGAAAACTTATCTCAAACAACTATCTAGAGATCATTTAACCTTCTATCATCACAATATGAGAGAAAAATTCAAAAAAGAAATTATAAAAATCGCATTTACAATTGATTTTTGAGTAGGCTTATTAATTATTAAGAGTAACATAGTCAGAACTTTGTCGACAAACTCATTCAGAATATCTTTTTATTTATGTTTTAATTTTTGTTTTTTGATTTTCCAAATGGAACTGCATTTATTATTGTTTCATATCAACTGCATTTAGTGAGGTTTTTAAGCTTAAGGCGTCTGGAAAAACATGTGCACTTGGGCACACCTTTTTCATGAGTTTTTCCCCCTCAAGTTGTACACTTAGCGCTATAAATAGCCCAAAATATGTTGGAGCCGTGCTAATTAAGCGCCGCAGCTTCGTCATCATCAACGTCTCTTCTTCTTCTTTCTCCTCCTCTTCCTCTTCCTCTTCTTCGGGGGCTTGGGACAGGACTCGCTGCGGTTTTCAGCAGATGCTGCAGCAGCTTCTGGTTGTGCCACAGCCTGAGTACGAGTATCAACCTCTCATATATTTAGCACAATGCGCAAGTTTTTCTTTATTTATAGCCCAGTACCCAAAGGATAAGTAGAATTATAAATTTGCGACGAAGTTGAAAAAACTTAAAACTTAAACATACAACTTTGTGGAGTTAGGCCAACCAAAGTCGCTGGACTTTACAGGGATGCCAAATCTTCGGCGGGTCTTTTGTACCTTTTTTTTATTATATTTTTATTTTAATATTAAATAATTTTATTTGTTTGTATTACCATTGCATTTATATGGGCTTCAAAAGTCGATCAGCTCGACTATTGCGTTCTTACTTGTTTCATTATTTTATTTTTATTTTTTTTTTGCTTTTTAAGAGCCGCTGGCACGACGGCACAAGTCACTCAGCCGCAACGAGAAAATCGTGCGAGCGTTTAATACGAGTACGAGTATTTGCAGTTGCCTTTTCTGTTGTTGTTGTTGTTGATGCTGCTGCAGTTGAAGTTGAAGTTGAAGTTGAAGCTGTGGCTGTTGCATGCAACAGCAGCTATTGTCTGCCGTCGCGACGGCTGTAAGTCGACTCTTCTGCCTGCTGTGTTTATGCTAAATGAGGGTTCAAAAACAAAATGAATGAAACGGCAAAGAGCCAAGCTTCTTTAGCCAAAACTTTAGCAGCAACTGCAACTGCAACTGCAACTGCAACTGTAAATGTCTGCGGGCTGCTGTTGTTTCTGCCGCTCGTCTGCTTGCCCCATCTTGTGGCACACACACACATTGAGAGATACCCTAATGCCCTATCTGCTATCTTTCGTTGTACAAGTTTTGACAACATTTACCACCCTCTCTGTCTCTCTGCCTCTTTGGGTTATTGCGGTGCATCTTTGATTTGTCAGCTTCCTTTTCTCCTTCTGCTTGGCTCAATTTGTAGCCACAATTTGTGCAGATTTTGTGTTGCCTTTGGCAGTGTTAATTAACAATTGTCGGTCTGCTCTCTGTACGTTAATCGATTTGGATTGACAGCAAAATTTGCGCTTTTGCACTTTGAATAATTTGCGGCAATTTTGTGGCAAAGTCAAGTTCGAATATTGATTACATTGCGTTGGCATCGTCTGATTGCGGCTTCCATTTAAGAGTTATTATTTAAAACTCGCAAATGTGGTCAGTACGAAGTTTGGCAACAGTGTTGAAATTTGTAGAGTTGTCATGGCCGATAATTGTACTAAAATTATCACTTCAAATGAATTAAATAATAAATATTAAGCAGCTGTTCAAAGGCTGTTTTGTTATGAAATTTGGCAACAGTGTATGCAGCTCTCTCCAACTGAAATTTGGCAACACTGCAGCTGGTCTTTATCCCTTTCTTCTGCCATCCGCATTTGCAGTGTTTTATAGAGTCTACACTTCATTGTCTGGATGTTGAAGCTGCTCTTCGAATATTTGCTTAACCTCAATAATGCCGCAATCAAATTCTGCCGCATTGCCGATTAAAATTCCCTTACCTGGCCGCTAGCCAGGTTGTGTTTCTCTGTCTGCGGCTGTGGCAGTGGCAATGACAGTAGCTGCTGCATCATTGTGCTTGCCTCACTAAACGCTTTTGACATTTCAATTAAAATTCTACAAAGTCTCGTCTATTGCAACGCGATAATTGCAGTCGCTTAACGGCGACGACGTCGAGGACGTCATTGTTAAATATTTGCCCAACGTATTTGAAAATGGTGCAGTTTGTGGCGCCACTGTTTGCTGCAATGTTGCCAGCTAAAGTAGCTAATTTTATCCAAAAAAAGGCAGCTAGAAATAGCTAAGAAAAGGATTAGAAGGCAACAAATAAATTTAAAAAAAAAACAGCTAGATTTCTAGCTAATATCATTTCTTAAACTGACTATACAAAATAGCTAAATCTAGCTACAAATGCGTTGAATGGTCAGCACTGACTCCACAAGTCAAGTTCTTCTTGCTGTCAACTAGATAATTAGAGAGGGAGAAAGGGAGAGGAGGACAGAGTGAGAGAGTGAGAGAGAAAGAAATGTTAATTCTGGCGCTTTGAAATGGTGTGGCAGCTTTGAGTCATCATCCAGTTGCATGCCACGCCTCAAATGTGGTATACAGACATGGATATAAATACTAAATATGATTGCTGCTTATCTGCTAATGTCTTTTGACAAATGAGCAGACGCAACAGTGCCTGCAACAGTGCCTGCAACAGTACTTGCCACATGCATCTTCAACTTCTCTTTAGCTCGGTTCTTCCATGTTGTCTAGGCAACAGTGTGATCTGGATTTGGACACACCCAACTGTGTGGCAACTAGAGATGAATCGATTAATGTCTAAGCGATTTTCACTACTTTATTTAATTCTTTTTTGTTTCTGATAAATCGATTAAATAATATTGTTAATCATACAAATCGGACTCGGCTTATATTTATTTAATTTATTTATTTAATATCCAATTTAAAACTCGATACTCACTTTGAATTTGCACCACTAGGGGCAACTGAGCTGAGCCACCTGCCACCTGCCCCTGCCTGCCACAAGTCGCAGTCGCCGCCTGGTGATGGACTTTTGTTTGACATTCCTGCTGATCCCCATGACATGTTGCATTTTTATTAAGTTTAAAAATAATTTCAATTTCTGTTGTTTTTTTCTTTTGTTTTTCTTCGTTTTCCTTTTTTGCATTTTGTGAGTCAGCATTGTCAACTGTCATTATTGATGTATGATCTTGATTTCCGTACAAAATACGAGTATACAACATACATGACAAAAGGCCTCCCCCCTTTTTGTATTTCCCCCTTTAACCTCTTCCTTTGTGTTGTTGCCTTGGCGCCTACATCAGCTGAAGATTTGCAATGCGACTCTGCGATGACTGTGTGTGTGTGTGTGGCGGTGGGGGCAGATAGGGGAGCGGAAAAAAGGTGACTGTGGGGGTGCAAAATGGAGGCTGACTGTCGCTTTGTTGCCAGTTTTCAATAAGCTTCAGCTGCGAATTACTTGACAACAATTGTTGTTGTCTGCCAAGATGACTTGCAGTTGTCGGTTGTCGATACTGTTTTTTTTACACAAAAGCTTACATGAAAATGCCACACAGATGATGCTGCTTTAAATGCCATTGTCCAAATGAAATGTGGCAACAGTGCACGGGGTTGTCATGCGAAAGTTAAAGCGAACTCTGAACTATGAACATTCAATGATATTCCTTCAGAACATGCTTTTAAATACAGATTTGTTTTACATCATAATTTTTATTGATAAATGAAATCAAATGAGCTAATCATGATTAACTACGTTGTAAACCGTTGAAACAAAGTAAATTCTTCAATAAAATGCGTAATTGACTACATTTTATGACGAAATTCACCTTTCAGTCGCTTATTGAAAGACCCACTCAGTTGTTCTATTGCTCAAAATTTGTTATGGTCTGGTTAACATTCTACAACGATAAGAAACAAAGGCAATTCTGTATTTATTTTCTCAGCGCAGGTGCAAACTATTTGCCATCTACAGGTAGATCTCGGTAACAGATCCTCCGTATCCTTAAATTTGATGAGGCAAAAGATGAATCGTTTTGCCCTCATTTTGTGAGAAGCAGTTCTAAGGATTGCGCTCAAATTACAGCAGCTCTTTGTTGATGATTTTAGGGGTTGGTCTGGCAAAAATCCTTGTCGATGCTCTCTACAATTTTCAGACAGACTCGAGTACCTGTGTCCTTTTCTGAGACAGGGGAACAGGATCCTCAAGCACTTGCAGCTGCATCAGACTTTTTTTATGCCCCTGTTGAGGGTATAATGCTTTTGTCATTGAATGTGTAACGCTCAAATCAAAAACTAAGATTTAAAATATTAAAACTAGCATAAAACATTCTGGAAATATCTGAACCAAACTTGCAGGACCTTACGAGGATATCAAATCTTTGGCCTGCTGAATACAACTCTCCGTCTTTTTTTAGTTTTTGGATCCTTTATTTTTTGGTTGCTTATTGATTTTTCTCACATGTCACAAATCGATTGGTGTCTCTTTTTTTTGGTTGTTCTCTTTCTCTGGTGATGTGAATTGATCTTGAAAGGGGAATGGCAGATGGTCGGAGATAATAGCGTCGACACAAGTGGGCCGTTGACCCTGAGGGGTAGCAACAAAAACAACAACAAAAACAGCAACTTAAAGGATGAGCATGAATGTTAATATTGACGCAAGGTGGAGCTTGTACCCAAGTCTCAAACTGGCCAACTTGCAACTGGCGACTTTGGGTAGCCAATTTATTAACGAATTTTTCAACGAACTGTGCAGACTCACAGAACAGCTTCAACATTGTTGTTGTTTATGTTGTTGTTGTTGCTGTTGTTGTTGCTGTTGTTGCTGTTGTTGTTGCTGTTGTTGTTGCTGGCACGCATGCGCAGCAGACGACGCAACGTTCATTGCACCCAAAAATAAAAAAAAAAAAAAACAAAATAAGAACAAAAAGAAGAATGAAATTTTCGTTGGGTTTCTTCTTTTTCTTCTTCTCCTTTTATTGTTGTTGTTGCTGTTGTTGTTGTGTTTTTACGACTGAGAACCGGATGGTCAGGCAACTGTAGGACAAGCGGATGATGAGGAAGGTGGTGTGCGGGGGGCGGCACTGGTTAGCAGAGGGACCAAAGCACAGTGGGGAAAAAATGGACAAACAGCTTAAAGAAATTGATCTGTTGCATAAATTAAATTACATAAATTAAATTAAATCAATTTGATTTTTTCTTTGACTTTCTATTTCTTTATATTATACAGTTTTAATTTTTATTTTTATTTCTGCTTCTAGTCGGTAATGAATAAAAGAAGCTAAGCTGGATTAAAATAAATGTCGATATTCATTCCTAATATTAACCATATAAATCTAGAAAAAAATATAAAAACACAGGTAATTTTGTCCACTGTACTAGGGAGGTCAGGAGCAGAGGGCGAGGGAAGGAAGCCGTGGTGGGTAGGGGGGAGGGGGGAGAGGGTCGTCAACACGCTGACCGAGGCTTATGGCTTATGGCCATTGCGAGGCGTTCGCTGTGCAGTTTGGCTTTTTTTTTTTGTTAAGCTTGAGCAGCAACTTGTTGTAGTTCTCGTTGTTGTTGTTGTTGTTATTGTTCTGGTTGTGTTGTTCTCGTAGTTGTTGTTGCTGCCTTGCGGGAGCTCTCCAACCTATCCCAAGTTGAGTTTTGACACGCATCGCACAGTGCGCACTGTGTGTGCCCATCCCCAGGCGGCAGGCAAAGCGCAGTTTAAATATTTTTAATTGAACTTTTGCCTCCAGACAACCAGACAGACAGACTGACCGACAGACTGAACGACAACAACAACAACGGGCATTAACTTTGTTACTACAATGTCGAAAACCACAAAAAAAACGGGGGGAAAAGAGACCAACAAGGGGGTTGGTGGGTATAGTTCTCTCTGGACTGAGGAGTGGTTCTTGCGGTTATTGATTAGATAGATATAGGGAGAAAAACATGCATGATGTACATAAGCCCCTCTCCCCTCTCCCCTCTCCCCTCTCCCGTCTCCCATTCGCCTTTACACCATTACACTTGCCTCCTTTCCCTTACATAGCTATGATATATACAGTTAGCATTATAATTTGCTTTGTTAGAAGAGTCACCAAGGGTCGAGTTAATTACTTAAACAAAGTGAGTGAAAGAGAGACAGAGAGGGAGAGACAGGAAGTGGCTGAAGAGTGAGAAAGCAAAGGGAGTAGGAGGAAGACTCATAGATGGTGTAGTAATTACAAATGTATTACAAGCCTTAAATGAGAATAATCCAAGTCAACAAATTGAATTGACGAATAAAATGAATGAAAATTAGGAAAACAAAAATATAGTAAAATTAAATCAGAAACAAAATAATATGAATGGCGATATATATTTAATAATCAATTACGAAAACTTTTTCAGATTTTGCTTCCTTCTTTTTATTTTTACTTTGATTTGCTTATATTTTATTCTCAGTTCTTTTGCTATAAATTTGTAGTGCTTCTAAAATATTCGCAGCTCGATTTGTTAATAATAAATATTTTTCTTCTTCTTATTTGCAGGTAAGTTGACCGTTAAGTTTATTGATTGCTACGTAAGTAATATAATGAATGCATAAATTTAAAACGCAAACTTGTCATTAGAACTCTGAACTGGATTGTGGTTAATAATGTAAGACTAGTTAATAAATATAGACTCTCTTTCTCTTCGTCTCCCTCTCATTCTGCGGGCTAACTCCGCCTTAAAGCCGCATGCAAGAAAACTTCAATAACAGTTGTGATGAGTCGTCCAATCAATGGACACGACACAAGTTGCATCATAAAAAGCAGCAACAACAAAATGCATTAAATTTTCAATAAAAATGCGTCATAAAACAAATGTAGAAAAACTCTACAAAAATGTTGGTAAAAATAACTATAAAGAGAGGTACACAGAGCGAAACAATCAAGTATTTTGTAGTGAAACTTGATTTTTCATTAAGATTATTTGGCATTATATGTATATCATATATTTGGTTATATATGTATATCAAATATGGATTTTAAAATATCAATGTAATTTAGTACTGCTCTTTTCTCTCCGTGTAAAGAGAGAGAGAGAGGGAGAATACAAGTTGTGTGGGCAGTGGGAAGATCTTTGAACAGAGACGGGCATATTGTCGACAAAGCATTTAAATATATGTGATGAAGGAAATGAAGAAACGGGGGGAGACTTAAGGTACAAAGTTCTAGGTTCAAAATGCAGCAGTAACAACAACAAACAAGACACACGCATCAAATTGACACGCATCATGTGTGGAAAAGGGCAAGAGTGAGTTCAGGAGAGTCTCGGGGTTAGGGGTTAGTGGGGGTAAGTGGATTCCAACATACATATGTATGGGACACGACTAATAATGCGCCATATGGAGATGGAGTCGGATATAAAAATGGAGATGGAGGTGAAACTGAAACTGAAAATGGAGGTGAAACTGAAAATGGATGCATATGTACTAGACTGAAATTGCAGTGTAAAAATAGCAAACAATGCGAGTCATCGGCAAATCAATAAAGAAAGTAATTTGAAACGTGCTCTGCAGGACAGACTTATTCTCTTTCCCCCTCTGTGAGGTCCCTCCTCCACTCCCCCCAGGCCATGTCGATGTCCAGGCCAAAAGGCAATTTATCTAATGGTAATATTGTATGAGCTATAAAACAATATTGGCTAAAGGCAAGGCAAAGAGAGAGAGAGAGAGAGAGAGAGAGACAGAAGGAGAGGGGGAATAGCAGGGTGGAAAGGGGTGTGCACTAACGGGCCAACTATTTTTAAGCGAGGCAAAAGAGCCCACAGCTTGGAATTTGAGTTGACCATAATGTAGGCTTTATGCTCGGCTCTTGGCCAAGTTAAGTTACTCGACTAGTGTGTTGGCCGTAATTAAAAACTGCTGCTCCAAGTGTGGCATAAAGAGTTGAACCACAAACACACAGCATAAATGTGGGGCAGAAAATTATATGAAATGAATTTCAGATTTATGTACATGCAGTTTGTAATATTTTTAAAATTAAAATAACTTTGTTTTATTTATTAATAAATATATGTTTATATCTTATTCGAAATCACTGCTATACGGAATTTGTTTAGCTATGGCATCGTTTCCACTTACTGAAGAGTATATACATATATTAAAGAGGGAATCACATTAAAACGCTTTCAACATGATTGAAATCTGTTGACATACAGTTGTAAAGTAATGAAAATAGAGAAGTGAAGCGCAATGGATTTTTCATTTCCATTTATATAGTTGTTGTTGTTCGTGTCTCTGTCATCGTTTTTCCAATTGCTGGCATTTTCCCCTCTGCTTTGATATTTGCTAAAATTAAATGCTTCTCGCGGCATTGATTTGTCAGCGCTTTCATTCGGCACGATCTTAAGTTTTAACACATTTGCCTGACTCATCTTGAGCATCATTATCAACATCATTTTCGTAGTAAGGAAAATCATTATCATGTTAAATGTTGGCGTTGACTTTTCCCTTCTTTGTATTTATCCAGCTGTTAATTGCGGACCCAACACGTTTTCCTTTTTCTTTTGGGATATATTTTAACTATTTTTAAACAGACTTTTTATGCTCATATATATATATGTATGTATGTATATATGTATGTAAGGTGCCAGCTGTTTATATGTTTTTTTTTCTTGTCTGTTTGCTGTGAT
Organism: Drosophila rellima; assembly: GCA_035043635.1. Classification (NCBI taxonomy): domain Eukaryota; kingdom Metazoa; phylum Arthropoda; class Insecta; order Diptera; family Drosophilidae; genus Drosophila; species Drosophila rellima. Next base: position 606,632 of record JAWNMV010000529.1, read on the forward strand.
CTTTTTTCCTCTCCCTCTTGATCAAAGTTTGATGACCTTCAGTGAAAACTGTTGAAAACAGGGGAAACAATTATGTGTAAACATAAAGATTGAATTTCTTATCTTATCTTTCTGAATTTCTTTCATTTTCCTTTCCTACGCGTTTTTCTCCCCCCATAAATTGAAGCAATGGAAAAATTCTCTGTAAAATTGATCAATTGATTTTCAGCTTAAGAAACAAGAAAATTTGTCATTACTTTAAGAAAACAACAACATTCAAGAGTTTTCTTTTTCAGCCTGTATAATAATCTCTTTTCATTTTCATTTTTCTTGCTTTTCATTTTGTTTTTCCCGCTGTGTTTTTACCTGCTGTGCGCTAAAATTTTCAAACAATTCTTTTTCGAGTTTTTCTGGTCTTTTCTTTTGGTGTGCTATTGCAGTTAGGGGCGTGTTCCGCCTTTGTCTCTGCCACTGCCAGGCTACTGTAGTTTTTCTTCCTTTTTCCCTTTCTCTTGTACAAATCGTGGAATGAATTCTAGGTGGTGCCGAGTGGTTTTGTGGTTGTCTTTGCCACAGAATGAGCATTTCCACCCAATTTGCAGCATGTGGCATGTGGCATGTGGCACCGACCATCGCGCAGCTCATTTCGTTTTCAATTCCGCGCGCTTTTCTCACTTCGTCGCTTTTTGGCCCAGTACCCAAAGGTGTTTAAGTTTGTGACACCGTCTGTCCGTCAGTAGAAAAAGCTGTGTAAATCTCAGAGACCATAAGAGCAAAAGGCTTTAGATTTGGTATGTAGGTCCCAAAAAAAAAAAACAGACTAGTTCCCATTTTAGATGCCTCTTTATATACGATTGGTTGAAAATCCACTTTTTGTTGTTTAGACTATTTCAATACACTTAAAATAATACTTAAATTCTTTTTAAATTATTGGTACTGGACATTTAACAGTCGAGCACTTAGACTGTTAAATTCTTCTTGTTGTTGCTGTTTAGTTGTTGGCACACTCTGCTTCTCACTCAATCTCATTCCCATTCTCTGGAGAACTTTTGACTTGTAGAGGAAGAAAAAAAGCAGAAACTTTTGGCTGCCAGCGCGCATTTCAATCAAAAGAATATATATATATATTTATATGTATGTGTGTGTGTGAGTCTGACTTGCCTAGAGACTCGCCTTGGTTGTTTGGCCTCGTTATCCCCCCACGCCCACAAATGTAGGCGTGGCACATTCAGCTATTGTTTTTCGCCACTCACAGAAACTCATCTTGAAAACTCATTAAACAAAGTACACACTTCAACACCAAAGCCAAAGTCACTGATGTGCAATCTTTGCTTGTATTAGTGTGTGTATGTGTGTAGTTTCTTGTTGTAGTAGTTGTTGGACTTATTACTGTTATAATGCCAGAAAGTTGTAGTGCTCGACTTTGGCTTTGTGTTGTTTGGTTTTCACACCTTTTTCTGTTGAAAATGAAATTTGCATACCTTAAAAGTGCTTAACAAAGCAGCTCACACACGCAGACGCACACTGACACACACACATACATTAGCACTTGCGCGGCTTTAATTGTGTACAAGAGGAAAAAAGCATAGCACAGTTTTCAGCGCCACGGCAGAAATTGCAATTGCAACAGAGAGATTGAGAAAGAGAGGGAGGCCGTTTCATTGTTGTTTGCCACACGCATGTTTTGTCTTTTTCCCTCTCCCGTCTACCTCTACCTCTACCTCTCCCTCTCCATTTAAAATGATACCTTGCAGGTGCCGCCTGCATTCGAAAACTTTTCGCACATAACTCAAATGGAACTTTGCTCTCCTGGGGGGTTATTCTCCATCCAGCATAAGTTGTATAGCTGTTGTTTTTAGACTCTGTATTGGAAAAGGGTGAAAGGTATTTAAGTAAAAGATAAAAGATTATAAATTATTATAAAACTAAAAGAAAAAAAGTATACTTAATAAATTTATAATTATTTTTTGTAATTAATATTTGTATTATTTAAATTTTTTTTTTTAATTACAACTACAGTTTTTTTTTATATACTTGATTCAGTGTAATCCACATTCCCGCAAACTAGTTTTTTTCCCTCTTTGTTTCAATTACCTTCAAGGAATTCCTAGAAATGCTTATAGTCACAATTTTAAAGCAAATCGCAAAACTTTTCATTTGTTTTGCCTCCTCATTCTCTCTCAGTTTGTGTGTAATTGCCACGCCCACAGCTTAGTTTAAGGAACTCGGCACTAGGTTCTATCGTCTGTCGCAAAAATATAAAAATTATGCACATAAATTCAAGCGCTGCTTTTCCAAGTCGTAAACTTTTCTGCAACGTTCGTTTGGCTTTAGCTTTCGGCCCGTTGAATTTTCCTCGCAATTTTCCCTTACAGTCATGGCTCTGTTTTGTTTTCGTCTTGTTTTTTGTTTTCGGCTGCTTTGCTTACTCATTGCTTGGCATTTGAAACGCCTTTGTTGGATTTCCTCATAGTCGTGTTTTTTCCTCTATTTTTCTTGTCCTTTTTATTTTTTTATTTTTATGTTTTGAGTTTTTGTCTGAAATAAATTACTCGAACTTTATGCAAAAAAGTAAAATTTTAAACATTTTGTTTCTGTTGTAAATGGGCGTAATGTGGGCGTGGCCTTTTTTAAAGGGGTTTATGAGATTTAATTTTGTAAAATAGGAAAATGTTGGCAATAAATTCAACGCTTTGATTAACGCACATTTCGTATGAGGGAAGCTCGTGAAATAAGTTTAAAAAAGTATAACAAAATACTATATGGAAATTAGTTAGGAGAGCAAAAATATATTTAGCAAATTGTGGCTGTGTTAACTTTTCTCATATCTGGCAAAGCACTTGGAAAATGTGGAAATGCTGCGGGAAAGCTAAAGTTTTAATTGGTTCCTTTTTTTTCCTGACACAAAAAAAATAAGAGACAGACTTTGTATGGTTAATCAGAATACGGTAAAAATTGCTTACTGATTCACACAATCAGTGAGAAATTGAAACAAAGACATCAAAGAAGACAAACGATTTTTTTCAGCACGCCAAATATGAGATATCTACATAATTTAATAATTTTAAAATAAATAAATAAAAGATTTAATAAAAATTAAATTTGTATATCACGGAATAATTTTGGTTTAGGGACATCTCATCTTTGATTTAAAAGAAATTAACTCTTGTGTGTGTTGTGTTGCCATTTCGGCTATTCGACTTTGCTAAAGTCTTGAATCTTTTGTTTGTCTTGCTAATAAAACTTTCGAAAGCTACAGAGAGTGCTTAACAGTTTGTACCACCCCTTCGCCTTCTTCATATTCCCCCTTTCCCGTTAGCAACTTGATTAAGATCATAATCGTTAAAATTACTTGAGCGCAACTATTTTACGAGCAAATTACTATTTTTATTACTTATGCAGACAAGGCTCTCACAGAGGGGCGGCGGGGCGTGGCAAGTCGCCAAGTTTAGAGCCCTGTGCGAAATTATACATATATGCATGTATTATATGCCATCTCTCTGGTCAGATCTTAACCCCACACTGCCCCCAACACTTTTTCGTTCTACTGTTATTGGGTTGTAACTTTTATGACTCCACACTGCAGTCGTCGTCTTCGCTGTTGTTGGCTTAAATTTATGCCGCTCGAGTAGTTGCAAGATTACGCAGCTGACGACGGGCATGAGTCAAATAGGGGATGGTGAGGGGGTAAGGTGTTATTTGGTAAGCAAAAGTCAACTTCCGGGTAAGCAAAATTCAGCCTGAGTTTAGTCGAGATTTATCCCCATGGCTGCCAGCTTGTGTTTTGTTTAATTTTAAGCGACGCGTCGCCTTTCACCTTTTTTCCTCCTCTCACCCACCCTTTTAGAGTTATGCATAGGGCAAACTGGCAAAAGTTCTTCCAACAGGGAGGCGATAATTTAACGTATTTCGTTTACCTTTTTTTCCAACTTGAGAATTTTCGTGCAGCGTCAGTCAGATAAAGTCGCTGTAAAGGTAAAGAATATATATTTTACAATTTTGTCTACATTTTAAATCAGGGCTCTTATTCAAAATCATAAAAAGTTGTTTATTTTTGATACGGTACAAATAAAAGAAAATAGTAGACTATTATTTTGATATTTTTTATATAATTATATAATTTAATTTAAATATAATTTTTATGATATACAAATTATTTGTTATTTTGTATTTTTTCTTATTATTATGAGACTTTGACTAGTTTATATTTAAAACTCGTCGTTAAAATAATATATTCAGACTTTGTAGCGTTGCATGCCTCAAATTGGGGCGCCCTAAAGCGCTTAGAACTAGGCAACAGTATTTTAGAATTTCAAAACGTTTAATTTTGTTTGCCAAACAACAACAACCATAACAAATTTTTCGAGCTCAAAAACACAGGGCGTATGCGTAACGTGAAATTAGTTCAAAAACGCACGTGAGTTAAACTACCAGATAAAACAGGCGGTGGCAAGGAGAAGGGGAGGCGTGGCATTGGTCTGGGGGTCGCACAAAGGACGTAGAGCAGCAGCTGAAGAAGAGGAAGGGGAAAGGGGAAGGAATGACAGTGGGAAATTGGCGGTAGCTAAGACCGCCCAAGGGCAGAAAAGAATGGCAAACGGCGCGACAAAGGTGTATAGAAAGTAGGTAGACAGAGATGGATAGAGAGTGAGGGAGAGAGATTGGGGAGGGTGGATAGAAGAAGTCGGGGCATGTTCGAAATTTAACCGCTTATAACACCCTCATATCGTAGGCACACACACACACACATACACACGCACGCACGCGCACACAATTTTGCACCCTTCGCGGAGCAACAACAACATCGAAGAACGTTGAAAATAAGCTACTCGACTGTCAGATGCCCAAGTACCTGTATTTTAGCGGTATTCGAACTGCTACCTGATTAAAATATGTTAATATACCATTATTAATATAACTATGAACAACTATAACTTGATATTTAGCTAGCATTATTAATCCATCGATATGAAATTTTCAGCAAAAGTCCACACAATTGGCAACACTTGGTGTACAAAATCTCAAGTGCCGAGATAAAAAAATGGAAAAACAAAAATAGGAGTATTGTTCGGAAATTTAGTTGTTTGAATTCTTATAGGCGATAAGTTCTAGGTAATCATAAAACAGACGGACATTGTCACATACTCATAAGTCGTGCTTTTGATACTGGGCTGACAGCAGCAACTGAGTAGATTTTCATGTTTCTCTGTCTGTGTGTGTGAGTGTGTGTGTGTATGTGTATGTGTATGTGTTTGTGCCCCTGGACGCTGCGAAATTCCCGGGCACATAGACAGAAGGAAAAGCCAAACAAGGCAACTTCGTTTCAGTCAGCGGGAAAATAAAGGAAAACTCAGTCCCATGTTGTTGCCCAGCGATTTTCTTTTACGATTTTCCCTTTGGTTTCTTTCTCTCTCTGATGGCGATTTGTTATTGTATTAATTTGGCTATTGTACGTGGTTTGCTTTGCTTTCTGTAGGTGTGCTTGTAGTTGTATTTGTATTTTTGTATTTGCGTGATGAATTTTTTGCTGTCAGCTAAACGAACTTATTGGATTTTTAGTCGAATTTAGTTGAGTGCTTTTGATCAGCCCGCGGGAAAATTTTAATCATATACAAATTATATTTCATATAATATTTAAGATGAGCATTAAAACTGTATTTAATAAAAGTCATTTTAAATTAGTATAGGATTGAAAAAGAGCAAAATTAATTTTATTGATATGAATTAAAGATAAAAAACATTTTTATATATGTATGTATGTGTAAATATTTGCAATAAAATACATCTTGGGGCAATGAGTTTTATTCGAGTTTAATTTGTAATATTATTATAACAAGTGCAATTAGTTTATCAGCTTTCTCCTTACTAGTTTCGATTGGCTTTAAGTGTACTCAACTTTCATCTTGGCATCTCTCAGCCACAAAGCCCAGAGCTTTCTCATCATCTCTCAGACTTGACAGCTGTTTGTTCGTCCAGCCCTCTTCCCCCCTCTTTATTCCATCCCCATCCTAACATATCTCGAGCTTAACTTATTTGTTTCCCAGTCGTCGTATTTTTGAGTTTTCCCAGTTTCGAAACCAGAAAACTAAACTGAAACTCAACTTGAGCTCTTTTCAAATAAAAATCAGCAGTTTTCCAGTCAGCTCATCAGTGCATTCGTCAGTCTGTTAGTCAGTGAGTTAGTCAGTCGCTTTATCATCGTCCTTCAGCGATGATTTTAGACGTGCTCATGCATATTTACAATAGGCGGCGCTGCAGGCGACCCGCTGACACGCCCCCTATTTGTGGCACCAGGCTACACTTTTGTCCAGCCTCCAGGGACAGCAGAGTCCTCTCTTTCTCTCACTCTCCTGCTGATACTCTCGGCATATGTGCATAAATTTCAGCACATTTCACCTCCCCCTTTAAACACAGCCTTTTCTGCAGACCATTCAGTGGCATCTCCCTCTCTCCCTCTTTCCCTTTGCACCGTTCTTTTGCCCACTCTCATGTGGCCACATATTCTCTGGCATTTCTCTCTTATTTGCCTGACATTTTTATTTTCTCTGTGTTGCTTTTTAGTCGGCAGTTGACTTTTTGCTGCTTTGGGGAAAATGCGTTGCGTCGACATCTGTAATTTTTTTTTAAATATATATATGTATATATTTTTTTGGTTATTGTCTTGTTTTGTTTTATTTTTTATATGCATTTTTTGGTATTTCAACTTGTGCTCACTTGAGACCATTTAAGTGTTTGCTTTTGACATTTTTGTTTTAACGTTTTTGAAACCAAAACTTAGCTCAACCCTAAAAAATATAACACAGTCACTTGAGACTGAAGTAATTGTTATAAATTGACATGAATTTCTTCTGCTTCCTCATATGCGTTGCGAGATTATTGGGAATCCGATAACAAACTCTAGAGAGGCCTTGATCAGAAATTTAGTTTTAAAGTATACAAAATCAAACCTGTCAAAATATCTGAATGAATAAGAAATCTAAAATGTTTTTTTTAATTTGTAGTATACGATAAATAATCGAGTATTATACCAAATTTTAAGAATTAAAGTTTTTTTGTCTATTCAAAATTTATTTCATTTTAATAAACAATAAAGAAATATTGTTAAATGTACGACTAAAAATTTAAATTATTTGTTAAGTAAAGGTTTTTAATTAATTGCGTTTATTAAAATTTTGTTCTTTCTTCTTTTCCAGGTAAGTTGGAAAATACAATTCAGAATTAGAATAAAAGACAATGCGTCATGGATCGTTGAACTTTTTTGTGATGTTCGAGCCCCCAAAAAGATTGTAAGTTCAAGTTGAAGATACTCAGAAGAGTAGATAGTCTCTATACACATGTGCGTGTTTGTCTCATTAAAATGATACTCTTTGAGTAGAATTTTATACATAGATATATAAATATACTTAAGTACTAACTTTGCACTCTGGATGGGAAGTACTTGTGGCGGGTTCTCTATGAACCGCAATAAAAGTTGGAAAAAAAATAAAATTAATTTGAGCGCCACATTTTGCTGTCGTTGACTTTTACGCGCTGCTGAGCGGCGGCACTGAACCACTAAGAGAAAGACAGACAGAGAGGGAGATAGTAAATGCGAGAGAGAGGGGTGGACAACAATAATTTTAGCCTAGACTCATTTACTAACTTTATCTATGCAAAAACTCTCGTCGTTTCGTTCGCTTTCGTTAAATCCGCTGAAAATTTATATTGTAATTACAATGCAAAACTTAAATGCCACGCCCCTGCAGGCAAGTTCTTAACGCTCTAATGCTCTTGGATTTAACGTTGCACTTTGTCAGCTGCTTTGACCAAAAAATAGTTTTGCACTATTTTTTAAAGTTTTTTAAATAATTTTTTTTTTAAATTAGAATATTTTTTGGCATAAATTTTATAGAAATGAGGCAACATACTTCAATTAAAATTTGTTGCTTAATAAAAAAACATTAAATAATAATGCACGACTATTTCCACTCCCCGTTTCACTTCTTTATTATTTAATTTTCTTTATTGTCATAATTATTGAAATAAGCAAATTTAATTAGTGAACTGGTCGGTTGAAGTTGAAATTGCTTGACCAAGTACAGTTCGTTGAACCAGAAGCTTGTTGTTGACTTGCCTCAGTTATTATCGATGTGTGTGTGTGTCTGTTAGTGGGGGTGTTCACTGTGCAGGACAAGCCGTGTGCCACTTGGCGTATACTTAACATTGCAATTACTTACGTGTATATGCAAAAAAGAGTCAGCAACTAAGTTTTAGCAACTCCACATAGCTTGTAAAAATAAATAACATGCCACACGAAAAGCAAGTAAAAAGGAAGACATGACACGCGGAGATACCCTGTAAAAGACTAAAAATATTTACAAACAAAAATAAATGGTACACAATTTTAAATGGTACCAGGAATCCTAAGAAAAAGCTAATATTTCAGTTTGTATCAGTATTTCCCATTTATATTGCAAATTAATGTTGATCTGAGCATACCAGCTTGGCACTTTTCTATACAGGGTATGTCTCTCAACTACACAAAATATTGTGCAACTTTTTTTTGAAAGCGAAAATGCAACGCAACTTGTTGCAGCTGTTGACAAAGCGTTGAATCGACTCAAAAACCGCGTCGTGTGGCGGCAATAGAAAATTATGTTTATTTTTATGGCAAGGCAGTTGTTGAATGTGCAGTTAGAGGGAACGCGGAGAGGTTGATGAATCAGAGCAGCAAACAATGGACACAATTTAAAATTTTTATATTGATAATGCCAAAGTGTTTTCAATGATATTCCATTTGAGAATGTGATCATTTTTGACAAAGCTATTAAAGATTGAACTTGTTCTTACCTCTGACGCAGCAACTTTACAAGTCAAAATTTTTGTTCATTTTGGCATGATTTTTTACAAAAAAATTAAAGTCTCCAGAATCAATTTTAAAGTGTTGTTTTATACTAATTTGGGTACCAGGAGTTGATTAAAAATGAAAACTCGAGATTTAAAATTTTGAATTTTCGAAAAAGTAAAGGGGGGACCCTTGGCTAAAAAATCTATATTTTTGATGAAAAAATCTTTTGATCGAAATTAATGAAATTTGAACGCAGAATGAATTTAGAGGTCAAACCATGATCAGAATGACATTCCGCTTGAAAATCGGACCAGTTTTGGAAAAGTTAGAAAAGTTTGAAGTTGGTCTATATGTTGACTTAGCACCTTTACAAGTCAAAATTTTTGTTAATTTTTGGATGATTTTTTACAAAAAAATGAAAGTTTCCAGAATCAATTTTAAAGAGTTGTTTTATACTAATTTGGGTACCAGGAGTTGATTAAAAATGAAAACTCGAGATTTAAAATTTTGAATTTTCGAAAATGTAAAGGGGGGACCCTTAGCTGAAAAATCGATATTTTTGATGAAAAAATCTTTTGTTTGAAATTAATTAAATTTGAATGCAGAATGAATTTAGAGGTCAAACCATGATCAGAATGACATTCCGCTTGAAAATCGGACCAGTTTTGGAAAAGTTAGAAAAGTTTGAAGTTGGTCTATATGTTGACTTAGCACCTTTACAAGTCAAAATTTTTGTTAATTTTGGGATGATTTTTTACAAAAAAATGAAAGTTTCCAGAATCAATTTTAAAGAGTTGTTTTATACTAATTTGGGTACCAGGAGTTGATTAAAAATGAAAACTCGAGATTTAAAATTTTGAATTTTCGAAAATGTAAAGGGGGGACCCTTAGCTGAAAAATCGATATTTTTGATGAAAAAATCTTTTGATCGAAATTAATTAAATTTGAATGCAGAATGAATTTAGAGGTCAAACCATGATCAGAATGACATTCCGCTTGAAAATCGGACCAGTTTTGGAAAAGTTAGAAAAGTTTGAAGTTGGTCTATATGTTGTCCTATCCTCTTTACAAGTCAAAATTTTTGTTAATTTTGGGATGATTTTTTACAAAAAAATGAAAGTCTCCAGAATCAATTTTAAAGTGTTGTTTTATACTAATTTGGGTACCAGGAGTTGATTAAAAATGAAAACTCGAGATTTAAAATTTTGAATTTTCGAAAATGTAAAGGGGGGACCCTTAGCTAAAAAATCGATATTTTTGATGAAAAAATCTTTTGATCGAAATTAATTAAATTTGAATGCAGAATGAATTTAGAGGTCAAACCATGATCAGAATGACATTCCGCTTGAAAATCGGACCAGTTTTGGAAAAGTTAGAAAAGTTTGAAGTTGGTCTATATGTTGTCCTATCCTCTTTACAAGTCAAAATTTTTGTTAATTTTGGGATGATTTTTTACAAAAAAATGAAAGTTTCCAGAATCAATTTTAAAGAGTTGTTTTATACTAATTTGGGTACCAGGAGTTGATTAAAAATGAAAACTCGAGATTTAAAATTTTGAATTTTCGAAAATGTAAAGGGGGGACCCTTAGCTGAAAATCGATATTTTTGATGAAAAAATCTTTTGATCGAAATTAATTAAATTTGAATGCAGAATGAATTTAGAGGTCAAACCATGATCAGAATGACATTCCGCTTGAAAATCGGACCAGTTTTGGAAAAGTTAGCAAAGTTTGAAGTTGGTCTATATGTTGACTTAGCACCTTTACAAGTCAAAATTTTTGTTAATTTTTGGATGATTTTTTACAAAAAAATGAAAGTCTCCAGAATCAATTTTAAAGTGTTGTTTTATACTAATTTGGGTACCAGGAGTTGATTAAAAATGAAAACTCGAGATTTAAAATTTTGAATTTTCGAAAAAGTAAAGGGGGGACCCTTAGCTAAAAAATCTATATTTTTGATGAAAAAATAGTTTGATCGAAATTAATTAAATTTGAACGCAGAATGAATTAAGAGGTCAAACCATGATCAGAATGACATTCCGCTTGGAAATCGGATCAGTTTTGACCAAATTAGAGTAATTGGAAATCAATTTTGAAATGTTGTTTTAAACTTTGTGGTTGCTGTCAGAAGATTTTGTTGTCAAAAGTGGAGTTTTTCCGTACGCCTTTTTGTGGTTTGCATTCACACAAGCACACACACATTTTTGGGTCACAACTGTCGACGGTTGTCAGGAGTGTAGAGAGTCTTACAGCAGGCCTATAAATAAGTTTTCAATTGAGCTGTTTCTCCTTTACTGCCTTCCCCTTTGACAGCTGCCGAATGCGAATCATTGAGCAAATGATTGTGCTGCCTTCTCTCGTCTCTTTCCTCTCTGTCCTTTTCTCTGTCTTTCTCTCTCTCTCTCTCTCTCTCTCTTTTCCTTTCTGTCGTTCTCTCTCTAGCTTTAGGGCCCTTCAAATCAATCAACGCCTTTGGGCTTTGAGCCGCTAATTTGTTGTGGAATCCTTCCCCAGTTGCGGCCTTTTAGCTGATTGATTAATTGAATGCGTTTTGGGTTTATACTGAATACAAAAAACTTTCATCATAAAATGCAAAACTTGAAGTCGTCGTGAAGCTATTTCTGTTGCTATACCCGTTATAAATTAAATAAGTATAAGGGTATAATGTATTCGTTGTGATTTACTGCTATCTATTATGCACAAGTATTATAAATAAGGAAAAAAATTAAGAGTCCCAAAATTTGCATATATGTACATGCAAAAACTCAAGAATTAAAAACGTCATTCGACTTGTTTCCATATTTGAGTATTTGTACGGAAATTCGATAAATATGTATCATTTTTCCGATTAATCGACAATTCAAAGTTTTCATTGACGATGTATGAAAATGAAATTATTTATTAATTGTGTAAGGGGTAAATCATAGTCGGGCAACTATTTACTTATATCTTTCGTTTGTTAACGTTTCACGTTGCGCTGAGTGAAAGAGAGGGAGCTAGAAAGAGACAGCAGCGAGTTGTCTCGAAGTGGGTTAGTGGCACAAACAGCGGCAACAGTTGCAGCGTCGACGTCGACGTCATCGTCAATGTTACTGCATTTGTTGCATGTAATTTATTTACATTTGTGTTGCTGTTGTTGTTGTTGTTTTTGCTTTAGCATTTTGCTGCAGCTGACAGAAAAATCTAACAGCCAATATTTTTGCTTTGACATTTTATCGTTTTCCTTTATTTTATTTTTATATATTTTTTATACGTCTTTTTTTTTTGAAGTTGCTGTCTCTTTCTGTTTTTCAATTGTTTGTTCAAGGCCGTGCTGCTGAATTTGATTTTTTTTGTATTATTTTTGACAACAGTCCGTTTTGACTTTTTGTTATAATTAGCCAATATTTACCGTCTTTGTCATGTTGCGAGAGAGACTTTGACTTTTAAATCCCATTTCCAATTCGATTTTCATTCGTGTCATATAAACAACAAGAAATCTACAGTAGTTGTTATTGTTGTAATTGTGGTTGTTGTTGCTGTTGTTCTTGAGGCGCGGCTTTATCTTGTTTCCCCACTTTTTTGGCCACAAAAAACATTTCAGTTAATTAAGAAAAACAAGAATTGTTTCTCTATGCAATTAGTTTTTGTCTTTTAACTATTTAGGATATGCATCAGTTTGTTAAATAATTTGCATAAAATTGTAGTTAACACCTTGCCGGCATCAAGGCGTAATTAATGGGCCTGCGTTTTGCTTATGGCCAATTAGAAAACGATTCTTTTGCAATGGCAACGGACTGCGATTTATTTGCATAAAGAAGTTTATTATTATTTAAAATATATCTGAAGCTTGGCTAAATATTATTATTTTATTACTTTATAATTGATAATTGGTAAATATTAATAATATTTATATTTTATTAAAAAGCGCCGTAAGATGTAAAAATCTAAATTTATTGAAAACTAAATTAATTTAGACATGATTATTAAATCGTGTAATACTTCTCACTACATTCATATGTATATTTGAAAACCACCCGCGATTTTAACCAAATATGATTATAATGCAATAAAAAAGTAACACAAACAAACGGTAAATAATAAAGTACTAAGGCACAAAAGAGAGAAAGAGAGAAGAAGCAAAACTGCGTAAGCATTACAACTTCAGTGCACTACACAAACACACATAAATATTTATTTATACAAACTTATATATTTTGTATATGTGTGTACATAAACATTCGCCTCACAGTCGCCGTTGCAATGTTGTAGTTATTGTTGTTGTTGTTGTTGTTGCACTGCCTCAGTTTTTCTTATTTTCTTTCTTCTTAGCATTGCAAGTTTTCTACACTTTTCTTTTTCTTTTATATTTTTTCCAACTTTTGACCCAGTTTTTATGCGCCTGAGTCTTTTAATGTTGTTGCTGTTGCTTGTGTTGTTGTTGTTATTGACTTTGCTTAGCACTGCCCAAATTTATTGTTCTTTTACAATTAAAATAGCCTTAAAGAAATAAAAGTACTTTGATAATGTTAAAGTTTATGGAAAAATGAAATCCAACAATAAAATATGTTATATAAATCAATCAAAGAAAATGAGATTTACAAGTTTCACATAAAATTTCGATTAAAAAAAAATAGATTGGAAAATCTTAGACATACTACTTTTGAATGCGATATCTCTTTCATTTCAAATTAGATACTTTTTTTGTTCAGGCTAAAAAATTAAATTATTTTATTTTAAATTTGTAATTTATTCGTTACCGGTCCTAGATATAAACGTAAACGTAAAATAAAATCAACAACAAAAATAACTAGAACAGTAGCAACAACAACAGCAACTGCACACATTGTTGTCGTTGCTTCTCAGTCCGCACGTTTTTATGTCATGTGCATAAATTGCAAACAAAACTTATGACAACAAGTTCTCCCCCTTCCTCCGCTTCTCTTGGCCAGACCAAAAACAAGTTGCCAAGCTAAAGTAGCTGAAGTAGATGATGAAGGCGAAGAGAAGTGACTTGGGAAGAAGAGGCGAAGTAAGCAACAAGAAGAAAATGCTAAGTGCATTAAATGTGGATTAGTGCAAAGAGATTTCTCAGAAAAATATGAGAAATATAAATTGGATTGACACACTCTCACATAATGTCATCAGTGTGGAAAACGAAGTGCAATTAAAGTTAACAGTTTTTAATTGACTAAAAGAAAAGGAAAACGAATACACATGAGGATAGATAAGAATATATTAGAAAAGTAAGAAAAACTGCAATTACTGTGACGTTGAAGTAAGTTAAGAAAATATATTATTACATTTCAGTAGAAAGAAAAGTTAATTAACAAAATGAAAACTTATGAAACATTTGAAATTTCAAACTAAACTTTGTGTTTTGCTTATTTATTTTTAGCTAAACTCAGTTAAAGTATAGAGAGTTAGAGCTATGATAATTTGGCAGGCAAGTCTGAAAGTACCATTTCTGCATATGTGCTGAAATAACTGTAAACTCACTTGTCAATCAATAAGAGAAAACTCTTTATTGTTGTTATCTTAGCTGGCAACCTGCAAGGCCACCAGCAAATCTATTTAGAAGGCGATGCCAACATATGCAAAACTACGTCAAAACTATTCAACACGAACAAACGTCAATTCAACATAGACAGAATTACGGAGAGAAAGACATAGTGAGAGAGAGGGAGAAAGGAAGAGAGAGAATAGACTGGCAGCCAGAGCCAATAATGCAAAATCGCATAACACTTCAAAACTGTCAAATGGACGAAGAGACAGAGGACGGATTTTCTCTCCATAAGCCACTCAAAACTTGGCATTCAAAGCCAATGAGAATGACAAGCCAAGAGCAGAGAGAAAGGGGAAGGAAAGGGAAGGGTGCAAAGAGTAGAGAAGAGAAAAGTAGGAAGCTGTAGCCAAAAAGGAAAATCACTTGATATAATGACACTTGTCGTCGTCAAGCTCGTCAGCGTTAGTGTCATACCGCATTGCGTGCAAAGAAAGAGACAGAAAGTGACACATAGAATGAAAGAGAGATCTTAGAACGATGGCTTGCATAATTGGGAAAAAGAGTAGGGAAGTGAGAGTTGGGCAAAGCAGTGTTGCAAACTCTCTCAAATAAATAAATAAACACTGATAACGCTTTTAAAGTCTGTCACCCGAAAGCAACTCACAAATTGTCACACCTGAATGGGCATTGGTAATTGGCTTTTTGGGCGACTCTCATAAGCTTTAACTGCTAATTGAAAGCCGAAACGCAGCATCAGAAATAAAAACATTTCGTTATAATAACGCTAACTAACTTGACCATCTCTTTAAAAAAATCTAATAATAATAATCTATCATCTATTTATGCATTGTGGCCTGCGGTTAAATTCGTGGCCTTAATGGGCTCAAAAGGACGCCTCGGGACTCATAGATCTGGTTAAACTTGTCGTCTTGTCAGAGCCCGCAACTTGAAAATATTATTAATTGCTAATTGATTTTCTGTCTGCGTTTTCTAATTTGTCAAAAAGGTTTTCAATTTTTTATTATTGCTTTGACTTTTAAACTGTTTGAGAGTCTCGGCAAAGCTCTGTCGTTTTGGTCTCTTGGTCTCATGCCCTTAAAGGTCAATCTCTGTAATAATGTTGTACTGTCAGTTGTTGTTCTTTTGTTTTTGCTTTTTTTTCATTTCTGGTTGAAATGCCATCATAACTTTTTTGAAGGGCCATCATAATTAGCGGCAAATTCTTGTAATGAACCCGCCTCTATTTCTACCTCCTTTTCTCTGTCTCTCTCTCTCTCTCTGTCCCTTTCTGTTCTTAGTTTGTGCATTAAATAAAGTGTAATAGCTGCGGGACTAATTCCAGCTGGTCTTTTCCGGTTTAAGCTTAATGAGCTTAAATTTAATAGTTATTACTAATCCGAATTAGGAGAATTATATTTTGATTTATATTATTTTGACTAGAAATGATGACTTGTTTATGAATTGTTCATTCAGGTAATTGTTTTCAATCCTGTGCTATTAAGCTGCATTAAGGGCCTCAAACACTTTAACACGTTTATCAGCATTTAGAGCAGAGGTTATTAGCCATTCGAGTTGGACACGGACTAGATTAATGCCTAGTTAGGCTACTCAATCTATCTGTTTGTCTGTTTATCTGTCTGTCTTTTTACTCTATTCTTTAGACTTTACACTTTTCTTGTTTTCCGTTTTGGGGGCAATAACTAAGGCATTTGTGGTATTGCCTTCTTTTGATGCTTGGCTGGTTTCAAGCCAAGTTAGCTCATTGTGTTAGCTCTTGCTCTACTGCCCGTTGCCACAGCCGTTGTCAATTACCCTACAGACCTCAACTGCAGCTAACTTAACAACAACAACAAGAACACACAACAGTTAAGGTGCTCGACTGTTAGATGCCCAGTAGCATAGTTTGTGAAATAAATAAAATAGATGTGTATTGTCTGAGATTCAAATGTTAACACAAAGGAGAGAGAGAACAGACTTTGTCACAAACTTATAACTATGTTTACCCTTTAAGTACTGGGCTAACAGCAACAGCTGTAACAACAACAACAATGGGAGGAGGCACAGCTGATTGTCTTTCATAATCGTCGTCGTAGCTGCCACTTTGGTGTCTGTTGGAGGTGTGGCTCAGGTTAAGACCTGGCTGACTCAATGCTGCACATTTCCTCCTTTTTCCCTGCTCCTTCCCTACTCCCTTTCCTCTGCTTATTTCTGCAGCTGCGCCAAAGTTCAAGTGTTGCACATTGTTTTTTTTTATCTCGCTCATTTCTCGCATTTGTTTTTGTTGTATTTTTAACTTCGCACCACGCAATATCTGTAGAGTATATATATATATTCATATATATTTTCGCAGGTGTGCAATGATTTTTTGTTGTTGTTTTTTCGCTGCTTCCGTTGGCTTCCCCTCTGTTCAGCTGTCTGCACTTTGCTTGTCATAATTATTTGCACTTTACATCATCAACGTCTTTGTCATCTGCATGAGACTGACGACAAAACTATCTTGACTGATTTTCTCACCCTTTGGGAACAGTTCACTAGACTCAGAACCATGCACAGTGGGCCCTTTTTAAAAAAAAGTTGAATTTTAATTCGAAAAATGTATTTATACAAAAAAATGCAAGTTAAACTATAAATACATACAAAGAATTTCTAAAACAAAAAAAAATATATATCAAGCCGTGCTAAATTGTCAAAAATGCCCACTGTGCCATGCCCTAGAGCTGCAGTTCCAACTCCAACTGCAACTGCAACTCCAGCTCTTCTTGGCCCAAAGGCATTTGGCCATAATCAGCAATCAGTGTGGAGCGGTCATTATTGCTGCTGGCTCTTTTGTCTTTGTGGTCGGCTCCTGTAAATTGCCACTAAAAGTGTTGAAGTGCTGCACTTGGTTTGTCATTAAGACAGCCAGATGGAAGAGCGAATCCAGGGACAGAAGAGAAGAGGCGTCTCCAACCTTTTATATACTTATAATATTCATATTAAATTATGCAAGCTGCGGGTTTTATGTCTGCGGCTTACACGCCACTCAAATTACATCATGTGTCCGTGTCCGTGTCCGTGTCCGCTGTGGATTCTCCTCGGGTTTCCTGATTTCTTCTCTTCTCTTTTGTCCTCTATCTTTTCTGTTCTGTCTTTCAATATGAAACATTAAGCTTCCCTTTTTTTTTTTTGTTGGTCAGGAAGCTTACAAGGAATTTGTTTTTATTTTAAAAAACTGAGAACTAAAATTATTCCTTTTGGGGTAATCTGTTGCTTCTTGATCTAAAAAACTTTTAATGCTTCTCCAGAAAGTAGGACAAAAGAAGTTAATATCTAAATGTAATTCTCGACTCTTCTTTCAGTTTAATGTATTTTTTCCATCGATGTGAAACTTTCTTTTTTTCTGATTAAGTAATTTTTAATGTTATAAAAGAAACAGCAAGGAAAAAGACGGTTTTTATTTTCCCTTAAGTGAAAAGAAGAAATTGTTTAATTTCTTTGGGACATATTTGATCCAGAAAGTAAACCAGAAGCAATTAAGTATCTTTATAAATAAGATTGGATAGACTTCGTTTTTTTTATCATAAAGAAATAAAATAATAATAAAGATGATCTTAAATACATAATTACCTGGTCAAGAAAATAGACCAGCATTCGTTTAGTATTTGTAGATTCTTTAGGAAAAGTCGTCTTAATGTAAAAGGATTTTTCTTGCAGATTCTCTGGCTCTATCATTATCAACTTTAATATGCATTTAGCTATTTATTCGCTACAATTGCCAAGTTCAAGAATCCCATTTCAGTTGCAATGCAAGACTATAATTGAATAATGATTGTTGCGCCCCCTTTGAGCCATGGTCTAAACGTGTGTATAATCAATAAGAACAGAAAACTTGCAACTGCCATTTGAGAAGTTGGCCTAAAGCCAGTTAAAGTTAACTCGGCCCTTTACTTAGGGCTCTGGCCTCTTGTAATGACAAATCGCTTAATTAAAATGCGCAAACGCCCCAATAAATATGCAATTGCATAAATAGAAAGAGAGAGAGAGACAGTGAGATAGAGATAGATGATGTAAGTCCAAACTGGAAATGAAGTTAAAAATTGGATTTAAAACATCGCCAATGAAAACATCGAATTGTCGATTCATCGGAAAAATAAGCCGGAGTTATCGATTCATTGAATTTCCATAAACATTTTTGGATATTGATATTTTTTATATGCCATTGTTTTGTCTTTTTGTATTAAAATAGGAAACAGAAAAAATACTTTTTTACTATATATTTTATAATTATCGATTTATTTAACTCACATGAATATCAATGTCCATTGTCCATTTCAAACGCTCTTGAAGTCATCGATACGTAGATGTATTTTTACATCTCTAAATCGCTGCCTCTCGATCAACGCTAATAATTGTCTGTAATTTTAGTTAATTTATTACAAATGCTTTCAGCAACATTCTCGCATGTTGCAGCAACATTTTGTTGTTGTTGTTGTTGTGACTATTGCAGTTGTCGTCGACGTCGTCATCGTCATGATCGTGTGCGTGTAATCGAAACCGAGTCGAACCAAATCATTGATTTCCTGCGCATTTCATGAGCTTCGAAAAAAACGAAGACAACACATTGACGACGCATCGATTTCACGCCCCTTTCTACCGCCCCGTCCCTCTCAGCTTTCTGCTCCCTGCTCCCCGGTTTATTCTCGTCTTTTGAGTCTGAAGACGACTCTTTAGATCTCTGGCAACTGCAACAGTTTGTCCATTTGCTGAACTGGTTCTCAAGTCAATGTTTAGTCTGGTTTTGTTTCACTTTTCTTAGTAGTTATAACTACTTTTTTTCTATACCCTGTAGCCATCGTATATGGGCTTAAAGTGGGGTAATATAGACAGTAGAAGATATCTTTGATGATATGAATATAATAATGCTCAAGAAACTAGAAAAGTTTATAGCCAGATCTACATAATGATTTCAATATTTTTATTAGTAATTTTCTATTTAGTTTTAGTATTGCGATTTTGAATATATGTTCTTTTAAGATTGCAGAAGGTTTGGGGATATAGCGAGCTTAAAGATAAATTTACTCAGTAACTCTAAGTCGAGCATTTGATATGCAATTTGCTTGTTTTACTTTTTTCTCTTTTCGTTCACATGTGCTGGTTTATTTATTATTATTATTTTTTTTTTAGAACTCGCGACTGTGACTTTGTCTGCCTCTTTAGCAGCTCTTCTCGTCTCTCTCTCTCTCTCTCTCTCTCTCTCTCTCTCTGTCTCTCTCTCTGTCTCGGACTCTCTCTGGTGTGCTGCTCCGCTCTGTTATTCTCTTTCATTTTGAGACATGGAAGTAAAACTAAATTCATTGAACTTTCGCATGAAAATGCTCTCAAGGTTATCAACTTTGCGCCTTGTCCGGTTGGCAATCGTGAAACGAGAACAACAACAACAATATCTGAAGAAGAAAAACAACAACAAAACAAGCGAGAAACGATGACGACGTCGAACGACGTGTTCTCTATGGTTTAGAGGCTTTTGTGGGGTACATTCAACCTGACATTATGGCGATCACTTGTTTTGCTCAGTGCACGACACGCCCTGTGAATTTTCCCCTTTCCCTCGTCTTCTTTTAGTTTTAAGGATTAATAATAAAGAAATTCTTTTGTCTTTATGTTTTAAAAGAATTTGTTCAATGCTTGTGAGATTATAACTTATTCCAAGCTCCTCTTCCCTTAATATTTGTCTCTTCCCTCTTTGTGCTCGCTTTTCGCTGACTATTAAGTTAATGTATTGAGTTTTTCTCGTCATTTTTCTTCACTTTTGAACATATTTGTTTTTCAAATATTACATTTGAAAGAAAGCACATTTGGTATACACCATATTGTGTGTATTGTCCCTATCAATAACTAATTTTATGTGCTCCTAAACACATTTTTCCCTCACATTCTACATTTTCCCCATGCTTTTAACCTCCCCTTGTTACATGCGTGTATTTTTCTCACCCTCGACGCAATTTTTGATTTGATTTAAGGCCGCACATTAAAATGAAATGGTTTTTCCCTCCCTGGTTCTTCTCTCTCCCTCTTTCTCTGTGTGTGGCACAGTGGCAGCTTTTTGAAATTTAGTGGGTTCCCGAAAACAATTTTGGGTTGTTTGCCCCTCAACAGTTCTTACTTTTAATACCCTTAATATTGGGGGTATTACGTTTATTAAAATTACAGACAACGAATGAAAACACAAATTATATAAAAGTGGACTTAAAATCAAGACTTAAACTTTTGTGAAACAAGCTATTTTGTTTTTCAAGATATTTTAACAAAATTACATTGATTTTTTTTTTAATGTATTCTCAATGTCATTTCTCATGAAATTTATTGAAAAAAATGTGCAAATGTATCAAGCCTTGGGCGTGTCTAATATTACTTTTCTTTCTTGTTTTTTATTGGCAATCATTTATCAAAATATTGGCACATTAATAACCGAATGCAAAAAGCACATATGAAAGGGAGGTAAGAAGAAAGAGTGAGAGAAGGAGGGAGATAGAAAAGGAGCATTTAACCTTTGACCGTAATATAAATATTATTTATTTAAAATGCTTTAAGGTCTCAGCTGACTGGGACTCGACATGTAATTACACATTTTCGGGCAGCCCAATTCAAAAGCCATTTCATATGCAAGACTCACAGCGAATACGAGTGCGAGTGTGAGTGTGAGTGTGAGTGTGAGTGTGAGTGTGAGTGTGAGTGTGAGTGTGAGTGTGAGTGTGAGTGTGAGTATGAGTACTCGTTAAAGTAGTTGAGTGCCTAGTTATAATTGCGTGGTATGTGGTTGGCTACCTCAACGTGGGTCTTATTTGTTAACCAAACTTCTCGCTGTTAAACAGCATAATTACATGCCACACAATTGCAACTCCGTGTTTAACTCATTTCACTACTTGCAACTGCAACTGCAACAATGACTCTACACGACAAGACACGAAACAAGGGACGTTACGAGTTTAATGTTGATTTTTTCTTCTTTTTTTTAACTATTGCGTGTCAGGAGTTGAAGTCTAGTCAACGGACTGTCTTTTCTCTTCTCTCCTTTCTGCTCTCTAGTTCTGCCTGACAGCCCTTTCAGTTGTCTAACTCCCAGATGTACATATACAGTGTGTCAAGTAATTGTCTTGCCCAGGTTTGAGTTTAAAAACATGAAGAAAAAGTGATCTGAATGATTTGAAAAGTATTGTATACAGAAAAGTATAAACATTTAATATTTGTCAAACAAGTTGCCCGACATACTGTACTTATTTCCTTAACATATTTTTGTCTTTTGAATTTAGAATGCCAGACACGAAAAAAAGGCAAAAGAAACAAAATACAGGTGCCATCAACTTCCTGTGCCACGTCTACTTACAAATGTAAATGTAAAGCCATTTAAACCCCTTCCTAACTTGAATCCAACAACTATTCAAAATAACAATTGGTTGGATATGCCGCATTTCAATCAAAACATTTGTTTTGTAAAGTCTGGCACGTTTCGATTTTTATAGATATCGAGAAATTTGGGAATTGTGCAGTCTGTAAATAATAGAATACAAATCAATACGAAATTGTATAATTTCTATTCATAAAACTCTTGACAAACTTCATGTGGTTGTAATTTTTTAATCAAATTCCCTATTTAGATATATAGTTAATTCTGAAAGTGTTGTTTAACAACTCTAGCTTGCGATTTGCATTTCTCCCTGCCGCTCTTGAGAAAGTATACATTAACAATGCACGAGAAATAGGAAGAGAATAACTTTTATAATTGTTCAATTATCATCATCATAGATTACTTTGAGAGCAATCCTGCCTTTGTGTGTGAGTTGGTTAAACATCTTTCCGTTTATTCGTTTTGGAACAAATCCTTCATTTCCTGCTGCTTTTCGAGGCTTGAGGCTCACTTATGTTGCCTTTATCCATCTGTTGTCTAATTGTGGCTTCTAGTCGAGTTTCTGACTACGCCCTTTTTCTGTCCTTGACGTCTTTGGCTTGTGTGGCATGTGGCAATGTGGCAATGTGGCAACTTCCGTTTCCGTTTGTTAGCTAGCTGCATTTACAATACAAGTATTCTCCATATATGCCGTCAACTTAAATGTCAATTAAAATGTTGCTGCTTTTTAGCCACAAGCAATTTTTTAGTTTAATTTTGTTAAATTGTGAAATTGTTGAATGTTGAGAAATTCAAAGCAGCTTAAAGGCAGTTCCGTTCGTTCGTTGGCAACGGAAATGCACAAATGCATAATTATAGATATTACGTATACGTAATGGTTTTGAGCCACGTTTCGTTGAGGGCTCTTCACATAGAAACACACGCACAGCAACAACTAGAAACAACAACAACTAGGAGCAACTGAAACAACAACTAAACTAAACAGGAAAAGGCGTTGAAAGTAAACTTGGCTGACAGGCGACAAAACGCATTGAGTAGAAATAGAGGCAAAAGGTAAAGAGGAAAAAGAGTCTAGAACTTGCAACGGTCGAAATACCAGTTTGATCATTCGTTAGCCCAGTAAGAAAAGATCACAACGATATAAACTTTTGTGATAATCTTGGCTTGTTGGTATACCAAATACCAGAATACCAAATTTCCTTTAATATTTATTTTTCTAATATTTATTTTATTAATAGTTAGTTTTATTGGACATCTAACAGTCGAGCAACTCGACTGAAACGTTTTTACTTGTTGTGACTGTTTATTTACTTAACTATTTATTTATTTTGCAGTTGTCGTCTTTTTTCTCTTTCTCTGTCTTGGTCGCAGTTAACTTGTTTAATTTAAAGGATTTTTATTTCCAGCTGTTGTTGTTGTTGTCTTTGCATATGCAAAAATACTGGAATTGTTGTTGTTGTAAGCTGTTGGTTGTTGGTTGTTGGTTGTAAGTTGTTAGTTGTCTGCCTTTTGCTGTTGGCCCGCTTTAATTTGGTAGTGTCTGCTCTAACGGCTTTGCCTGAGATTTGATACGAAGCTGCAATTGTAAACAGTTATAATTATACGACTGGCAACTCGAATAGGGGAATGATGAGAAACAGAGGAGTGGGGGAGAGGTGGAAAGGGGCAAGTGGGGTCAGAGAGTGAGAGAGAGAGAGATAGTTATAGAGTGTCTGGCGTATATAACCTCATCAAAACTAATCAGCAATCAGCGGCAACAAAATCAAACAACAATCATGGTGATCATCATGATGTTGTTGATGATAATGATTATGGTCATGATGATGATCGGGGCAGTTTAACTTTTTATATAAGTTAGTTACAACTGTATGTGTTTGTGTGTGGTTTTAGGTATTAAAAATCAATTAAAAACTCGTCGGTTTGACTACAATAGAACGCACTCGCCTTTGATAGACCCTGTAATTATTGTGAGAAAAATAAAATACTGCTACAAAGTCAAATATCAATGCATAGGATAAATTCAGGCACATGTATCTGTGTATACAGATATGTATATATTATTCCTTTTGTACTTTTTAAGTACAGGGAATAAAAAAAGAAAGAGAGAGAACGTTCGACACAGAGAGCGAGAAGAATTAAAGTACAGTTGCTTCATTATATGGCATACTCATAAGTAAATGAACTATTTCAACATCCCTCGAATTCAGAATTGTTCTCTTTTTGTCAGCAACAATAGAGTATTTGAGTTGTGGTTATAAAGACACTAAAACTCTCTTACGGTCTATTCTTTTTTTTCTCGAGATCTTGTATCTATGGTTCAAAAATTGATGGCTAATTAGTTGGCATTCGAAATTGCAGAGCCAGAAATGCGGGTTCGACCAATCAAACGATGTTGGTGCTGATGCTGATGATTGGTAATTGCATGTTGGCCGAAACTCAACTCGCAACATGGCACATGTTGTTGTTGTTGTTGTTGCTGGCTCAGTTGCAATTAATCATTGAGAGCATACAGCAAACTTCATTCATTCAAATATCCAGCTAGATGTAACGCCCACAATGTGGATGCTACAACAACAAGAGCATCTACAACAACAACAACTGTGAAACAAGAACAGAAACAACTTTTATCGATTTGTGAGCGACGACAACGAAAATGTTGATTTGTAAATGCATTTTGTTTGTTTGCTGCCACTTTTGCCTCGAGCTTGTTTAATTAATGAGTTTAAGTATGTTTCTCTCTCTCCCTCTCTCTCACTCCCACATTCTCCAGCAAACATTCTCGGACACTCTAAATGACATTTTTGCCAGCACTTTTTACTATTCGAATACTTTTATTAAATATGCAACGAAGGAAAATGGTGAAAAACATTTTAAAATCTCTCTCTCTCATCCTTTTTCCAAACATAATAAAATGTATTTAGTTACATTGTAATATGTAGAAAAGCAAAATGTAAAAATATGTTGTAGACTTGCAGTTTTTCAGCTTTTAATTTTTCACCTCAAACTGGATTCGTTAATATTATTTTTATTATTATTACTGAAGAAACGTGACATGAATATCGCATAAGATAAATTATGACTACACTTGTCTACCAAAACTGTGTCCATGAGTTTAGCCCAAAAGAGCCGACATGGCGTAACGATTTCAGTTTACAGATTTACGATTTTCTATCTATTGATTTCCCTTGCTTTCCCCCTTCCCCGAAGTCAGTTTAAGCGTTATTTATGACTATGACACTTGGCACATGATTTGCCGGCCTAGACTTGTTAACTGCTTCGACTCTCTATTTATACCGACTATATAAACAATTTATGGATTATTCGCAATTAAAATGTTTTTCTTTATTTCTTTTTTTACTTGCAGGTAAGCAAAGTCTTGGAATTGATTGGTATCCCGTTTAATTACCGAGTGAGAAGTTTGTAATTGGTTATTATTAAGATCTGTGTAGTTCATGTATACACCGAGAAAAACAAAAGGCAGAAATTAAGTTTGAATTATAAAGTTTAAATACGAAAATGTTGGAATATGGAACAGATCCAATATAAATAGCAATATTATGAGCTAAACTTCATCATGATGATCATAAGAAACAAATCATCAACCTCATTACCATTAATTTTTTTCCCTTTTATTTTTGGGTCGTTGTCAGGTTCTTATCTTATCCACGACTCTCTGGCTTTAGTGACTGAGTGAGTGAGAGAGAGAAAGAGAGAAAGAAAGAAATATTGATATAGTGTGTAGTGAAATAGAGAGAGGGATTGTTTGGCTTTTTATATGGGCCATCGCATTTATTTGTCTAGCGCAACTCGAAATGACTAATTTGGTTTTGATTATTTGACTTTTACGTGCACATTTCTTTATCTCCCTGTCTTTCTCTCTCTCTCTCTCTCTCTTTGGCAGTGCAATGAACTTTGACTATTCTCCAGTATTTTGTTGTTGTTAAGATTCCCTTATCTCTCAGCAACCCAAATTCTAGGGTTGCTTATTGACACAGCAACCAAATATTTGGAATCTTAGGAGACCCTTGATAGAACACCCAAGTGAAAGGCATAAATCAATTGAAAATTAAGACACATATTACGAAAGATCACGTGGGAACTCTTGGCATTTTGGTTTTGTATAGATCAATTTCCATAGTAATGATTTTTAGCTAACAATTTTCCGATCTCTGGTATACATTAAATTCTATAGCATTTGAAAATCTCAATAAAATTAGTATGTCACGTTGAATTCCTTAACATTAATTGTGCAACTTGACAACGGATGATGAAAATAGCAAATTAAAGAATTTACAGGTGTATTTCAAGATAATCGACAAGTAAATACCCTCTATTTGGCTGTGTACAAGTAAGGTTAAAATTCAATCTATATGCTTTATAAGAACTTCCAAATCGCATGAATACACTGTAATCATTTTAAGGACTAAATAGATTCTTTTAAATAACTTAGTTGGTCTCTTAATATCGAATGATTTCTTTTATTTATAGTGTATACAAATTGTTCTGAGTTTGTTGCGCATGCTGTAAGGCGGTTGGTCATGGGGTAGGGTGGGCAGTGAGTGGTGCTGGTGGGAAGGGGGAGGTGGGAGGCGTTGGTAGTCAGCTCGACACACACACACACACACAAAGAGAGAGAGAGACTTGTGCAAATTGCAAATGAAAACGTAACCTTGACAAAGACGGCTACAAAAAAAAAAACAACAGCAATAGAAAAAAAACATGCGCCAAATTACAACGTCAACTTGCCAATGTTGTTGTTGTTGTAAGTGTTGTCTTGGTTGTCATTGCAATGTGAGTTTGTCTTTCTTTTATTTCTATGCATTTTGTTGTCTCCCATTACTTTTGTGTGCATTTCTTGTAGCTGCTGTTTATTGTCAACGCGTTGTCAACAGCAGCTACAACAACAACAACAACAACGACAACAACAACGACAACATATAATCTCATGACACGAAAGAGTGCACTTTGTAGTTGTAGTTGTAGTTGTTGTTATTTTTATTGTTGTACCTACATACACTTTGATAAAAGTATGTAAGTATTTATTTATGATTTGCTTTCTTTTCTCTGCTTGTTTTTTTTTTTTTTTTTGACTTTGTAACTGCAGGCGAAATTGGGAACACTGCGCTCGTGTGGCATGCCACAAGCAGACGATGACGACAATGTCGGACCACAGGCATGGCCCAAACAGATAGCTAAAAACTGAAAAAAAGAAAAACATGACTAGAAACTTGTCAAGAAAACGACTCGCTTAAAAAATATACGGAACTGGGTCCGAGGTTTTCAATTGGCGAACTGGGCGCTTATCTATTTGGAGTACTGTGGCTAAACTGAACCTCTTTTCAAGTTATCGTTAGTGGATATTATTTAATCCACTTTCATTAAATTTATTCATTTGCAATTAGTCATCGTTTTAGTATTTGATATTAATGATGTCTTTGTATTTTTAGTCTCACATTGCTAAGGTCAACAGTGCGTCACACACACAATTTCCCTTGCCATTACACACACACACACATACACACACCCTTCCCCCACACATGTCATTGACTTTGAGTTGGGCCATAAATTATTAACACAGCCATAAAGCGAATAACAAGCGACTATTTTTATTTTCAACTCAAATACAATACATAAAATTTTATTTACTCATGAAATATGGCAAGTTTCATTTTGTTTTAGACTATGATTTTGATAGTTATTCTGCTTTTTGCTTTCGGTGGATTCTATCGATATGCTCTGCATTTTATGGCATTTAACGACAATTTTGATTGTCAATTTTTATGAGCTTTTAATGCACTCAGACAACCTAAGGGGGTGGGGCAAGAGGTTAGGAACTATGACGCTGCCCACACGCACAGATTTCATCAAGAACATCAACATCATTAGTATGCGAGAGATGACACGTGTGAACTTGTTAGTCGATTATTCAAGGAGTAAACTGGGTTATGAGATTGTGACAAAGTCTGTCTGTCCATTAGAACATCTAGATCTCAGTCCTAGCTTTTAAATTATTTATTTTTTTCCCTTCAACTGGGTATTTAATAGTCGAGCAACTCGATTGTAGCGTTCTTATGCTTATTTTGTTACTTTTTATTTTTGGGCCTCGTACACTTGACACAATTCTTGAAACACTTTTCGAAATAGTTTAAAAATAAAATATTAACGGCGACAGCGCTGCAAATCAACTGATAGGGGCAAGGGAGCTTTTCAGTTGTAGCGTGAGAGATGAGAGAGAGAGAGAGAGATGAGACGCAGCAGAGGCGTGTGAAGCGCGCATAAAATTAAATTTAGGCACGAACATCGACCACATGGCGCGACGCTGACGCAGACGTTGACGCAGACGTTGACGCTGGCGTTGAGCTTGGCAGGGGAGCAGCAGCAGATGTAGAGAAAAGAGAGAGAGAGCACAACTTGGGCAAGGTCATTAAACCACACAAAAGCAGGCGGCAGCGACTGCGGCAGCGCTGTCGCCTCTGAGGTAGCGTCGCAGTCGTCATCATTATCAGCGTTTGACTTTGCTTGCTCAGCTGTTTGCTGTTTGCTGTTTGTTGCTGTTGTTACTTTTGTTGTTTGCTGTGTTGTTGTTATTGCATGTGTTTTGCTCTTATTTCCGCTTGTTTTGCTTTTTTCCACACATTTATTAAGCTGGAAATACATTTGAGAGCAAAGTGCAGCGGATTTCATTGTTTATGCTAATATCCATTTATTTTCCCAATTTATTTTAATATTTTGTTTTTTAGTTTCAAATATAAAATGTAAATAATCCAATTTAATAGTTCAACTTGAATATTTTTTCTAAATGTAGTATTATTTTTAAATGTAGTATTATTTTTGAATTCGTCTTCTTTTAGTTGGCAATAAATAATGTAATAAGTACAGTATCTACTTATTTTCTTTTGATACCAATGATCAATTATTTTTCCTCATAATGTTACATACTGTACACAATCGTATCTAAATTATACACTCACACAAACACACGCCCACATTATGCAAATTTGCATTTGACTTTGCTAAGACAACTCTTAATTTATGCAGTTTTAAACATGTTTTAAATTGTATTTCTATCCATTTTATTGGTATTGGAATGAAATAGGAACAAAAATGGAATTTTGTTGTGACATTTGGACAGAAAGCCTGAGAGTGTGGGAAAATATTATTCCAACGGCGATGACAAGTTTCGTGCATATATTATAAGTATTTTCGACTTTGGCCCTCGATTTTTAGTATGAATTGCAGATGAGCTCATGAATCAGCGGTCGCTGCACTGTTGCAGCGCTGCTGCTAAAAGCAAAAGCTGACAGAGCCTGACATTATATAATTTTTTTCTGTGTAGGCTTTCTCTCTCTCGCTTTGAGTCAAAGTCATCTCCTGAAGTTTTGGCCTCAGGCCTAAATGAATTCGCTAATTGATTAGGCAAACCACGAGTGAAGTGGAGAGCGCAAAAAGAGAGGTAGGAGGAGGAGGCTCATCGAGGAAAACCAAAACCACAGCTCGTTGTTGCCAGCAAAGAATGACAGAGTAAGTGAGAGTGAAAAAGAAGTTTCTCTCTTTCTCTCTCTATTTCTAGAGAAGTGAGCTTCTGCTTAAATAATTTGTCAATTGATGTCGAAAACCAAAAGATTGAAACTCTTGAGCTAAAGCAACTGGGGGATGCGGCCACAGTGACTGCCACAAGAATGTGGCCAAATCCCAGAGAGAGAGAGAAATTCCATAACTTATTAAAGCAAATTACAAAGCCTTCGAATTAGTTGAAATTTTAAAATATTTAAATGTTAGCTAAAATTTATTCCACAACTGTTGGTTTCAGTGCCTGGAAAATAAATCTGTATCCAAAGAGTTCATTACAACTTGTTGTGGCATCTGTTGAAAATGTTGTTTGCTGATATGCTAATTTCGCAGTCTACGCTGCTGCCCACAACAGAGTTCCTGAATTACCCACGTTTTCTAGTTTCTTCTTTGAAAATTTAATTAAATATTTAAATGCGAGCAACTAGCCAAACTAAGAAGCCAACAACAAAACGACGAAGAAGAAGAAGATGAAAAAAGTCAATGTTGTTATCAAATTGCTTGTGACTCGAGCTGCTTATTAAGTTTTTGGTTTTTCTTGGCCAACATTAACTTGCCAAATTGCTGCCACAAACAACTGCTAACAAGCAGCAACAACAACAATAACCACAGCTGTTAAATACAACAACTCAACGTTAAGTTTTGTATTAACATGAAACATGAGAGACAAGAAAATAACTCAGTTTTAAGTAGAGCTTTTAAATTTGCTAATAATTTGGCAACAACTTTCAAACTTATTTTTTGGCGCAGGTTCTTTTCAGTTCTGAGTGATATTTGACCAGGTCCAATATACATTATAAATTGCGAATAATTCAAAGGCAGAAAAACAGCGAAAGCAGTTGGAAAAAAAACAGCGTCAAAGAAAACAAACAAAAGTCGAAAAAAATAAAGCGAATAGAGAGAAAGAAAGATAAATATTGGGGATGAAATGGAATTGAATGTTGGCTAAAAAAAATTCTAAAAAAATATGTATTAATTTGTACTTTATTAAATGGTCAGATGACCTTTTAGTTAGGGTATATTTTACAGGATATTTGAGCTATTAAAATATGCGTGGGCGCATCGAATTACGAGAACATCAAGGTGAGAGTGAAATTAACATTTTAGCATCATAAAACGAGCTTTGGAAAAATTTTGTATTTTAAGCGAGAAACAGAAAACGGTTAAATTAGGAGTATTTCCTTTTCTGTCTTTGGCACGATCATTAAGCAGCTGTTGCTCATCAGATGTTGTCGTTGTTGTAGTTGTCGTTGTTGGCATTGCATTCAATCATCAATCAAAATTTTGTGCTGTGCGTGCGAAGGCAACTCTGTGGTGGCTTTAATGATGCAAAAACGATGTCGACAGTGGCTGTGAAGGCAGAGAGTGGAAAGGGAGCAGGGTTAGTGAAACGAGAGAGAGAGAGAGAGAGAGAGAGGGACAAACTGCTACAAAATGCAAACTGCAACTGA
Organism: Drosophila rellima; assembly: GCA_035043635.1. Lineage (NCBI taxonomy): Eukaryota > Metazoa > Arthropoda > Insecta > Diptera > Drosophilidae > Drosophila > Drosophila rellima. The sequence goes on from JAWNMV010000529.1 coordinate 637,326, forward strand.
AAGAGCAGCTTAATTGCCAGCCTGGAGCCATGCCTCGAACTGGACTCTGGCAATCAGTCCCTGAAACTTGGCCCTGAAACTTCCCCTTCCCTTGACTGTGCCCTTTGCTGCACTTTGACTAATCCATCAGCAAATAAGGCAACTGCCAACGGGGTGTTGCACACACACACATACAGTTACAAAAATGCAATAAAAGCGTTGTTCACGCTGACCCTTGAATACTCTCTCCCCTCTCTTTCACATCTCTCTCTCTCCCACTGTCTGTCGCCTCTTCATTTGGCACTTTTTGCTGCATTTTCAAGTGCGCTTTTCCCAGCAGCAATGGTAGCTCATTTTAGATATATACAATTTGTAGCCCAGTACCAAGTATTCAGACTTATAGATTTGTCACCATGTCTGTCTGCCCACTTAACCACCTACATATATCTTAGAGAGTAGACTCAAGATTGTTGCAGGAGTTTCCCACGCCCAACTTCGCTGTATTTTTTCTTTCAATATTTCTTTAAAATTGTTTTATTATTTTTAGTTTTTTATAGTGGTTGAATAAATTACTACTGGGCATTTAGCAGTCAAGCAGCTCCTTTTGGCGTTTATTCTTATTTTTTCCTTATTTTTGTCAGTACTTTGTTGGCTAAAGCACATAGCCCTCGCTCTCAAAGTGGCCGCGCTTTTCTATCTCTGATTTTCCCGGTCCCCCTTCTTTCTATCTCCGCTTTCCTTTTACTGCGCATTGATGTGCAAAGTTTTTATGACGCATTCGTGATTTCTTCCTCTTTTATTTATTTTTTTTTTGTGTTTAGTGCTGCACTGCGTCCATTTTGATTTTAAGGCCTTTTGTCCTTGCTTCAAGTGTTGATGGTACTGCAGAAATTTTTTTCTTTTCAAAAAGTTTGCGGGCCACTCGAGAATGTTACTGTAAAATGTGGTCAAACTTAAATTAGACTGTTTAAGTTGCAGCAATATTAAAAAAATACGCTTAGACAAATGAAAAGTAAAATTAAAAACCAAAAAAAGTAATTTACAAGTTGGAGATGCGGGGCATCGATCCCCGTACCTCTCACATGCTAAGCGAGCGCTCTACCATCTGAGCTACATCCCCTTGTGATTATGGCACGACAATAGCTGCATAAAAAGCAATCAAAGCTAGCACCGTCGGTGTCAGCGTGATCGCGAGAGAGAAAGAGGGAAAGAGTAACAAACGATCATTAGGCAATGCTGCTATGCTGTTCCCACACGTTTTTATACGGCGTCTATAAATAAACGCACTCAATAGCAGCTGATTAGCAGATTGGAGCTTTTTTTTTAACTTGACACTCTCGCTCTCTCCCTCATGCTCTTTATGTTCCGTCGTTGTGGTTATTGGAGTAAATTCTTGTAGGCAACAGCAGTTGCTTATAATTTGCTTATTAATTGGCCATGTAATATGCAAAATTACGATTTATATGTATTTGTATGCCTGTGTGTGTGTTTGAGTTTGTGTGTGTAGGGTAGCAACTTTTGTAGTCGTGCTCAATTACAGCTAATTAGCAGCGCTGTTATTGTTGATTAAATATACACAAAGAGAGAAGGAGAGTTTACGATTGAGAGAGAGAGAGAGAAAGAGCGAGAGAATGGGTAATGGTAGTCAAAAGCTTGCCTTCCTCCCCACGCTCTTGCATTATAATATCAGTTGCAAAATTAGGTCACAACGCGTTGTAGATAATTATGATGATGATGACGATGATGGGCAACGTGTCGAACGTGTTTGTTGTTGTTGCTCTGTGTCAGCTGCTATTGCCATCAGAATTGCAGCAGCATCAGCAGCTGTTTCCCATTTACTTTCAATATGCCTTGTACTTTTTATTCACTTGCTTTGTGTGTTATTATTTTCTCAGCACAGACACACATTTGTAATACTTGAATAAATACAAATCTATCCGGCATGATAAGAAAATCTCTAAATATTCAAAAATTAAAATAAATTAATATTTCAAAAAGAACTTATGACTATATGTGATACACGTTCGTTATATGTGGTAAACGTTATTAAAATTAATTAGTTGTTTCTTTGGAAAGTTGTTTCTTACGGTTTTTTTTTATTGTGAAGTCTACCGCGCTCTTAAAGAGTATTAAATATTCGGATTGCCGAAACATTTTTGTTTATCTTTATATTTCCTGCCGCCTCTAAATTGGCTTCAATTTGGGTCACAGTCGTCGTCATCCTGTGGCATCCTGTGACGTCAGCGTCTCGTCTTATTAACAAGAATTTCATTGGTTATCAAATGGCAAACAGCCGGCAGTTAATTTAAGATATTAAAATTGGCAGCTAGGGAGCTTTGTGGTCAAAAGAGAAACGAAACCACAGCAGCTGGTTGATTTATATGCAACATTTTTTTTTGTTTATCAGGCGCCAATCATTGGGCAAAATATGTTGCAACAGCTGCGCACAAAACTGAGCTTAGAGGCTGATAAATTGAGATACATTCGGAGAGAGTCTGGGACATTTTAGACAGCTGTTTAATCGAAAACCTTCTGTTGGAACTTGTGCTTCATTAGCAGCTTTTGTCCGGCATTTTGTGGGATGCCACAAAACAGTTTATATTTTTTTTGTGGCACGTCTAATTTATGGCTTACCTTATATAAGGAAAAAACAAAAACACTTGGCCTACATACTTGGCGTATGCGTAATGTCATTAAATAATGCCACATGTCACACACACAGACACACATTCAAATACAACACAAGTCACGTGATTAATCGCATTACTAATCAATACAAATGTCACTCAAGCGCTGACATTTGAGATTTGTGGCCAGTTTGTCTCGCATTACGCATACGCACAGTAGTCCCCCCCCTTCCTTTCGCCTCACTCCACTTCACACGACAAGAAAACTGAACACTGTTGTTGGCCATTGTCAATTAACTGGCGTGTAAATTGACTTAACCTGCAAATCACCACGAAAAAACAAAAGCACACGAACACTAAAAAATGGGATAAAGAAAAACTCCAAATGCGGATACGAGCTAGAGATGGGTATCGATATCGATATTGTATCGATACAGAGAAACGATGTATTTATTTGTACATTTTACATTTAAATTACATTTTGAGACTTTATCTACTTTCTTTTTATTGAGATCATAATAAGACTAAGCCTGAACGAAATAATTTGGGTAAGTGAGAAAATATTGGACTTATTTTTCTTGAAATAAAGCCCTATATAAATTTGTTGTATATCCATAACTAGTCTACACAGAATATTATGCATTTATATTATTTTGATTTTTAAACGAACTGATAAATATTGAAACATGATTTAAATTCAATGCAATTTGGTTGATTTTTGTTACTAAATATATAATATATTTTTTGAAAGTTATTTTATACGATAATTTTTGCCCAAAGTCCATATCGATACTTTTTCCCCAGCGATACCCATCGCTAATATGCGCAAACATTGCCACAGATTTTCACAGTCCGTTGACATTTTCCCAGCACACATTTTTCACATTGTTAGCCCACAGAAATACGCTTTGGTTATGGGTTTTCCATTTTCCATTTGTTGTTTGCGTTTATCGCCTGACACTTTTTGAACAACTGTTGTTCGTTGTTGTTCGCCGTTGTCTTTTGTTGTTGTTGTACACTTTTATTTGGACGCATTTTTGGCATTTCGCGTTTGTTTTCGTTTGACGTCTTTTCATTATCAGCAACCTTTTTAGCTGATATCCGGGCGGACAGTGGGCGTGGCCACAGCGCCCCCTACGCTAATTAATGTCGCGTGTTTCGTTTTTCGGACTTAATTCGATGCAAGAAATTCACTAAATACATTACAATGCCAAAAGAAATAAGGTCAACCGAGGGTTGACCAAGAAAAAGAGGCAGCGAAAGAAGAGAGAGGAATGGTGCAGTGAGGGGAGGAGAAGGGACCGGAAATGCGTTGCCATATCCGTTTTGATTACAGGTTATGGGGCCGAGGCTGCCATTTTTGGGCATTCTCGGACTTTTCCTTAGCGGGAAATCGTTAACAGGCGTGAAAGGTTGTTGCAAATAAGTTAAAGTAGCCCAAAAGTGACTGTGGCCGTGTCACGTAGCCAAAAACGTAAATAGTCAGACCCCAAAGGCTGTTAAGAAATGTTTTTCCAATTTTTTTCTTCCATTTTTGGTGCTTTTATTTGTTCTTCTTTTTGGTAATTCATCTGCCTTGTTTCTGTGCTTCTTCCTTCCTACTTTCCAGTTTTGTTTGCTGCCCTGCTTCTTCTTTGTCAGCTTGTTATCACTCGCAATTCTGCATAATTGGTTCTAAAAACAAACTAAATAAACCTAAATTTGAGCACACATTACACAATGACAAGCTAAAAGTATATATCTTTTTGTTCAATCCCATTCGCAGCTGTTTGCTAATTTCCAACAGCACGACACTAACAAATTGCAAAATCTGTTTTATCGCCTCGCTCTGATCTATAATATTTACCAAAGCGTACTCTATTCATCAAGCAAGCTATGAGGCAATATAAATATTAATTTGTAAGCAGAGTGTACGACAAATGTCTTAATTTTAAAACCTTTCATTAAAGACAAATATTATTGATTTTAGAAATCGAACAGAAATAGTTTTAAATAATTGAACCTGTATTCTGCTATAATCGATATAATAATTACCGAAATGTGTTTTGTTTATTTTTCTTATAGTTTTTCAAATGTCAAAGTGAGTTTACCTGAAACTCCTTTTTGAAGTTGTCTGTGGGTTTTATTATTTCGGCCATACGATTATGTCATTAGTCAGGAAAAGCTGCAGCGATTTACATTTTGATAGCATTTTATTGCCAGCAATAGCGAAAAATGTCAGAAGAGTACTAAAACATTATGATAATCACAGACATTTCCATAAATTTCCAACAACAAAAATTGAAGCGAAACAAAAGAAAAAAAAGCCCAGAGCTCGGACTCGGGGCAGACAGAAATGTTTTATGCATATTTAAATAGTCATAGCGCCAGAGGAAGTTGAATGATTAACGCATACTCCAGCTTAAACTGAGGTATATTGGCTAAGAGATCATGTGTGCCTCAATTGTACCCCATTCGAACTCCAAGTAGTTTTGTATGATTTGGGAAAATCTGAAGAAAAACAATTAAAAATAGAGAAAAAACAAATTTACATTAATTTGGAAAATAAAAAAGCTATGGTATTCAGTAGTCGTTGTGGTGTTAAATCTAAGTGTCATTATCGCGCGTGATTATCATTCGAGTCGGGCATTGGATATCATCGTGTCCATCATGACATGTGCATGTTGAATTTACAAATAACAGAGCGTAAAAACGAGTCATAAAATTATTTGACATTTGCTCCCCTTCCTCCTTCCACTGTCCAGTCAGCCTTGTTGTCCTTGGTGTCCTTTTGTCCGAGTGCCTAATGTGAAAACTATGACGCCAAGCAACAAACGAGACTAGACATTGACAAATTGCCAGTTGACAATTTGGTCTGCATAATAAACAGCTGCAAATGCGAAAAATTTGATATTTAAATCAGAGGGCATCAAATGATTCGGGAATATGAACGTGTCTATAATAACTATTTAATGAATATTAAACCGAACAAGGCAGAAAACCAAATTTAACTACTACTGATTTAAGTGCGAGTTTCAGGCGAAATTTGACCTTAGAAAGAATTCGTTGGATATTTATTTAAATTGACCTAACTTATTTATAAAAGTATCTTTGCTTCTCAGTTTTTAGTTAAGTTGATCGATGAGACGAATAAACAAATAAATGAATAAGTGTGCGTAATTTGTTACACAATGAATATTCGCAATTTTGTGCGTCACGCGTGTTTCTGTCATAAATTTAACACTGGCAGCATCACGACCATATAAATTATTGAGGGCATCGAAAGGATAAAGAAGGATTCCCTGTCTTCTCTTCTTTATTCTTTATTTCCTACGTGGCTTATCAACAACTGCTGCAGCTCCTGCTCCTGCTGATGTCTTTCTCCTTCAGTCTATGTGGCATTGTTACAAGTAGCTAGTTGGACGTCATAACTAAATAAATGACAGTCCCTGACTTTATTCAAATCTTTGGCCCATTGTTTGGCGCACAAATTGCATAGAAACCTATTGAACCTATGTATATTGGGTAACGAGAGGAGACCAAGGCAACCTTCAGTTGTCCTCCATTGTTCACAAGTCGAGTGGACAAATCGCCGTTGGGATCTTAAAAAAATAAAATATCGTTAAAGCGCTAGAGACAGCAAAGTTGTAGTCAAAATTATAACATTTAGTCCATATATATAAAACTCTTTATCCTGGCTGGCTGACTTACTGACTGAGAATCGTTGTGTAGGCCAAACGGTTAAGCCTAAAAGATGAAATTTTCAAACAACACAGCTGAGACAACTTGCGAAATTCGACCAGTAGGTGGGTCAATTTCGTAACATATATATATTATTTTTGATTCCATGTTTGTTTTTCTAAATAAGTGCAGGGACTGCCCCAGTCGAGTTTACTACTAGTTTTCTACTAGTTGGAATTCAAATATGCCAATCAGTAAACCACACACACGCACCCAAACACACACACACATACATCCGCGTAGCTGGGCCATAAATTTGTTTGGGGTCCAAAAAATGTTGCACGGATTTAGGCGTTGCCATACTTTACCGTAAAATCCTATTTTATTTTCAATTTGTCAGCAATGTGTGTGTGTGCACACGTGGAGAGCGTTAAGCTGACAGCGTCAGTGGGAGACTGAACCAAAAATAACATTTATGTATGTATGTATATAAAATTCTTTTGGTTTCGGCCATGCGAAGCTATTAACTTATTAGTACAACGTTGCGTATGAGCAACTTGATAACTTGTGGTTCCTTTTTGTTGAAGTGACTGTGGAATTTGTGGAAAGTGTGGGACGTTGGAAAAAGAAAATGAAACAATGACAGCTTGTCATGTTTATGGCACTCTCGCACAAACACACACACTCGCACGAAAAGTCTCAGGCTGCTGTACAATAGTCGTCTACACTGAAAAAAACAATGTTTTTTGTCGACTCATTTTTTGATATAAAGAACAAATGTATATATTTATTCGTCTAAAATAAACTTAAGTTTTGTATTGGTAATCTTAAAAATAAGATCATTTAAGACTACGTTTGATTTCAGAAATTTCTATTTCTATTTCTTTTTTTTCTATCTGTGTACAGTTTTTTTCACTCAAGGAAAAGGCACGCGCTTCGCTTTTTCTGACAATTCCTGACTGTTCGCAGAACCTTGAAATACACACACCTCCACACCCAACACACACTCCCCTACAGAGTTGCCCACTTTTGCCTTTTGTGGTTGTCACTGGCATATGAGAAATGTGCTGGCTCTTACATTTATACCCGGGTATTACGAGTATTATTTCCCTTCTCCTTCTTTTCATCTCTCTTTTAGAGACAGAAACCTGTTTAATATCATCAGATTGTTGACGGTTTTCACGCGCTTTTCAACTGACTTGAATTTTAACAAATTATTCGCAGACGCCACAGGAATTTTATTTTCTTTATTTTACGCATTTTTAATAAGCGCACACCTTCAACTGTTGCCACATTTCAGGAGAGAGTAAGACAGAGAGTGAAAGAGAAACACAGAGAGAAATTGGTGAAATGCTTAGCCAGGTGTGTAAAATATATAAATCGCCTTAAAAGGACAATAGAAGTTGCCGTTATGTGACTGGCATTGACAAAAAGCATTTTCACCATTGAACTGAATGCCGGATAAAGCCAGAAAACAAGGGAAGAACTATATTTATTGTTGTCAATTCTAAACAGTCAGGTAGAGTTTAGTTAAACATATAAAAAACCATAAATTGCTTTTCAAAATAAGATTTAAAGTTGATAAAGAAAAGTTTATTTAATTTTAATGTCAGGTTCTTTTATCAGAAGCAAAAAAATTGCAGACAAAGTGTAAAACAAATCAAAAATTAGACTATTATAAGTTGGGGTCGAAACAGATGAGAAGAACAAACAAATGATTTGGGTTATAATTGCATAATTATCGCATAATTAATTTAAAAGTAACCCAGCTGAGAGCCATAGCGAGTATAGCCTCAAGGCTCGATCTTCCACTCAATTGGGGCTATGCTCGCATCCTTTTTCGGCACTTTCTGCTTTGTGTTGGCCTCATTCAGTTGATGATGATGGCCGGGCTAAATTAAGCATGCCAAACACAGCAAGAAAATCGCTCGAGCATGCAAAATGTGTAGGGAATGTGGTTAGAAGAAGTGGGGAAAAGAAGAGCACTGACTGCCGACTGGGAATACTGCGAGAAATCCACGAGAAATGCTGATGACGCTCTTAAAGAAGCAACATTTGTAGGCGTGGCTATTATTGGACAACTGCTGTGTCCCACGTTGGGCGCCATTCATATTGCCGCTCACGTTGGGCGCCATTACACAAAAAAATTAGTTTGCCGCAAACGAATGACGATGGACGTCATCGCCCACATAAAAATGCGAGCACACACTTCTCCAGTTGTTGTATCTCGAAATGCCTTCGCTTTTCAAGGCCATCATCATTTATATCTCCGAGAAACTTTTTCATGTGTCAAATGCATGACCAGAGATTTTGCCCGTGTCTGTTTCTCGCTCTCTCGGTTTTTCTCTGATTTGCTTTCTGCTTTTTTAAGCATGTCTCTCAGCTTACTTTTTTGCTCTGGGTTTTGTAATATTGCCGTTGGCTCGTTGAGGGAAAGCCGTGTCCTGTGCTCGGTAATTTTCCATTATATAAGAATGAACAAAATACTTGTTGTATGCTGCATTTGCGTCACAGCCGCGTTTAGCTTGTGTCATAATCAATCAGTTGAATCAGTCTATCCCTTATGCCAAAAAAATAAAAATACATATATAATAACTTGACAAAATCACATTTTTACATATTTAAGAAAATTGTAATTTGCTTATGAAATTTATTTACGGCTACGTAGGAGTTGTGGCCTTTCACCTTGTCGCGACCTTTTGTTACAGCATTTTACTAACCCTTTTATTTTCTACTCTTCTTCGTTTTAGGTAAGCTGTTTGGATTATATAAAACTCTGCCCTAAAACACAGGCGGCAAGAGAGATGGACAGAAAGAACAAATTGATTTATGGGCTAAGTACAAACATACAAAACACCAGCTTGAAAATAAATTCAATTAAACTTATTCCAAGAATTTGTCTAAAGAGATTTTTAAATGCTCAAAAATGAATTTAAACCAATTACCTCGAATAAAGGGCATTTGCTTTTTCTCAGTGTAGCAAATAAATATAAATATTTGCATTGCCTACTTTTGTGCGTCGACCAAAGGCGGAAAATAGGAAAAAAGAGAAGAAAACGCTATGTAATTAGGTCGTGAATGCCCCTCATTTATTATGGCCTCAAACATGGTTTTTGGCCAACACAAAAGAAGCCATTGGTCATTTTGTGCTCGGCGATTGTACTACTGCCAAATGATGCATAAATTTATGTCAATTTCTCTGAAACAATTAAAAATCGGCGCACAAAGGAGAAATGAAAAGCAAGCAATGTTGCTTCATTCTTTTGCCTCTCCATCTTTCTCATTTTTCACCCCTCAACAGCTGCTGCCGGTCCCCATTTTAAGTATTTCATGTAATGCCTTTGCAATTTTGCGCTGTTGTCATTTTTCATTCTACATTTTCCCTTGCCTACTTTGAGGCGGAGAGAGACAGAGAAGGGGCGAAATTAAAGTGAAATATTGTGGCATGTGCTGGGGCATAAACTTTCAGTGGCAACGTCTTTATCGTCACTGTTGTCAGATTTGCTTTTACTTTGCTTCATCATCACAGCTGCCCCATTAAATGGTCAGCTTTATGCTTGTTATGATTTTTAATGCTTATGATTAAAGCGTTGACTTTGTTTGTGTATCTGCATTTTCTCACTTAAACAAATCATTTTCAAAAATAAATTACATAGATATCTGTCATAATTATTCAATATTATAGAAAATATTTCTTAGGTATGTTTTTAATGAAAAAGCTGTACTTCATTTTATGTAATATATATTTTGTATAGATTTTCTGCAATATTTTGTGTAAACTAATACAGTTATACAGGTCCTGCTGAGGATTGCAAAATAACAAAAAAAATTATCTTTTTATGGGAAATGTAGATTCTTTGGACTTTGAACTAGCACAACTTAATTAAAACTCAGCCGATTTCCACGAGGAATGTCTTATTTTTCACAATACTAACCCTACTTTTATTTTGCATTTAAATTTTATGCTTTTGAGACAAACTTGTTTTTCTCGAAAAATTGTCAAATTTTACAAAGTTACCCCTTTAGATTTTCCGAAATTTTTGACAAATTTTAAATCTTCAATTTAGTCTTTTAATTGACTGTAGGTGATACAATTTGGGTAAAAAAGTACTTTTGAACTAAATTTCGGTTTGTTTCTTCAAGATTTAAGCCAAAAATTTCAAAATTTGACCTTTTAAGGTCCCTGGTTTTCTTAGGTGATTCAAGTCTTTAAAACTTTTCCACTAGCTGTTTTTATGAACTCAAGAATGTTTTCAGTGTATGAGTGAGGGTGTTAGGGTTTCTAAAGTCCCGTATAGTCGGCTATGTAGTGCTGTGCTCAGGCAGGCGCACATAATTTGCCTAGCACGCCCAGAAGTATGCAATCAAAATGGTTTTAATTGATTTTAGTCGACGGCGCGTCGCTTCTCGTTGCCTCTAAAGTCAATGGACTGCCAGCCTGAACACACACACACACAAACACACATGCTTGACAACTCACACACGCACACACACTCATTTGCAGGCTCGGCTTGGCAAATTCTAAATTGCATAAATTTATTTCTTGCCCCGTTCAGTTGTTGAATTGGGTTGCTTTGCCTGTCGCCCACATGCCACGCCCACCGGCCTGCAGGCCATTTGTAAAATTGATTACGCGCATAAATTGAAGCAGACGAGCGACGATATCAAAATGTTGCCACAGGGGTTGCAACAACAGGGGATGCGATGGGTTGGGGAGTCCTACTGGGTCCACTTTTTTAAGTCTAGTTTTAAATTGAATCTCGCTCACTTTTACGTATATACTATATAAAACATATATAAAATGTATGTAATCAAATTCAATTTGCTTTAATTGTGTTTATTGTAGAAGAGACTCTCTGTTCTCTCTTTCTCTGTCCTGCTCAGGCTGAGCTGCTCTCTCAGCCTCAAAGTTATTTGTCAATTAACAACAGCGAAATGTTGCAATTAATGTTGTGTACACGCACCCAAAGTTATATAAGGGATATATATTCGAATCTCCCGCTGGTATTTTCATACATTGGCAATCGGAATAGCTTCGAATGCCCGAAACATGCGAATTACGCATTTTGGGGAGGAGAACTTACACGACAGGCGACAAATGTGTCGAAAGTAATCTGGTTTTATCGATTCAGAGAAACGAATCTTAAGTAAAACAACAAAATTATATATAACGCAATATGAATATGCATGATTTATTTTATAATAATGTTACTTGCATAGCTTTCTCAAAACACAATTGATTTTCATGCCAAAATGGACAATATTATTGCCTTAATAAGTTGGTTTGGCCTTTAGTTTTATTCTGCATTCAAATTGAATTACAGTTTTAGTTAGTTATGTAAAATGTTGTCGCCTGTCTTTGGGCCCGCATTTTAATGTGATTAATATCACGACAGGCCGAGAAACAAACGGACAGGGAGAAGTAATCAAAATGACGCCACTGTAGTAGAGTATCAAACAATACAAATTACTAATTTACACTGAAGTGCAATGCACAAATGTGATCGTCCCTCCCCCACCCTAGAGAGGTGTCCACCTCCCCCTTGCTTATGATTTTCTGGGAATTAGCAGTCGACACAGAGACAGAATATATCACACGTAATGAGCAATGATTATGATGAAACAGCCATTAGTAATTCAACAGTTAAGCATTTTGTTTAATTGCCAATTGTTGCACGTTTCACAAGCGATTTAAATCGCTTTAAATGTAATGCAAATTCAATTTAAAGCCGAGCCTCGAAAATAAGTTGAATGAAATTATTTATTTAAATAAATGCGCAAAAAGATGACGAGAAAGTTCAATGAACGGACATCCACCAGGAGCTGCAAAACGGAGATTGGGACTGGGATTGGAACTTGCGATTGAGATAGAAGGCGGTGGCGGATAAGTGGGCGGGGCCGAGTGCAAAGAAAGAAAAAAAGGGCAGACGAACATGTTGAGTCAAGTTTACAGCCTCCAGGCAAAAAGGCTGAAATGATGAAACAGTTTCAGAATTAAATTCCTCTTCAGCAAAAGGTGACGAGTTGTTCAAAAAGCATGTGCAAAATGTCAGATGAAATCAAAAGAGATTAAAAGCTGGTGCACTTAAAAAGAAAATTTTTATTCTCAATACTTAAGAAAAAAATAAAATCGTTATTTTATAAACTTGTAAAAATTCTTGGAAATAGAGAAAAATAATCGTTTTATTTGAGCTGTGGTGATATTTTTTTTTTATCTTGAATTAAAAAAAAAAACAACTCTTTTTTATCAGTGTACAAGGAGGGAAAAAGGGCTAACAACAAATTTTTGGATAGTGTTGAAAATAAAAGACAGCTGCGACCATTCCAAAGTGTCCGACAGTTAGTTAGTTAGTCGGTTGACCCCGCAGGCAAAAACTGTTTACAGAAACCGTTCAAATATGAAGCCAAAAAACGGCAAAGTTGAGAAACTTTTCCCAATGCCAAATAGCAATTTGAACTTTTCGATTCGATTCGATTGCGATGGAGCCTTTTTTGCTTATCACGTGCCAAGCGGACATTGGTGTCTGATTTGATTTTTGCAGCTGCCATTGCCATTGCCACGCCCACTCGCTTCAACCAAGGATCCACCTTTTTTTCTTCCTCTCCTGAACAGTCGAGTTTGGCAGTCAACACTTGAGCACGAAATGCACCTGAGCACAAAAAAGAAGAAGAAAAACAAGTCCGGATTTAAGACCGAAAAGTAATTTCCAATTGTGCAACAAAAGCGTTGATGATTATTATACCCTGTAGCCGAATTATTGCTGATAAGGAGTAGCAAAAGATCAAGATTTAAATCTAAACTTACTATAATTATTATACCAAATCGGTTTTCTAAAATTAATATAAATAGAATAAAAAAAAATGAGCATAAATCATAAGATCGCGCTAAAAATTATATTGTGGACTTTGATCTGTTCAAGCCCTAGATCCACTTTACAAAATTTCTTTAGAATAAGTTATATATAGATATTATTAGATGTTTACAACTATACGGAGTATCTTTTAGTCCACCATTTCTTTTATTGTATTTTACTGAAATCAATCAAAAGAAAAAAACTTGAAATGATTTGCTACAGTTTTCACATTGCGTGCGCAAATTGACCAACTCACATTGATGGACCTTTTTCAATAGGGGATCCACTTTTATCTCAGCGGGAGAGATGAGATGGAGAGTAGGAGAGAAGAGAAGAAGAAGAATGATCTTTTGAGTTAGGATTTCATCATTTGTGTGCTGCTCGGGTAATTATCATTTAGTTATGGCACTTTTTCTGATTCTGTTTTCTCGACACGCACATGATAAATGATTTTCCATTAAGTGGCATTGGAAAACTAAAGGGAGACAGGACAAAAGCAAACATCGAAAAGATGTACACATGCTGTGTGTTTGTGTGCTGCATTTGTCATCCATCATCAATGATGGATACCCCCCTTTTGTCCCCTGCGTTTTCATATCATCTACATCTTCGTATTATTTGTCTAGTTTTTCACAATTTTCTTCAACGATTTCTTGAATGGCTTTAAGCCAAAGATTTGTTTAACCCAATTTCCAATGAAAAGCGTATCATCAAGTTGATGTTGATTTTTGGTAACTTGATGTTCTCCCTTCCCTTTCCGATAGACAAAAAGAATCTTGAAAATGACCATAGAACGAACCCAAAGACTGAGGTTTCATTTATTTTTCAGAATTGATAGATGACCATAAAATATTAATGTGTGTAAGTGATTTCTCCGTTTGATTTGATTTTGACTTCAAGGTTTTTTTTTTAACCACAAAATGGCGAAGTTTTTGAGCTAGGAGAGAACAAATAGTCGATGGATGATGGATTTAATAGTTTTAAAGATAAAACATCTTATTATTTAAACAATTTTTTTTAGAATGCTACCATTTATTAAAATGTTTATCAAAATTATCTTCAATATTCTAACTATCTACTAAAGATTCCTTCAAGTCTGTTCCTAGTCTTTTGCTTTATTGTTCCCATAACACTTTAACTTAGAAGAGGAAATAAATCAGGCTTATTGCGAATACGAAAACACTTCGTATAATCAACTCATTATCATTAACTGGCTGACAGGCGCTTCGGCTGTCATTAGACATGCAAATTGCCAAAGCCAGCGCCTAAATGTAGACTACAAATACGAGTCTATATAGGCATAGACCAAGGGCAGAGGAAGAGTTTGATGAGTCATCTACACGCAAACCGATTCAATCCAATTCCTACAGCAATTTTACATAATTTCAACGCTTAACTACGGCTCCCAAGATTTATGGCAGTCAACTTTTCATATATAACACGTAAGAACTTGTCAGTCAAGGTGATCAACTGTTAAATGCCCAGTATCAGTATATGTAAAAATGTTAAGAAAAACAAATTGTAGACTAAAGAACAATTTTATATTTTTATAGTCTGAGAGACGTGGGTGCTTATGTATACAAAGGATCAGACATGCCCACAAATTTATAAGCCTGTGCGCCCTATTTCTACTGGGTTAAAAACAAAGATGAAATTGGAGACAAGGATAAATTTCTTAAGTTGGTGGGGAATAACAAGTCTGGACAAAAAAATAGATGCTGCGTAATTTTTTGTTGTTGGCCAAAAATGAAAAGCATAACAAAAATATTTTTCGGCTGCAACTTGAGAGCAGACAGACAGAGAGCGATTGAGAGAGAGAGAGAGAGAGAGATTGAGGGATGAGTCAGACAGACGGCGACAAAGACGTCGGCGAACTGTTTTTGGGCCCAGACATTCGCATTTTTTGGCCATGGCCAATGGCATCATAAAACTCCATCTAGCTGCTAAAAGCTAATGTTGTTGTTGTTGTTGTTGTTGTTGTGTCTCATAGTGACGCCTGTGCGTCGACAACAACGTTGCCGTTGTTTGCAGCTCAGCACGCACTTACCACAAAGTAGAGGGCGGCAAGGGGCGTGGCTAGGAGAAGGAGGAGTGGGAGGAGGCATACTATGAACTCGATGTCTCGTCGGTTGTTTGACCTTTTTGCGTTACTAATTTACAGCGTTTATCAAATGACAGAGCGAGAGAGCGACAGAGGGAATGACTCAGAGAGAGAGAGAGAGAGAGAGAAGAGAAGGTGTATGCTGCATACTTCTAGGCATTTCTCTAGGCCTCTTGACAGTTTTGTTGGCCAAGTTCATTGAACCCCTTTTTTGTGAGACAAAAAAAAACACAATCCACATTTGTTCTCAGTTCTCAGAGTCGCAACTTTTGTCATCGCTTTTCTTTTGTTTCGCAGCAGCATTAAATGCAAAGTCAATTTCCATAACCATTCCAGATTTTCCCGTTCTCTTAGCTTTTCTACTCTTTTGCGACTTATCTACACTGACGCAAATAAGATGTCACATTTCATATAAAAGCTCATTGTATATATATTCAAGTTGTTCAAGCACTTAAATTAAATAATAAAATATTTAATATAAATATTTTTATAGTTAATATGAAATATTTAGTAACTGATTAAATTATAATGCAATATTATTACATAAAATAGTTCAAAGTGAAAATATTAGAGAGCATATTTCTCTGAGTGTACTCGTATGCGACTTATCCTGTAATGCTTCTATTCTAATTGTTTTCTTCTCTCCCTTATTTTCATTTACAGGGCTGTCACAGATCCGCGGGATGGAAGACGCGTCGCACTCAAAAAGCTGCCTAATGTGTTCCAATCTTTGGTCTCATCCAAGCGCGTTTTCCGGGAACTCAAAATGCTCTGCTTTTTCAAGCATGAGAATGTAAGTTTTCATTTGCTCTTATTTACTTAATTTTCTTTTTAATTATTTACATCAATATATTAAGCTGGTATTGCAATTAAAAAAAGGCTGCACATTTAATTACGTTGCATTTATGACAATCAATTTCATTTGAAAAAAAATCCAATTCGATTATTTCTGTAGTTGTTGTTTCGTTTCGCCTGCCACACAGTGAACATATTTTCACAGCGCTTCCACAAATATTACGCATACGCAGCGTGTCCATGAGCTTCGTGGTTTTTATACCCTGTATAGACAGTTTTAATTGGATTATAGCTTTTGTATTTTCACAGGGTATTTTGTGTACTCTTATTTACTGTGTGCATTACTTGAAAATTAAATTTTCTCTATTTTTAATAAGTACAACTCAAACGTTTCCATGGTTCAACGCCTGTATTCAACTCCTGCTTCTGTTTCTGCTCCTGTGACAGGCTTACGAACCGCAAATAACTCGGTTTCTGCCTTTTGACTTGACTACTTATAACTCGGCTTGCTGTTATAGTAGTTGTTGTTTTTCTGTCACACAAGAATGAAATGGAATTACGGAAATTAATTAAAAGTTTCACATAAATGTATTGTTTGAAATCTCTTATTAACTCTAGGGCACTTATTAGTGTCTTACTCAAATTAAATTTGCGACTTATATACATTCTAATAATCCAATCCAATAAATATAATAATACTCGTCAGAACAAATCACACAGAACTTTAAATGTAAAAAATTGTATTTTCTAGGGAGTTTATTAAAACTGGTTTAAAACTGATCTTATTTAATTTGAATTTTATTTTTAATTAAATCAAACATTTTGACTTTTCCTTTGGCCTTTAGCTGAGTCACCCATTTTGTAATAGTAATAAAAATATATTTTTACTTCTAAATTGTAACTGTATTTGTTAATGTATTTGTGTGTGTGTGTTGGGCTGACAACCCATGAGATTCAGTTTGTTGTGTGTGACAGTTGCGATTCAATCATTCAAAGCACTAATTAACTCATTCATATTCATTGCACAGCCACTGCTGCAGTTGCACAGATTTTGAACCAAAAAAAAATAAACTAAAAATAAATCTATTGCTAAGCTGCGCTGGCCAAAAAGGGGGACACGCCCCCGGCTCACCGTCAGTTGGCATTTGCCACACACAAAAGGCTGTCATGCCAAATTTATGACAAACAAATTTTATGCACATAAAATGAGATATCTGACAACAACAACAACCCAACGTGAAACTGAGACTGAAAACTGCCCAACATTTTGTTGAATGCAAATTTGTTAACACAGACAGACAAAGTGGACTGACAGACAAGCAGTGAGAGAGACAGAGAGGGCGAGTAAGGAAGAGAGACAGACAGACCACGAAAAGCCAACTGGCAACAAATATAAATGAAATATTGTTATTCATATAACATTTAGAATTATTAATAAAAAGCAACAAAAGTAATTTTCCTCCTCGAAAGCGGAGCTACTGGTAGAGGGAAATGAGGGGGCGTGGCAGGGCGACAGCTGCATTGTGTTGCTTTGTGCTGATTTTTATGGCCAGTTTTATGAGACTTTGTGGCGATTTGCCTTAATCTATTGATCTGAATGTGAACGTAACTCGTTGACTTCTTTCGGATGTCGAAGCACGTGCATAGCGCGATCTCTGACTATTGATTTTGAGAACCTTGTTTGATCCAAAGTATTCCAGGACAACAAAGCCGGACACTTTTCAAACATTTCAATTCTCGTAGTGACCAAATCTGAGGCACAAGTTCACAATCTTAAACACACATGCACCAAATGTCACGAACTCTTCACTTTTCAATCTGTTGTAAATTCAGAATTCGTTCAACTTCATTAAGCGACAAAGAGAGAGAGAGAGGGCGACAGACTCAGTGTATGTGTGTAAGAGAGAGAGAGGGAGGAAAGACGTGCTTTATGTAATGTTCATGTGAAGACACTCTTCCCACACTTGCAACGCTTTGAAATTATCAACACCTTGCCCAATATGCAAATTTCTATTAATATGCTAAAAAATAAATAAGAGGCGCGACATTTGTTGTTACTGTCGATTCGTTGTTGTTATCGTTGTTGTGTGTCTGTTGCTGGTTTCCTGTTTCAATTCCATTTTCATTTCCCACATGCAACAGCAACAACAACGCCGCCGTCATGTCAAACAAGTGCAATCAACTCAAAAGCCAGGACTTCCTACCGCAAGAAAAGGTGTGACCAGAATTAGTTATGCAAGAAATACCGTAAAAACGCTGGGGATTATCATTAGCAAAATTGAATACCAGTCTCGAGAGCATTTAACAGTTAATGTGTAACTATTGTCTCACTATCAACACAATCCAACCCTTGTCTAAGTTAATTTCTCTTATAATTCACAATCAGTTCTAGCTTTAAATGTGTCATGCTGGCTAACTCTCTGTTGCTTTTTTCGGCGCCGTTCTTTGTGCTTCCTTTTCCACAGTTTCTGTAAAAGTGCCTGTCTGCCTGCTTTTTACCCATTTCCTAACAACTCGCAACATTTCGACTGACGTCAAGAGGAGAAGAGACTGGCAATCGTCTCAATTGCTTGCACATTATATGGGCCAGAATACAAAGTGTGTGTGTATAACATGCATATATTTATTATTGAATGCAAGTGTGCGAGTGTGCAATACACATTTTAACAAATCGCTGTAAAATGTTTTGCCCCATTATGCATTGTCGTTTTTATTGTTGTTGTTGTTGTTGTTTCTTATTTCAATTGCGAATTTCAATAAAAAGATTTTGCAACGTACGTGGCGCACATTTCAAACGCATTTCTCACATGCAGCCGCCGTTTGTCGGCTTTGATTTGCCTTTCTTCTCAGTCAGGCAAAAGCCCTCAACACACACACAAACACAACTGATACACAACACACACTCGCACATTTATATGTCAAGTAAAGCAAATGATTGAGTTTCGAGTTTGATGCCTGGCATCAATTGCATGCAAATTTTGTTATTATTTGCTTTTGGGCGCTTTTTGCCAGCAAATTGCAATTGAAATGTCAATTTCATTTCATTTCTTGCCTCAGTTCATGTGATGTGATGTGATGTGATGTGATGGATGTGCGTTTCGATTTCGATGTCGAATTTGAATTCGAGTTCTATCTACAAAAAAACCCGATTGAACGTCTTTCTCCCAAATTGACTGATCTGATTTGAACTGACTTGAATGAATGATGGATTGATTGACTGTTCGATAGATGGATCTGAAATGATGTGATCTGATCAAATCCGGAATTACTGACATACTTACAGTTTGACTGACCAACATAATAATTAGCTTATCGATTGACTAAATGTTTGACTTAGTGAAAGAATATCTCTCATTAAGTGACTTTACTGACTTACTGATTGAATCAGTGACTGACAATCCAAATAATTAGCACCATCATCATAATTAGCATTAACTAGAGATTGACTCTATGATTTTTTAATTGACTGACTGATAAGTTAGATACCACTGACTTATTAACTATCTGACTGACTGAGTAATTTATCGTCAGACTGATTGACTCACTGACTTACTGACTGACTGATTGATTGACCGACTGACTGATTGACTACGTTTCAAAGCTCAAACCCGGACACGTCACGACCATGTCGGAATCCCACGCTACAAATGACAAATGATACAAATGATATTTTAGCTGGAAAGCATTACAAGATTTGGACGGACTTTTCAAGATTTCCTAGCAGTAGTCAACTCAAGTCCATAACTTGAGACCAAGCTGAGCAACAGCAACAACAACGACAACAAATGCAATAACAATCTTCACAAATTTGTTGTCGCTTGCAACAAGCAGCTGACAAAATGTTTACAAAACTCTGCGGCGCTTTAATTAGTCAGACTACAAGTAGAAGAAGAGGACGAAGAAGAACAACAACAACACGAACAACACTGAGAAACGTTGCTAGCAGCTGTCTGCACTTTTTAGCTAGAATTTAAGCTTGTGGAATGAAAATGAAGCTAAACAACACTTTTGCTTTTGCTTTTTGTTGAAAAACACTTTGATGAGACTTTTCCATTTTTTCGTTTGTGGCGCGTGAAATTCACTTGAAATCATTCAAGGGAAGGGGTAAGTGGAAGGGGCGGGGGGTGTGATTATATTGCTGCCACAGCTGGTGTAACTGGCAAGTTTTCTAGTTGCACCTCAGCAAAAGTTGGTGCCGTAAGTTGTTTGCACAGGTCGCTCTCCAAGTATGCTCTGAGAAAAACGCACTGCAAAATAAGAGTTATATACAAAAATAATAATTTAATAATATGCATATAATAGAGCATAACTTAAAGTGCATTCCAATTTTATACATAAAATCAATAATCAAATCATCGATTTAAGAAAAAAACTAAAAATAAATTTAAAAGCAGGGTAAAATCTCAAAGTGTAATAGAGTGTAGTTACTCCTCCTTCTGTTGCTTTTGTTGTCTAAGTTGTTGTGGCATTATCACACGCCTGGTTTCACTTGAGTTTTAGTTTCGAGTTCTTTTTGTGGCACCTCTGAAAAACTTACTTAAAAATACAAATAAAAAAGCTCTAAAAAGACCTCAGAAGACCCTGCCAGCCAAGGACAGTAGTGAAAAGCTTTCGATATGACTGCATACATTTGGTTTTTGATTGCTTTTGCCACAACGAAAACCAAAGCGAAATGTTAATTAGCCTGCAACAACAACAAAGACGACGCACGTGTGAGGCCAAAAGAGCTGCCTGAGTCCCCAACTTGGCTGCAACTTGCAACAACAACAACAGCAACCACAGCTTGCAACAAATTATGAACGTAAAAGAAGCGAGCTGCAAGCTGCTAAAGCCACTTACTAACTTGAAGGTTTTTACTCTACTCTAACACAGCAGCAGTCGCTTAGTTTTGACAGCAAGGAGAAGTTGAGCATTTTAAGCCATATATTTATAAAATGAGATTTAAATAAAAAAAGGTTTACAACTTAAAATTAAAAAAAAAATATGTTAAATTCACAACTTAAAAATGTTGAAATTGGAGGTATTTAATAATTATTTATTTATGCAACATTTGTTGAGAGCATTGCAAAGATACTTAAAAAAATAATTCTTCTTTTTCATAATGGTTTTATTTAGAAGTTTATTAGAATCGGCATAAAATTAATTAAGCTAGTGTATTTCGGGTTTTATTAAACATTTTTAGTTTTTACATTGTTTTTAAGCTTGTGAAACCGCAAGCACAACAAATGCAGTCGCTAAACTGCGGCAGCGTCATTGAAATATTAACAGAACTGCAGCAATAACAATACCAACAACTTCAACTACAATAACAACAACAAAACTAAAGCCAAAGACAAGGTTCAAACCCTCGAAAAAAAAAGAAAACTTAAATAAAGACAAAACCCCGACGATGTCGACGGCGGCTTGGCAACTTGGCGGCCTCTTTTTGCCCCCTCTCGTTCTCTCTCCCTCTCTCTCTTTCTCTCTCTCTCTCTCGCTCCTTCTCCCACTCTTTTCCCCCTCTCTCTTCTCTTTCGTTCGGAGTGAGCCTCATTTTGTGGCCTTTTGTGCCGCCGACAGACAAAACGCAGAAGTCAGTGAAGACAAGCAAAACATTGGGGCGCAATTGTGCAACATTTTTAGCCCAGTATAAAAGGATACACAGGCTTATTAGCTGACGAGCTGAGTCGATGTAGCGAAGCCCGAAGTATAAAGAGACCTTCCATCTCTTTTGATTTGTTTATTTTTGATAATTTAATACTTTTTTTTCACACATAAAATAAATGGTTTATTTGTCTGGTCAGATACGGTTACTGGGCATCTAAATGTCGAGCATCTCTTACTTTTTTCTTTTTTTCCAGCTGCCACACGCATTTTTTGGCAGCTTGTGTTGCAACTTGAGAAATTTTCACGTTGTATTTTGGGTATTTGGATTTCGATTTGTTAAATGATATTGAAAATTGATTTGAAAACTTGCAACTGCCTTACACACACAGGGAGTGTTGTATCTCTCTCTCTCTCTCTCTCTCTATCTACTGTTGCCTGCTTATCTCTTTCTGCTCTCTTTGTTGTTGTTGTTGTTGTTGTTGTTGTTAGATTGCTGATGTGATTACTGTAAAGGGAAGCTTGTGGTTAAAAGGAAGTTCCTTCATCATTCCTGACCGCAAGCAAAATAAATCAGCGCTTGTCTGGAGCTCAAGCTTTGACTTTGTATCTGACTCTGACTCCGACTTCGAGTCTGGTTCTGACTGTGGCTCTGTCTCTGGATCTGGCTGAAATATAAAAAAGAAGAAGTTGCCACGCGGTGGTGAAGAGGCTTTGACTCTGTCGACGCTTGTCTCAACGTTGTCTGTAGTTCATTCCGCTTTTTTTAGTTTCTGTTGTTGTTCTGCTGTCCATCAACAGCATGGCAGCTTCGTCCCATTTTTTATTTATTTATATTGTATTTGTATACCCGTTGCTTGTTGGCTAACAAGGGTATATTGTATTCGAGTTTAAGAAAATCAGTAATCCTAATAAATCGCATCAAGATCGGCTGAACATAATAAAACTTATGGCTGTTTTAAATTTGTTTGAGGTGTTTAAAATTCATAAAAACAACGAATGTACATATATTTAAATTGAGTAATGGGTATCTTATAGTCGGTAGCTGAACTTTAGCGTTCTAACTTGCTCTTTTATAGAGCCATTGCCTTCTGGTTGGACAGACGGCCATTTGGACAGGTCTCTTTCCTCGGAGCTCAGCTCAGACAGTGGCGTGTTTTGTATCTGCCGCTAAACATCATCAACGGGTCAACGTTGTTGTTGTCTGTTGTCTGTTGTTGTTGTTGTTGTTGCTGCTGCTCCTGCTGAACTTTGTGGCATTTTAGTGCCTGGCAGCGACACTTAACATGCAACTAAATGGCGCATTTGATGCGCTTCGCTCTCCGCTTCGAGCTTGATTTTTATATATATTTTATTGGAGTGCATAATTTATGATCTTAGTAAAGATGAGGCTGCTGCCTCCTCCTGATGCCACTTCAACTTGGTGTTGCTGTAGTAGGTGTAATGCAGCATTGTCTCAAGATTTATGTATATACCTAATGCCACATCCAATAAATGACACTCGACACAGCTTCGTTCTGCTTGCTGAAATTTATTAACCAACTTTATTCTCTATTCTGCTTGTTTATTGCAGGTGCTGTCAGCTTTGGACATTTTACAGCCACCACATTTGGACTTCTTTCAGGAAATGTATCCTTTTTCACAACAACAACGTTAATTCAATAACAAAATGAAACTTTAAAATTATTTCAAAGTTGTGTACAATTGAAAGAGGACTCTGTATGAAAGAGTCGTTTCAGTAAAAAGTGTATTTTGCTATTTTTTTCAGACAAACCTCTCTTTGAACTCAATAAGTTCTGACGTTCGCTTACACAGCTAAGAAGCTTAACACTTGGGAATGAATCTAATCCGAAGCGGAAGATAGAGATTCAAGTTATAAAACCGCATCCTATTCGTCACAGTTGCTCAAAGTGTTGCCTGCTTTTGAGGCGCCTGGGCCAAAATCTATTTGCAGCACTAAAAAGTTGGCCCAAAAAGCCAGAGCAGCAACTTAATTGAAAAAGTTAAAACAAACAAACAAACATGAAAGTTTAGCTAAAAATGGGAGTGAATAAGTAGTATAGATAGAAATGTATGTTACGGAGTTAGAGCTTGTGTCAGAGTTTTATTTATTTAACGAGCACTTAAGTCAGTTGACACAAAAATTATATTCAACTTATAACAAAATTGAAAAATAAGGTTTTCAATTAGCAGTTAAAACTGAGCATTCATTTGAAATGAAAAAGTAAAAGTATAGCAATTTTTTGGACATTATTTTGTAAATGGTTAATGTGATGGGAATAATTACGCACTTTTAGTTGGTTGCATCCTTAACTCGCTATTTGAATTTAGCTATGTGATAACTGAACTGTTGCAATCGGATCTGCACAAGATCATCGTGTCGCCACAGCACTTGTCCGCCGATCACATCAAAGTGTTTCTCTATCAGATACTGCGAGGATTGAAGTACCTGCACTCGGCAAGGATCCTGCATCGGGACATTAAGCCCGGCAATCTGTTGGTCAATTCGAATTGTGTGCTCAAGATATGCGACTTTGGGCTGGCACGTGTCGAGGAACCCGACCAGGCCAAGCACATGACCCAAGAGGTGGTCACCCAATATTATCGAGCACCCGAGATTCTCATGGGAGCCAGTCATTATTCGTCGGCTGTCGATGTCTGGTCGGTGGGCTGCATCTTTGGCGAGCTGCTCGGCAGACGTATTTTGTTTCAGGCGCAGAATCCCGTGCAGCAGCTGGAGCTAATTACCGAGCTGCTGGGCACGCCCACCATGGAGGACATGCGTCATGCCTGCGAAGGCGCACGCACCCACATGCTGAGGCGGGCGCCAAAGCCGCCATCTTTCTCGGTCCTCTACACGCTCAGCTCCCATGCGACCCACGAGGCTGTCCACTTGCTCTGCCAGATGCTTGTCTTTGATCCGGTAAGAAAATTCTTAGGTTCTTTTCGCTATTCTCTGTTATTTTATTATTCAAAAAGAAATTACGATTCTTATCATATTGGCGTCACAATGTCGCCTTCGTCATTGTCGACGAAAGAACAATAGTAATGTCGTCGGCGAAGCTACGAAATAATCACAAGTAGGGCATTAGGTTTTTGATTTAAAGTTTTATCACTATTATCAGCTCTGCTCAAAAGTGTTGAAGCTTTAACTAAAGTATTCCTTTTTCCTCCTGTGCTCACGCTTTCCATTTCTGTTGCCGTCTCCGTTTCCGGTTTCCGTTTTCCGGTTTCCTTGTTCAGGATAAGCGCATTTCGGTGACGGATGCCTTGGCTCATCCGTATCTGGACGAGGGTCGTCTGCGGTATCATTCGTGCATGTGCAAATGCTGCTTCACTACCTCGGCTGGCATGCGCCAGTATACGGCGGACTTTGAGCCATCGGCCGGACAGCCCTTTGATGATTTATGGGAACGCAAACTCACCTCCGTGCAGCAGGTGAAGGGTGAGTAGTTTACAACTTCCACATACTTTATTATACACACTTTCTGAGGTCATCGTAAACCCACCAAATAAATTATCATCATATGAAAAACGTAGACTCTTCGGACTTCAAAATAGCATAACTTTATCAAAGCGCAGCCAATTTCCACGAGGAATGTCTTGATTTTCGTTACCCCTTTAATTTTTTAAAATTTTTCAAACATTTTAAATCTTTAATTTCGTCTTTTGATCGACTGCAGTGATAAAATTATGGTAAAAAAAAAAGTACTTTTTAACTAATTTTCGATTTGTTTATTTAAGATTTAAGCTAAAAATGTCAAAATTTTGACCTTTACTGTTAACTCGTTGAAAACTAATGAATTCTTTAATGTACCCTTGCAGAGGAAATGCACAAATTCATTGCCGAGCAGCTGCAAACGGGCCGTGTGCCACTTTGCATCAATCCGCAGAGTGCGGCATTTAAGAGCTTTGCCAGGTGAGTTGCAATCCTCAAAGTAAATCAAGTTGCACGTTTGCCCCCCAAAAAACCCCCTCCCTCCTCCCACTCAACACTAATTTAACCATCTCCCTATCTGTCTCTATCTCTTTAATTTGTTGTTGTTCCAAAAATTCGTAATATGCTTTTCAGTTGAAATAAATCTATTTCTTCTATAAATTTGAATTTCATTTAATTTCAAACCTAAAAGTTATTGTTTTTGTCATGGCTTCGAGTCCGAAACTGTCCATCTCTCTCTATCTCTCTCTATCTATATATCTCTCTCTTTCTCACTCTGTCTCTCTCCTGTACGTTGTTTATTTAACTTTATAATAATAATAATATATAATCGAAATAATTTTTATTTTTGTTTTCTTTTTTTTCTATCGTTTTTGTGTGTGTGCTTTTCGAACGTCGATCGATCGATATATAATTAATATATTGAAAAAATCTATTAAATTTAATTATTTTATATGCGTTGTTAAGCCAATGAGAATGAGAATATCTACTACTACTACTCGTACTACCAATACCACTACCAATACTACTACTACCAAAACTTGCACTGCTGCTCCTGCTGCTGCTGCCGCTGCTGCTGCCGCCATCTCTGCCGTCGCGCTGCCACTGCGCTGTCGCTGCCGACTGTCGACAAGAAATACAAGAAAGCAAAGAAGCAAAGCAAGCAAACTAGGCGCGAAACGGTACAATACAATATATATATATATATATATATATATACATGTATACCGATATATAGTACTATATCAATAAAGTCAAGATTGAATCAAGACTCAAGCAGATGTCACAAAAAACTGCCGTCAGAAACAGAATCTAATAAAAAAGAGAGCCGAAAGAAAGAAAGCAAGAACAAGAAAGAAAAAGAACAAGAAAGAACGAGTCTAAACAATACAAATACCAATACAGAAATACCAATATCAAATCGAGTCGAGTCCAAACAATTGTTGGGGGAAATATCGGCAGCAGCAACTTCTTGAACTCCTTGAAATTTAGGTCTGTTGATAAAGCGACTCTACATAAATATATTGCTGCATTTGCTAAACTATCATTTTAAATTTAATTATTATAATTTATATATGATTTAACTTGTTCTCTTTATATTTATTAATTTTTCTTTATCAAATGCAAATGTGTATAAAACTTTAAATAATCCTATTTTAGTTTCAAACATAACTCATAATTTTCTTTATTTTAATTTACTTAAATGGGTTTTTTGCGTTACTATTTGTGTACATAAGTGTTAAACATAAATCATGCCAAACCTTAACTATTAAATGGTTTATAAATGTCAACAAAAAATTGGTCGTCGAAATATGAAAACAAAACAAAGGAAAACTGATAAAAAAAAAAAAAAAGCAATTGGCATATCAAATATCTTTTTTAAAATTATAAAATTTACGTCAGACATTTCTAGCTAAATAAATAATAATATTTATAAGAGTCCATATAGTGCATTAATTCTTTTACATATACATAATCGTAATCATTTTCATATCTTTCAATTTGTGTTTATGTTTTGCAAGTCATTTACAATTCATATATCCATAAATATATAACTTTATATATACTTCTGTTTTTTGTACAGCATAAATAATATCAATTCTATCCATTACACCCATTTACACCTCGTACACTTCCTTGTAATAAATATTAAATTGCCAAAACACATAAAATACACCCAATTTATTAAATTTTTGATACTCTTCCCAACTGGGAATTTATATTTAGTAAAAATGCTTCACAAAAAATCAGGAATAAAAAAAATTATGAAACAATAGTTAAATTTTAGTTTTAAAACCAAATTCAAATGAAGAAAAGTTATTTTTAAATTTTTATTATAAAAATGAATTGATTCAATGTATTAAGATCAATTTATTGACAAAGTCTGCAAGAGTATCTGAGACTTCGGCATGCCGAAAGTCAACACTCCTGTCACAATTTCAATATATTTTTAATCGTGCTAGGCACAATCATAATTTATGTAATGCATTTATAACTTGTTTAATTATCGAAAACATCTAGAATCTACAAATAGCCCCATAGCTTAAACACTTGAATTCGAAGATAAGCAATTGAAATACACTGCCAAATATATTTATATACATAAATATATATTTATGTATAATAAAACTAAAATTTATCAATTAATTAAGGGCAGTTGAGCAGCAGTGACAATGGTCAAAAGTAGTTTGATAAAAATAAAGACACAAAGAAAAGAAAAATGATAAGAATAAACGCTTGAACAACTTTCACTTAAATAAAATAATCTAAATTTTTAGATAAATATCTTTTAATTTTTTTTAATTTTAAATTTATATTTGTAGTTTGCTTGATTTTCTTTATATGGTTTTAAAAATATTTTCTTTAAGTTATTTTTGATTTTTTTCAAATCTGTTTTTCTAGTTTGTTTGATTTTCATATATATATATATATATTTTTTGGGCTCAACATTTTGTTTGTTTGTATGTTTTTGCTGTGCTTAATGCTTCTATCTATAGTAGATTTTTATGTTGTATGCATGTTAGTTTCTTGGTAGCTTGCATGTTCTTCTTCTTTCTCAATGTTTAACTTAAATACTTGCAAATGCCTGTCAACTAATTGTTTCACCTTTCACCCGTTTTGACCTATTTAGCTCCACTGTGGCACATCCTTCGGAGCTGCCGCCGTCGCCACATCAATGGGAATGACGGCAAAATGAGGCGATTGCTGCCTAAAATATGAAAAGCAACACAACAACTACGGCAACAACAACTATAACATGAACAATTTTGATGTACACATCTCGAAAATTGTAGATGGAAAGTGCAACAGGAACTTGATGCCAACAACCAAAACTCAACAGAAACTCAAAAAGAAATATAACAATTTTAGCCATTTAAGCGACGCATTCTGAGGCATTTTTCAGAAAAAGAGAATAATATAAAGCAGAGGAAGCAGCAGCAAGGATGAAAACAACGTTTGAATTGAAAGCACAAAACACTTTCAAGTTAAAAGTTAAGGCATTCCACCACCGAAATAAAAAGAAATCAACTAAAATGCAACAACAAAAGAAAACAAAAAAACAAACACAAAACTGTAACGTAACTCAACAGAAACTAGTCTAAAAAAAGCAACAACAACAATAATAAGAAAGGGGAGAAATGTAGTAAAAAGCAGCGGCAGAGACGCAATTCGATAAATTATAAAAATAAAACAATTATTACGCATATAAATTAAAAGCGTAATCGAAAAACTGTTTGGCAACAAAGCAGCAAATTTGTTGTGCTTGACAAAATTGGTAGAAAAGCAAAAGAAAATGTTAAAGAACGCTGAAAAAAACATAAACTAAACAATGAAATTTTTGGTCTAATAAGCAAAATTACAACAAAATGTTTTGTGTTTAAGTGATTAAAATCTATGTAAAATAGTTAGCAATTAGATTAAAGCCCCTCACACCTGCCACTCCCTTACGCTATTAAACCGACGTAATTTTCGTATTTAATGTTGTCCAAAAAACTATGCAACAAATTTGCGAATATTGTAATAAACAAAAGAAACAAACTAAAACTAACACTATAAATTATAATTAAAATTACAATTAAATGTACACGTACACATGAAGAAATTTGTTTGCCAAATTTACCTCACACACACTCAAAACACAAACAACAATTTTCATTTGTGTTAAACTTTTAAATAAAAAACAAAAAACTCGCAATGTGTAGCTGCAATATTAACAAAGCAGATGCTTAATTAAATTAATTTCATATACAGTTCGCCAAGTGGAAAAATATTCGACATGGAAAAATATTCACAAATTTTATTTGCAAAAAAAAAAACTATTTTTTGGGTTTTACAAATTTGATTTTATAAAAGCTTATATCAAGCTTAAGAACAAAATTTAAACTGGTTTCCAAAATATATAAAATTGGTATGAGTGTTGAATTTCTATTACAAAATTAAACATGGCATTTAATCTATGAATAAATTATGTGTATGATGTATGTGTGTCACTGTCTCTGTTTGTAGAATTGAAAATGTAAAACGGAAGGCAAAACAATTTTAAAATTAGTTAAAACTAAGCAAAAAGTTATGGGAAACAAAAACAAAAGAAAATAAAAACAACATTTTAACTGTGGACTGATTATAAAGCATAAATCAACAATTATGCAATTAAACAATTTAATTTGTACTAATTCTAATTTTATGCTTATGCTTAGTTAATGACAATTTATGAATATTATTATAATTATTATATAAAATTATTTTAAATTGCGAATTTGCGGAGGCAAATCTTTAATTTATAGCACACACATTTCAACTCCATATATATATATATATAGGAATTTAATTAATTTAATAATAAAAACGCAAAAACCAACAAGTGGACGACACACTGCCCCCAGTGAATATGTGCACAGGTGTTCAACAGTTCACCACCACCACACCAACAGCACCACACAGCACAAGTTTGACAAGTTCCACAGCAATCTCAATTTCAATATTCCACTGCCTTTTCTGTGTGCGTGTGTGTGTAAGTGTGTGTAAATGTGTGTGACTGTCTTGAACACCTTGCTATTTCAATTAGTATGTATTTCTCTTATTTACATTAACATGTAACATATAGTTTAATTTCCTCACTCATTTTAAAAAAAGAAAATTTGTCTTCATTTGTCAGAATTTCTATAATTTGTTTAAGTAGCAACAAATGCTCATGCCAACTAAATGCTATAGTAAAAGATTCATAGATTCAAGCTAAAATATAGAATATTGTATGTTTAAGACTGAGTTATCTCATTTTCCTATTGACGTGCGCAATCTTTTAATGGAAATCATTTGGAAAATTTGAAAAAATTAATGGATGCAATTCGAAATTAATTGCTTGTACCAATGTTACAATCTATGTAAATCTATATATGTGTGTATTTGTATTTTAATGTCTTTAAACAAATTGAAAGTTTAGCAAAAAAAAAAAACAAAAACAAATTTAAACTATAAAAAAAAGTTCTCGAAATTGTAGAATTCTGCTCACTTTCCACCCGAAAATTTCTTTAACTCTTAACTGTGCTGCTTTCTTATGTATGTAGTTTTTAATTATAAAGATATACAAATATATATATATTATATGCATATATATAATATACTTATATATAAATAGTTTAGAGTACGCTTAAAACGATGATAAAGCGAGAGAAAAGCGATGATGATGAGAAAAACAAAACAAATATGAATTCAAACTTTCACGGAGATCTCATAGCAAAAAAAATAGCGAAGAACATGATGAAAAGCGAAGGGAAATCAATACCTAGAACATAACGAGGAAAAACAGCAAAAGGGGTAAAATTCCGAAATTGAACCCGAATCCGAATGTTCTTTTTAGAATTTCCTTTTAATTTTTTTACATAGCCACTACTTTTGTTTATAAATAATATTATTTTTCTTATGTCCAACAAATACATGTACACTACAAATCTTTGTCAAACACACACAGACACATACACCGAAATACATATATAATTTTAGTTTTTTTTATTGTTACTTAAAGTAAAGAAAATAAATACAATGCAAAATTATCATCAATATTAGAAAGTAAGAAAATGATTGCATACAAAACACACATACATACATCATTATAAACATAATAACAATAATAATAATAATAATGAGAACATTGTTTACTTTGGACTTATGTAGGCACCATGTACATAACATTAACACCCCACCAATACCAATATACTTATATAATAATCCACACTTAACTATAGTTTTTTAGTTTAAATGAAAGGACATCAACTAATACATAACTATAAACAATTACGATACGATTATTATATCATATTCACAATGATGAATCATGATAGACATGTACATTTTTTTGCACATCTTTCAATTCAACATCTTTCACATACACACGTTCAAATTTAAAAAAAAAAAATATCTTAAGTTTAAATATAAACTTTGATTTTTCAACTTAACTTTTGGATTATGTTTCAATAAGTTTGACATATGTTAAACTGTTAGTTAAGTGTAAACTCCATTAGTATTTGACCTAAACCAATTGTGGAGCAGTACTAAATATATTTACATAATATAGTATAATAGATCTACTTATTATATAGTAGAACCTACGTATACCTACATCTATTATATAATAAACGAGTTAAATAATAACTAGTTAAAAACAAGAAATAAAATTGTGTAAAACTGTTTGTATAAAAAAATTAGCAACAACAACTTTATTGTTTTATTTGATTATTACATTAATTTATTCGACTTTTGTAAACACTTTCCTGGAAAGGAAAAATAAACCCCAAAAAATCCAATGCATTTGCAATTAGAATTTATAGCTATTAAAATACATGTATGCATTTTTTTGCCAAGAATCTACCCAACAATGAGCACTATATACGATATATATTGTATATAAATATATATATTTGTATGTATGTATTGACAATATTTGCATTATGAAAAAATTAATAGTAAATGAAAATACTCGAACTCAAAAAAAGTTTATTCTATATGTCGTTCTTATAGAGCATTTTTTGAGCAAATTCTCAGCATAATAAATAT
Organism: Drosophila rellima; assembly: GCA_035043635.1. Classification (NCBI taxonomy): domain Eukaryota; kingdom Metazoa; phylum Arthropoda; class Insecta; order Diptera; family Drosophilidae; genus Drosophila; species Drosophila rellima. Next base: position 669,414 of record JAWNMV010000529.1, read on the forward strand.
TATGAAATACATATATTCAACTCGACTATGAAACGAAATTTGTGCCAGAAAACTGAGAAAGAATGAGACAAGCTTTTGGCAAGCATTAAAACAAATAATAAAAGTTTTCTTAACGGAGAAAAAAACATTGCGCTCAGGTTACAAAGATAGAAAAACAAAAATAACAATATGTAAAGCAAAGGAAAAAATATATTAAAATTATTAAAAGTAAAATGATTAATTCGATATATAAAAAACACACAAAATCTACATACATAAAAAAAAGTAAGTGTATATTTACCATGTTTAACAAAAGGCTGTTTGTAGAAATTGTGACACAGTTTTTTAACCCCTAAATTCAACAACAACATAACATATACGATATTTAAAAAGTACATTCACAAATTTTTGATGTAAATGTGAGTAGAAAGGCTTTGCGAGATTTGATAAAAGATAACGGAAAACTCAACTTCAGAAAATGATTAATATATTTGTAGTTCGCTTAATTAGAGATACCCTGTAGCGGTTGCTACGCTGGGTCGCTTTGTGCCCTCGAAAACTTGAAACTTGTGTAAATACATAAAATATAAAATTAAAACTAATTAAATACAATAATATATGATAAATATGTAGAAAAACTTTGTGATTGCTTTGCATTGATGATATTGAGTCAAATGTCAAATGTAAGCCGCTGTGTGTACTTTTCTTATATATATACATATATGTACATAGTATATATGTATACTCGACACTTATAGAAATTCCCCTCAGAAATATTTATATGTAGGACACAACACAATGTACGAGTAGTTAACAATACCATATATACAATATATACAGCTTATCCATTATTATAACGATATATATACATATATCTATATATAGATATTTATGCAGACAAGTATGGGAAATTCGATAAATGTTGTATAAAGTATATATGTAGTATTTATAACGCAACACTCTATAAATGTATATGTGAACATATTGAAGCACACTTTGACGCATACATACATATATACGATTATAATGAAAATCCTCTCACGTAGAAGCTCTCACCAAATTGCACGCGAATCCTTTGGATTCCATAACCAGATCCAATAACGGAATGAAAATAAGTATATTAAACAATTCATTGTTTAACTGTATATATGTAATTATATTAACTATGTACTCACACAAGCATTACATTAACTATTACATTAATACACTAACTCAATCGATGCGTTTCTTCGTATATATACATATATATATTTATCTGCGTCAGCAGATTGTAAATTATTAATTTTCAATAATTACATAATTAACATAATACCACAATACACACTAACCCATTGTATTAACTAATTAAACAAGCATTAGACTTACTAATATTATTATAACGTAATACTGGAAAAAGATTCAAATGACAAATGGAAAATGGAAAAACAGTAAAAATGCTTTCAAACTATAAATAAAGTTCTTTGGAATTACAATGCAAAACAAAAGATACGAAAACAAAATTAAAATTGTGATTTCATTTTCCTGGGTGACGGTTACTTTTTAAAATACACACAACTCATACTGCTTGGCCTGCTTGGCGGACTGCACTTTAAAGCAGGTTATTGAGTATATTTACGGTACTTGACAACAGATGGCGCCACTAACACAATACAATATTAGAAATCTAAATTAACAAATTACTCGGCCATATCCTTGCGCATTTTGGCAGGACATGGCTTGCTAGGATCACCAGGACGAACTCTATCGATTGGCATCAAAAAAGTATGGGGTCATCTAAGGATCCAACACTTGTAAAATTTCAGTCGCAAGTCGCTCGAGGACAGGCCAAAAACACAAAATCCTTGATAACTCGGAAACTACAAGGACGATTTGGATGTCCTTTGGCCAGCCGATAGTCCTTTTCAAAACTTATCGATTGACACTAGGATCAAAAGGATCCTTCAAAGGACCTTCGTGTTATAGCCTATTTTCTCTATACAAAAAAGTCCTTTTATTTCCGCTCCTGTACGGACTTTCGTCCTTTTTATTACATATTCAGATAGGGCAGGCAAAGGACTATCTGCTTGCTAAAGGACATCCTGCTAGTCCTTAAAATGACCGAGTTACAGCCGTTTTTCTGTTTTCAGGACGATTTTCCTTACCAAACCCCTGTAAACAATTTTATCATATTTTTTGGTCAAATCCTGGAAATCCTTGAATGCAGATCGATAGTCCTGTTGACTGTGAGTTTGGAAATGTATGTCCTTCCGATGTGAGTAAGGATATGGTCGAGCTAGAGCTAAGAAATGAAGGTCCTTTTTAGAAAAATAGCTCTAACTCGGCCATATCCTTGCGCATTTTGGCAGGACATGGCTTGCTAGGATCACCAGGACGAACTCTATCGATTGGCATCAAAAAAGTATGGGGTCATCTAAGGATCCAACACTTGTAAACTTGTAAAATTTCAGTCGCAAGTCGCTCGAAGACAGGCCAAAAACACAAAATGCTTGATAACTCGGAAACTACAAGGACGATTTGGATGTCCTTTGGCCAGCCGATAGTCCTTTTCAAAACTTATCGATTGACACTAGGATCAAAAGGATCCTTCAAAGGACCTTCGTGTTATAGCCTATTTTCTCTATACAAAAAAGTCCTTTTATTTCCGCTCCTGTACGGACTTTCGTCCTTTTTATTACATATTCAGATAGGGCAGGCAAAGGACTATCTGCTTGCTAAAGGACATCCTGCTAGTCCTTAAAATGACCGAGTTACAGCCGTTTTTCTGTTTTCAGGACGATTTTCCTTACCAAACCCCTGTAAACAATTTTATCATATTTTTTGGTCAAATCCTGGAAATCCTTGAATGCAGATCGATAGTCCTGTTGACTGTGAGTTTGGAAATGTATGTCCTTCCGATGTGAGTAAGGATATGGTCGAGCTAGAGCTAAGAAATGAAGGTCCTTTTTAGAAAAATAGCTCTAACTCGGCCATATCCTTGCGCATTCATATCCTTGCGCATTTTGGCAGGACATGGTTTGCTAGGATCGCCAGGACGAACTCTATCGATTGGCATCAAAAAAGTATGGGGTCATCTAAGGATCCAACACTTGTAAAATTTCAGTCGCAAGTCGCTCGAAGACAGGCCAAAAACACAAAATGCTTGATAACTCGGAAACTACAAGGACGATTTGGATGTCCTTTGGCCAGCCGATAGTCCTTTTCAAAACTTATCGATTGACACTAGGATCAAAAGGATCCTTCAAAGGACCTTCGTGTTATAGCCTATTTTCTCTATACAAAAAAGTCCTTTTATTTCCGCTCCTGTACGGACTTTCGTCCTTTTTATTACATATTCAGATAGGGCAGGCAAAGGACTATCTGCTTGCTAAAGGACATCCTGCTAGTCCTTAAAATGGCCGAGTTACAGCCGTTTTCCTGTTTTCAGGACGATTTTCCTTACCAAACCCCTATGAAAAAATTTGATATTTTACGACAACAACAACAACAACAACAACAACAACAACAACAACAACAACAACAACAACAACAACAACAACAACAACAACAACAACAACAACAACAACAACAACAACAACAACAACAACAACAACAACAACAACAACAACAACAACAACAACAACAACAACAACAACAACAACAACAACAACAACAACAACAACAACAACAACAACAACAACAACAACAACAACAACAACAACAACAACAACAACAACAACAACAACAACAACAACAACAACAACAACAACAACAACAACAACAACAACAACAACAACAACAACAACAACAACAACAACAACAACAACAACAACAACAACAACAACAACAACAACAACAACAACAACAACAACAACAACAACAACAACAACAACAACAACAACAACAACAACAACAACAACAACAACAACAACAACAACAACAACAACAACAACAACAACAACAACAACAACAACAACAACAACAACAACAACAACAACAACAACAACAACAACAACAACAACAACAACAACAACAACAACAACAACAACAACAACAACAACAACAACAACAACAACAACAACAACAACAACAACAACAACAACAACAACAACAACAACAACAACAACAACAACAACAACAACAACAACAACAACAACAACAACAACAACAACAACAACAACAACAACAACAACAACAACAACAACAACAACAACAACAACAACAACAACAACAACAACAACAACAACAACAACAACAACAACAACAACAACAACAACAATTCAGTCAAAAGTAGCTCGAAGACAGGCCAAAAACACAAAATCCTTGATAACTCGAAAACTACAAGGACAATTTGGATGTCCTTCGGCCAGTCGATAGTCCTTTTCAAAACTCATCGATTGACACTAGTTTCAAAAGGATCCTTCAAAGGACCTTCGAGTTATAGCATATTTTCTCTATACAAAAAAGTCCTTATTTTTCCGCTCCTGTAAGGACTTTCGTCCTTTTTATAATATGTTCCAATAGAGCAGGCAAAGGACTATATGCTTGCGAAAGGACATCCTGCTAGTCTTTAAAATGGCCGAGTTACAGCCGTTTTTCTGTTTTCAGGACGATTTTCCTTACCAAACCCCTGTACAATTTTTTATCATATTTGTTGGTCAAAGGTCAAATCCTGAAAATCCTTGAATGCAGATCGATAGTCCTGTTGACTATAAGTTTAAAAATGTATGTCCTTCCGATGTGAGTAAGGATATGGTCGAGCTAGAGCTAAGAAATGAAGGTCCTTTTTAGAAAAATAGCTCTAACTCGGCCATATCCTTGCGCATTTTGGCAGGACATGGTTTGCTAGGATCGCCAGGACGAACTCTATCGGTTGTCATCTAAGGATCATCAACTTGTAGCATATTTACTCTATACAAATAAGTCCTTTTATTAACTTGCTGAAATATTAGCTTCCTTTCTGCTGTTTTCTTCAGCAGGACATCTTTAAATTATCAAGGTTTATTAAGGATATCAAAATAAACCAAAGCTCGACTCATTGATTCAGTTATTGGCTTAAAAGCTCTCGTATATTCTATTCAGATTTCATTCTTTTATGGCTACAAATACATTACAAAAGTATATGCCTTCTCTGTTTAATCGGGCAACTATATATAATTTTATATATAAAATTTGTACCTTAAATGTCTAGAGTTTTTTGCACCAGCTCTGCGGTGCTGTGAAAATATAATATGTTATATGTATATGTATGTATCTTTTTGCATCAGTCTTAGACAACGAATAAATTTAAAAAATAATTAAAAGGATTTTTGAAGATTAGAAAGACGAACAGACAAGCTAATTCTTTTTGCCATAATGACTATAACTTTCTTCCACAAATATTTGTATGGAGCGCTTGACATTCTGTTTGTGAGGTTCGGGGAGCTGCTCCAACTTGGGCAGTATCTTCATGAGAAATCGAAAATCGGGCGACAGATTAATATTCGTCTCAGTTTCAGTCTCTGTCTCCGACTCCTTTTTGGGAGGAGGCGTCTCCTTGACTGGCTCCACAGGTAAGATGGAAACACTGGCCGGTAAAGTGACACCTGTTGCACCTTCCAACTTGACAAAGTTTGTGGGATTCTTTTTGGGGGGCAGAGTTATGTGCGGTTTGTGTAGAATTGGAGTTGAGATTGGGCTTGTTGTTGTTGTTGGCTCCAATTTTATTGTTGGAAGACCTTTGGCCTTTGCCTGTGCCTGCTCCTTGTCCTGTATACAGCTGAGAATCTCTGGCAGAAATTTCTCCAAATGTTGTGTGAGATTCGCTTTCGATTTATCAGTGACAATCATTAATTTCTTGGCTGTCGTGTCCTTTTCCTGCTCCACAACGACAAACATTTTACGCTTCTGTCCATTTATTACCCCACTTCCATTCTTCTCATCCGACTTCTCAGTTATCAAATAGAGTTTACGCTTTTTGGCTAGGCAATTTGAGGTTTTGGCCATGCCATTCTGGCCATGTGCATCTACCAGGGCTGAAAGCGGCATGCTCGCCTCGTAGTCGGAGTTGATGGACGAAACGGATGAGGAGGAGCAAATGGAGTGGGAACGTTGTGGAATTGGAACTACAACTGGAACTGGAGTAATTGTAGTCACCGACTTCTTTTGATTTGTCTGATTTTGGGAATCCCCGCTGCAGCTCTACAAAAGAAAAGGTTATCGTTATCGATTTGAGTTAACAATGAGTTTGAAAAATTTATAAGGGACCGGAATCATTTCAAGTTATTTTATAAGAACTTCAATCATTTCATAATCATTATTTGCGGTCCTTGAATATGAAGGTACTTACATCGATTAGTTCTATGGTTGTGCTATCGGCCATCGGTTTAACGATTGTTGCTGTTGTAATGGAAGAATTAATTCTTGTTGTTGCTATTGTCTCGCCTGCTGATGATGTTGTTGTTGGGGTTGTCATGTTGTGCTTGTTTCCACGCAGCGGCGTCGTCTTGATGCGCGTTTTGGCCATCGCCTTCCGCTCACTGAAATGCCTGAAGCAAATGCGCAGCTTTTTCAGACCGCCGAGTTCCTTTACCAATTGCTCGCTCACTCCGAAATGACGAAGCCAATAGTTGCAGCTGCAGAAATTCAAATTGTATTCGATTATTTTATTGTATGTTTGTGTGCGTACAGTATATCAAAAAATTCTCTTAACAAAATCTAAAAAAAAAGGGAAATAAAATTGCGTGTCTACATATGCACGCGTGTGAAATTACAGTATTTCAGGTATTTTTTTTGCTAAGCAGATAATTTGTTCTTCCTTTCGGAAAAAAAAAATACTTTCAGTTATTTAAAAAATTGTTTAACTATTATCAAATTGTCTTTGATTTTACAAAGCAAATAAAACAATTTTTTTTTTTTAAATACCCATATTCAAAATAATAAAGAAATATGTATGTACATTCAAATGTGAATATTCTTCGTCAAGAGAATTACTTGCCATACTGTTTAGCAATGCATGTGTGCTTGTGTGAGAGAGAGCGAAAGAGCGCGAGAGTGCAACATTATTCTCTAGCGAACCAAAATGCAAGCTCAGCTTTGGTCAACAACGACAATTTTAAACAAATTGTAAAAGTTCTTACACAGAAAGCTTTTAAATGTAACAGCAACAAGCACAATAATTATTCATTTCTATTAATTTTAATATTCATTGCAATAATACCCAAAAATCGACACTCAAGCGCACATCGACGTTGCGATCACTTCGGATGTTCTTTGTTTACTGTAAGTAACTGCATTGAAGTTTCGTTCTTTTGGTCTTGCTTTCCTGTGCAGCTTTAAAATTAGATCCCATCTCGCTCTCTCTTTATACAAGCTAATGAAAAGTTCATCCATGGCCACCAAAAGTTGTCGCTGTAAAAAGCGCTTTTATGCTCACTGCACTGCCTCTCGCTTCGTCTGTGTTTGAAACGTTGTGTACATGTGTGCTGCTTTCCCCGCTCTCACGTTGACTCTCTCTCTCTCTCACTATTAAATTTGCTCTCGGAGAGCGGAAGTTTGTTGTGCGTCTAGTGTCGGTGTTCAACTGCTGCTGCTGTGGCTGCTACTTCTACTTCACTCCTCCCAAGAATGAAACACCAATAACAAGAATTGTTTCTGTTTATTTGCTTTATGGATAGCAGAGTCATAACGAAAACAATTAGAGTGTACCAAAAACTATTTAATACATTCAACTTTTGTAGAAATCAATTATTTCATAAATATAACTAATTGATTTTACATAAAAAAAAATAAAAAACAAACATGAGAATTTTAAATAATCGTCAAATCTATTACATGACCAACTGTACATGTCCATTCTTAACTCCATGCAGATGGCAAAAAACTTCGTTGCACAGAACTTTTTTTCGCAACAACAAACTTCACGGCCAACAGAGCGCGCCTTGCATGCACATTACAAGAGAGCGCGTGAGAGCGAGAGCGAAAGAGAGTTATAAATAAACTGATGGGGACATCTGTCTGTGTGAGTTGGGGACGCAGCCTCTTATGCTGCTACCGCTGTTTCCCTCACACCCACAATGCGCATAATTGCAATACAAATGCATGCAATGTACTTGTTGTTTTTGTTTTTGCCATGGCATTGAAATTTTCTATGAAAGAGAGTTCAATAACCTTTGACTTGACAGAATAGGCAAGCCAAAGCAAAAGCTCTGTCTCAGATATGTAGGTGCATACATATGTAAGTATGTTTTGTAGGCTTATGTCTGGAATACAATTTGTAAAAATACATACACACATACATTGGTATATATGTACATATGTATATACATACATACATACATATGCAAAAGTGAATTTGTGATGCGCAACAAGCTCGAATGCAAGTCTCCATAAACAGGTTTTAGTGCAGATCGACAAAGAAGGCAATAGGCAATAAAAATAAAGTGATAACACAAAAAATTGGACGTATTATTAATATCTTTTTTTGTCACTATCGAGATGATGAATTTGCATATTCCTCTTCTTTTCTATGTAGTTTACATATAATTTATTAAAATTAATTTCTTATCTTCTTATTACTACAGAATTTTTTGTCAAAAATACCGGCTTTAGGGTCACTAGAATCACTTACCGATTGATATCGTGTACTGGAAACCGACGTAACTCCGATGCGCTAGCCTCGCAACCCATTAGGCATATCCTGGAACTAGTTCCGGATGCATTTCCCGATCCAGCATGATTTCCAGCGATATTCGCACTGGGATGCAGCGACATGGCTTTGCAGATGCGTAAATTGCTCATATTTTTATTTGATGTTTAAGTTATCTGAAAAATGGTTAATTATTTTCTTTAATTATAAATTAAAATTTGGAGAATATGTACTATATGATAAAATAAAAATCAGTTGTTAATTTTGTATACTTAGTTTATAATTTAATTTGAAATTGTAAATATTTTTTTTCTGTCGTTCAATGCCACTCCATGTTAAATAAATTAAAGAAATGTAATAAAAATGATGCTTAAGCTATTTATTAACACATGTCTGTTGTCTGTACTAGTTTTCTATTTAACTTGAGCATAATAATAAGAGTACTCCAGTTGAAATGAGAGCGTAGTCAAGAAAGAGACGCAACGCAATAAAAGTTAAAAGCTTTTTGAAAGAGTCTCTCTCTCGTTGACTCGCTTGTGCAGCTTTTGACAGTAACACGCTGCTGCAGTTCCATCTTATTGAAAGTGAGCAAAGCTTTTGTGGAACAGTGCACAACTACACACTTACACACACACACATGCAAATACCGTCACACAAGCAACAGCTATAAATAAAAAGCTCTGATAGAACAGCGCTTACGCTGCCTTCCTTCTCTCTTTCTCTCTCTCGCTCTTTAAAATGTTGCTGATGTTGCAGAAGTCGTTAAACATTTTTTATTATTAAAAAATTAAACGAATAGTTATTGCAGTTATTAATGTTGGGCATACTTACAAATATTTTAATTTGACTCTTGATAGAGGTGCTGTGCTTAAGTCTAAAGTTGAATAACCTTTCTTTTACAACCGAAGCAACAACAAGAACACACACACACACAAAACACGATGTCTGTGTGGCGTGCTTTTTGGCCTGGCACAATTATCAACGCTCTTTATGCGTCTTTAGTTCTCCAATTCTTCAAAAGCTTTCACAGCGTTTCTCAAACGGCAAGTTAAATGGTCAATTTGTAATATTATTTTTCAGATGCAGCTTTTATCAATTTGTTGTAGTTGAATTTTCACTTTGCTTTTTAATCTGTTTCGTGCTTGACTGTGATTACGTTCTGTCCAAGCTACGTCATGGTATCTCAAAGACTGCCAAAAGTTTCGCCTGCGTCATTTCAAGTATAATGTAAAACGTACTGAAAGCTTGAAAAGCAGGTCGATGCTTTTTGCTGCTCATCGAAAGCTCTCTTGTGTTCGTAGTTGTTTTGTAAGCTTGGTTTCTGAGCGCGTGTGCGCTTTCTCTCACTTCGTTTTGCTCTCAGCGAGTGTTATATAGCGAGGGTGGTCTACAATAAAGAAAAGCTCTTGCTGTGCTACGAGATCATAATTTGTTTCGTATCGTTACGAAAAGCTCTAGGCCCTGTTAAATAAGGCACTGTGCTTTTGAAAAGCTCTTTATTTAATTTGAAATGTGAGACCAAGTACGAATAAATGTACAAGTAGTATTTTAGATTTCAATGATAAACAGAAAAATACTTATCATGGTTTATTCCGAGATTCCGTTCGAGAAGCTGTTCATTTAAATAATCATTTTTTTATCTTAATTGCCTGCCATAAATTGCAGTGGCCATTTGGAATTCGCAAATGCTCATTTGACAGTATTTTCCATTCAAAAATATTCATTAAAAGTGTTAAAAGCTTTTCATAAACTACGCGCAGGTGTTCAAAGGGGGAGTGCGGGGAGTGTGAAGAACAGCAATATATGAGCATTAATAATAATTTGCTATAAGCACGTTTAATTCGCTATTTAAAAGCCAATCAATTGAAAAATTGTGAATGTCATAAATTTCAATAGCTGCTCAGTCGAAAATAAAAAATTATTATTTATTCGAAGAAGAAAATTCTCTTGGAAATAACTGAAGTCTGCGCAGATAAGGCGTTCGACTTGTCACATAACTCATATTATTCTTCTTCTTTTTTTTCACCACACCCAGACAAAAAATGTATAAATTAAATAAAAATTAACCTATATTTCTGTTAAATGTGAAAATAAAGAATAAATAAGAGGAAAATAAATTATTACTTAAAGATCAAATCATATTTTACAAAATCAAGCACTAAGTATAAATTAAAATTGAAAACTATTTTTTCTGTGTGTACAGAGATGTTTCATTTTTTCTGTTCTCTACAGAGATGTCAGTTTAAATTGTGTAAACAATTTTTGCTAAGCAGCCGCTGTCGCAGTTGTCAATTGTTCAACTGTTGTCTCATCATAACCCGCCTCAACTTTTTGCGCCTTGTGGCCATTAAATTATCTAAATAGTCGAGGCTTTTTTATAGACTACTATATTAAACGACGTAAAATTGTCGTAACATGTTGGTATTGTCGACTTCTATGCGGTTGATAGCCTTTAATTTTTAGGCATAATTACCAATAGGGTAAGTTTTAATATCCTCAAGATCAAATTGACTCCTCAACTGCGTTACAAGCTAGTGCTGCTCCAGTTTGATTGAGTAAATGATTCGTCGACGATGCCAGAGCACGATAAAAATCATCAGATTGTTGTGTGTGGTCTTAATGTTTGCCTCAATGTCTGAAGGCAAACAGAATATGTGATTCGAATATTGACAATTAAACGCACATAAATTGATTTACTTGTAATTTTAAATGGCGCCAACGGCAGCGAGTTAACAAGTCAAATTGTAGCAATTGCAGAGGCGATAATCAACTGATAAATACTTGGCTTGAGAATTATTAAAATACAAAACTATAAAAAATCAATGAAGAAACAATCTAAAATATTTAAAAAAAGCAACAAAAAATCTTGTCAGAAGTGGGATTCGAACCCACGCCTACAGAGTAGACTGCGACCTGAACGCAGCGCCTTAGACCACTCGGCCATCCTGACTGTTGGGCATCAGGTGTGAAATTACCAAAGGGATTCAATGTGTTTAGTGTTTCTCCCTCTCTTCCGATTGAGTTGATTATTTATAGCAAAAGTCGTTGAGTATACGACATGTAGTACGTGTGTTACCCAATCACACTTAACTCTTTGAACTTGGACAACCTACGCAAGATTCCGACTCTGACTCTGATTCATATGAATGGGAATGGGAAGGGGAATGGGAAGGGGAATGGGAAGGGGAATGAAATATTGCATGTGGCGCCCGCAGGCAAAGACAAATTGCACTCGTCGCGTCATGGAAAGGTGTGTACTGACAACAGCCAGCAACGGACAACTGACTTCACACAACGACAAAAATCACGAGGCACACAGAGAGAAAAAGCCAGTAGGAAAGGCTATCCCGTATTTACGATAGAAATAGCAAACTCCGGTGAAAATCAATTATTTTAAACGCAATAAATATGCGCAATAATTATATATGAAATGTTTTAAAATCGATATCTTAAGATACAAACTTTTTAAACGAAATTAATTAAATTTGAATGCAAAATGAATTTAGAGGAAAAACCATGATCAGAATGATAATCTGCTTCGGAATCGAATCATTATTGGCAAATCTATAAGGCCTAATATGGTGAATTTTCGATTTTTCGTTGATTTTAGTCTGAGTTTTGAAATTTCGAAAGTGAAAACATAATTTTTACAGTGAAGTCAGTGTAACAAGACTTTAATTTGTACAATTATGCTTTGTGGCATGAAAAATGCAGCGATGCAACGATGATAATAATAATAAAAGGTAATCGAAATGAGGTCAAAATCATACATCAAAGCCAAGTAAGTCCGCAGATTGGCAAGTGCCGCTTTTTATATTTATTTCAATTTGTTATGCAACATACAATGACTGACAACACCCACTGTTGACTTCGCTGATGAAGTTTTCAGCTTAACCGTCAAGCATTTTCAATGATGTATGCAAAATAATTAAATTAGTTATACGAGTACAACAATAATAACAAATAAGTTTGCCTGCCTCTGACAAATGTCAACTGGCAAGCGGCCAAATTGCTCCCCAATGGTCAATGTTGTTGACATTTCACACGCACCAGCTGCAACCGGAGTTGCTGTTGTTGTACTTGTTGCTGTTGTTGTTGTTGTTGATGTTGTTGTTGTTGTTGTTGCAGCCACTTGTTGCTTCTTGGTCACACGCACTTTCAATGCATTTCAATTAGTTGACTGGTGCTCCACTTTGACTTTGAACAGTCGCCGTGCAGTTCAGTGATCAAGTGATATTTTCATTTTTATAGCTTGATTGTAGACATTTGATAGGCATTTATATATGTTAATCAGTTGGCTGACCTGACAGCTAAAGTTAATTAAAGTTTACGCTTACAGCACGCATAAATTCAATGCATGCAGTACACAGTATAGTTCAGTAAGTAATCGTACTCGTTATTTATCTATTAATTCATATGTTTATTTTGCAGACACCCAGCGAGATGATGTACATACTTATGTACATATGTACATCTGTAAATACTTATAGCTCAACATTCAAGCAATTGTGGCTCAGCATAAATTCATTATGATTAATGGTTAACAAAGTTCTAAATTCTAGAAAAAAACTCACTTGACCCATTTTCAACGAATCGAGTACTCGTAAAATTAGCAAATTGCCCGAATGTCAATCAAAAATCATCAATCAAAATTTGTGCTACTGTCACTTGGACACAATATGAATAAGAAAGATAACATAAATATGGGAACCCCACGGGGTGTGGCAGTTGCAGTTGCACTTACTACTTCCCCACATTCAAATGCAGCAGCAATGGGTGCAGCCTGCAACGCGGCTGGGGCTTGTAAATTAGCATAACAATGGCCAGTTAAGTGGGTCAACAGCAGACAAGAACCACTAGAAGATTGATGGATACCTGGGACATTTCAGGTTGAGCTTAACCATAATTCTAAGTCAAGAAAAAATCGTTTCCCTTAAATCGTATCAAATTAATTCTGAAGAAAATAATTGAGAACACCCAATTAGAAAACAAATATTGTTAAGGCAAAAATTAGAAAATTGTAAGCACAATTATTTTCTGGATTTTATTTAAAACTTAAACTTTTCTATAATTCAAAAAACGATCCTAATTCTGTAAGTTGCAGTTTAAGTTGTACAAATATTCTCAACATGGAATCCATTTTGTCGGGCCTATTATTGATTTACATGATTGTTAGGAAAATACAATTTATATCCTTTTGTATATGTTCATATACATACTTATATTATGAACTAGATCTTTCTTACGATAATTTCAATTCTTTTCTGACCTAGAGCATTTCTTAGCTTCCTCCCTCAACAACGTTAATTTATAAAAAAAAGTCAATGCACTCTTTCAAGTTCAAATTTGCTGCCAGACACAATTGGAAGACACTTTGACCACTTCAAGCATTAATCAATATTTTGCATTATTGTTTTTTTTTTTCTTCATTATTTTTGTTAGCGCAAAGTCGCGACATTTTATGCCAAATTTGTACAAAGTTAATTAACAGGTTTCATTGTTTCTTTTTTTTGTTTTTGAGTTTAGCCAGAACAATATTCTAGATGTCTGCTGTTATTTCTTATATTTTTAAAATCAATTTTTAAGCATAACTACAATTTGTACATATGGATTATGGGGGCGTATACGTAATGTCTAAGCGACAGCACGAAGAAAGCGAGCTGAAATCAATTTCGAAACATGTTTAAGCGCTTGTTTTTTGCCGCTTGCCTAATAGAAATTTAATTAGCCATACAATTTAGTATTTTTGCAGTTGATTTTTGTTTTGTTGCTTTTCTAGACATTTATTGTTGTTGTTGTTTTATTTATTGTTTTCCGTTTTGAGAGTTGTCGCTGCACGTGCAGCTAAAAAGCTTTGACATAGGAGCGCCCTTTGTGTGTGTGTGTGTGAGTGCTGCCCACGCACGCGGGATTGACGCTGCCTGTAAGTGTGTGTGTGAGTGCGAGTGTGAGCGAAGTGAAGAAGCCAAGACAAATAAAAAGACACGAAATAAAAACAAAACTTTATGGCGCACCACACAAAGAGCAGCGTCGCAAGTCGCGTCTCTGCTTGCTCTCTCTGCGCTCACATGCTCTCTCATTTGCGCTTGCTCTCTTGCTCACTCTGCACACTTTGACGATCGTAGCATGGTTACGTTGCTCGTGCAGGTTACGCACTGACAAATACAATAAATGCTTTTATATTTGACTAATATTTTGATTGTCTTATAACTTCAAGACACTAAATATCATACAAATTTATACAAAATATAATAATAATATACATTTTGCAATAATAATAATTTAATTTCAGCTATTTCTAGTTATCTTTTTCTTTATTAAATTCGATATTTAGGATCTTTTAAATTCTGGCAACAATGCGAGTATGCGCTCAACAGCTGTGACGTCAGAAAAGAGCAGAGAGTTCAGCGTGGAATCTTCTGCTGATTATGCGATCAACTTACTTTGACTGCTGTTGCTGTTGGTTTTTCTGTTTCTGCTGCTTCGATTGCAGTCAACAGCATAAAGCGCAACGCGTCGGTTCAAAATAATTTTCTTAACGGAAAGTTACAGCAGTGCGAGGTGCGTTTGGTTAGTTACATACGTGCGTGTGTGTTTGGCGTCTTATCGCTCGAATATATATCAAAACAAAAAAGTGAATGCTACGAGAATTCATCATATTGAGTCAAGTGTCGTTTTATTGTTGACAAACTTTGCCAAATCGCATTTCCCATTCTATTTTTTTGCTATGCAATTACGAAATCTTACGTTGAAATTTTGTGTGTGTTCCATGTGTCTATAAATACCGTTCACAAAAAAAGAAGGAAATATATGACCGAACGGAAAAGTCGGAATGGTGGAACGGTCGATCGGTCGGTCGCCTGGTCAGAAAAGCAGAATCACAAAAGCTAAAAGCGCACAACACACATCACAGTGAAAACAACAAGAAAGCGCCACAACTGACGGGTTGATTGACTCGCAGGAATTTGAGATCCCAACAGATAAACAGTCAAACAAAAATCGAGCAACAGAACAGAAAAAGCAGCAACCACATCCCCATCCACATCTATATAGCATCATTTCCAGTAGAGAAACCACAGCTTCCGTTGCTTATCTACCGCACGAGATTCTGACGGTTTCTGTGATTGGGAGATTATGAAGCGCATGAGTTGCGTTTTCAGTAAGTTGCACATTGAAATTACAAACTAATTTCAAAGCAAATATAGGCGTAGTAAAAATAAATATAGTCATATTTGACATAAAGACATATTAATTTAATTGAAGACGAAGTCTTTTTAAACCAAACATATTCGTATTTAATTTCTGTATGTACATATATTTAAAATGAACAAAGCAATTAAAGTGTCAATATTGAAAAATTTCACATAATTTTCCTTTGAGTTTACATCTTGTACATTATTGAGAGATGTGCTGGCTTTTGTTTAGACTGCACACCAAATACAATGTGAATAAAAATCAACATAAAAGTCGACTCGTTGCGGTTTAACTCGCAGATAAATGATCAAACATAAATAAGACGCGCAATTAAATTGTTCCAAAACAACAACAGTTAGTTATCAATTAAATTATTGGAAATTTCTCAATCAATGTCTTGGCCAAAACACAACTGTGTGTGAGGTCGACGATTAGCGAGTAAAAACAACTCGTGAATCTTCCAGCAGTAGCTGCTGTTTTCCATCTGTCCAACAAATGACACCCACACATTCAACCAGGAAAGAAGAAGCGCAGAGTTACGAAAAACATATGCCGTTCATTAGTTTTTATTATTTCAAGCGAGTCAAACATACATATTTATAGAACATGCTGTTGGATTAAAGTAAAAAATTCTATTAAAAATAAAAGAAAATTAAAATGTCAATGAAAAAAAAATCTTGTCAGAAGTGGGATTCGAACCCACGCCTACAGAGTAGACTGCGACCTGAACGCAGCGCCTTAGACCACTCGGCCATCCTGACTGTTAGCAAGAGTCGAGCCAAAGCAGGTTTTGTGCTTTCAACATGAGCGCTGTTAATGTACGCTGTTAGCTGCACAGCGTGCTATAAATAACTTTATGGCAACTATTTTGCTCTGAACAAAGAATTTGAATTTTAGGTTTTTATTTGTTGCAGTTTGTGCTATACGAGAGTTGTTAATTTGTTAACAGTTTATTACAAATTATAAAGCTAATGGGCAGCTGGATAAATTGAATGACTGGGATTTTGGCTTGCAGCCATTTTAAATAAATAAATCAAGTGCAATTTTATGGCATAATGATTGCAAATTAAACTGATTCGATCTGCGACTTGTGTTGTGCACAAATGCCGACTAATTGCGAATGCGGCGGCGTCATTTTCCCTCTCTAGATAAATCTTATCTCTGCCGTTATGGGCTGGGCCTGGAGTCAATAATTAAATAAAAAAACAAAACAGAGATTAGTCATTTTAAGAACATGTAAAAAACAACTCTTGTTTACCAGGCCTTTGCCCCTTGATCACCCCCTTTGCCCAGTGACCGAAAAAGAGCTTTGAAAAGAGTCAGGCCAATAACAAAATGAGGTCAACCCGCATTGTTGAACCCAGAAACCCAAATCAGGGCGCTTATACTGCGGTTTCTGTGGGCGTGTCAGTTGAAGACTTAACGCTCTCACAATCCTCTCTCATTAGAGGCGGCGGCCTTTTGTTGTTTACGTTCCACTGTACGTTCCACTGTACTACGTGTATTTTGAGTATATTATTATTTATGATAATGATATAGACAGACTCTGTGGGATATCTTGTTGGCTTTCTGGCTTTGCAAAGATATTTTAATGAGTTTCTCGACACTTGGTGACATTTTCATTTGATTTATGGGGAAACAAGTTCATTATGCTTGCTGTACATTTATTTTGGCAGGAATCGTTATAATTATAATTTTTTAAATATTAACATTTCAGTTTCAATTTCAATCTCATTCCAATGAGGCGCACAATGAATGCAGCTGATGTTCTTGTTCTTGTTTTTGTTTTTGTTGTTGTTGTTGTTGTTATTGTTATTGTTATTGTTATTGAAGAATAGATGCGCTTTGTTTCCTATTTGAAGAGAGATACGCTTTGACTTTGTGCCGACAACATCGACAACAACTATTTTATAGCGCCTATTTATAGCGGAAAGTATTTGTATTTTCCGCTATAATTCGAATATGCATGCGCATTTCAAGCTAATTTAATTGTTTGTTTATCTGAGGGGAAAAACCAAATGGCATGAAATGTTTTGACATGCCGCAAAAATTTTCCGCATTTGCCATTGAACTTTTGCCTCAAACTGAATTTTCAATATTGTAGTATAAACAAATTTTATTTGCCAGTTTTGCAATCAGTTTTTCCAGAGAGCAAATTACTTGTCTCTCTCACTCTCGCTCTATCTCACTCTCTCTCTCTCTCTCTTTCTTGATAAGTGTTATTAATTTATAATCGTTGAATTGGGTCAAACTCTCAAGTCAAGCAAAAATTGCGCACGCAATTTTCAATTCAATAAATTTTGAATGCATTAAAACAAAATTGATTTTGTGAGCTTCAAATGTCAGAAATCGAAAAGAGAATTAAGCATTAGGTAAGAGGTTGAATTTTTAGGAAATGTGAAACTGACACCATTGTTCATTTAGTCATGTACTCGAATTTATCAAGTGCAGCAAATAAAATTGCAATAATCTTCAGACATTTGTTTATAAACAAAGAGTTGACACAATTGAGCTTCAGTTTTTCAGGGCACGGAAATGGCTCAATGCCATGTTGGTTGGGACAGTCTGGTTATTTTGCTTATTTTCTACTTTTCTACTTTGCACAAAGCAACTGCGTCAACAGAATTGAAATTAAAACGCAAGCGAAATCAAAGCATTTGTCGGACAAGGTCTTAGCTATTTTTTATCAGCAATTGTCTAGTATTACTATCTAAACAAGCGATAATTACAAAAACAGGTTAAATCCAAGTGAAGTTCAGATATCGGTAGTTAGTTTGGAGCAAACTCTGATAAGGATAAATATTCGTATTTGTTTCTGTACCGTATTCTGGCACGTGTGAACTCAGTATAACCATGGTAAGGTAATTGATAAATCACTTTGTAAATGGAGTGATAAAACTCTAGAAGCACGTTTAATGCATTTTAATGCCACATTTTTTTACTTTTATAGTCCGAACATTCGCAGCGTAAAAAGATATGTAGTTTTTATTGCCGGCATTTAAGTGCTCAGATTTTTATGTGCGGGGATTAAGCAATTCTTGGCTAGTTGCAAATGTCGTATATAAAATGAAAATAAAACGAAAGCAATAAAAAACTAACTACAAAAATTAAAAAATGAAAAAAAAAATCTTGTCAGAAGTGGGATTCGAACCCACGCCTACAGAGTAGACTGCGACCTGAACGCAGCGCCTTAGACCACTCGGCCATCCTGACTGTTGTGCCACGAGTGTCAAACTCGCCATAGAAGCTGCCGGCAAATAATCTCAAGCAAATGATTTTTGAATTTATTCGTTAAATGATTTCTGGCTTTAAGAACAAATGAATTTTGGAAATACGTACAATTTTATTTAGCAGCCGATTGTTAATAATACACTGCACACAATTATTATGGGTCGAAAGTCTGTGAATTTTTGTCAGAAGCCATAAATGTGGACCAGAGCTCTGATCAAATCGAAGAGAAACAGACGCGTTACGGATTCATCCCTGTAGCTTTTCATGTGAGCACGTATTATACGCTCAAAATTGTCCATTCGCTCCATGGTGCAGAGTCGGAGATTAACCTGAAATCTGCTGTCCAGCAAATCTCTGGACAAGTTGAAGAAATGATCGAGAAACTGCTTCAAAACTTCATTATTCTTCTCCTGGGCAATATTGCGATACTTTTGAAAAATATCCCTTACCGAAGTCTGAACAAGGTTGCCCTGCATTATCTCCTGCCACGCCTGCTGGGCGTAAGGATCATGCAACTGGGCGTGCTTCAATTCATTCGGTTCACAAATGAACGGAAACGTATTGTAGAATTTCGAAGTCTTTTTCGATTCGGCAAACAACTTGAGAACTCTTTCATTGATCGAATTGTTGCGACATAGCACGAATTTTAGTAGAAAACTCTTCAGTTTTGGTATCTCAACGATAATGATATTGGCCAAAAGATCGCATATGAATTGATCGGGACTTTCCAGCTTGGTCTCCTCAATCACACTCAGGTAGAGCACATTAAAAAAGTGATGTGTTATCCCACAGAGACTAAAGATGACCGTGCAGTACTTAAAGTTCACCGGGTAGACATCGAATGATAGAAAGCATTCGTTATCCAGTGGATCAGTCCGTGAGCTTTTCACAATCTGCTCGCTACGCTTGATATATTTGTTCTGTCGATGTTTATCCTCCAGCGGCTCCCTGATAAAGCTATCATAGCACAGCTGTTTATCCGACTCTGTCAACTCCTGGAACGATCTGAGTGATTTGATCTCGAGATTGTTCATACTCATGGCTGGGAAACGTCTTTTAGTGTCACCTCCTGAAAATACCTAAATCGGACATTTTTACAACTGCCTGCTCGATTCTCAATACGACTTTCGATAAACCCAATACTGGGAATAACCGAGTTTGGATACATTAGTTCAATCAAAGGCTGAAATAGATTTGTCCTTTACTTTTGTAGCTTAAATGTCTTCCTTTCTTTTCAAAATTATTTTTGTTCTTCATTTAATTCAATTTTATTTCTACTCTTCGATTTGTTGTTGTTCTTGTAATTCTTGCAAACAAATTCGAAATTATTATTAACCTGCTCAGTTGAACTTGACCCAAAATGAAAAGTGTCAAATCAAATTAAGTGAAATCGCTTAATCATTTATCATTTATCAGCTGGCCAATTGACACGCCCCGTCAATAAGCATAATTGCTAAATTGTGCCCAAGTAATCTCGGTGATTAATGTTTGGCATTTTCAAAGATTTAAATGCACCGGTTCTAGAGAGTTCTCCGAGTTCTCCGAGTTCTCAAAGTTATCGCGTTTGTCGCTGCTCACAGCTCGTCTCATTTGCATAATTGCAATTTATTGTAAATCCGTGTGCAAATATGCCAGAAATTTAGCTAAACTCTGTTAAAGGCAAAAGCATTTGCCGACAGAGGCCGACGGCTTTTCAAATTTACTTTTCGCATTCCTTTTTTTTATTTTGTTAGCTATGCAAATGCAGCCAGAGAATCGGAGAAAAGAATTGCAACTTGTTAAAATCTGTAGGCGAGTGTCGAACCACGTCTTCTGTCAGTTTTGACAGTTCAAACTGACACTTTCCATCAAACGGCTGACATTCAATCACAGATCTATGCTAATTAGCTGTCAGTTTCAATCGACTGATTGAAAATGCAACAGAAAATTGGCAAGCAAATTGAATTGAAGTGAAAAAGTCGTACAAGAAATTCTAAACAAATAGAGTTTATGAACAGTTTACATTCAATCAATTCAATAATTAGTTGTCAATTTGCATTGCGCTGATTGAAACTGTAATTGAATTAATTTGTGATACAAATCAAATCTCACTTTAAATTTATCACAATTAAAGAGATTAAACTCCGTTTTTTTTTGACACATTTAGTTGGATTCATTTGTATCTTAGTAGAACCCTTTATGAGAGAGTTCAAGGTCCGTTCAATCGGTTCTCGGTTTTGTTCAACCGACGCACTTTTTACATATAAGCACATAAAATAAGATTCATTTACGTTTCCAAGAATTTAGTGTGTGCAATTTAAACTAAAATGGATAAATTTCTGGTTGTTGTTTCTCTATAATTCAGTATATATATATGTATGTATATATATTACAGATTAAACACGCCATTTAATGGCATATGGACTATTATGGCAGCTCCCACGCAAGTCACGAAAATTGAGCAATGCGAAGCGATTTCTCAGTGCCACAAGTTGAGACAAGAGTCTCTGTCTTAGTCTCTGCCTCCGTTTCAGTGTCTCCGGCTTACAATCGCACTGTGGGACAAACGGCTATATTTGCTTATAATAATTAATGTCTTCAAAAGTAAGAAACCTATCGTCTGTCTGCTTTTTTAACACGTAAACTGTTGATTTTTTTTAAATTATGTCTCATGAAAATATATGTCCAACAAAATATATAGCTCATAGCTATTTATAAATTGTTTCTGAATTCGACCAAAAGTTATCGAAAAGCGCTCAATGAAATCGAAGTTAAATAGTTTCAAATAACTTCTTCGATATTATCAAAATAAAAGTATTAGCTAATGCAATCACTTTGCCCACTGTGCGGTGGCGGCCAAATTAAAGCCGACGCACGTAAAGCTCAAGTTCAAACTGAACCACGACGACAATAAAAAACAACAAAAACAGAGAAATAAACGAGACTAAAGAACAACAAAAAAGTCAACAGTAACAATAAATTAAGCGTGCTAAAAGAAATATTTAACTGAAAAGGTGTTGGCTGAATTTCGTTGTCGTTGTCGTTGTCGTTGTCTTTGTTGTTGTTTTCGTATTCGTTGTCGTTGTCGCCACTCAAAGTGGGTCAGACGGTGGCAGAGACAGCAGCACCATTGAAGACTCCGCAGACAGGGGCACGTCCCAAGGTGCATCATGCACTTTATTCAGACAGTTGGAGACTTCTCGACACCACTGTATGTTGTTGTCCAGACAACATTTAAAAAGTTACACTTTAATACCAGAATCTTCCAATGTGCCGTGGTTTGCAAGTGCATTAAATCTTCGGCTTGTTAAATAATAAAATATTGCCCACTTGATAAGATATTTTAATTAAGTTAGCATAAAACTACCTTCCTCCTTAATTCTTTGAGTGTATCAAATTTTCCGCAAGTCTAATGTAAATTTTCTTTCTTTTTTCTTTTTTCTATTTTTGTTTTCTTTGTTTATGTAATTGTGTAACTGCAGTGCGGCGCTGAATGAAGAGTCAGCAGCAACAACAAACAATAACACAACACGAACGAATTCATTGATAAATACGTAGCAGCAAAAAATTGCGCATACGCCGCGTGTGCTCTAACAATTGACGTGCTCTCTCTAGCTCTCTCACGTGATCGTAAACAAAATGAATTCACCACAGCTCGTCAACACGGCAGCGCAAGCTCACCACACCAGCAACAACAACAACAGCAACAACAACAACATAAATAATAATACACAAACGAGTGGAAATAAATTTGCGCCTGCACGTAGACTAGCTGCGAGGCAAACTCTGCGACTGGCGATACCAAAGCAACAACAACAGGGTGACTCTGTGAATTTGCCACAATCCCAAGCTGGCAACATTTATCGCCAATCGCCGTCGCTGTTGCCACCAGCGCCACTTTTGAAGCGTCACACAGCGACAACAACAACAACAACAACAACAACTGGAGGCAACAACAGTTTTATTCCCAAATCAGCATCGCCTTTGGAATCGCACAAGTTGCCCAATGCCACACCAGGTGGCAACACGACGCCATTGCTGTTCAATGGCAACTCTGGCAGTGGCAGCACCTCCTCGGCCTCCTCAGCCAATTTCCTGGGCGTACGAAAACCCAGCCTCACTCTCAACTCATCCGACATTCGAAACAACAACGATTTGTTTGCCTTTGCCAAGGATATGTCGCCGGCTTTGGAATTGACCGGTGAGTCCGAAATTTTAATTATAAATATTTTAAAACAAATTTAAAATATGAGTCTCACTCTAATTCTTATACAATATAAATTGCAATTTTAATATAATTGCAATACTTTTAATTAATTATTGAATTACCCTTCTAACCCATATAGATCACTCGCATTCTCCTATGTTCACGGATATTAGCACTGCCATTTCGCCAGCCAACAGCAATAATTCTCCTACACATCACCATCAGCTGGGCAGACTCTTTAGCCTGAGTCCAAATAGCATGAGAAGCTACGGAAATGTGAGTACTATAGACCATTCAATATTTTCTTTTCCATACTTTATTTTATTTTTTTGATAAAGTTGAAATATTTTTTCTATCTTTAATTTTTTTATATTTAATTTCTAATTAATTGGTTGCTCAATAAATACAAATGCTCACAGAAATGTTGACTTTATTAATTGTTCTACGTAATTAATTTGGACTTGAACAAGTTCCAATAGTTCCGTTCCGAAAGTTGTGTTCTTTGAACCAGCTTTGCACTATCCAATGAGAAAAGCCCACAATGCCTAATAGTTATTTTTAGACACTGCCCAAGGGTCATTCAATGTAAATTTCAAGCTCTCAATTGTGATTCTCTTTTGCTCACGTCACTTTTCTCTTTCACTCTTCTCTACTCTCTCCCTTTCTTTCACTCGCTCGCTCTCTTATCTGTGATTTTGCATACGCTGTTGACCCACAGCCAAAAGCTTTGCAAACACAAACAAAAGTCCGAGCGTCTTTCTGTCCCACATTTTGTCCTAAACAGTTTGTCAAATAATTGTTTTGACAAAGAAAAAATACACTTATTTTGTTTACCAAGTGATATATGTATATATTTTGTATTTCCATTCGGATATGCTATTTTGAAAAAAAAAAAATCTGAAATATAAGTTTTAAAAATGTAAAACAAGTTAAAAGCAACGAAATATCAAAATGTCTTCCCTTTAAAATAATGTTAATATACAAAAGAAACAAATACAAATGAATATTTTTGGCTTTGTCAACACAATTACTTGACTAACTGTATATACAGCTCACACCTCACGCGACTCTCGAAAAGGGTGCGGAGTTGGAAGAGGGGGATGGGAAATGGACACTCCCTCAGACTGCCATACGGCAGTAAATAAGTAGGTAGAAAATAGCGTCAACTTAATTAATAAATAATATTTAGCACGATTTGAATATGATTGGAAAGAGTCGAAAGAGCAGCAATGATGTGCCAGGTAAATTAGTTACCGGCCAGTTATTGGAAAATACATTTATATTTATATACAAAGACATACATATATATGCACGTTATGGGTATATGAATAATCGGCATTCGGTTTGGCTTGTGTTTTGATTTTTTTTCACTAACTTGATTTGACTTAGTGTACGCTACGTTTAGGCTGATTAATTCTCAAATGGAAATTGGAATTGTTAGTGATTACTGATTTTTCCGACTATCGATTGGGTGTCAGTTGTGAGTCAGTTGTCCATTCTAAAGATTACACTAGTCTAATGAAATGATAGTGACAGCAAAAGCCAAGAAACATTTCAATTAAAGCCAATGCATGATGACCCACAAAACTGATAACCCCCATTTCAGTTAATCTTTTTATTATGGGAATTCCAGATCTGTCTTCACAGTTCACTAACGTAATTACCCATTTGGAAATGTAGGGCATTCAGATGCCACTCTTAACAGCAGACTAATAACATTGTTTACACCTTGCGGTTAGCTTCTTATACTTTCTATCTTTTTCAAATAAAACGGGTATAACTCATTTAAAGGAAGTAAATGTTGGAAATGGAAATTTTTGATGAAAAAATTTGTTGATTGAAATTAATTAAATTTGAATGCAGAATGAATTAAGAGGCCAAACCATGATCAAAATGGGATTCCGCTTGAAAATCGAACCAGTTTTGGAAAAGTTAGCAAAGTTTGAAGTTTGCCTATGTGTTGACTTAGCAGCTTTACAAGCCAAATTTTTATTAATTTTGGGATGATTTTTTACAAAAAAATGAAAGTCTCCAGAATCAATTTTAAAGTGTTGTTTTATACTAATTTGGGTACCAGGAGTTGATTAAAAATTAAAACTCGAGATTTAAAATTTTGAATTTTCGAAAATGTAAAGGGGGGACCCTTACCCTAAAAATCGATATTTTTGATGAAAAAATCTTTTGATAGAAATTAATTAAATTTGAACGCAGAATGAATTTAGAGGTCAAACCATGATCAGAATGACATTCCGCTTGAAAATCGGACCAGTTTTGGAAAAGTTAGAAAAGTTTGAAGTTGGTCTATATGTTGACTTAGCACCTTTACAAGTCAAAATTTTTGTTAATTTTGGGATGATTTTTTACAAAAAAATGAAAGTCTCCAGAATCAATTTTAAAGTGTTGTTTTATACTAATTTGGGTACCAGGAGTTGATTAAAAATGAAAACTCGAGATTTAAAATTTTGAATTTTCGAAAATGTAAAGGGGGGACCCTTACCCTAAAAATCGATATTTTTGATAAAAAAATCTTTTGATCGAAATTAATTAAATTTGAATGCAGAATGAATTTAGAGGTCAAACCATGATCAGAATGACATTCCGCTTGAAAATCGGACCAGTTTTGGAAAAGTTAGAAAAGTTTGAAGTTGGTCTATATGTTGACTTAGCACCCTTACAAGTCAAAATTTTTGTTAATTTTTGGATGATTTTTTACAACAAAATGAAAGTCTCCAGAATCAATTTTAAAGTGTTGTTTTATACTAATTTGGGTACCAGGAGTTGATTAAAAATGAAAACTCGAGATTTAAAATTTTGAATTTTCGAAAATGTAAAGGGGGGACCCTTAGCTGAAAAATCGATATTTTTGATGAAAAAATCTTTTGATCGAAATTAATTAAATTTGAATGCAGAATGAATTTAGAGGTCAAACCATGATCAGAATGACATTCCGCTTGAAAATCGGACCAGTTTTGGAAAAGTTAGAAAAGTTTGAAGTTGGTCTATATGTTGTCCTATCCTCTTTACAAGTCAAAATTTTTGTTAATTTTGGGATGATTTTTTACAAAAAAATGAAAGTTTCCAGAATCAATTTTAAAGTGTTGTTTTATACTAATTTGGGTACCAGGAGTTGATTAAAAATGAAAACTCGAGATTTAAAATTTTGAATTTTCGAAAATGTAAAGGGGGGACCCTTAGCTGAAAAATCGATATTTTTGATGAAAAAATCTTTTGATCAAAATTAATAAAATTTGAATGCAGAATGAATTTAGAGGTCAAACCATGATCAGAATGACATTCCGCTTGAAAATCGGACCAGTTTTGGAAAAGTTAGAAAAGTTTGAAGTTGGTCTATATGTTGACTTAGCACCTTTACAAGTCAAAATTTTTGTTAATTTTGGGATGATTTTTTACAAAAAAATGAAAGTTTCCAGAATCAATTTTAAAGAGTTGTTTAATACTAATTTGGGTACCAGGAGTTGATTAAAAATGAAAACTCGAGATTTAAAATTTTGAATTTTCGAAAATGTAAAGGGGGGACCCTTACCCTAAAAATCGATATTTTTGATAAAAAAATCTTTTGATTGAAATTAATTAAACTTGAACGCAGAATGAATTTAGAGGTCAAACCATGATCAGAATGACATTCCGCTTGAAAATCGGACCAGTTTTGGAAAAGTTAGAAAAGTTTGAAGTTGGTCTATATGTTGTCCTATCCTCTTTACAAGTCAAAATTTTTATTCATTTTGGGATGATTTTTTACAAAAAAATGAAAGTCTCCAGAATCAATTTTAAAGTGTTGTTTTATACTAATTTGGGTACCAGGAGTTGATTAAAAATGAAAACTCGAGATTTAAAATTTTGAATTTTCGAAAATGTAAAGGGGGGACCCTTACCCTAAAAATCGATATTTTTGATGAAAAAATCTTTTGATCGAAATTAATTAAATTTGAACGCAGAATGAATTTAGAGGTCAAACCATGATCAGAATGACATTCCGCTTGAAAATCTGAACAGTTTTGGAAAAGTTAGAAAAGTTTGAAGTTGGTCTATATGTTGACCTATCCTCTTTACAAGTCAAAATTTTTGTTCATTTTGGCATGATTTTTTACAAAAAAATGAAACCTTCCAGAATCAATTTTAAAGTGTTGTTTTATACTAATTTGGGTACCAGGAGTTGATTAAAAATGAAAACTCGAGATTTAAAATTTTGAATTTTCGAAAATGTAAAGGGGGGACCCTTAGCTGAAAAATCGATATTTTTGATGAAAAAATTTATTGATCGAAATGAATGAAATTTGAATTCAGGAACTATTAGGATAACTCCAAGTCGAGCATTCTCGATGTACAGGCTTCATTTTGAAAACTATTTGACAAGCTCTTCAGCGCACAAAACGTGAGCGTAAGAGTTTCTTGTCGATGTCGATGTCGATGTCGCTGGAGATTATACGTTGTAGGTGCAGGTTGGAGTATTATATTCTTCATAGTATATACTCTTTATACATGTACGTACATATAGTCGGGTCTGGGCATATTAATGAGTGTTGCTGCTGCTCTTGGCGATGGTTTTTCGAGCTCTACGAGCTTCTGCTCTGAGAGGCAGAATAAAAAAAACGAAAAAATCGATTAGTACGCCAACAAATGTTGGGGCAAAAGGAAGTTAGCGCTTAGAACTGTTGAAATACAAACAACGTTGTTCGCCGATGACGACGACGACGACGACGACTTTTTGTTTTTTATTTTTCGGGCATGAATAAACACACACACAGATTCGCATACAAAAGATACACACAGATACAGATACAGATACAGATACTTATAAACTGACAAACGTTTTTGTGTTTCTGTGGTTTTTGAAAGAATTCCATTCTCAGTATTTGCCAAATTGAGATGCGCGCCGGTTCTCGTTCTGTGCTCAAACATTTGTTAAACTTTCGTTACGATCATAATAAAATATATTTGATTAATTGTTGAACACAATTTGCATAGAATATTTTGGAGTATGTAAACTGTAGTTTTGTGTTTTGTTTTTTTCAACTTTTCTAATACTTTTAATCGGTCGATATAAAACCTGTAGCATGGGCAATCGTTTAAGTGGTTTGTGGTGTAAAAAAACAACAACATTACATATCAACAACGACCCAAAGCAACAACAACAACAAACCCAAGCAAACAACGACAATAATAAATCACAGAGAAGAAAATCAGGTGGTGCTGGTGGTTCAGGTGGTGGCACCTTTCGTCTTGGCAGCGCCCGTCGTTTATCTTTAACAAGTCGTGTCTCCAAAGATAATAAAAAGCATACGACAAATAAATCAACAAATTCGGTAATTTCAACAATCGAACAACAATACGAAAATTTAATCAAAACTCCAGATCCAGCTACGGATTTCAATTCAAAACAATACGAATCACAGACACTTCCCAGGTCCAAATCCAAGACAACCATGAAGGTCAATTCTCCATTGCCCACCAGTGTCAAGGTGAGTTCATAAACCAACGATCCACAATTACAGTGGCTCAAAACGAGGTCGCTTTTATCATGGATTTTCCTCACTTCCCACTTTGGGGGCGTTTTCATTTCGTCTCGCTTAACGTAATTTTTTGGTAGTATTTACTGCATTTTAATGTGCCAAAAACAACAGCTGTATAACAATAACATTAAACAAACGAGAAGCAAAAATAAAAACAAAGCAATCAAAACAATACAACGACATTTCATAGTTATTTAAAATGCATTAACGAACTCTAAATACCTCTGCAATTTGTATCTACATATTTTTCAATGAAACTTGCACTAGACAAGGGTAAAAGTTAAAAATATTATAAACGATCGCTCTATCTCAACTTAACTATAAATATTACACATTTCAAACAAAGGAAATATTTACAAAAAAAATTTTAACAAAATAACTTTTTATGACGCTAAAACTGAATCAATGACAAAGTTAATTTAACCTGAGAAAGAGTATAATGACAATTGTGTGATTTGCTTCTGGTTTTTCAGGGGGTTCTGTCATTATTTTAATGCTAAAACAATAATCTTGTCTCTGCTCACAGAATTTGTTGGCCATAAAATACTTGAGATGTGACGTAGTTGAGGTTCAGGGCCAGTAACAATTGTTATTGTTATTGCTGTTGCTCTTGATAAGGTCGTTTAGTTTTTCAAGTTTTTTTTGGGAATATGTTAAGCTGGGAAATCAAAATGATTGTCAGAGTTTCATTAGCATGACATAGATTTGAAAATATGACACATGCTATAAAGACGGATGCTGTTTATTCAAGTCGAGTCGGAAGGTGTCGAGTGTAATGATTTTTGTCTGATAAGCCGAGCTTAATCATTGATATGGGATTAGAGCTTGGAAATTAATGAGCTGCTGATGACATGTAATAAATTCCATAATCGCTAAAGAATGAAAGCTACGATTAATCTTTGGCCAGAAACAGACTATAAATGTATATCGAGGCTTTCGGGTGTCATCATCATCATAACATATCATTTTGTATGTCAAATGCTTCGCCTTGTTAAACAATCAATAAATAACGATTAAATGTCAGTTTATCAATCATTGCGAGCTACATTCCCTTTCGAAATTAAATTGTCCGCATAGAATCTAATCTGAAGTTGCTGAAATATTTCGGGAAACAAAGTCGAATGACCCAATTCCGAGTCAAACATAAATATAAATCAGAAAACGTGTTTAACACGCTTCGCATATAAATCTTAAAGTGCATAAAAATCAATTACGCATGAAAACTCAAATGATATGCGACCGAAATACCAAAAATACCAAACCAAATGCCGCTGATGATAAAGACTACAAACAATAACGGCGCAAGCGCGACGGACCCGAAAACTCGAAAGCTCTCTCACGGCGTTTGAGTCATGGGACTACTGTCCAGAAAAGCCCACAGACTTGTGCTTGGGGATGGTCATCATTATGTTGATATAAAAACGATAATTCGGAAACTCATCAAATTTAAACATGAATGATTTTTGTTATAATTTCCTTTTTTTAATATTGGAAAGATGTTAAATACAAATTAAAATAAACTCATCCCCAGTTGGGCTCCAGTGCGACTGGTTCTGACTGAGGCGAGGTTCTTGCTCTGTTAGATACTCGCACTTGAGCTACAATAAAAGCCTGAAAGGCATGATGAGTCAGTTGGCGAAAACCTTTCGTTACGTTTGAGATGCACATGGTGCGAGTGTGAGTATGAGTCATGAGTTAGGCGAAAGTCATTCCATTCATTCACAGACACGAAAGATACAAGATACAAGATACAAAACGTACTTACCAACTTCAGGCGCGTAATTGAAGACACATTTTCACATTTCTGACTTGGGGGCGGAGTTTCTCGATACTCTCGATGAATCAGCACAGGATCGAGTTCAGTTTTTGAGCACTTTGATGTGAATTCTCCCATTTGGGGAGCCTTTAAAACGAGCCATTTATTAATGCTAATCGGTTGTCGAAATTCGAAATTTGTTGGCTAGCAAATTGGAAAGAGCTGCTGACACATTTGTGACTAATTCTTCAAGGCGGATGCTTAAGATGTTTTTGATGCTACTGGCCTTATTTCGTCTTAAAAACGAAAGTATCTGAAAGATACAAAAGAAAAAAAAACATATTTATGTAGCACAAAAGTAAATGATAAATTAGTTTGTTGGCATCTGCACGTTTTCCTGTTCATTCTCTCGGCAAAATTGCATAACGAAATTGTATAATAATTTTTGTTGATTATTATTAATAACAAAATTAAAATAACTACGAGTAGATTCTTGTATAACTCAATTAAAAGCAAGCGAATAAAACGCATTGGCCACGCTATCAATTGACCTTCTCGCTGCTGGTTTGGTTTCAGTTCAACAACATTCTGTATCTGATAGATACAGATACATTTGCGCAACTGTCCAAATTGCCAGTTTGTCTGTGTGTGTGTGTAGGTGGCGCCACCAGATGCGGTTCATGGTTGTAATCAAAACCAAAAACTTAACGCATAAACAAATGTTCAATTTCATTATTTGAATATATATGTATTTTACAAATACAAATGCAGTTAAATGTTGCAGATACACACACACACACACACACACTTACACACGCTCGCGTTGTTTTGTACACTTTAGAATTTCCTGGAAACATTAAAAATTTCAACGCGTTCTGCGCATTGAAATGTTTAATAAACAAAAACAAAAAAATAGCCCACGTAATTAAGAATTAACAGAAACTAAAGCACAAAAAAAACATTAAAATACAAGAATTATACAAATGGACTGCACGTGTCGATTTCGATTTCCATTCAATCGTTTTCAATCATTGAACCAACCTGAGCCATTGTCCATTTGCCAGCGAACAATATTAAGACATTTGTTTATTTATTTTTTTGGGCTAAAAGAAAAAAACAATATTCCCAATGCGAATAATAAACTAATGCAAATTGTTTATATTAATGTCTCATTTTTTATTTGGATTTTTCAAGTCGAAAGCAACTTCAAAGTTCAATCCAAAACAAATGCATGAATAATTTTAAAATAACAAGGGCTACAGCAACAACAACAGCAACACTAAGCAATTTAAAACGCATGTAAAAATAACAAAAACAATAATAACAGTGACGAAAAACAAGTAAGAGCTGATCGACTGCTAAATGCCCAGAAATCGTATATTTTTGTAAACAAAAAATCATTTTAAAATATTTAAAAAAAAAAATATTTCAATAAAAAAGGAGACTACGACTTTGGTCTCTCTAGCTCTAATAGCTTCTGAGATATATACGAACGGACATAAACTTATCATCCTATTTATCCTTTAGGTATTGGGCTAAAAATCTCATTATAATGATGCCCCTCGCAAAATTGCAATGTGCGAAAAATGCAAATACAAATTGAAAACAATTAAAAAAAAAAAGAAAGAAAGAGAAAATTGATCTACAGAATGCTCCCTCTCTCTGTCTCTCTGTGAGTGTCTCTCTGCTCTCTCTCTCTACCTCTTTTTTTTAGAAGAGCCGAGTCAAGTCTGAACCAGACGCGAGAGTTTTAGTTTTTTCAGTCTTGTGTCGAACACGCAACGGATAAGTTCAAAACGCTATCGAAGACAACGACGCGAACAAAAAATAACAATATTTTATATGTAAAAAAAAAATGAAATAAAATTAGCAACGAAAGATAAAAGCTTTAAATAATATTGTGAAATACACAGAATGTTTTCAAAGCGAACAGCCAATAAATAAGTAAATAATTAAAAATAAATATAAATCAAATATAAATAAAAATGGTGTAGTGGGTAAAACTGCGAAAATATTACAATAAAATGATGCTCATAAATTAAGCGACCAACAAAATTACAATTTTTAAATAATAATTTAAAAATAAAAATTGCTGTTAATATTTTTTTTTTGTTTTTTAAATTCTCGTGCTTTGCCGTTATATTTGTGAATTCTCAGAATTTCTCCAGTGAAATATTGATTCTTTCTTGGCCAAATTAGAGCAATATAAAATGCACATACATTTACATAATTAGAATTTATAGTTTTCTTTTTATTTATACAAAGTCGAGAACAAGTCAAAATTCAAACAATTAAAATAAATTAAATAAATATTATTGCAATTCAGTTTAGAACTGAAAAGCTAACAAATTGTTACTAGTTCGAATTGGAAAAAAACTTAAAAGCCATAAGCAAAGCTCAGAGAATTTGTTGGACACTTGTGTAGGCCATAAATTAATCAGAAAGACGCCTAAACAAAGCTCCAATTTGAGTTCGAATAACGCGTTTAATGACTAACCCAGAGACACAGAAAGGCAAGAGGGAGAGGGGACCATTTTGTAAAACGGTTAACGCCTGTTAGCCAAACGGAAATTCATTAGCCAAGTTGGAAACAAAAACAGCAACAAGTTGCATGCCAACTTGACTTTAAAATGCAAACGGAAGTGAGAAACCCACGTGGGGGGAATATGTGTATTAGTGTGTGTATGTGTGTGTGAGTGTGTGTGAGTATGTTAGTATGTGTGGGTGTGTGGGGGCAACGCTGAACTTGTCCAACGCCCCAGGCCAAGAAGAGAGTCAAGGCTCAAAAGACTAGATGTCATAATCAGCTACTTTATGGCATTGTATCTGTATCTCCGAGATACATTTGTCAACGCACTGAAAGCGAGCTAAACCAGTTCTCTGGCATCTTTATGTAAGCCTTTCTCACTGTCCCTTGTACCCTGCACTCATTGCTAGAAAGGGTATTATAGTTTAGTTGTGGCAAAATTACGCAACTTTGACTAGATAATAACAAACATTTTTAAAGATCACAACTTTTTTCTTATTTTAAATTTGTATTGTTTGTTATACACAAATCTGATCACAGTCTTTAGCTAATCTGAAAATGGCAACTTGATGAGTTTCAAGAAAATATCTGAGCGCTTTCTACAGGGTATCTCGCAGTGAAGTGCATCTGAACTGCTTCATTCCCGCTTGTCTTGTCTTGTATTGTATCTTATTCATATTCTTATTCGAATTCTTGTTCTTAGTCTTATATATTTGGTTAACGGTTGCCGATTGTTGTTTTCTGAGTAGCCGGTTATTTCTTGTTCATTTTCTCTTTGTTTTCTTTATTTTAGTTTTCTTTTCTTGTTATTTTCTGGTTCGGCCCGCGCACATTTTATGCCCGACCAAAGAAAAAAATCCAGATGTTCGATGTGTGGTAATTGTTTATAACAATATGTTTTCAATGTATACACAATGTGGGGATATTTCGTGTTGTGTTTTGTCTGGTCGAAAAAGTTATGAGTATTATTATCGATTTCGGGAAAAATGCGCTTTCTGGAATGCTAATTGTTGGGCTTGTAATTAATGCACATGAATTATGCTTTGTTTTTGGGTATAGAAAACAAAAGAATTTCGCAAAATGCCAACGGAAATAGCACAAAACTGTAACTGGCAAAGTGAATAAATCAAAAGTTCAAAACAAAGGAAACAAATCGAAAGAATTCGTTCGATAAACAACAGTTCAAGTGTTGCAAGTGCTCGAAAGTGTTTTCCAGTGTTGTAAACATGGTTGTCACCACAACACGCAGTCCACTTTTGGCCCAAACTCAACCCAAGAACCCGCCAACAAGCGGCAATCACACGGCCGCGTTGCGATCCCGTTTGATATTTCCACGACAACATTATCAGGTAAAGTTCCCTCGATAATTCCTAATCCCTAACTATTCATAAACTTCTTAGATTGAACTATTTCAAGCGCCAAGCAGTGATGTCAGCTTAGCTATTTTATCGCTAGACTTTACTAGCTGAGTAAAAATATTATTTGACGGTTTTTGCAGATTGACAAATAATTTAAATAATAATAGAAAAATAAATATATATAGTTTTAGTTTAAAAAATAACATTTTATTAATATGGAACAAAAAAATGGAAGTTAAGAATTGTGGACAAATAATTAAAGGCTCTTCATAATTTTGAAAAGCTTTTTCTAGCTATCTTTTTAGATCAAGTTAGCTAATTTAGAACTTCAAGAAAAACTTGCAAGTTTTGTCAGCTTTTTAAATAATCTCATAGATATTTCCATCACCTTTTTGGTCAAACTAGCTGCTTTAGCTTGAAAAATTGTGGCAACACTGTCGCCAAGGGGTTCACCGAGCATCAACTCGGCGTTCATTAACCCCGCGACCAGACGACGATCGACGGCGTCCCCTAATGATTCCTCACTCCATATCGAGTCTACAGTCTACAGTCTCTAGTATTTAGCTTGGGAAGAGCGAGTGAAAGGCAGACAGTAATACCCATTTATGATTGTTATCAAGTGTAAT
This sequence comes from Drosophila rellima, assembly GCA_035043635.1. Classification (NCBI taxonomy): domain Eukaryota; kingdom Metazoa; phylum Arthropoda; class Insecta; order Diptera; family Drosophilidae; genus Drosophila; species Drosophila rellima. The sequence goes on from JAWNMV010000529.1 coordinate 704,404, forward strand.
TGTGTGCGTGCGTCGGCGCGACGTCTTGACCCTTGGACAGACACCAAATTCCAAACACCAAACAACTCCGACAACTGACGACAACACGTAATGCCCATCCCATCCCATTATTATTATTATTTCATATTGAAATTCTTGTGAAGAATTTACAACTGGTGGTCCTACGACTTGAGGATCGCGAACCGAAAGAAATTTCTGGCGAAAATCAAGCAATATTTCACTTGAGTTGATCGCTACTCTTGGGGAAATCTATATAGAGTTATTAATTCCAAAAGAAAAAAAGGTTTTGATATTGTCAGGAAATGTAATTATTTGAAAATATTTGTTTTAATTGAATAGATTTCAAATTTAATTTGGGTTTTTATTCTTTAAACTTTTTTAACAAATTTAAATAAATACTTGTTTCTCTGACGTAGATATACCATTAAAAATTAGTCGACAAATCCCTGTGTGGACTATAAATTGCAGTTGCTAATAATAATGCTAAATATTTGATTCATTCAAAAATACGATTACTTAACTTCTCTATGGAATGAACACAAATTAGACTGTTCTTGTTTTGATTTTTTTCGAACTTTGCGGCGTTCTTTACTTTCTTCAGTTGAAATGTATCTTTGATTTGCTTATGAGAGTGAGAGACTTGTTTCTGTTTTTAAGTGAATGCGAATTCAGAATAGAAAGCCATTAAACTGGCAAATGCTATTTGCTTATAATTAATTTCATGCGGCTTTTTTTTATTTGTTTACGGCTCCCTCTTGGTGCTAAATGCGTCAACTGCTGCCGCTTTGGATTAGACTCGTAAGTAGTTCCCCCTAAGCGTACCAAATACAGATATTGAACAGCTCCAATTCTGATTAAACCATCTGCTAATTTGCACTCTCGACCTGGCCCAAGACAGACAGACATTTGCACTCCTTATAGAAGCACTTAACCATATACGATTATTTCCGTTTCTCTACTTAAAGAATAAGTGTAAGGGTATATCGTATTCATTGTATGTAACAGGATTAAAATATAACTTAATATTATGAATTTGACATTTCATCTAAACTGTTTTAAAATCACTTGAAATTCAGGATCAGAGAGTTGTAGAAAACGTCTGTAAATACATATCTAAATTATGTGCCGGGTATCTCATAGTCGGGCTCTTAACTTTAGTCTTTCCAGACTGTTATTTCAGCGATCGCACAATTTTCCTTTGACTATTCTCTAAAGTGGCCCGAGACTGTTTTCTGTTTTATTTCTGTTTGCAGTTGTGTTCTTCTATGCGTCGCCTTTGTCTATATTAGCCACATACAAGTTTGTATTTTGTATGTACATACATATGTACATCTCTACATACGAGTTCATTTGATTTCCAGAACGTGTCTCGGCCTGCCTCACTGACTGACTTACTGACGTCAATGGGAAGCGTCGACGCAGCGTCGTCGTCGTCGTCGTCGTCTGCCTGTCCGTCTGTCAGTGCGGCGGGAATTTTTGAGTCCGCTGGATAGATTGGGGGAGAGCGAAAATAAAGGCAGCTATTTGCGGAATTGCTTTAATGTTAGTCTTGATGCTAAATTTAAGAAAGGCTAGCCCTTAAACATAAAATAAAGACTATTTTCCCATTCCAGATAAAATTCAAATAAAGACATTATGTATTGCGATTTCTGGGGAGTTTTAATTGTATTTAAAAGTCAAATTATATTTGGAAATCATAATAAAAGTGGTCAATTTTAATTATAATTTCAAAATATTTTTTAATCTTTTTATCTTGATAAATGTCAATCAAAAATGTCATTATAAAAAAGTTGCATTAAATGTTTTTGATTTATTAACGTGTATATCTTATTTGACATTCCGGTCTTAGTATCTTAACCTGCCTGATTTGCGATAATTTATGTTTCAAATCAATTAAGATAAATTCGATTGGCAAACCGGCCTGACTAGCCATTATCCAGATACTTATTGCAGAGACTCGTTCCACTAAATGAGACAGCTCACTTTAATTAAAAGCGTCATTCAAACAGCAACGGCAACTGCAACTGTAACAGCAACAAAAAAAAAGTGCGAAACTTCAACTGCAACTTTGTATCTCCCAATTGAAAGCGCCGCCTTCGAACTTTAGTGCAGACAGGAATTAGCGTGAGAGCGTGAGAGAACGAGAGCGCGAGAGCGCGAGAGCGCACAACATAACAATAACAAGAGCAACAAGTTTAAAAAGCTCTCACACACATGCATGCACACTGGCAATGCTGAGAGTAGTAGTGTTGCAAAGCGACGCTAAGAAAAATGCGCTAAAATACCACAACAGACTGTCTGTCTGTTTTTATTGTTGCTTCTGCTGCCAAACAAGTTTTAGCGTTCTCTCACTCTCTCTCTCTCTGCTGCTCTCAGCCAAATTGGCGTTCTCTCTGCTGCCACTGTGCGATAGTTGTGCTTTTCATTCAGTTTTGCGTTTTCAGTTGTGTTCGTCGCATTCGCGCGTGCAAAAGCTGCAAAACGCAAAACACGTCAAGTTCAAAGAAAAGAAAAAAATCGCACGCGATTCCGGGGCGGCTTTAAACACCGCGATCTTCTTTGAAGAAAGTAAAATCAAGTGAAAATGTGTGCGTAGTGAATTTTTGTTGTTTGCTCTTTCAGATGTGCGCAAAACAATAAAAATATAATTATAAATAAAGAAAAGGTAAATAAAATTGAAAAACAGAATACTTAATAACAACAAAGGCATAAAATGCTTGTGTTTATATTGGCGTTGTTGTTGTTATTAGATTGATCGCACTTTGTTGTCTCTGATTAGCGTGGTTTCAATGCGACTGTGTGTAGGAAATGCTCGACAAATGGCAAAAACACAAAATGTATCTCGCAGATAGTTTTTGCTGTATCTGTATCTGTAGCAGTATGCGTGTGTGTTTGCTTCATGCTCGATTGCTTCGATTATGTTTTGATTGCAATGCCACACACATGAAGATACAAACAAACAGACAGAGGCATCGAATTTCTTAATTTCATATATACATATTTGTTCAATTTTATACAATTTTGAATATATTCTTAGGCACTTTTAACTTTTGAACTCACACCAAAAACAGCGACTGTCGCTCTGACGTCAAAGTCGACTATTCAACCGGTTTAAGTTTAATATTCTCTTTTTTATATACATTCTTTTTTTTTTGAAAATTTAACCGCACACGCATGGCAACTGTTTGTTGTTAGTCGAGGGATTCTCTCGGTTTGATTGTTGTTTCTATTTTATGGCCACTGTTTATTTATGGCTTATCTTTTGGCAGCTCTTATCAAGACACAAAGAACACACTCCCCATTCCCGTTTCTGTTGTTGCAACCTGAACTCTTTGGCGCCAAAAAACTCGAGTCGTGTCAAGGGCTAAATGCGTCATTTTACTTAGGGGTTGCTTAAACTAACCCTGTCCAGCAAGTACAGTAAACGCTGGCTTTAATATACACATTAACATATATTTAATTTATTTGATTCTTACATTTTTTTTGTATAATTTTTTAATGTTAAAAGAGTAGACAAAAATGATCTCAGCTATGCTGTGTGAAAATTGGATCTTTCTAGGCTCAACCGTTTGGCCTTCAGTCAGCGAGTCGGGACAAGGAGTTTTATATATATAAATATATGTAACTCAAAATACTTAATTGAATCGCTGCTGTGTTGCTTGAAATGTGCATTTTTCAGATGCCTTTCAAGTTGTCAGTAATTGAATTTGAGCAGCATTTTAGCCAAGTTGGCAGACAGACAGCAAATGCAATAAAGATGACATCGCACTCAAAAGCATTTCCGTTTAGACTCCAGCTTTGAAAGGGCCCCCTCCCCCCGTCGCCAGATTGTTTAGTTATTAACTAATAGTTATAGTTAAAGTCGGCAATTTTCTATTCAAATTGCTGGCAGACTGTAACAGAATTGAATAATTCACAGACGTGAAAATGTTTTTCGTCGTTGTTCGACGTCGTTTGCCATTGAAATTGATCATACGCCCCGTAGCCCCGTAGATGGCAAATGCGCTGAGGTTCAAGGTCAATGCCATTGTCTCGCCCGAGGTAAAAACAGCTGCAAGTCTCTCAGAGTCGTTAGTTTGCAGTCGTTGTCTTTTTGCCAATTAGTTGCCACCAAATGTTGCCATCGAATTGTGTCTCATTAGCCGCAGATTAATTTTGATTGCACTCGCAATTTGACGATACATTTAATTCAACAAAGCTGCGTGGGGGTTGTGCCAAAAAAAAATTAACAGTCAAGTACTAAATGAACTAAAATTCTTTAAAAGAATATTTAAAAAATAATAATAAAATAATTCTATAATTTTGTACATTTTTCAGTCTATCCACATTAAATTTTTCTTTCTCTAAAGTTTATTCCCAGCATCTGACACTCTTTCCTCTATTCGTCTATATTTATATTTCACAATCCCTCTTGGTTATTTACTAGCTTGAATAGTAAAATCTATGAATATTCACAATAATTCCTAATATGTATTTACTGGGCTATTTCACAAGTTTACTCAATTGTTGACAACTTTTTCGGAGTCACTGTCACTAGCCCACCCACACACACACATAAATACACACACTTTTCAAACTGTAACCAAGTGCAACTTTGTCATTGTTTTTGCTATTGTTGTTTTTGTGTTAGTTTTGTCATCTCGACCCACGCTTTTTAGAGCAACTTATGTATTTGCATCTGTATTTCAGTATTTGCAACTGAAAAGGCGACAGGAACAATAAACTTGGCTTATAGTAGCTGTTGGTATGGCAAGCAAACAAAGTGTGTCATTCATTTTGGGGCTGACTGTCTGTCGTCTGCCTAATTAAACAATAATAATATAAAACGCAAATAAAACATTAAAACATTTTATTTGATTTTATGGTTCTCTGTCCTATCTGCAAACAGGCAAATTATTGTCACGAATACATTAAAAATCACTCAACCGTTGACTCGTGTGCCGTTTTATTGTTGTTCTTAAATTTATTATACAACAAACAACAAAACTGTGTGCAAAAATGCGACTCCTCTTTACCTCCCCCTCTTTACCCTCTCCCCTTCTTCCTCGACTAAAAAGTTCATTTAAATCGCATAAAAACCACATTAGAACTTTATCCGTTAAAAGAGCCAGTTCTGGCCTTTAATTTTGTTGGCCTTTTTGACATTTTTGTTCGTTTCTGTTCGCACACGTTTTTTATGTTAATTGATACAAATTTTAAATTCTTTTTAATGAAATGCTAGAGGCAAATTGAATTAAAAGCCTTGAAATAGTTTCATTTTGGAATTGAAATTTATGTTACAAAAATTAAAAAAAGTATTAAGAAGAATTCGATATGTTTTTAAATAATAATTGAGATATTCCCATTAGACAAATGTTTGGTACCATTAATATTATTTTTTTGTCCCAGCTTTATAATAAAGACTTTAGTTAATTAATTTATGCAAATGCCTCTGCCTCAAAGCGACAGCTGAGTTTAGTCACATTTTTGCAGATGATTTGTCAAATGATCAGTAAATATCAATATAAATATAAAGAAAAATAATAATGGATGATAATACCGGTAGCTGGGCGACCCTCGGGGAGGTATTTGCGATATTAATAACACCAAAAAGCTGTAAACTGTCAACGGAGCTGAGCATGCAAATTAGTCAAAAGATTGTTCAATAAAAATTAAAATAAAAATCGGACAACAATAAAATCGGAAATAATAAAAAATAAAAAAATAATAAATGCTATTAAGAATTCATTTTTTCGTTATGCGATAATTTCTTGGAAATGCGCATGGAATTTATGTATATACATTTAACGATTCAGGCCAGAGTTAATTGAGTATTGAGGTGGTGTCAGTTGTGGTGGTTCTGGACTCTGTGGTGTCTGCAGTCAAAACAAACAATTAAACGCGAATAAAAATACCAAGAAAACTAAAGAAAGAACCGAACTGAACTGAAAGTTACCCGCTGTGAATTTGTCGTGTGTGTCACGTGTGAGAGAGGTCAAAAGTTCAAGAAACTTTTCATGAGTTTAACATGCAAATACAAGCACAGCAACCATAGACAGAGGTCAGTTAATTAGGCGCTAACCAGGGATCGCTAAATCGAATACGACAATTATAAGAATACGATATTAATTAATAATTCAATTACACTTTTTTTTTAAATTGTGTTTCTTATAATATAAGAATTTTAAATTAATTTTTTTTTTTTATATTCGAAACAATAAATTTAATTTTTTGCTACAAAATTTTAAGAAGCAATATTTGGGAGGATAATTTAAATGTATTTATTAGTTTATAGTTTTGCTTGCCTAAACGACTAACTGTTAAAGTTAATAATGATAATACATCGATAAAAAGTACATCGAACATCACCCAACAATTTTTGTTCGACTTTGAAATTTTTTTGAACTCATAACTTTTGTTTGCGATCCCTGGCTCTAGCTCTGTAGCAGGTGAAGGGACAATGGACAATGGACAATGTACAAGGACGAAGCCACGTCCAGAAGGAGCCACAGCAATGACTATGGGCAAATCGCGTGCCACAGTTAAAGCAAAAGTGCCGCACCCAGTTCCATATGTGCGGGTGTGTGTTAGTGTGGCAATTGGCACACGCGTGGCATGCCACCGACATCAAAAATTATAGAAGGCAACAACAACAATAAAAAGAAACCGTCAGTAGCACAAAATCAATATACAGCGCAAACACTTTAAGCCATGCTCAGACAGCAACTGACAAAGAAATAAAACCCCAAAAATACAGCAGCCAAAATGAATCACAACACGGCTTTAAAGTATGTCTCTTCCAGAGATTTCTGAAGAAGCGAATTCGCTACCAGGAACTCGTTCAACTCCAAACTAGGCAGCAAATGTGGCAAAAAAAAAAAATACTTGAACCGATTCGCCAAGCCAAATAAACAAATCAAGAAATGCGTCAATATTTGTTGAAATGCGCTTAATTCAAGCGTCGACAAAAAAAAGAACAAACAACTGTAGAGAAATCATCGAACAGAATTGAAAATAATGAAAAATATTACAAATTGAAATAGCGGTTTTGTGTTTATCGAAAGATTTAACAAGCTAAATCAAATAATTGTTTTGTTCTGGAAATACTCCAGCACATGAAATATTATTTACCTCTTCACCTCTAGATACTAAGACTTAAATGACAATTAATTTGTTAAATCATCTATTCACAGGAACACAGCGTTCATAAAATTATAGAGATTTGAGTGTTTCCCCACTTATTACTCGTCAGAGCTTAAATAAAACCCACAATTTTAGTTTTAAAGCAGTTACATGTAATTTATTACATTGATTGTGAGCTCTATCGCTATATACACAATACAATCATCAAAATAAATAAAATACAACGTAAAAATGCACTAGTAAACATAATGTGAAATTAACATAAAGTTTATTGCACGACAGCCGCGTATAAATAATACTAAGCGATTAAAATACAATGATAAAAGCTTAAAATAATAACCGAGAGGTTGTGCACATATCACATAATAATAGTAAAAGGAACATACACTCACACACAGACATAATTAGGATACAAATCCAGAGACATATATAAATACATAGTTGCACAATGCGAGTACAAAATATTCAAGTACATATAGTTCAGATGATTATATAGAAATACAAATATGTATATATATATATATATCACACGCATTAAAAAACAAACATTCACACACTCGCACACACAGAGATATACAAATAGTTGTCTTTTGTTTATGCCTTGATCTTGCGTCCCAATTTGGAATTCGCATATTTGTTGCCATCTCGTCCAGCACTGCTGCCGCTGCCATGTGAACTGCTGTGATGACCTTTGTGCTTTCCAATCCCATTGCTCTTAGATCGCGTCTCGAAGAGCACATCCGAATCCGTCTCCGATTCGGTTAGCGAAGTGTTGCGCGAATCTGTAAAAATGAGAAAGTTAAATATACATCTATATGGTAGATTCCATTCAAATATACTCACAATTAGCTGCCTCCTCGTCTTGTGTGCCAATCAGCGAATATTTCTGCACCTTTTGGCGCATGCGCGGCTTCTTGGTCTGGCGACAGGCGCAGGCGATGCCCCAGAAGATGCCCGAGAGCAGCAGACAGCTAGCAATTACACCAACAAACACATACAGTATAGACCAATCTGTAAATTAAGCCTGGTCATTAGATATTCCATCTCAAGGAGAGCTGCCAGTTTTTTAAATACCGCAATTGGCCTCATCATTGTCCACAAAATAGCCAACGGATGGCATCCAGAATGCCTCGCATTCACAAGCTCTCGTTGCGGAATTACATCGACCGTGTCCCGAGCAATTGTTCTGACAAATCGTCGTTCTGATGTCCACATAAAGTGCCCCCAAAATGGAGGCATCCTTCTGCAGCTTGGCACGCAGTAAGCGCTCCACGTGGAGTCCATTCACTGGCCTCGATTTTTCACCATTCGTCATCACGTAGAAGACGAGAACTGCCGCCTCCGTGTGCAAATCATATTTGAGTTCCCTGATTTGTATCTTGTTGTCATCGCCCAGTAAAAGCTGCAACTTTTGCACTGTCGAGTCGAGTTCGCCCTTTGTAATCACCGAAATGCCCATGGGCAGCGTCATTTCCACCAGATACATCAGCATGGGATCCGCATGCACATTTATGCTGACCGTATCCGTTCCGGTTAATCCCTGATCATCGCTCACAGTCAGCTTGAAGACGTAGCGTCCTTGCACCACATTTGTCAGCTGCAATAATATTTATAATTATTCATACATTAATTTACTCCATTTTTTCTGATGATCATCGATTGATTCATCTATGATTATTCATTTGCTTACAATCATTATTGACTGTTTGTCCGTGTCTCCAATGATGACGCCCGCTGCCAGACTGTTATCCTCACGTGTCCAGGCGTATTTAACCACTGCCAAGTCATCCGAGGATTGAGAGCCGTTCAAATAAATCGCTGTTACGGGCAGCGTGATGGTGCGATCTCCGCCAGCATTCGCAATTGGCGCCGCATTGCGTTCTACCATTTAATTGTTATATTATTTTTAAAACATTTATTATTCAGTTATAATCCTCTCACCCTGCACAATCTTCACCCAAGTGGTGTCAGTTGCCGTATTGTTGTTCTCATCGGAGACACTCAACTCGAACTCGTAGAGTCCAAGCGTTAGACTCGTTGCATTGGCAATCTGTTCCATCATAGATATAGATACATTTATAGTCAAGATTAGATTAAGTTTTGTTGCGCGCTTTTGTCCAGCGAACTTACGGATTGATTTGACTTGAGTATAACTGCATTGTTGGGTCCACTTAATTGCTTCCACTGAAAACTCTTGATGGCAATGTCATCCTTGGATTCCGAACCATTTAAAAGCGCCCAGTTCACGGGCAAGTTGCTTGTCTAAAAGGGAGGATTTCTTGATTAATATTTCGGAGTCTTCTGGGGATCCGTAGACATTCTGTGTGGACATTTGGTTCTTTTTTTTGGGGATTCTTGAAGTTCCTTTAAGAATTTGGGATTCCTTTGCCAATATTCCGATAAAGATTCACTTGTTAACTCACCACATTGAGGCCCGCTTTAACCACAGGCGGCGAATTCGTTGGTGGCTTCACAAACACATGAACCTTGGCGGTGCTCGACTGACCGCTGCCATCGGTGACCTTGAGGACGAATGTGTACATGCCCTCCTCCAGATTGGACAGCTGTACATATGGTGTTCGCGTATTCTGCATGTCGACGGCCTTGGCCTCATCACTAGCATCCTTGGTCCATTCCCAGGCCACAATCTCATGATCATCCGAGCTGGCGGTTCCATTGAGAGTGACGTTATTGTTGGGCAGATACAGGATGACGGCATCTCCGGCATTGGCAACTGGCGCATAGTCCGTTTCCTTCAGCACAGCAATTGTGGCTGTGGTGGAGTTGGTGACATTGTTCGAGTCCGTTACGGTCAATTTAAATGTGTAGTTTCCTGGCGATGTCAGATCCAACTGGAGTGTATTCACCTCCGGCAACTGAGGCTGATACCCAATGGGACCGGAAATGACTTCCCAGTGCCAGTTGATGATCTTGTCATCATCGGTGCTGGTGCTGCCATCGAGCACCGCATTCGACGTGGGTTGTCGGATGATCTGTTCACCTGGTGAGATGATCACCTGTGGCGCCTGATTAATCCGCTTCTCAGGCAGCACAGTGACATTAGCAGCTGCTTCGCCAAAGGTGCCATTGTCCCCAGTCACAGTCACTTTAAAGGTGTACAATCCCTCGGAGAGATTCGACAACTTGACCTAGCACAAAATAAAATAGTATATCTAAGATCATTCATTGTTCCATCTGTGATTCTCTGATGATTCATGAGGTAAAGATGGATTCTTCACCTTTGACTTGCTCTGATCCGAAATGGTGCCATTCATGGGTCCCTTGGGCTGTGATATCAGTGTCCACAGATACTTGTACTTTGTTCCGCTCGTCTGCTCATCGGGAACTGTAAATGCCGCGAGCGTCACCTCCTGTTCCGGCAACTGCACATCCTTGGACATGACAGAGACAACAATAGCCTTGTTGGCTTCTTGCTGCTTCACGGTTGTGGATGGCACAACAGCAACAATCTCTGGCACATTCTCGCTGGCAGTCGCCTCTTGGATGTCCTCCGGGATGATGCCCTCATTGTAGGCACTGTAGGGCACCACTGGCATCACGCATTTCAGCTGCTTGTTCCGCATAAATCCATGTTTACATCTACAGATTCCCGTCACCGCATTCGCCTGGAGCGGCACACACTGCTCCTGCAGTGGACAGGGCGTGTCCAGATCGCAGCTCAGAAATTTCGCATCGGATCCGCCATAGTAACTTAAATCCTCATCGTTATCATCGGACTGTTGTTGCATCAGCAACTGCTTCATGCGCTTCTCCGCTATGGGAAACTCATCATCATCGTAGGCATTGCTATCCTAAAGCATGAAAAAAAGGTTATTTCCGGCAAGGGAATGAAAGGCAAATCCTTGTTCTGATTTACTTGAAATGCCAGACGTCGTGGTTGTTTCCAAAAGTTGAGGGCCGCGGAATCGGAATAGGGCAAGATCTCCATCTGCTGCTTGGCTGACTTGAGCAGCTGCGTCCAGGTCTCGGATTGATCGCCCCCCACGGGATTAACGAGCACCATTTGCACCTTGTCATTGTCGCGTTCCCGGGCGAGAGGCTTCGGTAGACACGCCTCATTGCTAACGCAGTGGATGTGATAGCATTTGCTCTTGAAAACGAGCACAACATTGCACGCATTCACTTGTTGTGTCTCTGATTCTGATTCTGTGACTGGGACTGTGACAGCGACTGTGACAGCGACTGTGACAGCGACTGTGATTGTGATTGTGACTTTTCACAGCACGCTTCCAGACAGTTCCAGAGATATGTTTCCTCGTCTAGCACTTGTCCCATTTCCGGCTTGTATTCCACAAAGATTCCCGCCTGCTGCTCGTCGCGTGGCGTTGCGTTCTCAAAGACGTGTCTCAACATGCGCGAGCAAACTGGCAACTGTTTGTTTTCTTGTTGTTGCTGTTGTTTACCTGTGGCCAACAATGCGTTCTGTGTCGTTGTTGTTGTTGTTGTGCCTGTCACCACCCCCACCCCCACTCCCTTTCCCAACGTCGCGTTTGCTGCTGACGCCATCGACAGCCACAAGCAGCAAAGCAGCCATCTTTGTTTTCCCCGGCTAGTTACTTGCATTTTCTTAGTAAACAAACACTTTGATTTAACTTTAACACGCTTTTGTGCACTTTTTGTTCCTTAATGTGCACAAATTAAAACATTTTTCCTAACTTTGTGCAGAGCTTAGGCAGCAGCAGCAGTGAGTCCACAATGTTTCACAAATGCACTAAAAAATACCGAAATCAGCTGTTCAACTGCCGAGCAACTCTGCCTTGGCTAAGCAGTTTATAAAGCAGTTGCTGTTCGCATTGGCAAAGCAGTTACTGTTAGTGACCGTCGCGGTAATTGTACGTTAATATTTCCATGCCATCTCTTTTATTTCTCTACCAAGTGCAAGAATTTGTTATTTCACAGCGCTTAAAGCTTGATTTGACTTGAACTTGTTCCTTAACAAGTCATTTTAATAACTTTGGGAAGCAGAAATGTTACCAGGGTGTACACAACTCCACAAAAAGCATACCGACAACAGCTGCTCAACTGCTGAGCAACAGTTGCGGTCAGCTACCGTTCCGAGGCAATGTACGTTATATTTTGAAGCACACAAAAGCTCCGTTTGGCATTGCATGAGAGAGAAAATAAAACTATAGCGCGTCGCATTTGCATAAATTACATTGCAAATATTGATTTAAGAACGCAAATCGCAGAAACTGGTCGCGTGCGCCCACACACACACGTACACACACACACAACCAACACACATCTGCTAACTGAGAAACGGGCTCAGCGTGACGCCCACGCGTAAATGGAATTTTAATCAGAAGCGATTCAATACAATATTAATTATGTACAGAGACAAATCGCCCAGTATGCCAGCGTTTTATTTATATAGCTTTATACTAAATCAAACGTAAAACTCTTATGTAAATGTGCAAAGAAAAAAATACAAAAACCAAAATGCATGGCAACTGATTATCATAACAAAACAAAATAAGCATAAATCAATTGTTGAACTTTAAATTTGATTTGTATTGTTCAACACGAAAGGCGGGTTTATAATTCTTCTTCTTTGTATTTGAATGCTGTCTTAATTTTAAATTTCAATCTAAACTTTAGTGTAAGATACTCTAACCGCATATAAGAATTCTGAGTTAAAAAGAAGCGAATTATATATTAATTTATTAATGTCAAAAAAACAATAAGCTAAAAAAAGCTAAGTAATTAAGAGAACGAATTTGCTTCGATTTGGTTACTAATGGGGTGCAATTTTCTCATTTTGCAGATGACAGACTTCTCGGATAGTTCACAGAGCAACATGTTGAGTCCAGCAACAACGCTCATTGAGAGTTTCAACAAGAAGAGTGGCTCGGCAGCAACCACGCCCCTTCAGCTCAGCTCGACGCCCACTCTAAATGGTACCACCACTGGATGTGGCGGTGGAGGAGGGGTAGTAGGAGTAGGAGGAGGTCCGCTGAGTGCCGGATGCACAACAGTGGCCAATGGCTTAGGCGGACGACAGATTAATACAAGTTCTAGTTCATGCAGTAGTCTTAAGGAAACCTCACATCAGTCCACATCCACATCGCAGCAGGTAAGACATAAATATCGACAAATAATACTAAGAATAACAAAGCTAGGCAAAAAATAGGAAAACAGAAGAAACCGAAATAAAAATTAAAAATAATAAACCAAAAACTAATTCTTACTACTTCCGAATATTATTAATTAGATATTTCCAATATAAACTTTTTTTTATTTAATTTGATTGCTATTTTGGTTTATTTAGAATGCCTCTCTTCTCTTTTTTTTTTATTTTTTTACAAAAATATTCGGAATTCCTTGAAGGTATCAAGATCAGAAACACATTGCGTATACGCAATGTTGTCAATTGATACAACATAATTTATGAGGCAAGCAAACCTGCCTTTTCGATCAATATAAGTATAAGTATAAGTATATAAAACTGACGCGTTGCTATTTTTAAACAATTACTTAAGCCAAAAATGTAAAACCTTTGGAAAAGTGTTTCAACTGATAAGCGAAGCAACAACAACGACGATTAGTAACTTGGCCAGCACGTTTCTACGTTAAAGGTTAACGAAACCGATTTGATATGAAACAATTGTGTTGATAGTCGTCGTATTTGATTAGATTACAACATTCCTGATTGGCGTCGCTGCGGCTGCTGTGAACTGAAATCAATTATTGAATGTTATTTGAGTACATTCGGCATAATCATTTGGTATTCATTTGGTCATTCAACACATTCACACTCACACTATTGATTGGGCAAAGCGTCAATAAATTTAATTGCCCTTGGCCAGGTTTGCCATACAAACAGCATTTGTTCATTATTTTTATTATCCATAATATTTGTCTTGCACTAAAGGATGTGTATATTACAGTCTGTCAAGGAATTGTTTTGACCAAAAAATCACATTTTTGTATATATTTATTTTTAAAATAGGTATCCCCAACCTATCTCCTAATTTTTATTCTATAGCTTGTGGATATCACATTTAGTCTGAACAATTACTTGATGTACTGTATGTGAATAGTCGTTAGATAAGATTGCTTTAACGGCATTTGCATTATCACTGTATTTGCCTTGTTGCTTATCAATCCGTTTGACAGTTTGCATTGAATCATTTGGCTTCAAAATAGCCGCTTACACGCCTCAATTTCTGTTGACTTGGTCAAGTTTTCAATAAGTTTATGGATGACAAATGCTTGTCCTACTTGTAATACTTAAAAAAAGAAAATGTTTATATGAATTAAAATTTGGAAAAAAAATGTATTGAATCTTTAGATATTTGTGGAACAATAAACAACAATCAACTATCAACAATAATCGTAATAAATGAATTCACTTGAACAACAGTTGATTCATTATTGAATATTAAATTTGCCGGCTTTGGATACCGGCAAGTGCTTCAGAAAGAGAGAGAGAGAGAGAGAGAGAGAGAGAGAGAGAGAGAGAGAGAGAGCTTTAAAGCAGATGTTTCTGATCTGATCTTCAGCCTCTCATTGACTGAGCTTTGATTATTATTATTATAGATCATTTGTATACAGTCAGAATACATATATACATATGTACATATGTTCAGATATTTATATACTTATGTCAATCCTCACCAAGTTGTTTCTACGGAAAATAAGCTGTCTGAACTATTCGGTTGACATGTGAATTTCTGGGTAAAAGCTTTTATTTTAAGACTGGGCCAAGAACAAATATGACTTTTGTTCGCAGAAATTTGTAGAAAACATAGTGAATGTAATGCCAAATAAATTGTGAATATAGACTTTCTCAGATAAAACAAGTATTAAAGCTAAATGAAATAAATATTGAGGGGGAGTATGAGTCAACAACAGCTAGTGCAAAAAAAGGGGTTTATAATCCGAAAGCTTAAGTAAATATTAATAATTCAATAGTATTATTTAATAGACAAATATGGCTTTACTAAATAGAAGCTAACGAACTTTATTTATGGCTAATAAATGATATATGGCCAATATTTTATTAGTCATTCAACAAAATGAAAAGCAGAGAAGAGAAATTTATGGCATATAAGAAAAAAATAGATAAACTCTTGCCACTGATTATGCAAATTTATAAAGTCAATTGTTTATCAATTGTACATAGATTAGTAGCTTATTATATGTATGTATATAAACATCAACTTATTACCAACAAAAGCCAGTCAATAATTATAAATATAAACAACAACAAAATAAAACAAAAACAATTCCCTATTCTCTGTTAATGCAAAAGAGCGACACTAATCAACTAAGTAAACATCTCGCAGATTGAAACGGCAAACGAGATACAACTACCAACACACACAGATACACACACACACATAGCAGCAGCTTTTATTATAATGCTAAAGCTGAACGCGTTAATTAGAAAATCGCTTGAACTAAAACGTGAGGCTATCGAAGAATTGTGGAAATGCAAAACAAGACAACAACATCAAACACTGCATAAATTAAATAATAGATAAAATTAATCAACGCGTTGGTAGCCCAGTAACCAAAGAAAGCAAAGGCTTCTAAGTTTGTGATCATGGCTGTCCGTTCGTATAAACAGCTAGATCTAGTAGATTATAAAAGTCAAATATGCTGTAATTATAATTTATCTATTATTTAACGACTGAGAAAATTAGGCTACTGGGTGACCAACAATCGAGCAACTCCACTGTCGCGCATTCTGACTTGTCTTTTTTGATGCTGTTGTTGTTGCTGTTGTTGTTGCTGCTGCCGGCAAGAATAGCATTTACAATAATATGATTTCCTAGAATTCTCGGCGCTGAGCTCACGTCAATGGCCCAACCAGTAGCTGTCCCGCTCTCGCACCCACATCGATCGCTTTGCCACTTTAAAATAATGACAAGCAGTTGGCGACGTCAGCGTCGTCGTCGACGTCGGCGTCGGCGTCGGCAGCAAAAGCTCTAGCTCAAGCAAAGCTCGCCCGAGACGAACGATGTCGCTAGAAATTCGCTCATTTTACTTTAGTTAACGAAACGAACGAGAAGCGAGCGTCGCGCGCAAGAAAAAAAAACGTAGAAAAACGTAGAAAAACCGTCGAAAGCCAAAAAGCCAATTAATTTGTTCAATTGTTGAATTTTTAGCCCAAAACGTGCTGTGGCTTTTTTTCGTGTGCGTCGACAGCGACTTCTTCAATCTAATATAATAATATTAAAATAATTATTTGCCTAATAATAAAACGATTTCCAACGAATTCGAACGAAAAGCGCAAAAGCTAAACAAAAAAAAAACTTTTGCCAATTAACGAACAATTAAACGAACCATCTATTTGTTATCAGTATTTACTACATACAAAATAAAAAATACAAATAAAAACGAACAACGAACCATAATAAAAGAAGAAACCTCGAGAGATTAGTTTGGGGCAAGCGTGAAAAATATTAAAGCAAAGTTCAGTTTAGTCTGCGAAGCGTCTTGTCAGCGTGTGAACAAGAAATATTAAATAAATAAGTAATAAAAATATATTAATATATATATATAATTCGTAAATAAATCTTTAAAGAATTGCAAGTGCGCGTGCTAAATAAAGGCAACAGATACTCAGATACTTTTGTTGCCACTCTCTCTCTGTGTGTGTTTGTGTATGTGTATGCGCCCATGTGTGTGTCTGTGAATGTACATGCCTCTGCTGATAAGGCCTTTAGTTAGCTCCAAATACACGCTTACATTAACCAGAGAACACTTAAGAGGCGTATACGTAATATTGCATTTTTAATTTTAAAAAAGAAAACTTGGCAAGCCCAAAAGGAATTTCCAGAAAACTCGCTAGCTCTAAAGTTCAAGTTAGTATTTAGAGTCTAAACACAACACATAACATAATAATGATAAATTAGTAAATGACGCAGTCTTAAGACCGTTAAGGTTCCCATATTCCTATCTAATCAATTCACTGACTCCATGTCCAAGTAACCAATCATTAACAAACCACCCCCCCACCCTCGGGTTCACTTCTATACAATAATAATATTTACTAACACACGCTAACAACAACAATAACAAAAAAAAAAAGAGAACGTCGATCACTTGGCACTTGGGGAATTTTTTCCCTTGGCAATTGCGATAAGTCCGATTCGTAAATACCTCGTATTATGCCATAACGAAAGAGAGAGAGAGAAAGAGAAAGAAAGAGCTAAAGACTAAGCTCATTGATTAAATATCGCGAATCATAGACCTTAACAAAATGAGAATTGATTATGTCCAAAACCAAAACAATATTTATACAATATTTAACATGAATAAAGATCTTTTACTTTAAAATAAATAAAAGAATAAAAACGAACATGAAGCATATTTAATTTTATAAAATTTAATTAACTTTTGCAAATTATTATTCAAATTAGTATGATTTAACGTTAGTTTGAAGTGATATTTTTGATATTTAATATTAAAGAATGATTTTAAGTAGTCAAATAAAAGTGTTTTTTAGTTTATATTAATGCCTTTTGCTGTACTAATTTTTGCATGCATTTTTTCTCCGAGTGTATACTATTATTAGTCAACGCTTCGTGCCTTATAAAAACAATAAAGAGACGACTCCCACATGCAATTTTCGAAACGTTGTTCAATTTTTGGCGCTTCTTCTCTGGCGACTTTTCGAGACACAAAAAAGAAAGAAATTGGAATGCGCCCAAAATTAGAATTGATCCGTAATGTGACAACATTTGTCAAAAAGATTTGCTCGATCTCTTGAGCTGTGTCTACTTCTGGTTTGCTGCCAACCTTCCTTCTAAAGATTTCACGTACTCTTTGTGTGTTGTTAACAAAGCAAATAGAAAAGAAATACAATTTCTGAGAAATATTAACAATAACTAATCATTAGAGCTGTTGATATAATTGGCTAAAGCATTTCTTCTTAAGAAATTTGTTGCCTGAAAATATATTTTAGGAAATTCTTCTCAAACAAAATAAAAGATTGAATCAAAATTATTATTATTAATTATATTTATTACTTAAGGTATAAATTAATGATTTGAATTGGTAAAAGCTGCGAAAATGAGGCAATATTAAAATATAATAGACGATATTTATGTCTTTCTGTGTCTTCCTGTCTTTAGAGATAAGAAACAATTTGTAGCTCTATAGTTGGGAATTAAAAGAGTTTTATTTAAATAGAACCCGTGACTAATGCGTTTTTGTCGCTGCATCAGATAGATAGATAGACTCATGTCATATAAGACCTCTTTGATATCTCATGGAAACTAATAGAAAACTCTGACAATCAGCACTTGAGTTTGCTGATGTATCTCATAGATAGATAGAAATGAAACAACATACGAGTACTATCTGTAGTTCGCTATTGAAATACTTTCAAGTGAGGCAAGTCATAAATGATTTGTGAATTTGGGCAATGAAAAACATCAACAATAAGTTTATTATTTATCAGAAGAAGAAAAACAGTTAGAATGTCAAGTTTATCGACTGTTAGATGCCCTGTATCTTTGAATTAATCACCATAAAATAGTGATATATAATAATTCTAAGACGAACTTGACAACAATTTGCTAACAAAGTCTCTGAAATCTAGGTGTTTACAAAGACGAACACAGACATTGTCATAATCCCATAAGTCCGTTAACCCTTTGGGTACTCGGCTAAAAAACACCCCGTAAAACCATCTATCAGCGCAAAAAGCCGAGTAGTTAAGCAAATATTCGTCGTGAAGCTCCGTGTCAAACCAAAAAACCAAAAACCAAACAAAACGGCTCTCATTTGATTTATAAAGGCGGCAACGTTAAGCGCCTGCCATAAATGTGAGGCGCAGATAGCAGACGAAATAGAAAGAGTATAAATATATGGTATAGATATAAATATATGGTCTATATGTACATAAGAGTATATAAATATAAGTAATATTTGCTGCACAATTGTCTGAATATTTCGCATATTTGTGGCCTGATTCAGTGCCAAAAGAATTTAAGTGAAAACCAACGAATTTAGGCCTTTGCTAAAGTGCTCTCTCTTTTTTTCTCTTTTTTTCTATCTCTCTCTCTCCTTCTCTTTGTACAGGTTGTAAACAGCAGCAGCACAACGACACGTGTTGAGAAGAAATCACAGCGTTTGCATCACATCACATCGTCATCATCCACGACACAAGCGTCGTCATCGTCATCCTCCTCTTCTTCCTCATCGAGCTCTTCGGAAATGAAGGCCGCCGCCGTAAAGCGCGATCTCACAGATATTAAAATGTCCATGTCGGAAATAGAGCGCCTTACAGCGGCCCCAACGCCAACAACGACACGACACCATCCCTCGATTGACGACCTCAAGGGTCTCAACAGTGAAGACACAATATCGCAGCTAAAAAAGAAGTGAGTCCCCAAACTGCCCAAACTCCCCATCTAAGGATCAAATCTGAAGGGCTGTTGTATTAACTACGACAAAAGATGTTGATTACGAATCTAGGATTAAGATTTACATTTTTGAATTTTCGAAAATATAAATGGGTGACCCTTAGCATAAAACCCGATATTTTTGATGAAAAAATTGTTTGATCAAAATGAACTGAATTCAAATGCAGAATGAAAATAGAGGCCAAACCATGATCAAAATGGGATTCCGCTTGAAAATCTGATCATTTTTGGCGAAGCCATCAAAGTTTGAAGTTGGTCTATATGTTGACTTAGCAACTTTACAAGTCAAAAATTTGTTAATTTTCACATGATTTTTTACAAAAAAATGAAACGTTTCAGAATCAAGTTTAAAGTGTTGCTTTATACTAATTTGGGTACCAGGAGTTGATTAAAAATGAAAACTCGATATTTAAAATTTTGAATTTTCGAAAATGTAAAGGGGGGACCCTTAGCTGAAAAATCGATATTTTTGATAAAAAAATCTTTTGATCGATATTAATTAAATTTGAACGCAGAATGAATTTAGAGGTCAAACCATGATCAGAATGACATTCCGCTTGAAAATCTGATCATTTTTGGCGAAGCCATCAAAGTTTGAAGTTGGTCTATATGTTGACTTAGCAACTTTACAAGTCAAAATTTTTGTTCATTTTGGCATGATTTTTTACAAAAAAATGAAAGTCTCCAGAATCAATTTTAAAGTGTTGTTTTATACTAATTTGGGTACCAGGACTTGATTAAAAATGAAAACTCGATATTTAAAATTTTGAAATTTCGAAAATGTAAAGGGGGGACCCTTAGCTGAAAAATCGATATTTTTGATGAAAAAATTGTTTGATCAAAATGAACTGAATTCAAATGTTGAATGAAAGTAGAGACCAAACCATGATCAAAATGGGATTCCGCTTGAAAATCTGATCATTTTTGGCGAAGCCATCAAAGTTTGAAGTTGGTCTATATGTTGACTTAGCAACTTTATAAGTCAAAATATTTGTAATTTTCACATGATTTTTTACAAGAAAAATAGACATTCCAGAATCAATTTTAAAGTGTTGTTTTACACTAATTTGTGTACCAGGAAACCCTTTAGAATCACCTTTATTATCAAAGATCTCTTGATGCAAATATTAATTGAAATTCTTGCAGAATGCGCGCCTCATTCGAGAATCTGGTTGATGGCGATGATGATAGCAGTTGCCATGGCATTGTCACGACTCCAGATGGCGATGATGATTGCACACACAATCATTTTGGCAGCGGTTTGGATCTAACACATCCGGCAGCTGCACAATTGAGTGCCAGCAGTGGATTGAGTGGCTCGAGCAAAACCATCGACACCATCAAGTTTGAGGAGAAACGTTCCAAGTCGATGGCAACCACAAAAGTTGTCTCCGATGGCTTCAGCTCCGAGCAGGCGACCAGCAATTCGGCGGAAATGAAACGCTTGCAGGCGGGCGACATTGATTACAAAGAGGCAAAGGCTGTGTCAGCGGTTAGAAATCGACTGGAAGTGGACGGTGTCAAGACCGAGGAGAAGGCAGCCGTCATGCAGGTGAGTGTAATCAATCAATCGATCAATCGATCAATTGATCAATTGATCAACGCAATGCGTATTGCGTACTTAGCTAATAACATGTCGCATCACAAATAAAAACCCAGTGAGAAAGCTTCTATCGAAATTGTTACACTCTTAAATACTCAGTATTTTTTACAATAAATGAAATACAAAAATTTAAAAAGTAGTAAAGTGAAGTAGTTAAGATATCTCCACTAAGCTTTATGCCCCTTTGCAATTTTTAAAAAATAAGTATTTACTTGTATTAAAATGTATTTAATTCGATGTATTTCTAATACTGAAATAATTTACACAATTCTGATCAAGAATATATGTTTATATTCTTTATGGAATCTTAGAATATATATTAACAACAGAGTCATTAACACACATATGAGAGTTTTACTACCAAATTCAGTTGCACTAACTCATATAGATTCTGAGATAAGCGTTTCTAACCCTTGACTACTGGGGTAGTAAGGGTTCTTCGTTGTCGTTGAACTCTGTTATTAACTCAGAGCTTTCAAAGCTTTTCGCCACCCCTCGCAGCCACCCCTAATAAAGCTCGCAGTGAACACAGCCAACTGTTGGTGACTGAACCCGACTGGGACACTCCTTTCAGTCCAAGTTCGTCGTGTGCATGTTAATGGCGGCGTCGCCTATTTCGCAAATGTGAGAAACTGTCCTTAGAAACTAGGAAAATTGTCCAATTTGCAACGAATTTCCACTCTAACCAAAGTGTAGAGCAAAGAAATCGATTTTCTTATGTGTTTTGTGTGGCGCCCAAAAGTGGGCAACAGTCTGCGGCGAATTAACATCGCGTATACGTAATATGTTCTTCTACAAGTGCCAGCTCCAAAGGAGCCACTGTTTAGTGCGACAATTCTGCAAAGAAGGAGAACCAGACAGAAGATCAATGTTGAGAAAAATTCAGGTACTTCGCTTTAACATTGTTTTCCACTGGTTTCCCCGGGCAACGTTCCGTTGTGTTATCTAATCAATGTAGAAGGGGGAAATCGAGAGCTGACGAATACGAACAGTATTGCAAATTAGCATAAATTGTTTTATGATGGGCTCCATAAACATTGCCAGCAACGCAATTCCAGACAGGTGATGACATTTTATCCAGTTTATTGCATAAATAATACCAAGCTAAAGATCAAAAGTTAACTATTTACTAGAAAAGTTCCCTTTATAACAAAGAACATCCCAATGAACTTCTTTTTTATCCAGGGAACACAATACAAAAAATTCTAAGAGCTATTTAAAAAAAAATCAACAAGTGATTTTTATTTTACATGTATTATTCTAAAAATTTAAATCTGATTTTGTTCTCTGCAAAGATGATAATACTTATATTGCCTCTTTTTTTTGTCTGGCATTTGGCCAAAAACAGACACGCTCCATGTGGACTCAGTCTCTTAATTGCTTACGGCAACGATCATGAAAGAAATGTACTCTCAGATATATTTTATAGATTCTATTCAATAGTTGATAGTCTTAGGAGAACTGCCAAAAAGTAAATTCCAGCAAAACTTCAATCAAATGTTCAATGTGCTCAATATGTAAATTGTTTTTGTCTTTTGATTTATTTCGCTATCATTTTTACGCTCAGAAATGACTACAGAACTTCCGACATTTTGTGTGCTCAGCTCGCAAGTTTCATTTTATTTTCAAGCATTTTTCATTTAAATAAAATGGCACTGAATGTTGTTCGGTTCTCAGTATCAGAGTAGCAATCGACGCGAGCGTTACGCTATAGCTGACAAGTCTGAAAGAATCAAATATATATATATATATACAACATATATTTGTACTGTATATAATTATAAACTGTTATACATATGCATGGACATTGCATTAATTAGCCAATTGGCACCAAAGTTTGACAAATGACAACTACTTTCTAATAAAAAAAAATAGAATAAACGAAAAACCTTTAAATAATAATAATAGAAATAGAAGAGCAAGTGTCACAAAATTAGAACTTGACCTTCCGGTCGTGAAACATTTAAAAATAAAAAACACAGCAAAGCAACAAGTTGCGAAATTTCATAAAATACTAGAAATGTGAAGAACATAAATAAGAAATCGAATGAAAAAAGTTCCTAAGCTTAACGAAATTAAACTGTGATATTTAAAGATCCAAACTTAACAAAACTGAACTAAAGCAAACTCAACTCAACTGTAAAAAAATGGGCTATCGCTTTCGTCAATATGTGAGATATTTAATATATACATATGTATACTCGTTAAGTTTTGTATATGTTTGTCAAGTGTCGTCATCAAAATAAATGTGAAGAACATTAATCAAAAATCAAGCGATTTCTGAACTTAACGAAATCAAACTTTAGCCTAAACTGAATCAAAGCAAACTCAGCTGTGGTAAAACTTAACGAAAGTCAACTAAAATATATTATAACTGTAGTAAATCTTAACGAAACTTAACTCAACTGTAGTACAAATGGGTTAATGCTATCGTCAATATGTGAAATATTTAACGAACATTCGTTAAGTGTCATTAGCATAACTGTGCAGCTGAACGAAGTGTAAACATTAGTACAAGCTCAATTTCTCGGTCAATGTCGACGAATCTGCGAGAGATGCTCTCTCAAAACACACACACTCACACATACACCCTTACACACACGCGCGTGCGACGTCACACAGTGGGAAAAAGGCTAGATTAGCTTATACATACTTATTAATATTCTCAAAATTAGCAAAGATATAGTCTGTTTGTTTTTCTTATTTTTTTGTTATTTTTTTAGCAATAAAAATATAAAGAAATTAAATGCATAAAAAATGAGTAACATGTGTTTAAATATCAAATATCAAGTGTAATAAAAACAAAATCGCCATAAATATTTTTAAATTTGTATTAATATCAACTAATCTAGCAGTTTTTCCCACTGTGCATCGGCGGCAGGCAATTGGTGCGCTATTTTTATGTGAATGAAAACAAATAGCAAGTAAAAATAAAAGGAAACAAAAAATTAAATAACTTTGTATATAACACGTTGAAAAACATTCATTCTCACGTTCACGCTGTGTTGTATTGAAATAATTTCACAAGAACGAAATAAGAGCAAACCAAATAATTAAATGTGTTATACGCAAGTATTTGCACACGAAAGAAATAAGAACAAATCAAATAAATAAATTATATTTAAATCTGCAAACTGAGTCAGGCCACACACACATACATTTTCCTCGGAGAATCATGTCCAGCAATCAACAGAATCCGCAGGCGCCTTGGCCGGTGCGCAAGGGCATCTTCCGATCGAGCGGTCAATCGGATTTCGTGCCCACTCGATCTCCCAGTCCCATTGTTGAGATGCCGCTGTCGCCGCCGCCCGTGGCCACGCCCCATGGCCGTTTCTCGCACTCCAATTCGCCGCTTTCGCCGCCGCCACAGCCAATTCAAGTGTTGCCCTTAACGTCCACAGCCAGAATGTCTGGAGGAGCTTCTTGCAGCTCCTCCTCTTCGTCAGGTTGCTCCTCTGCCACCTCTTCGTCGTCGTCGTCGTCGTCGTCGTCCTCTAGCTCAAGTTCTAGTTCACATACAAGAGTACGTAAAAGTTCTAATCCACCTTTGCAGCCAGTCGCCGCCTCCAACTGTCCCCTGTCGCCACCGCCCACGCAAACACCCACGACCACGCCCAACACCAACAGCAACAGCAACAACAAGCACAATCACTCACCAGCTATAGTCACCACAACAAACCACAGCAACAATATGAAATCAAATGTGCGCGAAATACCCATTGAGGTAGAACAGAGCAAGGTATAACAGTGGCTAAGCTCAACAAAATGTCAACAATTAATGCCATTTAGCAGTGTATACATTCTACATAGCTTTACAATTGGTATAACAGTTTGTATAACAGTTACAAAACTGTTATACACTCAAATCGATATAACAGTAACATCTTAGATTGTGTGTACAACAGTTGGCAAAACTGTATTACTTATAAATTAAGCGTTCACTACATTGGAACTGTGAATTGCAATTTAAGGCTGTATAACAGTTTAAAAACTTTTATACTGTGACAACAAAATCCCGTGCAGCATGTTATTAGCTATCTACACAACATTTGCAGCTGAAATAATAATAATTTAGCCCACTTGTACTAACTGTTATACTTTGAAATACGCTTTTAGGAAGCCCTCTCGCTGCGCACCGGCGACATCACGCAACAGGCGAGTAACAAGGTAGCAGCTGCAGCTCTTAAGGTGCAGAGCGACAATTTCTCGGCTGACAAGAAGGCCATCTCGCAGTCGCAGCAATCGCAGATGATGACCTCGAATGGCATCATTAGCCAGGAGAAGCATGTGTCATCTGCATCGCAGGCGAACTACTCGATGACACATAAAGGTGTTTCCAGCACCGGCAGCAGCATGATCTCTTCCTCCTCGCAAATGTCTGCCACAAATGGACAAATGGTCAAGCTAAAGGATCTCAAGCTCGACGATCTAAAGTCATTGACGGCGGGCAGTGGCCAGCAGGAAATCGAGCAGGCCATCGCCAAGTATTCCAATGTGCTCAACTCCTTTGTCAGCACACTCCAGGTAGGAATTTCGATTAAAAATAGTTTGTACTGATTGACTCACTGACCGACTGATCATTGTGAAGGCTAAACGGTAAGAGCTATAAGGCTTACATTTTCACACAACATAATCACAACACTGAGTAAACAAATTTGTTTTTCTTTTTTCATATTGATACATGGAAGATTTTAATAATTTCAGGACGATGACAACAGTCTGGTGAATGGAGGCGGCGACAAGAAGTCGGTGTATCTGCAGAAGATCAACGAGGTGATTCGACGTGCCTGGGCTGTGCCCACACATGGTCACGAGCTGGGCTACTCGTTGTGCAATTCCCTGCGGCTAAGCGGAGGCCTCGATCTGCTAATGAAGAACTGCGTCCAGCATAATATTGAACTGCAGTTCTCCTCGGCACAATTGCTGGAACAATGTCTGACCACAGAGAATCGATCGCATGTGGTCGATAATGGTCTGGATAGAGTTGTGAATGTTGCCTGCGTTTGCACCAAGGAATCGAATATGGAGCATTCTCGGGTGGGCACCGGCATCTTAGAACATCTGTTCAAGCATTCCGAGGGCACCTGCTCCGATGTGATACGTCTGGGTGGACTCGATGCTCTGCTCTTCAAATGCCGCACCAGCGATGTGGAGACACTGCGTCATTGTGCCAGCGCTTTGGTGAATCTATCGCTTTACGGTGGTGCCGAGAACCAGGAGGAAATGATTGTCCGGAAGGTGCCCATGTGGCTCTTCCCCCTGGCCTTCCACAACGATGACAATATCAAGTACTATGCCTGCCTGGCCATTGCCGTGCTCGTTGCCAACAAGGAGATTGAGGCGGAGGTGCTCAAGTCGGGTTGCCTGGACCTTGTCGAGCCATTTGTGAACTCACATGATCCGTATGAGTTCGCCAAGTCCAATCTGGCGCATGCTCATGGCCAGAGCAAACATTGGCTGGAACGTTTGGTTCCCGTTCTCAGCTCGAATCGCGAGGAAGCTCGCAATCTGGCTGCCTTCCACTTCTGCATGGAGGCGGGCATCAAGCGGAAGCAGGGCAACACAAACATCTTCCATGAGATTGGTGCCATCGAAGCTCTCAAAACGGTGGCCAGTTGTCCCAATGCCATTGCCTCCAAATTTGCGGCGCAGGCGCTGCGTCACATTGGCGAAACGGTGCCCCACAAATTGTCGCAGCAGGTGCCGCTCTGGTCCGTCGAGGACGTCCAGGAGTGGGTCAAGCAGATCGGTTTCAACAGCTACCTGCGCCAGTTTGAGGAATCCCAGGTAAAGACATAGCTCCAAACAGAACATTGATATTGATCGCTTGATTTTATATACATACATTTCTAAATTTCAACTATTAATCTCAATTCTTAGGTGGATGGTGATCTTCTGCTCAAACTGAACCAGGAGAATCTACGGGATGACATTGGCATCGGCAATGGGATTCTTCTCAAGCGTTTCGAACGTGAACTACAAAATCTCAAGCGCATGGCAGACTATTCGTCCAAGGATACGGCGAGAATGCATCAGTTTCTGGCCGAGCTCGGCACCGATTATTGCACCTACACCTACTCGATGCTCAATGCCGGCATTGATAAGTGCACCCTGCCCCATGTCAACGAGGATATGCTGATGACCGAATGCGGCATCAAGAATGCCATTCATCGTCTGCGCATTCTCAACTCCGTCAAGAATCTGGAGAACTCCCTGCCCAGCTCATCCGAGGAGAACATGGCCAAGACTCTCGATGTCTTTGTCAGCTACAGACGCTCCAACGGCTCACAACTGGCCAGTTTGCTAAAGGTCAGCACAATAGCAATTTATTTTCAAATAATTGTAATCATCAGATTATATTTAATTTGATTTCAGGTGCATCTTCAGCTGCGTGGCTTCTCAGTGTTTATCGATGTGGAGCGCCTGGAGGCGGGCAAATTTGATAATGGCCTTCTCAACAGTATTCGCCAGGCAAAGAACTTTGTCTTAGTATTAACCCCGGATGCACTGCATCGGTGCATCAACGACGATGAGTGCAAGGATTGGGTGCATCGCGTAAGTCGATCAAATTGATCATGAAATTGATTTTTATATTTTATAAAATTAAGTTATTTGAATTCAAATTATTCATGGCTAGATTTGGCATTAAAATGTTATGATTTAGTTACAAAACTAATGACTTCGGTCATTCTCAATTCTAGGAAATTGTGGCTGCCCTAAACTCCAACTGCAACATCATACCCATTATGGATCAGCATTTCAATTGGCCAGAGAATCTACCGGAGGATATGTGCAGTGTGGCGCACTTTAATGGCGTCAATTGGATTCATGATTATCAGGATGCATGCATCGATAAGCTCGAAAGGTATATTAACGGCGCATTTAGGACTAAATGGATGATGGCCAAATTGCATTCGATTTAAAAACTAAATACTTAAATGAAAATTCCCTAAAATCGAAATACTTCAAATATTTCAACCAACTCCCCCTGAACACAATGTTCTACCCGTTTCTTGATCTTGTTCTAACTTCTTGTGATCCGTCGGCAGATTTTTGCGCGGCGAAAAGAATATCGATAGAATTGCGGCAATGGCGCCTGGTACTCCCGTCGTCGCGTCGTACCAAAGAATGCACAGCAACGATTCCGACTATCAAGGAGGAGGAGGCAATGGAGGTGGCAATGGAAGTGGAGGTGGTGGCGGTGGCGGTGGCGGTGGCGGTGGCGCAGGCAGTGTGGTGGATGGCCTAATGGCGGCCAATGGCAACGGACAAGGTGGGCCAACGAGTACAACTACAACTACTACTACAAATCAGATTTCGAATCAAAATCAAACAACGAATTTAAATTCAAATTCGAATTCAAATCCAAATCCAAATCCAAATCAGCGTAGACTAGGCCATCGAGAGCACTAAGGCTAACTGCCTCGTATAAACCAGCAAAAACGCGTGTGTTTTAAAGCCAAAAACAACAAAAACAACACACACACACACACATCCTCAAAATCAATCCTCAACAGGATAAGAAAAAAAAAAAGAATAAACAACATTTGTAGTCAACAAAATTCCTCAAAAAAACGAGGCAGCTTCAATGTCTCTCTCTCTCTCTTACCCACCTTCTCTCGCTCTCCCGCTCTCTCTCTCTCTCTCTTAAGTATACCTCACCCACACACACACATACACACACAGACTCACACTTACTCGCAAGACTGCAAACCATACAAATCTTGAACTCAAGTTTAAATCTCGTTTAAGATTTAATTTTCAAATTTCCGAAAAAATTAAATTCTTAACAATCAATTAAATTTGAACTAATTTAATATTATTTATTGCGAATAATTTAATTACTTTGCAGTCTTGCAACACACCCAATTCTTCCACTCTCTCACTCACTCACACACATGCCACACATAACTCTCTATCTCTCTCTTTCTCTCTGACTCTATCTTAAAAACAACGTAAATTAATAATGAATTTGATTAATTTTCGAAATGCGATAATTCGAAACTCGCTCAGCTAATCACCAGGCAAATAGATACCGGCAATCCCCCTCACCCGCTCGTCAGCGGGGCAGCACCTCCCTCTTGAGTTATGGACGCGCTCCGACGACGACGGCGAAACGTTCGAATATCCTGCCTCCGTACCGCACACAGCAGGCAGCATTGCTGCATAAGTCTGGAGCTGGTTCCTGCTCGATGCAGAATATGATGCCACTGGCGTATTTGCCGCCACGACGCAGCTCGACCGCTGGATTGGGACATAAAGGGACGAATGGTGTGGCAAATGGCTATCGATCGCATAGTGTCGATGGTTTGTTGGATCAGGCGATCAGTCAGGATAGCTTGAGCACTCCCGAGCAGCGGATTGCAGCTGCAGCAGCTGTCGTGGCAGCTGGCAGCACAGCATTGACCAATGCCAGTTCCACGTGCACGCTACAACCGGAGGAGGAGCAGGAGGAGGAGGAGAATGAACTGGATGCGCAGGCGGACACCGAGACACATCAATGCCAAGTGACGCGGCGGGAGAAAGAGCAACTGGCGCCGCCAAATGTCCAGCAGCATCGCAAATCACGTAGCTTGGATCACATACTGTCCAAACAAACGCTGGCGGAGCTATTGCCACCTAGCGAATTCACCGATGAAACGCAATCGATGCAGAATTTGGCACTGCCTTTGACACCACAACCGCAGCGACGTGACGCGAGCTCCTCATCGAAATCTCCGACTCCAGAGCGACCACGTGCTCCATACAGTCGCCAGAGTCCGGATGGCGTGAGCTCCACGGAGAGCGAGCGAGAGGATGCACAATCGCAGGTCTCTTCTCCATCACAGAACTCGTCACATGGCAATCAACAGCGTGCGTCGGCGCATGTGCATCGCGGGGGCGGATTGAACAGCAATAAGACGTCCAATTCATCGCTCGGATCGAACAATAGCGCCAACAACAACAATAAGACGATATTTAATCGTACGATGAAAAAAGTGCGATCACTGATCAAAAAGTAAGCTGAGAAATGCGAAAAATCGATTGAATTCGCTATTTCTACTAGTTACTCGCTACTTTCATTCGTTACTCGTTACTATCTAACATCACACTGACTCATCTTGTTATGGTTTTAATGTGTACGTTGAAAGAAGTGCGATCACTGATCAAAAAGTATGCTGAGAAATGCGAAAAATCGATCGAGTTCGCTACTTCTACTAGTTACTCGCTATTTTCATGCGTTACTCGTTACTATCTTACATCACACTAAATTCATCTTGTTATTATTTTAACATTTTTCATTTCATTCACTAAAGTCTGCCTACTGTTTTACTCGCTACTCGCTACATTTGTGCCATTTAATACGAATCTCATGCATCCACATTAATCATTCATCACACACACACACACACACAAACATCCCCTGGGCTCAGTTTCACTTTCTCCAATCGCTCGCTCTCTATTTATCTCTCTCTCTCCCTTCTCTGTTCTCTCTGTGGTTATGGTATTCGTTCGCTATCTCAACTTATCTCTCGTAGCTCGTAGTTTCAACTCGTTAAGCTTTTAGCATCCACTAAAAACTTGCCTGCGTTGCCCGAAACGACAAACTTCTTGAACGCCCCTCTCTTACAGTCCAAAGTCAAGATCTATTTGCCTTGTGATTAGTTGATTTTTATATAAGAAAAAAGCGAATTTAAATTGCAAACTAATTTATAAACTATTATTAACGACTGCATATAAAAAGAAATATAAGTTAAAAAACTAATTTAAAGCTTAAAGAAGAAAAAAAAAATACATGAGAACTCTATTAATTATACGATACGATTAATATTTATTGTTAAAATTTGTAAATTTAGTTTTCGAATGCAATTTTTTTCTTGTAACCGTCCGCATAAAATGAGAAAAACAAAATGAAACTTTACAAAACACAAACACACAACGTGGCTTAAAACGAAAATATTTAAGTGATATTTAAAAATAAATATATATAAAAACAATCTACAAATATTTAAAGTTACAACAAATGCTGTAAAATATTATAATTTTAGCAAAAGAGACTTAAGGCATATTTTTTATTGATTTTTGCAATATATATTTAATGACTAATGATTAACAGTGCCTAAAATTGGACTAGATACCTAATAAAA
Source organism: Drosophila rellima (assembly GCA_035043635.1). Taxonomy (NCBI): domain Eukaryota; kingdom Metazoa; phylum Arthropoda; class Insecta; order Diptera; family Drosophilidae; genus Drosophila; species Drosophila rellima. The sequence continues at coordinate 735,657 of JAWNMV010000529.1, forward strand.
TGTGAATTATGATAAAAAACAATTTGTGTATTATTGCAAATAATTATAGATACTCCCCTCTCTTGGCCCCTGCTTAATCAAACATCTATCTATTATACATATTTATCAGATTTATCATTTGCATGTTCATTCTAAATGTTTGTTTGTTTAATGTTTGTGTTCATGTCAATGCTGCTAATTAAATTTAAATTTGATTTGGAATATTCTTTCTTCCATATATCTTTTTTCTTTTATTTTTTCTCTCTCTCTCTCTCTTTTTTTTGAAATTTATTTGTAGACCATAAAAAAGCGCATTGTCTGCTGCTGCAATTTTTTGTACTTGTTGTTATTGTTGTGCCTACACCTGCCTATGCACCTGTGTATCCCAGCATCGAATTCAACAAAACAATTCAACCTTCTCATCAACCCACATCCCGAAATCCACATCACAAGGTGATCCGATGTCCAGGTGTTTCAACAACAAACAAACACTCATTGTTATTTATTACAAAACTAAATCAAAAAAAAAAAAAAAAAAACAAGAAAATAAAACAAAAGCGAATAAAACAAATATCAAAATATATGTGTATTGAAAACGTTGTAATTAACTCTTTTTTATTTTCTATATCTCCCTGTCATTTTTTTCATTTGAAATTCAACCCAATCCCGTAATTGAAAAAAAAAACTTGTGTATAGCAACGAAATGGAAGACGAGGAACTTTCGGACATAATCCTCTCGAAGGCAACGTCCCCCAATGCAGGACGAATGATATTTTGGTAGCATCTTATCATATAAATATAAACAGAATTTTGCACTTACCCGACTTTAATCACAAACGAACCTGTAAATACAACAACAAACAAAAAACGAATTAAATACTCTACGAAAAACGAATTAAGGATAAATTATTTAAAGTCATTTAAAATAAACTAAGGAAAATACATTTCTCTTAAAAATGAAAGCAACTTTTACTCAAATTTATAATTAAAACTAAAATAAAAAAAAATATATAAAACTTAAAAAGTTTCAGGAAATACAAACAATTTGTTTTCTTACCTAATTATTTTTGTTTTATTTCTTTGTTTTCTTGTATGGCTCCCAGCTTTTAAATTAATATAATGCACTTAATCATGATGTATTTTTTATATAAGGATCATGAATACACTTTTTTTAACTTTTGACAACACTGGTCGATTATTGATATCGTAGGTTTTTTTGCCGCTAGCCAACAATAATTTTCAAATAAGAAAGGAATTTAAAAACCGAGTAGACTTTGGAATTCCCTGTCCAAGCTATGAAATAAAAATTGTGATATTTTAGTCAGTGAGAACACTTCGTTTCGTTAAGGTAAATTTTTGAGAACAAACCGAAAATGGTATTTTAAATATTTTATGGGAATATTTAAAGTAATTTAAAGGAATTCGGAAAAGACAATGGGAAAGTCAAAGGAAGCAGAAGCTGCGGCCGCCATGTTGGTTGTTGATCCCCCCGACGAATTGGTGCTCGAGGGACCATTTAATCGAGCAGTTTGCAAAAAGCTTTTGGTCTTCAATCCCAGCAAATCGGATCGAGTGGCCTTCAAATTAAAGACGACAACGCCAAAGCTATTTTTTGTGCGCCCCAATGTGGGCGTGGTCATGCCGGAGGAGTCCGTTACTATCGATATATTCGTACATCCAATTTGTGAGGATCAAAATGTGCAACGTCACAAGTTTTTAATGCAGGCGGCCGAGGCGAATGGGAGTATCGGGGATTTGCATGAGTTCTGGAGAACATTGCCGCCACCGTCGATTTGGGATACCAAAATCAAAGTCAAATTGATTGATGCTAAAAAAGCCACTGAAATTGAAGCAACGCGCAAATCGCCATTGTTGCTGGCGGAGGGGCAAGCCATGGAGGGCCAAAATGCGGAAAAGGACATGGAAAACAACGATCCGTTGGCAAAACTCTTGCAGAAAGTCAACGAGCTGGAGGAGGAGCGTCTTAATCTGATGCAAAAGGTCGAATCACTCGACAAGGAGAAGGAGCAATTGACGAATTTATCTTTGCAGCAGCAGCAGCAGCAGCAGAAAAAGGGACGCGGCTTCACCTATTTGATGCTCACACTTGTGCTCGCTGTTCTCGTCGGCTGCTTTTATAGCGCAAATTACATGTAACTGATGCATAAAACGCATATTAAACACACAATTCACTCCCAAAAAAAAAAACAATTTAATAAATTGCGCAGAGCGCCAATTTTTCACGTTATCATCAATTTCCACATTAGAGCAACACTGTTGGCACGGTGTTGCCACCCTAGTGGGCAGTGTTTCCACAGCTACCAAATCCGATTAGACTGTTTGATGCTGCCACATCTGCATAACTAATTGAATAGGTGTGGCAACACTTGTGTTTACTAGTCGTCATAGCAACAAAAACAAGCGCTTACGCTTGTTTATTTAAATTGCTTAAATAATTGGGTTCAGTTATGTTTTTCAAATTAAGCATGTTTTGAGTAATGAGCGATACCGATACGGATGATACCGACTTGTTGCTGCTAATACCGCCCAATTACTATACGGACACTGCAGAGCGTCTAATGCATGAGGTGAAAAAAATGAGTGCAGCTGCGGCAGCTGTGGCAAGTGCAGATGCACTGGCCATGCCCCCTCCGCCCGCGCCCACAACAGCGGCCTATCAGTTTTTGTTGCCCGGCAAAAAGACGGAGCTCAATCATATAAATGCAAGGCTGCAAAATATGGAGTTGGAAACACATTTTGATGCACCCTCTGATATTTCCACAATATCGACAAGTACAGTGCGCACCGGCTTGGGTGGACAGCAGCCACGTGAGCTGCATGGAATGGTGCACTCGACGCCCAAAAGTGGATCTATTGAGCCGCCACGACATGACAATATTTTGCTGGAAATCGATAACTATCTCGACGATCACAATGTTTGGCAACAACATCATCAACAGCATCATCATCACAGTGATGATCATTTGCGTTTGCGCGGGAATTCCGGACAGGCACAGGAATCACAGCAGGGGGCAACTTCATTGCCAAGCATACGACTGGCTGCATCTGTGTCCGGCAATGAGAACAAGCTCATCAGTCTAAGTGATCTATGGGGCAAAAGCAATTTGGCAGGCACTGTAGTTGCAAATAATGCTTTATCATTGCCCTCGCTCAAGGAGGAGCAGCTAAGGCGACAGCACTTGGAAAAAATGGTCCAGACCCTGCAATCCCAGTTGCTTGAGTATCAGCAACGCATCTCGGTGGCCATCGAAGTGGATCGCTCCAAGGATGCAGCCCTGCAACAAGCGGAACAACAATCCAAGACACTCAACTTTGAGGTGCAGCATCTGCGTGACACGCTCCACAAGCTGGAAGTGGAACGCAACGACAACCATGCCAGATGTGATGCACTGCAGCATGAACTAAGTCAGGCCGTGGGATTGGCCACCAAATTTCAGGAAAAGACAGAGAAACTAGAGACGGAGCTGGAACGTTGCCAGAGACAGGTAGTGGAATCAGCTCAGGTCAAGGAGCAGCTGGAACTGCAGCTGCAGAGCAGCAAACGAGTCGAGGAATTGTCCCATGCCGAGCTCAACAAAATGCGCGACAGATTCGCCAAGATGGACTATCAGCAGGAGAAGGTAAAAACACGCGTTGAGGAGCTGGAAAAGGAAAACTCGACGTTGCATCAACAAAAGGAAATGCTGCAGGAATATCATCAAAAGCAAAAAAACCGTGCGGATAATTTGGAGACACAACGAAAATCTCTGCAGGAAGCGCTGGCCAATTTAACAGACATCGAGGTAAACAGTTCAATATATATATGTATATGTATAAGTGATAATCTTAATTTTGTAATTTACAGACAAATCTCAAGCGAAAACTGGAGATACAACAGAAATCTTTGAAACAACATTACCAGCAACAAATGGAAAATGTTGTGGCCAAAAAACTGCAAGAGTTTCAAATTCAACTCGACAAATTGGAGGAACAGCTCAAGGCAGAGGCACGTGAACGGGAACGTTTAATAGCGGAGCGAGCTGTCAAACAGCTGGAGATGATTAACGAGAAGAACAATCAGGAATTGAATCTCACACAGGAGAAGCACAACGAGGAGGTGGAATTATATCGCCTGCAGTTGGCAAATGCTTCCAAAAAGATAGACGAGCTGGATCTGAAGCTTAGCTGCTATAAGACAAAGCGGTAAGGACCTAATATCAGGGACAAAATAAATAATATAAAGTTAAAAAGACCGAACCCTGAAAAATATCATCAATATAAATAAAGTTCACTATTAAATTTATATCTACTTGCAGTGCGGACATTGCGGAGAAGCTGCACGGCGTCATGGAGGCACAGTGGCAACAGGCACTGGCCATACTCACCTCACCCAATCAGACATTTCAGCTCTCCGGCTGCGAAACGGACGGCGAGTCTCCGGATTTAAACAATGCGCGTCATTATCCGGATACGCCCAAGTCAAGTAGAACTCAACGCAGCAGCAACACGGAGAAGAACAACTTGGATGTAGTGGGCAAGAAGGATCCATCATCGCCCATGGACAAACTGCAGGCATATATTGAGTTGCTGTTGAGCAAATCGCCCGGTGATTTCGATAAGCTCGATCAGATTCTTGCACTCAGTACAAAGCAAAGCGCCAAGTCCCAGAAGCGCAGTGGAAGCAACGGACCAAAACCTCCGCCCTGGAAGGCCTAAAATTACTTGAAACTCTATTAGACAAATAAATAAGATTGTAATTATTAAGTAGAATATTTCAATTTTAAATATAGCCACATTTGTGGCTTCTATTTTTGTACTTAAATACTATGAAAGTAAATTGTTTAATTTTTGATACAAAAACCTTCTTTTATTGATAAATCTACAAGCGATCAAAGAAAGCCAGAGATTGATAAAAATATTATGATATCAGCGAAAAAGTTATCCCACTCATCACACAACTCTAATTTGCTTTTCCTGTTCAGGACATAGATAAAATAAATGTTTTTTTTTTAAATATATAAAAAATGTTCTGGTGGAAAAATGTATTTGATACGGCTCTATGAACTTAAGGCTATAAAACTTTAGCGTTTAAATATATGTTATTTAGTATATGTGTAACTTGAAGCCAGTAAAAAGGAGTTGCTTTGCTTTGATACGCGTAGATGGAACCGAGATTCATTTTGATTGAATCAGCTATGTAATTTGATGGATTTGTCATTGATATGCTTTGATATTGAGTGGAGATTATCATTTGTAAACAATTTGCGGGAATTTGGGTGCATTGCCATAGAGACCCTCCGATTCCCAGACCTGTATGTGAGACTCTCTGGTTAAGACCACCAAATGCTGATGCGTGGAGTAGCTGATGCTGTACAGAGTTCAAATTTCAGTTGGGATTCAGTTAAATAAAAAAAATGAACTCACCTGCGTATGGGCGATGTGCCTGTGGGCAATTCACTGACTAATTTCAAATCCCAGCTGGACCAGAATCGCACAAATCCACCCTCCATGGCGGTGGCAATGACGTTGATGCCAACGCCCTCCTTGATGTACGAATAGCAGACAGCCTGGATGCGATCCTCATGCACCAGATGCTGCACGTAACGAGCGTTCACCGAGTGCAGACGCAGTATTGATTTCCCATTGGGATTGATGTTGACATTCACAAAATCATCCAGACTCTCCTCGGTCACCTCGAAGCATTCATCCGCTGCACTCGGCTTGGTTTGAGTTGTCTGTTGTTGTTGCTGTTGTTGTTGTTGTTGCTGTTGTTGTTGCTGGATTCCATTCGCATCCGGCTGCTGTGGCAACGTGTGCACGGTCACAATATCCCCGAGCGTCGGACTGATGGCCACATGCGTGATGGGTGATTGATGAATCTCGGCGGGTCGCGCAATGGTGCGCACATAACTCCAGCTGGAAATATGGATCAAACGTTAGTAAATTTCTATATTGAAATTTGTCAAATGGAAAACTTACTCATTGAGATCCCAAATGACGGCAATGCCATCGCGGCCGGCAGACACTGCAAGCTTGAACTCCACGGAGAGCGAGATGCAGGTGATCTCATCCGTGTGCCGCACGAGCAACGTGGGTCCCAACCAGCTAAGATCAGCGCCATCGCGTTGCATTCCATCGCTGCTAGACGAGCCACCCGAGGAGGCGACGGAGGCAGCCGAGTGCGTGGCATGAATATTTCCAGTTTCATCGGATGCATCTAAAGCTGTTCCGAGTCCCGTGCTCTTTGTGGTCATCTTGCGGAATGCAGAATTGTAGGAGAGTCTTAAGCCACGCACATAGCTCTGGCGGCTCTTGGAGCTGGACTTCTGTTGGGCTTCAAGGCCACTGGCACACTTGTAGACACTAATCCGTCCGGATTTGTGGCCAAACCAGAGCTGGTTGCAGTTGACATCGCAGCCACAGGCGCTGATGTCATCAAAGCTGCTGTTGTGGAGCAGATTCTTGGGCTTAGCCTGTGGTTTATTCAGCGGCTGGATGCGCACAATGCGATCGTCGTAGCCCCAGGAGATGACGTTGTAGGTATCCGCTTCAGCTCCCTGCATAACTGCAGCTCTTGCTGGCAAAGCATAGACCACATTTGTGTTACTGAAACTAACCAAATGCTCTGTGCCGGGTATTTTGTGTATATTCGCCCAGGTAGGAGCCTTCAGCTGTGGTGAGCCCACATAGACGCCCCAACGCAATCCCTTCACATGGCCCACAATAGGGGTGTCCACCAAGGAGTAGTCCAATGCCTTGGTCGAAGGATGCGATGACTTGAACAGCTGTCTCGGCATTTGTCCATACGTCTTAACCATTGTCTTGACCGCCTCCCGCTCAATGGGATCACTGATCTCCGAGTCCAAGAAAACCGCATAGGTCTGCAATAATTTAGCGATAATTATTTTTGAAATGAATTTCTATGGCAACTCCGAAAGAACTTACAGCCGGATGGAATACATTGATGGCCTCCACAGCACTCTCGCCCGTCTGCTTGTAGCCAAAGATCAGATCAATCCAATGGTGCAGATCATTGCGCACCAGCTCCGACTCCAACGCCTGGCGATGTATCAACACAAAGAGACGCGGATCACGCTGACACCATGCGGGCAACGCCACATCCTCAACTCGTTCGCCATTCTGACGGCAGCCGAAATTGAAACGCTCGAAATTCTCAAACATTTCGGGCAGGCAAAAGAATTCGGGAATTAATTCCTTGACATCTGTTGGACTGTCCCGACTGGCGAGGCAATAAGTCGTGTTCAGGGCATGGAATGTGCGATCCGGCAGATCAAAGTTGTTGTCTAAAAAGAAGAGTTTTAGTATTTATAATTATATTTGTATTTGTATTTGTAATTACCTTGATATCGCAGAAAATAGCTGGTAAAGGGCGGCACACGCACCAGAAAGTGGAGCACAGTGCCGGAATTGGAGTAATGGGAGCTGTAGTGATACGGCTTCAAAATCAAGGAGCCCATGTTCGTGTTGGTGCTATCAATGTACTGTCGAAAATAACAACAATATAAACAACACAGTTAACTCGACTTTCACAATCACTCACAGTATAATTGCTTATGTAGTGCTGTTCATTCTCCTCCAGCTGCACGGCAATGGGTCGAGCGAGTCGTCGGTAGTTTTGCGCTTGGCGCAGATCCAGCGACTCGGACTTGTAGTTGGCCAGAATCCATGGAAAGACCGGATACTGCATGAGATCGTTATAGGTGCGTCCTGCAATCTGATTGAGCGTCATCAGATATTCCCAGTTGGTCAAGAGGCCCTCGCGCCACTGTTGCGTTATGGCCAACACTTTGGTATTGTCCGGCATGGTCACAATTTTATCACAGAATACCTCGCGCATGATTTTCCAGTCGTCAGCGTTTTGTAGCGAAAAGAATAGCGATTTGTTCGTATCGAGGAGTATTTCAAAGGCCTTCTCCTGATGCTGATAGCGCTTAAGCCAAATTTCAGTTATGTTCGATATATCACAGTTAACATTAAAGTATTTACAACGATATGTGGCTAGAAAGTATAGCTTCAGATCGGTTATAATTATCTCGCCATCAATCTCTCCATCCACGGGCAAGAATTTCGCCGCAAAATTGTAGAGTATCTGCGAGTTGAGCGATATGTTCAATTGCTGATCGTAGCTGGCTATCAAATAGTCCAGTGGACGCATATACTGCTCCAGATCCTCTCGTTGACCCTGCCCAGGACAATAATCGTTCATAAAGAATCTGCGATCAATATCCAAATGACAACGACGCAAACGCGTGTGAACTCGAGACGGTCCCTCCGTATCATCCAGTTCCCAGGAGCTAAAAAGGTCCAACACCATATGTTTAAATAATATTTTACATTTTACAATCATTTCTCAATTCATTTACCATTCGGCGCGTTCGCCGCAGTGCCAAGGAGCGCCCTCGTGCGTCATGCGGCGTATGATCTCCAGCCATTTGGTGTAGGTATAGGTGTCATCATAGTCCTTCATGTGGCACATGAGCAGCTTGCGTTCCGCATTCTAAGAATGGACACCCGATTTTATAAAGTTAAATATATATATAAGTAAATAAAGAAATGCTTCAAAATCGGCGATCGGCAAAAAATTATTTGATCGAAATGAAATAAATTTTAATGCCGAATGAATTTAGAGGTCAAGCCATGATTAAAATGGCATTCGGCTTGGAAATCGGATCATTTTTGGCGAACCCATAGAATTTCGAAGTTGGCCTTATTCTCTATTTAGAATCATTACAAGTCAAAATTTTTGTTCATTTTGGCATGATTTTTTACAAAAAAATAAAATGTCTCAGAATCAAGTTTAAAGTGTTGTTTTATACTAATTTGGGTACCAGAAGTTAATTAAAAATGAAAACTCGAAATTTAAAATTTTGAGTTTTCGAAAAAGTAAAGGGGGGACCCTTAGCTCAAAAATCGGTTTTTTGAAGCAAAAAATTGTTTGAACGAAATCAATAAAATTTAAATGCAGAATGAATTTAGATGCCAAACCATGTTCAAAATGACATTCCGCTTGAAAATCGGACCAGTTTTGGAAAAGTTAGCAAAGTCTGAAGTTGGTCTATATGTTGTCCTATCCTCTTTACAAGTCAAAATTTTTGTTAATTTTGGGATGATTTTTTACAAAAAAATGAAAGTCTCCAGAATCAATTTTAAAGTGTTGTTTTATACTAATTTGGGTACCAGGAGTTGATTAAAAGTGAAAACTCGAAATTTAAAATTTTGAGTTTTCGAAAAAGTAAAGGGGGGACCCTTAGCTCAAAAATCGGTTTTTTGAGGCAAAAAATTATTTGATCGAAACCAATAAAATTTAAATGCAGAATGAATTTGGATGCCAAGCCATGATCAGAATGACATTCGGCTTGGAAATCGGATCATTTTTAGCAGAGCTATAAGAGTTTGAAGTTGGCCTATATGTTGACTTAGCAACTTTACAAGTCAAAATTTTTGTTCATTTTGGCATGATTTTTTACAAAAAAATGAAACGTCTCAGAATCAAATTTAAAGTGTTGTTTTATACTAATTTGGGTACCAGGAGTTAATTAAAAATGAAAACTCGATATTTAAAATTTTGAATTTTCGAAAATGTAAAGGGGGGACCCTTAGCTCAAAAATCGGTTTTTTGAGGCAAACAATTATTTGAACGAAATCAATAAAATTTAAATGCAGAATGAATTTAGATGCCAAGCCATGATCAGAATAATATTCCGCATGGAAATCGGATCACTTTTGGCAAAGCTATCAAAGTTTGAAGTTTGGAGCTCACCTGGAGCTCTGCCACGCGCCTGGTGGTCACCATGGAGGTGTCAATGCAGTGTTGAACGAGCGGCTCAAATTTGTAGAGCGTCTTCTCCAGCAGCTGCTTCTGTTTGCCGGCCAAATTGCTGCGATTCAACTCGAGGCGTTCCAGTTCGTGCTCCAGATTCCAGGTGGAATCATTCTCCTTGATGCCCAGCGCATGGCAAAGTGGCGATAGGTTCTCAATGGGCGGCTTGATGTCCTCCATGAGACTGAGCCAGAGCAGAGCCTTGATCATCTTGCCATCACAGATGATGGCACTCTGGAACTCATCCTGGAAAGTACGCCACAAAGCATCCACAATGTAGGCACGCAGGTCACGAGGTCGCGACGGTTGCAATCCCCAGGCAATGAAATTGTTGCACTTCTGATTGTTGGCAATGCCATAAGAGACGAGCAGCTCAAACAGGGCCAGTTCGGGACTGCTGGCCACATAACTGCTACTGCCACTTCCATTGCCATTGGCCAGACATCCGCCTGCCGTGAAGAATTGCGTGCAGCGATCCAGCAGCAGCTCGATGCGAGTACGACACTCTGTCATGCTGAGGGAACAGTCCGGCAGGCTGCTCCTCAGCCGATAGCCATGGTTGCCCCCTGCTCCAGTTCCAGTTCCAGTTCCAGGACACGCCTCGAAGAACATGTTGAGCCACTGGAGCTGCAACGAGGCTTGAACAGTGCGAAAGCTGCGCACAATCAACGCCGGCTGTTTGTCCTGGTAGAAGGCCAACATGTTGAGGATGTCCCAAACGAGCTAGAGTTGGAGAAAAAGGAAAAATTATCAAAATAAATACCGAGTACTTAAAGAAGAAAATGATACCCACATTGATTTGTCCCACAGATTTGAGTGCACGTTCTCCTATACCGCCAAGCAGCTCCACGACGGACTGATCCATGTTGGGTTGCCCCAAACGCAAGGAATAGAGTTGATAGAGCGCCTTGACGGAGCACTGCAGCAATCCAGCGTCCACCAGGCTCAGTTGTTCATCGGAGTTCTGGAAGGCATCAAATGTGTAAACGAAAAGTCATACTATAATTTCACAAATTAAATATAAATTTTATTATAATTTCATATTTTTATTTAGATCAAAAATAAAGGATTCCAGTTTAACAGATCTAAATAAAGAATATCTGAGATGTTGCCATTCAACAAGATTATTTTCATGATGTTCAATTAAATAATAATAATAAATTAAATGAATAAAATTAAGTTTCCAATGTTCCCCAACTTTAAAGGAAATTTAAATTGTTTACTAATTGTTCATAAGGAATCTGAATATTACTCAGATAAATCCGCTTTAATCTCTAGAGACTTACCTGCAAATAGAGTCGGAGAAGCGCCTTGAAGACACGTTGTGGCTGCGTGTTCCAGCTGCTGTTGCCCAGGGCCATCGAAATGGCCAAGAGGGATGGCAAACCAAAGCGCTGACGAATGCCCAAAGTGACCTCATGGTTGAGCATGTCATCGAGGCTGCCATGGAGATCCGTCACCCAGGACAGACACGCCTCAAACATGGCCACATCGCTGCCATGAATGGTCAGTTGATTGGCCAGATGGAGAGGATACAGTTGCTTCGAGGCGGCAGTTAATTCCGCAGTTGGCAAACGCTTTGTCAACACCGCCAACAGTTGAACAATTGCCGTGCGAACGGCACAGCTTCTCTGATTGGCCAAGACCAAAAGAAACTCCAGCTTGACATAATGACGCAGCACCTCATCTACCGCCGAGTCGGGCAGCAGGCAAAGGAAATCCTTGAGAAGAATCAGCAAACTTTGCTGCAACGTCACGATTCCCAGTTGATTATAAAAGTCGGTTTTCCGACTAGGCAGCGATTGCGTCATCTGAGCGGAGCTGGGCGTGCTGTGTCCCTTGGCCAGAGCTGGGAAGAACAATTAATTTTATTAAGGCTATTTCCAGATATTCCAGCACTTACTTGGATGCGTGTGGAGGCGTCTTCTGGCCAACTTCAGAGGACTTCGCTTGGGACTTTGGCTTGTGTTGTTGGGATGACGACGTTTGAATCTGTGGCGCCAGCGTGAGGCCTCAACGGGACTGAGCAATCGCAATGCAGCTTTGTTGAGATTGGAACAGTCGGCCATGTGATCCAGCTGATCCTCCATTTCAACGAGAGCACGTTTATAGCTGGAATTCGAGTTGTGCAGGCGACGCAATCTTTTAATGCGCTCGGCACGCTCCGCGTCGAGCTCCTGGACAGGTGGATGTACCTGACGCCTAAACGAGGTGGTCACCCGGCTAAGATTAGCGGCGACCAGAGAGCGCTCCTTAACAGGCAGCTGTGGCGTTAGCAGAAAATAGAAATTGCCACGATCATGGGTGACATAGCATTCGCTGGGCTTGTGGAGCAGCAGCAGCAGCTTCATCATCTCGTCCAGCAGCGAAGGCGCTGGCGGAGATCCCGCAAACACCGCCAGGATCTGCACGAAGCACTCAGCGGCATAGGGAGATATATGCACCGGACTGGGAGATTCAATCACATAGACCTTGCACAGATTGAGCAGGGAACGCAGTAATCCCGAATTCTGCAGCTGTTCCATATTGAAATCCCGCTGCGGATGCTTGTCCCGACTCAGAGCGAGTATCGAGCGGAAGAGCAAGTCCAGCACATCCGAGTGCGTCGCCCCGGAACGATGCCAATCCGAGTAGCGTTGGAGGACGCCCAGCAACAGTCGCGGATAGATTATAATGGCCGTCGTATTGTCATTCACATGGAGTCCATCGCCTCGGCGACTGATCAGCGGCTGGGAGCAGGCATTGTTCACAATGCTCCTCAGCAACTGGACATCCTTGGAGCAGCGTTCCGACTTGATGACGTAGCCAATGAGCGATAGGTAATCCTGACGCAGAAACTCCGTGTACAGTTGGGCATCCGAGTGCGCCACTTGGAGCAGCAAATCCATGGCGAGGGATTGAGTGCTCGCCGTGCCAGAGAGCTCCACAATCTGAAAGATGAAATCAGTTAGAGCTTTGTATTCGACTCTGAGTGTTTCAATTACCCTGGCGAAGAGATAGAGCATCGTGGAGAGTCCTCCATTGAGCAGCACCGCCGTTTGCAGCGTCTGCGGATGATGTTGCATCAGCTCGCCATAGAGCATGTGTCCCTGGGGCTGTCCATAGCAGGCCATGTCCAGTTCCTGGCTGGCATCGTAGCACATGACCAGATCCGGCTGTTGGGCCGAATAGACCAAGACCCGCGCCTGCCGCAAGAGTTTCATGCAATCCGCGTGATTGCCAAAGGCGGCAGTTGTCAACTTGTTCAGCTGGACATGGCCATAGTTGGGCTTCCAATTGGCCACCTGGCATTGCGTGAACTCAGTAAAATCCGGTCCCATGGCCGTCAAATTGAGCATAAGATTGCGTTCGGCCAGGCGACGCTTGAAGAGCACCAGATTGGCCAGCGCATAGCGTGGAGCACAACCATCTAGTGTGGAGCGGGAGGAGCTGCTGTTGCTGTTGCTGTTGCTGTTGCTCTGCCCACTCTTGGCGGCAACTCCCTCGCCCACAGCGAGCATCTGAAAGCTGTGCGAACGCGACGCGAAGCGCAAGTTGTGGAAGGGCAAACTCAGAGTGTGCTGCTCGAGGCCATCCTGGAAGATGGTCACCTGCAAAGGGAAAAGGATTTAAAACTTGGTGTTCCGTTTGAGCTGACATCTTTACAAATTACCTGCAAACCATCCGCCTGCTGCTGTAATCCAAAGACCAAATGCATCCATTTATTCCTTGGCAAACGCAGTTGCTGCAGCTGCACGCTGGCGCCTTCAAAGTAACCGGCGTGTCCCTCAGGCGTCGCCTGGTGTCCATTGAGCAAGTGCATCTGGCCAAAGCTGTTGAGCAAAGCCATCTTTGTCTGCTTCAAGGCATGGCGAAAACTGGAGTTTGTGTTTGTCTGAGTCGCGGGTTGTTCGCTGCTGGCCTCCACATGCTCCTCGATGCGCGCCGGGAGCGGCTCACTGGGCTTGACCAGCTCGAAAACCAGTTGAAGATTGCTGCTCAGGTAAATGCTCAACATGACGGCGCTGCTGCCCAGCGAAACCAGGTGCGATTTCTATAGAAGATTGGAAAGATTCAAGTATAAATTAGAGTATAAATACAGAAAAATATACTCAAAATAAATAAGGAAATTAAGACTTGAAAATTAATTCAGAACAATTTTCAGAGCACGAAAATTCGAAAAAATTGAATTCATTAATTATTTAGCTAATTACATTTTTGTTTCAGAGTTTTACTATCATTTTATTTAATTTATCAATAAATTATGTTTCCACTCACAGTCAAATCCTCGCCAGAGTAGCGTGTTTCATCATCGTTCAATTGTGTAAAGCTGCGATGCATTTGCTGACCCTTCACCTCCAGCCACATGGACAGAGTGAGTCCATCTGGTTGCCAGAGACGCGTCTGTGTCACTGGAACAATGCAGGCCGCTCTGGTGAACAATGTGGTCGCCTGACACTGTTGATGCTGCAGACGCACTCGCTCAATTTCGCCGCTAATAAATGGATCTGATGTAATGACAATCTTCCCATCGATTGTTATGGGAAACTCCAGTTCCATGCAGGGCTGAGCCTTGCGCAGACCGAAGGCACAAATGTGATGCATGTGGCGCATCAACAGCTCCGCCGGCGGCTGTTTGCTGGCCAGGATTGAGAAATAACAATTCAGCACATCTGGCGTATTCAAATGATTTATTAGCTCCAGTATCGATTGCTGCAGTTCTGTAAAATTCAATGAAAATTATTAGTCAATAAGAAGAGAAAATTAAAATAAAATACAAATTATAAAATAACTGAAATTTTAGAAATAATAATTAAATTGCAATTATTATTTAGAAATTACATAATAAAAAAATGTTAAATGATCTGACTATCAACACCATAAAATGATTCTTAAATCTTATTTTGAACATAAATAAAAACTTATGAAATAAAAAAAAATTTAACTAATTGAAATTAAAAGTTACAATTTCTCTTACCTCTCAGCTTGGCATCACTGCTGCTGAGAATGGGGGCAAATCCTTGGAGCAGGCACAGGGGTCCGCCCAGGTAATCCCTGATGACAAACAAGCGATTCGCCAGCTGTGTGAGACTCTCAGTCCATCCACTTGGCTGTCGCATGCAGATCAGCGATAGCTCCACGAGCATTTGGACCACCAGCTGACTCAATCCCTCGTGCATGATGTGACTGCGATAACGTGACGAGGGCTGGAATGGAGTCCACGATTCGTTGGCAACAGCTGCCGAAGAGGTAACCCCACCAGCTCCATTGATGACATCGCACTCGGATTCACTGAGCTCGGCTATTTCACCATCCGCCTCGTAGCCCTCATCGGCCGTCAAATAATATTCCTGATCATTCTCGCTCAATTCCAGCTCGCTGTCGGCGGCGCAGCTGAGAGAAGCACGTGTGGAGAAGTAATCGGCATCGCCGATGGCCCCGTCACTCGAATTGGGTCGTCTGCGGGGTGTGGGAGGCGTGGCCAATGAGTTTTTAGCCGGCAACTTAACGACACTTTGCTGTTGCTGTTGTCGTGGTAATTCAAACGAGGGCGTTTTGACCACGCCCGCTGGCTCATTGTGTGTGCTCGACAGCTCGGCAATTTTCAACAGAGTTTGCAGCGTTTGTATTACAGCATTATCCCGAGCATGTTGCTCTCCATGCTCCGTCCAATTGTCCGAAGCGTTGCTCAAAATAATCGCCTTTAACTTGCGCAGATGTTTCTGCATCTTCTCGACTGCAAGAAATGAAATCTAATGAATATCAATCTGAATAAAAATGTCAAATAAGAGTAAAAACATAGCAAGCTGAAGAGATACCCTCTATTCAGTGTTAAGATAAGAAACGTTCCCTGTTCTTTGCTTATCTTGCTCAAACATCAACAGAGACAAAGATTGAGATTGAGATTGAGATTCAGATTGAGATTCAGATGGAGACTGAGATTTGACTGTTTGTTGTCAGCATTCGACGAGTGCCGAAGCAAAAGTGTTGGGCTGTTGGAGCGTGTGGAATGCCATCTGTAATGTCGCCAAGCAGTGCAGACAGTTTTAGCTACTTTATAGCCAAACTATAAACTAGTAACTTGTACTATTTATAAATACAAATATTTCATCAATTTCTTAGACAGCTCGTTAAATACAATCTACAAATTGCACAATTTCATTTAGCTAGAAAGCTGACTAAATAAATTATTTGAATTTTTTCCAGACAATTTGATAACCTACTTAACATATTTTTTAACTTGCCAAATAACTTGAATATTCAATTTATCAGTTTTAAAAAGTTATATGTCTCATTTTCAGATGGCAAGATAACTTATACATAAAAACGGAAATTTATCATTAGCTAGAAATCTGGTTAAATCAAAAAACCCAATTTTTTTCATATTATTAGCATTTTAAGAAATAATATTAAAAATCAGCTTTGATATATTTTTTTTACTAATTTGTTTGAGCTATTTAAGAGACGTATTTATCACGTAAGCTTGAAACTCGGGCAACACTATTTGCAACTACACACACAACACACACACAACACACACACAAAAGCTGGCAGAAATTCAATCTGATCCGTTCGTATTATGGCAGAAAAAACAACAACAAAAAAAATCGAAAACAAGAAGTAACTCAGCGTCTGGCTGACTGAATGACTAACTGACTGGGCTTATAATTAACTCTTAGGCAACCACAACGCACCGTTATTAGCCCAACAACAACAACAACAACGACAACAATTGTCGCCCTCTCATCTGTTGGAGCTAAGTGTGTGTGCTTTGTTCTTGCTCGACTCGCGATGCATTTCAATGGCTTCTCTAGCCTCTGTCGGTTGCATTGGAAACGCATTAGCCGCAGAATGTTATAGAAGCAGTTAGAAACTTAGAGCGTATGCAGTTCAAAAGATACCCTATTTGGAAATTATATAAATTTTTATAAAAATAAGTTACTCTTCAATTTCTATGATATTAATTAAGAAACGTTTCCAACTTTAGTGCAACGACAGTCAAGTGAGAACACCCGTTAAGCTTGCAAGTACAGGGTATGGCAGCCACTTAAGCGTACAATCGCTGACACGCCCATTCTCCGAGCTCACACTGAAACTCACCTTCTTCGTTCTGAAAGCCCTTGATGCAAATGGCCATGGTCGCCTCGAAGAGTTTCAACAGCAGTTTCTTGCATTCCCCATTCGATTCGTAGAGACAATACAAATCAGCATCGATGTCGAGACTCGACTCTCGAGGGGCACGACTCTCGTTCTCCTCCTTGCCAGCAAATAGAGAGCCCACAATGTTAAACAGTTTGCTAATTAAACCCGCCGTTTCCACCTGTTGCTCCACGTCAACGCTGGAGAGGATCAGGTGATTGGCTGATTTGTTATTGCTTTGATTGCAGCCGCGTATGTCGAACAAAACAATGCTCTCATCTGGTTCACTGGACTGCAGATGATGCAGGAACGATGACTCTGACTGCTCCACGTAGCTGTCAATGACGGCGGCGTAATCCAAGCTGAAATCCGCGTAGTCCGAGCTCGTTGTGGTCGTCGCCGAGGCTGTCAACGCACTGAGCGGCAACTTGGCATGCGACACGAGAGTTTCCAATGAATTCCCTATAAAAATCAAATCTTTATCGCTTTCTTTGTCACACAATTACAGTGGATACATTAATATGCTGGTTTATGCTAGCTACGAATTTCTTGATTTTTGAAAAAGACAAGGGTCCCCCTTTGCTTAATCGACATCTTGGTCCTATTTTTGAACTCGCAACTTTGCAAGTTACAATTTTTGTTCATTTTGGCAGTCGATTACAAATTTAAACTCGATATTTAAAATTCTGAGTTTTCAAAAATGTAAAGGGGGGACCCTTAGCTCAAAAATCGATATTTTTGGGCACATAATTATTTGAAAGAAATTAATTAAATTTGAATGAATTTGGAGGCCAAACCATGATCAGAATGACATTCCATTTGAAAATCTGATGATTTTTGGCAAAGTTATAGTTTAACTTAACTTAGTTAAACTTAAACTTTAATCTTTTCCCAAATTGTTTTTAATTCTTATAAAAATATACGAAATTTGCAGGAGATACCTTTTAATGAACTTGTGCCCCTGTTGAGCAGTGTTGGAGAGGGCGTAGTTGTTGTTGTGGTTGTTGCTGTCGGCGTTGTTGTGGTTGAGATTGCGGCTTTAGGTAGCATGAGGAAACAGCTAAGCGCATTGTAGTTTAACTTGAGTATGTCAATGATTGTCTTATCACCACGTCGTAACAGCAGCTCCTCCTCTTTGTCCACCTTCTCCTTCTCTTTGGCCTCATCATCTTCATCGACTGTCATTTCCACGGGTATCGAGTATATTTTGGCAAACTCATTGTAAAATAGTTGACTTGTCTTTAACAGCTCATAGTTGAGTGTCCACTGCAGTGCTGTTATATAGAGTATATCCACGGGTTTATGTCCCTCTAGTAATGCCGTATTCGATGCCTCATCTAGCCAGAACTTGACTTGAGAACGTTTGGCGCACTTTTGAAGCAACGCCTGAAACAATTTCGAGGCGCGATCGCTGCTATTGAGTTGAAGTTGTATAAGACGACGGCTTAAAGCAAACTGCTCCTGACTATTGTCGCCTAGGAAGGCAATATTATCGATGCCCACCTTGATGAGATCACAAACTCCGCGTTGCAGTTCGGGAATAGTCAGCAAATCCTGCATATAACCTGTAAGAAATAGAACAAATTTGAACTTGAGAAAGATAATTTGAGTAAACGTATATTGATATTGTACAAACCAATGTTCTCCTCATTGTAGAAGGCCTTCACCAAGCGTATATCACTCAAGTACATGACAAAGATGCTCAAACATTCGTGCAGCACACGGTAATCGTCCAGTTTTTCGTGTATTTGTAGGCGTGGCAATTTGTTTAACAAGTTTTTCATACTTTCACATTCACTTAGTTGTTTATATTGCCTGAAAATGGGCAAAACAACCTCAGCCAAGATGCCAGCTGACAGATCGTAGGATATTAAATATGCGATATGCTTGAGATGCTTTAGAAAAAGCAACATTGAACTGTTGTTCAACAAAGGACGATAATTGTCTTTATAGATGCCAAGAAGTTGGGAATGAAATGCTGGTGACTTTAATTTCTCCTCGCAGACACCACAATGTTGGGGAGAACGCGTTACGAAGATTGTGTGCAGCACATTGTAGTGTAGAAATTTATAAGCGCACTTTTGATAGCTGCCCGAAAGTTGAGTGGCCAATCGCAAGCAGGTTGCATAATTGACCGAATTGTAGTGACAACAGCAGCTGCCGGTGCGCATTAACGAGCGCACACTGTGCTCCTGCAGCTCCGGCGGGAGACAAGGCAGCAGTTGATACAACTTGCCCTGGAATTGAAATATTGGTTAATGAATTAATGAATGCCCCTTTAAATGGATTTGCCTACCTGGAAATAGCAACTGAGTGAGCGTTCTGTGCAGTGTAATTGACTGTGACGTTGTCGCTTGTGACGATGTGGCGGTTGCTTCGCCAAGGCGCTGGAGTTGCTGCTCTCCATGAGGCTTTGCTGCTGTTGCTCCTGTCGCGACAGATGATCGGTGAGTCTCAACAGCAGCTTGTAGATGTGTAGAAAAAGTAAAGAGGTGCAAGTTGTGGTTGTCGCTGCCTCTTGGAGCACATCAAAGCAACTGTCAAAATGCTTGACATCAATTTGTTCCAACTGTTGAGCGCCATTCTCGACGAGATTATGCAGAGTGCCAAACATAAGATAGAGTATGCCATGTGAGAGCAGAGAACTGCCACGATTGGCAGCAAGCGCATACAAGAGTTGACTAAAGTTGCTATTAAAATCCAAGACATTTGAATGCTCTTCGTTTATATAAAAATTGTTGACACAGTGTGCAATCAATTGTAGCAGCTCGAATTTGATAATCTCATCATTGGCATCATCTACACAATTATTGCAGAGATGTCCCAGGGCAAAATTGTGCACAGTGACACTCAATTGTGGTTCCTGTTCCGCATCAATGCAACGGGTTAACAACTGAATGAGCAACAAAGCCAATTCATCACTAGTTTTTGTGGCAACACGAAACTGGTCAATACTCTGTTGAATCTTATTGGAAAACGGCACTAGTTGTTCCTGAATTTGCTGCTGCTGTTTACGCGCCTTGTTGCGCTGCGAGTTCAGGTGAAAGCTGCCAATGAACTGTGTTAGGCTGGTGAGTGATTTCAGCTCGGGATTCTCAGCACTCCATTTGCAGTTGGGAAACAGATTGATGCACAACTGACACAGACTCTTCTGTGAAGCAATGTGCTGCAAAAGTCAACAACTGATTAACGATAAGAGCACTATTTATAACTGAATAATATGCAATCACTTGCCTTGATTTGCACGCGCAGCAGAAATCCGAGCAAGTGCTGGCCGAGTCCGTTTGTTAAAAATGTGCGGAGTGCAAGGATCTTGTTGCAGTCGCTGGGCGTGCTGAGTATGAGCTGCAATATTCGGTTAATATAATGTTAGTCATTTTATCATAGAATAAAACTTAGTAGTTCGATTAAATTTCCTACCTGCGCGAGATTATGCTGTTTGCGTAGCTGCTTGATGCATTTGCTCTGCTGCTCGGTTTCCGATTCCTGTGATCGTTTGGCAGCGCTGATGATTTGATAGACCTGCGCAAGGAGATAGGAGCACAGCTCTTCGGGCAGCTGGTTAAAGTTACTAAAAAAAATACAATAGATTGTTATTAATGCTAGTTTAGAATTAAGGGCAACTTCTCTCACCTATTGAATTGTGCAGCCTGCAGTGTTTGATCATCCAAGAACTGAAAGTTGTAGAGCAAAAACCAGAGCCAATGTTCCTACAAGTGAAAGTGATAAGAGTTTTCGATTTCGACTGGTATCCGAGTTGTACACAAACCTTGACACTCGCTGCCTGGCTATCATCCTCCGCCTCAGAGTCTGCAGTTTGCAGATAATGACTCCAAAGTCTGTTCAATGTGTGCAGCAAAAGTTGACGTTGATCCTCCTCCTCCTTCTCTCCTTTCTCCTCCATGCTTCCTGCTAGCGATTGCTTCTACTTCAACTGCGATCTCCTCGAGCATCGGGCAATGTTGTGGCCGCAATAAGCGTTGCAAGTGTACTGGGCTGTAAAAGAACTGAGCTGCAATTAAACAAGTAAATTAAATGCACTTGTTTCTACAGTTAGTTCAGTAATTTTTCAACTAAAAATTTTTATAATTAAAACGATAACTACTTATAATTTTACAAAAATTCACAAATCGAAACTCTTTTTTTCCATAAAACTCATTTCTTAATTTTTTAATAATATATGTTAATTTTGTCAAAAAAATTACTTGACTAGCTGTCAATACGCGTTCTGCCTACGTGCGTGTCTCAGTGGCAGAGAGGGGAGGAGGAAAGGGAGAGGGGCAACGTTTGCGATGTGTGATTATTTGCAGCTTAGCACAGAAAGACACAGAGGCCGGTGAAGCTGATTATTTGGAGGAGCAATAATGGAAACTTTTATTCTTGTTGATGTTGTTTTTGTTTTTATTGTTGCTGGAAAACTATTAGATTGCTATTTATAGATGATGCTCCAATGGCATTTTGCATTCTGTTGTCAAGCGCAGTCAAAACCAGCAAGTGGTTGGGGGGAGTAAGAACAGAGCAACAGTCTCCCCCCCCTCCTCCACCACCTAAGCCGACGAGTAAACAGCTGGCAATGATACGCGTCGTGTAACGGTTAATGCACGCAGAGTCGATAAGCGATAACCAACTAATAAAAAAAAAAATGCACGCGATGTCCACAGTGTCTTGAATCAATAGAAAGTGTATAATTAATGATTTGACCGTTCAGCAATTAAAAAGTCTCGCTTATCGCTCAACGACCGCAAGAAAAACCACAAATGCAACAAAGATTGCAGCGTAAACAACAACAAAAAAGGTTTGCATCAAAGAGTGTCCAATTTCTAAACTGCGTAAATACGCGCTGACGAAATAATTGACACATTATTTAATTATAGTATATAAACGCAAAAAGATCACCGGACATTAACAACAACAAAATAGAACAACGTATCCACAAAATAAGTACCGAAAATATATTATGGTAACAACAACAATTTTAATACGCCATTTTGGTTTTCAGTGTGTTTACCGTCCACTTATATATGATTAATACAACACAATAAATGTTTTTTTTTCTTATTTGTTTTGGTGCGCGTTTTTGTTTGTGTGTGCGTGTGCTAGAAAATTATTATAAACAAAAAACGCTCAAGAGCTGCTTTGTTATTGCAGAAATCAGCTGTCTGCGACAGCTCGATAAGTGTCCGCGGCGATATGTTCCACAATAATCGGTAAGTGCTAGCATTTACATATTCTGCTATAGCTGTACAACAGCTGTTTCAACAAGTTGTAATCGATAGCTAACTTTCAGACATGCATAGCTACTGTTAAAGCTGCTGCTGTAAATGTAAAGAGCTTACAGCTTTTACTAACAGAAATACAATTATAACCCGTTTGTCTGGCCTACATGGCGTATGCATAACATTTTCATTAGGCAGAAACCGAAACTTTTCAAACCGAAATAACCGATTTAAGTGTAACGTTTGTTATGGTTCAATCAAGCATTAAAATTAATTATATGATTAAGGTGTATGTTATTCATCTTAGCTCAAACTAATTTTAAATTACATTTCTTTTAAATTGTATCAACTTTTTCTAAATTTATTTTATTAAAAAATTACTTTTGGTCAACTGATCTTAGTTGACATAAAGTAATTAAATGAATATTGTTGTTGTTGTTATGTATACAATAAAAATCTTTATTATTCATCGCTTTAGCTAAAAAGTCGTTTGTACAAAAAAGTTACATGTATATATAAATGTATATGTTAATACCTTTTAAATATGGTACAAAAATTTGTAAAATTGTGAGGGTTACAAGTTTTTCACGACCTTCACTATAGCAGGTAAACACGAGTGTAAAATATTCGAGATTAGAAAGAAAATGGAATGTCTTAAATTATACATTGGACGTTAATTGTTTCGTTGTGCTTATAAAAGTATGATTTATAGTTTTGGGTATGACAATTCTTAACTAAGGCACTAGATTAGTAGAAGTTTATGCAATCCAATCGGTTTGTCGTCGCAGCGTACAATTTTTAAGGTATTAGAAGCTAACAATACTTTGTTGATTAAGGCACTATTCAATATAACAGAGAGTTGTCTTCTTAAGGCACGTGTGGAACTAATTTTTGCTACTTTTCAGCACTACTGTCAATATGTGTTATTTATATTTATAAAAACAATTTCAGAGGCGGGCTGGGAACTTGTGCGTTAATTGAGCGCAATTTGGTATGCAAAAATTGATATTACACGCGATAATGATTCATTTGAGCTAAGTTGTTGTTTTTGTCTGATGTTGATGTTGATGTTGTTGATATTGTTGAGAAGCATTGCAGATTCAGTCAGTCTTCTGTAGAACAGTTTTGCCTCGTTGATTGGATGATGATTCATAAGTACCAACTGAAAAGTCTCTTGTGCGGAAATTGCATAAACATTCAACTAGCTGCTGGCCTAAGCCAACTAAAACTATATTTAATTGTATGGTGAGAATTCTTTTTGTAGAATTTAAGTGTCGTGGGGACGGAATGTTTTTATGTTTTTATGTTTTGTTGTGTGTGTGTTGTCTCTACTGTGCTGCAAAGAAAGATGTTGAAGGTTACTTCATTACATTGTATGAGATAGCAATCCTAATCCTATTACATACCCAAAATTATTGTCAGCGGCTGCGGAGGAGACGACTGAAGACCGTAGACTGGGGGCTAACCACGCACCAGTTCGAAGCGTGTCTGCGACTCCTTGAACTGCAAACGCTTGCGATGTTGCACATGGGCCTCGGTGAGAAATAACGTGGCCGCAACCAGAGTGAGAACAGTTCCCACACAAGCGAGCACAAATGACCAGCCAAACCAGTTATTCGCATGCTCCGGCATCCAGCCGTTCCGATTGCCAAACACAGCAAAGACAATCACCGCGATTGCAGCACTGACACCAGAGCCAAGTAAAATGTATCCCAAGCCACGGATGAGATGAAGGAAATGTTTCTGATCCGGTCCAGCGCAGAGGAAGAAGACAAGCACACCAATGGCACTGACCAGCATGCCAATAAAGGTCAGCGTATAAAAGAATTGTGTCGTTATCATAAAGGCGGGCAGTAAAAATCCTCGTATCTCATCGTATCCCTTGGTAAATGGATCATAGACCCAACGACATCCCACAAAGAAGCGACGCTGACTATCGTCATTCACATCCGGCAGTGAACGGAAGCAGTGCACCCAGAGTCCCAATCTGTCCAGCTTGGCGCCCGTAATCCGATAATCACTCACCAGCCAACTGGGCGTGGCAAATGCAATTGCGATGAAGGCAAAGGCAAAAATAAAGACGCCAACGCCACAGCTGCCTGCCAACGTTCTGCGCTTCATGATAACGCTGTGTGTGTGCGGACTGGGTAAATGCTCCTGGGAATCCTCGCGTACAAAATGTGGCGATTTTTGCATGCTTTGTACGCGAATTGGCAATGTTTTTCACAGATTTCGTTAAATGTTTGCGTTTTGATGCTGGTTAGGGTGTGGACTGACAGCTAGAGTTGTATCGTTCCGTTCTGAAAATGTTCAAATGAACGGTTCATTCAGATGAACGAACTAAATAACTGAACTAAATGACTGATTTAGTTCACCACTAACAACTGAATGATTAAACTTATTTAGCACATTTAGCACAAATCCCACCGCTTCGCTATACATGCGACTACTACATTCATGGAGCCACACACACACCAGTAAAAAATTGTCGCGCCATGTTGAAATTTCAAATACTACGTCATGTTAACGATGTAAATATATTTATATTTAGAAGTCTTTAAAAAGTAAAGTTATTGTGTTTTGTCCCTTTGAAATGCTTAACACTGTGCGTCTTTGATACAAATAAGTTGTTGCATTCTTAAAGTTAGAGGGAAGCGACTGCTTTCTGAGCAGCATCATCCAAATCACTGGCTGTCTGAATAGGCAGACCAGAGTTTTTCAAAATCTCTCGTGCTTTGGTAACATTGGTGCCTTCCAGGCGAACCACTAGTGGCACATTTAATTTTAGCTTCTTGGAAGCAGCCACAATGCCATTGGCGATAGTGGCACAATTGACAATGCCGCCAAAGACATTCACCAAAATTCCCTTGACTTTCGGATCAGATGTGAGTATTTCAAATGCCTTGGCGACCTGATTCTCGTTGACGCCACCACCGACATCCAAGAAGTTGGCCGGTTCACCACCACTCAGTTTAATAATGTCCATGGTGGCCATGGCGAGGCCGGCGCCATTTACCAGACATCCAATATTTCCATCCATGGCCACATAATTGAGATTATATTTGGCTGCTTCCACTTCACGTGGATCCGAGTCCTCCTCGGTAGTGTCCAAATTAAAGATATCCTTCTGTCTGAACTGTGCATTGTCATCAAAGTTCAGCTTGGCATCCACCGAGATGACTTCACCTTTGTCTGTCTCCGCCAAAGGATTAATCTCAATCTGCACGGCATCCACCGCCTTGAAAAGTGTGTAAAGCTTTTGAATTTCATCCGCACATCGCTGGACAGCATCGCCTTTGAATTCCAGAAACTTGGCCACGTCCAGGAGCACGCTCTCCGGGATTGGCTTGGCAATATCCAAGGGTACAGTCTTAAGTTTCTCGGGCGTTTCCTCGGCCACAGCTTCAATGTCCATGCCACCGGCGGGCGAGGCAATCAAAACGGGACCATTGTGTTCGCGATCCAGTAAAATGCAGAGATAAGTCTCCCGGGTTATGTTTATACTACGAGCCACCATCACCTTGTTGACCATTATGCCCGATTTGGGTGTTTGTTTCGTTATCAGACGATTTCCTATCATTTGTTTGCTCAGCGAAAGAACTTCGCTCTTGCTGTAAATTTGGAAATTGCAAATAATTAATATGTTTATTATTAGTCGTTGTCTTATCACAGCCGCGTTATCAGTGCTGCCATAATTTCAAGCGCTAAGATAGTTAATTTGATACGAAAATAGCTAGATTTCTAGCCAATTATTTCAAATTTTTCAAATACAATAGCTAAGACAAATCTAGCTCTTAAAAAGCTAAAGTAGCAACACTGCGCGCGTTATCACTACACTTACTTTGTGGTTATGTGCACGCCTCCCTTGAAGCCATTATCAAAAGTTCCCTTGCCGCGCCCGCCGGCTAGAATCTGTGCCTTGACCACATACTCGGGACAATCTGTGTGTGGTAATTTGAGGCAATTTAGCCAAAGATTATATAAAAAACTAAACCGGTCGCTTTATTACCAAATGATTGAACCACTTGCGCATCACTTTTTGAATTATCCAAGACTTTGAACTGTTGTATTGCTACGCCATATTTCTGCAACAAATCCTTAGACTGGAACTCTAGCAAATTCAAATGCCGCACAGGTACCTAAAAAAAAACAAATACAGATAAAAAAAGAAAACAAAGTTTGAGGCAAAGGTCAAAATCGGGGTTAACATATGTTAAATAGAAACCTTATGAATGATGTGTTGACGTGCGGTGTTAGCGGCTCTGATAAGTAGCGACATGTTGAACTCAAATTTGTTACTGAACTATTTTAAATTCAAATTGGATATTTTTATTGTCGGCAATTAATGCAGGTTTGTTTAAGTAACTCAGAACAACAACAAACGCTGTTGCCGACAACGACGTTGCTTAACAGACTCTGGTATAATAATAAAGAACATGTTAACGCACGCAAAGCAACTAACGAAAAAATGCTCCCGTTAACATCTTTTACTTAGTTCATAAATCGCGGAACAATTTCAGTTCGTTCGTTTTCTTTGATGACTAGTTCAGCTGAACTTAATCGGAATAGTTCGATACAAAACTCTATTATTTGAGTTTGGTCAACAGCTGTTTTTTTTTGTATTGTATATCTTTTTTGTTAAAAAAAGTGCATCTAATGACTAATTTTCAAGACAATCCATAAATGTACAACGATAGTGAAATGGCTGCTGAAAGTACAACACTGCCGCCGCTGGAAACACTTCCGCAAATTCCAGTTCTCACATCAGTTAGCTGTAGCTTCGTTTTGGCCGTCATCTATGTGGGAAGTCTGTATGTGTGGAGCACCAAATACAATCGGGATCATCCGACGACAATAAAACGACGTTTTGCCAGCGTTTCCATTGTCATGTTCCTGGCCCCGTTGTTTGTTTACTTCTTCTCATCGCCCGAGTTGCTGCAACGTGAACCTTTTCCCAAATTGCTCGGTTTCCGCTGGATCGGACTGTGGCAGGCAACTGTGATACCCTATCTTTTGACTGCCCTGCTATATCTGGGACCCATCTATGTGAACATGCAGAATGAATCGTTTCGTTCTTACTTTGGTACGTTCCTCCAAACAGTGTTGGCAGAAATTCAAAAGCGAAAATAGTTGCAAAATGCTGTTGCTATCGTAAAACAGCCGAAGCCTAGCTATGTATTAACAATAAACCAAATAAGTTATCGGAAATATCGTTACTTTTAGATCTGGATTACTGGCGTGGCTCGTTAAGCAATATAATCTGGATACGTAATCATGTGATGGCGCCTTTGAGTGAGGAATTCGTATTTCGCGCCTGCATGATGCCACTGATACTGCAGAGTTTTCCGCCCCTCACTGCGGTGTTTATTACCCCGCTCTTCTTTGGCGTTGCCCACCTGCATCACATCGCAGAGCGATTGAGTCTGGGAATGGAACTGAGCACTTCACTCCTCATCGGACTGTTTCAATTCACGTACACCACACTCTTTGGTTTCTATTCAGCATATTTGTTTGCCCGCACGGGACACGTTATAGCTCCATTGCTGGCTCACGCCTTGTGTAATCACATGGGATTGCCAGATGTACAGGATCTTTGGCAGCAGGATCTGTGGAGACGTGTGCTGGCGATTATCTTGTACCTTGTAGGACTCGCTAGCTGGATATATCTGCTGCCTATTGCGACGGATCCTTCGCTCTACGATAATAAGCTTTATTGGAACGTTTAATCGGAGGAATAACTAAATCAAATGTATTGTTGCCATATTCGAGAATTCATACATATTTATTTATGTATCATGTTTTAGTCATATCATGTTAAGCTGAGTGAAAAATATATAAGTCTTCCTGTTACATAAATAAAACATGCAGCTGTTTATTTTAATTAATTAACAAGGTTTATAAAAAATAGTCAAGCCTTTTAAAAATGGCGGCAAGTGAACTAATGCAGCAATGCTACCTGAAAAAAACTATCGATAATGCGAACTACAACAACGTGCGATAGGTGAGAACAATGATGCCGTCTTATCGATAACTGCACATATGTACAAAATGATGTGAGAAATTTAGAAGCATGAGCAATGTGTGATAACATAAAAACGCACAACAAACTGACGCTTAAATTAGCAACTAAGTAGCAACAACAACACGGCCAGCCGGGCTTGAGGAAGGTAAGTACCGTGAGAATACACACGTATCTCTGGGCAACGCCAGAAGCTGAACAAATGTTGCTGACGTCTCCGGCA
This sequence comes from Drosophila rellima, assembly GCA_035043635.1. Taxonomy (NCBI): domain Eukaryota; kingdom Metazoa; phylum Arthropoda; class Insecta; order Diptera; family Drosophilidae; genus Drosophila; species Drosophila rellima. Next base: position 764,054 of record JAWNMV010000529.1, read on the forward strand.
GGACAAAATAATTATCGCAATTAAATGCCAAATATTTTATAACATTCGCAGCGATCACAACAGGAAGAAGAACTAGTGCAGGACAACAAGTGTAGGAAAGACACGTCAGAAGACACAAACACACACGCACACACACCCGCAAATAAAAACACACACGCACACACAGTGAGAGAGAAAATGTATTGCCTGCAATGTTTACTGCCCGTGCTGCTCATACCAAAGCCAACGAATCCAGCTTTAATGGAGACACACGTCATGTTCATAGTGCTTTATTTAATTGGATTCTTTCTGGAGCGCAAGCCTTGCACCATCTGTAGTCTGGTCTTCCTCACAGCCGTCTCGCTCATCTGCTACAGTGGCGTCGGCAATTGCATCTTTTGGGGCAACTGTGAGGGACATCACTGTGAGAATGGTTAGAAGAAAGTCATGCGAGGGAAGTTCCAAGATTTCTTCATTTTAGCGATATAGTCAACGAAACAGGAAATCGCGTTGTTTGCCGCTTCGAAACCACATACAATTTGCATTACAAAAAAAAAAGAAAATAAGGCAAGATGAAGAAGATAAATAAACAAACAAAAGGGGAATTCCTGAAATAGTTTTAGATTTGATTTAGATTAAAGGTAAATCTGGTCACACTAACTAGATTTTAAATAATCTGACCTCTGAGGCTGTTTAAAATTAAATTTATTTAGATTTTGTTTCAACGAAATGTAAATCAAATCTCAAACTGTTTCAGGAAAACCCGTAATCAGTGATAAAAAGTGAGTGAGTCAACAGGGCTAAGAGGCGTGTTTTTCTGGCCCAACTTGGAAAGCCAAAAACGAAATCTTCATCCCAACGCGATCGATTTACCCGTTTCCACTGCTGCTTCTACACAATGTATTTTTATTAATAATTTAGCTAAATGTCCCCTCAACCAAATTCTCTTCCATTCCCCTTCCTTGCCCCCTTAACTCTGCCGTTTTTAAGGCATACAAATAAATATCATTTAAGAAGCGCTACAAAATGTATTGTACAATTTTTTGATAATGCAAACTGATCCCTCCCCCAATTTACTCCCTTTATTCAATCCGTCAATTTAATCATTTAAATTATTTACAGTTAGTCATGTAACTGTTTTGACAAATTCAAAAATTCGTATAGAAACACCTTGATTATTATTATTTTTTACTTAATTATAGTTTAAAAAAAAAAACAAAATCAATTAGGTTCATTTTTTATATTGTCAAAACACTTGATATACATACATACTACAGTATATATGTATTATTGAAATAATAAACTCATTGTAAAAAAAAAACAAATGCTGTGCGTCCTTGCTGGACGTTTATATCGGTTGTTCCCTATATTGTGCTCATGCAAATTGTATATATACACCCGCAGACATATATATGTATATAGCAATACATATTTCAATATTCCTGTAAAGTTCATAATCAGAAAAAACACATGGGAATATATTTGATTTTATTTCTCACGAATTGCACTTTGTAAATTTATTTTAAGCCACGACAAAAACTTAAATTCGTTCAACACAATATAGAATTATTGAAAAAATTAACTAATGTAACGAAAAGACACGAAAATATGTTAAAAAAAAATAAAAAAAATTAAATAAATCAATTTATTTAAAGCTGTAATGTGTGTTGTTGTTTTCATCTGCTTATGAACCATTGAAATATATACATAAACCATACCCACTTTTTTTTCTCAGCTGTAAAAGAATTCCCCTTTCAAAATTATCCAGTTTTTTTTATAAAGATTTCCAATTATCCACAATTTTATTCGCTTCAAAATGTATGTATATAAAAAATGTACAATTTGTTTTGTTTTGTTTCATGTTTTTGTTGTTGTTGTTGTTGTTGTTGTTTTTAACTTACTAAAAAACTACTAAAAATTATTAAAAATAAAATACAATAATTTATGTACAAATTTTTATCGGATTTATTTGTGAAATAGGCCAGGGCGAAAATAGAAAAGCAAACAAAAAAATCAAATCAAATCTGTAGACAAAACTCGAATTGGATTTATATAATTAAAATAATATTTTCACAACAAATTTAACGAGACCGATTGGAATGTTATTCACACAGATACATATATTGTACAATAGTATATGTATATATATATACGAAAATACATATAGATAGATAGATATATATAGATACAATAAGTGGGGTAATAAAGATATACAGTGGGAGGGATCATTCAGAGATACAGAGAGACGATTTTGTGGGAGTTTTCGAATGGGGTCCAAAACTCAAAATTTCGATCGATTTGACGGTTTCATTTTTGGCGTTTTGGGGGGGGCTGCTACACACAAAAATAGTTTTGAGATGTTTTTCTTCGGAATCGAGCAACGGATGACGACACGGTTTACGACAATGACAACAACGATATTCGATTCGTTTCAGATTCAGATTCGGATTCGGATTCGGATTCTGATTCGCAGAGCAGCAATCACAGGCGTGGTGTTGTTCTAACTTAAACGGAACGGGGCTGCACAACTGTAAAGAAAAGGAAATATTAAAAATAGACAAAAATTATAACAAGTCACTTTTATGCGGTACAAAAATAAATTCTTGAATTAAATACAAATATACGAAGTTCGGGTTTTTTAAATTAAACTCACGAATAAAGTTCAATAATTAATTATGATTTTTTTTAGAGCAACTTTAGCAATATGAGAAATAAATTTCTCAAATTATTTACTTAATTTCCAATAGAAAATAGATTTTGTGGTACTCACAGTGTGGTCGCTGCGACTCCTCGGAGGCGGCGCCGCCCTCGGCTGGCTGCATCATGGGCACGGGGATGCGCACGGGTTGAGCGAGGCTGCGACCGAAGATCATGCGACCGAATGGCACCTGGGCGGGCTGATCGGGCATGGGCGGGGTCATTGTGTCACGTGGCTGCTCCGGCAGCGGCTGGAGGATCAAGCGCTGAATCTGCAACTGTGGCGTCTGCTCCTCCTGCTGATCACTGGACTCCTGTTCCCGCTGCTGTTCGGCTGGGGATTGGGCTTGGGCTTGAACTCGCGATTGGCCAGCTGAGGAGCTGGTGGATTGCTCATCAGAGGACATGGGCGTCTCGGAGTGCTCCTCCTCCTCGCTGGAGTTGGCGCTGTTGTTGTTGTTCTCACTGGAATCGGCGGCCTCCTCGGCGGTCAGACGACGCAGCTCATCGGTGAAACGATCCTCGGCCATGCGTTGAATGTTGCGCAGATCGTCGGCTGTGATGCCCACACGCTGGAGAGCCATGCCCAAAGGCATGTGTTGGATCTGAATCTGTGGCATCTCCCGTTGCTGCTGCTGGGCAGGAATCTGCATGGGCACATCATCGGCCATGTGGATCTGACGGAAGGGCAGCTGCTGCATGTGAATCCTCACGGTTTGCACCTGTGGCCGCTGCTCCATCAGCTGCTCCTGCTGCTCCATGCGCGGCGCTTGCATCACCTGTGGCGGCATCGGAGGACGCATGGGCAGATGCTGGAACGGCGGCGGCAACTGACGAATAATAATGGAGCCCTGGGAACTGGGCAACTGTTGTTGCTGTTGCATCGCCGGTGGCATCATCCGCTGGGGCATGTGCGTCAATGGCATCTGGTCGGGAATGCGGCCGAACGGAATTGGCACACGCTGGAACGGAATGAACATGGGACGCATCGGTTCATTGTCCTCCTCCGAATCATCCTCCTCCTGCTCGCGCTGACGCTTCGCCTCCTTCTCCTCCTTCTCGTCCTTGTCGTCGCCGCCATCGCAGAAAATCGAGATACGCTCGCCCGTAATACGCGCCTTCTTCGGATCCGTGGTCAGATTGACGCCAAATGGCAATGCCACCGTCTTGGCGGGCGAATCGACAAACTCCTCGGCATGTTTGCGCTCCACCACGCAGTTCATGCGAGATCTGAGGGCGTAAATATAAAATTAAAAAAATTAAAGCAACATCTGGCAGAGATCCAAAAACATTAACAAAAATAAAAGTGTGTGAGCATCAAAGTTAAACAAAATAACGCAAAAGTGTCGGAGTAATAACAACTTCGCGGTGGGCACGCAGTGGCTCCGGGAGCAGCTGAAGCTCTTTCCCTTCAATACTAAAGTGTCTGAGCAATGACAACATTGAAATAAGACAATTTTTAATTTAATCCAGCGGTGGGCACGCAGTGGCTCCGGGAGCAGCTGAAGCTCTTTCCCTTCAATACTAAAGTGTCTGAGCAATGACAACATTGAAATAAGACAATTTTTAATTTAATCCAGCGGTGGGCACGCAGTGGCTCCGGGAGCAGCTGAAGCTCTTTCCCTTCAATACTAAAGTGTCTGAGCAATGACAACATTGAAATAAGACAATTTTACACAAAAGTGTTTAAACCAGCGGTGGGCACGCAGTGGCTCCGGGAGCAGCTGAAGCTCTTTCCCTTCAATACTAAAGTGTCTGAGCAATGACAACATTGAAATAAGACAATTTTTAATTTAATCCAGCGGTGGGCACGCAGTGGCTCCGGGAGCAGCTGAAGCTCTTTCCCTTCAATACTAAAGTGTCTGAGCAATGACAACATTAAAATAAGATAATTTTACACAAAAGTGTTTAAACCAGCGGTGGGCACGCAGTGGCTCCGGGAGCAGCTGAAGCTCTTTCCCTTCAATACTAAAGTGTCTGAGCAATGACAACATTGAAATAAGACAATTTTACACAAAAGTGTTTAAACCAGCGGTGGGCACGCAGTGGCTCCGGGAGCAGCTGAAGCTCTTTCCGTTATCTTACTTAAAAATGCCAAAAAGTGTCTGAGCAAAAAATCAAAAAAGTGTCCGAAAAACACTTGACACAAGCTCATAAGAATTGTTTTTAAGAATAAAATCCAAAGAAGTGAAATGGGCAAATTTTTAAAGAAATTTGAAATTTCAAGTTAAGATCAAATTTGCATACTTTTTGTTGTTGCGCAGAATGGCGGCGGCCAGATCGCTCAAGTCCAGCTCGAGCGGCATCTTGCCGGGGAACTTTTGCATCTCCTCGGTCTCATCGCTCTCCGAGTAGGAATTGTCATGCTCATTGACGCTCTGCTCGATGTCTTCGGCCTTTGGATCGTGCTTCTTGTTATCGGTATCGTCATGATCGAGATTCTGCAAGTCCTCGCCGCCATCGGATTTGCCCAGCAAAGCTTCAGCACGCGGTAGTTCCTATAATTAAGAAAGAATATAGAAAAAAACAACTATTAGCCTAGGCAATTACAGAGAATACCAATTAACACCTTTAACTTTTTTCGACCACAAACAAATACTCGGAATAAAAAACTGCAAGAAACCTGACTTGAAAATTTTGTTTTTACAAATCTGAAATCTTCTACTGATAATTGACTTTGAAAGACGGAAAAAAAGAGGCAATTTCAAGTTGTCATCGTGATGTTGGGTTTTTTATGATCTTTACTGGAATTCTGAGTCAACTCAAGGCTCAAAGCTTCAGCTACACATATAACATATACTATTTTATTTGACAAGGAAATGTTTCGAGTTGATTTTCTGTTGTTTCTGTTGTTTCTTTTGTTTTTTGCTTGTTAGAAGGCAGTTAAAATGGTTTAGGCCATCGAACACGTACGGGCAATATACATACATATGTATACAGAGGCAGTACAGAGTACAGTGAGTGCAATTGTTATGTGGCCGCTAACAATGAGAGGCTTTGTCGTCAGAAGATGGGATGACCCCAACCTACATACAAAGCAATGTGACGCGACTGAAACTAAAAGTTAAATAATGCCATCAAAATAAACAAAATAAACCAAGAAAAAATAAACAAAAAACAAATGCAAACACACACATATTACATAAGCACTTAAATTGAGTGTGTGTGTGTGTGTGTGTGTGTGTGTGTGTATTTGAGCATACTTCAAAGCAAACAAAAGCAAAATTTAAATAATTTGTTGAACAAAACCGAAAGAGCGAGAAAAAAAATCTCATTAATTCAATGCGACGTCGTCAGATGATGATGATTGATAGTGGGGACAAGTGAATGCGGTGAACTGTGGGAGGAGAGGAGAGGTAAGGGGGAGAGGCAGGCAGGTAAGGGGCAGTACCTGCCCAGGGGCAAAAAGCATCTGGTGATTTGGCTTGAAAAAATAATGCTATATGCCTTGTACATATTGTACATACATATACATATATATGGTATATATGTATCCGGTAACTGAGGGCTTCATTGTTGTGGTTGTTGTTGTTGGGTTCTGGGTCATTATCTAGCTTGACATTGGACCAAAATGAACACTGAACAGAATGCTTAAGGAAGAATCGTGTAACAATTGAATAAATGAATTGTTTGAATTTCATTCTAATTTGTTAAGTATTTTCCCCTCATATTAATATATATAATTTATCACAAGCAGTCAAGATAACAACAAATTAAGTATCTTAGATAGTTTCTTTAAAAAGTTACATATTTGTTTAGTAAAATGTTTTTTTAATCGAATCTTCTGCAAAATTTTGTAGATTTACAGCCTTTGTTATACATAGTGTACATAGTATACAATGAAGTGGAATTTCTTCCGATTTGGACCAGCTGCTTTAACACAATCTTGCCATCAACTTAAGTGAAACTTAAAGTGAACTGAACTGCCGTGAAGTTAATAAATTTATAGCTTGCAACGTTTCAGCTGTTTTCCAAACTGAGTCACGGGTGCCAAAAAGCGTGTGACACATCATTTGCTTTTCGCCAGAAATCAAACAAAAATTTCACTCAAAAAATATATATATAAATATATAAAACGTACAGAAAACTAAACCAGTTTGACAACAACAAAAACAACATCAACAACAATTTAAAAAAAATCAAGTCAACAAGTCGGTGTTCCAGTTGTGAGACCTCTTGAACGCCCCCTTTGTCTGCCACGCCTCCATTTGGCTGGCTGCTAAACTTAAGTCCGGTTTACAACTAAATTTTCTGTTGTGCGATTTCAAGGCCAAGTCTGAGAGACTCTGAGAGAGATACAACAGCAATTACACTGCACAGAACGTTTCAGTAATTGGTATTTAAATGTGCCGTGGAAAAAGTTAACAAAATTAAATAAAAACCAAATTCAATTAATTTTTTTCAAGCTTTGCTTTTATCGACGTCTCTGAGCTACGCTTATTTTCAGCATTGACGCAATTGTCGAAGCATTAAAATTCTGAAGGAATACACAAAATTTCCTTAAGAAAAGCTACCAGAAATAATGGCAAAAAAAACACACACATCATAATAATTCCGCTGGCGAAACAAATTTGCACAATCGTCAAATAAATTATATATTATATATGCTGTTTGTTATGGGCTATTACATAATCGACTGTGGGCAACGGCCATAAGTTGTTTGGCTTTTGTTAATGTTGTTGCTGCTGTTGTTGTTTGCGTGCCCAAAACGAAAGACTTAAGCGAGCAACTTGCCTTAAATGGCAAACAGTCAACGCGTCTTCGACTTGCGTCTTTGTCGGCCTCTGTTTCGACTGTGTGTGTGTGTGTGTATACATATATATATATATATATATATTGATATGTAGATATGTGTGTGGTTACAGACTATCTGTCTATTTCTGTGACGGTGCCAAGCGGCGCCAGCCGGCAAATAAAAAATAACAAAAAAAAAAACACAAAAAAGTGACAGCAACTGCATTATTGCTGCTGTTGTTGCAGCTGATGATCTCTGGCATTTTGCCGCGCCCGCAGTCCCGCCCACGCCCCCTCCACACGCGCCTCGCTTCAGCTGTTTTAGCCATGCAACAATGCTGACAGAAATCTGGCTTTTTTTTTTTAAGTTTAATTGCGTGAAAAAGAAATTCAAAAGCAGAGGGAATTCTGTTTTTTTTTTTTAAATATGTTTATCATTTTCCCATTTTTTTACCCTAATAATCATATTGAATATGTTAAATCGGTCAGCAAATATTTGTAAAATTTAGTAGCAAGAACAACAATAGTTTCTTGCTTTTGAATTACTTTGGTTTATAATAAAATTGGTTTATTTTTATATTTTAATTTAAAAGTTGTATATATCATATTTTTAAAGAATTATTTGTTTGAGAATCTAGCTATTTTCAGCTTTTTCTGACTAAAAGTTGGCAACACTCTTATGGACAGACATTGCAACATGCTGCACTCAGTCACCGTCTCTCCGTCTCTCCGTCTATCTGTCTCTTTGTCTCTTTGTCTGGCTGCTGTTTTCCGTTTGCTGCTTTCACTTTGTGTATGCCATTTGATTTGCCAATTGTTGCCACTGATGTTGATTATGTTGCAAGCTCTCAACTCTCAGCTCTCAGCTCCCAAGCTCTATTATTTCAGTGTCCATTTAAGCGTCAAATTATGGGAATTTCGCTTGATTGAATTTTCCATTGCGACTTTACATAAGATTTTCCCCACCCCTCCAGCCGAGAGAGTTTTGATTTTATGGAGAGTTGAATAACCCGCCTCCAAATGGGGCAGCATCCATTCAATAAAATGGCCAATAAAAAGTGGCCTTTTGTCTAACGTATGCATCATTAAATTTAATTGCCGCTGCATATATTTATTAATGCAATTTAATTAGTTTTATTGGCTTATTGCTGTTGTACTTTCATTGCACCTTAATTGAATATTGATGATGCGGCAAAATTTCATATGCAAATTGTGAATAACAATGAATATAAAGAAAAGCCTGAGTGCCATTCAATTTGATTTATGTACAATCATACTCCCTATATATGTGAATATATATATGTACATATATATATGGTTATGGTTTAATGGTCTATTTGATTACATGGGTGAAATTTCTCAAGGAAGCACGCAACTCACGCTAATTCAATTTTGCACTTATACAACTGAATATGAATTCGAATACGAGTACCCATATGAATATGCGAGTATTCAATTTATAAATGTGCATGCAATCTGGCAAATTATTATAATAATGACAACAGAGGCTGCAGTTTAGCATATCTAATCGATATTTATTTCTTCATTTAATTTCATGGCTTTTATGGTGCTTTTATTTTGACTGGGTCAATGAAATAACTTTGATCTTTGAACTAGCTTTAAATTGCTATGAATATATTATTTATATATATAAAAATGTATTGTTATAATAGATTCCACAGTCAACTACTTTAGGAATTTTTTAAAAATATTTTTATGTTCAACTTTATCTTTTTCCAGTCATTATTAATCATGAAAACTACATCTATTAAAATCACCAGAGAACTTTTTTATAAGCATCTCTATTATAATGTTTTTCTCATTCCCATTTATTTTACTCATTTAAAAGTATATTATCTAATTAAACTAATTACGAGCTTTAGTGCTTTACAGCCCATAAAAATAGCTGTCTACAAGCTGTTAAAGTTACATTTAAATACTTTGATGTTTAGTTTATAGACTGAATTATTATAAAGATGATAAATTATATGAAGTCTAGAACATCTTTTAAGATCCCCAGACATTTCTTTATAAATATTCATCTTCTCGACAGTATTTTGCTCAACTAAAGTACTCTAAAGTAATTATAAACTAGAAAAACTCTCGAGAGCACATCAAAAGTCTAGAGTTGAGATGTAAGATTATTTCTTGGGGTTTTTCCCGATTCATTTGCATTATCAGTAGAATAAGTTTTATAGCGCAAGTCGTAAACAGAAATGTTTATAAATACAGTGTTTGCTAAATGTGTGCGCTTGCACCTTTTTTTTGTAATTAAATAGTGCGCGCAATAAAAAAGCAAGAAATCAAAGGTAAAGAAAAAATGAATCAGCAAATTGTGTGGAATAATCAAAAGCACGCAGCTGTTGTTATAAGGAATCACATACATGTATATAGGTAAATGTATGTAAGTATATGTAGATATATATATATATGTTTATATAGTTGTAGATATGCGCCGACATTTTCCGGTAATTATCATTAATTTGGCTTAATAATTCGACTCTGTTGCGGCTAATCGGCGAGTATTAAATTTTGTGGCGTGTTCAGCGAACGATGCAAAAGGCAATAACAACAACACATAGACACACACACACACACACTCACATGCACTCATCATATACATATACATATACATACTATACATTACTTACCTAACAAAATTATTTTCCATTATTATTACTAATTTTTGTTTGAATTGTAAAACTGACACCGCCTGATACGAAATAAACGTTGATTTCCCTAAGCTCGTATCTCAAATATTAAATCTCTGCTGTGCATTGAAGCGTGCAACATTTATTGCTTGCCACCTGTAACTTGCCCCTAGAGATGCCACAAAAACAGGATAGAAATAGCAAATAGACATGATTTTGTCAATGATAATTTTGATGATACTATTTAAAAATATATAGAGAAAACTTCATAAAAACATAGTTTCCGAATAGTTTCCGGCTGACTTTAGTTTTGAAAAGGATAAGTCTATGCAAGACAAGGAGGCTCGCGAGGATAGTCGAGTGTGCTCGACTGTAGGATACCCTGTGCCCTTGCCCCGTTCTTTATCTTAATTTTCGACTGACAGTTCCTATGACAGCTATATGGTATAGTGCTCCGATTCTAAAATTTGATCAAGATATATAGGTTCATCCCAAATACATATCCTGTCAGTGTGGTCGAGATATTTCAAACAACAAAAAAGCTTTTCATACTAAGACTTGATTTTGAACAGATCGTTCCTATGGCAGCTATATGATATAGTGGTCCGATTTCAACCAAATTTGATCAAAATATATAGGACTATCCCAAATGTAAATTCTGTCAGTTTTGTTGGGATATTTCAAACAACAAAACATTTTTTCATACTAAATCTTGATTTTGGGCTGATCGTTCCTATGGCAGCTATATGATATAGGGGTCCGATTTCAACCAAATTTGATCAAAATATATAGGACTATCCTAAATGTAAATTCTGTCAGTTTTGTTGGGATATTTCAAACAACAAAACATTTTTTCATACTAAATCTTGATTTTGGGCTGATCGTTCCTATGACAGCTATATGATATAGTGGTCCGATTTCAACCAAATTTGATCAGGATGTATTGGACGATTCCAAATGCATATCCTGCTAGTTTGCTCGAGATATTTCAAACAACAAAAAAGCTTTTCATACTAAGACTTGATTTTGAACAGATCGTTCCTATGGCAGCTATATGATATAGTGGTCCGATTTCAACCAAATTTGATCAAAATATATAGGACTATCCCAAATGTAAATTCTGTCAGTTTTGTTGGGATATTTCAAACAACAAAACATTTTTTCATACTAAATCTTGATTTTGGGCTGATCGTTCCTATGACAGCTATATGATATAGTGGTCCGATTTCAACCAAATTTGATCAGGATGTATTGGACGATTCCAAATGCATATCCTGCTAGTTTGGTCGAGATATTTCAGACAACAAAAAAGTTGTTCATACTAAAACTTGATTTTGAACTGATCGTTCCTATGGCAGCTATATGATATAGTGGTCCGATCCAAATTTTAAAACAAACTTGATCTGCGCCCGCTATCCAGGAACCTACATATCAAGTTTGAAGTCTCTAGCTCTTATAGTTTCTGAGATCCTTTGACTCAAACAGACGGACGGACAGACAATCGACTCGGCTATTGATACTGGTCAAGAATATATATACTTTATAGGGTCGGAGATGCTTCCTTCTGCCTGTTACATACATTGCCACATACAAAACCATTGTACCCTTTCTGACCATTTTCAATGGGCACAGGGTATAAAAATGGCTAAATTGACAACACTGCTTGTCACTCACCTTGTTCACCTGCTGCAACGTCTCCAGCATCAGCTCCTTCTCCAGCACCGAGTCGAGGGCCTGCACCTGATCACAGGAGGCCTTGGCCTGCAGATACGATGAGGCCAGAATAAAAGCGCCCAGTATAAATGAGGACACAATGATGGTGAATGCGGTGATCTTAGCGATCTTCACCGAATTCGCCTGGCGCTTGTAGGCCTGCAAAACAAAAACAACAATTGTAATAATAATAATATTAAAATTTTTGGTTTGCTTCATTCATTTTAGTGATTGTGAGTTGGTTCGTGGTCTTGGCGATTTGACCTTTTGTCGAGCAAGTAAAAGCGTTCACCTTGTCTTTGACTCACGTTCCAAATTTTCAGTGCAAAGTGCAAGTCAAAAAAAAAAAAGAAAGAAAACGCCCCAAGGAAAAACTCCAAGCATTAATAAGAAAACAAGACTTTTAAAGCAGTGAACGACAAAACAAAAATAGCTTAAAGAGAAATAGGTAAAAAGAGCTACTGAAGTTGCATAATTCGAAATGCTGATTAGGACAGAAAAAGAAAAAATGGAAATGAGTGTGGTAACTGTTGAGCGTAACTGTAACTCGATTAGATCACAAGCTGACAAATATTTACATAATTTTTATAGGTGCAAAAATTGCCAAGTTCATGTCAAAATAATAAACAAATACGATAAATATGCTTATAAAGCGTTAAACGCAAATACTACAATATATACCAAATTAACGAAATGAAAATGAGCAACAGCGCATTGCCCCCAAAAAGCGCAGGGAAGTTATTTCCTTGAAGTATGTTTTACTGGCAAATTAGGAAAATGAAAATTGGCAACAGCGCAAAATCATTACAACCTCAGCGAATACTTTGAGGTGAGAAGAAGAGTCCAAGTATAGAAAAGACAGGAAATAGCGCATAATAAAACAAAAACCAAATATTATAGCAAAAAATGCTGTGCAATTAGGGAAAGGAAAATTGGCAACAGAGCAAAATCTCAATCAATAACTTTGCAGAGAAGAAGACCCTGTTGATAGTTATTTTACTTTCTTGCTTTTGGGTGTGTGTTAACTGGAAATAGTGCATGCTATAAAAAATAACAAAAACTACAGCATATAAGAGTGTGAAATTTGGGAAATGAAAATTGACAACGCCGCAAAACCGCCAAAAGCCCAGTGAAAACTTTTATGGAAAAGAAGCGACTGAAGATATAATAGTTTTTTTGATTTTTTGGAAGTTGTTTTTGTATGTGAGTGTGTGAGTTTGTGTGTGTGTGTGTGTGTGTGTGTGTGTGTGCAGCGAAATGTGCAATTTTACACCTTTTGAATTGCCAGCGTGTTACTACGTGAGTTTTGTGCCCATTTTCATGTGTTCAAATGCAATTGCGAAAGTGAGTCGCAGTCGGCGTCGCAGTCGGCGTCGCAACATCATCGTTAAGAGTGAAGTGAAGTGTGTTTTTTTTTGGTGAATGTTGGGCTCAGGCAACAACAACAACAACAACAACAACAACAACAGCTGTTGCTCGTTACCAGTGGATGATGAGCTTTTTTCAGCTTCTTCTACTTATTGTTGTTGTTGTCATTAGTGTTGTTGTTGCTGGTGTTTTTTTTTTTGGGTGCAGTTAAAAGACATAAGACTTGAGCGACAAACCTGATGATTAAAGTTAAAAAATCCCAGCTGTGTTGTTGTTGTTGTATTGTGGTTGATGTAGTGGTGCGAGGAGGGGGAGATTGAAAAAATACATATATATCATATATTTGATGATTCGATTTGAGTTTTGAGAGATTGTTTGTGTACATTACGAAGGAAATAACATTTTTTTATTTTTTAAAAAGACACACATCAAAATAAAATAAAAACAAAAAAAAAGAAGAAAGGTTCATGAGTTTGTGGCATGGAAAAATCATGGCGCACAGTGAAAGCCGTAAGTACACGCACTCTGACAGCTGACTGAACTACAGATGAATTATGCATGAATAGCTTTAGGGATTTTTAAGACATGATTGATTAGAAGTGTCAGCTGTTAAAAAACTCGTTTTTTGTAACAATAGTTTTATATAAACCAATTTTGGGAGTTCAACATGTATCGTGTAGACATATCTGAATTTGGAAATCAAAAAAATTGATTTCAGAAATTTTGAAAATTAAATTACCACTAAATTGCTCATTAATGCGCTTTTTTTTTTGTGTTAGTGATTAATTGAAAACTCTTGAGTAGCAGCCTTTTAAGGTCACTTTAATGAGGCTGTTAGATAACTGCTAGCTTTCACTGTGAGTGCAATTACAGGCAGTTACAGAGGCAATTTGTGGCTAATGCGGAAAATGCACACGAAATGCAAATGTTAAATGCATTTTATGCAAATTAAGAAATCAATTGCCAGCCCACAATAATGGCTTGAGAGATTCTTGAGAGGTCTCTTGCGAGAGAGAATTGCGCCAGTTTCTCGTGTCTCTCGTGTCTCTCGTGTCTCTATTTGTGCGATGTTGTCATAGCGCATTTGACTTGTATTTTAGCTCATTTGTTTGAGTTTATCATTATTAAGTTTTTTTTTTTACAGTCGTGACTTTTGTATTAGATCTCGGAAATTTCAAAATTGGTTTTCAACTGGTTTTCTATTTGAACTGCGGCTGTGGTTTACTGCAAATGGGTACAAATCTATTCACACTTTGCCGACAACTGCGACGTAGTTTGGTTGAAGCCCCTCAGAGCGCTGAGGTTTTTTTTTTATGATTATTTCTGTATATTTTTTGTTGTTTTAAAATGTCAACGGGGGTCGCTCGACAATTGTCAAATGCAGCGCACGTTGCATGCAATTTGCCGAGAGGACGGCATATAATCATAATAATAATTTAAGAAAATCAGAGAGATAAAAAAGAGATATGCAATCAAATTATTCGCAGTCAAATTGCTTATGCATGCAGTTGCCAGTTGAGAGGTGGATATTGCATTTACTTGATGAAAATGATCACGTTTTGCAGCTGCGTGCAGACAGAAAATGCCAAGACAAAGACAAAGACAAAGGCAACGACAACGACACATTGCGCATACGCAGTGTGGTCCCGCAACGGATGTGCTGGCCAAGTCAACACACAACAAACTGACCCTGACTGCCTTTTCTTACTTGTTCTCTCTGTCCCCCTGTCTGTCCGCCTGTCTGTCTGTCTGTCCGTCTGTCTGTTGAATCTGTTTGGCCTGCTTAGAGCTTACATAAAGGTAGCGCAAATAATTGTCAGTCAAAACGACCAAATGACATATGGAAATTGTAATTAGTTTCGCCATTCAACAATGACAAATGGACACATTAAACGCAATCGACCAAAAATTTACTAGGGCCCCTTAACTATCTAAATATCGCTCAGGTACTGCAACACTGACGGAACTCACAAAATGAAACATGAACTTTGAGTTAATGATGCTGAAATAATATTAAACTTCTGTTCTTAATTGTGTCAAAATTTCATATTCATATATTTTATACTCATTATGTGGGAGTTTAAAGAACTCTTGTTTCTACTGTAAGTGGAACTAAATTTAAAATGCTAAATTTTAATTGTAAAATTCCTGATTCAGAATATCATTGTTAAAGGCAGGCTAAAGAGATTAATTTTAAAATTTAAAATTAGGGAAATTTTGACAGCGTTTCGTATTAATTAATTGTATGACTAAATTTCGGGTCTTTTTCCCCATCTTTGTAGATGATCTTTTATATAATATTTCTAAGAGATCTGGACTCACCGGTGGCGGTTCGCTGGCGGTGCTGTAGACCTCGCTCGCCGCATAGTCGGGCTTCAGTTGCACGGTAGCCATGGATACGTTATCCTTCTCGGTCATCTATGTAAGTTATTGCACTATAAATATAAAGATATACTTTCTTTTGACATGTGCAACGAACACTTCAAATATCCTTTATTTTTGCAGATCACAGTTTAGTATTTAGTTCTGTTTTGCACTTTCATAAATTTCACTTAGTTTTTTTATTTTATTATAATTTTTTTTTTTTTGTAGTTACTTTTCTGCACTTACATTGGTAATTTATTTTGTACAGATACGAAAAAGTAAAAGGAGTTCAATTTACGTTGTCTGTGTGTGTGTTTTTTTTGCGGGCAATTCTGTTTTGCTTATTGTGGTTTTTTGAAAAAGTTGTCTGATCAACTTTTCAGAGCGTCCGCCAGGTGGTTGGCGATAGATATAGTATTGAAATACGTCTTTGTTGTACGACTGCCACTCGCCGTCTGAGGCCTCAAACGCGTTTCGTTTCAGATTTTTCTACCAGATTTAAAACTTTTTTTTCGTCGGTCGGCGTCGACTGCGAAGTCACACACACACTCATATATATACATACATATATACAACTACATAGGTACACGATCGGCAGCAATACAAAAAATATAAACGAACAACGAAACGAGCAACGAACAAAAATAAGAGTAAAACTAAACACACACACACACACACACGTATACACAGACATCAGCACACTCTCTCACAAACACACACACATAAAATGTCAATTTCTGTGTGCTTTGCAGTCAAGCTTGACAGAAAGCTTAAAAGCTTTAAGCTCCGGCCTCTTGAGTTCTCAGATCAGCTACACAGCCGAAGTTTTGATCGCAGTTACAATTTTAACTGATTGATTTGTAATTTAAATTATTAAATTATTTATTTATCGTTAACATTAAATATGCAAATTAGAAATATAATTTAAAATTATTAATTACAACAGACTACAAAATGTTCTTAAATTTCATATCCCTTAAAAAGTCAATAAATTGTTAAGGAGTTTTTTATATTGAATTTATATGTGTCTATCAGCAATATGAGATCATAGACTTCACCAAATTTGGCCATTATTTATATTATTTAAAATATATTATTAAATATTATTGAGTAGATTTGATTTGATCATAGACTTCACCAAATTTGGCCATTATTTATATTATTTAGTATTATTAACATTTATTAAATATTATTGAGTAGATTTGATTTGATCATAGACTTCACCAAATTTGGCCATTATTTATATTATTTAAAATATATTACTAAATATTATTGAGTAGATTTGATTTGATCATAGACTTCACCAAATTTGGCCATTATTTATATTATTTAAAATATATTATTAAATATTATTGAGTAGATTTGATTTGATCATAGACTTCACCAAATTTGGCCATTATTTATATTATTTAAAATATATTATTAAATATTATTGAGTAGATTTGATTTGATCATAGACTTCACCAAATTTGGCCATTATTTATATTATTTAAAATATATTATTAAATTTTATTGAGTAGATTTGAATTGATCGTAGACTTCACCAAATTTGGCCATTATTTATATTATTTAGTATTATTAACATTTATTAAATATTATTGAGTAGATTTGATTTGATCATAGACTTCACCAAATTTGGCCATTATTTATATTATTTAAAATATATTATTAAATATTATGGAGTAGATTTGATTTGATCATAGACTTCACCAAATTTGGCCATTATTTATATTATTTAAAATATATTATTAAATATTATTGAGTAGATTATAGCAATATGCTCGACCTGTTGAGTGTAGCGCAGCTCTAAAGCTCGTCATACGAAAATAAAAAGGTACCCAATACATTCGCGTACACATAAATTAAAACTCAGATCTCGTAAAACTAGCTGCGGTTCAAAGTTGTTGCTGTCGGCGTCGACGTCGACGTCGCGGTCAGCGTCGCTGCTGCTGCAACGGCCGTTGATCAAGTCGCCTTTGTGGCAGCTGTCTTTGCTGCTGTTGTTGCCATTGTTGCTGTTGTTGTTGCACCACTCAAACTTGTTGCTGCTTACAAAAAAAAAAATAGAAAAAACATAAACTTTTTGCTTAAGCTATATTACAGTTTTTATTGTTGTTGCTGTTGTAGCCACAAATAAAAAAAACAAAACAAATCATTGCACTCTAGAGTTACATTTATGTACACAATATTGGGTAGATATATATAAATATATGTATGTATATGTTTATATAAATAATGTGTGAGTGTGGTCGGGGTTCATCTTGATTGCTCCAGCAGCTTCGTTTGTTTTGGCTTTGTGCTTTTAACCTCTTCGAAAGCAAACACTTGAGCCAATAGCCAACTTGTTGTGTGTTTTGGCCAAACAAGTCTGTGCAACCACTAATCGAATCTTTCTTGCAGTTATTTCAATTCGAAAAAGTATTACAAAAGATAGAAGTCATTCTAAAATCACGTTTTAAATTCCTGAATTTGAAAATGAAGTACCAAATATTTCACATTATTTAGAATTAATTCCCATCTTTTTTCTTCTGTGTAATCTGTGCATATTACTCATACGCTACGTTGTCCGTTTCAATAGGGCCATCAAATGACCTGAACAATTATCATTATCGCTAAGTATGACTATCAAATTGGTCGCTACTTTTTGTAGATTGTAAACCTGAATGTCATTAGTATTATTATTATTGCTATTAATATTTCTTGTTTCTTTTTCTCCTGTGACTTGCAACAGCTGTATTTTTGTTTTGCTTTTTTTGCTTTTTTGTTTTCTGTTTTTTGTTTTTTTCTTGATATTCGCATTCGTATTTTTGTGGTGCTTGTCGCTGGCATCTCGAATCTGTTATTTAATTCTTATAAATGATCGCATACGATCACATTCAAAGCGAGTTCAGCCGAAGATTTGCCTTGCTAATGTTTTATATCATGCTAGACGCTCATTTATTTATTTTCGAGTCGGCAATATCTTCATCTAACTTTTCGAATGAATGACCCAATGGTCGATGGCACCGGCATTTGTCCATCTTACTTATGCAATCTTTGGTTTATTTATGTTTTTTTTTGTTGTTTCTGTTTCCTATTGTAATTACATAATTTTTATGTTTAAAATGTCACAAGGCAACTTTAACTTTGAGCTCAGCTCACATTGAGTTATTAGTTATTAAATTTCTTTTTTAAAGGTTTTATATTAAGTGTCTGTTTTTTATTTTGTTATATAATCCAAAGACGCCCCACGCCTAACTCGATTCCCAGTCGGTTGTTTGGTTGCTTCATTAAACGTCTGCGATGCTGATGTTGCCCCCTCATTGAAGTCACAATCTTCGCATGACTTTCCATTTCAGTTTTCTGCTTCTTTTTTGTTTTTTGTTTTCTGTTTTCATTTTCATTCAATGAGGTTCTCCATTTGCATATAATTTGTTTGCCAAATTAATTAACGATTCTCCATGAAATTCAAAGTTGCCACAGCTCTGAGTGAATCATTTGCAACAATTGCAAATTAATTGAATTTCCAAAAATATATAATCGAAATTAAATGAGGATTACTCGTAATCTGGAATCTTTCACCTCTCTGCAGTTTTTAATTAGCTTGCCTAGCTTGTTTTTTTGCTCAGACTTAGCAAAGAACAAGTTCTAGGTAGACACTATATCGGCTGAAAGATACCCTCTAAAAAAACTAAATACATTTTAAAACCAGGTTTTTATAATATTTTTATAATATTACCAAATAGGAAAACAAAAGAACTTACAAGTTTAATAAAAATTATCAAAATATATATGGTATTTAAGTAAGAGGTACTATATTATTGCCTATAGGGTATCAAAATCCAGTTAAATTCCCTTGCACATCATTAATCAAAACAATAATGAATTGAAATTGAAATTGAAATTATATAGTTAGGTTAGTTAAGTATATTTATAGACCAGATGAAAATAGCATCAATTGCGCTGCACGTGAGACTCGGGAAGAGACTTTTCCCTCCCCTCTCTGTCTCTCACCTGGACAGATGCTAATCTGGTCTGGCGATGCCAGTTTATATGCATAAAGCATCCTATTCAGGTATGTGGCTATACTTGATGCTTGTCTACTGCGCAATTGTGGAATTAATGAGGGATGTCAGTTGTTAAAGAGTATTGAGAATCTTGTCGACATTGAAGAGACACAAAGGGGGAGATACACAGAAGAAAATGTGTGGGACTTCGCGAAAATTCTATTAACGAATTCCTAACACTTTGGGCTTATTTGTCTACTAAGAAAATTAATCAAAATTTTAAAAAAATTTACAATTTTGAGTATACTGGAAATTGAAACTTTAATTTTGGAAATGCTTTTTTCTCTGTGTACTCTTAAGGCTATAAATTAAATGTTCATGGGGGATTTTTCCCCATTTCCAATTTTGTCTGTATTTTTTTTACTATCGCTAAATTCAATTTACACTAAAAATTTGCAATGTGCCCAACGAACCTGTATCGCAATTTGGTCGAAGCTGCGTTTGCGATGGGAGTTTCAAGTCGGAGTCAAGTCGGAGCCGGCGGTACCAAGTTACGACTTGGCACCATCGTCGATCCGGGGCTTAGGCACATGTCTGGGAATTAAGCAGCAGCAGCAGCAGCAGCAGCAGCAGCAGCAAAAACAAAACAAAACAAAAATAAAGAAAAAAAAATCATAAAAAACAAAAACTATATAAAAAGGAAAACAAAAGCGCTTTCAATGCGGCTTTTATTTCAACTCGATGCAGGGAACAGTGAAAGATACTCGAAAGATACTGACAGATGCTGAAGTACGAGTACATGCATACACAGATACATACTCACACACAGACACTTGCATACACACCTGTATTATAATAACAATAAATACAGCATCCAGTTATTTGATGATGCGCCATTTCAGCTTTGCTTGAAATTTGCTAATAATAATATTGTATAAAGTCCAAATAAAAAGCTAAAATAGCAGGTAAAAACAACAGAGATGGCCAAAGTGAAGTGTGCTTGACTATGAGATACCCTACACACTGAACAGAAATACGTTAAGCGAAACCACTGACTGAATACGTCTTGAAGACTTTTTTTAACATGAATGCCAAAGATCAAATATCTGTCTAAAGTATTCGACTTTATACTCGCATTTTTCACAAATAACACCCTAAAACACCCTATTTTGCCCATCTGAATATTTACAGGGTATACAAAAGGTAAACAAGCCCGTAAACAAAAACAAACGCTATACGAAGAACAAAGATCATTAGCACAAATATTCGTTATGCGATTTATGAAGAATAATAGAAATATGGATTGCTTGGCTTTCTGAACTTGCATTAATATTCAGAATCTCAAATTGAGAAAATAATGGATAGTGTAAGGCATTAAGTACGCAATAATATTTCAAGTTGGACACGGGAGAATGATTGTTACGGTGATTACAATTAGTTTTAACGTGTCCGAAGATTGCTCGGGGATTTTTATACCCTAACTGTAAAAAGGGTATTCCCGGCCAACAAAGTAACAGCTGCTTAAGAGGCTGTGCATATATTTTAATAATATACGCGAGTGTATTATTTATTTTTCAATAACTCAAATGTGACTTCTGTTTTGCTTGATTTGATTTGCTACAGTAATTATACCCTGTACATTCCGTTATTTGTCACGAGTATATCACATTACTTAAAATTCAATGTATTTAGGCAAACAATGAAATAAATTTGAAGGCAGAATGAATTTAGATGTCAAACCAGGATTTTTTGGCCAAGTTAAGAGAGTCCAAAGCTGTGACTTTTGGCCTAGCAACTAAATTAAGAGGAGCGAAATCGGCAACTCGATTTATTTTCTGTCTGTCGCTTTGATATTAAACTCGATTCACAGTTTGGATTTACATTACTAGCTTAAATACATGTGTCGTTTATATATCATTTTATTATGTATTGGAGTACAATATTTTTTTCCAATATTTTAAATCCATATCAGTTTCGCTTGATTCGATTTGCTGTGGTCATGATACCCTATCAATTCTTTTATTTAGTACAGATGCTTAGCTGGATTTCATAATGAATACCCTGTTATTTTTTAGTCTCGTGTGAGTCTAGATCTTTGGGTCTCTCATCGAACAGGAACTTAATTAAAAATAATTGCTTTGAGCTGGTTTTCTTGCCTCTATTTGTTTAGTGATTCAAGAATGTCTTGAAATGCTTTTTACCTTTTTCTTCTTTGCCTACCTGCAATTAACACCTGAACAATAGAACAAGCAACAGATATGTTTTGTCTCTCTCCCTCTCCCTATCCCTCTCGGTCTCTCAACATGCATTTAATCCATTTGAAATGGAACAAAAGCAAAGCGAGTCGAATAATAATTCAGTTTGTTTGGGTAAAGCTTTAATTTTTGGTCAATTTAGAGAAATTTGTACAATTTTGATGTACTATGTAGGGTATATGGTGTATATATGGTAAATGTCTATAGAGGCATTTATTTATTTTCGTATATAAATGCCAATTAACACCATCCGTTCTGGCCAAACCCATTTGCTAGTTATTTTCTAGTTCAAGCTCCGTTGGCTGCTCGACTCTTTGCGCTGAATGTCAATGACTTTGGAGTTGGAGTCACAACAACAACTGGAGTTGAAGCTGAAGCTAAAGCTAATGCTACAGATATACATATATACATATACATATAGCTGGAGCCAGTGGCATTTGCAGTTTTCATTTGTCAACAACAACAACAGCAATGTCGCCCTCAATAGCCACGAAGCGTTGCGCTTTTAACGCTTTTGTGTTATTAATTGTTAAGCAGATCATAAATACTTGGCAACAACAACAACAACAACAACAACAACAACAACAATAGCTACATACATATCTGGCTGAAAATGGCATTTAGAAATGTTAATTGGCCAAGTTATTGCCGGCATGCTGTGGGTGTGTTTCAAGCTTCCTCTTTGGAAAATCCCGGCGATTCTTGGTCGAAAATTAAATAACTAAATTATGAAATATGTAAATAACTAAAATGTTCTTGGAACTCATTTGAACAATAAGTTTATTCATCTCCTTGCCGCATTTTCGACAGGAGTTGATGTAGGAAATGAGGCAAAACAATAACTCAAGGTTTTCGCACCAAGGTGCCAAATTTTGGAGTCAAAGTCTCTTGTCAAGTTGGGGGACACTCAGGTTGGGGTTTTTTTCTTTGAATCGTCAACATCTTCAAAGAAAACACAATGGTGTAGTCGCAATATTGCAAATCCACTTAACAAATGCGATTTTCGAAAGCGATAGCAAGTCACATTTTGGTGTTTTTTTTTTTTTTTTTTTTGGGAAATACGAGTATACGATAATGCGATAGAAGAAAAGCAACGAAAATTACACTTGAAGTACAAGTAATGACAAAGACAAAGCTAGGAAGGTTATTGTGGGGCGCTACAAATTAATTTGCACCTTTCGCCGCTGCCGATGCTGCTGCTGCTGTCGATGTTGCTACCGCGCAGCAGCCAGCAGCAGCAGCAGCAGCTGTCGTGGCAGCAGATACAGCAGCCGGAGAAAGTTGCATGCAAATAAATGGAGAAAGAAAAACTTGGGCCAAGCCAACAGCAAACTGAAAACTCCAAATCATGATTTGCTGCACTCAACTGTGGGAATAAAGTCAAATATTTTGGCTTCAATACAATTTTTTGTTGTTCAATTTTTGTAAATTGTTTGCTGAGTTTGCTGAACTCAGCAGGGATAAAATATTTTTAATTTTCGCCTTTTCTACTTTTTGTGTCTCACTTTATTTTCTTCTAATTTTTAAAATGCTTCCTGGTTTTGTTTTCCTAATTTAGATTTTTTATCAATATATTGGACTTTCGCACCATAGTGCACTCTCTTCTGGAGGCTGCTGCAGATTGCAATTGCAATCTCTGGCAACTATTCCAGGGGCCCTTCTATTTCTGTGGCTGTGTCATAATGTACTGCTGTGGCTTTTCTCGGCTTTTCCTCATTGCTACAACAACTAAAACGTTTCGCTTGAGTTGGGTGCTTGGCCCAAGTTGGCAATTGTGTTCGTTATTTGTCATTTATTTGCTTTTTCACTTCGCATTTGACTGCACTTTGCAGCAGGAAGCGGAAAAAAGTGGAATTCGCTGCAAAAGTGTGATGTTTGAGTGCGTTTAAATTCAATTTGTGCTCTCAAATTGCTCTTTAATTTTCTATCACTTAAAAAGTAAAGTTTGAATAATTTGAAAACTAATCGCCTTATCGCTAAAAAATATCGATAGTTGTTGACTCGCCGTTTGTTGGTCAGCGACTCTCAAACTGTAAGGAAAATATGTTGCATACTTTTGTGCGGTGGAAATAATAGAATAAATCAATAACCAAAACAAATTTTCACATTTAGAAATTTTTTTTTGTTATTTGTGTAATTAATACTATACACTTATATTTATAGGTATTTATGTAAACAACTGGATGGCCGAATTGGACTATCGATACCTGAAATCGATATGCAGACCTCATCAGTATCGTTGTGACTTATTAGGGTCGCAAACGCCCCGATATATTAGAAAAGTGATTAAAGAATGTTTTTTTTTTACTTTTATTTCCTATATTGTAGGTGGCAATAATGTTATCCGACTGCCATAATAATATCGCTAAATCATTCAACAATATATCGATGATAAGTAAAGTGTTTATATCACTCACGTGCAAATTATCGATACTAAGGTTAGTATCGCTGGTGCACCGATGTTTTTGCAGCTGTAATCGACACAATTGTAATGAACATTAGCACTTGGTCGGAAAATGCATAAACACTTTTTTACATGAAGTATTCAAACAAAAGCAAACTGAAAACGTGTGCACGTGGATGCGACGAAGCGCGTGTGTCGTACGCGGAGATTGAGACACAAGTGCAACGGGGCGTGCACTCGCAAATTGACAAACTCAAAAGTAATAATTAACCAAGTAAGCGACAGTGTCAAATAAGAAGAAGAAGATGATCCACACACCCCACATCCCGCAATTACATTGATTACTACATTAACTACATATACATTTCATCGTGGCGATCAGAAGGCAAAGACAACAATAACTACTTGAAGCTAAATTAAGGCAAGTTTCTATACAACTCAAAAAAAAATACAAGCAAGTTTATGCAAAAATGTCTGCCGGAAGAGTGGATGGAGGAGGGGGAGAAAACAGCAGCAGCAACATTATCGATGAATTGCAAGATGGTGAAAATAGCCAGGAATTGGAGCCTGGCGAACTTGTGACGCCGCCGCATCAACACCAACAACAACAATTGCAGGGTAGCGCAAGTCCGTCATTGAAGAAAACACTATCCAAGGACGTGATGAACAAAGCATTGCGCAAATCGATACAAAACGATAACGATAACGATAGCACCGAGGCGAAGAATGTGCGCGCTATTATGGAGCTAGAGACGATCAGGCGCAAGGAAAAGTCTACCCAACTACAGCATACCCTGGAGAACGGCAAAGTCGAAGCAGAGTCTGTTGATGCTGCCGCCAATAACGATGACAGTGAAGGTTTGTATTCCGATACAGACTCTTCAACGGATGAGCAGCAGCAGAAAAAGCAGGATGTGGAGGATGTGCAGCAGGCGCGCAAGGAGAAACAAGCCGAGGCGGCGGCTGCAGCTAAAGCAGCAGCACCACCGTCCGCCCCCGCCCCTCACCACGTCTTTATTGGCATGAGTCCGATGCGTTTTCATATGCGCCCGCCGTGTTTTGACTTTTCCCGCATGGGATTCATGCCCAGAATGCCGCGTGGTGTTATGCGTGGAATGCGTCCATCATTCTTCACACGACCTCAAGTATCCAATCGTTGTGCCACGCCCAGAGGCGTTACACCGCCGCCTACCAAAGCAAAGTCTTCTTCATCATCTAATGGAGCTCAGGGGTCGGCAGCGGGTCCTGGTGCTTATGGACCAGCACTGCCGCCAGATCAGGAACCGACGTCAGGCAAACAGCCGCAGTCGGAGTTGCTGTAAGTAGTGGATGTATAAAGAGAGATTCTTTATTTTATCACCTTTACTTTTAGGTGGACTACATTTAAACCTCCAGTATCGTTCGTTTTTCATTTGGTCAACGATTGTGGCCATGCTGAGCACAAGGATTGCATTCAGAAAGAGGAGCGGCTGACTAACACCCAAACTAAAGAAACTGCCAAGGAGTATTCCAAGGAGAAGCATGCGAAGATTAGCAACGATATGAACAAGGATCAAAAGGAGAAGCAGAAGGAACGTTCCTTAAAGGAGGCATCCCAACAACCAGAAACTGCCAAGGATAAAACGGATAGTGTTAAGGAGAAGAAGCTGGACAAATCCAAGGAGAGAGGTAGAGATCGTTCCAAAGATAAACAAAGGGATCGTCTTAGGGAAAAGCAGAGGGAACGCTCCAAGCACAGAGAAAACTCTAAAGAAGGCAGGAGGAGAGAACGTTCGAAGGAAAGAAAAGTACATAATAAGCAGAAGCAATTGGACAAAAGGGAACGTTCTAAGGAGAAGCGAAGCGAACGATCTAGAGAGAAGCCGAGGGAGCAAAGGGAACGCTCCAAAGTGGAACATAACGAACGATTCAGGGAAAATATCAGGCATCGCTCCAAGGAGAAGAACATGAAACAAAGGGAACAATCCATGGAAGACCAAATAGATCCCCAAGAACACTCTAAAGATAATCATGGCGATCGCTCGAGAGAGAAGCAAATGGAGCAGAGGGAACGCTGTCAAGTTCAGCAAAGGCATTGCTCCAGGGAGAAGCAAGTGGAGCAAAGGGACGGGCAGTTGCAAAGAGAGTACTCCAAAGAGCAGCCAATGGATCACTCAAAAGATAAGCCGGCTGAACGCTCCAGGAACAGAGACAGAAATAGACAAAAACAGCAGGATCGTGGCAGGGACAAACCCAAGGATCACTACAAGGAGAAGTCCAGGCATGAATCTAAGGACAAGTCCAGAGAACGCTCCAAGGACAGACAAAGGTATCAGGAGCGAGAGAGATCGAGATCGAGTCACAACAATAACAACAGCACGAAAAGTCAATGTCAGAGGACAGAGATTAAAGCAAATACGCCACCAGCTGCTCCTCCACCTGGAGCACTACAGGAAGCATCACCAGCATCACAGTCACTGCCAACAGCTGCTGATCAAGATATCCAGTTGGAGCAACTGCATCTGCTGACGCCACCGCGAGCAAAAGCCTTTGATATATTTGCCGAATCGCCGCCAAGACTGAACAAAGTCAAGAGTCCGGGTAGGAAACTAAAGACTTCGCCTCTAGAGCGAAGTACGACGCCACCGCTGGACAAGAGACATGTGATTAAATCCGAACACGTGCCCACATGCAGCTCCACTCCTGAAACAGGGAAGGTAATGACGCCGCAGCTCAAGATGCACAGCGAGATTCACAGTCGAATTGGCGCGTTGCTCGAGGACGACAATGATGAATTGCATCTGGAGGCGCTACTGGCAACCAAGGAGCAGCTGCTGCGCAAGAGTCATGCGCATCGAGTTCTCAAGAAGGAGCTGCACATTAAGCAGGAACCTATGGAAACCACAAGAAAAACGGTGCCTCCTCCTGCTCCAGCTAGTCGCCATGCCAATCCCTTCAAGCGTGAAATAGTATTAACTGAAGCGACCAGTCGAAGATCCATACAAGATCCTAGGAGCTGCACAGAAGATACCAGAAGATGCACTGAATCCTCCCGTCGCAGCATGCAGCGCAATGGAGATAGACATGGCAGCTACTCCCGGCATAGCTACAGGGAAATGGAGTCCACGGAACGCAGCATCAAGCAGGAGAATAATCGCTCCAGGACGCCACCATTGCTCACAGCACGACAGATCAAAGTGGAGCGAGACTTGACGCCGCCACCAAGAGGTGGCCACCTGGAGCTTGCCAGAAAGCGGGAGCGGGAAAGGAAGAATGAGTTGCTGGTAAGCAATGCTGCTGTTGTCAAATCAGATGAGCACAGTCCCGATACGGATGACTACATAGACAACTGGGAGAATGATGATTCAATGGCGGGTGGTGACAGCAGCACGCCAAAGAATGCAGCCACTGCCATTGTGGCGAGATTGAATGGCGAGGATGAGGATTCCAATGCTCTGTGGAATGCCAAGAGTACACCGCCACCCAAGCCAAACCTGCAGGGGAAACAAGAAATGGCAGGAGGAGGAGGAGGTGGATGGGTTGCAAGAGGAGGAACACTAGAAGGAGAAGCTAATGGAGGTGGAAGAGAAGAAGCAGTACTAGGAGGAAGAGGCGAAGAAGCAGAAGGAAAAGGAGCAAGACAAAAAGGAGGAGATGAATCACTAGGAGAAGGAGAAACTGCAGAAGCAGACAAAACAGAAGGAGGCAGAGGTGGATCTGACGTAGCAGGTGGAGAAGAAAAAGTTGGAGGAGGAGGTGCTACAGTGCCCGACAAGGCATTGATCAACATCCACGAACTGTATGACAAATTCATGAAGAGTATTAAAATGGGAGCAACTAGCACAAATGAAGCCACAACAACAACAACAAGTAAATTGGACGCAAGCAATACAACAATAAATAGTTCCTTAAGCAATTCCAATTCAACTGCCACTGAAGAAGAGGAAGATGAAGAGTCTTCCAGCACGGACAGCGAAGGGAGCTCGACAAGCAGCAGCAGCAGTTCCAGCGACAGCTCCGATGAAGAAGACGAAGATGATGATGATGATGATGATGAAGAAGAAGGTGACTCCTCCAGCACAGATGCAGAGCGTCAGACTAAAAAGGAACAGGAACAAGAGAAGCAACTTCTCAGCATGGACAACACAGATCAATCGCAGCAATCCCAATCCTCCAGCACGCCAGAGGAGTTGGCGAATCCCGCCAAGCAATCACTCAACTACAAAAAGAACAATGTGAGCCGAGATCTGCGCAAGATGCAGAGCCTCGAGGATAACTTGGCGCGCATCCAAATGATGCGGGAGAACTACGATTCCGGGGATGACATCTGCGAGGAGCTGCTCAAAATGGAATCGCTGTTCATCATGCAACGCAATGCCATACTGAACAAGTATCGCAAATCTGAGTTAAAGTCAGGGGAGGAGCAGCTACAGCTGCAGCCACAGAAGGAGCAGGTTCCGGTAGAAGCGGGCATGGAGGCGGAGGCGTTGCAACGCCCTCCTGCTTCGCCAGTGAACAACATATTTGATGCGAATCGAGAGGCGATCAAATTGACCATTTCCCCACTGAAGTTGTCGGCCCGCAAACCCGCCATCTTTGACAAGGATGAGCTGGATACGACGCCAGTTCCCGTTGCAGAAACGAAGCTAGTGAGGCCACCAAAAGAGATCGCAATAGTTAAGCCCACCATCATGGAGCGTGCCAAGACACAGAATCCGCCGTCACAAATGCATGGTAATTCTCTGAAGCGTTCACGCACCCGGGAACGCTCCAGATCCCGATCGGTGTCGAGGCAACGCTTTAGACGCTTCCGCGGCAAGGATTCCACGCGCTCTCCGAGTCCGCCACGTCGTCGTCCGGTGCGTGGACGCTTCGGCAAGGGACCGGGATCAGGAGCCGGAATGGGCTCGAGATCGGCTTCGAGATCCGGCTCGAGATTTAGTTTGGGTCTGGGTCGCAGTAGCCACAGCCAAAGCATCAGTCGCAGTCGGACGAGGAGTCGGAGTCCATTGCGCTGGCGGCGCTTAAAGCCACCAATTGGAGGAAGACGTCGTGGTTCGTTATCCCCGCCCGGCAAGATCTCCTACGGACCACGCTCTCCGCCGCCGCCGTCGGCCATGAGATACAGCCGAGAGAGATGCTACTCCCGTTCCCGCTCCCGTTCTCCGTTGCCCTTTAAACCGCCCTCGCCGCCCATGCGACGCAGCTGGTCATCATCCCGTTCCCGCTCCCGTTCGCGTTCTCCCACACGCAGACAGGGATCACGCTCCAGAACCCGATCGAGATCACCGCGTAGCCAGAGCTTTTCGGATTACTTTGTGCAGAACCAGAGCATGGAAGCAGCTGCCTATTATTATAACATGTCGCTGATGCAGCAGGATGCGATGCAGGGACAGCACTACATGGACATGGATATGTCGTACATGGACGGCGCCTACAACATGGAGCAGGCCTATGCCCAGTACAGTGAATATTCCACAACAACAACAACACCAACAGATTATGATTATGGTGCTGTCTCTAACGTGGTAGAGGCTTCTATCATGCCCGTGCTCAGGGAACTGCCCAAGGCGCCCGTTCCGCCTGTCGCCGTGCAGAAGGGAAATGTTCTCGAAATTGTGCCATCCATGGAGGCCACAGTGGAGTCGCTAACAATAGTCACAGTGCCTGCAGTGGCGGAGGAGCCAGTGGAGGACACCAGGTGGGTTGGATAAAGCAAAAAAATAGTTATAAACTATAAATAAGACTTATCAAATTTAAATTTTCAATCTTCCATCTATTAAATTTATTAGCAAACCGAAGCGGAAGCGTGTCAACTTTGTGGATCTGGTGCTACCCAATTACGAGAGTGGCAGCGAGGATCGCAAGGCAGTGGAGCGTTTGATGGATCACAAGGTGCGTGTGGATCAGAAACGTAGTGCCGCCAAGGCGGCCATAGAGCAGCGTAAAAAGGAACAGCTGCTGGCCGTGCCATTCCCACCTCCGCCGCCGGGAGCCAAGCCGGCGAACGTGGACAAACCGGTGCCGGTGCAGAAGAAGCCGCAACTGCGTTTCTATCACTTTGATCCTGCCAAGGGATTGATATTCAGGTCACGCGAGAGAATGCTGAGAAGTGCACAACCTCAACGTTTCGATCCTAAGTACATGGCCATGCTGGTCAAGTCGGGAAGGCTGCCGATGCCGCCATTCATGCGTCATCGTCCACCGCCACCACCTGCCCAGGCGGATGCCATGCTGCAGGAATTCTTCACGCTGCATCCGCCGCCACCGCTGCACCATGTGATGCCACACTATCTTCGCGGTCCGCCGCCTGCGGTTGCTGCTCCAGAGTCAGCAGCAGCACTCGCTGCACAGCCAATACCCGTGCTAGGAGCACAAAGTTATCCATGCTTTCCACTGACTGTGACGCCTGTGCCTGCAGCTGTGCCTGCTCCTTTGCCTCTGCCAGTGCCTTTGCCACTGCCACTGCCATGTCCTGTGCTTAGCACTCCGCCGTTGACTTCGACGCCGCCTCCTCCATACTTTACGCCTCCACCGTTGCCCACATTATCATCACATTTCAAGGCTCAAACCGTGGCGACAATGAGAGAGATTATGCCAGTGGATATATTGCAGAAAATTGGTCCATTACCCAAGACCCTAGACTTGGATGTAGGTAATCCCGGCCTGGATGAGCCCCAAGCCAACACCAGTGCCGATCCAGCTCCAGAAACCACTGATGATGTGCAAGCTCCGCCGCAACAACTACTGGAAGCATAATCCTTAAATGCAGTTCAATTTTAAAGATCCCTTTTGGCAATATATATACTCGCATGTACTTAGAGCCGCCTAGAGAAACCTGCAAACTGGACACATCATAACAAATTTAGTTTTAAGTAGTTATTTTTTAGTAGTCTAAACATGAAAACTAGACGTATTTTTTTATCAGAATCGACCGCGCCTCTGGAAATTATGTAATTAATTTCAATTAACTATCACATTTTCATTTAAATGGTTTTTTTTTATTTTAATAAGCAAAAACGCATTTATATTTAATTTTATAGATTTGAAAATCTATGTATTGTGTATCATCGTAATAATTTAGTCCATTGATTTCTACAAGAAAATAAAACATCTGTAAATAGATCGATTCATTGAATACTATTATATTGAATCGAAATCCTAGACTAAGTGAAATTCGAACTGTAAAAACAGCTAAACAAATTTGAAATTTATACTAACATCAAGAAATAAACGAAAGTGCAACTGTACTGTAGAATCATACGAACAAAAACTAATAATAAATTAAGCGAATTAACGTTTAAGCTCACGTATTCCATCGCTCCGAAGTGCGCAAGGATATGGCCGAGTTAGAGCTATTTTTCTAAAAAGGACCTTCATTTCTTAGCTCTAGCTCGACCATATCCTTACTCTCATCGGAAGGACATACATTTCCAAACTCACAGTCAACAGGACTATCGATCTGCATTCAAGGATTTCCAGGATTTGGCCAAAAAATATGATAAAATTGTTTACAGGGGTTTGGTAAGGAAAATCGTCCTGAAAACAGAAAAACGGCTGTAACTCGGTCATTTCAAGGACTAGCAGGATGTCCTTTGGCAAGCAGATAGTCCTTTGCTTGCCCTATCTGAATATGTAATAAAAAGGACGAAAGTCCTTACAGAAGCGAAAATAAAAGGACTTTTTTGTGTAGAGAAAATTGGCTATAACTCGAAGGTCCTTTGAAGGATCCTTTTGAAACTAGTGTCAGTCGATGAGTTTTTAAAAGGACTATCGACTGGCCAAAGGACATCCAAGTCGTCCTTGTAGTTTCTGAGTTATCAAGGATTTTGTGATTTTTGGCCTGTCTTCGAGCGACTTGCGACTGAAATTTTACAAGTGTTGGATCCTTAGATGACCCCATACTTTTTTGATGCCAATCGATAGAGTTCGTCCTGGCGATCCTAGCAAACCATGTCCTGCCAAAATGCGCAAGGATATGGCCGAGTTAGAGCTATTTTTCTAAAAAGGACCTTCATTTCTTAGCTCTAGCTCGACCATATCCTTACTCACATCGGAAGGACATACATTTTTAAACTCATAGTCAACAGGACTATCGATCTGCGTTCAAGGATTTCCAGGATTTGACCAAAATATATGATACAAAATTTTACAGGGGTTTGGTAAGGAAAATCGTCCTGAAAACAGAAAAACGGCTGTAACTCGGCCATTTTAAGGACTAGCAGGATGTCCTTTGGCAAGCAGATAGT
Source organism: Drosophila rellima (assembly GCA_035043635.1). Lineage (NCBI taxonomy): Eukaryota > Metazoa > Arthropoda > Insecta > Diptera > Drosophilidae > Drosophila > Drosophila rellima. The sequence goes on from JAWNMV010000529.1 coordinate 796,433, forward strand.
CCTTTGCTTGCCCTATCTGAATATGTAATAAAAAGGACGAAAGTCCTTACAGAAGCGAAAATAAAAGGACTTTTTTGTATAGAGAAAATAGGCTATAACTCGAAGATCCTTTGAAGGATCCTTTTAAAACTAAAGTCAATCGATAAGTTTTGAAAAGGACTATCGGCTGGCCAAAGGACATCCCAATCGTCCTTGTAGTTTTCGAGTTATCGAGGATTTTGTGTTTTTGGCCTGTCCTCGAGCGACTTGCGACTGAAATTTTACAAGTGTTGGATCCTTAGATGACCCCATACTTTTTTGATGCCAATCGATAGAGTTCGTCCTGGCGATCCTAGCAAACCATGTCCTGCCAAAATGCGCAAGGATATGGCCGAGTTAGAGCTATTTTTCTAAAAAGGACCTTCATTTCTTAGCTCTAGCTCGACCATATCCTTACTCACATCGGAAGGACATACATTTTTAAACTCATAGTCAACAGGACTATCGATCTGCGTTCAAGGATTTTCAGGATTTGACCAAAAAATATGATAAAATTGTTTACAGGGGTTTGGTAAGGAAAATCGTCCTGAATACGGAAAAACGGCTGTAACTCGGCCATTTTAAGGACTAGCAGGATGTCCTTTGGCAAGCAGATAGTCCTTTGCTTGCCCTATCTGAATATGTAATAAAAAGGACGAAAGTCCTTACAGAAGCGAAAATAAAAGGACTTTTTTGTATAGAGAAAATAGGCTATAACTCGAAGGTCCTTTGAAGGATCCTTTTAAAACTAAAGTCAATCGATAAGTTTTGAAAAGGACTATCGGCTGGCCAAAGGACATCCCAATCGTCCTTGTAGTTTTCGAGTTATCGAGGATTTTGTGTTTTTGGCCTGTCCTCGAGCGACTTGCGACTGAAATTTTACAAGTGTTGGATCCTTAGATGACCCCATACTTTTTTGATGCCAATCGATAGAGTTCGTCCTGGCGATCCTAGCAAACCATGTCCTGCCAAAATGCGCAAGGATATGGCCGAGTTAGAGCTATTTTTCTAAAAAGGACCTTCATTTCTTAGCTCTAGCTCGACCATATCCTTACTCACATCGGAAGGACATACATTTTTAAACTCATAGTCAACAGGACTATCGATCTGCGTTCAAGGATTTTCAGGATTTGACCAAAAAATATGATAAAATTGTTTACAGGGGTTTGGTAAGGAAAATCGTCCTGAATACGGAAAAACGGCTGTAACTCGGCCATTTTAAGGACTAGCAGGATGTCCTTTGGCAAGCAGATAGTCCTTTACTTGCCCTATCTGAATATGTAATAAAAAGGACGAAAGTCCTTACAGAAGCGAAAATAAAAGGACTTTTTTGTATAGAGAAAAGAGGTTATAACTCGAAGGTCCTTTAAAGGATCCTTTTGAAACTAGTGTCAGTCGATGAGTTTTTAAAAGGACTATCGACTGGCCAAAGGACATCCAAGTCGTCCTTGTAGTTTCTGAGTTATCAAGGATTTTGTGTTTTTGGCCTGTCTTCGAGCGACTTGCGACTGAAATTTTACAAGTGTTGGATCCTTAGATGACCCCATACTTTTTTGATGCCAATCGATAGAGTTCGTCCTGGCGATCCTAGCAAACCATGTCCTGTCAAAATGCGCAAGGATATGGCCGAGTTAGAGCTATTTTTCTAAAAAGGACCTTCATATTTTAGCTCTAACTTGAGCATATCCTTACTCACATCGAAAGGACATACATTTTTAAACTCATAGTCAAGGACTATCGATCTGCATTCAAGGATTTCCAGGATTTGACCAAAATATATGATAAAATTTTACAGGGGTTTGGTAAGGAAAATCGTCCTGAAACGAAAAACGGCTGTAACTCGGCCATTTTAAGGACTAGCAGGATGTCCTTTGGCAAGCAGATAGTCCTTTGCTTGCCCTATCTGAATATGTAATAAAAAGGACGAAAGTCCTTACAGAAGCGAAAATAAAAGGACTTTTTTGTATAGAGAAAAGAGGTTATAACTCGAAGGTCCTTTAAAGGATCCTTTTGAAACTAGTGTCAGTCGATGAGTTTTTAAAAGGACTATCGACTGGCCAAAGGACATCCAAGTCGTCCTTGTAGTTTCTGAGTTATCAAGGATTTTGTGATTTTTGGCCTGTCTTCGAGCGACTTGCGACTGAAATTTTACAAGTGTTGGATCCTTAGATGACCCCATACTTTTTTGATGCCAATCGATAGAGTTCGTCCTGGCGATCCTAGCAAACCATGTCCTGCCAAAATGCGCAAGGATATGGCCGAGTTAGAGCTATTTTTCTAAAAAGGACCTTCATTTCTTAGCTCTAGCTCGACCATATCCTTACTCACATCGGAAGGACATACATTTTTAAACTCATAGTCAACAGGACTATCGATCTGCGTTCAAGGATTTCCAGGATTTGACCCCATACTTTTTTGATGCCAATCGATAGAGTTCGTCCTGGCGATCCTAGCAAACCATGTCCTGCCAAATTATTAGTTATTTTCGTTAAGAAAAAGCGTCTTTGAATTATATTTTTGTTTAGAAATTTATTAAGGCGTTTATGAGTATACAGGGTATATCAGTGGTGATTACATGGTATAAACTTGACAAAAACTTTGCAAAATAAATCAATTCATTATTTTGTCCCTATTAGAGTAATGAAAAACATTACGTGTACGCAGAGTAAGTCGCTCAACTAGAATTCGATTAATGTAATCCTTCAATCCCTCGTTAGTCACCCTGGAATAATCGCCATAGGAATAATACTTATTGACAACTTGTGCTATAATCTCATGATCAAATCGGATCACTTTATTGCAACTAATTCTTGAGCTTGTCCTGTGCAAAAGGACCAATATCAGCGGCGTAGGCCATCAAGGCGGGAATCACGGTCTGTTCGTAGTTTCCGGCAAAGAAATGCTCATGGGGCCCTGAGGCAAAGACGGCCACGTCCTCGGCGCCGTGAGTCTCCGAGTTGAGGGGAACTGTCGCCTGGAACTTGAACTCGGGAATGGTGGTGTCCACATCGGTGAGATCAATGCGGCCCTCCTCGTCGTAGGTGTTGGCATATCCAGGTCCGTTGGCATAAGACAAAATGGTGAAGGGCTTCTCATCGTTGGCCAGATTGGGAGCCAGCGAGAATATATTCTGACGACGATACTAAAAGGATACGGAATTAAAGAAAGGGATACGATTAAAATACGATTTCTGAGTCTCAGATCGATGATTTCCCATAGAGAAACAACAGAAAAGAGAAAGCTTACAGGATAGCCATTGATTGACATAGTGTGCGAGTGATCCGAGGTAACCACAATGAGGGTATCCTCCTCCGAGGTCATTTTGCGTGCCATCTCGACGGCGTGGGCTAACTCCAGAGTTTCCTCCAATGCCTTGTGGGCCTGGGTCGCATGGTGAGCCATATCGATGCGTCCGCCCTCGACAAAGAGGAAGTAACCTTCCTCGCTGCGACTCAACACCTTGATGGCCGCCTCTGTCATTTCGGAGAGGGAGGGCTCGTCCAGTGGCGGGTTGCGGATGCGATCGCCATTGTACGACAGGTGGGAAGCATTGAAGAGACCCAGCAGATAATCCGTCTCGTCCAGATCGAGATCGTTGAGTCCAGTGCGAGACCAGACATATTCTGCCTTGGCGTCTTGTTCCTCCTTATCCTCCTGCCAATCCCTGATCAGATCACGTCCATCCTTGCGCAATCCCGCAATGCCCTCCTCATCCTTGGTTTTCTTATCACGCAAGTAGGCACGCCCACCGCCCATTATGACACGCAAATCTTTGCCCACCGGCCCCTCCACCAATTGTCGAGCAATGTCCCTGTTCAGCTCGGCACTGCAGCCATCCTTGGTGATCTTTCCATCGTGCTCCCACTTGCGATCCGCCACGTGGGCATAAACGCCAGCCGGGGAGGCGTGCGTGACACGCGCTGTTGTCACGAGACCCGCCCACTTGCCCGCCTCCTGAGCCCACTGTGCAATGCTCTCCGTGTGTGTGCTTTTGTCGATGCCCGCTTCGCAGTCCTTGCGCTTCACCTGTAGAGTTATCGATAAGTCGTCGAGTTATCGATTAATATATATGTTAATATATTGCCGAATTTCAATATCGAAAAGCATTGTTTTGTGATTATATATGTTATCGGAGATAAAAAAATCTATCGATATATTATCGTTATTGATATTTGCCATAGTTATCGACAAGCGTATATTCACCTGAGCATTGACGCCAATGGTGCCATAGTTGCCCTTGACACCACTCAGATAAGCTGTCGCCGTGCTGGCCGAATCCGGAGTGCGTTCATCCACCGCATAGGTCTTGGACAGACCCACATAGGGGAACTTCTCGAAGGAGACCTGCCTGTTGCTGTCCCCCATGAAGTTACGTGTCGCCGCAATCGTGTGCACGGACATGCCGTCCCCAAGGAAGAGTATCACATTCTTGGCACGATTCTCGTTGAGTTTCTTGTGCTGCTCGAGCTTTTCCGAAATTATGGATTGCGCTTTCTCGTGCCAGAACTTGGTGTCCAGCTCCTCATCCAGTTCCGTGTAGGCACGGGAGCTCGCCAGCTTCGGATGTTGTTCTGTAAAGAAAGAAGGACAAAGGATGATACAATTACAAAGTCTAGAATTTCCCTTTTAATTTCCCCATTTATTTTCCCCCGTAAATGGAACTTCCCGAATGTAACCCATGTTAGAGATAAAGTAAATCAACAAGATAATCCTAATCTCTGACTCTTGCTATCTCCCTAACGCAGCATTTCTTCCTGCTCTCTCTATTTCTCCCTATCTCTCTCTCTCTAGCATAAATACAGTATCCCATTATTAATCACTGCTTATCTTGTACTCTTCTTCTCTCTAACTTTAAGGGCTAGTTAGAGATAAACCAAATCAAAAAGATAATCCTAATCTCTGACTCTTGCTATCTCCCTAAAGCTGCATTTGTTCCTGCTCTCTCTATTTCTCCCTATCTCTCTCTCTCTAGCATAAATACAGTATCCCATTATTAATCACTGCTTATCTTGTACTCTTCTTCTCTCTAACTTTATGGGCTAGTTAGAGATAAACCAAATCAAAAAGATAATCCTAATCTCTGACTCTTGCTATCTCCCTAAAGCTGCATTTCTTCCTGCTCTCTCTATTTCTCCCTATCTCTCTCTCTCTCTCTAGCATAAATACAGTATCCCATTATTAATAACTGCTTATCTTGTACTCTTCTTCTCTCTAACTTTATGGGCTAGTTAGAGATAAACCAAATCAAAAAGATAATCCTAATCTCTGACTCTTGCTATCTCCCTAACGCAGCATTTCTTCCTGCTCTCTCTATTTCTCCCTATCTCTCTCTCTCTCTCTAGCATAAATACAGTATCCCATTATTAATCACTGCTTATCTTGTACTCTTCTTCTCTCTAACTTTAAGGGCTTGGCACCAATTCGATTAATCGTTCTCCTAAGTTAGAGATAAACCAAATCAAAAAGATAATCCTAATCTCTGACTCTTGCTATCTCCCTAACGCTGCATTTCTTCCTACTCTTTCTTTTTCTCTCTCTCTCTCCATTTATTTGTCTTTTCGCCTTGTCGCTTACCATGTTCTAGGTCATCTGTTAGATCTGCCCACACCAAAGACGTCAACAGAGTCAGGGCCAAAATGCAGCCGACGACGGTCCAATTTGTTGGTGACTCCCTCGACATTTTCCCGAAAATATCCTGCAATATATGTGAATGGAACGAATCCGTCCGACGGTTGCCGTTCGACTGTTTGTGGAGCGTGGAATCGAAACTGGTTAAATAGCCTCGAGTGTCGCTTATCTTCCCCATAGTCCGTAATCCCGTTGGTAAATCAATTGTTATTGTGATTTGCTCAATCTCGAGTGTCGATCGATCGAATCTCGAGTGCCAGCTGCAACTGAAAAGGCCATAAATATGGAGGAATCGACGCTGTCGACGCCCCACAACAGTTGGTTATAAAGCCTTCGATCACTTGGCGAATTTCATTCAGTATTCACTTAACTGTCGTTCATTTAAGAACTCAAATGTGGACACTGAAATTTGCAAGTCTTTTGCTCCTGGCTGGCACTGTCTGGGCTGGAGCTGTGCCCGGCCAGCCACCACTGGATGCGGATGAAGAGATGCATCCGGATCTTCAGCAAGGCAATTCCCGAGCCAGAGCAGGACGTGTTAAGGGCGAGGAGACTCAGGATTATTGGCTGTCGGCCAGCAAGGAGCACATCCTGGAGAAGCTCGAGTATGTGCGGAACGAGAAGAAGGCCAAGAATATCATATTGTTCCTGGGCGATGGCATGGGATTGGCCACGTTGGCTGCCGCCAGGAACTACGGGGGGGAAAGGAGAAGAAGCTGAGTTTTGAGAAATTCCCCTACACGGGTCTCTCCAAGACCTACTGTGTGGACAAGATTGTGCCCGACTCGGCATCGACTTCCACCTCGTATCTGTGCGGGGTCAAGGCCAACTACGGCACCATTGGAGTGAATGCACATGTGAGGAGAGGCGACTGCCTGGCCATGGCCAACACCACAAATCATGTCTTCTCCGTCGGCAAATGGGCCATGGATGCGGGCAAAGCGGCGGGATTTGTGACCACGACCAGAGTGACCCATGCCTCCCCCTCCGGGGTCTATGCTCACACCGCCGATCGCGAGTGGGAGAACAACGCCGTGCTCGAGGAAGCTTGCGGGGATCAAGCAGAGCAACTGGATGACATTGCCGTCCAGCTGATCCATGGTGAAGTGGGCAGCAAACTGAAGGTGATGCTCGGCGGCGGCAGACGCAATTTCTATGACCAGGAGCTCTACAAGAACGGACGACGCACCGATGGACGGGATCTGGTCGCGGAATTCGAGTCGCTGTCCAAGCACAACAAATACGTGAAGAATCGCAAGAATCTGCTCAAGGTGGATGCCTCCAAAACAAAAAGGCTACTGGGACTCTTCAGCAAAAGCCATTTGCACTATCACCTGGAACAGCTGGCGGATGAGGAGAACAGCGAACCAACGCTCGAGGAGATGACCGAGAAGGCCATTGAAATGCTGGAGAATGAGAAGAAGGGATACTTCCTGTTTGTCGAGGGAGGCAAGATCGACATCAGTCATCATGATACCATGGCCAGGATTGCGCTCGACGAGACCGCCGAGTTCTCCAAGGCCATCAAACTGGCCCGCAAGATGACCAGCAAGAAGGATACCTTGATTGTGGTCACCTCGGATCATTCGCATACCTTCAGTGTGGGCGGCTATCAACCCCGAGGCAGCGACATCTTCGGCGAGGCCGAGTCCAAGGGCACCGATGGCAAGTCCTATTTGGCCCTGAGCTACGCCAACGGCAAGAGCTTCGACAGCTTCTATGATACGGAAACCCACGAGCGTCTGGATCCCCTCTCTATGCTCTCCGAAGACGCCGCCCAGCTGTTTCCGGCCACAGCGCCGCTGGAGTCGGAGACCCATGGCGGCGAGGATGTCGGAGTCTTCGCCTCAGGTCCTTATGCGCATCTCTTCACTGGCGTCTACGAGCAGAACACGATTCCCCATCTGCTCGCCTTCGCCGCCTGCGTCGGAGACGGCCAGACGGCCTGTGATTGATGCTTTGATTGATAGCTTGATTGATGGCTTGATTGATGGCTTGATTGATGGATTAATTGAAGCCTTCATAGATGGCTTTGATTGACATCTTGATAGATGGCTTTGATTGATGGCTTGATTGATGGCTTGATTGATGGCTTGATTGATGGCTTGATTGAAGCCTTCATAGATGGCTTTGATTGACGTCTTGATAGATGGCTTTGATTGATGGATTGATTGATGGTCTGATTGATGGCTTGATTGAAGCCTTCATAGATGGCTTTGATTGACGTCTTGATAGATGGCTTTGATTGATGGATTGATTGATGGTCTGATTGATGGCTTGATTGATAGCTTAATTGATGGCTTGATTGACAGCATGATTGATGTCTTATTTTAATATTAATTAAAAACTCGCACTCTTCTCGAGGCGACTGCAAAACGATTCTCATGTAATACTCACTGCTTAATTTAATCCGGGTGACCTGAAAATTTACTGTCTCTTTAATCTCTGGGGCTTGAATAATATTTTAAATAAATATGGAACCATATACCAGATGTAGACTTTCAAATGGGAATCTCTAAAGAAAGACGATCCAAACGGGTTCTTCAAAAGCAAATATAAAAAAATATCAATCACATGTGTTGCCCATTTCGAATTATCATTAGGAAAACGTGCAAGGCCCCTTTAACGATAGGATTACTTAATATAATATATAGTATATATAGTACTTGGATTTATGAAACTAATAACTTAAAGGAATTAAACACGACTGTCATTCGATAAGACCTAGAAAGTTGTTTATAGCGAATTCGAAAAAAGAGCTATCAAGTGAAAGAGAAAGAGAGTGTAGCGCATTGCGTAAAAAAAGAGAAAAAAAACTTGTCAAGTGCTGATAACGATAGGATTGCTGATATATATACATACATAGTTCAATATAATGAACTAATAACTTAAGAACAATAGCACGACTGACATTTGATTAACAATAGAAAGTTGTTTATTTTCATTTTAAACAAAAAAGATTAATCACAATCCCAATCATATCTCAAATTGTCTGTCGAATTTACAATCATGACAATTTAATACCTTTGTTCACCTATAGTCAATGAACAAAGCGTGTATATTATTAAACAACCATAAAATATTCTTTGTACGATTAGACTTGATTTATCATTGTATTTTTATTGGGGAGAACTTCAGATTTGAACAATGTTCTTTAAGAACTTGTTAAACGGATTATCAATTAATGAACAGAAGATCATTTTGTTTGATTTAGAATGATAAGAGTGGGAAGTAGAGATATTATAAATCGAATCTCCAAGTGACGAGCTACTTCGCCTTTTAGACTCTGATTTAATATAGAGTCTTGAAAGCATTTCGTACTATTAGATTTATAATTATTTTAATTTCTTTTAAATATTTTATAGAAATATTATATTTCTAAAACAATAGGTTCTTAAAAATTTGAGCTATTTATCAAGTTTATTCTACACTTAAAAGAATTATGAGCGGAAGAAGTCAAGGAGTTAAGCAGAAATTCCTTAGAATGCTAACTGGTTATACAAATCTAATCCTGATTTTAAATCAAAATCAGAAAAATCAGAAATCATAGAAATCCCACCTATCGTTATCAAAGTGTTTTTGCTGAAGAAAACTCACATTGCACTCTCTAAAAAAGTATTTTTTCTTTGGCAGGAAATTTCCAAATATTGTTGAGATTAAGTAGAGATAATGTCAAGATTGTTGGTAATTATCAGTACGTGTTTATTATAGTAACAGTGTTGGGTCTACTTAGGATTCGATCTAGAGAATGACGGCATAGCGCTGATCGTTGTTGGTTGTTGTCGCTGGTTGAATTAAAGAGGCGTACTTATCCCTCAGATCGACCAGGGCACGTTGAAAGCTGTCCATGGAGTTGCCCAGCTGATTGGTGTTCGTCTGATCCGAGGAGGCGGCAGGTTCGCCCAACAGCAGAATTCGACGCCAATCGTTGGCATCCGAAATGCCACGCAGTGTTTCCTTGCGGGCTTCCAAGTTGGCAAACATGGCCTCATCCAATCCGTCGGACTGATCATCGGGAGTGGGCGGTGTGGCTCCTCCAGGTCGGGAATTTGGTGGTGTAATCCCTGTCATGGTAGCAGCTGTGGGTACCGCCGCCCCCTGTTGGGCCAGCAAATCCTGCAGATTGTGGGGCAGCATCTCATTGAGGCTCTCGCGAGGATTCTCGATGCGCACCAATTGTCCGTCGGGCGTGATGCGGAAAAGCTGAGCTCGTCCATTGACGCCGGAGGGTATGATGATAATGTTGCCAATGGCCGAGGCAATGCCCTGACCCGAAACTCCGCCTGGAGCACCAAAGTTACCGCCTCCCAAAACTGGTCCGACGCCAAAGCCACCGCCACCGCCACCACCACCAAAGGGACAGGGAAAACAGTAGCCAGGTGCTCCGGGGGGTCCGGGCAAGCCCCTGGGTCCCATGATGGGTGGATTAAATGGCGGTATGGGATAACCAGGATAGCCCGGATAACCCGGCCAATGGCCACCACCACCGCCACCAATGCTGCCTGGAGGACCACGTGGTCCAGGTGGCCCCGGAGGACCTGGCTCACAATTGCAGTTCAATAGCGAGGCATTAATCGAGGTGTAAAGACCTGCAGGAGCGGAATGAAAAAAAGGATATCCATTCTATTCTTTCTTTATTTTTTTTTTGAGTCTCCTTAAAACTTACCCAACAAAAACAAGGCAAGTAAACTATATGATCCCATCTTAAAGTGTTGTGAACTATTCCAATGGCAAACACCGACTGAGTTGAGCTCAGGCCAAGATCTTAACCTTTTATATAAGCCAGAAAAAAAGAATCGTGTTGAACTATTTTTAATGATATTCGATGCATGTGCATACGAAATGAGATGGAAACGCAGCTAACTGTGCTTTAATCAGATAAAAGACGGAAACTTAAGAACCAATCAGTGTTGTTCGAACCGATTTTTTCCTCCAGCAAATCTGGCTTTTAAAAGAGTCAAACTTGGGAAAAAGAAATCGAAAATTGCGACCAGCGGGATTTCTTGCGTATTTTAGATGTGCGTAGATTTAAAATTTGTTGTATCCTAGCGGAAGTTAATTTTTCAGATAGAACATATGTAAATGCGCTCATTCAACGTGTACAATTTACAAAAAATTCTGGCTAATTTCGGAGTTTTTGAAACGCTTTCATGAGTATTTTTAAATCAATAGTGTTTATGATTACGATTAAATAACATAAAAACTGGTTCGACTTCAAAATTCGTGAGGATATTGGATAAAAACAATTTAATAAACATGAAAAAGCATTAGGTTTTTTTTCCAGATTTTGTTGAAGCCAAAAACAGATGTACTTGCTTCTTAAAAGTTGACAACACTGAAACCGATGCTGTGGGTTGTGCCAGCATCATTATATTCCTCAAGTTGACCCATGAATTAGGTCAAGCTCTAGACGATCCCAAGTCATGTCACTCATTTCGTGTCAATCAGCACATAAAATTTGTTCAAGTCTCGCTGTTTATTGCCCACATGGAGCAAGAAAATGCAGACTGTGGGCTTTGATTATGAATGAAATCGATTGAAGAGACACCTTTCCACACTTAAACACCACGACAAACAAGTCAAGATTCTATGTTTGGCAATCAAATGTCAAACAAACTATTTTTAAGCGCCGTTATAAACGTCCCCCGTACATACGAATAGTTAAATTAGGGAAAAAGTTAAAGAGGTGCGGAAGAAAAACAAGAAAATCCGATCGAACTTTTCATTTGCATAAATTAAGAAAAGAATAAAACGAACACGCTTGTAAAGGAATTTAATGTTTTCCCATACTCAAGAGTTCTTTTGGGCTCTTATCGAATGCTACCATGACAATGTCCCCAACACGCGTCATTACTTTATCTTGAGTGGCTTTTTGAATTAAGTTCCACTGGAAGTGGATCGACTTGACAAGTCTTATGTACTTTGCGAAGGAAAAAGTGTTTCGGATTTGTATTGTGGAAAAGTACTCGAAATTTATTAGTAATCTGCAACGAGATTCCCCAACACGCATGTTCCTTCAACTTTGGTTTATGTTTTTCATATTTCATTCAAGTTTTAAATTATTTCAACAATTTAAGGCAAGTACAAAAATGATTTTCAAGCGAAATATTATTTTAACCAATATTTGGTCAAATTAAATGCAGAATGAAAATAGAGGCCAAACCATGATCAAAATGGGATTCCGCTTGAAAATCGGATCATTTTTGGCGAAGCCATCAAAGTTTGAAGTTGGTCTATATGTTGACTTAGCAACTTTACAAGTCAAAATATTTTTTAATTTTCACATGATTTTTTACAAAAAAATTAAAGTCTCCAGAATCAATTTTAAAGTGTTGTTTTATACTAATTTGGGTACCAGGAGTTGATTAAAAATGAAAACTCGATATTTAAAATTTTGAATTTTCGAAAATGTAAAGGGGGGACCCTTAGCTGAAATATCGATATTTTGATCAAAAAATTGTTTGATCGAAATGAACTAAATTTAAATGCAGAATGAAAATAGAGGTCAAACCATGATCAAAACGGGATTCCGCTTGAAAATCGGATCATTTTTGGCGAAGCCATCAAAGTTTGAAGTTGGTCTATATGTTGACTTAGCAACTTTACAAGTCAAAATTTTTGTTCATTTTGGCATGATTTTTTACAAAAAAATGAAACGTTTCAGAATCAAGTTTAAAGTGTTGTTTTATACTGATTTGGGTACCAGGAGTTGATTAAAAATGAAAACTCGATATTTAAAATTTTGAATTTTCGAAAATGTAAAGGGGGGACCCTTAGCTGAAATATCGATATTTTGATCAAAAAATTGTTTGATGGAAATTAACTAAATTTAAATGCAGAATGAAAATAGAGGCCAAACCATGATCAAAATGGGATTCCGCTTGAAAATCGGATCATTTTTGGCAAAGCTATCAAAGTTTGAAGTTGGTCTATATGTTGACTTAGCAACTTTACAAGTCAAAATATTTGTTCATTTTGGCATGATTTTTTACAAAAAAATGAAAGTCTCCAGAATCAATTTTAAAGTGTTGTTTTATACTAATTTGGGTACCAGGACTTGATTAAAAATGAAAACTCGATATTTAAAATTTTGAATTTTCGAAAATGAAAAGGGGGGACCCTTAGCTCAAAAATCGATATTTTTAGCTAAAAAATTGTTTGATCGAAATGAACTAATTTTAAATGCAGAATGAAAATAGAGGCCAAACCATGATCAAAATTACATTCCGCTTGAAAATCGGATCATTTTTGGCAAAGCCATCAAAGTTTGAAGTTTGTCTATCCTTTGCGGTGGCAACATTACAAGTCCGAAATTTGTATATATAAGGTCAAAGGTCAATATATTATATATAAATATAAGGTTATACACTTACCTCATTACGCTTTCGAATGATGATCAACAAATTATAATCGAAGCTGTGTCCAGAGCTGAACAAGTTGGAAACCGCTATCCGCGCATTTCCAGGGTATATGTCTATGCACAAGATTCACATAGCAATTTATCGTTTTCAATTAATCACTTTGTTTGCTTTAAGTGAGATTTGACACTCTCGTACCTTTTTGCTTACTCTGATAAGGGTAAACACGTTTTAATTAGCTGTCGATGTATTTTGATAGTTTCCGAATTATCGCGAAAGGAACTCTCGTATCGATATTAAATGTGTGATTGATTTTGGTTTTATATGTTGACTTTATTCATTAAATAATTATCGACTATTGCTAATCAGCATATTTCTGCGTTCTGCATTCTTTATAAACATAATTCACGCAAAAAAAAACAATTTGAAGTCACATTATGCCATTTGCATGTTTACGATTTGATAAGTTGTTTCCAGACATACTACATAAGTATTCGACGATATTACAATATGTACTCGTATTACACTTACACACATACATATATAAACACATATGGAGCACTCGAAACATACACTATATACGTGTGCCACATATTTATATATACACACAAAGATCAAATCAGATCAGCTGGCGGCTGTTTGGTATCATTTCGACATGAGAGTGGGGATTCAGTTGCAATTTTGAGGGATATTCATACAAATTAGGATAGATCGAAAGGAATACAATAGATAAATAATATATGTATAAACACACAAGATGGTTCAACTAAAAGCCTATGTAATAAATACAATTGTATATGTTTAGGATTGATTTGGATTCTACAGCCGGACTTAGATCTTAGTCTATTTTCACATTGGAATAAATTTTACGCACAAACAGATTCGTGCCCACGTAGCCGACGGTGCCGCAGATGATGCCCAATGCACCACTGAACAGTGCCATGTAGCCAAAGTAGAAGGCCGTTTGGAATAGACCAAACATTCTGCAATAATAAAAAGTTTTTATTAAATATCGCCGGCCTTACCTTACTTTCTAGTTTTGTTAAACTTTGTCTTTGTCTTCAAAATGTTGGTATTCTTAGGATAACTTAACTACACTTACTTGGTCTTAAAGAAGAAGTAGTAAAAGGAGTAGGCATAGACGTAAATGGACGTGGATCCGGCTGCCATAAAGCTCGTCCATTGCCACCGATAATCCTCGGCATTGAGCAGGAAATAAATGCACACAATTGTGACACAAACGGTGACAACAGTCAAGATGGTAAACACAAGCAACATGAAACCATAGACATAATAAATTTTGTACGCCCAGAACGAGGTGAAGATAAAGTACCTAGAAAATAGATTGAGCATTACTATATATAGCATTATACAAATTATACTTCATACATTTCGATGAAAATGGAGCCAAAGGGAAGCACGCCGCCCAGCAGCACAATGATCAATGGTTCCATATACCATTTCTTTTCAGGAATGGGCCTCGGAACGGCGTTAACACGACAGGGGAAATCTGGTTGTCCATCCAAATTGCGACCGACGACAGTTCCAACCAGAGTCAAGGGCAAGATGACAAACAGACAGATGCAGGTGACAGCCACCATGGTGCCAAAGGGAATCGCACGCGATGCATGATATCCAATGGCAATAAAGTTGATCATGAACGCTGTGCCGCAAACGGCAACGGGCACCGTGAAGGCGGAAGCGAGCATCTGACGGATCCACAGACGACCGCCCAGTCGAGCGTAAAGCGAGCCACCAAAATATCCATTAATCGGGGATGTGGCCGCGTACACAAAGATGGCCGTAGACAACATCGAGCCACGTCTGTAAATGATTATAAATTATAAGATATCAATTATAACATAAAAATTGTGAGTATTTTTAAGACTTTCCTATTCATTTAGCTAAAATTGTATCTTATTTTTTAGTTAACAAAGCTAACAATTAGTTACGCTCTCCACTCACTCGGTATAAAGTTCTCCTACAATGGCAAACATAATGACGCAAAAGACCACAGAGATGAGTTGATAGCCGGCGCCAACAAGTGCCGAGAAGAGCAGAGCATTTGGAGGTGACCGGAAAACATCACCATGGACTTGCTTCCAGCCATACTCATCGCCCAAATCTCTTTCCATGTCATCCACTTCCTCGTCCTTGCTATAACGCGCATAATCCTTGCGAAGCGTGCGCATTAATATCATGGAAACCAAGCCCACCAGGAATATGACCATCATGAAGCTATTAAAGATGCTGAACCAATGTATCTATTAAAGACAAGCAAAATAAAATAGTAATAATAAACAATTAGTCATGGTAATTGAATATACCATGAAATCAAATTGATCAATGTACTTCAACTTACTCTATGTTGAAAGAAGTTGGGATCCAGATACTTGTCAAAGCGATTCTTGAAATTGATTTTGTTGGGCTTCCAATTGACTTCGTAAGAGAACTTGATTTTGGCATTTGCTTTAAGTTCCTCCCTCATGTCCGTGGTTAGTGTGATGTCCACAATTTGTTGGCCATTGTAGCCAATGTCGAATTTCTTGTGCGTGTGTATATAATATTTGCCATCGTTCTCATCCCGTTCGCCAACCTTGCCCCAAATGGGCAGACCATCGATGTACATCTGATACCAGTATTCATTCATTACGGCATAAGTAAATGCCTTGACATTCTCCTCGGACAGCTCGACCATGCAATGAACGGTTCTTTGTACATCCGTTTTGAATTCCATCTCGTAGCCGCTGAACTCCAGTTCCACCCCCTGCAACGCCTCGCTGAGCGTCTCATGGTAATGGGAGATGCTCGATTTGCCACCGCTGCAAAAGGGCAGCGAGAAATACGCATAAGTTTCCTGCCGATTGTGATAAGGACCCACAGTGTTCATCCACAACACGACCTCCTCTCGATCATTGTACTGAAATTGCAATTGAAATTGGTATTAAGTGCCAACAAAACACGCACACATATGCAGATACAAATACAAACAAACACATACCTTATGATTGTGCTCGTCTGCCGACACCGACACGTAGCAGCTACTAGAGAGCAGATATAAACAAATTAAAAAGACCTGTGACTTGCCCATTTCGTTGCACTTTGTTATGGTCTATTGCTGAGCCTGCTGCTGCCCAGTTGGCGTTCCTTTTAGGGGTATTACTAGTTCGAACAAAATGAAAGAATTAAACGAAATAATATTTTTTGTGGGCTGACTGACTGCTGTTTGGGATTCTTTGCAGTCTATCGATACTTGTATCGATAGTGCAAATATTCTCACTTCTTGCATTAATAATAATATCGACAGCCCTGGCAGTGTTACTTGCGATAAGTTCTGCTATCGATATTAGTACCTTGTAAACTACTTTGAGCTTGTTAAAGAGTGAACAATTTACTACTGGTCTTAACGAACAATGTGGTCACACTGCATGGCAAAATAAATATAAACACATTTTTAACTAATTTTCTAATTGCATTCCTTAAGCTCACAAAAATTATGTTTTGCATGAACAGCTTGGAAACCAATTGTTCTTTTTCTAAGAGTCACAAACAATTACAAGCAACAACAGAAATTATAAAAATAAATCCAAAACTTGTTATATGCACAAATAATTTGCATTTTTAATTGTCAAAATAAATACTTTATTTGTTTTTAATTTCTTTTTAAATAGTAAGACACATTATTATATATGCAACTCACATTAAAATAGTTATAAAAAGGTCGATAAATGGTTGCTTTGCAAAATAAAATGTAGGAATAATTACTTGAGGGACTTGGACTTGTTTCCAGTCGTAATCATCACTCAAATTCCATTCCATTGACTTCCTCGTCGATATTGTAGCGCGCTACTTGCGCTGCGTGCCCATCAAAACCATGGAATTAGGCTCACCAGGAATAAAGCTATTGAAGACGCTAACCAAAGATTACAAAAATGTATAGATCGTTATTTGCAGCGAAAATAGATGACTTTGTGGGAAACAATTAGTTAAAACCAATGCTTTACATACTGCACAGTTGAAAAAATCGCTAAAAACAAAGCACATTTAAAAAATTTAGAATTTCCACAAATTAACTGTAAAAACGCTCGGTTTCACGAAAATACGCTGATTAAAAGTCTATTTACTCACCTTGTGTTGAATTTCCCAAATCCTTATTAAAGAAATTGGGATCCAACAATTCCTTATTCAAGAAATTGGGATCTAAATACTTGTCAAACCGATTCTGGAAATTAATTTCACTGGGCTTCCAATTGATCTCGTAGGTCCACATGATTCTGGCATCTTCTTTAAGTTCCTCCCTCATGTCCGTGGTTAGTGTGATGTCCACAATTTGTTGGCCATTGTAGCCAATGTCGAATTTCTTGTGCGTGTGTATATAATATTTGCCATCGTTCTCATTCCGTTCGCCAACCTTGCCCCAAAAGGGCAGACCATCGATGTACATCTGATACCAGTATTCATTCATTACGGCGTGAGTGAACGCTCTGAGAATCTGCCCCGACAGCGAGCTCACGCAAAAAACGATTTTTTCGACATCCTCCTTGAATTTCGTGTCGAAGCCGCCATACATTAGTTCGACACCTCGAAACGTCGCATTACGTGGTTCATGGGAACCGCTGCAAAAGGGCAGCGAGAAATAAGCGTAGGTTTCCTGTCTGTTGCGGTAAGGTCCCACTGTGCTCATCCACAACATGACTTCCTCACCATCATTGTACTGACAGAAGCGTTGAATTCAATTGTATTAAGTTCCAAAAAATATTAAAAAATATATAAGTATTTGATAAGTTAGAGCATTAGTAATAATTTCGATATCTCATTTGTTTCGGTTGCAATAAGCTGAGTCACTGTACCTTATGATTGTGTTCATCTGCCGCAACGGACAAGTAGCAGCCACTGCAGAGCAAACATAAACAAAGTAAAACTAGCTGCGACGTGCACATTGTTTGTTTTAAAGCTAAGCCTGGTGCCCAGTTGTTGTTTCCTTCCAGAGTATAAACAAAGGGCAATAAGGTGTAGTTGTTTCGCTTCGATCTAAAACAGTTCAAATGAACGGGTCATCAGATGAACGAATGAACTTAATCAGCAAGTTGAACTAAAAATCACTAGATGTATCGAGCTTGTTGAAGAGCGAACAATTTAACAGAAAACTACTGTACTCAACAAACAATGTGGTCACACTGCATGGCAAAATAAATACAAACGCCGTTTTAAGTTAATTTTTTTATAGCATTCCTTAAGTTTAAACAAATCTAGTATAACCATGAACAACTTGGAGCCGGGTGTTGAAATGTTCGCACCAGAGACCATACTGAAAACAGATGGAGAGAGCGATGACGCAGCGACGACGAGCAACAACAAAAGCGAGCTAAACGCCAAAGAGGACGAGCTAATATCAATGGAAACGTTGCGAGAATCACCGGTGCAATGGCCGGAACGCTTTCCAGGCATGGACGACTTTATGAACATGAGCAATACACCGATACACACACCTAGTGGCGATTCAAATTTCACTGGTGCAGACATAGCGAAAATCAACCGTAAGTACATACATACATTAAGAAGCATATCCAGCATCTAAAAAGTTCACATACAGTTAGTCAACTAGTTATTTTGACAAAGAAAATATTTTGTTTTATATTTTTAAAAATTGTTAAACCATAATATTTGCAACTGAAACTGTAACAAAATAAGATGAATGTTTTGGAACGTAAGATTATTTGTCCAACTTTATTTGATTTTCATTTGGTAAACCAGAAAAGGTTTTTGTTTGCAAAATAAAATGAGTGAATCTTATGTGAAAATAATTACTAAACTTTTTGTGTTTGTTTGTTTTCAGAGCTCGCCAGTCTGACGCCAGAGCAGCTGATAGACAAAATTAAGTCAATGCATGATGAAATCTACCAACTGGGACTGCGGGAATCAAAGGAAATGACACGCGGCAAGCTGCTGGGAATCTTCGATCGAATGGCAACCAAATCGAAGAAGTGATCGAAGGCCTGGATATCAGTTGCCATACTAAAGATAGAATATATATTTATATACATACATACATATATATGAATGCATAGCAAGTAGATGTAAATGTAATGCCTATTTTTATGAATTTTTTGTAATAAACGCGTTGATAAAAATCATAAAATGTATTGCACGGGATTTCCTTCATTATCGATGTCGAATTTTCTTGTTGATGTGTCCGCTTTTCTTGGCCGTCGCACTGGAGCTGGATGTGAGTTTGCTTTTTGTATTGGAGGTCGGAGTTCCTAGGAGTTCCTTATTGTTGCTGTTGTTGCTATTTCCGCCGGGAATACTTCCCGTATCATTTCGATATGTCGGCGAATCTGCAAAGTCCAAATATGTTGAATGACTTTCCCTATCTCTGTGTGACATTTACAGTGCATGCAGAACCAGATTCCTTAGCATACTAAGTTGTCACATTGACACTTCGCACAGTTCGTCCTGCAAATCCTTACCCTTATCATCCTGTGTTTTTATCGTTGTTGCTCCATCGTGTGCGGTTGTTGTGTTCTGATTCATTGACATTTGATTGTCGCTGGAGTCTTCGTTCGTTATGGAATCCGATTCACTGGCGCGCTCAGCTGTAAGAAATATCACATTTTTCATTGTAAGGGATTGAAGAGATATAGTCGAGCCTGGCCTGTACTGAATCTAAAACATGTAAGGTTGCAGCGACCTGTATTCAATTTTCGACTGCTTGTTCCTCTGAGGGGCATAAGGTAAAGTTTACTGACTTCAACATTTCAAACATACACCATCTGCAAGTTGGCTTGAGATACGCCGAGCTCACACTGCGTCGCAGACCATATCTCGGATTCAGAGGTCCCAGACACACAGGCAATGCTAGTGTAAGCTGTGGCAGTCAGTGACGCAGAGTGATCCCGACATTGTGCATATTTCCCTTTCGACAAACTCAATAAGCCCTTTGTAATTTAAAGATGACAAGGTTCACAGAGTTTCAATCTTTTGGAGATCAACTGATCAACTGATCAACTCACGATTGCATATGGCCATGGAGGTAATGCTGGATTTGGAGAATAAACGTTCGGCATCTTTGAACTTGCGATTTCGTTTGTCCGCCTTTGAGTTGGTCGCTTTGTTTGACGTGAGATAACGTTCCCAGCCTCTGATTATATTGCCGCACAGCTGTGTGTCCTCCAGGTAGGAGCCCTCGAAGGCGTATATCTGACGCTCCAGGTTGGCCAGTTGTTCCTGTTTACATATTTCAATTCATTTAGCAAGCACTTTTAAGAAATTACTCAAGTTTGTTTGTCCGAACCGAAGTCTCTGCCTTTTTTTTTATGAGGTCCGCCAATTCACCACGTGTATCCATGGTGCCGCCCTTGGCATTGGAATTCGTTTTGGCCGATTTCTTTGGCTTGTTGTTGGTATTATTTGTGTCATTGGCGTTTTTACTCGATGGAGAACTCATTTTTTTTTTTGCAAAGCTGCGTTTTGTTTATTTATTTTCTTACGATATGTTCTGCAAGCAAGCGTCGTGTATCGATTACAACTCGATATACATATGCGATGCTCTGTGGCGGCTTACCGATTACACTTAGTATGTAATAATTATGGCTTTGCTTGCTAGATGGCGCTGGTGTGCGAAGCAGCCGGCTTTTTTCAAATGAATTTAACTACAGACAATAAATATTGCTTCTAAATTAATTGAAGTTCAACAGCTTTACAAGAATAATTCCGAGTATAATGTAAATAAATTGTATAGTCAAGCAGCGTATATTGATTTTAATTCGATAAGCATAACTGGACCGCTTGGCCGGCTTGTCGATTACACTGAGCTAAGCATTGTTTGTATGACCGCAAACTAGATGACGCTAGTGTGCAAACGAGGCCGTTAATTTTAAAATATATTTTGTTGCAAACAAAATATATTGCGTTGAATATAAATCAAATTCAAGAGCTTTTACTAGAATTCTTCTTGTGACGGACATAAGAAATATATGTAAATATATTGTATAGTCAAATAGGGCCCCGCTGTTTTATTTTGGGATTCTTCTTTTGTCTTATTTCGGTAGGCAAGCAATTTGATTGCAATGCCCTTTTTAAGATTCATAGATATTTCGAGTGCGTCTGCCATTGACCTTTTCTGTCGGTTATTCCATACATTTATTTTATATGCGTGTGTATTTCAAACAAAAGCTACAAGCGCCATTACAACATGATAACGATGATGATGATCATCAGCAGATCATCACTGTGGCTTTCACAGTTTATTGACCCAAGTTCTTTCTAAGCTCTTTCCCAAAAAGTTTGTTGAACTGCCGAAAACCAAGAAAAAAAAAAGTGAAGCGTTGCCGGCATCAAATGTTGTTGTTGTTACGCTCCCTTTTACTCTCTTTCTCTTTTACTTTTTACCATTTCGTTGCTTACACATAAACTCACACACTCACACACATACACACACACACACACACACACACACACACATCTATTATCTATTTCACTTTTAACAGCTCAACTCTCGTCATATGTGTCGTATGCGTTATTTTATTTCAAGGCGTTTTTGTTACGCATGAAAAAAATGCAATCATTGATTTTTGCATAAACTATGTGTGACAATTTGAGTTAAATTAATTTATTGAAGCGTGGAAAAAAGCGACATTAATTAATGTTTTATTCTTGGTTTATATGTATTTATATTCTAGTTGTTTCTGTAAGAGTTATGCATTGATTTATACATACAAATGGGACTGATATTTGCAAAAATCAGCTTGGATTTACATCACAACTTTCTTACTTTTCAAATACTTATGTTATGACCATATTTGGGGCCAGAGACGGCAACTTAATCCAGCGCAAGTAGAAAACAATATCGAATACGGCGACAACATTTAGAAAATGAAATCACAACGAAAATCGAAACAACGACGGCAACGGCCTCTAAAACAAAGTCTGCTTCCACGTCTGACTGACTAACTGACTGATTGACTGACTGACTGATTGACTGATTGACTGACTGACTGACTTGCAGACCGCCTTCTATGTGTGTCAAAAAACTTTCATTTTATTTAAACAAACACACAAGGCGCGGCCTGGGCGACTTAGGAAAAACTTATTTTCATTTGTATTTTTTTTTTAGGCAAACATCTTCCCCTCAAACTCCCCAACCGCCCCCTCGCACTCGCCAATTGACTGCAGTTTACAATAATTTTTATGATGAATTGCATGGCCGCGTGTGAAATCTGAAATCTGCAGCGGTGACTGAGGAAAAGTGGAAAACTGCCAGAAAAGTGGAACACAGCTAAAGAAGCGACTGCGTAGCCAACAACAACAATACCAGAAACAACAACAACAACAACAACAACAACAACAACTGCACACAAACACTCTCGACTAATTAGCTGCGTTTTAGAAATTCAGCGGCAATGAAAACAAAATCGAGTTCAATGCTTGCAACGATGACGTTGTTGTTGTTGTTATTGCAGTTGCTGCACTTGTGGTTGCTGATGTTGTTAGCCACTTGTGGTTTTCCAAGAATCGCACATACATACACTCAGAAAAATATATTTAACTTTTTTTTTTTAAATCTCGTCTCAATTATAAAATGAAATATGTATTTTTCTTAAAAAAAATGACCAAGTCACATTTTATAAAGATTATTTTTTAGATTTTATGTATAATATATTAAATTTAATATTTTAACTCTTTTATTTTAATATTAATTGAATATCATATTTAGTTATTTAATTTTATTTTATAAACTACATTTGGTTTATAATTAATTAAATGGAAAATACTTTAGTTTTCTAACAAAAGCAAACTTCTGCTTTTCAATAAATTAATAAAGTTAATAAATTAATGCGAAATAGGTGTCCTTTTTTAAGAGTGTACTCACTGACGAGGAAGACGCGCTTTCCAACTCAAGTGAAAATTACGCGTTTAAACATTCTTTTAACATCGAAAATCTCAAAAAAAAACTCTTTTTAAATGCCAAGAAATGCAAATAAAATGCAAAAATTCGCAGTTGATCCAAATTAAATGCAGTAGGGGGCAGGTCGGGGGGCGTTGCTGCCAGTGACATCATAACAGATTGACTGACAAAACACACAAATGCACTTGCCATAGCACACACACACACACACACAGATACACATCTCTCTCAAAAGCTACTGCACTGCGAGTGCGCCTCTCTTAGCTACGCGCACTGCGCTCTGCTCTGTTGCTCTTTACAATCGCAGCAACAGCAGCAGCAACAACAACAACAAAAAGCTCTAGTTTTTGTTTTTGTGCAAAAATGCCGGAAGAAACTTGATCTTGATTATTTTCTATGCAGTGAGCAGCGCTCAGTCGACGCCAATGAGCACAAACGAGAGCAAGCGAGCGAGCGAGCGAGAGGGAGAGAACGCGAGTGCGCAAAAAGTTCAAGTTGAATGTCGTTGTCGTCGCGGCCATTGCTGCTCAGTCGCTCACTGTGGCGCTCTCTCTCTCCCTCCCTCTCTCTTGTGTTGTGTGAGTGTGTGTCTGTTTGTTTGCATGTGTTCGCATGATGGGGCGTCACAATTTGCACTCTGCTTGTCGTTGTTGTTAATTCTGATTGTTTTGTGTGACTCTCTGTGTGTGCGAGTGTGTCTGTGTGTGTGAGTGTGTTTGTGGGGCTCGCATGCATTTTTGTTCTAAGCACTTTGAGCTTTTGCAATGTTTTTTTTTATTATATTGTAATTTATTGTTTTTTTTCCTTCTTTTTTTTTTAACGTGCAGTTTGCGTGCATTTGCTTTGAAAACTTTGCGTGGGCATTGAAAATTGATTGAATGTTTTTCAATTGTTTAATGTGAACTGTACATAAATGCATATATTTACATAAGTATTTTGTATGTGCGCATATTAACATTTTAATATACACTCGTTGTATAATTTTATTTAATTAAATTACACAAAGTCACACAAAATGTGATATGATGACATGTGGCGTATACATAATATAATTAATTCTCTTCAATGAATCTTGTAAATTATTTTTTAAAATTATTCTGAGGATTGTCTATTAACTATCATTTATTATAAAATTAATAAATTAATAGAAAAAAGCAGAAGTCATGTGAGCTCCACAAAAAGAAAAAATATACAAATCTTCTAACTAATCTCTGGCTTCTCAGTTTTAAGATATTTGAATTTTCTACCCTATTAAAAATTCTTTTGGGATTTTATTTTCAGAAGAATCTGTAAACTCTGAAAATAGCTCTAAGGTGTAATATTTGTCAAGACACTTGAAGACACTTGAAGACACTTGAAGACTGTTTGATCTTCTCACCTCTCAGAGTGAGTTATGTAAGCAGCGTCATAGAGTTTTCACCGAGGGTCACCGAACCATCATCTTAACTAATTAAAAAACCCGACTATTTACCACGAAATTATGGTTGACCAACAAAACAGACGAGACCCCAAAAAAAAAAAAAACAAATGCACCAAAGTTAGGTAAGAGAACTGACCTTAAACAATGCTGCACAGATCCACAGATGATAAAAAAGAACAACAACACACACATTCACCCAAAAACATCACAACAAGAAGAAGAAGAAGAAGAGAACAGTAAACATTCCATATCAAGAGACGCAAACACAACTTGACAAAGTTCAAAGAAAATATAACGAAAAAACCAACGAAAGCCAAGCTCTGAAAATAAGAAAGAGAAAAGCAATCAAAGCGCAAGCCAAATAAGAAGAAAAAGCACAAGAAGCAGCGATGCCGGCAGCGGCAGCAGCAACAGCAGAGATTCAAACTCTTGGCAGAGCGACTGAATAGTGAAGAGAGCGAAAGAGAGAGAGAGAGAGAGCGCAGGCGAATGGAGTGCACGAGGCGAATGAACTTTGGAGGCGAATCGTCGCTGGCTGCGTTGGCTTGAGAGTTATGCAACGCAACCAACACACACACACACACACACACACACACACACACATACAGACACTAACACAGTCATAGAGCTGAGCGCAGCTTGGCTTTCGGCTCAGCGCACGAAACAAGTTAACTGTTTATTTCTTCGGCCTCGCTTTGGAGCTCTTGCATTGAGACAACGACTTTGGGTAGTCGCTGTCTCTGTGCGTGACGTGTGTGTGTGTGTGTGTGTGTCTGTGTGTCTGCTTGTGTGCGTGAGTCGTTGACTTTGCATAAGTGTGCCAATTTATGAAGTGGCGTGGCCTTCAATGCATCAAAGCTGTCGCTGATAAGCGCTATTGTCCTGATAACAGCCGCTTTAAAGAGCTAACGCTAAAACAGAATCCAGAAAACAGGAGAAGCTTTTCATTTTAGTATTTATCATAAAATGTTACAACTTTTCATCTTCATTCCACAAATTATGAAATAATAATTAAATTTCCATAAGTATTTGATTAAAAATCATGGAGTAACTCTGACAACACAAATTTCAAATAAATATTGTATTAAATAAAAATACAAAAATATCCAAAATATATTCATATTACCAAAATGAGAAAAGTATAAAAGATTTGGGCAAAAATATTAAAATAATTGAATGGCGATTTTTATCAAAAATTCGTTTGGTTAAGATTAATTTTTTTTATATAATATTTGGTTTTCTTGTACACGAATTTAATTTTAATATTTTATTTCCTTTATTCTATGGCTATTATTTTGTACATTTTCTAATAGTCAGCAAATAATTTGTATTTTATAATTTATATTAAAAACTTTTGATTCTATCAAGTAAACATAAGATAATTTCACAGCTAAGAGTGTGCTTTTGGATTACAGTTACAGGCTTTATTTGACTAATGCATTCTAAAGTGCCTGCCAAATTCTGCGGGCCGCCAGCGCTTTGTGCATCACGAATTTGCCACGTTTATAGTTTTTCTCCACGTTTTTTTCTAGTATTTTTTGTTTGTTCGCAGCGTCAGCGTTGCATTCAGCATGCAGCAAACATTACTGTACATTCACCCACTTTTCAAAGTTCAAGCACACACACACACACACACACACACAGAGAGAGAGAGAGAGAGACACGCACACAAAGAAGCGCACGGCGAACGTTTCGCTAGAGAAACAGAAATTGCATTCTAGAAAAAAAAAAGTTTAGTTGCGCATGCGCAGCGTTCGTTTATATGTATTTGTGTATATATCTGTGTCTGTGTGTGTGTGTGTGTGTTGCAGTTGCAATGAATGCTGAAAAAAAACTGCTTTCTCTTGAGACCAAAATAAATGCAACGAGTCTATTCGCAATATTGTGGCAGCATCTAATGGAGAGGCCATTTCAAAACGTGTCCAGAATCAGCCAGAACTTGTCAAAATAGATAATATCAAGTTATAACCGATAGATGTGAATGAAATTAATAATAATTTCATATATTTTATTAAGAGATTAAGCTAGTTGTAAAATATTTGAGACAATTCAAATTTACAAGTTATCGCAAGGAAATGGGCAATAATAAGAAACAAAAATAAATAAAATGCAAAAAAGAGAAAAACCAATTTGTTTATGATAAATAATAGATTTATTAGTGTCAATATTGATTAAAAATTATAAAATCTAGAAAAAGTTTGGTATCTATTTTAGCATTCAATCATATGAAATCTACAAAAATAATCTGTGGATTGTATTTCTGATCTTCATCCACAAGTCAAATCTGGCGCTCAATCAAACAAGATCCTTAATCTGATCTGGTTCAATAACATTTTTGTGGATTGCACTTAAAATCCACAAGGCAATCAAAGTCCTCATGCCATTAACTCCTATGGCAGTTATTAAATAAACAAGATCCTCAATCTCGTTCTAAAATCTTTTTTTGGACCGCATTGAGTAGCATTGACAACAAAACAAACAAGATCGCAAATCAGCGCAAATCAATTGCCAATTTTTGTTGCCACCTGGCGCGGGTATTAAATTTATCTGTCTATCAATGCAACAGAATTTGAGCCAAGTTAATAGCAAAAAGTGCAAAATTGCACATGCGACTGTGTGTGTGTGTGTGTGTGTGTGTGTGTGTGAGAGAATGTACGGTTATAATGAACTTCAGCATTTCACTCAGTGCACAGTTCGTTCTATGCAGTCAGAGAAAATTTCGCTAAAGACTTTTTGATGATTTCAATTTAATTGAACTATTTTGTCCAATTTGTAAGAGTTAATTTACACTTTATTTAACAACTTATTTTGAAATTAAATAATTTGAATTTTGTATTTATTAAATAAAATACATTTTTGTTGCAACTCAGTTTTATTTTTCAACTCAAAAGTTATTTCAATTATGGCTGTAATGTTTTGTACTATGATTATTTTCTTACGGTGCAGCTTTGCTTGCTGTCTCGTTACATGTTGCATGTTGTTGTTGTTGTTGTTGTTGTTGTTGTTGTTGCACACTCTCTGGCCATGCAAAAAGCACCGTTAGACGAATGTTTATTACGCTCCTGTTACGGCATTCAAAAGCGGCCAACAGACAACGAGCTGAGCGTGGGCGGGGATGGGGCAAATGAAGAACAGAGACAGAAAGAGAGAGAGAGAGAGAGAGAGAGGGATTGCAACAGTTTTAAAGCGATCATATGTAATTTTCATATCTGGCCCGAAAGGAAATTGGTTTTTCACTTTGGCCAAAAGAAAAGTGCCGAGTTCTGAGTCCCGAGTCGGTCAATCGCCCAATGACCGCTGGGCGAACGTTCCAATTCCTCTTTCCTCTCTTTTCCAATTCCCATTTCCCCTTTGCCCATTTCCACTTCAGCCTGGATGCAATCGAATTCAGCGATCACTGCACTCTGCAATTTCTTTCAGCCATGGCCTTTTCTTTATGTGCTGCCAGCAGCTGAAACATAATTTCAGTTATTTGCCAGCTCAGTTCCTCGACTGCGACGACGACGTCAACTGCAACGCCGACAGCGACAGCGACTGCGACTGCGACTGCGACTCACTCAATGCGCATGCGCATAGAACTTCCGGGACAACAAACAGAAAAACAAGAATAGAAAAAGGATAAACTCTATGCGAAGTTTGTATGCTCTATGCCAATGTGAGTAGAAAGTTCAAATTAAATTATTTTCCATTTAAAAAAAGTTTAAAAGCTTTTTTTTTTTTTTGAAAAATACTCAAGTAGTGCAGAGTTAATACTCAGAAGATATAGAATTAGTTGCAACAGAAGAACAATTGGAATTATGATTAAGTGTGTATCAAATGTTAATATTTCCATATCAGCAATAGATTCAAAAAATTGTCAATTTGGAGAAGGTATTTTTCAAATAATGAACATTGTAAGAAGTTTAGTTTTGCTTTTATATAAGCCAGTATCAAAATATATATATCACGTAGATCGCATTCAGATTTTACCTTTAGATGCATTTTCTCCAATGCTTGGACAAACTTGATGTACAAAGCATAGAGCCATAACTTGAGTGAGGGCATAAAAAGGCCAGCTAACTCTAACAACAGCTACGATGGCGATGACAGCAACAACAACAACAACAACAACAACAACAACAACAACAACAACAAGAGCAATAACTGCGATTGCTGCAACTGAGTGCAGAATTAGGTCACTGGGAATTCTTTTTTTTTTTTATATTTTTTTTTAGATGTTGCTATTGTTGTTGTTGTTGGGCTTTTGCCCATTTTGTGCAACGTTGTTTGGCTGTTGCTTGTGGTTAGAATTTTTAGTGCTGATTTTCTTCTTGCCGTTGCTGTTTATGCTCATAATGGCCAAGAGTTTTTGGCCAACGTACAGCGATCCCAGTCGACGGTGGTTTATTGAGTTGGCTATGAACAAGATTTGGACTTTAATTTTCAATTTGTTGCACTGCGCTCATTTGTTGTCTAGGCATCCGAGCAGAAGTTGCAAGTTCACAGGCATCGCACAATTTTGTGCTCAGTCGAAAATGAGTCAAGAATCAAGTCGAGAATTGATATTTATTTATAAAGTAGGCATATCAATCTGTAGAATCAAGGAAATAGTCTAAATTTTAATACAAAATAAATAGAATGAAAAATGCATTTAAATTATAATTAGAATGGTAAGAAGCGGAAAGTTTCAGATTTAAGTTTATAAAATAAAAATTCCAATTTAAATTGCAAAAAACGGATAAAAAATCAAAATAAGCTATTAAGAATTATCTTTCTTTTATCTTTCTTTTATTATATAATTTCCAACTTAGTCTACAGTTTCATAACCCCAAACAACAAGAATCTAAGTGAATGCCATATAAAATGTCAATTGGTTGAAATGTATTTGATAATTATATTAAAATGGTCTGATGCTTGAAATGCCTTTCGTAACGATTAAATGGAAAATAGGAGAATGTTGTTGAGAACTTTAGCCTCTGCAGCAGCAGCAGCAGCAACAACCACAACAACAACAACAATAGCAACATTAAACAATTGCAACTACAAACAAAAAAGATTTTCAGACGTTGCCAGAGAGCTTCGCATTGCGCCTTTCCCTCAATAATTTTCTTGGAAATATTTCTTAGACCGGTTTCATCTTTGGCAACAGCAACAGCAACAGCAAACATTGCAGAATTGTTGCTGTTGTTGCTGTTGCAGAACCGCGAGGCAAGCTACCGTTGAGATACTGTTATATTCTGCAAAATGCATCGGCACGTCTCCACTCGAATGCATCTTTGTTGTTGTGAGAGTCAAGTATCTCTTGCTTCCCCTCTCTCTCTCTCTCTCTCTCTCTCTCTCACTCTTACTCTTCCATTCTTTCTCTCTCGCTCTGTCACAGCTCCTTTCGCTGTGCTTTTGCACACATTTTTCAAATGTAAGTTACTTGCGGTCATTGGCTTTAACTGCTTCTCGAGCTGCATTGCCAACTGACTGGCTTTTGTTGTTGTTGTTTTTACTTGGCCAACTTGAAGCTCGCTTGCACACAGTGGTTAAAACGGTTTGATTCACTAATAATATAATAACTTATATATTTCTATATCTAAATCTATATCTTAACTAAACGAAATATCAATCAAAAACAAATTTAAGAAAAACTATCGAAAGGCTGTTTGAAGTTTTGTTATCCGATTAGATTTGTAAAAAATATGTAAATTATTTTTCGTTAATTTCGTCACATTTTCCACTGTGTTGCACTTGGTGGCAATTTGGAGGTGACTTGGCGGTGACTTGCGGCCATTGTACCGATTCATTGGCCAGCTTGATTTAATGTGTGGGAATTGTTGCCTAATCATAAGCTGGCCAAAAAGATATTGCAAGCTTGATTGGAGCTGTAAAGCATATTGCGCGTAGTCGTAGTCGTAGTCGTTGCCAACGCCCAAAAACAAAAGACTTAGGCAACGAACTTGCCAGAACTTGCAGCAGCAACAAGCTGAGCGAACAACGCAACACATACGAAACTGCAAAAGAATCGAAGCCGAAGAAGAAGACAAAGACGAAGACGAAGCCGAAGACGAAGCCGAAGACGAAGAAGCAGCCGAAGTGTCAGTTCAACGAACCTGCGCTCGAATCTAGGCTAAACATTCTCGCGCTGACGTGCAATGAAAACGAAAAGTACCGTAACATAACCGCTACAAAGCGGAGGCTTCTGGAAGAACACAGCCAGAAAGAACGACCGAACAGTGGCAGAGGGAGAGGGTAGAAGAAGTAGTGGAAGAGAGGCACATTTGATTAGCGAACGTTGGCCCAAAAAAATATACAAAAAAATAAGAAGCAGGGAGTGGAGTCAGTCAGGGAATAAATAGTATATAGTTATTGTTGTTGCTGTTGCTGTGTGGCACGGCTAGAACGTGACGTTCTGTTGTGCCACATAGCATATACTAATACATACATATAAAGACGCCGTGTGTGTGTGTCTGCTAATCAAATGCGCGACTTTTCCGGCATTTGCCGTTTGTCTGAGCGGAAGTTGCAATCGGCTTTATTAGCTTTTAATGGGAAAGTTATTAAGGCGACAAATTTGGTAGGCCAAAAATAAGGCACAAAAGTTCTAAGACAAACAAACATACACCCAGAGAAAAAATACTAGTAAAAATAAATAGAGGCGTATTTGATTTTTATCATATTATATTTAAATAGAATACGTATTAAACAGCAAAAAAATAAAACAAAAAGAATAATATGAATTTTATTTTGTTAAACTAGTGCATTGTCCATAAAGTGACGTTGTAAATAATTTATTTTTTATTTTATTTAGATTTTGTATACTCATAGTTAATTTATTAATAAAGTGCACGTATTTTTTTTGCTGGGTGTACAAACATTGATATTGATGGCTGATCGGATTGACGCTTTTGGCGCATTGACAGCAGAGCCAATTGTTGTCGTTGTCGTTGTCGTTGTCGTCGTTCGTTTTGCCAGAAAGAACCGCGAAAGCAAAACAAATTGGTGAAAGTTGTTGCTCAGCCCCAAAAAAATAAAGACTTCTTGGCCATTTCAGCGCCCGCCTTTATATTCATGCGGCCGTTCTTATTCGCCAATAGGTTCTGTTCATCATCGTTTTGGCCATGTTACAAAAACGGTCGTTGAACCTGTGTCGACGTCTCTCTGCTTCTTCTTCGCCTGCTGCTTCTTCTCCTTTTCAATTCGAGTTCGTTTTTCATCTGTAATAATTTGGCGTGTAAACGCGCGTTCACTTCGAAGTCAACGACTTCTGTGAGGTAAATTACCTCCCCCCCCTTTTTAACCACCATCCCACCTGCCGGGCTGATAACTGAAATGCCTGCCCACTTTACTGGCCCAATCCAGAAGCGGCTGAGTCATCTTGTTTACGCAAAAAATAACATATACAAAAATGAAGACGCCAACTCTTGTATTTCTTTTATTTTTATTTTTTTGACAGAGTTTCTTTTCATTGGAAACGTTATCGAGAATTGTATAATTAGGCTAACAGCAGTCGGAGAGCTGCATTGACGAAAGTGTAATCGCAAATTCACACACACACACACACACACACACACACGCACAGAGACTTGAGTGAGTTGTTTTGAAGTTATGGAAATTTTGACCATGACACGACAACGCATAAAAACAACGCTTGTTCTTCACATTGTTGTTGTTGTTGTTGTCGTTGTTGTCTTGTGAGTCAGCGACCTGCAATCTGTTCTGCTTTGATTAGGGCCAAATGTGACTGAACTATACACACACTCATATGAATTGTAAACAAATTTAGCTGTTGCTTCTTTTTCTCTTCCTCTTCCTCCTCCTGCTTCATCTTCTAGTTACTTCTCTTCTTCTTCTTCATTTACTAGTAACTCTTCTAAGACTGCGGTATTTCCCGCTTAAATGGGCCAACACGTTTTAGCCTAACAATAGCATTTGCGCTTAACTGTGGCCTATGAAATTGCAAAAACCTTTTTTTTTTCGCTTTGACCGATTCGCGCAACTTCATAAAACTGCGAAAAATAAATTGTTTTGTTTTATTATCAAGACTTCATTTTCAGCGGAAAATTGTTGTTTGAACTTTCCAGGCAACTTAAAATATATTCCCATTAATAATGTCTTTATTTTTGGGAATCAAAATTAAATTAAGTAAGCACTTGTATAAATTTGAGTATTATTAGAAGAATTATTATATAATATTATATACAGTTTTTTTTATATTTATATCAAAATATTATATATTTTTTCAGCTTCATCTTTTATTAGCTATGGCAAAATTTCAAAGGTTAATAAAACTATTTTATCAAATTATCTAATTTAATCAGCTTTGTAGGTTCAACTTGAAAAACGAGTACAAATGCCAAGTAAATAAATTTGACACATAACTATTACTTAATAATCGCCATGATAATGCTAAGTTAAGATATCTAAGGAACCCTAAATAGTGGACAATTCTCTTTGCAGGCACTGTTATCTGTGAGATGCGATCGAGACCAAGCACAATAAATTGTTTGGCATACCAAGACCTAGATAGAACCCTAGTACAAACTCAGACTCATACTCGTACTCATACTCGTACTCATACCCGTACTCATACTCGTACTCATACTCGTACTCATACTCGTACTCATACTCGTACTCATACTCGTACTCATACCCGCACTCATACTCGTACTCATACCCGTACTCATACTCGTACTCATACTCGTACTCATACTCGTACTCATACTCGTACTCATACTCGTACTCATACCCGTACTCATACTCGTACTCATACTCTACTCATACTCGTACTCATACCCGTACTCATACTCGTACTCATACTCATACCCGTACTCATACTCGTACTCATACCCGTACTCATACTCGTACTCATACTCGTACTCGTACTCATACTCGTACTCATACTCGTACTCGTATTCGTATTGTGAGTACCATTGGAATTCCCAGCATGATGTGGAGTACAATCAAGAATTGCTCCTCACATGATAATGCCCAAATGATCCTCGGTCGGAGATGCAATCGTAATAGCATTTTAATGATCATTTTTATCGCTCAGCCGAAATCTGTAGCAAATGTAATGGGCCAAAAGACTTTTAGTGGTAAGACAAACCTGCTGCACGGCCTCCACAACAGTTGTGAGACAGTTGCAGCTCAGAACTACACAGAAAAAAAATAGAAACCATTTCAAGCTCAATCAAACATTTGTTGACTTTTAGAGTCTTGTTCCTTTCAGCTTGAAACTTTATATTGAATTAAACGTTTAAAATTCATTCGAAATTCATTTTAGGTTGAATAAAATATTATAAATGTTATTTAATTGTTTGATAAACTTTTAAAGCTTGCTTTCCATCAGTGTAAGGCGTGTGTGGAGTTTCAATGAGATTGTCGAGCTGTAAGTAAAAGAACTCGGAGCTGAGTCGGCGGTAACTCGGCAAAACTCGGCAAAACTCGGCTTCAATTATTTTCATTTCTTTCGGCTGACTTTGGATTGTTGGTGTTCTTGTTGTTGTTGTTGTTGTTGCTACTCCACTTTGTTCATGTATATGTTTGCCTTTTTCCATCGCAAGTTCAACGCACTCGCTTGAACTGCAGAAAATGCCGTGTCTCCAGAAACGGGAGACGGGAGAAGACGGGAGACTGAAGACGGGAGACTGAAGACGGGAGACTGGAGTAGACGGGAGACTCGATCGAGACTATGGCAATGATGTAGATAAACATTTCCGCAACGTTGCGGCGCCGAGAGCCAAAAGAAAAATCTATGTAGAAACATTCTTCGTCTTTTGGCCAACAACAACAACAACAAGAACAACAACAACAACAAGAACAACTAAGCCAAGAGAGTGTAACCAACGGCAGATACTTTCATTGGCTCATTGCGAATCTCTTTCTCTCAGCGCGCCAACAACCAGTTTTCCTTTGGCCAGGCTAAAAGAAAGCCTTTCTTTCTGTCTTTCTTGCTGGCCAAGCTGGCAATTCTGCGGCGATTGCAACTGCAATTTGAAAGTATGACCGAGTGAGCACAGAGCATCCCTCTTCAGTTCCCCTTTGTAGCCCCCACGGAGAATTGAGTAATTCTCTTGCTGTTTGCTACACTTGGAGAAAAACTGCAAACTTAAATATAGACACGCTCATATTTAATTTGATTCTGCATTCCAATTTTTGCCAATCTGAGAAATGTAATATTTTTGAAAACTGTTTACTTTATTTGATTATTTTTCGCCGCGTGTACAAATCTTAACAAATCTTGATTCTTCTTTTTTTGAAATGCTAACCAAAAAACAAAAACGTTTGTGTTAAAGTTCACACTGAAGTTGCAGATAGTTGTTGTTGTAGCCGTCGTTGTTGTTGCCGTCGTTGTCGTGTCTTTTGTTCGTGGTCAATGAACTGCCCGAAAAAGAGACCCAAAAGTTCAGTTGTTACATTCTCGGCCCGCGTCTTACATAAAACCAAAGAAAAAAAAACTTGACGCACTTCGCTGCGTGGCTTTATTTGGGAGCTTCAAAGGGGCTGAGGGAACCAGAGGGGGGGGGGGCAGGGTTGAGTTACGTGGGGGCCAGCAGCGTATTAATTTTTCTAATTTGTCTGTTGTGAGGCGAATGAACTTTTCAAGTTTAGTTTAAATCATTTTTTTTCACCTTTTTTTTTTTTTTTTGCTTTTATGTCATGTTGTTTTTTTGTTTTCTTTTTACTTTTTTCGAAGTTTTTAGTAAAAAACTATGAAGACATAATAGATATAGTCGCAGCTCAGAGCAGAGAAGTTCAAAGAACTCATTCGGCTATGAGTATTGTGAGAATTCATGCATAATTTGAAATGCTCATATGAATAGTCTGTGCACACTCTCTGGATATATATGTACATATGAATGTAATGTCTGGATTTATGGAAATGCGATACATAGGTTCACATCATAATAAACCATTTCGGATTGCCAAATGTCATTAATCAAAGGTTCGAGGAGCGATTTTGCGCTGAATTCGATTAGCATTTCAGATACGAATATTTTTGTTGTTGTTTGAAATCATGTAGAGAATATGCAAAATAACAGACGAAAATATAATTAAATATAATACCGACAATATCTCAGATCTATAATTAATTCGACTCTAAATTTATATTTGCGTTTTTCGCCTCATGAACTCGATTTTATCACTCTTACATTCGATAAATGGGTTAAGGAACAGTTGAGCATAGAATGTTTCTTTTTTAAATCGGAAGAGCAGTTTACATAAAAAAAGGTTTGGTTAATTAAAATTCATAATTCATAAACATGAGGATTTTATGGCCACTTCGTGTCAAACTAAAATTTGTAGAGCTAATCACGTTTTTTTGAATATGGAATAAAAAGTCTATTACATAAAGCTCGTTTTCTTCAGTTTCAGTTTTAAATCTATAATTTGAATAATAATTTGATCACGCGTAAAGAGACTGTAAATATCAAATGTTAACTCAGTTTTTAATTTATTTTA
Source organism: Drosophila rellima (assembly GCA_035043635.1). Classification (NCBI taxonomy): domain Eukaryota; kingdom Metazoa; phylum Arthropoda; class Insecta; order Diptera; family Drosophilidae; genus Drosophila; species Drosophila rellima. The sequence continues at coordinate 832,194 of JAWNMV010000529.1, forward strand.
TTTATTAAGAGCATTTCAACTTCAGTCAACTAAGTCAAAGAAATTGCGTTCTTTCTTTTCGGCTAGCTGGCTTTTAAAAATAAATTGTTTTTTAAAGGGATATGTAAATTCCGATATTCCGAAAGATATTCCCGTTTTCATCTGTCAAGCAGCTGCTGCTGCGCTGTGAGCAACAACTGATGCTTTTTGGACCTAACGGTGCTGCAATCCTTTGACACCATTTCAAGCGCGTCAGCTGCCCCCGTCAACAGCAGCAACAGCAACAACAACAACAGCAACAACAACAACAAGAGCAACAGCAATCCATTCATAATTGATTTCCGCTCAGTCGTCATAAGTATTTCACATCCACATTAGACAACAGGCGTAGAGCCAACTGTTATCGCACAGAGAGTGAGAGAGAAGTGTGAGAAAGAGAGCGCACTGTTTTGCATTTACAGTTATGCAACACAATACATTGATTGTATGCATACATCCTTTGACATAATAGTCAGCGACAAGAAACAAGAGACAAGAGACAAGAGCTAAGAAGTGATCACACCACCAACATACACACCGCCAACATACACACCACCAACACACACACATCAAGTTCAAGTCGCTGCTAAAAAACGAGTTTTCTGTCGCCAGTCAAGAAATAAAATTTAAATAAAAAAAATAATGACAAAAAAAAAGTAGTGGAAATAAAGTAAGAAAAACCGCTATGTTGCCTGTCGAGCCTGTAGATGTTGCTGCTGTTGTTGTTGTTGTCGTTTTGGGCTGCTGTTGTCGTGGGTTGCTCCTTTCCATTTCTCGTAATTTCACAAATGAAGCAATCGCAGTTGCGACCCGCCTACAAAACTGTTCAACAACCAACAACCAACCACCAACAACGAGACAATAGAGACAAGAATAACACACACGCATAGACAATAGACAAACAGCAGCAGCAACAACAACGGCAACAGGATTTTTACCGTAATCCTTTCGTTTGGATCCGCTTGAGAAGTATATTTTCATTCTGACGAAAATGAGATTTCTGCCGACTCGTCGCCTGACTGATTGAGCAAGGATTAGACAGCGGACTCTCTTCTATTGATTTTGCTTGTTTTTTTCTAGCTACCTGGCTAGCTTTATTTGAATACGCACACGGCAGCAGGCAGGTAACATAACAGCACCTGACACTGGCAAGGATTGTCAGTTAACCGCTTTCTGCTTTATCCTTTTCCTTTTCCCTTTGCCTTTCCCATTTCCCCTGCTCTTCAGTTGATTGAGGATACGCGTGAGATTCCGCTGCCATTCGATTGCGTGAAATGCGCGGGGGAAAAGGAAACACGCTATAGTCTAGCTGCTCGACTTTTAGCTACCCAGTATCCCAATATCCTTGAACTCATCGATTTAATTTCCACAAATTTAATAAAAATTTAAACAAACAGATAAACAGTGTTGACAAAATAAAACAGAATCGAGAGTCATTTTAATGTTGTCTATGCTCATACAGACAGACTGACAAACTCATAAGTCCTTGCAGTCCTGCAGTACTGGTGCTAAATTGTAGAAAATTGATATTTTCTTTCTTAGCACATATGTTGTTATTGCACGAGGGAAATGTCTGTGTCTAAAGGATTTTACGCGGGCAACGGAAATGGCAGGCCGTCCTAACAATGGTTTAATTAAAGCAAGGACACGCTGTCCGTCCAGTCAGTCCGGTTCAGTCATTAAGCCATAAATTTTAGCTGCGTGCGGCCGTCAAAGGGTTGACCCAGAAAAAGGATGCGGCAATTAGAGCGGAGGGCTTTGCCGTTTTCCTGGTAACAGTTGTCTATGTTATGTCCGGCCTGCCCTTGCACGGTAGGCAAATTGTTTTCAGTTTTCCATAGAAAATGAAAATCAAGTTCGTTGCCTAAGTCTTTCGTTTTATGACTTATGAAAAAGACGCGCCATGAAAAGTGTTGTTGTTGTTGTTGTTGTTGCTCAACTCGACACGAGCTGCCACGGCGAGTTCAACGAACGCACAAAATTCAAATATATACATATGTATATAAACATACATATACATAATGAAACAGCCAACAACAAGAACAACAACAATGCTCTGTTACAAACAAGCGCCAACTCACAGCAGCAGCAGCAGCAGCAACAACAACAGCAATCACTCAGTCAGTTGGCTTTTTCCCCACCATCTCCCTTACCTCTTTTCCCCATAGTCCACCCCACTCCCCCTCACGCACTGGCCGAAAAAAGCACACCGACAACGTGGCTCGAAGATGAGTTTGTTGACCTGACAACTAAATGAATTTTTTGGCCAAGAGACGAAAATGAAATGGAAAAGAGCGCGCACAATGTTCTTTACAGCTTTTGTATACCCTATACCCCTATATATGGCTGTGCGTGTGTGTGTGTGTGTGTGTGTGTGTGTGTGTGTGTGTGTACAACGAGAAACACTCTCGCCGCCAGCTTTAAAATTTAACTCTCTCGCGACGTCGCTCTTGACTTGATTTTGGATTTTGGATTTTATGATTTTTTGTTGTTTCCGTTGCTGTTGAAAAGTGAAGTGAATCACTTTGATTCACGCACAGTAGCCGCTGACTGACCAACAGACAGACGAACGGACAAACGAGTTACGAGTACGTCAGCGATGGGCAATGGAGCTATAGATTACTTACACCCAGAGAAAAATGATCGGAAATTACGTACTCCTCGATTTAATTGATTTTGTGCTTTAGGTTAGTCAAATTTTTGATTTCAATTTAAATATGAATATACTCAATTTAAAAGTATATCATATTTGATTATGAATAAAAAATGTTTAAATTAAAAAATACACTCTTTATTATAATATTAGATTGAGTTATATGAATTTAAATTGAATAAAATGACTAATATGAAAATAAACAATAAAATGATTCAGTTAAAAACATTGGTCTTAAGTTCAATAAAATAATAACATTTACTATAAAACATGTTGAATTTGAATACAATTCAATTAACTCTATGCCAACTTTTCAATTAAGTATGATTTACATAATAATGCCTTTAATTAAGTCATATAATTCAAATGTCTTACGTATTTTAACTATTATTTTTTTTCTCTCAGTGTATAAGCTCGCATTCAATTGAATTATGTCGAATGAGTTGGGCAAACACTCGCTGAGCAATTGCCGAAAAAGAGAACAATGAATTCGGGAGTTGCGAGTTTGTATTTGCGATTTGGGAGCTGTCTGCTTGCTCATTGTTTGTAGGTGTGTCTCCTCACACACATTCGATATACTCATATTTATATTTATTTTTGGGGGTGTTTATTCAATAAAAAAAAGGGGGAGCTGCTGCTGATCTTGCTTTCTTTTTGATCATTCACTTCACTCATTTGGGGGATTTTGGGATGCCGAAAAGATCGCGATGCGGAAATCAATCAAATTATTGTCAGGATTGAACAACTGATTGCCGTCAACAATGACAAATCTCTCAAATTAATATATTAAAATTTACAATTACAACTGAGAAAAAAAGTGGCAAGTAAAAGCCACATAGATTTCTTGTAAAACATTCCGCTCATGTTTTTTTTCCCCCCGAATGATTTAAGTCGAAATTAAGCAAATATAAAATGAAATGTACTTACAAATTGGGAATGCTCTTAGTTTTCTAGGCATTTGATTTTGGTCTATGGAATTTTCCATGGTTTGCAAGTTGATCTGAAATGAGTTAAAGTCAATCGTAAGCACATTAAAAACAGCCTAAATCAGCCAATCAAAATAATAAGTATTATATTTAAATTAATCATATTATCATTTACTTTAATAACTATATTTTAATTTCCTTGTTGGTGATATAATAACTTCATAAATTGTATATAATTTGTTTACCACATGATTTCGTTATGAAAAAAATAAAATAACATTTACCGAACGTTGTCTGAACAACAGAAATATTTCTTGACTTGAGCCAAACAATTGCTTAAATTTTACATAAATATTTAGCACATTTCGATTGTAATGCCAACAAAGAAGCCCGGCCATCTCATGTGGCTCGTCGTTTCATAATTTGGCTAAACAATAATTGGCCAGGAAAAAATAAAAACAACTCTCGGCTGACTTTTTTTTCGCACAAATTCTCGGTCTACCTGTGTAAATGGTTCTTGAAAAAATATGACCGCAACCTTCTTAAAAAATATAAGAGGAGGAAGTATAAAACGGAGAAAGTTATGAGCATTGCGAGTCCTTGAACTGTTTTAATGTGTTCTTTATGCCTGGCCTCGCAAAATACGCGTGTCAATGCTTGGACCAGGGCAGGGGCAGGGGCAGGGGCAGGGGTAGTGAGGGAATTTTTAGTGACCTGCCTTTTTGTTGTGGACAATCGTGACGAAAAGTTGCGTCACTGCGGCAAACTGTGATCCCTGGAAAAGCAAATGAAATTGACACGGAACGGACGCGTGTTGTAAATCATCCATCAGGTTTATGACGCCGACAACAGGACATAAAAAAAAGAAAGAAAATTGGGAATTTGCTTTTCAGGTCGTAAATTTTAATATTTTCATCTGTTTTTCTTAAGATTTTTTGTTTAAGTTAAATACGAATTAAATTTATTAAAATAGCTACTTCTAAGTAATTTGAACTTGTAAAGTTGAAAACTGATCTGATCGGCTTATAAACTCATTTCGAATTCAAATTGAAATCATTTTGTTCAGATAATTTTTTGCCCTAAGATGTCGAATTGAAAGCACTATACAAATTCAGATCAAAACTTCTAAAATAGGTCACTAGTTCCGCTTCTAAGTGGGACACACATCCTTTGCCATTTCCCATTTCCCATTTCCCATTTTCCCATTTCTCTTGCAGGACGCTTTTCCAGTTCATTTCCGTTGTGATTTCAATAAAAACTCGGTCATCCTTCAAGTGTTCAAATGCTCATTTGAAAAACCACAAGGCTGACACTTCCTTTATGCTCTTTTTTCGTCTGTTTTTCGAAAAACGAATCTTTATCTAAAATTACATAATTATAAGTTGCCGCTACTTTATAAAAAAAGAACCCTCTACAAAAATACACAATAAAAAACACATAAAAAACTCGAGAATTTTCGCGCGCACACAAAAATTGATCAACCCCAAAGGAAAAAAAAAACGAGAAGACAAGAAAAATAATAGTAAAAAAAAGGAAAACGCAGGAAAGCCGAAGAGAAAAGCCGACAGATGCGTCGATTGATTCAGCGATTAAAGTCGTCAATCGAAAGGGGACCTCATGTTGCACAGCTAACTGTGAATGCTTTTGATTTCGTCAGGTGTGCCACTCCAGTCCAGGTCCTGGAGGTCCTTGATATCCTTGGGGTTCCTTTTGCCTGCTGCTGTTGCTGCTGCCGGTGGTAGGAAATCGAAATCCTTTTGTTGCGCGTTTACAGTTAATAATTACCCTCTTCTCTTTCCCCTCGGCATAACCCAGGGAAACGTGGGAGAATTCTCTTGCAGGATACACAGGACGCTTTGTTGCTAACGGTTCATAATTATGCAAGTTGTTGTCATTTCCACCAACAAGAAACTCCCACACACATTTTAAATACTCCCACTCTCTATTCTATATCCGTTCAGCTTTCAGCGAATTTAAACAGTTATTTTCGAGTGCTCAAGTTGCGAATACATCAATCCAACAGTCGGTCAATCAATCAATCAGCATTAGTCTAGTTGTCTTTGGCGTTGTGAGCAAAGAAAAACAAGAGCGTCAACAGCTTAAGAGTTCATTGTTACAGTTATCAAGTGTTGCCCCCTCCAGGCAACAGATTCGATCAGCAAAACAACAACAACAACGACAACAACAACAAGCAGACAATCGGACAACCTGACGAGCTAGACAACCAAACAACCAACAAAATAAAAAAATATAAAAATCTTGGAAATTGAATACACCGAAAATGGAGCTAGTAATAAAAATTAATAAAGAACACTAAATAAATTATTTAAAATAGTTAAAAATCTGTTTTTTAATTAAAGCAACTTTAAATGTAGAAATTATCAATGGTTTTAATTGTGCTAAAAAAAACAAAGCACATCGAGTTTAAATTGGGTTTTAGATTAAGTCAAGGAAAATCTCTTGTTAAAAGGATCTTAAATCTGTCTTGAGAGATGCTCTCGAGACTGAAAAAAAACTAAAGAGACTATCACACTATGATAGACATTACGTCTTAGGCACAGCATTATTGCAGACCCCACACCCCCTGTTTACCGTTAGATTCTTGCATTTTAATTGCACTTTAAGCAAATGTAGAGCATTTCAAGAATCTGTGTGTGCGAAATAAACAAAACAAGGGAGTCAATGGTGAAGGGGGGTTGGTATTTAGAGGGGGAGGAAGCAGTGAAATGAGGTAGGGGGGGGGGGGTTACTGGCGTAGGTCGTTGGCTGTTTGGCGGATTGACAAAACCACTCGAGAGACAGAACGCAAAACGGGAACGACAACAAGACACTTGGCACTTCTTAGCCTCTCTCTCTCTCTCTCTCTCTCTCTCTCTGTCTATCATTCTCTCTCTTCTGTATACCTGTCTCTTTCTGTTCAACTCTCGCGCAAAAGTTGCAAATACTGAATAGCTGTATGTGTGTGTTAGCCAGAAAACAGTTAACTTTGCTTTTGTGTGCGTTGGCCGCGCCGTTGTTTGTATTGTTGTTGGTTGTAGTTGCTGCTGTCGGTTGTTGTCGTCGGTTGCTGTTGCTGGTTGCTGCCGCTGCTTCTGCTTCTGTCGGTCATTGGCTTAGCACACATTTTTCATTTCGTTGCGGAAAAGAGTGAATTCCAATGTCTGCCTTGTGGCACATCTGTGTGTGTGTGTGTGTTTGTGCCCCATGTTGCACATTGCACGTTGCACGTTTGCTGATTGCAATTGCAATTGCATTGAAAGCGGCTTTACAATTGATTGCAGTAACTTTCAAAAACATTGTGCCAAGCACAATTCTAAGATCCGTCGTCCAAACAGCAGCAACTGTTGCTCCTGTACAGGTGTCTATTACTGAGGCAAACAAATAACAAATAAACACACACAGATACACTGAACGAAATGATTTACATTCTTGACACATTTTTTGGTCGATCTAAAACAAAAGTCTTATTTTTCAAAACTAATCTTTGTGTAATCTGCGACTAAGGAAATTGCACTCAATAAATATGACAATAAAGAAAACAATTTTGATTTAATGAAGTTTTTTTTTTTTAATATAGAATAGAGTTTTCTGAGTGTACAGTGGGCAAAATGGCAACAGAACATTCACTTTGTCTGCAGCCTCTGTCTCTGACGAATGGCAAGTTCATTGCTCCTAACCTAATTTTTCAAACATAATCATGAAGTAAATCAGGTTTGGCATATAGATAACAACAACATTGGCAACGTCAACGTCAACGTCAACGACAACGCGACTTCCAGAGACTTAGAACCATCAGCAGAGACATGGCTATCAATCTGTGTGTATGTGTGTGTGTGTGTGTGTGTGTGAGGTGAGAGCTTTTACCGCAAAATTGGCGCGTGTGTTTAGCACCTTTTGCGCCCCCGACAGTGGCAAGTTGTTGGCTTGGCAGCAGCAACAGTAACAACAATCATTGCCACAGCTGCAACTGTGCTGCATAATCCAATCCCCTCACCTCCCCTCCCACCAATCTCTCAAACTATATCTGCTCCACTTAAAAAAAAAAAGCCCAAACTGCAGTTGGCAGTGATACAAAGTAATTGATGGCAGCAGCAACATCAGCAGCAGCAACTGTTGCTAGTTGCTAGTGTGTCAGGTTGTTGCAGCTGAGGTGGCTGACTTGGTAATTTGATGAGTGACCATTATGCACAATGAGCGCAAAAAACAAACATTTGCGACCACATTTGGCATTGCAACAACAACAACAACAACAAGCACAGCAGCAACATTAAGAACAACAGCAAATTTTGCTTATAAGATTGGGGCTTAGATTTGTGGTTTGGTCCTTTCTTTTTGTAGATTCTTGATTGCTAGCCAGACAAGCTAGTTGCAGATTAAGCATATGATTAAAATTAATCAGCAAAAAAAAAGCTACAGCCATTTTTGTTGTACTAAATTTCTGCTAGAACTACAATTTAAGCAACTTTTGGCCAATTAAAAGATAAATTGAAGTATTTACTGATTTTTTAAATTTATTTTCAGAAATTCTAACAAAAGACTTAGGCAACAAACTTGTACAATTAATTAGAGAACTACAAATCGCAATTAAAGCATTTTTTAGCTACTAATTTACAGCTAGAGCTTTTTACTTTGTTTCAAGTAAAATCAAAATTTATTTGGATGTTTAAAAGCGGATTTTTAGCAATTTGAACAAAAGACTTAGGCAACAAACTTGAAACGCTCTTCCTGCTTCGTTTGCAATTGTTCAAAATTTTGACAATTGATTTCTGTGCTGTCATGCAAAATAATTTACAAAAATAGCAACAACAAAGAAAATGATTGCTTAATCCATGTAATCAATCACAATCAATCGCCGGGCGACACGACACCTCACAAACAAAAGACTCAAGCAACGAACTTACAGGTAGAAGAAATATTTATTTGAATTTCTTTTGATTAAATGTAATAAATAAAAAGCATATTTATGGCCAATTCCGCAGCACCTAAGGTACTTTGATGTTGTTGTTGTTGTTATCGTAGTGTTCTTTGTTACTGGTGTTGTAGTTGTTGTTCTACCATCATTTATTTATTGAAGTGTGGCTCGCTTTGAAACTGTTGCTGCTGCTGGCCAATGAACTCCAGCAATGAAAACGAACGTATAAAAAAAACGAAAACAACAACAACACAAAGAATAAGAAGAAGAACAAAAAAGTGCGAAGAAGAACCCAAAAATAAAGAAGCAGCAAAAAGAAATGAAATGAGCGTCCCGCACAAAACAGAAACCGAAACGATTCGAGTACAACAAAAAATTTGGTTGCAAGAAGTCATTGAACTTGTTACGAAAAAATTAAAAAAAAAAAACGCTCTTAACGTTCTCTGGATGCGTGAGCTTGATATAAACTTGGCCCGAAACGAAACGAAATGAAATGGAATGAAATGAAAAGAAATGATTGTTGCTGGCAGCCGAAAAAGCAGAAGGCAGAAGAAGAAACGAAAGAGCCATAAAAGCGGCTGGCGCTCATCACTTGCCCAGCTGTACTCTCTCTCTCGCTCTTGCCCTCTCTCTCTCTCTCTCTCACATTATGCTTGCGGATAGGTGTTAAATAATACAGTCAAAAATGTGAACAGGCCTAAAACGCACTTGTTGTTGACTCGCATTTTATATCATTTTCTTAATATTTATTTTCTACTTTCAATTATGTAAAACTCGTTTGACAAATTGGCAGAATTTTTGATATTTACTCGTGTTTAAAACGCAATCGTGAAAAAAAGTAGCTTGATAAGTGTGAGAGTCTTAGACATAGATATATATATATATAATATATAAATGTTTTCATCATTTCTCATAAAAATAAATGATAACTCTAATTCTTTAAATTTATAAAAATTTTATATATACATATTGTATAAATTACATTTATTTCATAGCTTATATTTATCAAAAATACCTTTACTTTTTTTGACTTTTCTATTTTATTAAAAAAAGCGCCCATTTTAGTTTCTTTTAGACATTCTGTCATCATCTACATCGAACCATCAAGCTTGGCTCAAAACTTAATGATGATTTATTTACCAAATATTCTAATTGCGCCCATGCTCGTGTTGCCTTTTTTTGGGCGGCTTTTATTCTCATCATTTTTGTTTTGTTTTGTGTTTTATTTGTTCAACAATTTATTGACCCCGTGTCGGAGTGTTTTTGCTTTCTACAATGTGCCTCACGACCACGAACAGCAAATGGTTCTAATGACCACAATTCCCAAGTTTCTTGAGCGTGTCTTTAATTTTGTCTATTTTTCGTCTAATTTTTGTTCTCTTTGGTTCCATTGTCCATTAGAGGTAGACGAACGAATCAACTATGGTATGCCTCCATTGTTATTTATAGAAAATGATAGTAAATGTTGTTGCAAAGCTAATGACTTTTTGGCCAGCTTCCATAGGCCAAAAAACGTTTGATCTTCTGATCTCCCACAAAAAACTGATTTATTGTGCGTGTCTTTTGATTCGTTTCATAATCCCTCTGGTTTTGTTTTCCCCCTCTCCTTTTGGCCAACTCTTTCAATTCTAAAGTTCAAGGTTGACTTAATGCTAAAAATATTGATTATCTTACCAAGTTGCCAGCCGGCAATTGACTGAAAGCCCGCAGCTTAGTGAGCTCCCTTTATTAATTACATTTTAGTTATGTAAATGCCATTTTCAATTAGTTGTCTTCTTAATGCCTTTTGTTGTAAATAATGATTTAGCATTTATTTGTACTATTGTTTTTGCCTTTGTTCTCCAATTGTTGCCCCTGCTGTTGCTGTGCTTGTATTTGTGTGCTTGTGTATTTGTGTGATCTGCCAGCGGAAGTCTTTACCTGTAACCAGGTAAATGCCTTTTAGCTTTTATTACGCAATCCGCGCATTTAGTTTCTTTTTTTTTTTTTTTATAATTAAGGCTTTTGCTTTTTTAACTTTCAGTTCGACTATGTTTAGTTCTATTCTAGAAAGTTAGAGCAAGGTTCTAAAATTCATGGAAAGTTAGAAAATATAAATGATTTTATTAATGTTTTCATAGTTTGCATAAAACTTTTAATTTCAGACTGAAAGGAACAATTTAATGTAATTAGATTTTTTCAATCTTATATATATATTTTTATCATGTCAACATTCTATAAGATTTGTCTCTATATTTAAACGATTTATTGGTGCTCTGTTTTTTGAGCAATGCATAATGACAACTTGGCAGTTCCCATTTTTGGGCAAGCAACCAGCTAAAAAGACAACAACAACAACAACTGCAACTCAGCTAAGACGTTCGCCCATTACAATATGCAATTAAAGCATCATGAAATTTAATATGCCAAAAACAAACAAACACAGTAACAACAACAATAACAACAAAAGAAACGATGTGCAATTACATGCAATTGTTAGTGCTGAGTACAAGTATTCACCTGGGCAGAGAGTGGGCGTGTGTGTGTGTCTGTGTTTCGGTGTGTGTAAGTGAGTGTATTTTGAAACGGGTTAAGAGAATTGAGAACAAGTGGCGGTTTGGTCGCGCTTCGTTTGCTTTGCAGATTCTAAACTTGTTAGAAGAGTTCGAAAAACGAAACGAGCGTCAAGATCAATGCTAACGCTGTCGTCGTCGCTGCTAGCGTCGCTGTCGCTGCTTGCGTCGCTGTCGCTGCTGCTGCTGCGACAAGCCTTGAATAATGTTGTAATTTTACGCTCTCACGCTCAATTTGCGCTCACTTTGTCATGTTTGTGTGTTAGAAGCGTTTAGAACTATTTGCAAAAATGTAAAAAAAAAAAGCACACAGAGAGCGCGCGCCAAGCTGAGAGCGAGAGAGCGGAAGAGTGAGAGAGCGAGCGAGTTGGTGAGGCCAATGCCAAAGAGACGCACTCACCTTGAATGAAAGTTCTGGCCTGTTGCGCTCACCGCACTCACACAAATACACACAAATACACAAACTAAAAGAGATACCGCGACGCGTTGCGCTCAATGTAAAAAGGAGGCAGCGACGCTGACGGCGACAGCGGCTTATTTATGTGTGTGTGTGTGTGTGTGTGTGTGCGTGCGTGAGCGTGTTTGTGTGATCAAGAACCTGAGACACCTGAGCTGCAATTGTTGCTGTGTGCGCAGAGAAAGAAGAGAGCTGTGTGTGTCTGTGTGCGTATCGTGTAATGAAATGCTATCTGTTTGGAGGCAGCGCTGCTTTTGCTTCTGCCGCTGCTTTCAGAAGCCTCTAACGACGTCGCTGTCGTTGTCGACATTGAAGTCGGACCGCGACTCATCCGTAGTTCAGTTTCCCGTAAGCAACAAAACGATCGAGACATGGTTTCGTAAGCAGCTCGCGTTACGTTTTTTTATTGCTTTTTAAGAAGACGCAGCAACCAAACACGAAGAAGAAGCAGCAGAAGAACCAACAGCAAAAGAACATATTACGGCGAAATATAGAAGATAATAAAACGTTTTAAAACTTAAATCAATTACATGTGCAACAACAACAACAACAACAACTACAACAATACCAGGTGCAATTCATTGATAAGACTTGCCAGCTCAAGTTATATTGTTATCGTAATCAGTTGCCTCAATCAAAGCGCAACAATTTGCAACCAATTCAAATTTGGCAATCAGTTCAAAATTCAAAGCCAAGTATTGCAGCTCAGTGCAAATGATGTGCATACTTACCTATTTATAACAACAAGTGCTTATTATTATAAAAAAAATAAGAAACCACATTAAAACATCATTTGGATTAATTACGTAATGGATATAAAATTATCAGCAACATCAAGTACAGCAACAACAACAACAACAACAGCAGCAACAACAACAACATCAAAACCGCAACACGGATATGCATTTAAATACAGAATATGGTGAGTTTTATTTTTAGCAAATATCACATTATTTTTAGCTTATTTTTGTTTATAAATAAAACAATATAATATGATATCAGCATTAGATCAATCAATATTATTATAAGATAAAACTCTTAAATGTTCATTATAAAACGATATTAAAATAAACTCAAAAAGACAATATTCAGGAAAAGTCATAACAGAAACTTGCAAGCAATTCCAGAAAGTTCTTTAATCTTATATTAAATATTATAAAAAAAAATAAATCAATGATTCTAAATGAACTCTCTATACAATAAAATAGATAGAATAGATCACAAGTTATAGTTTATATAACAATTATACTTTTCCATTAAATTAACACAAAACGAGAATCTACAAAAGCTCAGCTAACAATTGTTTGCAATTGATGGAAATGGAACTGACTTCTGAATTGATTAATGATGATATTTATTTGCTTACATCACAACTTAAGATCAGAGAGTCTAATTATTAAAGAATAGACGGAAGACTGAAGACTTCCTTGTATTTCTTTTAAGCAATTACATAAGACTACGAAAACAATGAATCGATTTGAATTGAGTTGAATTGAATATTAAGTATTTAATTAAAGAGAAAGCAGCAAAAAAACATGTTGCATAAGCCACTTAATTTGGCCATTTTAATTGAATTATTGACTTTCATTGTTCAGCATCTAACTGTAAATTGTTCTACGATCATTCCTGAAATTCAACTTCTCCATTTGGAATTTCTTTGCAAAACAAACGAAATGCTAAACAAAACGATGACTTGACAATTGAATAAAAGTGGACATAAGTGCGTTTAATTTTAACCATGATGCTAAATTTATTCCGCCTTAAAGACGAAGACTTTCTAGTGTGAATAATAATGCATAATGATTATATAATAATCATCTTCATCAAAAACAAGTTTAATGTTAAAACCATATAGAGATATAAATATATAGATAGGTGATTAATTAATGTCAGGCTAGTAAAGAGTTCTTAAGTTGAATTTATGGGAAATTTATTAAAATACAAGAAATAGCCAATAGTCGTAAATATGACAGAAGAAAGAGGAAAAGAAAGAAGTTGAGTCAGCATTTCATTAGAACAATAATATATTGTATTTTTAATAATCATAAAGCAACAACAAAAGCTAGCAAAGTGGGCAAAAAAAAAATAATAATTAGACAAAACCAGTTTCTGGCCTTAAACAAATAAACAGCAACAACGAATGAGCAAACACACACAAATTTACAGACATACTTAACAAAAAAAAAGCACACACACCCGTTTATTCATATATATGTATATGTATATATATTTACATATATATGTTTGTTGGTATATAAGAAGAGTTGTGGGGAGCGGGAGACGCGCAAAATAATTGGCGACGTAAGGCAGAAAAACCTTGACTTTGACTTTAAATGACTCGCAAGTCGTAACAGCAGCAACAACAACAACACTGACATCAACAACAACAACAACTCGTGATATATTATCTAAACAAAAACAAATTTGAAATGAAGCCGAAACGTGGCGTTGCCGAGATGAATGAATAAAGCAAAGTCAAATGCAAAGACAGAAAAACACAAAAACAAAGTAAAAGCAAAATAAATGCAAATATAAATACAATAAAAACAAAGCACAATTTCAATATCAAGGTCATTAGCTGCAGCTTGGCCAAAGACGCAGTTGCCACCTGTCTGTCGAGACTGTCTACAATTCAAATTGATTTTCTTTATAGGTAAGAGGAGTAAGATGCAAAAAACAATAAATAAAAAAATAAGAGTAATATGAATAAGTGATAAAATCTTAGATACACTATTTATATGGATTGAATAACTAAATTTGAATTTATATTTATATTTAAAGATAAGAAATTGAATAAATATTTATATATATTTTTTGATATTTTTGATAATATTAAAATACATTTTGTTTGTTTTTTGCTTTGTCCTGTACTTCAAATTACAAGTTCTATTTATAAATACATATATAAATAAATATATAAATATATTTTATTAACTCATTCTTTTATATATATATTTTAAAATTTTAATCATTACGTGCCGACTAAAATGTTTATTTAGCAATTTAAATGAGGCAACACACTTAAACTTTAACCATTTGTTGTTGTCATTGTCGTTGTTGTTGGCAGTAGGCATGTCACATTTTTTGGAGCCTAGTGTTATATCAACACCTACACACAAAGACTTATGAAAGCACACACATGCACACACACACAGACGCACACATTCAACTTGAGTTCAATGACTGCAGGAGCAAACAAAAGACTTAGGCAACGAACTCGATCGACGGCCTGGCAACAAACGGTTTTCATTTTCATTTCTCAGCCCAAGAAGCCAGAGCAAGTGAGTGAGTGAGTGAGTGAATCAGTGAGTGTGAGAGAGATAGCAACATGCGGGCATTAGAATGATGTTGGGTGCAAGGGCGCGACAGCAAACACACAAAAAAAGTGAATCTGCCGCTTGAGCGTAGCAAACCAGTTCAACATTTTGCAATTGCATCCTTGCCAGAAAGAGAAAGAGAGAGCCAATAAGAGGAAGAGGGAGACGAAGAGGAAGATCTGGACTAGCAGTGGGCCTGAGTTGGGGCAGGTACAGGCAGGCAACAGGCTTGGGCATCGACTTTGGCATCGACTTTGGCTTTGGCATCAGGGAATCATTTGCCGTGAAAAGGGCGTTCAACTGGCAAATGCTCATGGGCACATGGCGTGTGGTTCTTGCGAGGTTCTTGCACCGCCAACGAGTTCTAGCCACATGCAAGACAGCAGATCGCAGCCAGCCAGTGTTGTCATTTATAAATAAATAAATGCAATTTAATGAAAAATAGAAATAAATTCGCTATCGATAATATATTAACAGTATAAAGAGCTCGGCTACTTAAAGCTGAATTGATTAAATTAAAGAAAGTTTAAGATCCTTAAAATTATTATAATTTATGTTTGTAAAAAATTTGTTGAAAAATTTCAATTTTTGCTAGCATGTTTTATACTTGTTTTTTAATTTTTCTAGCTACAAAAAATAAATTAGATATTCTATTTTAGCTGCAGAATTAATCTAAGTTTTCTTGATAATTTTTTATAGCTATTTCTAGCTGCTTTATTGAATCAATTTCAGCGTGTGGCATCACTGACAACAGCCTCTGTTGCTGCAACGTTTTTTTCTAAGGCTGCGCCGTCACGTCATGAAAAGGGAATCAAATCACTCTTACTTCTTCAGTCGCAGTCAACTTCATGGGGTTATTGACTTTGCTTTTTGCCTTTTGCTTTCTGTGTTGTTGCTGTTGCTGTTGCTGCTGTTGTTGTTGTTGTTGCTGTTGCAATTAGAATTGTTGCGCCGCGTAGCTTTGACATGCACTTGCCACGCATTGCAACTGCAAGACATGCAAGTCATGCAGTCGAAGTCGCAGCCTCTCAGCTGAAGCTGAATTTCAGTTTTCAATTTATTTGTGTAAAGAGCGCAGCACGCAGCTAAGAGAGAACGAGAGCGCGTGCACACAATGCACAGGTGGCTTAAGAGAGCGCGCTCACAAAAACAGGAAGAAAGTGTGCAATGGCCAGGCAGGCGACACAAGAACAAGAAATGAAAGACACACACAAAAAGAGAGGCATGAAAAGAAAACAAGTTCGCCAGTTCAATGACCGACCTACTCAAGCGCGTTATAACCAAAAGCAACAGCAACAATAACAACAACAACAACAACAACAACAACAACAGCACGCACGCAACAAGAGAGATGAGAGAGAGCGCGCGCACAAACGAAGCCGCGTTTCGTCGTGTGTGCTCGTTTTTATTTCGTTCGTTGAGAGAGCGCATGCGCCGAAGCGGCATCGGCAGCTGCGTCGCGTCGCTGCTTTTGTTGAACTTTGCAGCGACAGGTTCTGTGTCATGTTGTTGTTGTTGCTATTTCGACACTATCGCGTGTGGCGTTTGCTGCTTAGCTGTAAATGTGCAAGGCATTGTTGTTGTTCTGGGCTTTTGTGCATTGACTGTGACATTGACTGAGCGCCCCGCGCATTTTAGCGTGTGGGCGGCTTCTCTTTATTTTTCTAGCTTTTTTTTTTTCGTTGTTTTGGTTTTTGGGGTTTAACTCTTTTGTAGCTTTTTAATTGCTATGCTCATTTACGTGTCGCGCATACGTAATTGCAATTAAAGGCATTACGTTATGCGACCCACGGACCTTTAATTCTCATTTTACAATAACAAAATGGTTGAACAAAATAGAATGACTTTTTCTAAGCATACAAAATGTTCTAACGGCATTTCATGAATTGCCGCCTCTTCTTCTTCTTTAACTACTTTTTGTTTTACCGTTGAGTACGTGCTTGAATTTTTATGAATAGAGTGTCAAGCTTTTATTTATTTTTTTCTTAAAGCTTCGAGTGCTTTTGCTGCAGTTTGCATAATGCTCACATATGTGAACACTTCCGGTTCATAAGTTCATTGTCAAACTGGCGCAGGGCAAAAGCAACCCTCGAACTTTTGCAGAGAGCGACAATAATGGAGAGAGAGAGCGCATTTGAGAGAGCTTTACGCTGCAGTGCAATTGGCATGCACTGCAAGAAAATAGTTACATGTAAGGAATTGCAATGCCTGACCTTGATGAACTTGGCAAGCTTAACAACTTAGTTAATTTCAGATAAGATAAACATAAATTGTTAGCTGATAAGATTATCTAAAAGCAAATTACAAAAAGAAACTTCGTATCACTTTGTAGCCAAGTTTACTACAGCAAACAGTGTTGGGTAATAGCCGCAATTTGGCATTTCCTGTTTTAATTGTTGCAGCGTTAATAAGACGCACATTTAAAATTCCAAAATTGGCAATATCTAAATTGATTTGCAGTTGATACGACAGTGGTCATAAAATACTTATTTTAAATATTTATATTCACTTTAAAAATCAATTTAATTGAACCTAATAAAGTTTAAATTTGATCAAAAATAGTGCGACTTTTTGCGCAGTGTAAAAAGAGAACTTTGTGCTCTTTTTCACAGACCTAGGGCAACAGTGCATTGCTTGGCCTTTTGAAGACGAGACAATCTATAACTTCCTATATATTATATATTATTATAATTTGTGGGTATTAATTTAATGAATATAAAATGAGTTTTAACACAATAAATTCATTTAAATGGCACTTTTTGAAAGATATTGTACTATATCGATAGTAAATCTGAGTTGTAGTGCAGCGCTGCAACCCCTTGCTCTAGGGGTAGCTACCCCTTAAGCAACCGACTGCAGTGCAGTGCAGAAATCTTGCAGACGAGGCTCTCGACTCTCCGAGACTCGCCGAGTCGTCTCCCGTCTCCCCTCATTCAACTTTTCGACTCACGACGGACGCCGCCCTTGTAGCGCTGCTTTCTCTGTTGTTCTCGTTGTTGTTGTTGTTGTTCTTGGTGTTGTTGCTCGCGTTGTTATTGTTATTGTGCGAGTTCAGCTCATGCCAAGTGCAAGTGGCAACCCCCCTCCCCCCTCCCCCCATTCCGCCATTCTACTTGGCTGCTTGTTTACTGTCTGCATTTGACGTCGACTGCGACTGCGACTGCGACTGCGACAGCGGGCCAGGCCGAAATGTGGCAGCCGCTGAATTGGCAGTCGCTTCAGTCCTGACTCGGGATGTTAGCGCGTTGGGCAGGTCATGTCTGGCAGGCGTAGCAGCCGCGTCGCGTGGACCAACCAACACAAAAAAATAAATATACAAAACATAAAATGAAATCAAAGAAAAATAGTAAATAAAAATGTAAATTATAGCAAAGTCAACAAATTGCAAAATAAATAAAAAAGATGCCACAAAATGTGTTCAACAGTTCATAAATCGATTTAGTGCCGTTAAAAGTTTTAGATTTACAGTGTATATATATATATACATAACATACATATATATATAGCATATACATAAATATATACATAAATACGTAATCGCATTACGGCCGTACAATGTGTTCATACGGCCGTAGAACTCAATACTTTCATCGTATCTCATTTCGCGATCTATTTGCGATAATCAGTTTCTTCAAATCGCGTTTAAAATGCATTTTGGCCAACACTTGAGCGAGGAGATTGAAACGGAGACTGACAATTCCAAATGCAATAAACAAGCTAACAAAGTAAAAGGTAACAAACAAAAAAATTGGTCTTATTTATTTAAATTGAAAAACTATTTAATGAATTCCCAGTAAATTATATAAAGAAAAATTTATAAAAATAAATGATGGGCACTCAAGCTAAATTTCCGATTGAGTTTTAAAATTAACAAATAAATAAAATTATAAAAAGTTTTAGATTTCATCTCAAGAGCGAAAAAATCGATCTGATATGAAATTTAAATAAAAATAAATGAAATATGAATGAAATGAAGAAAAATCAATTCAATGAAAAATATAATATTTGCAAATTCAAACAGAATTAGTTAGTTGCCATTTGCAATTAGAGACTTTTGCTTTTTGGCCAAGACAAGGCAAGGTATTGACCATGTCCTAGCTCACTGCCTGCCTGCATGTCCTGTGAAAGTTGCGCTATGAAAAGCTGTCGCTGGCAGTTCAATAACCTTCCGAAATACGCAGCCAGTAAATGCAGCAGACACAAACAACAACAACAACAACAACAACAACAAGAGACAGCAGACGTTGCCGCTTGCCACTTGCCACACAATACGGCTGCCTATTGTTGTCTCTGTCGCACGCATCGATATCGTTACGTTTTGCAACAAAATTAAAAGTGAAATTTCTATGCTGGCGCCTGCGCCTCCTTCAACATTATCCTGTCGCCGTCGCCGCTGCTGCTGCATTCAGGGTCCTTGCCCGCAGTCGCAGCGCTGTCGACGTCGACAAAAAGCCGAGGCCGAAGCTGCAGCCGAAGTCGTGGCAACTGCACAAAACTGCACACTGTCAAGACCACAACCCAAAAATCGCCGAGCCGCCGCTCAAATCCCCAGGAAAGCAGCGATGAGGTCCTTGGTCCTGTCTGCATTGTCTGTGTGTGTGTGTGTGTACAGCTTTTGCTGTCGTTGTGTGTTTCGCTTTCCGTATTGGGTGTGTATACCACAAAGTCAGAGCCGACGACCCACGAGCGTGCAACGCGTACGTGCCACACAGAGTTCATTGAACGAGGCAACAACGCAGCAATTGCGATTTATGTATGAAAAGCGAAAAGGATAATGAGCAGCAGCAGCAGCAGCAGCAGCAGCAGCAGCAGCAGCAGCTCGAGCAGCGGGCCCTGCCCCAACATTATGTGGCAAGGCAACGTCTGCCGCATGTTGCAATCAACGCACAGTGGCACAAATCGGCCAGCTTATGATGAAGATTTTTTATTATTATTCCTTCTCCACAAAACTTAAATTTATATATTTTTGATTAAATCAGCTCCGAATTTTAAGGTCTGAATATCGTTTCAATTCGCACACAAAATACATAAATTTCTTTCTTAAAAAAAAAAAAACATATGTATTTCAAAGTCAATAATTGTCTAATAGGATATATTTCACTATCTTTTAGAAAGTGGAAATTCTTTACATTCTTGAGTATTGATCAACAATGCAACTTTTTAACTTGAAAAATGTACGTACTGTACGTATATGTACGTATTCAACCTATTGTTAATCGTATAGATTAGAAAACATAACCTAATTTGGTATGCAAATCTTGTAGTTTTTGTCAGAAAGTCTAGCAGTTTTGCCCACTGTGCGCTGCCGTCTCGTCTGGCGCTCAAAAGGGTCGTTCGCCTTTTCTGTTGTCTGGCGAAAATTTTACTTTGACTTTTTTTTTGTGCCAAAAGCCACCCACAAACTGGCAGACGGACTCCTTTTCTCCTGCTCCTGTCTCCCCTTCCTTTTGCCCGTGCCCCTTCTGTGCCCTTTTCTGTACTGCTTTCGAGTCTCTCTCGAATTTATGCGCATTTTCAATTGCTTTGTCGTAGGTCGTGTTTGTTGTTGTTTTTGTGGGCATGTCGTCAAGGTAATGTCGCCCACAGGATTATGAATTTAATCCTGCCAATAAGATCTCCAATTCCATTTTTGTTTTTTTTTTTATATATATTTTCCTTGTAATATTTTCTTACAAATTGTCATTGAAAAGTGCCCAAATTATTATATTTCTTTGGCAGCTTTTAATGCAATTACGAAAACTGCCTGGTAGCCATGACATCATAGCGTGTCCCCACTGTGCCCTGGCTGGCAGTTGACCTTTGAGTTCACTGAACCCACTTTGCAAGATGATGCAATGCTAGGGGGTTTTTTCTAGGGAGGCGTGGCAGTTATTAAAGCGGTTTCAGTTAAAGAAAAGTTGAGTTAGAGGTAGATGATATCTAAATAATATTTCATTCATTTAATAATATTCATTAAACTTTATTGTTTCTCCAATTTGAATGTTTCCCTGATTCAAAGTGCGTCTGATAAGTCAACAAACTTTGCAAGCTAGCAATGAAATGTTATTAACATAGACCTGTTATGTTAATTAAATTTTAATGATGAATGCAATTACAATTGGACTTCGCTAAAATCAACTTTTATACAATAATTATAAATTATTATATTATCCATTAAATTCGAGTACTTAAATTTTTCGTTGAATAAAATATTAAATTATAGAAAATGAGATTTTATGTAAACCATTCGAAATTATCCTAGCTTGAGGTTTGGTCCTTGTATTATTAACTATACTTGTGTTGTTATGTTACTATTTCTGTATTGTATGGATTCAACACTTAATTAATTAAAAAAAAAAAAAAAAAAAAAATCGAAATTATAATAGGAGTTTACAGTTTCATAGCATACTTAGAGGCGCCTGGAAATGTATCGTATGATTAAAAGAGAGCTACGTAGACGTTTTTAACCCTCTGAATCTTATGACTACTCAAACTTGTCTCTTCAAACAAATATGCCCCGTATATGTAGTGTAGTGTATTGCGGTTTTAACTGCACGTAAGCGACAAAGTTTAATACTTAAATTAACACTAACAAAAATTAAAAAAAAATGAGCAAACACTATAAATAACAACAACGGCAACAAGAACAACAAAAGGGAAAACTTTCACTGCGCAATAAGAAAAACGCAGCTGATAAGAGCTCAGTCAAGTGCATAGAGAATGTAATGTAGAAGAGGAAGAGGAAGAGGCAGAAATCGAGGCAAACGGAAGGGGGAGAAGTGCAAGTAAATGAACTGATAAGAACACAAATAAATTGCATTCAATTTTTGATTAAAGTCAAAAACTTATGCGACCTACGTCAAAGCCGAAAAGCTCATAAAACACGTCAATTGTTAAGCTCAAAAAATAGTCAATATATATAATCAAATATATACATATGTATATCAGATTATATATAGTATAATTCTGGTTATCGAAGCTGATTTATTTGCCGAAGCGAAATGAGTTTAAAATAATTGTTTTTACTTTGAGTTTTTTCAGATACTTTCGCTTTTATTATATTGTTGCTTCTGTGCAAAATAAAAATGAAATTTGCAAATTCTGTTTAAAAGTTGTCTGAGTAACTCGAGGGGGGGGGGGAGGGGGCGGGGCACTGGTACAGTGAGGCAGCCGCAAAAGGATCGACGACAAAACTAATTAATATGCGGGCGCTGACAAAAAGCAACAGCAAATTGATAAGCCAGGGAGAGAGAGAGAGAGGGAGAGAGAGCCCTAAAGAGAGAGTCAGCGAAAGAGGGAGAGTGAGTGAGAGAGCGAGAGTAATTGTATTATCTATTGCACATGCGCTTACAAAATACAAAAACAAAAAAAAAAGCCGAGCAACAAATTTCAAGGTTAAAGTGCAACGAAACCGCAACAACACTTTTACAAGCCCCTTGCAACTTCAGGTGGAAGCAGAGGAGAGAGAGAGAGCGAGAGAGAGAGAGAGACATACCTCCTCTTCCTCTAGTATAGATACAGATATCTTTTATTTATTCATTATTGAAAATTATTTAAACTAATAATAAAATTACAATTCAAAACTATTGCAAAAATGTTTAATTTTAAAATAGAAAATAAAACATTTTTCGTTAGTTATTCTCTAGTATAGATATTGTAATAAGTTATAAAAAATTGTAAGTTTGTTCAGCACTTTTTGTGTGCATTTTGATAGCAACATGTAAATTGGCATTAATTAAATTATAATCGCATTTTGTCCTTGAAGCTCATATATTAATTACAAGTTGTTGTTTTTGTTCCGTTTGTTGTTGTTGCTATTGTTGTTAGATAATGAGTGCAACTGGTCGCATCGCTACACACAAAGCAAAAGATACACAGTTTGAGATACTACACTTTGTTGTAGAGATACAGATACATTTTGCATTCCGTTCGCATGCACATTCTCGACTTGTGACTCAAGGTTATGATGCTGCCAACTGTCTGACTGACTGACTGACTGACTGGCTGTCAGCCACCTCCATCCCTCTCCCTCTCTCTCTCTCTACCCTCTACCCCTTACACTCTGCCCTGGCAAAAGCTCTGGCAATTATTATTACACACATTCGACTCACATGTGACTTAGCACACAATTTTATTTTATCAGCTGCATGCAAATGCAACACTCACTCCCCCGTCTTCCTTCTCTTTCCCTCACTTCGCTCTCTCTCCTAGTTGCACACCCCTTTTGACTATTGGTTTATCTCGGTTTCGTTTCGCCTTTGCATGCACATAAAATAAATGCAAGTACTTAAACGTTACAACAATTCTGGCAGATACATTTGTCGCGGTTTCTATTATTATTTTTCTCTACTTTACTTCGCCGTCTCTCTCTCTCTCTCTCTCTCTCCCTTGCTCTCTCGCATTTACATTTCCGGGTTGCTGCACAATTTGTGTGTGTAGATATTCAGAAATTGTTGTTGTACCTCTGCTCATATCTAAATGCACAAACATCATAATTTATGCCGCAATTAACATTAGTGACAACAACTAGTCAATTGATTAATGCACATATGTCATAGAACATTAGATCTGGAGACGTCAGAATAATGCTTAGAATTCGGACAGTCTGACAAAAGTGTAGCAGAATGTAGAACTCATTTCAGAAATGTTAATAAACTGAATAAACAGGTAAGGATACAAATTAAAAAGACCCTTAAAAGACTTGCAATGATAGTTACAAATAATTAAAATAATAGTGTTTTCTTGAAAATTAATAACAAATCTAATAAGCTTAAAAGAATATTAAATATATCTGAATAAAAACCTTTAAGAAATAAAATTGATTTCATTATAAAGTCATTTGAATATTACAAAAATACTAATTAAATAAAAGCGCAGACTTATTATGAGTATAGTTAAAATATTATTATTTAATTAATTATTTAATCAATGAAGGGTTAAGTTTCCTCTCACTCTCTCTGTCCCTCTGTCTCTATTAATTAACTCGAATTGCCCTTGTAATTGCCTTGACATTAGTTCGAACTGGTTCAAAGTACCTTCCAACTATTTATCTTGAAAATTGCTCGAATTGTTCACACTCGATCGCAAAATGCTGTTGGGTTTTCCACTAATTTCCCTAATGCAACTGAATCACACACTGTGTTTGAACTGTTCTTTCTTCTGATTTCGATGGGCAAGTCCAGAAAGATTAGAAATAGCTTTTGTAAGCAAATATTTGCACTGCACTTGGAAATACATCGTAAAATTTGTTTATTCATTGAGACTACTTAATAGATACGCGTAGATTTCCCCGATAGTATAATGCAAGGCCACCCAGGGAGGTGGGAGCGAGACGACACTACGCCAGGGACTGGCAATTTATGGCCATTTCTTTGTAGTTTGTTATCAGTATATAAACTATATTTATATAGGTAGTATATAGTGCCTGCGGCTAGTACAGTTCCCGTTGCCTATCGCGCACTTGTCCTTGAATCGAAAATATCGCCATTTGGTTTGTTTGCTTTTGTGGCTATATATTTTTTTTTTTTTGTTCGTTTCGCAACGCTTCCCCATTGCAATTTGATAAAGATCGATGCAACAACGACGTTGCGGAAGTTTTGCACAGTCTAGAATAACAACAACAATTATTATGAGCATTGCATGAATACTTCGAAATCTATTCATATGTAGTATTCATAAACACTCATATATACATTTGCATATACACATACATCTAAACAAATGTAATCGAGTATATTCGTTGTTGGGCGCATAGCTAAAACACACGGCGTATGCGCAATGTGCAAAAGCTTATCAAAATTCAAATGCACAACGACGTTGATGACGACGCCAGCGTCAACTGCAGCGTCGGCTGCAGCGTCGGCGTCGACGTCAGCGGGTCGTCTGCGTTCAAGTTGAATGTTAAACTCATTGCGAGTCGGCGAATCGCTGCATTTGACAATTTTCTAGTTGTATTTATTGCATTTACCCTAAAAAGGGCATATTGATTTAGTCACTCAGTATGTAACATTGAAAAATAAAAAAACAGAAAAATTTAAAAATGTTATCATCTTCAGTTAAGAGAAAATATACAACAAATATATTCGAATGAAAATTAAAAACTTTTTTATAATGCAAATTTCAAATTAATAAGTACAAAATTTGTTTCGAACTTTTAAACATTTCCCATACACAATACAAACAAACTTCTATAATATTTAGTTCAAAGGGTATCTATCGCATCTGTCAGCGCCAATGAACTTTTTTTTTTGATTATGTCGTAAACATGAAATGCGTTCGTGCCTATGGCAGTGTGTGTGTATGTGTGTGTCGCTTATTTATTTTTAATTTGCTGCGCAACTCTTAGCAAATTTCTCATACAATTGCCGCCTCGCACCCGTCCACCCCCTGCCCGCCAACGCCCCAGCACCCCCCTCTGATTGCCCTACGCTCAACGTCTCGTGTCCTTCAAATGCAATTGTGCGATGATTACAAACGCAAAGCGTTGAGCTTTTTACTTTTTGTTTCTAATGCGCTGTCTGTGTGTGTGTGTGTGTGCGTGTGTGTGTGTCGATGTGTGTGTGTGTGTGTGTGTATGCAGCTGTTTATTTTCATTTTTCACAGCGATAGCGAAAAGCTTTTTGGCGCACTATCTACACACATATACATACATACATACATACACATATACATACATACATACACATATACATACATACATACACATATACATACACCCATACACACAGATTCAGAGACATACGATGAGTGCATTTCAATGTGTGTATTCAGTTTTCGCTTGCATGACGACTTCCTAGAGACACACGCTAAAACGCATCTGCTCTAAGTACAAGTTGGAGGTGGAGGGGGGGTGGGGGCAGGGATACTAATCGTAGTAGCCAATTTTGGTTAGTTGCTAGCGAAAGTTTCGGCTAGCAGGAAAAGACTATTTTGCCGACTGCCAAGCGGAAAATCGAAAGTACCAAAAAGAAATTTAAAAAAAAATGCATTTATATATAAAAACAGCAAGTCAAATAATTATATATTCTAGAAAAGATTTCCATATTTTGTGTCATTGTTTTCTTAATATATTTTAACTTTCATAATGTTTAAAAAATAATCTAAGCGAATAAAAAAATTATGTATTTTAAAAGGAATTTATTAACCTTGATATGGAGTTTGTTTCTTCATTAATTAATGTTGTTTTTGGTTTTTAAAACAAGTTGAAAATATTAAACAAACAATTTTTTGACTAACTGTATGTAAGAAAAAAACGTGAACTGTCTGCATTTCAAATGGCGCCAATTGCTAAGCAGCACACCCACACACACGCACACACACACACACACACATAGACACATACAACCCTACTATTAGCTAGCCAAAAAAAATTCGCACATTTCCGCACTCATCAAAATAGAATCGAATGCAAGTGCAAGTGCAATAACAGACACATAAAGATACAGATACAATATCTCTAGTGCATCTGTTTATGTATCTGTATCTGTGTAACTGTGTATCTGTTTGCATCCGTGTTGTTGCCGCCATTGCCATTGCCATTTGTTGTCGACACTGCCAGAAGTCCGGGCAAAAAGTTCTCATTTATGCTGCACGTTGCCGCAGTTTGCATTCTACGTGCGTGTAGCACACAGATATATTGTTACGGCAATTCCCAAAAAAAAAATAAAAAAATTATAATAATAATAATATTAAGAAAACTGTTGAAAAGCGAACTACGAATTACACGTAATTTATGTAATGCGATTTTAACGCAAAGCCGCGTTGGCAACTGCACTGAAAACAATTGTGGGGTGAGTTTGTCATTACATTTTATATACATAAGAAAATACAATCAATTGCATTATTAGCTTTCGATTTGCTGATAAGATATGAATTGATAAGTCAAGTCTATTTGTTTAATGTTTCAATTGCAGTTGGAACAAATTGCGAATTTTAATGCCGAAATGCATTTTCTCTTTGCTACTTTACATAAGCATAAATTATGCTGCTTTACTCTTAAAAACTGTCTTTCTCTTCTCTTCTCTCTCTCTCTCTTTTCGTTTTTAACTGATCTCAGCTTTGCACAAATATTGATGCTTTAACTAAGCCTAAGCTTTTGAAAGCTGCCTCTCTGCCACGCTCAATTTCTTCTCCTCTCTCTCTCTCTGTCTCTCTCTTTCATTACTAAGTTTGTCACTTAAATTCTGAGTAATTGCCTCCTTTGGGGGCATCAATCACACTTGTGGCATCAGATATTTTGACAACACGTCAGTCAATTTCCCTTTGCCAAAAATCTGTTGCCTCATCAATAGATGCGCTCTGTCGCTGTCGCAGTCGCTGCCGCAGTCGCCGTCGCAGTCGCAGTCGCTAGTTCCTCTGTTAGCCTTGCACAATAAATTTATGATTGTGGCGGCGGCTAAAACAAAAACAAAAACACACCAAAGAAGAGACAAAAAAGTAACGTTAGATTGCAACCACCGTTGTTCGATTCGCCGGCACACTCAAAATGTATCACGGCGAAGTGCAGTGCCGGCGAATTCAAGTCAAGTCAAGCGACAGCAGGCGAAAGCTTCTATTTTTGCATTGTCGCTCAAAAGCGCAACCCTTGAACGCAAAATTGAGCGAATTTTAGCATCGCAGTCAGCGTTGCAGTGAGTAAAAGTGTATGTGTGTGTGAGAGCTGCCAGAATTTTGAGCGTTAAAATTAGCTAGATTCGTACCAAGCAAACAAAAAGAATTATAGAGCAAAAAACAAAATTAAAACTAATCGAATTTTCGGTACTAATAATTTTATCATAAATATTAAATTGAAAAAATCAAAAAGTAGATTTTGGCTTTTGTGTTTTGCTTTAGTTTAAGAAACCTGTAAGCATTTAAAAATGCCTAGAACTAGCAATAAATTAGCTAAAATGGCAACAGTGTGTGTGTGTGAGTGTGAGCGAGTGCATTCACTATGCCGACTAAAATTCTGGGTCTTGGTCTCGGTCTGCCTCAGACTTTCTCGCTCTCACTGTCTCTCACTTGGATTGGGTGCAGCGGCGAGTGAGCTTTGAGCATGGCGCCGCAGTCGCCGTCGCCGTCGCAGTCGCTGCTGTCGCTGCTTCTCTCTGCCGGTTGCATGCGTGTGTGCTTGTATTGTACTGCTCGTATATTGCGTATATGTGGGTCAGTAGTATGGAACACTCGCTCCGCGTCTGTGTGGATGGGCACAACGTTCATTTCGACTAACTTTTTGCACGACAACATTAGTTTAATAATTTTCTATTTTCTATTTTTTTTTATTGCCTCAACTTCTACCCCACCCACAGTACAACCCCTTGGCATACTGTTTGTGTTGTACATTTCCGCATAGCTGCAACTGTGTGAGCGCCATTAAACACACACACACACTCACATATAAATATATATATATATACAAAATTATATGTATATATTATATAGAGAGAATCCAACGGGAAGACACAGAATATTTTTGTGATGTCGCCGCCGTGAGGTATTTTTCAGTGCATTCGAGTATGCGTTGCGGTCGGTTGTTGTCGCTTTAACGGTGTTTTGTCCGCCTCTTCCTCCTCCACCTTCGCTGTGTCGCCGAAAATTAGTAGAAAAATAATTGACAAATTTTCGAGAGCCTCTCAAAACAAATTAATGCACAATTTTTGCAAATTTATTTAGTTAATTTGGTGTAGACTGGGCAAACGCGGCGTATGCGTAATATATGTATATCGAGCACAAAAGCCCGCAACGAAACGGAAAGTGATGCGTAATTTGCTAGCACAAAAAGTGCCCAAAAAAAAAACAGCAATAATTATTTAAATTTTATTCAGTGTGCGAGCAACAACAGCTCAATTAGCAGAAATATATTAATTAAAATTAGTATAAGCAACAAACAAACTGTTTTAAATGCATCAAAAACCGAAAGTACAAACAGCAGTTGGCCAAAAGTGAGTTGTTAGTCTAATATTCATTTTATATATATTTTTTTGCTATAAAATAAATTTATACAATGTTTTAAATAAAGACAGTGAGTTATTAATATCATTTTGCATTTATTTAAAACTCCTTCTGTGTCATAAGTAACTTTTAATTAATTTTAATTTTAATTAAAATGAATATAAGCTACAAATAAACTGTTTTTAATACATTAAAGCTGAAAGCTGTAAGTCAAAAGTGAGTTGTTTTGCCATTCTCCTTTTGTATAATTTTTTTTTTTGTTTGAAAGAAAATTCTATTTGGCGGATGGGGGCAAAAGATTTGCCCCTGAACGTGAACGCGTAACCTCCATTAAGGCCGCCGCAATCTTGAACTATGCAAAAAGAGCGCACGACGACGACGAACCGAAGAGAGCGGCGAAGAGAGAGGCACAAGTCACTCGTCAATTTTTGTTACTGGTTGCCGCTATTTTGCCGATAACGGCGCCATTGAAATACGAATGCAACACTGCAGGCACACATACACCTTAAAATACACAGACACAAATACATAGCATATATTCGAGTGTATTGCTGACTGAGTGGGCGAAGCTCTCTCTGTCACTCTCTTTTTTCGTGTGTGTGTGTGTGTGTGTGTGTGTGTGAGTGTGTGTATATGTGTGTTTGTGACGTATTTATTAATAGTTCTAGCGCAAAAAAACAAATAAAAAAAGTGAAAAGCCTAAACATAACAGTCATTCACAAAGAAAAACCATCTTACTCACTCTCTCCTTTTGCTTTTGCTCTCTTTGCAGATCAAGTGAATTAAGCAATTACAGCAACAACAACAACACACAAAAAAGTCTAGCCCTAAGTAGCAAAAGCAACAACAGAAAAGATTTAAACTAGCTGTAAATTCAAAATGCATGGACATCATCAGCATCCACAGCAGTCACAGTCGCAGTCTCAGTCGGCGCCTCAGCAGCCGCAACAAGTGCAGCCCGCGCCAATCACAATGAAGTCAGGCAATCCACAATCCACTCACATAGCCATACAACAACAGCAGCAGCAGCAGCAGCAACATCATCCACATCATGCGCATGCACACACACATCCACATCCGCATCCACACCATCCACATCATCCACATGCCAAGCTGCTGCGTCGCTCGCGCAGTCGCAGCCGCAGTCGCAGTCCGACGCCCGACGGCACACAGGATTACGATGTGACGCGCATGCGAGAGCAGGATTTTGAGCGACTGGCGGTTTATCTGGTGCCCGACGTGCAAGCCGAGCGCGGGCTGCCAAATCGTGCGGACAAAACGCTGCCGCGCAGCTTGACGCTCAAATCCTCAATGGTCTACTCAACGCCAAATGTTAAGGTGAGCGCATTACACAGCTCTCTCTTGCTCTCTTTTATTTACATTCGCTCTCATTTTGTTGTTGTATAGACTGAAGGAGTTTGGAGCAGCGGCGTGATACCGCGTGGCACGCGCTTTGGCCCCTTTGAAGGCATTCCAACCTCAAACTATCCAAATGATAAGAATAAGGCGCGTTATTTCTGGCGGGTAAGCAAAAGTCTCTCTTTTGATATATGCATACATATTTAACCTTATTTGTTTAAATTATTTTTACACTTTTTTTGCATTTTGTTTGCAACGAACAAAAACTAACCAACTGGTTTCTCTTAATTTTTAATTTCATGTGCATAATAAAAAAAAAAACAAACAATCAAAAATACCCATATACAATATACGATATTATATATACTACATATATGTATATATATATATATATACCACCCAATCTACCTACAAATTCCAAATTACAATTTTTGCATTTTGGTTGCGGATTTGATATTGAAAATCAGGTGCAGGGAACACGCCACATAACCTACGGGAATATTAAGGTACCACCTTTTATGCTTTGATTTTATTTGTAACGCACTCTCTCTCTCTCTCTATCTATTTAACTGCACTATCAGCTCTCCCACTCGCTCTCTATTTATCTATCTCTTAAAAGCTTATCAAGCCTTGTGCTTGCTCTCATCAGAAAGCTTTCACTCTCTTTTTGTAGCTTTTGCTTTTGTGTGTTGTTTGTGGTTACTTTACGCTCTCATTTGAGGAAAGCTCGCTTTAAATTGAACTTTTACGCTCTCTTCTCGCTCTATTTAGATCTTCAAGGACGATGATTATTATTATCTGGATGGCTCGGATCGTTCGCAGTCGAATTGGATGCGCTATGTTGCCTCCGCCTACAGCTTGCAGGTGATGAATCTTGTGGCGTGTCAGCATGAGGAGAACATTTATTTCTACACCACCCGCGATATCCTGCCGAATGAGGAGCTGATGGTCTGGTACTGCAAGGACTTTGCAAGTCGTCTCGGCTATGATGTCGATCCCGAGCGAACTATTTTCGGCGGCAGTGTCGATGTGGAGGAGGACGAAGAGGAGGAGGATGCGGATGCGGAGGGGGCGGATGAGAAGAAGGGACTTTATGCAATGGCTGCACCTGAGATTCCAGCCGAGGTGGCTGTGAGTCATATTACCTATGTGATGGGATTGCATTTACCTGGCCAGCCAGCTCCTCCTGCTCCTGCCTCGACTCCTGCTCCTGTGAGCTCCTCCTCGTCCGTATCCTCCCATCATCATCATCATCATTCGCATTCCCATCCACACATACAACATTCGCGCCATGCTTCGGTTATCATTGAGACGGCAGGATCTCCGCTCTGTGGCAAGGATCATCCCTATGAGCATCAGCTGACGCCGCAGGACGGCAGCGTGAGATCCGTGCGATCCGATGAGGGCTATCACAGCAACGAGTGCCAGGAGGATGGACTCACGCCCCCCGAGGACTCCAGCGACAGCGAGAGCGAGCACAATTATGTCCTCGATTGCTCCAAGAAGGCGATTGCGCCCAAGGAAACGGTTATTGCCCAGATGCAGAAGCCCAGCAGCGTCACGCCCCCAGCGCCCAGTACGCCCATAGCGACCACGCCCAGCTCGGAGGCGGACAAAAATGAGTATCGCAAGTTTAAAGTCAAGATGCCGTTGAAATATGAATTTAAGCACAAAGCGTGCGTCAAACTGGATGTGGAGGAGCAGCAGCTGCCACCCAGTGGAGGCGTCAATTCTCTAGAGGATCAGGAGCTGCCCGAGTTGCCGGAGGAGGCGACGACGACGACAACGCTGGGCGAGGAGCAACTGCCTCCGACATTACATCACGTGGAGGCGACAAATTCGCAGCCCGCCAGCTCCACGGTGATTGTGCTGGAGCCGACGAGGACTATTGTGCCGCTGAGTAAACCGTATTATGAATCCGATCCCAGTCCCCTGCCCGGCGAGCGTTACGTGCGATTTAATCAGCCCAGCTCGAGCATTCTGGAGACGATCCTCACCAGTCAGCATCGCTTGGAGGCGGCTTGTCGGCAGGCCAATGCTGCCACGCCCCCGCCCTCATCGCCGACGGAGATGGCGTACAGCTATAAGAAGAGCCAGCGATATGGCAACGCCGTGAGTCCCGATTCCAGCTCCAATCTGGGCCAATCCCAAGAGCTGGCCACACAAATTGTGGTCGGAGCAGCTGAGGAATTGGCTCTGGGACTGGGGGGCAGGATCAAGGGGGAGTGCTCACCGCCGCCGTCGGCTGCAGTGCATCATCATCATCACCATGTGATCTACTCGCCGGGCCAGCACTCGCCGAATTATGCCGGGGGATATGCGGGCTATGCCGGTGCCACTTCCACCTCCACTTTCCACTCCCCGCCGCACAGCTCGCACTCGCCGTTCGATCGACAGTCGACGGGATCCGGCGGCTCCACTTCCAATCTTCATCTGCTGCAGAGCAGCACACAAATGTTAAACCATCCGTTGATGCAGCCGCTGGCACCGCTGCAAAGATTGTCACCCTTGAGGATATCGCCGCCCAGTTCCCTGTCGCCCGATGGGAACTCGTGTCCTCGCAGTGGCAGCCCCTTGAGTCCCAATTCCCTGGCCTCCCGTGGCTATCGCTCCCTGCCCTATCCGCTCAAGAAGAAGGACGGCAAGATGCACTACGAGTGCAATGTGTGTTGCAAGACCTTCGGCCAGCTGAGCAATCTCAAGGTCCATCTTCGCACGCACTCCGGAGAGCGTCCGTTCAAGTGCAACGTCTGCACCAAGAGCTTCACCCAGTTGGCCCATCTCCAGAAGCATCATTTGGTCCATACGGGCGAGAAGCCGCATCAGTGCGACATCTGCAAGAAGCGATTCTCCAGCACCTCCAACCTGAAGACGCATCTTCGCCTGCACAGTGGCCAGAAGCCGTATGCTTGTGATCTCTGTCCACAGAAGTTCACGCAGTTCGTGCATCTCAAGCTGCACAAACGCCTCCATACGAATGATCGGCCCTATGTGTGCCAGGGCTGCGATAAGAAGTATATCAGCGCTTCAGGGCTGCGCACTCACTGGAAGACCACCAGCTGCAAGCCCAACAATCTCGAGGAGGAGCTCGCCATGGCAGCAGCTGCCACATCCGAGTGTCTAGGTGAGTTTCCTTCTTTCCTTTTCTCATTATTATTCATAACCAAAAAAAAAAAAAAAAAAAAAAAAAAAAAATTCTTAGCTCGAATTTGAATTTTTATTTATATTTCACTTAAAAAAAAAAACACAAAAATAATAAAAAAGTAAATAAATTTAAAATGAATAAAAACTATAACTTCTATAAATATAAGAACTTTTATCAATTCACAACTCTTTTTTGCCTTTTTCAACTTGAACAGTGACTCATAAATGTCATTTTTCTGGTCTTACAGACAAGGATTTACCGGAGCCGGACTCGCGTGAGGCATACGAGCAGTTGCAACAACACATGCAACATCCGGTGCATCCGAGTCTGCGGCATTTGGCGGACGGGCAGTCGCCGCCGCGCCTCTTGCCCCTTGGTGGCAACATGCACATGCAACACCTGCAGCAGGGCCACCAGCAGCAACAGCAGCAGCAGCAGCAGCAGCAGCAGCAACATGCAACATCACATTTGTTGCACTCGCCACATGGACATGGAGGTCCACCAATGCTGCTGACCACCGCCAATCAGTTGCCACCGCCCACAACGCCACACCATATGCAACAACAACAGCAACAACAACAGCAGCAACAACATCAACAACAACAACAACAGTTGACGTCACATCAACTAGCAACATCACATCATTTGACGCAACATTCGCCGAAATCGCTGAAGCCGTTGCAAGACTCGTACTTGCCACATGTGGCACATGTGGTGCAGACGCAAGAGAATCGACCTTCAGTTATTGAATCCTCCAATCAGCCCATGATCATTGAGTGCACGTAAAAATAAGAGAAGAATCACTCACAAAAACAATTCTTATTAGAAATTAAAGTGCAATAACAAAAAAAAAAAAATGAATTGAAGAGAAGAGAAAAGTTGTAGAAATTAAGTCAAGTAATTGAAACGGTACACAGACAGACGCACGTGACTGTAGCACAAGTATTATTATTAGTTTGTACATAGACTCCACACACAATCCACACACTCAAAATTTAAACTCATTTCGCGCTATGATGAAAAAAGAAAACGATCTCAACAATTGGCAATTCCCCACAAGAACAACAACAACAAAAAAATAAAAAAACAGCATATTATTTTTGATAAATATTTTATATTAAATGAAGCAAAAGAATTGTTTATAAATAAAAAACGATATGGAAAAAGAAAAATGTTTAAGAAACTTACAAAAAAGGAAATGCATTTACATTCGATTTGAGTTTTGACACAGTTATGCGTAGAAGTAAACACACACACAACTTATGCATATAATATATAAAATTTATATATAAACAATTAGATTCAAGTTGCCTTATTTGAATTTTGTTAGCACTGAAAAATAGAAAACAATTTGCTTACAATTCCAAATTTTGAGCAGAAAGCAATACGAACAACAAGCAACAAGGAAAGTGAGTGGAAGAAAAGGCAGTAAAAGAAAATAAGTAAAACTGCATATACGTATTTTATATATAAATATATATACAATACAATACTTCATATATATATTTGTATGTATTTTAAGTGCAACAATTTTGTAAATAGTGCGAGAGAAAGAATGAAAAAAGGAGAAATCAAAAAATTAGTAACGAATATTGTAATAATGATTCATGAATTTCAGTTCGTGAATGCCTGTTAGAAAACCGCTTCATTCAACTAGTGTTTAGCCTATCTTTAATTAATTAGCAAAGTAGTGTTTAACATTATCATTATGATTATGATTATTATATGATTACAACAAAACGAAAACAAACAAGAAGATGATAAAAACAAAACAAAAAAACTTAGCTGAAAAATCGGTGCTTTTGACTGTTTCCATTTGTCCACATTTACATTTACAATTGTATTTGTATTATGAAACACAGCATAACATAATCTTAAATAAATAATATACATATATGCATAAAATATTAGTACCGTACATAAATAATAATATAAATATATATATATCATACACTTTCTCTACTTTGCGCCTTAAAAGAATTAATTAGAAACAATTTCAAACAGCTCCCAAAACAAAAAATTAAATAATTCGTATTTGAAACTTTACCAAAATTATTGAAAACAAAACAAAAACGCTCTCAATTAGTCTTCGTTTTTTATTAATTATTCTCAATGTGTAATTTTAAGTAAAAAGCTTAGTTAATTATTGTCATTGTCTGATTAATGTAATTGAACGTAACATTTAAGCTTATAATATTAATGAGGCTGACTAGCGTTAAGTCTAATCTTAAACTGTACTATATACATATATAAATATATATACTGTAGCTAATACCAGCTCTAACTGTAAGAAACAACACCAATTCGTAACGTTTAAGTATTTCTCACCTTGAGCACGCGCTGTAGAGCGCACGCGGCGTATACGCAATATTCTTTTGTGAACTCCGTGCGCTCGTCTTGTAAAGGAGTCTGTGGATGTTGAGAGGGGGGAGGAGGTGGGTACGGCGCGTGCTCACCCGCTAATTGAGACTAAGACTATGCAAAATTCACATTTTGTATTTTTGTATTCGATACAAAGACGCAAAGTTAGCTATAATAGATATATATATATATATATATATTATATATGTTAGACTCTAAGACTTTATATAAGCATATGCAATATTTATATACGCATAATCTAATTCTAATTCTAATGATGGAAAATGATAGAGCGAGAAGACCTACATACATGGAAAATATAAAAACAAGATAATCAAAATTATAAAAAACAAAATTGATTTTTTTATTTCGCTTGACTTTCTATATTTTTCGGCGCTTGTGTCTGTTGGTTGTGATTTTCTTTCTTTTTTTTATGTGCAATATTTGGCAAGATTTACAATTCTCTTAAGTTAAAAAAATATTAAAAAATGTCTTTAAAGTAGAAAAATTAAATACAATAAATAGCAAGTAATTCTTTCCTATTTGTGAGACTGAGACTGAACGAATTACTATATACAATACAAATATACTCTCTTATATAGACCCTACATCAAGAAGAACAACATCCAAAACTGAGAAACGCATTCATTTGCCCCGCCCCATTTTCAATATATATTTGACAAAACAAGAATTTTTTGATAAAAAAAAACAGCAAAATATTTTGGAAAAAGCGACTTTTTTCATACGACGACACATTTTTATTTGTTATAAAAATCATTGTAATAAATAAATACATTAACATATAAATATATATTTATAATAGCACACGTTTGTAGTCGTAGTAAGACATTGTCTAAGGGGGGAAAGGACGAGGTGGAGAATTTGTACAGTAAATTGAAATCTGTTTCAGGATTCAAAAAAAAAGTGACGACAACACGTAAATTTAAATGGAGAATAAATGACTGCTTCTTAGTATTATAAGTGACTCTGATTTAGGTCAACAACAAAACAAACAAACAAACAAACAAACAAAAGAAAAACCATCTGATTGATTGTGATTGATCAATCATGATCATGATAGAAATCAAATCCAAATATATTGCATTATATATTCGATAAGTACTTATACTTGATATGTATGTCAACTTTTTATTGCGAATCAATATTTCCCTTATATGTATCTGTAATTGTATCTGTATCTGTATCTGTATCTGTATCTGTATCTTTATATTTATCTGCAACTGCATCTGTATATTTATCCAAGTACATATTGAGTGCATGTAGAGCCTTTGTTATTCATATATACATATATTAATACCAATATATATAGAGTATATACATACATATATATCTATATCTATTTGATTATTAATTGTTTTTGTATCCACAAATGTACAAAATTGGTTCTCATACACAATTAAAAAACGCAGCGAATTTCATTTGCAATCATCATTAAAAAGAGGTGGAAAAAAACAACAAAAATTGCAATTAAAACCTTAAATTAGTGATCATATTTTGTTGAATCCATTTAAAATGTTAGCGATATATATACACGTACATTCTTACAGATGTCTCTGTCATTCGCCTTTTATGCCACAACAATAACAAAAAAACAAAAAAAAAAACACGCCCAAAAGATGATGCATAAAAGCGAAAGATGATCCATAATTGACTATATATATATATATATATATGCGTAAATCTAACAATTATTGAACATTATTTGAACGCAACTTAAATTCCTATTAATTATATAAAATATCTCTAAAAAATATCTCTAAATGAAAACCACAATTAATACAAGTACGAAACAAAATGACATAAATAAAAACAAAATATTTCATACTAAAGCCAAAATTGAATTTCATTTTTAATATATATCTAAGATATTGAGAGTTTAACCCATTGATGAGTACACAAACTAAAATTTAAGGGTATATCTTTCTCGAGCTTTCATTTAATACATTTTAAGGATTTATTTAATCCGTCCATGGTATTCTATAGCCTTCTGATGCCTCCATGCTTAAGTTGATACAGTCAGTATATATATACAGTATTTTTAATTTAAAGTTTGTTGTTAAAAAATCTACAGCATAATTTGAGGTTTTCTTGCCTATTTTCTAATTAAATGCAATTTTTGATTGAGGTATTTTTTACTCAGATATATTAGCCGAACGTTGGCTTCTATCTTCCTTGCAGCCAACACATCCTTAAACTATGCCATTCATAACTAGAGAGATGTAAATGACAATTGTTGTAGTAGGTGCCCTCATTTTCCGTTTCCTTTAGGGTTTTTCCTTGTCAGTGCTGTGTGCGCTGTCAGTGGCAAATGGAAACATCA
Organism: Drosophila rellima; assembly: GCA_035043635.1. NCBI lineage: Eukaryota > Metazoa > Arthropoda > Insecta > Diptera > Drosophilidae > Drosophila > Drosophila rellima. Next base: position 870,143 of record JAWNMV010000529.1, read on the forward strand.
ATCACGTGTCAATCAAAAGTGAAAGTCGGATACTTGAATACTCATAGTTATTGTGGCTCTCAATCGTAATAATAATCAGGCCTCCTGCTGAACATGCAAATTGTGTGCGTTCTGGCATAAAAAGGACGCAAAAAAAGATTATCGAGACAGACAGACAGAGAGAGAGAGAGAGAGTGAGAGGGAGAAAGAGAGGGAGGGAGAGGAAGTAACAACTAGAGGTGCCGGGGCGGGTCAAACGCGTGGCAGCGGGACTTCTCCCTCCCTCTGTCCGTTGCACAGTGGTTCTATTTGTCTAATTAGCGCGAATAAATTATAAATATTTTACTTTACTTTATCCGAATATATAATTTTTTGTACAAATTGCCTTTTACCTATTTATATAAGTGAAATAAGTTGAAATTGCTTAACTCATATAAGTTTAAAAAAATATTTTATCAAATTGAAATAAATATCTTCATTTCCTTTACAATTGTAATTTCCGAATAAGAATAAAATTGAGAATCCAAAAATAAAATAGGTACGGGGTCTAAAAATTGTGCTAAAACAACTAAACTTTAACAAATAAATTATCGAACATTTATCAAAAAAGTTATTAATTAATTCACGCTAAAAAAGACCAAAAAGGACCACTGTGCGTTGCCACCACTTTGCATGCAACATTTACATACAAAGTTGCAACATTTTCTGAATACGAATTTTTGCATAGATTTTCAGCTTGAATCTGCCCCATTTCATATATATTTTGTTTGATTGAATCGCGAGTCGAATTTTTGTTTGGCAACGTTTTCATGTATTTAAAGCGGATTATTTTCAGCATCTTTTGTGTTGAGCGCGTGCTCGGCTCGGCCGGAAATGCAAGTCGGACAATCGGAGCGGGTCCCAAAAACCAATGGACAATGGGCCCTTCGTTTCTCAGACCCGCTGTCCAGCTGTCCAGAGTGCACTGTGTGTCCTGTGAGTGTCCTGGCAATTGCAATTCACAATGTGTGCGGCTGCTGCCTTGTTAATCCTGTTCCAATTATGCGCATGTGAGTGCTTCGTATCCCTAATGGGCACTTTCGATTTTCATTTCTCATATTGTATCACACACACACACACACACACACATACAAGCCAAAGGACTTGCTGTCGGCAAAATATTGATTACAGGCGCCCCTTTGAGCCAACGGCTATTCTCTTTCTCTTGTCGGTTCTTGTTGTTGTTTGCATTTATTAAGGATAAAAATCATACTGACCCTACACACTGACCTCTCACACAGCAGCAGTCACAGCAGAGCAAAGGACTCTTGCTCTGCTTTCATAAAAAAAACCAACAATCAAACATATGCTGTTTCGGAAATAAAAAAGGTGAGCACGCAAAATACGAATTTTATATAGACTGCCTTTAAAAATGTGGTATGAGAGATTTGAATATATAAAATGCAATTTAATTTGAAATATTGTACAATTTATCAATTCCCTTTGATTTTTGTGGAATAAATAAATTTGAAATAAAAAACATAGAAAATATAAAAGTTTTAATAATTAACATTTTTTTTTGTGGACTTATTATTTTTAATTACTTCGAGCAGTTTCTTTTTTCCTATATATGTACATACATATCTACAAGAATGTAAACTGTTAAATTGAAATGCTAGAAATACTAGAATTTATTGAAAATTGTTTTTCAATAAAATCTATTTATTAATCTAAGCACGGATTGAAAATAATTCTAAATACGAAATTACTATAAATTAATATTAATTTTATTTTGAGCTTTGCTTTTTTTTATAATCAATTGCAACCTCTTCAGTTGAAGCGCTTTTCTTGTGGATTTTTAATTTTTCTCTTGTATTTCTTTGCGTCAGCTCAAATCTCAACTCAACTCAGTTGAACAACCGCCCCTGTGTTGCGCTGTCATCAAACATTTCTGTGGCATTGGTCGACGATTTGGCATGCCACACAGCGGCACGTGGCATGATAAATTGCATTCATGTCCTGCCTGCCAACAACAACAACAACGGCAACGAGAACAGCAACAACAACAACAACAACAGAAATTCGCCAAATGTTGCACAATGATTGCTCGTTGCAACAGGGGTAAAATGTCTGCCACGCGACATTAGCAATTTGTGTGCATAATCTGCTTGCAACACTCTCCCTATATACACATGTACATATTAGGGGTGGCAAATTCGCCTATATATCTGTCTGTCTGTCTTTCTGTCTCCGTGTGTGTGTAAATCTATGAGTTGTGCGGGTTGTTGTGCACTTTTTTTATGCAATTTTTTTAACGTTCACCAATCAGATTTCTGAGCGTTTTTTAAACCCCCAAAAAACAAGACGAGCCTATCAGAAGCAGGCAGCATATGTATGTAAATACTCATTTATATAACCGTGTGTTATCAAAGCTGAAAGCAATGATTACATTTCATAATCAAACTGCTCCTAACTACAAATTTAGATGAAATTAAATTTAAAAAAAAATAGCATACTTTGATTTTATGAAAATTAATAAAATATAATAATCAACAATAAATTCCCAACAAAATATTAAGTAGAGTTTCAAATCAGAATTGAATATTTAGTTGTGCATAAAACAAATTTTTTAATATAACCTTTAGGTTATATAAAACACTTTCATTAATTATATGGATTTTATTGTCCGCTGCTGTAATTGTAAACAAATAAACACCTTTTTTATTAATGCTGATAGTATAACAGTAAAAAAGCATGCTGTCCTTTTCTTAACTCAAGTGCGTACAGTTGGAATGCGTATCTTAAAACGTAGATAAATTTCTACGACAAACTCTCTCAAAAATAATCACTCTCTCTCTCAGTTGCTCGACGTTTTTCTCTGTCTTTATTTAACCTAACACTGCCTGTCTCATTCGCTCGTTCATTTGCGATCGCTACGTAAAGTATCTGTCAGATACATTTACGCTTGTTACGTTTCATGCTCACCACGACTCGACTCAAATGTTTTTCCACACACACACACACACACACCCATACACACACATTTGTATGTTGTGCGTCGTGGCCGTGTTTAAATATTATTTTGAAGATACAGCTACAATTTTCGGGTCTGTCTGTTGTGTGGTGCGTGTGTGTATCTGTGAGAGTTTGTATCTACGTGAGTGTGTGCGTGTATTTGTGTGTTATTTGGGCCCTTCCTAGAAATAGTAAAACGCAACTCACAGTTTAGTTTGACAAAGTGCGTCGTGCGCAGCGGCAGCGTTTTTCCAACAATTTCGAGTTTCGATTTTCGTGCGTGTATCTGTTTGTGTGTATCTGTATCTGTAGCTATAACTGCATTAAACTGTTTGTGTGTGTGAGACTGTGTGTATTTTAAGACAAATAAAATGCAGTGAACGTTATAAGCTAAGAAATATATTACAAAATTATATATATAAAAAAACAAAAACTCAAAAATGGAAATTCAAAATGTGGAGTCAACGAGCAGCGCCTCCTCGCCAGGTAAATCTACAAACCCCCCCTCCACTCTTTGCCCATCTACACTGAAAAAAATTATTGGAATGATTTGTATTTCTCTTTTACGAATGTTCACCAAATATCGTATTTAAAACACAAAACTCAAAAACTAGTTTTACTTTTGTTTATGTTGTCTATAAAATTTAATAGCAACAACAACAAAAAATCTTATCAAACTCAATGCTGATTGGCCAAACAACGATCGCTTCTCTCATTCTCATTCTCTTTCTCATGCTATGTTTTTTTATTATGTTATATACTGCGCAGTTCTTTTTCTCTGATTTGTTTTTATTCGCATTTTATGTTTTGCTTTTGGTGTTCGACTTTTTTATTGGCGAATTCGAGGTACATAGAGGGAGAAATCTTCGATCAACCCTCAAAATGCTTGCAAATCGCAACACCATCACACCCCCTACCCTGCAGCCCTGCACCCCTACCCCTACCCCAACAGCTTCAGCACCCCTCACCCTAAGTGCAGTCTGCATTAGTAAACCGCCCTCTCGCCTATGTAAATGTCAAAGGACTGACCAAAAACCATTTTCATACATTTTTTCCGGCTTAACAAATTTCTGCTTGACCAATTTTTCATATTTTCTTTCAAATATTTACACTTTAAAAATAGTTTTTGGCTTTTCACGGCTTAAATATTAAAACGAGTTTTCGCTTTTACTTCAAACTTTTCAATGAAATTTATCTGTATTTTTGGCGCTTTTTCTTTTTCTATTTTTATACTTGAACGAATATTCTTGACAATTAAGCGTTAATAATCTAAATAACGTTCACTCAGGCATGTGGTGGTTGTTTTGAATCGAGAAGAAAAAGATCTTCACTTTTACATATTTATAAAGTAATTGAGATACTTTACAACATTAGCTGAGGGCAAAAATGCACACGGAGATTGAGTTGATAACAAATATATAAATTGAGTTGAGAGGGAAGAATTACGAGAAATTAATTATATAAAAAAAACTGAGTAAGTTGCAACTAATACAAGAAGATATATATGTATTTAACAATGATTTTTGTCAACAAATAATTACTTATAATTAAAAAAAAGGGTATTAAATAGTGATGAAAAAACACAATATACAAAAAAAAAATGGACAGCTCGACTTTCGTGGAAGCGTTTTTCAAGTTTATACTCAATACTTTTTTGCCGTCAATCAAATAAATTAAATCGATTTTCATGTAAAACCGACAACTCACTGGAGTTTCATCGTAGTTCTATTGCAGAATTAGGAATTACAAGCTAAAATTTTTGTACATTTTGGCCTGATTTTTTACAAAAATATGAAACGTCTCAGAATCAAATTTAAAGAGTTGTTTTATACTAATTTGGGTAGCAGGAGTTGATTAAAAATGAAAACTCGATATTTAAAATTTTGAATTTTCGAAAATGTAAAGGGGGGACCCTTAGCTCAAAAATCGATATTTTGAGGAAAAAAATTATTTATTCGAAATTAACTAAATTTGAATGCAGATTGAATTTAGAGTGTAAACCATGATCAAAATGACATTCCGTTTGAAAATCGGATCATTTTTCGCGAAGCCATCAAAGTTTGAAGTTAGTCTGTGTGTTGACCTGGGAACTTTACAAGCTAAAATTTTTATCCTTTTTGGCATGATTTTTTACAAAAAAATGAAACGTCTCAGAATCAAGTTTAAAGTGTTGTTATACACTAATTTGGGTACCAGGAGTTGATTAAAAATGAAAACTCGATATTTAAAATTTTGAATTTTCGAAAATGTAAAGGGGGGACCCTTAGCTCAAAAATCGATATTTTGAGGAAAAAAATTATTCTTTCGAAATTAACTAAATTTGAATGCAGAATGAATTTAGAGGCCAAACCATGAACAAAATGACATTCCGTTTAAAAATCGGATCATTTTTGGCAAAGAAATCAAAGTTTAAAATTGGCCTTACCTTTGACTAGCAATTTTACAAGCTAAAATTTTTATCCTTTTTGGCATGATTTTTTACAAAAAAATGAAACGTCTCAGAATCAAGTTTAAAGTGTTGCTTTCTACTAATTTGGGTACCAGGAGTTGATTAAAAATGAAAACTCGATATTTAAAATTTTGAATTTTCGAAAATGTAAAGGGGGGACCCTTAGCTGAAAAATCTATATTTTGAAGAAAAAAATTATTTATTCGAAATTAACTAAATTTGAATGCAGAATGAATTTAGAGGCCAAACCATGATCAAAATGACATTCCGTTTGAAAATCGGATCATTTTTGGCAAAGAAATCAAAGTTTGAAGTTGGTCTATATGTTGACTTAGCAACTTTACAAGCTAAAATTTTTGTACATTTTGGCCTGATTTTTTACAAAAATATGAAACGTCTCAGAATCAAATTTAAAGAGTTGTTTTATACTAATTTGGGTAGCAGGAGTTGATTAAAAATGAAAACTCGAGATTTAAAATTTTGAATTTTCGAAAATGTAAAGGGGGGACCCTTAGCTGAAATATCGATATTATGATCAAAAAATTGTTTGATCGAAATTAATTAAATTTTGATGCAGAATGAATTAAGAGGCCAAACTATGAACAAAATGACATTCCGTTTGAAAATCGGATCATTTTTGGCAAAGAAATCAAAGTTTGAAGTTGGTCTATATGTTGACTTAGCAACTTTACAAGTCAAAATTTTTGTTCATTTTGGCATGATTTTTTACAAAAAAATGAAACGTCTCAGATTCAAATTTAAAGTGTTGTTTTATACTAATTTGGGTACCAGGAGTTGATTAAAAATGAAAACTCGATATTTAAAATTTTGAATTGTCGAAAATGTAAAGGGGGGACCCTTAGCTGAAATATCGATATTATGATCAAAAAATTGTTTGATCGAAATTAATTAAATTTTGATGCAGAATGAATTAAGAGCCCAAGCCATGATCAAAATGGTATTCCGCTTGGAAATCGGATTAGTTTTGGCAAGATTCTTAAGGCTTAAAGTTTCAAATAAAGCGATAATTTAGACTTGAATCTTACATATCATACTGATTGGACTATTTATAAATTTTGACTTTTCTTGTAATTTCACTTAGCGAAGCAACAAATGTCTGAATGAGAAAACATGCACGTTGATAAGTTTCGACCCTATCAAAGGAAAGTGCATAGAAATATGAGTGTATTTGGTTTTCAGATAAGATGTATCAGTCGTGTAAGTGAGAGAGTATTTAAGTATCTGGGTTTCTGTGAGATACTTCTACGACAAACGACAGTGAAAAGATAAGCAGCTATGAAATTGGAATGCAGCTCAACGAAAAACGAAATTATGAATGAATGAATTAGTGTATGTGTGTGAGTGTGTGTAAATGTGAGTGTATGTGAGTATAAGTGTTGTAGATGAAACTCACGCATGTCACAGATAACGAAATGAATACCAAAAATAAATTTCAGAGCACTTCAACTCAATACAATCCAGAGTCTTTGGACTCTCTCCGCAAACATTTCTAATAAACCAACAGCACCAAAACCAGTTTTAGATATTTTTTGATGTGCTGTTGCCTTGCGGCAAATAGGACAAGGACACGAAAGCGAAGACGAATCCTTTCAAGCTGTTCAGCTGCTGCTCATTTGAATAACAACAACAAGAAAACCATTGCAGCCTGTCTGCTTTCAGGATATTAATTGAGCTCAAGGTCTCCTCTATACTTTCCAACATTTCCCTAATACAATTCTATTTTTGCCTTCTAATTACAGCGACTCCTGGCGAGGAATGCGACTGTGTGCGTCTGGGCAAATGCAAATGGTTCAACGTCGCCAAGGGCTGGGGATTTCTCACGCCCAACGATGGCGGTCAGGAGGTTTTTGTGCATCAGGTGGGTGATAAAAAAATATAGCCTAATTTTATAGAGTTGTGTATTATACTATTTAATGTATAATGTGTGAGTTTAGTTGAGATATTTGTAGAGACATTATAGTTTATTACACTGAAACTTGCCTTAGACCAATACAAATTAAATTACTTATGTTTTAGAAAAATGTAATTTAATTTCTATTTCATTATTTTGAAGTTTAAATATTTCTGTAGCAAAGTATTTTAATAAACTCATAACTTCCGAACTTTAATACCCTGTCCACGATTATGAACTATATGATTCTCTTTCCACTCTGCAGAGTGTTATACAAATGTCCGGCTTTCGTTCGCTGGGGGAGCAGGAGGAGGTGGAGTTTGAATGCCAACGCACGGCGCGGGGATTGGAGGCAACTCGCGTTTCCGGTCGACAAGGCGACGATTGCCACGGCAGCACTTACAGGCCACGCATGTAAGTCATAATTATTTAACAAAAATCGTAGCTAGCAATTAAGCAAAATAAACTGACAGAAGTTAAAAACTCACTAACTTATTTTCTCCAAAGCCATCGAAAAATAATTTGTGTGCATAAAAAATATAAATAATGTATACAAATTAATATTAAAAATATAAAAAGGAAAAGGCTAACAACAATGAAAATGAAAATGCTAAAATTAAAAAGCTAAACAAATAAAAACTAAAAATAAAATTAAATAGTCCAAATGTATTATTTTAAAACTTTTTGTCTGAAATTTTCGCACAACATAGCTCGACCTGTAGGTGGGTCAAAGTTCAGCGAATTGCTGAGTCTGGAAAACTTTTTAGTTTCTTAAAATATCCCAACCAAACTCAAAGTTGCAATAGGAACAATCGGATAGAAATAAACCTTTAGTATGAAATATTTTTTGTTTCCTGAGATATCTCAACCAAAGATTGTAAATTTGGGACAGCCCGTTACATAATAAATGCAAAAAGTTTACGTTATAAATAGTTACTAAGAATACATAAATAACTAATTTTAAATGAAATTAAATATTTATATATGTTTTTTATATGCGCTGCAGCAATCGGAAAACTCGCCGCATGCGATGCTACAACTGCGGCGAATTCGCCAATCACATTGCCTCGGAGTGCGCGCAAGGACCTCAGCCGAAGCGTTGCCATCGCTGTCGCAGCGAGGACCATCTGCATGCCGACTGTCCTCATCGCAACGCAGCTGTGGTGAGTAACCAAGAGGGAGCGAGAGAAAGAGAGAGAGAGCAAGAGATAGAGGGAGGAACCTTAACTAAGCTCATTTCATTCTTCTACCTTCCACAGACACAAACCCGAGGAAGAAGCAGCAGCAGCAAAAGCAAAAGCATCGAAAGCATAGAGGAAGCCATCGAAGCTTTAGGAGTCGCAACTCTCTAGCCCCCTAAAGAAATAATCCCCTTCTAACGGGTATTATACAAAGTTCAAAACTTGTACAAAACGAAACGCATGGAAATCAAAGAGCAACCTAACAACGTACAAACCACAAAACTAACTTTAAGTGCAGTCATTTTTGTATGCGAAACTCTAGATATTAGACAGATTTTTGGTTGCCACCAGGAAGGACAGAAAAAGGCACCGCAACTGTAGTTTTCTAAGCTCTAGCTCTTAAGTTATTTTTTGTAGTTCGCAAAAAGAATAAACTAAAGGCCATTTAATGTATGAAAATAATGTTTACTGTAAAATGATCTAGCTTTGATTGGGTCCCAAAGTTTTTCTTCATTAAAAACTGGTCAAAACGGAAACTATTAATTTGGGGCACTTTGTTTTAACACAGGATTTATTTATGTATTAGATCGCTTCTGGCACATTATCTTAGGAATTTATTTCTATGTGAACTTAACCCTAAAAGCTACTATTGGTTTTCCATTAAACTACCTTAACTTGGTCAAAACTCGAACGATTCCCCCTCTGTAATGAATTTTCTCTATTTTCTTTTAAAATAGCTGCAGCTAAATTTCTTTCAAAATTTCTCTCTATTATATTTTTTTCTTCTGGAAATTGGAGTTCACAACTTTTATTATATTTTCTAAGTTGTTTGCATGAAATTGCCCACTGTACAAAGCTTTGCCCTGAGAGCGTTAAATCTCAGCACACAAATGTAATAAGCACACACGCACACTCACAAGACACACACACACACACACACACACACACACACAGACACCATCCTCTGGGGAGGGACACAACAGTGATAAGAAAGCTCTGTGAAAGTCACGTGCTGAGCGTGGACACAATAACAAAACGCGAAGCTTTTTTACTTTGTTGTGCGAGAGAGAGGGAGGGAGGTCAAGGGGAAAATCACCATGAAAACGCAGAATCATTGTAGCACATGCTCCGTTCCTCCCTTGCCCTTCCCTCGCCACACGCTGCAACATTGTGGTCCTTGTGGTGCTCGCCACATGCTGAAAGTGAAATAGAGGCAACAACAACAACAACAGCAATAACAATAAGGATATTATTGTGCGAGGACACGCACACGCGAGAGGTGAAAGTTGCGCTCTTTCTCTCACTCAACTCAACTCGACTCGACTCGACTCTCTGGGCGAGGGCGAAATATCCCTTTTCGTCCTTCTATCCTTGCCAGCCTATTTTAACCCCCCACTATATATTTTTTGTTTTTGTCGCGGTTGAATTTGGTATTTTTGTTGTTGTTGGCAGCAGCTTTTGCAACATTGTTGGCTTCTCTTTTTGGCCAGTAATACACGTACCTTGGCCAGGATGTTGCCCAAGCACATCCTTCTGGATGCAACTGCCTTGCCGCGAGGACGACACACACAAGTCTCGAGAGTCGAGTCTCAATTTTCTCAGTCTCAGTCTCAGTCTCAGTTTATCTCTGCCAGCGAATTGTTCTGTGTGCAACGCGGCGGATTTAACAAAAAAATAATGAAAACAGCCAACAACAACAACAATAAATCAAATCAAATAATTTACAATATAAATAAATAATTACAATAAACACTAACTTCGACAACAACAAGAATTTTCAACAAAGTTAACAACGCGTTTCAGCAACAAAATAAAAATAAAAACCAAAATATGAAACTAAAACATTTGTAACACATTTTTTACATATGAAATTGAATAAAAAGAAAACCAGCAAACAAAACAAACAACCATAAGCAAGAAATAATCATTTTTTAAGCATATATTTAAAGTTAAATAAATTACAATAAATAAACCAAAAAAAAGTAAAAGAAATAACAACAAAAAATTTGTTCAAGGTTGCAAAAATGTTTTTTAAGTTTTTTTCTACAACATTTTTCAATTGCTGCAATAAACAAAAGAAGTAAGTGTATGTGTGTGAGTGTGTGTGTGTGTTTGAGAGCACAAACAAGCAACAACAAAATACGCGAAACCCAAAAAAATGGAGAAAACTTAGCTAGAAACTCAAATGCAATGTTAAAAGGAACAACAACAATCACAGCAAACACACACATACACTCCAAGTCACACATACTTGTACAGTTTGCATTTACATGTCGCTGACTGTTAAGGCATCGCCTGTTATGTAATATCCTGTTTCTAAAGCTGTCGCCTGTCATGTTACAAGCTCCAGCAGGACTAGAATGTTTATCTCTTTCTCTGTGTGCGTGTGCGTGTGTGTGTGTGTGTGTGTGTGTGTGTAGGTGCGAGGTCGTGCTGAGGCGGAGGCGTGGCATGCACCTCAAAGTTTTGCTGCTAAAATGATTTACACACTTGGGCACGGCATTGAGACATTAGCACAACGTCGAAGGACGAAGGACGATCCCTTTTAAATATATATATAGTATGCCACAAATAGAGGCAAATACATACACTGAAGAAAATAACTGAGATTTTGCCATAAACACAATCTCAAATCGTTGTGAAAATGTCGCTGATAGCCTTAAATTCTCTTAATTCTAAAACGAACTAATTAATTCACAACCGTTTTTTCATTTCGTTGTCTGCAAATATTTTGATTATCTAACATCTTATGAGATATTTGTTTTCGAAACAAATATTTAATTAGTAAGGACAACATAAAATATTAAGTTATTGAAAAAAGGATGTACAAGTTAAAATTAACAATAAATTACAAATTTTAAACTGAATTCATGATTACAAAATTCGTGTTGCCAATTTTAAAACGTTGAAAAGTTACTTAAAGTACTTATTTAAGTGAAACTGATTTTTAATCCGATTTTTTTAAAACTTGAATTTTGAGAAACAACTTTTTTTTCAGTGTATGTTCGGATATTTGCTTCGTTGTTGTTGTTGCACGGGCGTGGTGTTGTGTTGTGCGTTCTAAAACATGCACATTTCTGACACTAATTCGATGAGCAATCGCTAATATATTACGATATTACGCATACGCCGCATTGGCCCAGACCGAAGGTCGTCGTCGAACAGAGAGATTTTATTCGCGCTGGCAGCGCCTAATTAATGAAATGTGTGTCATAATGCGACAGACAGTTAGTAGGTCAAGTGAATTGAGGGTTGAGGTTGAGGGCCAAACTCTTTCCTTGGCCCAATCTCGTCGCCCACCCTTCCCCCTTACCACCTCTTGCAATAGAAAAAACGAGCAAACGAGCAACGACGATGCGAGTAAAAGTTAAGTAAATAAATAGATGGGCGTGTTCTGGCCAACTTCTTCTCGACCAAGTGGCGCTTTTCAAATTGGGCGCAGCTCCGCTTCAGTTTGCCTATTGGATAATACAAAGTCCTGGAGTGCAAGCAGCATTCATTATATATACAAATTAGGGCCACGAAAGTCCTCTAAATCAGAGGTAGGCACGAAATCGAAATTCGGGAGCACGACAGCAACAACAACAACAACAGTCTGGTTAGAGTCTTCCCAAATGTTTCTACCTACCAGTCTTTATGTCCTTACGACGATCAAAATCGGACGACTTTTTTATCATGGGAATGAATGGTCAGAAATATCGAATATATAACAATAAAATTCAACATTATAAATTAAAATTAATTTATAAATATTCCAAGAAATAAGTATTCTAATCGAATGACTAAATTATATAGTTATAGTTAACCTCTGTATAAATAGGTTTAAAAAAAACTAGATTACAGATGAATTAAAGATAAGACGAGATAGATCTGAACTATAGGATATATATCATATATAGACTTCGGCACGCTGTATAAATACAAAATTTTTTCAATTTAAGATCTAATTGTTGTTAAACTAAGCGAACTGTCTAACTGTCTAAGCACCTTTCACCTTTCACATTTGACCTGCGTTTTATCGTTCAAACATTTTTCTTTTCTTACGTTCACCATCACAAAAAAAGATGTTTAATATATTTTGTACTTTGCACAGAACAATTAATTGACTCTGGCATGTTTCAAACGACAGTGCAATTTTCAATATTGATGCAATACTAAACGGTTAATGTTCCAATAAGATTAACTAACTCATTTGTATAAAGAATTTAAAATCATGTCTTTGTTATACTAAACTAAAACTGACTAATCAAAACTTAAACATAAACAGTGCCAAACGAGACAAAAACTCCTTAAACTAAAACTTAAAAAACACAACTTCAACTAGTTTAATCTACCCACAAATCTTGCACATAAATAAAAAAAAGGTAAGTTAAGGCACAATTTTTCAATTATATTTTCATCTGACTGTTTAATGATATGTTTGGAAAAGCGATTCTAAATGTTGTATTTGATCTTTTCGTATTTTATGCACTTTTTTAATGCAATAAATAAAATAAATATATTTTTTTAGAGAATTTAGAAATGGAATTTCTTAATAAATATTGACTGATAGCTGAGAATTAAAATTATTAAAAACTCACCCAGTGCTCTTTCCGTTATGCTTTGTGAAGTTTATAATTATAATTATATTCAAATTCCTTTTAAGATTCTTTCCACATTCTTTACTGTTTTAAAATCTTTGTATACAAAATAGTTTCCAGTTTATCTCTCTCTCTCAAGCACTTGAACAATTTTCCTAAAAAGTGTCTGATGACTACTAGTTAGGGATTTGAAAATGGCAACTTTTCGACGGCTATATTCCAGGCAGGTAAACCGCGACAGACATAAACACAACAGTTGTAGATCTTGGGCTCAACTTGGCCCAACTGAATGCTGGCCAGGATCGAGCAGAGACTGCCTATTTGATAGTCTGTGAGCTGATCCGTAGACTGATCAATACCCTTTTGTGCTGTAGAGAGAGATGAAGAATTAATAATTCGATTTTGTATAGTTTTGTATAGTAGTGCTACCTTGGACAGTGCCTTGGGAGACCCAAGCAGCCCGATCGATCTGCGTCCAGGGTATAACCTGTTGATTCGCGGGCGCAATCCAGCGGCTCAGTAAATTGGCCGAAACATTATCCATGTTGCCATCGAGAGCCGGCATCAAAGTGCCCACGACAGTGGGACAAAGTGCGCCATGGTAATAATCATGGGCGCCATGCAGAGCGCTGTAGAGTCCCGAGCTCATCACGCGCGTGGAATCGCAGCCAAAGAGAAAGACGACGCCGCGGATGCGATTGCGATAAATGACGCGACTGGACACGTACTGCAATGTGGATCCATGGCCGGCATAGACAAAGCAATCGGCTTTGAAGGCCTGCTCCGTCATCATCTGCTCGGTGGGCATCGTCTCGAACATGTGCTGCCAGTGGGACAGCCAATATTCGAGAAAGCTGCGCAATCGACGCCCCGAGTTGGCCAGATCCGCATCGGGATTGATGAGACTCATGCCACGCTTGATGTCGACGGTATAATAGCCGTGTTGTATCTGCGACTTGTGGCACTTGTAGAGACGCCACAAATTGTGCAGCGATTTAATTCGCGTGCATTCCTGCATCGGTGCCAGCTGCTCCCAATGCATGTGATCCAGACGCTCGTCCACCACGAGGATGACCGGAAAACGCTTAGAGGCCAACGCTTCTTGTTCTTCCAACTGTTCCCAGTCGTTGGCGCAATTCGTGAGCAGCTCAAAGACGAGCGAAGCTTCAGTCTCATTGTGATTGCTGAGTTCGCTGCTCAGCTGCTTCATCTCCGCGCATGGCAGGCGATTCGCATGCAACGCTGCTTGCGACAGGAGAATCCTCTGATGATTGCTCCAATTCTGATCCACACAAAACTCATCCACGCGGCCAAACACAATCTGCGTTTGCCGCTCCACGGCGGCGCTGTGATAGCGTTTGCCCAGAAACATGAAGCAATAGGGCGTAAAAACGCTGCTCAGTTCATCGATTAATTTCTGTAGGATATACAAAATATGTTAATTGAAGATAAGTGTTTTATAATACAGTTAATCAAGTTATTGTTTTGAAAATTATTAAAATTCATATATAGAAATCTAACGGATCAAGTTATCAAATTTTAAATCGACTTCTTACAAGCAATCGAGAAGTTATTAAAATCGCTTCATTTGGATTTTCGTTGATTTCTAAGCATTGTCAAAACAAATATTTGTCATATTGTGTGCAAAGTGTTTCCACCTTTAAATTATCTCCGAATTCGTGCAGCTTCTTCCAATATTTGGCCTTCGCCTCCTGCGTCTTTACGAGCAGCGGATCGACGGTGACGACGCCTCTAAAGCGCTCCGCCAAAAAGCCGTATTCCTTGAAGATGCCGCCGAGTGCGTCGCTGTCAAAGTGCAGACAGATCGGACCCAATTCAGGACTGCGACAATGACGCAACAGGGAAACATAAATGTCACCTTTGGCCACGCCAATGTCACAGTATGTGGAATAGGTTGTTGCCCCATTGAAGCTCTTGCACAGCTGCAGCACACACCACTCCGGTGGCAACTGTTCGCACACACTCACAATGCGTGTGAATCCCCCAACGGGATCTTCACGATTTTCCATAAAATCCAGGGTATCAATGCGAATTTCATCGGACTTTGCGTGGCGCTGCTCCCACATGATTTGTTGCTTCAAAATGTTGTACAGAAATGTGTTGCTGAACAGATAAAGATTGTATACAGTGTGTAAAGTAATTGCTTTGTCAAAGAAATTACGACTTTTCTCCCCCCCCCCCTTCAACTCACTTTTCGTAGTCGCTTTTCTCTTTGGCGCTCGCAGTACCGACAAGTTTCATCGTGTTTGGCGCTGAATGTTCCATTTCTTGTGCCTCGGTAATCAGTCGCATGTCCGCACATTGAAGCAACGCTCGCACCTGGTAATAAATCGAGTGCTCCTCGTTGCCATTGCAATATTCTTCTTCCGCACGCAATAAATTATATTCTGCAAACAAATAAAATAAAAAAAAAACGAGCATCAAAAATAGTTGCAAAATATAAAAGTGAAATTCCCTCGCTTACCTTTTGTTTCGGGTCCCAGACCACGTATTTCTCCATCTGTCGCAGACGAGTCGGACATGGTTTATATTTTTCCTATTATTAATTTTGAATTATTATTTATAGAATTCGCGCCGTCTGCATTTAATTTAGGCATGCCACAAGTTGTTGTTGTTTTCACATATGGCTGCGTTCACGGTTGCGAGCGGCGATAGCAAATACAACACTGCCAGGTATCGATAAATTTCAGCGTTGCGATGACTATCGCAGTCATCGCTGGTAATGTAGGTATTTTTCAGTGTATTTTTGCTTGCATCGCGCGCGGAGTAAAATGAAAATTGAAAGTTATAAATTTACTTTAAATAGTAATATTAAGAAGTTTTACGAATATATATCGTCGGGAATATTATCGCGTAAAAGAGATGTGGTTCGGTTTTTGTACAAACCATGTACATATGTAGTTTTAAGTGCATTCTTCGCTTTCCGCTCTCGCAAGAAAATACGGTAAAAAAAAAAACTGTTTTAAATTAACTGCAAGTAGTTATTACTAGTTAACTTTAACTTAACGTACCTACAATGCACGTGCCGACTACAAACAACAAATTTGCGAACGCTCGAAACAATTCCTCTCCCATAGTTGTTGTTGCTGTCTTCCTATATTCATTCATAAAAACGCAGCGACCGAAAAAGTTGTGTTGTTGTTGTTGCTCTTATTGCTGTCGGGTGAAGCTTTTGCGCAGCGGCGCAGACCGAAAAGTGTGTCAATCTCTCATCTCTAACACACACACACACACGTTCGTACATACATATTAATATGTTTTGGGCTCCCCGGTGAACCACACCCTCCAGTTGCCCTATAAAAACCTTACGCAACAACAAAGCGACACACATTGCCAATTATTGCAACAAAAATGCACAACAACTGTTTGAAAATGAGCTTTGACATTTTACATTGTTTTTGTTGCTTTTTTGGCTGCAGGAGCGCCTTTTTGCTGCCCGCTGCCGACGCACGCTGCAGTTTCTAATGACGTTGCTTAAGGAGATAACGGCGACAGCAGCAGCGACGCAGCGTTGAAGTTGACGTAGTGCGTGGGGCGTGTGTGTGTGTGCATGTGTGAGTGAATGTCTGACGTCAGTGATTCTAGTCCGTTAATTTGTTGCTGCTGCTGCCACTTGCACTGTAAATGCGGTGTCTCCCACACGCACTGCTGCAGCCGTCGCTCTCTCTCACTCTCTCGTATAGTCCTTTGGCCCGGTATATTGAAATAGGTGCAATAAGTCAAGTGATTTTAATTTGCAAATCAACATAAACAATTGGTATTTAAATTTATTTTACTATAGGCTTAGCAAGATATACAATTTTTTTTTATAAAACTGTTTTTTTTATTTTTATTTAACTTTGTCAACACAATTACTTGACACACTGTATGTATTTACATTGGTAAATGCAGCACCGTGACAAAAGTTGTTCGTATTATTATTGATGCAGCATCCGCAGGACAAAGTCAACAACTTGACGAACAGCTTTCGTTAAATATTGAAGGCACGCCGACGCAGCAGCAGCAGCTGCTGCTGCTCTCTTTTACTCCCACTCCCTCTTTCTTGCTCTCTCTCGCACTTGCACTTTGCTTTTGTTGCTACTGTGTTGTATATTGTTGCGCAGTTGGCGTCGCTGTCAACTGCGCTGCTGCTACCGCTGCCGCTGCTGGCACAGCGTGGAGCTTTCAGCATCCTTTCTACTTATTAATTTTGATGTTGCTTTTCACTTTTACTTTGTGTATGTTTAAACGTACCTCAATCTCCATATGTGTGTGTGTGTTTGCATGTGTGTGTGTGTGTGTGTGTGTGTCAGTGTTGAGCAATACCGTGAAGTCCCATGACAATCATCTGTTGTGGTTGTTATTTTGTTGTTTTTGGTGTTGCTCGAGTTGCAACGTTGGTCATAAAAAAGTTGTTGTTTTTGGAAAATTTCTAATGTTTTGACCATTTTGACCAGTTGGCCACAGTGAGCGCCATTAAGCAACCAACAAAACCCTCTGCATTATTTATGAGCCACTGTTAATGCAAAAGCTTGCCACGTACTTACAGTATGTTAAGTAATTGTTTTGACAAAAAACACACGTTTGCCTTTTTTATAAATCATTTAGTTCTTATTACATTATTCGAAATATTATAATTTTATTATTAGAAATATAAAAAACAAACAAATTTGGTTTTTATTACATTTTATTTTTGTCAAAATGAAATGTGTGAATTTTTGTGTTTTGTCAATACAATTACTGGACTAACTGTAAGTGCAATATTTTGCCTGTCAAAACAATTACTTGACTAACCGTAGGCAGTCTACCTGCGAGCGGGTTGTTGGGATTGGGGGTCGTGAACGCCTAGCAAATTATAACATTAATATTACATTAACACACACACACACACACACACACACACCAGCTCGCATGCTCACACACAGACACACACACACACATGCTTCGGGGAGACATTAAAGTGAAACTTTCATTTGACGTCCTAAGAGCAACAACAATTACAACAACAACAGCAGCACGCGACATGTAAAACAAATGTAACAAAATGCGTACGAACACGAAGCAGCAAAAGAGAAAGAGAAATAGCAACAACAACAACAGTAGCGTCAGCATCAACACAAAAACAACAAAAGCCCGTCATAAGCAGCGCAGGAGCAGCAGCGACGGCGACAGCAGCGACAGCGACGTCGACAGCAGCCACCCCAAAAAAAAATATTGGCACACATTCCAACAGTTGCAGCGATGCTAACGTTGATAGAGACGCAGCGGCAGAGATGCCGCTCAGCTGACGCGGCTGCTGCTGCTGCTCTGTCTCTCTCTCTGATGCCTCCACTGCTGCTGCTGCTCTCTCTGCTGCTGCTGCCTCTGCTGCTGGTGCTGCCGTTCGTTCACTCGCTCTCAAAGTCAAAGCGATTTTCAAAGTCGACGGTTGTGTGGCTCGCGCTGCTTAAAGCTACGTTTGCTGCTTGCCAAAAGCAACTGACAAAACGCTTATAAGCACTTGTAAAAAAATAACATTAACACACATACGCAGAGACACACACACAGACAAACACACACATACATATGCAGACAAACACAAACTCTTACACAAAATAACTTTAAAAAACAAGTACAATAAAGTAAGCGAAAAGAATCAACAAAACGAGCAAGAAAAAAGTGTAGCATGCTTTTAGGCAGCAACAGAAAAATCACCTACGCAGGTTGCATGCGATTTTTGCAATAACGAAAAAAGTGGCAACTTAAAAGAGTGAAAGGTGTCAAGCTCATGTGCATCCATACAGTTTAAATTTTAAAATTAAAAATATTAATTAATTGTGAATTTAAGTAAATTAAGGTGTGGTGATTTATGCAACTTTTTAGACACGCACACACACAAGCACAGGGCGGCGACACACACACACACACACACGTAGTGATGATGAGATGGGGTGACGGGTGGAGAGGAGAGCAGCGCAGCCACTGCACATACCTCTAAGCTCACACACACACACGCACACAATCAGGCAAAATAAAGGATAACGACGGCGAAGCAGCAACCGAAGCAAAGAGGCAAAGAAAGAAATCGAAATTAAAATATATGTTGTACTACAAGAAGAAGAAGAAGAAGATGAGAGCAGGCAATTTTTGGCTGTCGCTGTAATTCGAAGCTCATCTGCGCTGCCCGCTGCCCGCTGCCCGCTGCACTGCTGCTGCGCTGCTGCCACTGTCAGCATCGGCTCTCAGAGCTTCTCTCTCTCTCTCTTTCTTCTCTTTGTGTGTGTGCTCGAAGCTCAGCTGCGCTGCTCGCTGCGCTGCTACCTCTGTCAGCATCCTCTCTATGCTCTTTATGTGTGTGCATGTGCGTTCGTCAAGTGAAAACATTTCGCTTCGTCAAGTTTTGTAGGTATTTTGGCAGACCAGCAGACTGACACACACACGCGCACACACATACAAAGTCTGCTCGTCATCTGCTGCTGCTCAGCCGATGCTGCTGCGAACAGCGAACAGTGAATAAAACAAATACCTAAACAAATATTTAAAATTAAAACTACATAAAATAGCAGGACGACAGTTATATACAAATAATAAATAAAATAAACAAAACACACACAACAAGTTTTAAAAATCAAAAGCACAAGGAATTGAAAAAAGGCAAAGGAAAACCGAGAAAATCGTTGTTTTTTCCGTGTGTGTGTGTGTGTGTGTTTTTTTTGGCAAAAAAAAAAAGGGAAAAGGCGTTGGCAAATCAAAACCAGCACAGTTAATTAAACTTAAAAAATATTAAATAAATAAAATTAAATTAAAATTTAAAAATCAGAACCAACTAAACTAACTTAACTAAAATTGAAAAACAAACTTCAGCACAGGCAGCACAAAATTTCTATAGAGAGCAAAGCATTAATTAATCATACGCACCGTTCAACAAAGCAAAAAGGCACCAAAAAAGTGACATTGTGAAAGTAGAAAGAAAGTAGCAAAAAGAACAAAAAGCAAGGCATTAATAATACACACAACAATCATATACTTATGCATATATAGCATATAAGGGATATAAAAGGATATAGAGGATACGCGGCTGTTCTATTATTTAACTGCTTTCAACGCCACTTTCAACTTGACGAAGCTCGATTGAAAGCCGCTTTCAACGACACAGCATCACCGAAAGAGAGCGAAAGAGAACGACCGAGAGAGAGAGAGAGAGAGAGAGAGAGAGAGTTACAGGCAGCGACGTCAACGTCAATTCGCTCAATATTTATATTGCACGACTCGCAATTCTCCAATTCTCAACTCTCAACTTCTGACTTGTCTTTCGACTCCACCAAAAAGCAAAGCAAGCAAAAAAAAAAAAATAAAGGAAAAACAGTTACCAAAATAAATAACAACTGACAGCTGCTGCTGCTGCTTCTTACTTCGTCCTGCTCTTCGTCCTACCCTTTCTGCTCCTGCTCCTGCTCCTTCGCCAGCGAATCGCGACTCGAATTGAGTCGAATTGAGTCTCAAGTGCACAATTTGCAACGAACCCTAAGCAATATATTCACAAAATCAACAAACAAACTGCAGCTCTAATTGTTACTTGAATCAACAACAACTAATATAACTGACTAGCAATCAAACAACATAAATAAACAAATAAGAAGCAAAAGAAAAAGAAAAGAAAATTCACAATGGGTGCCAAGGAAAGTGTCGAGGCAGCCGTGAAAATGAATGCCGATGGCTGGGGACACGTGGAGGTGTGTATATAACTTAATATAAGAACTTAAACAATCAAATATATAAAAAAAAAAATCGATTGTTCCTATGGCAGCTATATTATATAATTATCCGATTTTGACCAAATTAAGTGAGAATATAACAGGCAGTGCCAAATATACAATCTGTGATTTTGGTTAAGATATCTTAGAGACAAAAACGTTTTTTATACCAAGCAATTTTGTGAACTTTGACCCCGAATTTGACCCACTTACAGTTTGAATTTTACAAAACGTCGCGTCGTCGTAGAAATTTCAGCTTTCTAGCTGTAACCGTTTGGCCTACACATACATTTGATATATTTATATTTTAATATTGTTTTTTATGTAAATATACAACTATTAATTTCCTAAATATCTTGTTTATGATTAAAGTTATTAACTAATTAAAATATGACCTATTAATAACTTAACCAACTCATAGACAAGGTATTTTTTTATTATTAAGGAAGCTCTACATTGTTTTAAAAAATTTTAGTTTTAATTATAATAAAAAATAATAATGGTCCAAAAATCAAATTTGATTAAAAAAAAAGAGTCTTAAATAGTTTTCGCGAGCTAAGCAGTCTTTAACTTTGATAGTTCTTTATTCATAGACTTTAAGGCCATCTTCAGGTAGCTGTCACTTTATCAAGTTGTCAATTGACTGTGTCACAGACAATTCAATGTGTCAATGATGACCCAAAATTGCCAAATATTCCTGATTGCATTTTGATGAGCAGACGACAAGAAAGACAGAGAGAGAGAGAGGAAAGAGAACTAGATTCAGTGTTTTTTGATTGATTTTAAAAATAAAATTCGACTATGAAAAAGAAGTAGAAGAAGAAAACACGTGCAGACGACGCTGTCTGTGGCAGCCACTTGATGAACATGCGGGTCGACAAGATTTAAATATATTTCAATTTATCTCTCGATCTCTCTCAAGCTCTTGAGCATAAAGATCGCTGTGTGGGCGAGCAACAACGTGAGACAACGTGAGAGAGAGAGAGAGAAAGAGTCAAAAAAGAGAGAGAGAGAGAGAGAGAACGTAAGGTCTGAATGAATGAAAATGCGCTTGGATTTTCCTCCGATTTTTTTGTGTTTTCTGTTTTGAGTTTTCAGTTGCTTGCCTGAGTTTGCGGCGTGCATTTGCGTTTTTTGCTTTTTATTTTTGAATAAAGCCACATTTATATAAACATTTCTTTTACAATTGAAAAAGGTCGTAAACAGGTGTCTGCTCGGTAAACAAAAATAGATAAAAATCAAACAGTGCATGTAGTGAATTGCTAGAAAAACAAACAAACAAACAGTCAGAATATACAAAAAAGTTCCGATTAAGATATATTATTATTTTCATTTTTTAAGGTGTGCTATAAGAATTTAAAATTAAATTTATATAAATAAAAGTGGCAGCCAGTCGGCGAATGTGCAACATGTGGCGCGGTTGTGAGTGTGTCTCAGTGTTGCCACAGCTAAAATAACTTAAATAAGCTAGATTACAAAAAAATATTAAAAAGAAGAAAGAAAGTTAAATAAAAATGCGACAAAAAATTATTGGGTCAAATAAACCGTAAAAAACATTTTCGATAAAACATTTAAGTTTTTTAAATTGCAAGATCTAGCTAAAAATAGTGAAAGCTTAAGTGCTATCAAAGATAAAGATAAGATAATATCAAGTTTGCCTAAATACTTTAAAATAAGCAAAGATTATTATATTAGAAAAAAAAACATTTCAAATATTTTTAAACAAGCTAGATTTGGCTTTAAATTATTAGGACTGGCAACACTGATTATATTGTGTCAAAAGATATAAAACTCACCCCGAGATCGGATCAAATCAGAAATACACAAATCAAAGCAAAACTTCAAAGCGCTTTTTTCCGCTGGAAATCTTCAAGGTGTTGTTGTTGTTGTCGCTGATGTGATTTGTATAGGCGTTGTTGTTGTCGCTCTTGTTGTTGTTGTTGTTGTTGTTGTTGTTGTTGACACCTACACGCCAAGTATGTGGCATGCGGCATATAGCGCGGCCAGAAGCAGCTTTCGACTGCATTTTGGCCAACACAAATAGCGTTGAACTCTCGACTCGTCTCGTCTCGTCTCGTCTCGTTCGCACCTCGCTCCAACGGCGTTAATAAACCAGCCAAGCGTGGGTTGATTCAAACGTTTCAATCCCAGTCAGTCTGTGTGTGGCTCAAGTCAAAAGTTGCCCAATACCAGCTGAAGTTGATTCAAGTTCAAATATGCATTTTGATTTATGCGTTGGATCGGTATAATTTGATCTGAAAGATACAGTTTTTTAGCCACTGCTGCGATTGCTTTTGTTTTTTTTTTGTTGTTAATAATTTGGTTTTGTACAATAATATTTTAGATTGAATACACACTAGTAAAAAGAAAAACACCTATAAATAAGATTTTTCCATCAATATTAAGAGTTGCTCAGATTTAAAAAAAAATATATTTAATTCTTCTTGAATTAGGCTATTTACAGTATAACAATTCTCCGGTATTCCGGGATAAAGAATATCCCAAAAGGAGTGAATAATTATAAGTAATGATTTATTAAGAGTTGCTCAGATTTAAAAAAAAATATATTTAATTCTTCTTGAATTAGGCTATTTACAGTATAACAATTCTCCGGTATTCCGGGATAAAGAATATCCCAAAAGGAGTGAATAATTATAAGAAATGATTTATATATCCAGTACATCTATGGAATTTTAATTATTTTCGTTGGGCAAAAAAGGTTTTGTTCAATAGTTAAACTTTTACAATCGCTTTATATTGAATATCTGTCCAGCTTTAATTTAATTCATTTATTTAATATGTTTTACTAGTATAATGTCTAAACATTTTCTTCTCTTTCTGTCTTTTTTTTCGTGGAATTTTAGCAGCGAGGAAGTCGCTACCACGGCCATCGGCATAATCAACGCTCCCAGTCGCTAAATCGCGGCCAGGCGCTTTCTCAGGCGGACGTGAGCGGCATGTGGTGACATCGGGGAGCCTCTGGTAAAGGTAAATAGATATACTCAGACAACTTGTACTCATAAGATCATCAATATAAATATATTTGCTTTGAATTCAACTAGGAACTGCGGTGGGCTGTGCTAACTGCGCCATGGGCAACAAATTGAGCTGTTCCTGTGCTCCATTGATGCGCAAGGCTTATCGCTACGAGGACTCCCCCTGGCAGAGTTCCCGTCGTCGCGATGGACATTTATTGAGGTGAGCAACGAGCAACGAGCTCCAGGCATCAGGTTGCAATTACACCCAGAGAAAAATGAATATTACAACTAAATATCTTTATAATATATTTGTAAAGAAAACGTCTTAAAAACTATATTTAAAGAACTTTGGTAATTTTGGATTAGACTGATTAGAGTTTCAAGCGGCCTCTTCATTCGTTCTGCATTCAAAATTCATCAAAAATATCGATTTACATTTTTGAAAATTCAAAATTTAAAATATCGAGTTTTCATTTAATAGGTTTTATTATAAATAGTATTAATCATTAAATCATAGGACACATTAAGTTAATCAAAGTGTAAATATTAAGATTTTTGAGCATTTTTCTCTGGGTTAAACCAGTTGTTGCATTTGCAACTTTCTCTGTACCTTTATTCGACTCTTTTGTTCACTGACTGTCTGTAAATATGGCATAATTAAAAAAACAATTAAATTTGTCTCTTTCGATCAACTTTTTGTAATTAAACTAATTATGTTCTTCTTCTGGTTTTTCTTTCTTTCAAAAAAAAAAAAAAACACCAAAAATAAAACTCGACTTCGCCTACACTCCCAATCAAACACATAAACCACACTTGGCAATACAATAACCACAAAAACCAACTACAATCTGCCAACTGCAACAACTTTTCCTTCCTAATCGAACAACTGTAAAAAACCAACAACAACTGCGCTTCCTTTGTTTGATTTTACTTTCAATTGTATATACCCAAAAAAAACTTGGCACAAAATTGAAATTGGATGAACCAACAATGAAACAACCCAACTAACTTAATTATTATTAACCAACGCTAGTTCGTTCAGGTTGTGGGCTGAGGTCTTTCACGTATCGGCAAGTGGCGCCGGCACCGTCAAATGGCAACAGGTGTCTGAAGATTTGGTTCCTGTCAACATCACATGCATTCAGGACTCGCCCGAGTGCATTTTTCACATCACCGCCTACAATAGTCAGGTGGATAAAATACTCGATGTGCGACTTGTGCAGCCAGGTAAAGTTAACATCTGTTCATCGAATCAAATCTCTAACCACAATTGCTGACAATTTTCCAAAATAACCCAACAAAATATCAGTTGAAGCTGGAATAAGGATTTAGACCTTAGTTAAATGTAATTATCGCCTCATTGATGCAAATATATAGAACAAACTGTAAATATCATAACATTCACTGTAAATAACATAGCAAGCTCTGTTAACGAATATACCGTACACTTTCAACTTGCTGGAATGCCATTCAGATAATATTCAAATATTATTTTTATTGCTATAAGTTTCAGTCGAAATTTTTTAAAATTTTACTACAAATGTGAAACATCGATAATTGTTAGACAGTTGTTGGAGATTTGTAAAATATGCCTTTATATTTGCCTTGTCTAATTTATTAGTACATATTTTTAGGCACTCGCATTGGCCAGGCATCGGAATGCTTTGTTTACTGGAAGGATCCCATGACTAACGATACTTGGGGATTGAATTTTACATCGCCCATCGATGCCAAACAGTTCCGAGAATGCTGTGTAAGTATTCTCTTACAGTTTTGTGGAGTTGTAACGCCGACAACGATGACAAGCAAACCACCTCAACTGATACCTTAACCACCAATCAAAAAAAAAATAAAATAAAAAAAGAAACCACCTCAACCACTTAACACTACACTACACACACACACACACACACACACACACTACTAACAATGATGCTGTGATTTGATGACCGACCGTGATGAATGTTTAACAATGATGATTAGTTTTTTAATGATGATGATTATGAATCCAGATATAAACTATTCGTATATCAATATGATTCTAGAACTGAATTGATTTTTCAAAATTTCTTGTGCTATCATTTGAGCTTTAACTCATGCCATGCCATTAGTCACAGTCACTGTCACAGTCGCAGTCGCAGTCACTGTCACTGTCATCCACACACAAACACTGACAGACGAAACGCTCTCAAAAAAAATAAGATAAACAGCTGTAACTGTAAACATACATATCAGCATATAAGTATACATATATTTATATATATATATATAATACATATACATATATTCTAGTTAATTAGTTTGATAACATTAGATAAATTGGAATTTTTATCTTTGAAATTATTCTTGAGTTCTGTATTGAGATTGAGTTTCATTTTTACATAACTTTTGTTTGGTTTATAATATTGAACAATTGGCAAAAAAAAAAAATGTTAAAGTAAGATTTAAACGTAGTGCTATATCATTTCAATTTCTTCAACATTTTAAACTCTATTGAAAAATGGAACAGAAATTGTAGATAATATGAAAGCTATGCAGAAAATATTTAAAAATATAAAATATATTTAATAAACATATTTCAAAATTATAATTAAAAAAAAAATTAAATTAAACCACAAAAAAATGAAACAGTAAATTTCAAAAATTAAATATATTACTGCATATTTCAAATTAAGCAATCTCAGTTCGATATTTAGACTTAACTAACCTCAGCACACATACTATTAACACACACACACACACTAACATAACATAACATAGACTTTGACCAGCCAACATAAAATCTGTCTGGATTTCGTATCTAATAATTGTTTCGTTTCTTTTCTTACTTTGCGCCTCATTTGTTGCAGGTATCTTACATTGTAAAAAAATACGTTAGTATCGCTTCATTATATTTATTTGTCACGAACACACAGTACTAAATACTTCAACTGCTACTACTATTACTACTACTACTACTACTGCTTCTACTACTACTACTATTACTACTACTTCTACTACTTAATACCAACTGCTGCTACTAAATGTCAACTCTTTTTTACTGTCACCGCAGAGAAAGTTAATTCTATTGAAGCCCCAATTCAAGTAGCGCTCACTTTAGTCGGGCATGCGTAAGATCTTCCATCTAAGCATACTCACACACACACACACACACACAACTACATACACTCACACATACAGACATAAACGTGTCCTTATATGTCGTAATTGTTGTAATTGCCTCAATTCACTTTTATGTGTCTTTTTGTCACAAGTTTTCAACCCCAAGCACCAAGCATATACAGTTATAAATACGAAAAAAATACCAAAACTACCAGAAAAATACCAGGCCGTGCAGCTGCAGTCATTTATATAAATGTTACTTTCCTTTTACTTGTGTGTGAGTGTGTACATTTTTTTTTAAAGGTCTACTTGTGTATATATATATATTAACACACTGTCTCACACACACTCGCATACGCAGAGAAACACACACACACACACACACACATATATATAAACACACACTGACTAACTACTTAACACGGCACAGCCACTAAAATTTGTTAAATATATTTATATTATATATTCTTTCATTTCTTTTTCTCTCTTCTAATCATTTTCGAAATCATTCTCGAAACACAAACAACAAATCAATCGATATTTGTATCGATAATATCGAAAAACAATTCGAACAAATTCGTTTTGAAATCTTTCATTTTTGATGCATTTCATTTTGATACTTATAAATATATAAATATTCGAATAACGAAAAACCGACCTTATAAAAAAAAAACTTTACACACGCAACTACAAAACAACAACAACAACTACAACAACAACAACTATATAACAACAAATTACTTTGTCAATTAAAACCAAATAAAAATTCATCTCTAAATGTACACTTACAATTCTATATCTATCTATGAAAAAACTCTGTCCCCCTTAACAAAAAAAAAAAACCCCGAAATGCTTTTATTATCTCTAACATAAAACCTTTATTTAACAACTTTCTACTATTATTATTATATATTTATGTATGTATAAATATATATGTTAACTTTCCAACTCGATTCGTTTGCATTTGACACATGTGCCACAAAAAAAAATAAACTGAAACTGAAACTGAAATTGCAAATTGTGAAAATAATGAACGATAAATGATAAATTCACAAATTGATGTTGATTTAAATTGATTTAATGAATTGCCGAACGTACAATGAAAATGCAAAAGAAAAACGCAAAACGCTTTAAAACAATCGCACGTATCCTCTACTACAATACCGTTACCTATCCACTGCAAACCGTTTCCGATGAGCCCTAAACTTCCCAGGAAAATCCCAGCTCCATTCAGCCCCATCCCGAACCGAGTGGGCGGTTAAAAAATATCGATACAATTTTCAAAAACAAATGCTCAACTTAGACTAGAAGATGAGAGTCTAGAAATGATCATAGCAAAGGAGTAAAGAAAGAAGCAACAAGTAGATGCTTGAGAAGCGCCGAGAAAGGCTGAAAACAAAGTTAACCTAAAAGTTAACCATAGAAAATTCTCTATTAAATAATCGAGTTAGCCAGAGTTTGAACCAGAGGTTAAACGAAAAAGTATATATTCTTGGAGCATCATTTTGAAGGTTTCCAAAACCGCTACAAAATCGAATCCAATTTCGATAACAAAAACGATAACGATATCGCAGCGAAACGCACATGTGCTCACAATAATAAGAATTAAAAGTTATCGCAGCAATTTAATCAAAATTAAGCTTAAAATTAATATTGTTGCCAACAGTTAGACTAAGTTTAGATAAAGAGAGAGAGGAGAAGAAATAGAAGAAAAACACGCTGCTTAAACGATTGCACTTGAAAATTCCTAACAACTAAACTGAACTACAAACTAAACTCTAATTGTAGCTACTAACTAACTAACTAACTAGTTAATGCTTGTATGTGTATGTTTGTCTACTTCACTATCTATTCTAATCAAAAACTACTATCTCTATGTAAAACTCAAAATATCTATATGTATTATTACACAAAACTCAAGCAAAGTTACTAAATTGAATGCACTTTTCAAAACTCAAGCTTAGTAGTTATTAAAAAGAAAAACCACATAAAAATATTAAACAGCTAAAAGTACTTCGCCAAGTTAGCCAAGCAACTTGTGCCAGTTATAGTTAACGATCCAACAGATCGACAGATCGACAGATTCAAAGAGAAAAGAAGAAAATCTTCGAGAGAGAGAGAGCAGAGAGAAAACCGCACACACAGAACCTTGTTATCCCAATCAACTAACCTAATGATAGTGCGACGTTTTACAGTCGCCTTCTTTCAAATTTTCACGAAAGGCCTCGTCGAGCTACTCCCTGAAATTGGATCCGCCGGGCAAGGGCAAGGTCAAGGCCAAACGAAAGCCCCTCAGCACGCCCGCGTCGCCGTCGCGCGTTCGCCAAGAGCCCCAATGCACCTGCATGTCCGCCGAGCAGTATGCGCGCCTGAGAACCGATCCACGTGTTAGAGGTGAGAGAATCAACAACAAGCCATCCAAATCAAATACCAAAAAAATCAATCCTAAGAAAAATCAAAAACTAAACTCCACCAAGCAACTAACCAACTCAAAAGAAAATTGCTTAGGTAAAACTCTTGTTCCTACTAGTTTTTTTTTTTTAATATTTCTATTTTCTAGAAGAGATTTTCTTCATATAATTTTTGATTTACGCTTAGCATAGTTATACAAAATGTACCTACTTACCACTCGTATACCCTGTAAAATATACAGTTAGCAAATTAGGCGCCCAAGAAAAATAAACAGCAAAAAAAATCCTCCACCGCATCCCCCATCAAATCTCATCGCCATACTCATTGCAGGTTCATCAACATTGCCGCGTAACGTCGGCTCCCACAGAATTACCGATGTCGACGGCCACCAGCAGGGCAAGGTTGTAAGCGCCGTGAGCAGCACCTCACTCTATGACAATGTCGCTAGCGGTGGCCCAACCCAAGGAGGCGGTAAGTAGCCAAACTCCCCAAAAATGAAAAAATTATTAAAAATTATTATTGAAAAAATTGTATTTTAAATCTTTAACGCATAATTAATTTACATTTTTAGTTTTCATTTAAATTAAACATACTTTTGATAGTGCACAAGTCTCACTTAAAAATACAAAAAAAAAAATTAAAAAATACCAAAAAAGACCAAGAAAATACTAAAAAATATATTGATATTTTCTGTGCATTTAACTTTAATTTTTTTAAAATATTTTTGTATTTCTTGCCAAATATCTTCCGAATTTATAGAAGGTGAACAGTATTCCTGACTTTGATTTGTTATATGTCTGACTTATTCCAACCCAACAGATACCCTACAACGGCAGCTCAAGGGTCAAGATGGCGCGTTGGTGGCCAATGCGGGCGTGAACACGAATACGCCCGGCGTGATTGTGACTGGAGTGGGCAGCGGATCGGACATGTGCACACAGAACCATGTGGGCTCCCAGGTGGGACCCGACGACGGCGGCGCCTGTCAAATGGACATGGATCTGTCAAAGAGCGAGGGCACTCAGGTGGGCGGTGGACTGCATCAGAGTGTTGGCACCTCCACCAAGTCAACCGGTACACGCAGCAAGGATTTCAATGATGATATGGTGAGTGACGAGCTCGAGTTAAGTAACTCTCATGTTTCATTTGAGAATGTGACACTCTTAACAATGGACAGTGGAGAAAACTTTTAGATTAGCTGATAATTAAAGAATATCCTGAAAAGTAACAAAAATAATAAAAAATTAAATCAATCAAAAGATTTAATTTTATTTTAAAAATAAAATATATTAGATATTTATTTGAAATAAAATAATACAATTAATTACTTGCAAATGTAATATAATTAATTATTTATTAAAATTTATAACTTGAAGAAAAATAAGTAATAATTTCTGGTGTATTTAAGTTTGTTTAATTAATCCAAATATTGTATTAGTGTTAGGAAATCTAGTCGCATTTTCCACAATGCTGGGTCAAGTCTCGATGGACTTTAGTCTGTCTGGTCTGTGTAATCATCTAATCGTCATCTCTCCGTTTTGCAGACACGCGATGCGCACTCGCACGACATGCACCAGCACCAGCACAACGTAATCAACAATAACACACGACGCAAGACCAAGAGCACCGAGGACATGAATGTCGATACGAGCACATTGAAGCGCATGCTAAAACCGATGCCCAGCACCGAGAGCCCGGTCACCTCCCCGGAGATGGGCCGGCGCCGTTACAACTATTACAATGCGAATGCGGCTCAGACATTGGGCCCACAGCACATGCATCAGCACGGTGGCATGGCCATGGGCATGGGCATGGGCATGGGCCTCGAGGGGGGACGAGGGGGAGGTGGCCATCATGTCATGAACAACAATACGTTGGGACAACGCGGCAACGGCAGCGGCAGTCAGTCATCGCGCTTCTCCGGCTCGAGGTGAGTTTAACATCGTCTAGTCAACACTCTCGACTTCCACTCAATGGGGTATTTTCACTTTGTCACGGAGAGTGGAACGCAAAACTATCATAACTTTGTTGTTTCTCAAAGTATCGCAACCAAACTCATAAGTAGTGTACTTAATAATCTTCAGTACAGCCCTGTCAAATTTGATTAAAATCTGACTCGTATTTCGAACGCAAAACTATCATAACTTTGTTGTTTCTCAAAGTATCGCAACCAAACTCATAAGTAGTGTACTTAATAATCTTCAGTACAGCCCTGTCAAATTTGATTAAAATCTGACTCGTATTTCGAACGCAAAACTATCATAACTTTGTTGTTTCTCAAAGTATCGCAACCAAACTCATAAGTAGTGTACTTAATAATCTTCAGTACAGCCCTGTCAAATTTGATTAAAATCTGACTCGTATTTCGAACGCAAAACTATCATAACTTTGTTGTTTCTCAAAGTATCGCAACCAAACTCATAAGTAGTGTACTTAATAATCTTCAGTACAGCCCTGTCAAATTTGATTAAAATCTGACTCGTATTTCGAACGCAAAACTATCATAACTTTGTTGTTTCTCAAAGTATCGCAACCAAACTCATAAGTAGTGTACTTAATAATCTTCAGTACAGCCCTGTCAAATTTGATTAAAATCTGACTCGTATTTCGTATAGCTGCCTTAGAAACGACCGATGTAAAATCAATGTTTAGTGCCATAACTCAACTAAACCTCATAACTATTCGCTGTGCCGAAGATAACATCAATTTAACATATTTTCCATCGTCTCTCGACAGATCCTCGCATGAAATTGGACGTGGTTATCCGCCACGTAATCTCTATTTGGAGCTGGAGCGGGAGCGGGAACGCAGCTGCATTGAGGGATCGCCGCCGTCGGATAACGTAATGTTTGATAATCAATGCTATGCGACCACTCCGAGCTCCAGCAATGGCAACTCTGATCAGGATCAATCCTATGGGCAACAGCAACAACAACAACACCAGCAACCATCACAGCAACAACAACAGCATCAACAGCATCAACAGCATCAACAGCATCAACAACAACAACAGCAACAACATCAGCCGCATCCACAGCAACGTTCGTCACGGCATCAGCATCATCAACACCAACAGGCACCGAATGTGACTCCAACTCCTGGAAGTCCCACTTCCAGGCTGCTCATGGAGTACGAGATGCATTTGAGAAATACCCTGGCCAAGGGCATGGACGCAGAGTCCTATAGTCTGCACACCTTTGAGGCTCTGCTCTCCCAGAGCATGGAAAATCTGGGTAAGCTTTTCTACATTTTTTTTTACATTTTTATTTTCAAGTTTCGTTTGTTTTTTTTCTCTTTTTTTCCATTCGATTTGTTGTTATTTCTAATCATTCACTTAGTTATAAACGCTCTCGTTTCTGTTTCTGTTTTTGTTCACTTTCTCGTTCTCGTTGTTGTTATTGTAGTCTTTCTGCCTTTATTTCATTTCTGGCTTCCTTCTCTAATCGAATTCTTAATTAGCTACGGTGCCACATCCACATCCCACTACCCATTCAATTTCTCAATCAAGTTAAACAAACAGCTCATGTTGCGATTTCGATTTCGATTGAAAGAATGGGAATGAAAATGGAAATGTAGTGTGATAATCTGATTAATTCCAAATGCCCTTTGCTTTAACGTATTTTTCTATGCGAAAAAAAGTGCAGATTAGTTGGCAAAGGAATTTCTCTGAGCAAGACAAAAACAAGATACAAACTAAATGATATGAAAGAAATAAAGAAAAATATAACTCTAACTTTATAGTGAAAACAGGGTGTTCATAATCAATTTTGATTGCTGCTGACTCGTATTATCAAAGTTTATTTCATATCATTTTCCAATCATAATTGTCTTTATCTTTTTTCTCTCTCTTTTTTTTTTTACTTAATTAATCCACTTTGAATTAAATCTTAAATGCTATCCATACAAACTCGTATCACAACATGCTCGTCATCTAACTGAACTCACAAAAACGTTCACATTACAACAATTACATTTACAATCATCAGAATTCGCTGAAAGCCTACCAGGATCAACACAGCGCAGTCCATATCCTCTACGTAGGCGTAAGTAGTTCCATTGACAGCATCACTTGAACAATTTCTATAACTATCGTATACCTGTAATACCTGTAACTATCGTATGAAAATTAATAACTCTGTGTATTTTGCCTGCTGCTATTTTTTTATTTTGCTGTTGTCGTGCTTAGCTTTTGAAAAGTATTTAAACTGTTTGATAATTAATCTTCAAATATTTCTTATTCATATTTTTTGCGATGCAGCCAATGCCAAATCTTCGACTTTGCCGCTGCCCCCACATCGCCCCTTATCCACCATTAGGGATAAGGAACGCGATCGTGACAGGGATGGTTATTATAGCGATCGCAATGAATTGATACGCGAAAGGGAGCGCGAACGCGATCGCGGCTATTTATCCGATCATAATGCTAGGTAAGTTCTTGCGATACTTGAATCTTAATAATTTTAACTAAAATTGTATCTACTTTCTTTTATAGTTTCTCCAATTCACGTTGTGCCAGCTGCATTGGCGAATCGGCACGCGCTCAATGGTTCCGTCACTCGGACGGTTGGCGCTCGGGCAGCTCGACAATTGGCTCGGGCTCCGGACACGGCATGATGACCCAACAAGTTCCCGGCTCGGGACACAAGCGGTCGCCTTGGGACTCGTTGCCATCGCTGCGTCAAGACAGCAGTCTCAATGATTCTGGCTATAAGAGTGCCAGGGCTGATTCTCTAGAGCAACGGTAAGAGTTGCATTAACCCATTATGCGGGGTGATTCAATTAGACATTTTCTTTTAAATTATGGCCATAGCTGAGATCTGTTATTAAGCAACTCTTATATTTTGAAGTAATTAATAATTTGACAAACGAAGATTTTTAATAGAAAATAATGGTTATTATTATATTGATGGTTCCCTTTTCTCTTCTTTAGTGCGGAGTTTATACGTCAGGACAGCTTGCGATCAGAGTATTTAAGTGATCGTGAATCACGCTATGGAATTGTACAACAAGCATCTATTGAGAGCACCGATTCGCGCATGTGCTATCTCACATCATCTGAGGTGAGTCTTAATTCTAAAGATGAGACAAATGAAACAGTTAATCAGTGCTAAAATAGAAGAATTAAGGGCTATAACAAGGACAGAGGAGAGATTAAGGAGAAATTATATAATAATAGACTCTTAGCCGTATGACTTAATTGGCATTAAGTTATAAAAAAGAAAATGTTTTTATTGGAAATTTGCAAACTAAATCCAATTTAGTATTTTCCGTTTCGAAACCCTTTTCCTTCGCATGTTTTTCTCTTTCCTTTTTGGCTGAAAAGTTATCCATCAAGTTTGCCAAGAAGTCTTAAGTGATTTATAAATAGAAATGAACTTCGCATAAACCTTTTGTGAAACATTTGCAATTGCCCGAAAAATCCATCATAAGTCTCAACCTTTTCCACTTCTCAACTTCTTTCTCAATTCTGTCGCTCTCTCTATATCTCTCTCTCTCTCTCTCCCGCCGTGTGCTCTATTTATAGACAGAACTGGGTCAACTGTAAACGGTACTTTAACTGTCGCTGTTAACAGTTGCAGTATTGAGTTAGCAGAGTCGCTGTTAAATAACAGAGAATCTCTGTAGCAATTAACACAGCATCCAATTGTAAATCTGTGAGAGGACGATGACGTGTGGTGTAACAAATATATATATATGTACTATTTACATACATATATATATATTTGAGCATACAATGCATTCACACAAAAGGGGGTGGGAGTAAGAGAAAGGGGGGTAGGGAAAGTCAACTGGCGCATTTGGCTGGGCAACATAAATGATATTTTTAGTTGCAGCCCAAACTGACCCAGTTTTGCCTTGATTAAAAACAAACTGCCAGGCATTGCACACACATACACACCCTCACCTACACACACTCCAAAGCAAACACAGTTGCATAAAAAATAAAATGGAGGCAAAGCAAAACTTTCTCTTTTGCAACTCCCTCAGTTTGCAGCCTTGTCAAACTGCCTGACTGTTGTAAATGATAATCATCATCAGAATGATGATGATGACGATGATAATAATACTGATGATGATGTTGATCATAATGAGCTTGTTGATGATGTGAAAATGTCGTCGCTTTTCTGCCTGCATTTCAAGTCGCTCAATGTTTTTTTTTTCTGAACTTTTTAGCCCAGCACCCGAAAGAATTACGGGCTTACAGGTTTTTGAGAATGTCTGTCCGTATAAAAAATTAAATCTGACAGAATTCAAGAGTTATCTTCGAAATAAAGTTAGTCCAAGAATTTTCACCCTGCCCCTTTAGAAAATGGATAAAAATTAACTGCAAATTTTAAAGAGGGAAGATAATTGAGAAATACTAAGTTATTAATATTTGAATGCAGACTCAACGGAGAACAATTAATTTGGCTGTCGAGATAGGGTCAAATTAAAATTTTTTAATTTTGATTCACTTTTTTTATTATTGAATATAGATTTGTTGTTCACACAGTAAAGTATTTATTTAAAATGTTTACATTCTTTTGATCTACTATAATTGCATTAATTCAGCGGTGGGCATGCAATGGCTCTGGGAGCAGCTTGTGCTCTGCCACAAATTTAGACACATTTAGGAAGACTCTAACCGGGTTCTTGTTGTAGTTATTTTTGTAGTTCTCCCGAGTTCAGATTTTGTGCCCACCGATACATTAAATAGCTGCTCAATTACAGTTACTGGGCATCTAACAGTCGAGCAGCTCGACTGGAGCTTACATATTTATTTTTGACTTGCTTTTGCCTTGGACTCTGGACACAGGTCTCGACCCGGCATGTCAAGCCGGCTAATAATGACTAAGTGTGTGTGTGTGTGTGAGTGTGTGTGTGTGTTTGTGGGCGTGGCATGCATTATGCATTTGTTGAGGCATGTAATGTGCGTACTTGTGGCAGGCGTTAATGCCAATTTTGAACTCATTGCCTTGACACTAATGAGGCGCAGGCCAAAAACGATGACACTTCAATGCAGTTCACAGAGAGAGTGTGTGAGAGAGAGAGAGAGGGAGACTGTACTGTACTGTTGATTGGCATAAACTCTTCCATTGTTACACTGACACATAATAGTGCTCACTCGTCCAAAAGCCCTTTTTCCATCATTTTTTTTAGCGGCGCATGCGCTTTAAGCCTCTCCAGCTCTTTACATACGCTCTTTGCCGCAGCTTTCGCTCTCTTTTTGGCAGACCGAGAGAGAGCTTTCGTTGTGGACTTCCAAGCTGCCACTGCTGCTTCATTTTCCAGCTGCCAAAAGCTTTTCGCCTCCGCTCCGCTGATGCTGATATTTTGCTAGTGTTGCTCTAACTTTTGCTCTGTCGTTTTATAATAATCAACTCACTCACATACTATATATGAGTGTGTGTGCGTTTGCGTGTGTGTGTGTTTGCCTGTGTCTCGTATGTGTGTGAACTGTGTACTGTTCGTGTGTGCTGCAATTAACAATAAACAAAAAATTAACAACTAACTGCCAACAAAAATTCAACGAATAAATTCCAACCAATCAAATTTCAACTGTGAATGGAAAACGCTGCAAAATTTGTGTGTGTATAAAAATTGTTTTAAAATTCACGAGCAGCTTCAGTCGCGGCGGCAGTAAACTGCAATTTTCATCCTCTCGTTCTATGTGTTGTTTTTGTAACACTGTGTGTGTGTGTGCGTGTGTGTGTAAGGATTTGACTGTGTGAGTGTGTATATAGCGCTCAAAAGTATGCAACGCGTGGAAAAATTCGCTATGTTGCAGTTTTGCTGAAATAACAAAAAAAATTCATCAAAAATAAATAGAAAAATAAACAAATCAACAGCAAAAGAAATTTGCAACTACAACAATAAAAAACACGACAATAACAACAGCCCATAGAAGAAGAAGCAGAAACAAATAAGAAGAAGCAGAAAGCAATACGAAAGGCGCACGTTAAGCAAGTAAATGTCAATAAAAATCCATAAACAAAACAAGCATCATAAATAAAGCAAAGCTGGCTAAAATCTAACCCAGTCTATATGTATGTATATGTGTGTGTGTGTGTGTGTGTGTGTGTGTTAGTGAGTGTGTGTGTTTGCTGTGTCATTTTATGCCAAGCCAAGATTAAATGCTTTGTTAATCCCTCGTAAGACTCAAGAGTGCCTACACTGATCAAATACGACCGGTTTTTAAAGTCAAGAATATTTCCTTTAATAAATACATACATACATATATATATATTGTATATATTTGTATTATTTATTGTTCCTTTTTTTCAGACAAACAAAATAAGCGTTTTCACATAATACATTTTTGTTATCAACTTTTTTAAATCATTTATTAGACGAAAGATATTAAAATTGGTATTTTATAATAACACCAATAATTAAAAAAAAAAAATAAGTAAAAATATTTAGCACTAAAATCTGAAAAAAACTCGAGTAGAAAATTTTGTTGTATCAGTGTAAGCACTTTGTCCAAAATAAAAGCAACTCCAGCTATTTTGCATTTAAATATCGCTGTCTATCTCGCCCTCTCTCTCTTTCTCTGCCTGTGTGTGTGTGCGACAATAATAATAAAAATGACAATCAAAATTTGCTGCCAGATTGTCACACGCTGCGTATGCGTAATATGCGTAAATGTGTTTAACAATAGAAATCACGTTGCGTATACGCAATGCGCTTAAATCAGAGAACAATTTTCAATTAAACTACAATGCAACAACAAAATGCCGTTACTATTTGCACATATTGTTAGAAAAGTCGTGGAAAATGCGGGGCAATTGCAAAAGCAAATGAAAGAATGAAAATAACTGGAAAATGTCACTGGCAAATGCGATTAACATCACGTTTTCCCTTTGAGGCACGTGTGTTAATCTGTGTGTGTGGGTGTATTTCTTTCTGTGTGAGTGTGTGTGTGTGTGTGTATTGATGTTGTGTTTTGATAAGCCAACAAAGTTGTGTATTAGCAACGAGGCCGGCGTTTCTACGGCTGCCTTTGGGCAAATGCAAAAAGAAATATATAACAAAATAAATAAAAATGGGCAAAAATCTGTTGATAATGTTTGATAGACGCTTGAGTGCGATTAACTGTATTAGTCGCATTTAAAAGCGTCCTTAATTCAATGATTGTTGAGGCCATTTAACTCACAAGTCACTGACTAATTTTAGTCTGTTTCAGTGTTATTATATACTTGATTTCAATCTAATTCCATTCCAAAGTAATAAAATTACATAAAATAAATAAGAAAAGTAATCGTTCCTAAAGCGTTTCTATGTTTAGAGCCTATTAGAGATGAAAATGCTTGAACAAAATTTACTTTTGAATCGAAAATTCATCTATATGTATAGATCCTATGGATATAGCTTTCATTTAACTTAACTATGAGTCTATTGTTAGTTCTTACACATCTACTTTTTTTCTCTCTTTTATATTCCCTAAAAAAAAAATAACTTGGAAAATTCGAATTCTTGGTACAAGTTCCCACTATTTAATACCTATTAAATTGATATCTGTATGAAATTTATAAAATTCTTCTATTCTATATTTCTTTTTTTATTTATTGCTCATCATCATCTTCTGCATTCGTTTGTAATAAATCTTACTCCTCTTGGATTTCCTTACAATACTCTGCTGTAATATTTGCACAATTTGTTAGTTTCGTTAGTTTGTCTTAGTCAGGTCCGACTGTAGCTCATTTAACTGAGAGAATGAGTTGGAGAGCGAGAGCAAACAAAGCTGCGAGTGCTGTTTAAATAATGTAAATCTGTCTGTCGCCTTAACATAGCGTTAAAAGCTTTGCGAAAGCTTTTTTACTCAGCGCTCTGTTAAGCAATTGCGGCACTTGAAACTGGCGATTTAAAAGCTTTGCCTTGTCCACAGGATGTGGCCAAAAGGGGAAGTGGCTCAGTGCGCTGTTAAGACTCTAACAAGCTGCTGTAATGGAAGCTTCCTTTCTCGCTCATCTCTCCCTCTCTCTCCCCCTTAATCCTTGTCTATATGTAACTCAATTTGTAAATGAAATTCACATTCAGTTAATTTGGGTACAATTATGTGTCTATATTTGAATTAATAACAATCTTTGTTATAATATTATATTTATTCAATCTATAGTTAAATAAAAAGATTCTTAAACTTAAAATATTATTTTTTGAAAAGGCTAATTTTTTATTCAGAAACGGAACCTTTAAAAAAAGCTATTTATTTGTTTACTGTAATTCTTTATTAAAAATTTTTATAATTAAAAAATATTAGTTTTAGTTAGATAAACATGTTTCTTTTCTTTCTTTAAACTGTCTTTTATTAATATAATTTGTGATAGAAAAAAATAGCTTCCTTTAAATACACTGTTTTTTTAAGATGATTTTTTCTTTATTAAGAACAATATATTTCTTAATAATTGAGAAGTTTTCTGAATAAAAAATGTATATATTTTTCAAATGTTAAGTGTCGAACTGTTATCGAGAGTAACAGCAGCTGTGTCGAGTACAGATAACAGCCTGTTTACATTATGCTAATTGAGCGTGGCAAACTCATAAGTCATTTATCTCCATTGGCTTAATAGACAAACAATAATGCAAAGTATTTAAAATATTTTTAAAACAAAATGTGGCATCATCATTCTCTCTCTTCCGGGGGGAATGGACACAGTGTTTGCCAGTCCGCTTTTATTTGGGCAAGAAATGATCAATCAAATTGATTAATTACCAGAAAAGCGTTTTAAATATGAGCCAAGACATTAATTTATGTGGTCGGCAAAGAAATTCGCGACTTTCATTAGATAAACCGATAAAAATAAGAATGAAAATGAAGCTAAAACCGAACAAAAAAAGGGAGTGTGAAAGTGGATGTGAAAAAAGAGGATAGATTCAGGATTAAGCCACTTAGCTGAATGACCTTTTTACTTAATAATTTTAGTTTTTTTCTTTTTGTTTTTTGTTTTTTGTGGTTCCGTTAGCAGCTGTAACTTTGTCACTTTGTCTCTCATGCTCATTAAGCCGCGACAAGCGTGAACCTTTTTATTTCGCATTTTTTACGTCGTTTCTTTATCATATAGATGTTGCCTCAATTGTGAGCAGGTTCCTTTTTTAATTTGTTTAAATTTCAGTTTCGCACCTTTTCTGCCACTCTCTCTCTCTCTTTCTCGCTCTCTCTCTCTGTCTCTGGTTTTCTTTTTTTTGCCGCTGATATCATTAGGCCAAATTGACGAACGCGCTGGCAAACAGCTGAGGCTGCTTTCATTTCCCGAGGCAAGCTTGAAAAACAAAAGCTGAAACTTTTCACAAGCTGTGTGTAGGTGTGTGTGTGTGTGTCTGCGTCTGTGAAAATGGAATGAAAAAAAAGCGCGAGACGCTAAATCATTTGGCACGAAGCATTTCAAGCAAATTGACGCCAGGACTAAAAACAACAACAACAAAAACTGGAGGAAAAAAAATTAAAAAAAAAAAAGAGATGTGCAGACGTGGAAATTACAATTTGGGGCTAGGGAAAAGTCGTCGTCGTTGTCGTTCTTGGGCTGCCTGACATTCCCATTGACATTTCAATAAGTGAAGAAACTAATTTTTGTGCAACAACAACAACAAGAATAAGAGAAATGGAAAGAAGAAGAACGCAGACGCGCCAAAAGTTTCTTACCAGTTTCTCATCTCAACTTTGGGCCAACTATCGTCGTAAGGGCAAAAAAAAAAAGAACTGCAATATTAATTTGCAGCGAGTGCATTAAGGCGTGAGTTGGCGTGTCCTTTGAAGAGCCGAAACGGGGGCTAGTGGGGCGTGGCATGCCTCGGTGGCAGCTGTCAGCGAAAGTTCGACGTGTACGTGGACAGTTGTCCAACTATTTGACACAAAAATAACAGTTTTTCTTCCATTTTAGTTTGGCTGCAGTTGACCAAACGAGAGTTTTGCTCAACTATTACACGTATTCTCAGTTGCCAGTTACCCTTTGCTAATATCTCATCCTCTTCATCTTTTTCTTTTAGTCTCCCTCTTCAGCTTGCTGTCTTTTTCATGTCATGAACTGAAACGAGTCGGAAATTTAGCCAAAGCCATTGCCTTGAATTCACTTTTCGATAATTCCTCCCTTTTTTAGCCCAGTACCCAAAGCGTATAAAGGTTTATAGATTTCTGACAATTCGTGTCTGTTTGTTTTAGAGTTGTAAATCCATATTGTGAATCAAGTTAAAGGTATACGAAATTGAACACTATTAAAATAAAGTCAATTTTAAAATTTTATGTAAACTCAATGCAGAATTAAAATAGAGGTCAAGCAATAATAAAATTGACATTCCGCAAAAAAGACGGTTAAGACTAGATACATGTTTAAAAAATCTCAAGGAGTAAGTACGGAAAAAGTAGACATTGCTGGGAAAAAAGTAAAATTTTCAAATCACTCAAACTTTGACGCAGAAACAAATTAGCGGCCAAACCATGATCAAAATGACATTCCGTTTGAAAATCTGATCATTTTTCGCGAAGCCATCAAAGTTTGAAGTTTGTCTGTGTGTTGACTTAGCAACTTTACAAGTCAAAATATTTGTTCATTTTGGCATGATTTTTTACAAAAAAATGAAACGTCTCAGAATCAAG
Organism: Drosophila rellima; assembly: GCA_035043635.1. Lineage (NCBI taxonomy): Eukaryota > Metazoa > Arthropoda > Insecta > Diptera > Drosophilidae > Drosophila > Drosophila rellima. Next base: position 912,034 of record JAWNMV010000529.1, read on the forward strand.
TTTAAAGTGTTGTTATACACTAATTTGGGTACCAGGAGTTGATTAAAAATGAAAACTCGATATTTAAAATTTTGAATTTTCGAAAATGTAAAGGGGGGACCCTTAGCTCAAAAATCGATATTTTGAGGAAAAAAATTATTTATTCGAAATTAACTAAATTTGAATGCAGAATGAATTTAGAGGCCAAACCATGAACAAAATGACATTCCGTTTAAAAATCGGATCATTTTTGGCAAAGAAATCAAAGTTTAAAGTTGGCCTTACCTGTTGACTAGCAATTTTACAAGCTAAAATTTTTATCCTGTTTGGCATGATTTTTTACAAAAAAATGAAACGTCTCAGAATCAAGTTTAAAGTGTTGCTTTCTACTAATTTGGGTACCAGGAGTTGATTAAAAATGAAAACTCGATATTTAAAATTTTGAATTTTCGAAAATGTAAAGGGGGGACCCTTAGTCTGAAAATAATCGACTATTTTGATGGATCAAAAAATTGATTCTTGATCGAAATTAATTGTAAATTTTGCAATGCAGAATGAAATTATAAGAGGCCAAACCATGAACAAAATGACATTACCTAGTGTTGAAAATCGGATCATTTTTGGCAGAAGAACCATCAAAGTTTGAAGTTTGGTCTAGTTGATGTTGACTTAGCAACTTTACAAGTCAAAATATTTGTTCATTTTGGCATGATTTTTTACAAAAAAATGAAACGTCTCAGAATCAAGTTTAAAGTGTTGTTATACACTAATTTGGGTACCAGGAGTTGATTAAAAATGAAAACTCGATATTTAAAATTTTGAATTTTCGAAAATGTAAAGGGGGGACCCTTAGCTAAAATATCGATATTTTGAGGAAAAAAATTATTCTTTCGAAATTAAGTAAATTTGAATGCAGAATGAATTTAGAGGCCAAAACCATGAACAAAATGACATTCCGTTTGAAAATCGGATCATTTTTCGCGAAGATCAAAGTTTGAATTTTCGTGTGTACAGCAACCTTACAAGTCGATATTTTGAGGCATGATTTTTTTCGAAATGAACTAAATTTGAATGCAGAATAATTTAGAGGAAAACATGAAACAAAATGACAATGTAAAGGCGGATCATTTTTGGACAAATAAATGCAAATGTTTAGCAAGCTAATGACATTCCGTTTGACTCGCATTTTTGCAAGACTCAAATGATTTTACCTTCGACTGATTTTACAAAAAAATTGAAACCCGTCCAGAATCAAGTTTAAAGTGTTGCAGTCGATCAACTTTATACATTTATTTTTTCAATTTTTGGTTGACAGTCGGACCTCGTATGTAACACATGAGGGTGTCCATTGGGGCGTGGTCACTTTGCAAATCTGGAATCTGAGCTCTCGTACTCATGGCACAGATTTTTGGCCGTTGGCCCTTTTGGCCACAGCTTATGAAACTTAAGCGCATTGCAATGCATTTCATTGCGGCCTCTTCAACTTGGCTCAGCTGGACTTTTTGTTTCTTTTGCCATTTTTTGGGATTCAGTTCAGTTCGGTTTCCATGCAGTTTATGGCCACCAAAGTTTTGTGGCCAACTGTTAGTCCTTCTCGGATCTATGAGGGGGAAAATCAGGGGGAGGATTGAGAAGTGACACATCGTTCTTTTTAGGCTGCAATATTGGATAAAAACTGCGAGTTGGGTAATATATTGCCACAGCCACTGTGAGTTACAGTTGCTTGTGAGCACATACATACATATGTGCTGCAAAGAGTTGAAACTTAATGTGTTTTCAGCTTTGCTTAATATCAACTTGGCCTAAAGCTAGAAGCTTTCAAAGTTGTGTGTGCTTTTCTTCATCCTTGCCTTTTACCTACTCCACATTTGCAATCTGTGATCGCTTTAAGCGTTTATTAAATTTCTAAGTACGCACTTTTAAATAGTAATTTGTATAAGAATCGTTATTGAACTATCGATATTTATAGATAGTCATTATTATTTTCTTGCTTTTCCGCTTTTCAATTCGAATCGAAGAACAGTATTTATTTAAGTTTTTAGATGAAGATTTTCAATAATGATTATTGAAATAGGTTTTTATTTTTTGAAATAATCGTTTTTATATCTTCAATTGCTATCGATCTAAGACTAAGCTTTAGATAACAAAATTGCTTTGAAAATACACTGCAATTTCGCCCTGGGCAAACTCAATGCCCGCATTCTCATTCTGATTCCCATTATCCCATTTCCATTGCCCTTCTCCATCCCATTGCCATTATGGATCCCTCTTGTGGTAGATTTAAAATGCTTACACAACTTTTCACTCACAGCAGCGTCAGAGAGTTGAGAGTTCAGTTGAAGTGCAAACAAAACTTTTATGCCTTTAACCAAAAACAAAGAAATCGTCACGAACTTCAATCCAATTGAGTCTTGACGGTTTGCGCGTCTGGCTCGGAGTCTGGTCTTTAATGAGTTGGCCTTAAACAAATTATAGAAATATTTATAAATTACACGCTGAGAAGAAATGCATAGTACCATTGAACGATAGAGTAATTCTTAAAATTAGAGAGTTTTTTTTTGGGTGTATGAATGAAATTGTTGAATATAAAAAATGGCAAACCAGGCGTATGTCAAGTCCGTCAAGGAATGGAGCAGGGGTCATGGAGCATGTGGCAACAGTCTGGCTCTCATTTCAATTGAAGGTTGACTGGCAGGTTAAAGTAAGCTGGCAAAACACTTAAGTCAAAACTGAAAACTCTGAGATGGCGAAATGCAAAATGAAAACTCAACTCGAGATGACAATCTGCAAAAATCCAAAAAAAAAAAAAGAAAAAGAGGAATGAGAAATACTTAAATGTTACTCGCACAAAAGCCAAACATCAATGACAAACATTTTAACAATTGAACAAGCCGACGATGATAAAGAAAAACACCTGCCTTTTCCAGCGATTTTCACTGCCGTTTTCCCTGCCATTTCCCCATCTGCTCCCCACCTGCTTTTTACTGCTGCCATATCAAACCGCGCACATACGAGAGTTGCAAATCAAGTTACCAAAGGAGCCGAAAATAATGGCAAATGGCTTGTTTCGTTCTGCCCTTTGACTTTGACTCGCCGCTCCTTGATTCCTCCTTCCTTCCTTCCTTCCTTCCGCCAGAGATGCCAAACGGCGTGTAAGTCGTCGAGCATCCTAACCAAAAATCCTTTTTAGCCAACTTTTATTTTTATTCTGTGTTTCTAAGTGTGTGTGTGTGTGTGTGTTTTCATTCTCAGTGTGTTGAGACTTCAGACTTATTATACTCGTATTTATACGCAGTAAAAAAGCACAGCCAAAGAGTCGACAAATATTAGCTTATACATATTAGCTGCCATAATAAGCTAATTAATTTGTAATATTTTAATATTAAAATATTTCATTTTGTAATATTTCAACAATTTTTTCTATTGGTTATAGCCAATTGAATTCTTTAAGTAAATCTTATACTAATGGCATTCAAAAAGAAATTAAAATCTTGAAAGTCTGAAAAAATTTCAAATATTTATGAATATGTAATGAAATTTTTTTTCAGTTTTAGTAAATATATTATTATTTTTAAATTACGTAAATTGGATTACATTTATTTACCTTTATTCAGTTGATTCCCTTTGAGTAAAGCTAAATTTGTGTTGTCTACTCTTAGATTGTCCTTTTCATAGGGCATCTCATAGTTGTGCTTTGCGATTGTTTACATGTTTTTTCGCACCTGCGTCAAAAGTCATAAAAAATAATAAAATGTGCGAACGCACAACTACAACAACAACAACTGTGGCAGCAACAACAACTACAACAACAATGAGGCAAAAGTCAGCGACAAACTGAGAAATGCGAGTTGAGAATCCGTGCTGCTCACATGAGCGCACCCAAATATGAAGACCATGACCCTACTCTACCCCCAACCCCCAACCCCAACCCCAACCCCACCTTTATTACCCCACTACCTCACCCCTACCACCCCTCCGTGCTACATTTGTTGAGTTCCTTTTGCATTTTGTATGTAAATGTAAATGTCGTTTGGCATTCGCGCATTTTCATCTTGGGCCTGGCAACCGTGCGAGCTTCGCTCTGTCTACGCTAGGGGGCGTGGCAAGTTGCCGCCTCTTCCTCTTCTTCTACTGCCACCTTTACAGAGGCCTCATTTTGGCACCTCGACACTTTTTCGGAGCCCGGTAATTGGCATGTGTTCAGCATTTTTCGTACATTTCGCACAGTTGGCAAGTAACGAAACTTTACGCGCCACGCCCACAATAAGACTGAGATGCAAAAAAGAAAGAAGTGGTTGGAGAAGGGGAAATGAAGTGGGGGGGGGGGCAAGAGTAAGGAGACCATCCGCTTTGTAAGTTGTCGGATTACGTGGCACGTTTGGCACCCAAAAGATATGAATATAATTAAATGTAACAACTACATTTTTAAGCCCAGTCCCCAAAAAAAGTTACAAAGGCTTATCAATTAGTGATAATGTCTGTCTCTCAGTATTCAGTTTTCTGTCTCTCAAAATATTATTTCTATCGTTTCTACTTAAATTTGTATTTATTTATGCATTTTTTTTTTTATAATTATAATTTATTTGTATATATTTTGAATTTTTTCCGGTACAGAATATTTTACAGTCGTGCACTTCAGCTACAGCATTTCAACTTGTTAGCTTTTCAAAGGCAATGTTTAAATTGCGGCCTTCTCTTTTCCACATCTTGGCTCCTCTTCAGCATCCCATGCCTCCCCCTTCGCCTGCTTCCTCTTCTTCAGGTGTTTATGGCAAGGCGGCCAAAAGCGGCGTAAAGCCATCAACTAAATTGCTTGGGCTAAAAAGGGAAAGGCTGCGCATAAAACTTGACTGCAAATTGTTGTTGTTGTTGTTGTTGTTGTTGTCCTTGTTGCTCCCCCTGTTGTATTTGTTTCTCTTGTTGTTGTTGTTGTTGTTGTTGCTGTTGGTCAACAATTAAGGCAATGACAAGAAAAGATTAGTCCAAAGTTGGAAATTAAGTTGAATTGAAATGTTGCGCGTTTGCTTCTCTTTCGTTTTTCTCTTTCTCTCTCTCTCTCTTTCCTGTTATTGTTGTTGTCACAGTTAAGATTAAGTTTTTAAGTTTATGCGTTGAATGAGTTTCTTAATTGGTACGGACAAGAACAAAGAAGCTGTGGCAATAAAACAGCGAAACGCAAAGCAAAGATTTCAAAACAAATCTTAAATAAAAATTCGAATTTCAACAAATCAAAATATAAACTCAAATTGTAGTTTAAGCTCAAAAACTTCAATTAAAATTCAAGTTATTGCAAATCAAATAAAAAACTTGAATTGCAGTTTGTTTTAAATTAAAGATACATGAATCATAGATTAGTAATAAATAACCAATTTGCATAACTAAACAAAATCTCTTTTCTTTTCCCTTTTTGCAGGTAAGTTTCCCATTGTTGTTTGTGTCAGTTAGAAGTATAAGTTGGTAAGTATTGTTTGTTATTGTTATATTCAAATGCCATTGTGTCTGTGTGATTTTTATACAATTTTTTTTTTATCGTGGATGTTGGAATTTATAAGGTCATTGAAAATGCAGCTAATTTATGGCTTAATCTTGGCGGAGACACCTCAATGCAGAGCCAATAACAAACTTGGTTCGTTTGGTCAGTTGGTTATATAAATGCGAGTGTATCTCTTTCAGACTGTTGCTGTCTCGCTCCGTTTGCGGATATCCGCATGCAAGCCATAACTCAATAAAGCATTGTGCTTAGCCAAAGCCATAGAAGAGAGTGGAGAAGAGTGGAGAAGAGTCGAGTAGAGCATATAACAATGGCGGCAAAAGGACAAACGACCAAAACTAAAATCCAGGCAACGCCAGCAGTCAAAGATACAATCGAAATGCAGTAACAACTTGCGATAGCAAAGAAAGCGAGTAGATGAGAGGAATGGGGGGGGGGAAAAGGCAGACAGATTAGATGAATAAACAAAGCACTCGACTCAGTGTTGCCCATTTAGCTATATTATAGCTAAAATAGGCTATTTTCTAATTGCGCAAGCTAGACTATTTCTATAATGCTAGCTAGCTTCAACATCGTTAGATATTACGGTCAAAATATTTAGATAATACACATTTTAATGTCTATTCTAGCCAAATTGAGCGGTTTTATTTAGGTTGATGACTTTTCTATATTGTCAGCAAGTTAAAGTATTTTGTATCAGCTACTTTTGTTGAGCAAATCAGTTTGAAATGCTGGCAGAACTGCCCAGACTTGAATTTCCAGGCAAGACAACCCTGGGCAAAACTGCGCGACTCGGCTACCCTGGACAATCGGGCGACTGCTCGACTCGACTGTCATTGAGGCCGAAGAAATAAACATTAACTGTAATTTAGTGGGGCATTGTGCTTAAGCGTCCGAGTCTCGCAGCGTTTCTCAAATTATGGGAGCCATTGTAAGAGGCGGCCCCCCTCCCCTTGCCCCCTTGGTCAAAACGCAGCGGGAAATCTGAGGGAGTGAAGGCAATTGTTACGAGTACTCGTCTCGTATTTGCCATTGCCATTGCCATTGCCATTGCCTGCAATGAATGGAAAGGAATGGAATGGACAAGTGCTCAGTTTTCACAGCGGCCAACAATTAGGTGGCAGCAGCTGGCCAATAGATACACACACACACACACGCACACACTTACACTCTCACACATATGCGAAAGAAAACTAACGCAAATAGGCTAAAGGCAAACAAGGCGCAGTTTTTCTCATTTGCAATCGACAACAATAAAAAACGTTCGTTTTCCTGCAACAATAAACACAAGGCAGCAAGCCTATATAAGTTTTATGATACCCTGTAGATTTTCAAAGAAACTTTTGATACAATTTCCAAATAATAAACAGTATAAAAAGGAAAACCAAAAACCCAATTGCCCTGACAGCTCTAAGCTTTTATAGTATAAAATTAAACTAATGTTTTTTAAATAGCTCAAAATACATTTTCAATAATTTTTTGAAATTTTATGCTGCCGGTTTTTGTGACTTGAAAACTACATCTTATTTTTGAAGGCATTTATACACAATATTGCAAGAGAATTGTAAAAGTTATCTAGCTAAAATATTTCGAGAGAATTGTCAAAGTTATCTGGTATATACCATAATAATATATTTAACTTTACAAGTCAGCTAAAATATACTATGCAATGTATAAAAAAAGGGACCTTCTTATAAGTAATGAAATTGGCCAAGCTTTATGAATAATGCAAGGCTTTATAAAATCAGCCTTTTTGAGCATAATAAGGGACAACGTTGAGAAAAAAAGGTCGGCAATTTCTTGATTATTTTCTTTGGAACTATTTCGCAAGTCAGTCAACTAACAAGAAAAATAATTTTTGTTTTTTGCGCGGTCATTGCAACAGATTTGATTTAAGTAGGACAATTAGCTTAAGAACTGCGACTGTTATGGCGGAATGTTAAAGCGAATGCTTAACAGCTGTTAGTTAACAGCGCAGCCAACAACAAGTTGAAACGCGCCAAAAAACGCGCTCTTGAAGGGAAAACCAAAAGGCAAACGCCCACTGCGCAAACGATATTCACCACACACACACACACACACACACACAAGACACACACACAGACAACACATAGACACGTGGGAGAGCGTCTGTTGTTGGTCTTGGCCAGGTCCAGACCCGCCTATGGCCATAACATGGCTTTATTTGGCTTATAAATTGTTGAGACGCGTCATGAACTTTGCTCATAATTCAACACCTAAAAGCAACACCTACAAAACAACAACAACAACAACAACAACAACAAACATTTCAAATTAATAAAAGAAAAAAAGAGAAAATTATACTCGTAATAATAATAATACAAAACACCAAAAAGAAGAACCTTTTTCAAATTAAACTTTGCACTCTGACCACTTGATGATGCCACCGAGCAAACAACAACAACAACAACAACAATGCCGCGGGCTGTTAAATGAAAACAGGAGCAAAAGCTGTGCCTGATATCCACTCTTCTTCTTCTTCTTCTTTCCATTCCCATTGCTTTCCCCCCTTTTCGGCTGGCCCTTTATTGCAGCTAAACAATTTTCATAGGCTATCAGCAGCAGCGGACACAGTGCTGACGCCTTAGCTATTTTATAGCTAGACTTGGCTATTATTTTTTGTGTATTAGATTTTAAGAAATTAGAAATCTAATCATTTAACAGATTGCTAGATATAATTTAATAAAAAAAAAAAAACAATTTAATCAGTGTCGCAAATATAGAATAATTGTATACATAAAGAGCATAATTAAACTATTGAAATTTTTCAACTAAGCAAATGTTAAGGCAAAATGCATTTGTCAGTTGATAATCAGTTTGTTTCAGTGTATTATAATAATTTTTATATTATTATAATTTTTTTAAAAACAATTTTTAAAATAATTTTTTAAAACAATTTTTGAAAATAGTTAAGCGATTTTAAGCCACTTTTTTGTTAATAAAAAAAGCAGTTTTAGCGCTTAAAATGCTGGCAACACTGGGCGGACACTCTTAGAAAGCGGCTGGAGTAGTGGGCGTGGGGGGGGGGCGGGTGGTAGGAGGGGGCGTGACAGCGACAGCGGCCAAGTTGGCAACTTTTTCGAGTGCAGCAACAAATTAAATTTGCGCTGGTAATTGGATTTCAAAACACTTGTACGACGGCTGTGTTTAATGCCCGCCAACAGTCGCAGAAGCTTTTGCACCCGCAACACACACACACTCACAGAGACACACACATATACACGGAGACATACACTCGGAGATTTTCCACGAGTTGGACATTTGAACAGACGGCGTCGCGGCTGCTGAAGCTGCTGAAGCTGCTGAGGCTGCTGATGTTGAGCTGTCAAAGGCTCTGGGCCAGCACTCTGCTTGTGGCCAGCACTCTGCTTGTGGCCAGCACCAGCACCACCCCCACCCGCCCCCTCTCTCTTGCTCTCTCTCGCTGTCTCTGTCATGTTACCCAGCTTGACAGAGCTTTGGCCTAGAAAATGCAAAACCGTGTCGGCATCGCACTCAAAAAATCGTCTAGAAAATACAAAAAAAAATTCGTCTACTCACAAATTGCGTATCCCTTTTGGCCAACTCGAGGCGTAAAATGTTGCCAGCGGCTTTTCCCCTTTTTAGCTACTTTTATTTGCTTGTTGGCCAGCAAATTCAAAAGTAAACAAAAGCACGAAAAAAAAAAAAGAAACCAGCAAACGCATTTCATAATTATGGCAACGAAATAAATCTTGTCATATTGTTGTTGTTATTGTTGTTGTTGTGATTGCGCTTGCTGTGGTTGTTGTTGTTGTTGTTGTTGCAATTTTGTTGCAGATGGCAAGCGGAAATGAAAGCGGAACCTATCAGGCCGGAAATTATAAAATATTCTTAAATGCAGATACATGTTTTTCCCTTTTTTTTTTGCGGTTGCTGAGCTTGATTGGTTTGCCTAAAGGGAGACAGACAATCGCAGCCATTTTGTATTATTGAGTCGGAAATGTGCCCTCAAAACTATTGCTTCCTCAAATAAAATTGTTCATAATTGTTTGAAATGAAATAATTTTGTAAGTCCTTGGCAATGATTTTTGAAATATTTTACTGTACTATTTTGTGCGAGAAAAGGGTTGACGAGTTGGCAACAAACTTTATTTTGAAAAGATGTCATTTATAGTATATAGAAAACAATTAAAAAAGTTTTATAATTTTTGTTTTTTTCATTTTTATTTACAATTAATATTAAAAGATGATTTTTTTGGAATCATTATCTTTTATAAACATTAATTATAGTTGGGAGAAATTTTATATTTGTTAAAGCTGCCTAAATTTGTATCTTTCGAAAGTATCTTTAGTTAATTTGAGAGTAAAAACAAATTACTTTTTATTAACAATTTGTCGAATTTTCAATAGTTTCAAGTTCACATTTTGTATTTTCCATCATCAATTGTGGACAATCAAAAATAGTTGAATTATATTTCTGGCAAATTGGATAACCCCGAAATGGGAATAATAATAATTTCTGATGCCAGAGAGTCCTTATGTCCTTATTTACAGCCATAAATAAGTGTGCGCTGTGCTCTCCAATTACACTGACAATATTTACAAAAGGTTCCATTTTTGGCTACGCACACGAAATTCAATGCCAAATCCAAATTCACAGGGCGACAAAGCGACAGAGGGACGGAAAATCCATTAAATAATCCACGTAAATAAACCAGAAACCAAAACGAAATGAAATGACACGAAAATGTAATGGCCAAAGAGGCGGGGTAAGAGTTGACGGGGAAGCAAAACAAAAAACAAAAATGGAGTAAAAAAAGGAAAAAACACAGAGCAGAGAAAAATTCATTTTTCAAATTCCAATCACAGTTATTAAATCTTTGCTATATGGTTATGGTTATTGTTGTGATTTGATTTTATGGTTATAGATGGGAGACGGCACACAAAGAGAGTGAGTGAAGTGAATGAATTGAAGTGAAGAGAGAGAGAGCTGAAGAGAAATAAAGCTTGAGCTTTGAGCGCGCTCTTTCAAGTGAAGTTAGGTTGTGAAGTGAAGAGAGAGTTTCGACTGATGCTGCGCTCTCAGAGAGCGCCTTTCTCTCTCTCGCTCACTCGCTCTTTGTTATTATTGTTTGTTGTAGTTTATGTTGTTGCTGCTGTAGCGCGCGAAAAATGCTAACAACAAGAGCAACAACAACATTGGCAACATTTTGTGCCAGGCTGCAAAATGTGGGCCTAAAATGCTTTACTGACGTCATAAAAGTGTCTTTTCTTATCTGGCCGAGTATCTACAAGCGAAATGCGATGGATGATGCTGCCGTTGTTGTTGTTGTTGTTGTTGTTGTTGCTGTCTCTCTGTACAGATATTCTGCGTATGCCTATCTATCTGTCTATCTATCTATCTGTATGCATATATATATGTATATATATATGATTCTTTGTCTGTATGTGTGTGTGTGTGTGTTTGTAGTTCAAATTTAAATGTCGCTGACAGGCACACACACACAAACACACACACACAAAAACACACACACACACACACACACACACACACACACACACACACACCATGTCACTGACGCATAAAGGAAAATAATTATATTTAAAGGCAATTTGGTGGCAGCCGCAGCCTTCTGCAGTGTCCTTGACCGACTTATGTAGATTTTCTGCAGCTTACTGACTGCTTTTTACACACACACACACACACAGCATGTCTCCTTTTCCCCTTTCCATTCTTACTACTGTCATCGCTTCTCTCATATATATATATATATATATAGATACATATATAAATATGAATAATATGCGCCCATCTCATTATTAACATATTTCAAGATATTTTCTTATTGCAAGCTAAATATTTATATGCTGTAAATGAAACGTCTTTCTCCATGTGTGTGTGCTCGTGTGTCTGTCTGTGTGTGGGCGTGGCCATGTGGGCCATGTGACTTACTTGAGTTGAGCGTCGTTTAAGCAACTTTTCGAATCCGTGTGATTACCTTATGCACATTGCGGGGGCGTTGCCAAAATAATCTATGTATATAATACAATAATATTAAAAACATGCACGAAAAGTTCAGCTGCTCGACTGTTGTCTGCCCAGTTTGATTGAATCACCTCAAATGAAATGAAATTGCAAATTGCAGAACATCATCATAATGGATCAGATCTGGAGCTTAAAGTGTTAGTAAAAACAGACCGACAATCTTATATATCTTTATACACTTCAGCTACTGGGCTGAAGAGGTGTTAACTTTATGGCTCATTTGCGGCTTAGGCGTATCTCAACTCACACGTAATTAAGCAAAGTATTTGAGTCAGACATTTAAACAAAACTGTTGCATGCTTTTACGGACGCCCTCAAAAGGCAACATGCAAAGAGTGTTGCCTACTTTTATGGGCAAATAAATGCGGCTAATATATTTATATATGTATATTTATGAAGTTGGCAAACGTCTTATCTTGAGTCATATCTTAATCTTTAGCTGCTTTACCATTTAGAAATTTATTTATTAATTTAAATAATAATATTTATTATTATTATTTGGTGGCTTATAAAGAATTTAAATTTCCGGACGTAGAGCACTTAGTTTTCGACTTGAATGAAAAACAAAAATCAACGAAAATATTTGACAACACTAAAGCTAAAACAGAATTGAAATTAATTTTCTAACGGAAATCCGGTATAAAATTATTCCCCAACAGTGGCAAAGTACGGTGATCTTGGATGTTCTTAAAGCTGAAATATTTTTGACTGATTTTTCGAATTGAATGCTGAGTTATTGTCATTTAGACATATATTTAACAACAACTATCTTAATAACAACTATCATAAGCTGCAAAAATGCTTGCTAAAATTAAATAAATTGAGTTTAAATAATAACTTTGTGTGTCCGATTAAATTGGCCTTGTGGCCGAAAACTTGTAACGGAGACTAACAAAATAAATTATGCTTACGATTTGTAAAAGCTTTAATACGCCCTAGAGCCAAATCCTAAGTGCACACAGCAACAACAGCAGAAGCAATAACAACAAGATGATGATGGTGAAGAAGAAGAAGAAGAAGAAAGAAGAAGAAGAAGAAAGAGCAGCTGCTTCGGCAGCTTCTGTTGCTCCAAAGACAACAATGAATAAATTTAATTTTAGCTTCAGCCGACCTACCGCACATTGTTGTTGGTGTTGTTGTTGTTGTGGTTGTTGCTCATGTTGACTAAACACCTTTGAGATTTCAAGATATGCCTCGCCCTCTGGCAGCTGTCTCCAATCTCCAATCTCCCACCCACCAAAGAAGTTTCTTTGCTCCTGCTCCTCAGAGTGCATTATAACTGCATTTTGGTTTTGATGACGTCGACAACGTTGTCGTCGTCTGATTTGTAAATTATGCTAGCACACACACACACACACACACACAGAAACAGAGAGCACACACTCTCTCTCACACACACATGCATATTTAGCTTTAGAACGTGGCAAACAAGCTCGCTCTTAAATGCAGCCTAAAACATAGAGAGCGTAAGCAAAGGGAGAGAGAGCGAGCAAGCTTAAGCACAGCTTTTCACCGCGCTCATGTGACTGCTAAAGAGCAAGAGAGCGCGAGGATGCTGCGAAAGCTTCGATTACTTTTTTTTTTTTTGTTTTTTTTTTGATTTTGCTGATTACGTAAATAAAGGCGAAACAGTGACGACGACGACGACGACGCTTTACGAAGCAGCAGCCTGAGCCTGTACACATGAAATGGAACGATTGAAACGAGCGGCAGCAGCAACAACAATCAAACAAAACGAATGCTAACGAGGCTGTGCTGTTGCTGTGCCTGCCAAAGAGAGAGCGTAAACTAAAGCGCGCTCTCTCCCGCTGCGAGGCTCTCACTGCTGCCGTCGTCGGTCGGCTGAACAGCGTCGGTTAGTTGCTGGCATTGCTGCGTGGTGAAATTCAGTCAGAACGGGAACGTCGTCGCGAGCTGTAAGCGCGCTTCACCTGCACTTTGAGTTTTGTAGCGAGAGGCGAAAACAAGACAAGAAGCAAGCAAAATAGAAAAATAGCAAAATAGCAAAACAAGCCAAGTTCTCCAAAGACTGCTCTGTCTATAAAACGCAAATGTAACCGAAATAATTAAGCGTAATTATAAATAAAATACAAGAAATATTGTTGATAAAATTTGAAAATGAAAATAAAACAAGTAAAATTAAAATGCATTGCGGCGTGTGAGAAAAGTGCGTCAGAGTTCGAAGCTGTGGAAGCTGAAAGCGAAAAGCAAAAGCAAAAGCAGCAGCCACAGCGGGAGGCGGGCGGCAAAGAAATCAAATTACAAAACAGCAACACACACACACACATACAGGGACAGACACACGCAGCGCTGAAATCGACGCAGGCTATATAATTTAGCACACAAGTTAAACGCAGAAAGCAAAAGCAAAAAGAAAGCAAAAAAAGCAAAAGAAAAATAAAATAAGAGGAACAAAAACGCAGCCGCCCAAAAAAAAAAAAACTCGTGTGTTTGAGTGTGTGTTTGCTACTGTCTGTGTATGTGTGTGTGTGCAGAAATCAAATGAAAAATGTGCGAGGCAATCGCCATTAAAAGCGAATTAACAAATCCCCAAAAAAATAAAGAAATCAAAATAAATATATAAAAAAAAAAAATGAAAACAAGTTGCAAGCAACAAAAAAGTGTTGAGCAAATGCCACAGCTGCGAGGCAGAGAACAAAAAATATGAAAAACACGCAAATACCAACGCACTTAACACACATACCAACAACAACAACAACAACAACAACAACGAGAATTGCGACAACAACAAACAGAGACATTTAATAGCGACAGCGGCAGCCACAAATAGCGAGACTTGAGATTTTCTAGGAGTTTTCCCAGCATTCGTTACATTCTCGTTTTCATTTTCATTTGCGTTGTACATTGTACTGAGTTTTTTCGCCCAGGCAAAACAACAACCAGCTGTTGGTAGCCCAGTTAACAAAATGCTGTGTACAAACATTTATGTTTGTGGCAATTTCTGTCTGTTTCTTACGGGCAACTTAAACTCGGCGACTTTTCAAGTTAGATCAACTAAAATTGTTGACAACAAGATCCAGTTTGCTTTAGAACTCAGTCACTCCTCCGGTTACCTTAATTTGTTTTGCGGATGTTAGCTGACAATTTCAGCTCGATCGGTTGATAAACAGAGTTGGTCTTCGAATGGTTCTGACATTATTTTATATTAAAATTAAACTATCATAATTGTTATTAAAAGAACAAAAACAAATTGCATTTAAAAATGTATTTTGAGCAGGAATTCGTCGTCATTCTTAGAGCGTAATTCATATCCAAAAAGAGTTGAATTTTTACATTTTGTTTAAAACATTTTAGCTTTCTATGACTTTTTATTTATTTCGAACGGCTGCAAAGTTTCGGCTAAAAGTTGTTGTTGTTTTGGCTAGTACGAAATTTTAAAAACATTTTTGCTTGGCTAATAGAATACGTATCAACAAGCAAATGTACACAGAAAAGAACAACAACAGCAACAGCAACGACGACAGCAATAACAACGACAACAATTGCTGTGGCATATTGCTCCTGTCGTTACTAGCAACAGCAACGACGGCAAGAGAAACAGCAGCAGCAGCTGCAAGGATAACCAGCAACGTCATGCATGTGCAAGGATATTATCAACGTCATGCCACACACACACACGCACACACAGACAGACAGAGACAAAGACCTAGAGAGAGACAGAGAGAGACACAATTGGTGTGGCATATTTGTGTTGCTGCTCCTGCTGTTGTTGTTGTTGCTTGTTGTTGTTGCTATCATTAAACGTATTTATATTTATGACTGCATCAGTGTGCGTGTGTGTGTGTGTGTGTGTGTCTGTGTCTGCTGACATTAAATGCATTAAAATCTTGTTGATAAATTCATTAGAATTTATTTAACTAAAAATAAATGATGCTGCTCGACAACAACAACAATATATAATACATGTATACAACACTCTCGCACACACACACACACACACACACACACACACACACATGTTGCCTTTCATTAGTGCCTGTGGCTGCCCATCGAATTATGCGGAAATCTAATTTATTTCTACCAGCCAAGCAGTCAGTCAGTTGATCTCAAATTGCCTGCCTGGCAACAACAACAACAACAACAAGACAATAAGACAACAACAACAACAACAACAGGACAACGACAACGCCCGGCAATACATATAAATTTAACACAAATTTCCGGGAAATACATTTCACGTATTACGCGCGTCTTTTACAAAGCGTCAAAGAACTTTAATAGAAGAAGCCAAATTAAGACTCGAAATGTCAAGTTAAAAATAAAAATCAACAAAAAATAAAATTAGTACAAAATTAAAAAGTGAAAACTAAATTTGAAAAATGTGAAATTAACATAAAATGTTGCCTACCTTTTAGCGCAATTTAAATCCTTCAAAGTGAAATTAAAAATACTGTTGCCTACTTATTAGAGTATATAAGTCAAGTAATTTGTGTGTCAAAATAAGTAAGAAGTTTCTAAACAGAACTAAAATCCTTTTGCAGTTAATAGTTACGTTATTTTTCCAAGCAGAACTACAACCTTCTTCCAAAGCCATTATCTAGTGCAAAACACACATAAAATTAGATGAAAATCAGGAAAACTTTAAAGCATTAATCTTTTGAGCCTTTTGGCGATGCAAAACTTTCATAGACTTTTGCTTAACGCCCGTAGCTGCTACTTAATTTAGTTAGACGCCCCAACTCTTTAACGAACCGGAAAAGAAGAGGGGGAAAAAAAATGATATTATGCCCCAAAAGTTTTTGGCAGTGCAGAAACAATCGAAATAATTTATTACAGTTGCCTAGGATACACTTATAAAATTGTCATTTAGGGGTAGAATGAAAGGAGGTGAAAGGAGAGTCGAAAAGTTTGGCGCTGAAATTAACTTTATTGGGCGAATCAAGAGAAAATTGCTAAACAAATGCGTTCGAGCACCTTTTCAAGTGGTAACTGAAGTTGCCAACTAGTTGAGCTTGTGAGTGAAACAAAGAGAGAGGAGAGAAAAAGATATAAAGTTATTTAGCTAAACACATGGCAACTTCCACTTTATCGACAACTCTCGCATCTTAAGGCTATAACAAGCTGGCCAAAAAGTTTTCCTCTTCGCGAACTTCAGCTGTTCCACATTTGAGCTAAAATGGCAACTAAGACGCACTAATTCACGACTCTCAACTCTGCGAAGAACTCAGCTTGATGTTTGTGTTTTAAGCCCAGTAGCCAAAATTTAGAGAGGCTGATAAGTTAGTGAGCAACT
This sequence comes from Drosophila rellima, assembly GCA_035043635.1. Taxonomy (NCBI): domain Eukaryota; kingdom Metazoa; phylum Arthropoda; class Insecta; order Diptera; family Drosophilidae; genus Drosophila; species Drosophila rellima. Next base: position 928,786 of record JAWNMV010000529.1, read on the forward strand.
TTGTCTATTTCATTTATTTAGGATTTAGATCTCGCCGTATCAGCTTGATGCATATAAAAACATACACTGTCAATTTACATAACATGCTCTGTTAACGAATATAACACAGTCTGTGAGCAAAGAAGAATAAAGGATTCTGTTTTCGGTGATAGATAGAAACAATAGTATTTTAAATCAATATACCCTGTCTACAATAGTGCACTGGGCATCTCACAGTCGAGCATTTCGCCAGTAGCTTTCATACTTGTTTGTGTTTTGTTTTTGCAGTTGGCCCCAAAGAACAAAAAAATATACAAGAAAGTAGGCTATAAAAACTATCAACACAAGTTGGAGACTTGTGGCAAGTTGCCGCTTTCCTCAAGATTTTCGCACTGATGCAGTAACAACAATCTGACAACAAACTGGCATAAGCATAACATAAAAATAGGAAAAGTTCAAGTTTTTCCAAGCCCGAAAATAAAAGAAGAGAGGCAAAAAAAAAAAAAACATACTGGATCATATAATCCTTTCACTTAACAAGCAAACTTTTGGCAACAGACCGAAAAACTTTGCGCACTTCTTCTTCTTCTTTTCAACTGCTGTGTTGTGCTTTGCATAAACACAAGCCAAGCCTTAGAAGGGAAGAGGAAAAGGAAGAGAGAGGGATTCAGGATGTGACTTCGAGTCTCTCACATACATGACGTCGAGAAATTTATGCATTCGCCAGGCCAGAAAAGTATTTATGTATGCGCTTATAAATATATGCACATCTTGTACTTTCTATCTCCCTCTCTCTTTCTCTCTCTATCTCTCTCTCTTCCTCTTTCAACATGTGTAGCTATCTATCTGTGTATTTTTGTGTGTGTGCAGATAGCCAGCAAATTTATGCTAGCAATATAACAAACAAAATATTTGCGCAAAAACTTTTTTTGCCACGCCCCCCTGCCCAGAAATTCCCACTGCAAGTTCTCGCAAAACTTTAAAATAACACAAGAGAAAGATATAAAAAATATGAAAACGAAATAAAATATATTTTAGGGGCAGTCGCAACTTAAAATTTAAAAACTTGTGCTTATTTCTCAGTTTTTGGGGCTGCTTTTTTATGCTAATTAAAGTCAGCCAACACACAGACAGATTTACTTTTATGTGTGTGTGTGTGTGTGTCCTTGTGCCTAAAAAAAATATTTATATCTATGAAAAAGTCGAATTTGCACACAAAAGCCTAACCCTGAAATACTTGCTTGCTACTAGAGAACAGGAAAGCAAAAAAATGAACAAAAAATAAAAATAAATATGAAGGCTGCTCAGCGGAAAAGTAGGCAACAAAAATAGCGAGCGTTGAAATTTGAGTTCAGCTGGATTGTAGGCAACAGAAAGGATAAAGCTAAAATATCTTTAGTTCGCACATAAAAAAGTTAAACAGGAGTGCTTAATTATATAAAAAAAAAAAAATGCCAGAAAATACGTTAAAAGTGGGCAGCAAAATGTATAATAAAATAATTCCATTTTGAAATCGAATTTATTTTTGTTCTTTTGAAAAAATTATGTTTAAGCATTTTTAAATTTATGACAATTTAGATAATAAATAAACGAGTTCATAAAACAACAATTTGAAGAAAAACAACAGCAACAAAATAAAATACTACTTTCACGTGTAGCAACAAAAGAAAGAACCAAATGCAAACAACAACATCAAAATAATAACAACCAAGTCTAGCATCAATATAATTAAATTAATTGTAAATAAATGTGAAAAAACGAAAAAAAAAAAACAAAAAATTGGCACAGATAAGCTGCTAAACAGTAATAAAAAAAAATAAATAAAAAAACAAATAAATAAATATAAAAGAAAGAAAAATACGCCGAAAAGCAAATGTGTTCAGCAACTCGTCAAATTTAGCGAATTTAATTTTGTTTGTTGTTGGTGGCATCACAACAAGTAATATAATTAATTAAACATAGATACATGTGTGTGCCGCGTGTGTGCGACAGACAGACGAGAGTGAGACAGCGCTACAGATACAGATAGTGAAAAAGATTGCCAAAAAAAAAAAAGAAGAAAAAAATCAACTGCAATTTATAAATGAGCTTTTAGTTTAATTAATTGCTAAATAAATAACAACAGTTAACACGAGTACATGTACATTTTATCACTGTATGCGTATGTGTCTGTCTACATGCATGGCAGCAACAACAACAACAACAACAACAGCAACACGGAGAGCAACATTTAAGCAACTATTTACTTTAGCCACGCCCACTTTACACGCCCATCACCGCAAACGTAACCGCAGCCATAGACTTTATTATTATTGTTGTTGTTGCCGCTGTTGCTGTAATTCATTCTGGCCGCCCCAATACAACAACTGCAACAGCAGCAGCAGCAGCAACAGAAAAAGCAGCATCATCATATACAACAACAAACAAACAACGAACAAAGCGAACCGAATAATAATACACAAAACAGCAGCAACAACAACGCTGCAGCAACAACAACAACAACAACAACAACTAGTTGCAGCAACCAACTTTGCCAGAGCAACAGCAACAACAGCAGCAACAACGACGGCAACAACAGCGGCGGCAGCGGCAGCAGCAACAACAGCGGCGCCAGAGTTGCCACCGATCCCAAGAAATCCTTCTCGCTACACTGCTGTTGCGTGATCGTCGACATTACACCTGTGTCACAGCCTGTGGCACGACTGACATCAGCAACAACGGCCTCGGGAAGGGATGTTGCTGCTGGTGGGGCTGCTGGCGGCGGTGCTGCTGGTGGTGCCAGCGGCAGCAGTGGCGGTGGCGGTTTGGGTCTCAGCGAAAATGTCTCGCAATTGGCGAGTCAATTGTTTCGCTTTGGCAGCAAAAAGAGAAGCGGCGTTTGCATTTGCAATGCACATTTGCATCATGGCTCACTCGATCGCCTCTTGCAACAGCAACAGGAACAGCAACAACAACCACAACAACAACAACAACAACAACAGCAGCAACAACAAGCTAGTGGTGAGCGTTCCATAAGCTGGCAGGTGGATGGCGGCGGGGCTGGCGCTTTACTCAACGCCGCCAGCTCCGACGAAAGCGATGACAAGAAGCAGCAACAGCAACAGTTGCTGGCGGAGGAGACACCGCCACGCCCACCAGCCACCAAGTCCAAGCCAAAGCACAGCGTCAAAGAGGAATTCGAACGCGGCGTGGAAGTGGAAAAGTTTTATCATCAAATCAACGGCGACATATTTGAGATAACGCGTCGCGTGAGAGCTAGACACGAGGAAAGCATCAAGCGCAAGGGTTCCGTGCGTCTAACTGAGCCGCATTACGTGCGCGTGCCCCCCCAGTTGCCGCCGCGTCGCCAGAAGAGTGCGGAGGAGGTGGCAATGCCAAAAAGCGCTTTGCGGCAAACAGAGCAACTCGAATGGTTCGATCGCAAGGCGCAGCAGCGTCATTCCGCAAGGTCCGCAGAGGGCGGACAGGTGCGGGAGGAGACAATGGAGTGGCTGAGATTGCAGAAGAGAGACAGAGAGACGCCGGCGAGAACCGCGTCGGGGCCAAGTGAAATAACCGTGCTGAAAGACGAGCTGCCCGATTGGCTGCTTGAGCATTTGCCGCGACGCGCGGAAAGCGGCGCGGCGGACAAACCTGTGAGTTCCGCATACGCGAAAGCCTTGGCGGAGCTGCTGAAGAAACCCTTGTCCCGACAGAGTTCGGGTCCTTGCGAGGTATCTCTGTTGAAAACGGACATTATGGAGTGGCTGACGAAAATGCAGAGCACAGTGGGCGGCAAAGCAACGCGACGCGGACAGCATCGAAGCAAAGGCGGCTCCATACGCTCCAATTCGCAGGAGGAGCAGAGTACCGAGCAGGCGACGCTGCAGCGCAAGCGACACTCGCTGGGCCACAGCGAGGAGGAGGAGGAGGAGGTGCAGCAGTTGCCCCGCATGGACTGGATTGCATATCCGTTGCACACGGCAGCAGTACCAGCAACAGCAACAGCAGCACCAACTACAGTGCCTAGTGGCTATGATGTACCAGTGCGACGCGAGGAGCGCGCGAGGGAGCGACGCCTGCGTCATTCCGCCAGCGAAGTGGTCTCAACCACGACAACAACGCCGCAACTCGAGCGTCTCGAAAGACTGTACGCCAAGCCGCACAAGGAGCGCTATCAGTATGTGCCGAAAGAAGCCTCCAGCTCGCATCACAAGTCGAAGCGCGAAAGGTCGCGTCGCCATCAGACGCAACGCAGCGCGACGGTGACTGAAATGTCCTTGCCGCGCGCGGCGAATCCTTGCAAATCCAAGCGCAAATCGTCAAGTGCGGAACGCGCGCCCCGCTCGCGTTCGCCCTCGCCCTCGCCCTGCACAGATCCCGCCTGTCCGCTGCTACCCGTCTGCACAGATCCGCATTGTCGCTACTTGGAGTGTCGACGGCGACGCTGTTTGACCTCGTCGGTGAGCTCGGTGAATCTGGCGCGCCACCAACAGGTGGCGCAGGTGCAATTGCACGCGGTGCCGGCGCATTTGATAACCGATTCCGCAGCCACAACGCCAACAACAACAGCCACACCGCCACCAACAGCAGCAATAGATGTTGCTGCATCAACAGCTGCCGAACGCCGTTTAATCATTTGCCACGAGTGTCGCTCGTGCGCGCCACTTTTAAGCTGCCAGAATCGAAAATGCCTCAATGCCGCCAAATGCAATTCACTGCCACGCTGTGCCGCCGATTTTAATCGCTTGCGCACCACACTTGCCCAACCACCAGCCACCTTGGATGACATCGAGCCGGCGCCTTTAGATTTGGAGCTGCAACCGTTGCCATTGCTGCCACAGCAGCAGCAGCAGCAGCAGCAACAACAACAACAGCAGCAGCAGCATTATCGCAGCAACTCGCAGCCAAATACTTTACAACGCGGCGACTCGAATTTAGGCTGGCTGGAGACCGTCCAGCAGCAACAGTTGCAGGCACAGCAACAACAGCAACAACTCGTACAACAACAACAACATCTGCCACATCATCATCATCATCAGCAACATGTGCTGCATACTGTCGCCAGCAATGGCGGCGGCAAACTCATGAAATCCGCCTCGGCTGCTTCGTTAAATTCGCGACGACGTCGCCATAAAACCGTTCATTTCGGTGAGAATCTGTTGCGGGAAGTCTGCCAGAATCGCAAGCTCATCAAGGAGCAGGAACAGGTGCCGTCCGGCTCGGCGCCCATGCAGGCCAACATTCAGATGCTCTACAATTTCGTAGAGGGTGTACTTAGCTCCTGGGTGGACGATGATGAGGATCAGTTGCGTTCGGGTGCCGAATCGGAGCCGGAACACGGACTGGTCGCCCTCCAGCCCATTCATCGGTGCAATCGGTTGCGTTATCAGTGCATTCGACGGGTTGTCGAGGAGGCGGCGGATTTACAGGGTACCCTCAAGTTGGGCAACTCGCGCTATCGACATCGACACTGGCGCAGCACCGCCAAGCAGTGCAATGAAATGTTCCTTCGCAAGGTAAAACTACTCACTATAAAAGTATCTGTCCATCAGCTGCATTTAAACATCAGTATAAAAATGTATATATTCTAATCGTAGGATATATTTCTAAGTCAAGGATATATTTCTATCCTAATTCTCTGCAGTTTTAATTGAGAATCATTTCGGCACTTTCATATTATATATTTTATATATGTATATATTTTTGATAACAGTTATTTCTGTGAATGTTTCTTACAGATAAATGAATAATAACTACGTGCTATATTATGAAATAGCTGGAATTAGTTCAAAACAGATATTTAGCAATTAGGCACACATTTGAGCTAATTCTTTGTGGGAAAACCCTCGACATAGAATTTCTCAATGGTCTCCCTTTAATTATCCTTTTTTCGCTGTTTAGCGCTTCTCTCTTTAAATTTGTAGCTCTATCTCGAGCAATTTCACATTCAGTTCATACTGATTTCTTTTTCAGCTGCTTTAACTTTGAGCTTTGCTCTGGTCCCATGGCCCCATCACTGCATTTTTCTGTACCCCTCTCCCTGCCTCAATCTCTGGCTCGTTGAACCCATTAGACGGTTCCTCCTGGCGGTAGCTTCAAATGACTTAAATGTATTGTCGCAACGTTCTACAAATTCATTTTGGTTGCCTAACAAAACGTTGATCAAAGCCAAAGCATCCTTTTCACGCTCGAGCTCTGTTCACGCCCTGTTCCCCTTGCTCCTGTCTGAATTCTATGTCTTAAGCCCAGTAACAAAATGTTATACAGGCTTATAAATTTATGACAATGTCTGACTGAACAACTAGATCTTAAAGACTAGTCAAGTTTGAGTAGTCGTAAATTTTTAAATTTTTTAATATATTTATTATTAATAAAATTTTGATTTTTATAATTCGAATTTTTTTTTTGTCATTAAATTTATGAAAAATATGAAAAAGGAGAATCCAATTCAGGAATCTTTTCATGAAAAACTCAAATTCCGCAAGGCTGCTCCCCTTTTTATTTATTTTTTCTTTTTATTATAAATTTATTATTTAAGGTATTTGAATCAAATTGCTACTAGGCATTTAAAAGTCAAGTACCTTGAGTGTCGCCTTGTTCCTCTTGGCTCTTGTCATTGCTACAAAGGAGGCAGGCAATAAATTAAAGCATTAGCTCCAGCCGAAAAAGCTCTTAGCACACTCACACACCCACAGACACACACACACACACACACATAGAGAGAGAGAGTTTGGTAATGAGGGAGGGGAGTGTGGGTAAAATGTAGCTCACATTTTCATTTACCGTTCGTATTTAGTTTTTGGAGTAATGAATGGCATTGATTGGAATTCGCATGAATCACAGTTTCAAAGTGATAAAGGCTATTTGTAGCCACAGCATATGTGCGAGTCCTTTTGTCGACCACTGTCTGTATATATATACATTTAGTAGTGGCATAATCTATGAGTCGGCTAGCTGCATTCATTTCATTTCATTTGAACAACATTCACACAGTGAAACACTTGTATCCACACTCTTTATTAGTAACTGTATCTGTATCTGTGTATCTCCAGCTATGCAGTTGACTTATTTCAACTTGACCAACTGCACAAAGATACAAAAAGAAAATTAAAGTCAGATGATTGCATTTAAAATGAGTATTCACATTCACATACGTCGTACACTCACTTATACACTCGTGGATATACAAATGAGTGAGTCTGAATGGCGGAGCATTAGACGAATATTCAGATAGTCTGCATATTAATTAATTGCCAGATCAACGGCAATGAGAATAGTGATAAAGACCATGATGATGATGACAATGATAATATATGTGTATAATTATGATAAAGCTTTGCCTTGGCTTAACTAAATTTACAGCACGAGTTTATACAAATTAATGGGATTCTCACTCTGTGTTTAGATTATATCAGTTTATCAGTATCTAAAGGTATTAAGCTTAAGGTATTTGGTGTTATCTGGTCTCCATATATACTTCCTTTGTTCTAGTCCCTTGACTTGGATATCGATTACAGCTATTGTTCCTAATCTGAAATCCTGTCCTGGCTTCAATCCCTTCAGCTAAAATCCTTGTTACCTTTGATTGATATGCTGCTAAACAGGCCTCCCACTCCCCTCCCTTGAGGTTCCCTCACCTGCTCCTACCTAGTAAAGCCAATTAATGATAAGCATCTTCTGTCTGCCGCTCAGTTTGCTGCACATATTTAATCAAATCCAAATGACATGGCAGGTAGCTCCTACCTTCCACCTGTTAATCTCTATCTATTCCATGTGCTCTTTCTCCTCTACTCTCCTCTCCTCTCCCCTCCTATCCTTACCTCCTTTTCTGCTGCCATTTCCGCTTTAATCATTGCCAAATACCAACTTACGGTTAATGCCAAATTGCTTTTCACGCTGCACACTGTCGAGCAATTTGAATGCCTTCAAGTTGAGAAACGATTGCGACTTGAGCTGATCCTTAGACAGTTTAAGAAAACCAAAGGAAAAGCGCATGAAAAGACTTGCAATGCGTTTGCAGATTTTCCACATTTTGCATCAATTTGACTTCGCACTGTGTGTCTGCCTGTCTCTATTTAGACCCTGTACTTAAAAGTCAAAAGGCTCTCTTAGTCGTAAGTGACTTTATAAAAAATTTTAAAATACAAATCACTTATTTAATATAATTTATAATAATTAATTTATAATAAATTAAGAGACTGTATAATAATTAAAATTTCATTTGCACTAATTTGGGTACCAGGAGTTGATTCAAAATGATAGCTGGAAATTTAAAATTTTGATTTTCGAAAATCGATATTTTGAGACAAAAAATTATTTTAAAGAAACTAAATAAATTTAAATGCAGAATGAACTTTGGGGCCAAACCATGATCATAATGACATTCCGTTTGAAAATCTGATCATTTTTGGCAAAACCATCATAGTTTGAAGTTAGTCTGTGTGTTGACCTAAAACCTTACAAGCTAAAATTTTTGTACATTTTGACATGATATTTTACAAAAAAATGAAACGACTCAGAATCAAGTTAAAAGTGTTGTTTTATACTAATTCGGGTGCCAGGAGTTGATTAAAAATGAAAACTCGAGATTTAAAATTTTGAATTTTCGAAAATGTAAAGGGGGGACCCTTAGCTGAAATATCGATATTTTGATCAAAAAATTGCTTGATGAAAATAAATTTAATTTAAATGCAGAATGAAAATAGAGGTCAAACCATGATCAAAATGGGATTCCGCTTGAAAATCGGATCATATTTGCCAAAGATACTAAAGTTTGAAGATGGTCATACCTTTGACCTATCAACTTTACAAGCCAAAATTTTTGATCATTTTGGTGTGATTTCTTACAAAAAAATGAAACCTTCCAGAACCAAGTTTAAAGTGTTGTTTTATACTAATTCGGGTGCCAGGAGTTGATTAAAAATGAAAACTCGAGATTTAAAATTTTGAAATTTCGAAAAAGCACAGGGGGGACCCTTACCTCAAAAATCGATTTTTTGAGGCAAAAAATTATTTTTTCGAAATTAACTAAATTTGAATGCAGAATGAATTTGGTGGCCATACCATGATCAAAATGACATTCCGCTTGAAAATCGGATCAGTTTTGGCGGAGCTATTAAAGTTTGAAGTTGGCCTTATTCTCTTCCTGGCATCTTTACAAGTCAAAATTTTTGTTCATTTTGGCATGATTTTTTACAAAAAAATTAAACTTCTCAGAACCAATTTTAAAGTGTTGTTTTATACTAATTTGGGTGCCAGGAGTTGATTAAAAATGAAAACTCGATATTTAAAATTTTGAAATTTCGAAAAAGCACAGGGGGGACCCTTACCTCAAAAATCGATTTTTTGAGGCAAAAAATTATTTTGATGAAAATAACTAAATTTGAATGCAGAATGAATTTGGTGGCCATACCATGATCAAAATGACATTCCGCTTGAAAATCGGATCATTTTTGGCAAAGCCATCAAAGTTTGAAGTTGGCCTTATTCTCTACCTAGAATCTTTACAAGCCAAAATTTTTGATCATTTTGGCGTGATTTCTTACAAAAAAATGAAACCTTCCAGAACCAAGTTTAAAGTGTTGTTTTATACTAATTTGGGTGCCAGGAGTTGATTAAAAATGAAAACTCGATATTTAAAATTTTGAAATTTCGAAAAAGCACAGGGGGGACCCTTACCTCAAAAATCAATTTTTTGAGGCAAAAAATTATTTATTCGAAATTAACTAAATTTGAATGCAGAATGAATTTAGAGGCCAAACCATGAACAAAATGACATTCCGCTTGAAAATTGGATAATTTTTGACAAAGTAATGCAAGTTTAAGCTCTGATTATAATTTACACTTTTCAAGTCAGCTTATACTGAATAAGAACAGGGTCTCTCAAAGTCGGGTTTGCCCCTCTGTTGCCTTTTCTACCAGTTGTCTCTTTAATGTCTCACTTAAGCTGAGCTCATGGCAAACGTGCCAGGAATTTGAGGGGCTTGCTGACAGCTGGCAAAAGCCATAACCAAATGCTTGCTTACATATGTGAAATTGTGCGAATGTTAAAGTTAAAGGGAAAACTTGTGGAAAATCAAAGAGAGGAGAGGGGAAAAAGAAGGGGGACTTGGGATGACAACATGCATATAAACACTCTATCAAATATTGTAATTTTTTGACAGTGACAACGACAAATGAAATGATTTTTCTGCACGGAGTGAGCGTGAGCGAGAGAGGGGAAAGGTAGGAAAGTAAGAGGAGGGAAGGTAGACAGTCGACAGTCTCACATTTGACATTCAAAAGTCATTGATAATTATGGATGAAACGTGAACGACAGACGCATCGAGGGATCACAATCAATTCTTGATTAGAAAACGCAGGCTCGACATTCAGATGGAAAAAGAGGCGTCGGGGGGAGGTGTGGCACCTGTCCAGGTTTGGATAAGGGTGTGCTGCTTAAGTGGGCGTGTGTGTGTGTTAGAGTTTGTGTGTGTGGCAGAGTCTGTGTGTGTGCGTAAATTGAATTTTGATTTTGGCACTGATGCTGAGATATGGCATATTAGGCCAAAGTAATCAGTTGAATGGAAGCTGAGGGGGCTTAGGAGAAGGTGGCATTTAATCTTTGTGTGTGTGCGTGTTTCGGGTTGCCCATCTAGGCTTACCTATGTGAGAAAGGGAGAGAAAGAGAGGGCAGAGGACCCAAGACAAAACTCATTGTCAAGCGCCCAATACAATCTGTTGAAATTCCCCAACACTTTAACCCAAAACGAACAGATAGGGGAGAGAGGAGCCAAACTGTCTGTTTGCCGGGGGGGTGATATCAATTAAAAATTCATGAATCATTTGACAAAACTCTTTTGGGGTCCTGCACGAAAATTGTTGCCATTCGAGGTTCCAGGCCAATCAGTCGAGGTTGAGATTTTGAAATGCTGCCCATTTCTGGTTTACGGTCTCGTTTTGTGTCAGGCAACAAACAAACCTATTGTTTGTCTGGGAATACACACACACACACACACACACACACACACAGACACACACTCAAGCACACACTCCAATAAAATCTCATACAATTGTAAATGCACAGTAATCTGTTGTATGTAAAAGGTAGAAAACACGTAAATTCCCAGAGTTTAGTCCCTTTTCTGTTGTGTTATGTGTTTTTGGCTACTTTCGCACATTCTAAAGGGTTTTCCATTACATTAGACCCGATTGTTGTAGTATTTTGTTATTTGCCTGCCGAGCAACTAATGAAGTGAAGTTTTGAGACTGAAGAGCGCAACGAGAGATTTAAAAGCTGTTAGAACTATGAGCACATTCATATATGAAACATAGTACATACTTAGGTTTCTTAAGCTGCAAGCATAGATACTTAAATACATAAGTGTCTTTTATGGCAAGTTTTTCGTCTACAGTTGCAGCTCGCTTTTCTCAGTTATTTTTAAAACAAAGCTAGTCGGGGTTGCTATTAATATTCTTGAGTATAGATACTTAGATACAAAAGTATCTTATGGCTTTTACTTTATATTTTGTCTCAAACTGAAGCTTATTTCTCAACTATTTTCGACTCATACCTCGCAACAGCTAGACATGGTTGATACTTAGATACAAAAGTATCTTTAGAATTTTACTTCAATTTTTGTCTGCAACTGCAGCTCACTTCTCACTTACTTTTAAGGCTCACCTCGCAAAAGCTAGACACGGTTGCTCCTTAAATTGTAGAGTGTAGATACTTAGATACAAAAGTATCTTTAGAATTTTACTTCAAATTTTGTCTACAACTGCAGCTCATTTCTCACTTACTCTTAAAGCTCACCTCGCAACTGGTAGACTGGGTTGCTGCCAGGGTTGCCAGCTTGCAACAGTTCCGCTCGACAGCTTCCGTTCGGCTTGATGATTTCATGGAAAACTTCATTGAGCAAGCGGAAACTATTTCATTTGCCGCTATAAATGTTGTCAGGTGGACTTTGGGCTTCTCGACGTAGGCGGGAGGGACGTGGCATGGCGGGAAAATGGGTAAAGTGAGTGGGCGTTTGGGGGTGTGACGTCGATGGGTGTTTGGCGAGTTGCTCTTTGAGTGTTTTTGAAGTTTTCAATATTGCAGCTGGCCCCAAAAATGATTGAGGCCACTCTGGAATCTGAACTGAGGCCATTTTAAACTCGAAGGAAAATGAAAATTCAATAGTTGAAAATGTGCAAAATGAATTTCATCAAATTATTACAATATAGAGCACCTGACGTTTACTGATAGCAGTCAGTGTACGAGTTAATTGGAAAACTAGAAGTAGACAAAGGGTTGACATTATTAATTAACTAAAAGTTGAGGCAAATGAAACTGACAGGATGTGTAGTGTTGTGCACTTACTTAAATTGCATGCAGAGCTAGAAAATGCTTTAAAAAGAAATTCGTTAAAGTTGAAAGTTTGGTCGGTTGAAGCATTTTTTAGAAGCTAAAATGTTATTACAAATTAAATTCCTTTAAATTTGTTCGATCTCATTCTCTCAGCACTTTTAGTGCATTTAATGATTGCAGTGTTGTAAAACAGTTAGAAATTTAATCTTTTAAAGGAAAAAAACCTTTTTAAATGCTTTGCTTTCATTTTTTTTTATTCATCATATGAAATTAAAGGCAATTGCAATGCTGAACGATTAAATAAATTACATACAGTGTTGTGAAACGCTTCAAATATCGAATCTTTTACCTTGTTAACGCTTTTTACAGATGTTTCCCTCTCATATATTTCTTTTGTGACATTCCCCAATTAATCAGAGCTGCAACCGTTGTGCCATCAGCACCTATCGTTGCGACTCAATGGAGTTCATGCCACTTGCCACTTGCCACTTGCCACATGTCCCCTGCTACTCCTTTGCCCAATAAAATTGCTTCCCATGCCACAGAGGTGACGCTTTGATCTACATACGTCTGTTGCGTTTATTTTTGTATCTTATTTTTTCACTTCTTACAATGTGTATTATATACATACATATATATTTATTACTTTTTTTTTGTAATTTCAACTGGGAAAACATTGATGTAGCCCGACGAGTCGAGGAATCGGGGAACAGGAGCAGAAGCTCACGTTTGGGTATTTGCATGCCTTTGCACTCCTTCGATTAATATCAAATTTGATTAAACTTGGCCAAAACGACAAACGACGACGAGTGGCTTGATGATAGCGCTGATGTGGGGAAAAGCCAATGGCAAAGGGAAGGGGAAGGGGAAGGGGAAGAGTAGTACGTCACTTGTGGGTTAAGCACACATGACTTTGCTGCTACTGCTCCAAAAAAAAAAATAAATAAAAATAAGGGGCGCGCATTGGGGCGTGGCTGCCTGTGCAAATATAAACGCACATGCCACTTGACAGTTGCCGGTTTCCAGTTGCGAGAGTTTGAACGCCTTTTTTTCGCCAGCGCTGCCACCCCTCCACCCCCTGGCAACCCCAGCCACCCATGGGGCAGTCAAATAAATAACTTGTAAAACATGCATATGAGCAAAAATGTTTGAAAAATGCAAAAAAAAAAAAAAAAAAAAAAAAAAAAAAAAAAGTTGTGTAGGAGAGAACGAACTCTGGTGTATCGTAGTAACCAAAAGCCAAGAAATTGGGGCCAAGGAATTGACGGGTCTCTGTTCCCCTTTCCTCTTTGCCGCACAGCAGGAAGAGAAGACGAAACGAATAAACACATTGTAAATTGATTTCCTTGGGAACTCAAATAAAAATGGCATGAAAAGCAAGTGAGCGACGACATTGTGGGCGGTGGTGGGCTGTGGTGGGCGTGGTCTGTAGCACCAACCCAATTGAAACGAATGAATGGGCAAACCAATTTTTATTGCCACGCGGGACACGTAGCGTTGCCGTTGCCTCAACTTGATTCCCACACGGACTTTGGCTCCCCTTGAACTTCTCCCTGCCTTTTGCCTGCCTTGCTTCTGCCTTCTCCTTCTCCTTCTCCTTTGCCTTGGCATTTCTGTTTTCCTGTTGCGAAAGCAAAATTGGCGCACTGGGTGCTGTGTGTGTGGTGAGAACGGAAGGAAATCGGAAGATGGCCAGGCAGCAGCGGGAGTACGAGATGAAGGAGAAACAGAGATGGATGAGGAGGAAGAGGAGGAGGAGGAGGAGGAGAAGAAGTTGGCAGTCGATGTCGACCCGGCTTTTGATGGAATGCTTGCTCGATAACATGGCCAAGTAACTGTTTGGCATTGCCTTTAGTTAAACCATCTCTCCTCACACTTGTGTTTTTTCTTACTCGCTGCTGCTGATTCGTTTTCTGAGCGGTTCGTTGTTGTCAATTGTTGTGCTGTCCGTTCTCTCTCCCTCTCTCTGTCTCTCTCGTCCTCTCCCTTTCAGTCTGACTCATCCGTTTGCCTGTCCCATGTTGCCAACTTCACTAAAAATGCAGGCGAGAGAAGACAAATTGCTTTATCGACGACATACGTAACAAATGTTGCTGTCGGCAGTGACAACGGCAACAACAACAACAGCAACAACAACTACTACAACAATTACAACAACAAGGAGCCAGTCAACCATTATTGGTTTCAAATGGCTTACGGCTTCAATTGGGAATCGGGTTGAGGCCCAACTGACGTTGGCACTGCTAATTATGACTTAATTATTTCAATTATTATTTCTCCGACTTGAATTCAATTTGGCAACGTTGCCAACAACAGCGACAGCAACATCGACGATATGTAACCTAGGGATGGCTGTCAATATGGTGATTTCGGTATTGTATTGATATAGGAAGAAAGATATTTAAGTAATGAAAAACTACATGATATTTAAGAACTACTATTTATCAGTTTTTAATTCGATATATCGTGAGCTCTTCAGTTATGAAAAGGTTAATATGATATATTTGATATGTCAACTAGGCAATATTTTTTCCGATGTCAATATCGATAGTGCTCTTGTTATTCATCTCTAATTTTAATATACATACAAATATGAGAATTAATTGTTGACTTTTCTCGCACTGATTTGTGTTAATTGACTATCAATTTGTTTGGCTTTTTGCAGATTTCGGACGATGATCGAATGAGCCTAACTACTGCCGTTTCGGATGAAGATGATGGGGAAAGTGTCATGGCGTCACCATATAAAGCAAAGGCCACTGGCACCGCTGCATCCTCCTTCAATTGCACGGGCGCTGTCCGCAAAGCTGGGTAAGCAGTAATCTGTGGCATGCCACTCCACCTAATGCCCCTTGCCCCATGCCCCTTGCCCCTTGCCCCATGCCCCAGGGGATAACACGTGTGCCCCGACCCGTCCATAAGACTACTTCATCATAAATAATGTGGCAAATGGATTCGTTCCTCCCTTCCCCCCAATCCACTTATCACGTGCATTATGAAGTGTGTGTGTCAGGAGATTATTAGATACCTGATAAATAAGATAGCAGCAAGGGAATAGCAAATGTTGAATATAATTAACACACAGATTCCAGGGTATTTTATGATCTAAAGTGTAAGTATTATAGACAGAATTTGTACTATAATTAGAAACCTTCCATCAGAGAAAACTTTAAGAAAACTAAAGTAAGACCCATAAAAGAAGTTAACATTAAATATTGCTATTAAATTATCAGTTAAGAAAGAAGAATTTTGAAAAATTATAGAAAAATGGACACTAAGAAAAATACATATTTTATGAATATTGTCAATTGTAATACAATAATCGACTTTAAAATAGAATTTACACATGATGACAGTCAGTGAATATTAGTCACTAAATCTATGAAATTTCATAAATCAATTTAATTTCTGTTAAGTTTCATAAAACACACCATGAACACAATCAAGACAATTGCTAGTTCGATATTATACAAAAACTTATTTCGTATGTTAACTTATTAGATACATTCTCGTAGCTCATTTATAATTCTCAACTTGTGCTGCTAAGCAGCTTATGAATTCAACTTGATGATTATGCAAGTGGCCACCAACTAATTAGCAAAGTTGTGTTATGCATAGAGCAATCATTACATTTCCCAGCTACTATCTGTGTTCACATTTTTCAAGGATTTTAATTAATTTTTCGCATTTGCCATATATAACATATTTGCAATTGTTTTTGCATAACTTTTGCAGGTTTCTATCGGTGAAGAAATGGCTACTACGCAAGAAGCACCAAATCGAGCTGGCTCGCAAACGTGGCTGGAAGGGATACTGGGTCTGTCTAAAAGGAACCACATTGCTCTTCTATCCCTGCGACTCGCGCGAGGGTCGCAGCGTCGAGGCGGCGCCCAAGCATTTAATTATTGTCGACGGGGCAATTATGCAGCCGATACCGGAGCATCCGAAACGCGATTATATCTTCTGTCTGAGCACCGCATTCGGTGATGCCTACCTGTTCCAGGCTCCTTGTCAGGTGAGTCTCCTCCAAGTTGGTCGGTATACGGATTGCGAATATGATGCGTATGGTCGGTCGTAGTCAGTAAGCCTGGAAGTCCTTCAAGCGTACGACTCGGGCTTCAATTAGAAAGTTGATAGGAAATAGGAGATAGTCGAGTAAACTCGACTCTGAGAGATGTGAAATATAGGAAATCAAATTAGCCAATTTCTAAATATATTACTCTATATTTACTATCCGATTGCAATGCAAATTTCACTTGATAGGGTCGAAGATAACTTCTTCTACTTTTCGCACATTTCGCTGTTGACAAACTGAACAGACCCTTTGTGCTTGGCTAAGTACAGGGTCGAAAAGTGAAGATGCCCTAAGGCCAGGAAAGGCATGGACAGGACAGGACAGGACAGGACAGGACAGGTTTGGGCCAAGTCAAGTCAGGCGTAAGCATAAAAGCCGTCCTTGTCCTGGCCACTGCAACATTGACAAAACAAGACTTGGACTTGGACGACATTGTCGTCGTCGTCGACTATGTCGTGGTCCCCATTGAGTGTAGCGTTTGTGCGTTTTGTTTGCGCAAGGATATACCAAGGATATCTATCAGATTCTCGCTATCTGCCTGCACTTGCTGTCGTGTGGTGTCGAGTTCAGCGCTCGCGGCCTTTCAACAGACCTTACACGTAATCGCCATGCAAAATGTGTGCCACACACACGCAGACAGAAAGAGAGAGCGAGAGAGCGAGAGAGACGGACAGTGACAGTTTAAGACTTGCAGGCGTTAACTGATGCAGCCCCGCAAATGGCTCAAATGCAAATCGCCAGGCTTAAAGTGCGATTGAGGTTGCTCTGGGATAGTAACAGTAACAGTAACAGTAACAACTACAACTACAACTACAACTACAAACTGGCAGATTGCCTTGAACGGATGAACGTAACAGTAGCTGTTTTGGTTTGCTTTGGTCTGGTTTGCAGTTGGGTCCTTGTGCCTAAACTGTTACATGTCTCAAAGGCATACGCTGCTCATTCATCTCGGCCCAAAGACCCAACCAAACTCAATCCAATCCAACCCAGTTGCCCACCCACTGACTGACAGCATTTCAGCCTGGCCGCCTTAGTGATTTGTCATTAAATTTGCATAACTGATAGTCAACCAACAACAGCAACAACGACAGCAACAGCAACAACAACGACAACAACAACGACAACATCGTATTCGACATTTGGCGCTGGGGAGCAACGTCAAATTGCTTGCGGTGCATTTGGCTCTGCAATTTGTTACAATTGCGAGGGTGGACTGAAAAGTCATTGGTCTCTGCATATTTTTATATTGTCTTGATTTCTCACAAGTATTTTAAGTGAATTTGTTTTCTTTGGCATTTATTTTTCTTTGCTTTGTGTCAAGCAAAATCGCAACAGTTAAGAAAAAACAGTTAAAAAAATGAAAGCTTCCAAAAAATAATGTATGTATATTTGAAAAGTCCTCATAAAAAAAATGTTTTAAAATATCGGAATCAACTCATAGCAAATGTCTACAATTTGGTTTGTAAACAGCTCTCTTGATGAAAAATAAGTTAATAAATAAATGAAAATTATAAAATGTTGTAGCTGATGAATTGCATTATACAATAATATTGACTCTAGTTTAATTAAGATATTTGTGCTTACCTACTAAGGTCAATGAGTTATTAATCCACCCTCGCCATATTTACCCTTCACTCAATCACTCTCTCTCTCTCTCTATCTGTTATCTGTTACATTCTCAGGTGGAGCTGGAGAATTGGGTGAACAGCATCCACAGTGCCTGTGCCGCGGCATTCGCACGTCATCGGGGCAAAACGGGCACACTGCATCTGCTGCAGGAGGAGATCTTTCGTCTGGAGAAGGCCATTGAATCGGTAAGTGAATGCCAACGTTTTCCTTAACATTGCCTTATATGTGTGTATACCTGTATACCTGTATACCTGTAACACAACCAACTCACAGCATTTGTTGGCGATTATGTCGAGTATGTCTGAAGTGTATGTGTGTGTGTGTGTGTGGAACTCAAGGATATTGAGTTGAATTGTTGCCGAGCGGATTTTTGGCTCGAGGAAATTGTTGAGCTGCTTCAGCATAAATTCAAGTGCTGAGCATTGATTGTGTTCTCGTCTGCATCTCCATCTGCATCTGCATTAAGTGGAGAGGTGTGAAAAACCTGTTTGCCGACCGCTCAACCAGCCACATGAGCCACAGCATTATTATTATTATTATTCAAAAAATGATATGCAAAAAGTCAGAAGACATTTAAATCTCTTGATTTATGAACTCAGCTACTCGAGGCATTCGTTAACACAATAATTTGCTTACTCAGCTTGGTATTTATTTATTATTGGAAATCAAATTTAAAGTGTTGTTTTATACAATTCGAGATTTCAATTTTTGATTAAGTGAATTTTTTCATTCATTTTTCACACAGATCTTCCAAATTTAATTTGAGAAATTAATCTCCACACAAATTTGCCCTTTTAGTTAACTAGTTTTTTAAATTCAACCCGTGAGTTTATTGCCAGGTTGTTTATAAGACTTCTCAGCTAGAATATAAAGTCCCATATTAAGCTAACATTTTATCCGAATATCAAAGGCATTAACTGTTATTATTTCCGTAGTAACGAGCGGCAAGGGAATAGGAACTTTTATAAATGCCTGGCAATCTAAAAGATCAACAAAAATCCAAGTAAAACCATTAAATCAATCAATAAAATTATCTTAAAGCTACTCGTGTTCATTCAATTTGGCAGGCACTGTGGCAAGAGTGGCAACTTAGGGCACATCATTGATATTCAGAACAGGATTTTGCTATGTTTCGGCACCTAATCATTCGTTCAAGTAATCAAACAACAAAGCCAAATTGAACGAACACATCAATTCGCGATGATTTCTCAACTTCAACTTTCTGTGCCAGAGACAGCGACAAAGACAAAGACAAAGATACAGCAAACGCATTTGCCACCCACTTGAGGAGGAAGAAGGAAGTTCCTTCCACAATTTCACAATTTCGACAATTTCGCCAATTTCTCAATTTCGCAATAGCGACAGCAGCCACAAGCACATTTCTAGCCAATTTCTCAGTGAAGTTCCCCAATGATTTATGCGCTGCCTGTTTTTGGATGGTTTCCTTCCTTGGCTCCTGGTGGTTTCTGTTCTCCTCTGTTCTTCTGTTCTGTTGGCTCTGCTCCATTTATGTATTTGCTTTCAAATCAATTCCCCATCAATTTCGCGTCGCGGCTTTGCAGCAACAACATTTGTGTTTTTTTTTTTTTTTTTTTTTGCCTCAACTGCAGTGCAATTTATTTGCACAACTTTGTGGCCAAGAACAACACCGAACCATCCTCAAGTTGGGGAAAATTGAGCGGCCAAAATGAAAACAAAAAGTGGAAACACAAGACCCAAATAGAACTCAAGTCGTTGGAGAGTACAAGAAACTGCACTTGCCACACAATAAATGGCAAGATAAACTCGCAGAGCCATAACCAAAGTGGAAAGAGCCAAGTGGCAAGGGGCAAGTGGCAAGGGGCAAGAGAGAGGGAGAGGCTGCAGTTTGAGGTGCATTTGGATGACACTGCAGCTGCTGCGCTGAATAAACCAATTTTTTTTTAGCAGCGTTCTTCTTTGATTTGTTTATATTTATTTTTTGCATCATGTCATTTGCCGTGCTGAGAGAAAGTAGACAAATTTTGCGGCCAGTTGGTTTATAAGCCAATACCCTGTACTTTCAAAACAGTTGAAAGGGTCTTTCGAATTTTATTTAAATGTAATTCAATTGTCTTGAAGTCCTGAGTTAACTTTTATATTACTTCAGAAATATTCTAATAATCTAATTAATTAAGTTATTTTATTTATTTATTCATATATGCATCAAGTCTTTTTATTTTATTTTATTCTTGTTCACTTCCCTCATTATGTTCTTGGAAGTACAATTTTATTATTATATTTAAATACAAATAATCTACTCGTACTACTCATATTATTTATTTATAAAATCTTTTTTATATTATTATTTTAACGTTTCCTCTTCTACTTAGTTCGAAGTACAACTTTATTACTAATGAATGCTTTTCTTAGTCCTTTGGGAAATACTATTCTCTAGTCGTGAATGCTCTTTTTTCGACTTTTTTTCCTGCTACGCCACTGATTGGGTTGTTTTTCCTGCTGTTGTTCTTGGCGCAACTCCTAGAGACAATTATTTTGTCTGTCCATCATCCGACAGAGCGACGGTCCATCTTATATCCTGGCTGCCTGCTGTCCTGACAGGACATCCCAGGGCAGGCCAGGCCAGGCCAACCGTTGACTTCATTCATTCATTCGTCTCTGTCTCTGTCTCTGTCGCTGGGATTTTCCGAGCGTCTCGCCCCTTTTCTAATTTAGTTTTTCTCATTTACACGTTAACTTGAAGTTTGATGTTATGAGCCGTCTTCGTTTTCCCTTCGCATTTTCCTTGCCATCGTCATTCTTGTCGTTTTTGTTTGTCGAGGATATCTGTCCCTTTGGATAAACCATAATTACTTCCTTGAACGCTGCGTTTTTCTGTCCACTTTCCTCACTCGCAAGTTTTCAACTGGTTTTTTCTGTCTTTTTTGTTTGGTTTTCATTTTGTTTAGCACGCTTTGGTCCGGCTTCGAGTTCGAGTTCGAGTTCGAGTCCGGTCCGAGACTGTCACAAGAGTCACTTGAGAGTCAGCTGGTTTAGTTTTCAAGTGCCACGCCTACAGCAAAATGAGGGGCGTTGGGCCTCAGTTTTGTGCCTGCCTCAAGTTGCCGCCATGAATATTAATTAAATGAGCTGCTGAAGTGGCCACAAAATGCAATTGCATTTGCATTACAATTTGAATTCGCATTTGCATTCGCATTCGCATTTGTTGTTAATTAATTTTGTGTGCACAAAAAAAAAAGGAATACGATGGTACTTACTTCATTAACTTGCCGGGGGGATAAGTAGAGATACCAAGTCATAAAAAAAGCGAAGAAGTTGCTATTTTATTGGCCTGAATGGAATTAAGCAAGTGAGTTGCCCTACAGGAAAGGTTTTTAATTGAATTAATTTATCTTCATGCCAACAAAGTATGATTTGGAATGTGGCACCCAGCGTGGGCTGCCAATCATTTTTTAATAGCCATGGAGGTACTAAAATTACCAAGAGTGTTGCCAATGATTTTTTTTTTTTGTGGAAGAATCACCTATCACCTTCTTAGAGTTGGATACGATGGTGAATGCCTGACTTTCTGGCGCCCATCGTGGGCTACCTATCGCCATTTCAAAGTCGTGTAGTCGCGACTGAAATCCGCCCGACTCTGAAATTAACCTGTAGCGTTTTCCATTTTGATGGTGCAGTAACTATGTCGCCGAATGGCGCCCAACGTGGTCGAAAGACTTGAAATTGTTTCAAATTGCATTGTAATTAATAAGTTTGGTAACATTTTAACAACAGTCGCTGACACCCGCCACATTTCTGATGCGTACCGGATGATGTGCCATATGGCGCCCAACGTGGACTGGCTATCACCGTACCACCGTATCACGGTATCACACCGTTCACCGTTCGGTTTATAGGCAGGTGCAGGCATGTCTGAAATGAGCAACAGTGTTGTCTACGCTTTTTGTCTTCGACTTCTACTTTGTGCCTGTGAATGTGGGCGGGGACAGCAGGCTGTTTGTCTGCCCTTTTTTTATAGCTGTCACCTTTCGGAAATAATCATATATGTGTCAGTGGGGGACAGCACTTCGCTTCGTTTGCTTCAGCTTTTCTAGTTTTTCGCCAGCTATCTATTTTACTTTTCGCATAAAGCACTTGCACACACACACACACACACCTGTACACACACTCTTAAGCACACAATGCAGACGTACAGTAAAAAAAAGAGGAGGGAAAAAAATGTTAGTACCTGCTCGTGCCCGTTTGGTATTTCGTACGCTCTGGTTTTTACGCTCTAATTACGACTACTCCTACAACAGGCCAACCTCCCCACACCCCAGTCCCCCCTCCCGCCATCCCTCTGAGCGTGTACACACATATTCACCCCTGATTTCATGCCTTACCCCGCCGTTACTGTTTTCATTCCCAGTGGCTCTCGTGGCTCGTGTGCAATTGCCATGGCGCGCAGTCTAAACAAGGCTCACTTGCCTGCTGCTTTCAATTTGCAATGGCGGCTGTCATTTCAGCTCAATAGCGAACCCCCCCCCCCTTCGCCCTTTACTTTTCCTCTCAACCCCTTTCTTCGTACTCCACCTCTGCTGTCACACTTGGCCGAATGCAGTCTCTGTTTTTTCTATATATATATATTTTTTTTTTTTTAAATTGTTTGGCCTGTTTGGTTTTAAATTTTGTATGCACTTGGTTTGCTTGTTGCATCGACTCTTATGGCAAATTGCATCGATATTTCTATATATACTATAAATAATTGGTCTAATTAAATGTTTCATTCATCATTTAGGCTGTTAATTGTTTAACGCAATTTATGCCAGTCAATTTAGCGCCATAAAAACGCTTAACAAATGCCAAAAATAAATCAATTTTCTACCAAATATACAAATTTCAATTATTCAACATTTTAATTTGAATATTTTTTGGAATTCTTTAGTTAACAGCATTCTGTTAATTGTTTTAAATAAACAAAAATGTATTTCAATTAAATTATGGTGGTAAAAAAACCAGATAGAATTCCTCCTGCAGATTTTGCTTTATTTTTTTTTCTCTAAACTGAGGTTTCAATTTGTTGAAAATAAGAATTTTCATATATCATTTGCTTGTTCCTATGACAGCGATAATAAGTTTTATGTTCGTTCTGTTTCCGTAGATGAGTCAGGCTATAACTTAGATTTGATAAGTGTTGTCGATTTATTTTCCACTTAGGTGCTTAAAAAGTAGCTATGTATATAATAATTTTAGAAATTTGTAGCCGTTTTTTAATGAAGAATGATACGACTTATTTATATGAACAGGAATTTGTATAATGAAACTATTACGCCACTAAAACTCCATCGAACTCTTAAAAATCATCTGCAAGGGAATACTAATCGCATATTACACGAAAACTATTTCCGGATCTGTTTAACTCCGTATCCTGGGCCACAGCATATTTTGGCCAACTAATTTGTATTAAAGCCCAAAAAAGGCAGACACTATAGAAAGCCGTCAAGCCATTAATTAATTTGATTACAATTAAGCTTAAATTTTAAGCTCACGAAATCCTTAAATTTGTAGAGCATTCCTCTCGCTCTTCCCTACTCTTTCCCTCTCTCTCTCTCTCTCTCCTCGCCTTTTGTCTGCTCGGTAACAACGCTCAAATGCACATTTGCAGTGTAATATTTTACACACCCACAAACACACTCACACACACACACACACACACACACACACATACACACCCGAAACCAGCAAGTAAATGAAAAATAAAGAATGCTGAAAATGTGCGAGGAAAACTGCTGGGAAAAGCTGAATCTGAACTGAAAGCCAAAGCACATAATGAAATACATATTTAGTTAAGTTTTAAATTTTGGTTAATTAGTGTGTTGATTTTCTTTGCCGGCCAAGTTGAAACCACATGCAGCTGCCCCGCCCCCATTTCCGCCTCCGACATTGTGGAAAGTTTTGCGAAACATAATAAACCAGCCAACTTTTCCAGCTGCAACTTTCAAGTATTAAAGAATCTTTTTTTTAATCAAATTTCTCGTAATGAAAGCATAAAGTTTATAATTACCGTAAAATTTAGTGCTCGATTTTGTGGGGCTGCCAAGTGCAAGTTTAACTGACCAGCGCAGATATATAGATAGATATAGATATCATGTTAGTGGGCGTGGCCGGAGGGGAGGCATTTCATAAGCTAGTGCCAGAAAATATGAATAGAAACGTTAGATAGAGCTGCTCCATCATTAGATACGACCATCACCATAAATAAAAAGAATATACAAGAAATACAAAATTAAAAAGAGTTATTGTAAGCAAAGCTTTTAAAAATAGAATCAGCATTTTATAGCACAGTAAAATAATAGATTTCTGTTTCAATAAATTTTTGCTGTTTAAATATTTTGGAATCGGTTTCATATATTTAAATTTTGTGAAATTTACAGACAAATAAAAATCCAAATCAAAAAACTACTTACGAATCAGGAAAATATTAAATAATATAAATATCAGCAAAAATTTAAAAATGGTTATTAGACATTGTCACAAACTCATCAGCCTATTTACCCTTTCAGTTACTGGACAAATAAAAATGTGGTACAAATTTATGGCTAGAAATATGAGCAAAGCCGAGTTCTAACGTCAAAAAACACGCACACATATTGCCGGGCAGTCCTCTAACTCTCTCTCTCTCTCTCTCCCTCTCTCTCTCTGTCTTTGCCTGAAGTAAACTCTTTACCATTTTCTCACTCTTTTTTTGGCATTGTTTTAAAGCAAACGTGCGAATATTTTTGCAACTTTTGGTCGCAAGCTGCACAGGAAATGGTCGAGGCATATGGTCCACAGTTGGAACCGGACTCAGGTCCTGAAGCTTGACCCTGCTAGGTGTTGCCTCTTGCATTTCCAACCCTCAACCCCTCTGATGCCCTCCCTTTTTTGTGCCTGACGCAGAGCGTTTCATAAATGCGCTTTGGCTTCTTTGATTTGTTTTTGGTTTTAGGATTTTTGGTTTTTGCATGCAGAAAATATGCTTTATGCGTCTGGCATGTGGGCGTGGCACTTGCTGCCGTTGCCGCTCAATTCAATTGTCAACAGCAATTGCTGCAGTTATGGTGAGAGGAGTGGAGAAAAATGGTACATACCACAAAACACAAACAGGCGGCAGTTTTTGGGCTTAGGTTGAGATCGTTTCACGCATGAAATCCACACTCCCCATACCGCCAACGTCCATGTTATATAATGTGCCATCATTTTGTGGTCAGCATTTATGCAGGACATGTGCACACACACACACACACACACACACACACACACACAGAGGCACAATTTTCAGGCCTTTTGTTGACATTTGCACCCGTTTTGGACCACCCAAGCAGCGAACCAACCGACCAACCACTTTTGCGGTTGGTCGGCCTCACATTTGACTTTTTGTGTGTGAGGCTGGCATTTAATGCACAGGGCAGAGAGTCAAAAGTCCTGCCGTGAGGTCAGGCTCTCGCGCAGTTCATTTCAACAAATTTCACGTTGCGCATACGCCGCGTTGCACCGCAATTTTAACGCGTATCTTTGGCTTTATTTGTTTTATGAGACCCTTCCTTTCAAAATAACAATGGGTCTATTAAGTTTGACAAATGTACAAAAAGAGGTATGACTTTTAAAGTTTTATTTTTAGTGGATTATAAGTGAAAACTCGATATTTAAAATTTTGAATTTGAATTTTGAAACAAACCATATTTTGAGCGAAATTAATTAAATTTGAATGCGAATGAATTAAGAAGCCATGCCATGATCGAAATGCCATTCCGCTTGAGTCGGATCACTTTTGCCAAAGATACTAAAGTTTGAAGATGGTCAAACTAAAGTTTGAGCTTTATTTTTTTAATAAAGTATAATTACGGGGTCTCCGCACAGTTGAGTTAGCTTTTCGCAGCTGCAGCTGCAACTGTCTGTCGCTGTGTTAATTGATCGTCATTGTTTTTGAGAACAGTTGACTTATCGAAGACGCAGGAGGCTGAAGAGGGAGAAGCAGAAGTCGAGGCCATTAGCAGGAGCAAAACTGATATGAGAAGTCGTCTTTTTGCCTGGGCATTATTATTATTTCAGTCATTGTATGTATGTATGTTACAATATGTATTATTGTTGTTGTTGCTGTTGTGGTTGTTGCGGTTGTTGCGGTTGCTGTGGTTTTGCTATTTGCGGCATCTTTGGCTTGTCATGTGACGCTGCCGACGATAGCGATGGCGATGGCGATGACGATGAGGATGACAACAATAGCAAACTGTATTTTTTAATTGTACTCTCGGGTAAACATATATCACAGCAACAATAATACAAAAAATAACAACAAAGTCTACGACATGAACTGAACTCAACTGAACTGAACTGAAGTCAACTCAACTCAACTGAGGCAGCAGCCAAACTGAGGAAGCGGAAATGACAGTACGACAATGGCGACAACAAGGATGGCAATGGCAATGCCACAGACAGCCAGAAAACAGGACAAACAGGACGAAACTACAACTACAACTACAACAACAACTACAACTACAACTACAGTTCGCCTACTTGAGTCTCTCTCAGAAAATGTGCGCATGGGGAGCTAAAACACGAGTGCCGCTTAATGAAAGCAACAGCAACAGACAGACAGACAGACAGACAGAGACACTGAGAATTCACAGGACATGCGACACGGGACACAGGACCAGAGTTGCCAAGTTTTCAGAAGCAAAACAAAATACTTTTATTGGAAAGAAGATCGAAAGAAATCCAAACTGATCAATTTTTCGCCTCTTTACGCCAAGTTAAGATATTTTGACCTAAAATGTATAGAAACTAATATATAAAGACAAAAAAAAACCAAGCTAAAAGTTAACAAATGTTTCTACCAGAACTCCCTTTGGAGTTAATTGTTGAAGCTGTTTTGTCAATAGTGCGCAGGACACGCCGATAGAGGGATACCAAAAGGATAACTAGGCAAAGAGCATGGGGGACAAACCACAGAAATAACAGGCAACAAAAAGCAACAACGTGGCAATAATAAAATTGCCGTTAAGCGAAAGAGAATTGAAATGACAGACAGTAAAGAAGAAAAGATAGCACTCACCTGGCATCGGACAGGTGTCACAACTTGTGTGTGCTTTTGTAGTGTATCGGAAAATATATATATATCTGAGTACACTAATCGATAAGAACTCGATATTACAAGTCATTGTAGCACGGGGCATTTACATTGCAATTTCATGCAATTACATGACAATTAACATGGCCATTAAAGCAAACCAATGTGCACAACGTGACAACGACCATAAACAAACAATGCCCACGATTAATGTGTGCCAAATTCGTTAACCAACACTTACACACACATACAGACACAGCCACAGCCAGAAACACACCCATATGAGTTGTGTTTATAGGCCACATATAATTTTGTAGCCGTCTACTTCGTGTTTTTTTTGGCCCACAAACAAACTGTTGACTGTTGAACGTTATTAATAACAAAATGTATTTGTCCAAATCCTATCTCTCAATTTCTCTCTCTTTCTCCTCCTCTGTGTCTTAGCGGCTTTATTAATTATCCCGTTTCTTGCTGTCTGCCACAGACTTAACAAGAACTTGCAACTTCTTGTTGTTGCAATTGTTATAAAATTGATGCCAAGCACTTCAAATGCCTCAAATTGCCGCCACTTGCCTCTTATTACTCTCTGTGTCAATTTGTATGTGTGTGTGTGTGTGTGTGTGTGTATATTATATAATGGGGAAATGCAAGCACATTAAATGCAGTCATTAAATCCTAAGCCCAGTTATTGGGCTTGCTGCTCGTTAAATTAACAATGACAATGAGAATCGTGAGGCTGCAGATGAGCTCATTAAGTGGCCAAAATGGCATTTCTTGCTTGCTGCTTCTCCCCAGTTTCTTCTCCTCGAGGATATCAGGAAGACATCAAGACATAAATAAACATTGAACTCAAGTGGAAATTTGAAAATTTTCAAGTTTATTGCATCCAATTAAGCAGTCAAAAGTTCTCTTCCAATTGCTGCCAGTTAAGACAATTAGCCAAATTGTAGGACATCATTTAATGAACAATAATCCAACTGTCAAAGGATGTCTCATTCCCTCTTCACTTTTACTTCCAATTGCTACGTCAAAATATGCTGATATTCAACTTGCTTTCATCTTTAACATTCTTTGATTTAATTTGATTTGCTGTATTTTCAACAGGTCCAAATATGCTTTAATTTTATTATTGTAATTTTATTATTATCTATTTGTTCTCGTCGCTACCATTCGCTACCTTTAGGTTGTCTCGTTACATTCGACTCGTTCTCGTTTGCATAAATTAACGATCAACTATCAGTTACTTTTAATTATCACTAAAGTATAAAGATACATTTTAAGATAACTTATACTCGCTCTCGTCGCTATTACTCGTTACTTTTTAATACTCTCATACATCCCTGATATATTCTACTCGCATTCATTGCCAACATTTCTTGCTATTGAGATTTTATTATTTTTGTCGTCGCACTCGTTTAATATCCTTAGTTGGTCTCGTCACATTCTACTCGCTCTCATGCCACTCGCTGCGTAACAAGCTCGTTTCGAAATGCTTAAAGTAGCTATCAGACTTGATCGATATGATGTGTTACGCTTTATGCTTTCGTTATATCAATTTGATAGAAATATATACACACACACACACACACACATAGATTGGGAATGTGCGCAATCAAAATCAAAATCAAAATCAAATGCGTGCCAAGTGTGGATTGTTGTATTAAGTATACGCATTACGTATACGCATAAGGTACATTGTGGAATACACATGCATAGGTAAGGTAAAGGTAAACTACACCAAATATGATTTATTTCACGTAAAATAAACAATGCCGAGCTCAACATCATCACATAAGCTGGCAAGTGGCGTGTGTTGTCCTCGCACCTCTATAAGCTGCCAACAAATACATTTACATGTGTACACTGTACACCCATATGTGTATTTGTGTGTGTGTGTGTGTGTGTGTGTACTGTTTATGTGTACACATTCATTAAAATGTCGAACATCGAAAGTGCCCATTCAGGTTGATGTTGCCACGGCTACGCCCACTGCATCCGCCACTGCAACGGCAACGGCAACGGCAACGGCAGCTGCATCTGCAAATAATTGTCAGCTTACACGAACTGAATGCAATGCAGCAACAGCAACAACAACAGCAACAACAACAGCAACAGCAACAACAACAGCAACAACAACAACAACAATAGCGAGAAAAGAGGAAAAATCTAGCAACCAAAATGAAACAATCACGTGCTCCATGAAATCTATGCAAGCGTGTATAAATGCACGTGAAAGTGGGATTGCAATGATAGAGAAACCCAGAGTATGAGAAGGAGTGAAAGAGAAGTTTACACAGTGCGAAAATTTCAAAACTTCTAACTCAATTTTGCACCAAGATTGACATAACTAAAGTTGAGACTATCTTTGTTATTTCAAGTATTCCTCCAAACATTTTCGTTATTTATATTTGTGTTTTTAGTGTCGGTTTGCTCAATGTCCAGTTAAGCCGCAATTCAAAATAAACTATCGAATAGCTGGATTGATGAATACACAGACCTAAAAGTCGGATCCTCATTTTAAGCAATATTATATTATGTATATATTGCACGAATTGCAAACTCTTTTCGAAAATGGCAAAAAGGAAAAAACTATTAAGACAATTGAAAATATTCTAGAAATACTTATTCGTATATTTAGTATGGGACTTTTTCGCTCCGTGTAGTGGATAAAGGGAGGAGTAGGAAAGGGGGGCTAACAACTAGGAAGCGTATCCTGGCTGCCTGGCTGCAACTGCTGCTGATGGGACACGCTGCGGCGGAAGTCAAACGTTATTTGTAATGAAAACAGGGCCATGTGTTGCACATGTGTGTGTGTGTGTGTGTGTGTGTGTGTGTGCGCGCGTATGGCTAACGATGCCAAAGTCTCGCTCTGTGTGTGTCAAAGTTGGTGCATTGCCAACGCACTTTAGCAACGAGAAGCAGAGACGGCAGTAGCGAGAGAGGGGGACATAGCGGAGCTAGAAAAGTGAGAGAGAGTTACAGAGAGAGAAGGGGGGGGAAGGGGCAAAACCCAAAGAGATATTTGAATTGCGCCAACGAAAAATGCTGCTGCACATGACGCGTGATTTATGTATTTTCGTCAAATGGCAGCCACCGCAGCAGCAACAACAACAGCAGCAACAACAACAACAGCAGCAGCAACAACAACAGCAGCAACAACAACAGCAACTAGCAGAAATAGTTGCTGCTGTGGTGCTGCCATGAAATGCTAATGATGCCATGCCATGCCAGAGATGCTTTCATAACCGTCACGAGTGTCACTCTACCCCTTCCCCCGCCATGCCCCCACGCCCACAACTCTAGCCCCCATATATCCACACTACTCATATACATACATACGTATGTACAAATATGACAGTGCCGACAGATTTCGGGATGCAAAAAAGCCGCTAGTCGGATCAGAGGGTCGAGAAAACTCCAAGTTTTCCAACAGTACAAAACCCAACAAAAAAAAGTGCAAAAGTCGAAAAGCCCTTAAATTTTTTCTAAAGTAAACTGTAAATTGAGAACAGTGGCTTTTTAAGTTATTATTTTTTTTTTTAATTTTACATAATATGCAATATCAATATTCAAAAATGATCACAGAAATGTATCTTATTTTTACAAATAATTGAGTTCTA
This sequence comes from Drosophila rellima, assembly GCA_035043635.1. Classification (NCBI taxonomy): domain Eukaryota; kingdom Metazoa; phylum Arthropoda; class Insecta; order Diptera; family Drosophilidae; genus Drosophila; species Drosophila rellima. The sequence goes on from JAWNMV010000529.1 coordinate 959,466, forward strand.
TGGATCGCATTATGAACTATATGAACTAAGAACTATAAGCTGTTCTCAATAATCCTGTTGTTGTCCCGAAATGAAACATAATAAAAAGCCACATTCGACTCGAAAATAAGCTGATTTGGCATCACTGGTATTTGCTGCTGTTATGTCTAACGTGTGTTTTATTTTTCCATTTGTTGCAGGATCACAAACTGAAGCACATGGCTGAGCTGCAGCAATCAGTTGTCACCGATCAGGAGACACGGCATCAGATACAGACACAGATACTGCAATGGGAGGAGAACCTGGAGCGTCTACACTGTGAACAATTTCGACTACGCTGCTATATGGCCTCGCTGCAGAGCGGTGAGCTGCCCAATCCAAAGGTAAGTTACGACTATGTCAAGTCTCGGCATTTCCTCTCTCTCTCTCTTTAGCTGCTGAAATTGCAGCAATTTGTTTTGGGAAGCCATTGCAAAGTTTGCATTACGTGGCTGAGATTGCGTCAATTTGAATTACTTAGCTGTATTCTCTCTCTCTCTCCCACTCGAGGGAGAAAGGGAGATAGGTTACAAAGTGCGTGTCCCAAACTGCTATTCAATGCAAAGTAGTTGTCAAGTGACACACAGGATGACAGGGATCAAGTACGGACTCTAACAGGTTATCCTGTTAGTCATGAAAAATATATAAATTTCATAGAGTTTACTTGGCTTTTCGCATGGCAAATTACAGTTCAGATTGATGATAAAAGTTCTTACTATGAAAACTGTTGCCTTTTATGGGGAGCATTAGACGCGGAATCTGTGTGAATAAGAGTTCAAGTTGAGCATTAATTGTTTATAGTCACTTTTAGTCTGGTATTACATGAATATTATACAAATTTCTTAGCTTGCTTTTGAGATTGATGATAAAAATCATACTATAAAACCTGTTGCCCAAGGGCATTGAGCATTGCGGAAGATTTAATTTGCAATCTGTGTGAATAAAAACTAATTATGTTTGAGTAAAATTTAATAAATGTAACTTGACTTTGTGTATAGCAAATTAAAAATCAGATGGCATTTTAGAGACCAATATTTAATAGTAAATATTTGCTGAAGAGTCCTTGTATATTACTCATAACAAAGCATTTTGTGGCACTACAAAATTCGACTAAATATTTCGTCACAACTAAATCAAATATTTATGCACTTCATATATTGCAGGAAAAACTTTAACAAATAAAGCAAATTTTAATTATAGTTCAAGTTTGATTGTTTACAAAATCGAATCACTATTCTCAGCTCTGTGTGAATAGAAGCTTATAATTTTTAACAAAATCATTAATTATTTATAGTCAAATTTAATTAAATGACAGCCGACAGTTGTTCATACAAAACCTGTTGCATACTTTTGTGGGCAATGACTGTCAGTGGAAAATAAGATTGAAATAATACGTAAAATATCTCGGCTTACCTCCGCAATTCCAAAAATTGTGTACAGTCTTATAAGAAATATCGTAGTCAAAGAAGATACAGAGATAAACACATTAAAAAGTAACAAAAGCTCATTTTAATCAGGATTATAGATTAATAGGCTGATATTAAAAGTTAGCTCTGCATCTGCCTCAGTTTGCCTGAAACCATAAACTAAAGTTGATAAAACTAAAAAAAATATAGTCTCTTCTGCTCAAAACAGCAACAATTCGATTAGATATACTTTCTATTATCTATTAAAATTAATGAAGCTTCTGCAATGTTTTTAAGCTGCGGCAACAACGAAAATTCCCAGCTCCGCATCGTATGCAGAGTCAACACAAAAAGTCTTGTCTATAAGCTGATTAAAGTTCACACAATGCAGCAAAGGCAGCTGAGATTGATTAAAAAGACCAACTTGAAACCCCAGCCCCATAGGGATTAATCCCATACACACAGTTGCGAAACATCAAAACCAAATTCACGGCCATAACGGAGATTAAAAGACACAATCGACCCCTGGACAGGAGGATGCTTTTGGTTTTGGCCATAAGCCTTTGCTCTTCTTTTGTCTGTAATTGCTTTTTACCTACTTATTTACAAAGGGGACCCAATTGAATTGATGAAAAATAACTCAACTAAACATGACACAATTCAAATCAACTCAACTGAACTGAACTGAACTGAACTCTTGTGAAACGTGTAACGTTAATCTCCATAACACAATTTAAGCGCCTTTAATGAGCTGCAGCTTAAGGGGTCAAAGGGCGACAGAAGGTTGTGGCAACTTCAGACATTACACTAAAACTAGCAACGACAAGAAGTAGGAACATTTAAGAAAAGCTGCTCGACTGTTAGATGCCGAATACTAAAAAAAGTTTAAAAAAAAAAGTTAAAAACATTTCTCAGTTAGTTATTTTATTTATTACTTTTATTTTAAAAAACAAATTAATGAAAATACTCCAAATTATAAAGTCTCTGACTTATTAGGTGTTAGACAAATATTGCCACAAAATTAACAGCCCTTGTGCCTTTTTTTGTACTGGGCTATTAACCACAAAGCTAAAGAAGGCAACTCGTACTTTACACGGCATTAAAAAGATTTGCCGAGCCAAGTTGATGGGGGTGACGAAAAGGGTTGCAAGTAAATTGCGCTTTTTATGACTTGTCAAAGTAGTGAGAGCAGTGGGGAGTGTGGAGAACGGGATAGAGAGAGAGAGGGATAGAGGAAATGGGAAACTGCACTCAGCTCTCTCACTGACAACTCTGGCATAAAGAGCAAGCACATTTATTATTAATAACCGCAAAACTCAAACAACTTCAGCAACGCCACTTACACGAGAAAGTGCATACACCGGAGGCTATTTGCACAGAACACACACACACACGCACACACACACACACACACGCACACACACACGCACACACACTCACTACACTAGTTAATGGGTTTTGGTTTAGTCAGTGTGTGTGTGTTTGTAAGCTTGCACCCAGATATTAATCACGTCAAATCACTCAAAATGACCAAAATTAATCATCAAGTTGCTCTTTGTGAGTCTGTCGACTCTTAATCGGTCTCTCCCTCTCTCTCTCTCCCTCTCTCTCTCTCTCTCTCTCTTTCGGTTTTAACTATCGTTTTGTTGTCTTCCATAGCCACTTTAACTAAGCATTCGCTTGTCTAATTCATACAATTATTCTAGCTCTCCGCTGTCACATTATTGCTTGTCTTTAGTCTAACTCCATTTTCTAATGACAATTGTCCTCCATTGTCACATTAATTAACCTAAAAATAAATAGTTTTATAGACAACATTTTATTTGAAGTAACCCATTTTTGTTCTGGTAAATTTGCTTATATCTTGGTCTCCACTGTCACATTCATCTGTTAATTTATCATTTAATTTTTTAAATATATTTTGTATCTATTTATTTGTATTTAATTTAGCTTATATGCAGCTTCCCTCATTTTCTAGTCCTCTAGGGGTTGTCTTTCTGTAGCTCTCCTCATAGATATCTGTCATAATTCTCCCTTTTCACATTGATGTGCTTCAATTTGCACATCTAGACCAATACAATGTTGCTGATAAGTGAATTTATTGCGCTTTAATGTTCGATTATCATAAATTCAATATCTCTATGTCTGTATCTGTATCTGTATCTGTTTCTCAATCTCAATCTCCATCTCTCTCTCTCTCTCTTTCTATTTATTACAGTCGCTGCTGACACATGTGTCACGTCCCACGAAGAACACTTTGAACAAGCTGGGAGTTTTTACGGTTTCCTCGTTCCACGCCTTCATCTGTGCCCGGTCGCCCTCATTGCTCAATAATCTTTTGGCTGGACGTGGGGCGACCAAGCGTCGACCTCCGATGTTGTCTCGCTCCAACAGCGGCTCCAGTCGTCGTTCCATGCAGGTGAGTCATCCAATCCAAGCCACGCGGCGTATGCGTAATAAAATTATATCAATTTTAAAACGCTGCTTTTATGACGCGACTGTCTCACACTTTTATAGCCCACTGTATGTCCGATGTGCGTGTGCTTGAATAATTGAATTTGTATTTAAGCCAGCGGAAATGGCATTAAAAGCCAAATTGAACGCTAACTACACTAAAAGTGACCAAATGTGTCGCCAGTCTAATGTATTTTCGCTTATTTTTAGCATATTTTATTTTTGTATTCGTGGAGCTTTGGATAATTTAAATTTAATGGCCATCAAGAATTACAAAAACAAATTTATGAAGTACGAATATGTTTGGTGGCACTGTCCACATTTCTTGCCACGCTACAAAACCATTAGGCAAATGACTCCCCGCCCCAAAAAAATAAGGGAGACAGAGTGAAACTAATCCAAAATTGTATAAATATTTGCATAAAATACGCAGCTTGGTTTTTAATAGCCTGGTTTAACTGTACACAGCTTACAATTAATATAAAATGTATCTCAAACTAAAATCAAATGCAGATTTTCTTTTGATGTCTGTCCATCAATCAAATAGGCAGTCAGTCAGTCAGTCAGTCAGTAGCCCTTGCAAATTGACGCTTTTCGATTAAAATCAAAAATTAGTTTCGATAATAAAATGAACTGAAATCCAATGCAATGCCTGGCTTAAAGATTTTTGCACTTGCATTAAGCATACGCAGCGTTAGCCGTCAGCTGTCAGAGTCTGCATTTAAACACTTGAGTAAGCATTTAAAGCGCATTAAGCTTCCAACTCTATTTTCTGTAATGGACTCTTAAAGTCAACTTGAAGACTGTTTGCTCTGAGATTTGGTAAATTTGATCAAGTTGTATATGATATTAAAAGTACGGGAAGCATTAAGTTTTTGTAAATTATTTCATCAGAAACTATTTTTTGCTCTTTAAAGAAGCAACGAAATGAGTTCTTTTCCAAACTAAACTAAAAATGCAAACTTATTATTTTATGAAAAATCTTTAATAAAGTAGCTTTATATTTATTTTCGGAAAGTTTTGACACTTGATACAATATTAAATTTGTTGTTTATTTTGACAAAGCCAAATGCTTTGAAATCCGATTTAAGTAGAGTCGTTTAGAGTATTTAAACTTTGTTACAGCGCTGAGTTGTCATTTTCTGCTTGTTATTTTAAATATTTTTGGTCGTTATGTTTTTTTTTTGGGATGTTGGTTATTTGATAAACTTCAATTAGAGTTGCCAATTTTTGCATATTTATAATGAAATTCATTTCATAAATTCAATTTGTTTCGATTATTGGCAAAATAATCTTGTGCACTGCACTCGTTACACACACCACACACACACACGCTACACACACACACACCACACATTACAGTCAGTGCACAGAGGCGTGCACACTTCATTTCCAATTAAATTTGCCAACGCTGCACAATTGCAGTCGACGTCGCTGTCGCAGTCGGCGTCGCAGTCGACTTTGCGTCGTCGTCGTCGTCGTCGTCGTCAGTGAAGCCAAAAACAAGTGAATATCGCATAAAAACAAAATGTTTGTAACGCAAAATGAGACACATCGTTGTAAGGATATATACAGTGATGGACAAAATAATAGAATTGATTACTTACATTTTAAAAAGATAGCTGAATAGTTATGAAACTAAAATAATTATTATGAAATATTAAAATGCAATATTCAAATTATGAAAAATACAAAAATTAAAATGATCGATTCTATTATTTTTCCCATCATCGTAGGTACATCGTAGGTTTTATGTATGTGTAAATGTGACGCTGAAAATTCAATGAATTTGAAAAATGTGCATTTGATTTGGTTGATATTTTTGCGCAGTCAACTTTCATGTATGTTAGTGTGTATATATGTGTGTGTGTGAGTGTGTGTGATGTGTAGCTTTTTCATTTAGCCAGCATGTCAGCTGCAATGCAGCAGAAATTGCAATTGAAAATGAAATGAAATCAAATTAAAGGTGTCCGCATTGCCCGTGGCACACGCAACTGGCAATTATCCAGCGGCTGGTGGGAAAACTCACCGGGAAAACTCACTCAGTGAGAGAGAAAAATCAATGGCTTTAAACCATTTGCGCCACGACGCATTTAATTGGCCAATAGTGGATGCGAAGAGCCAACATTAAGTCGACAATTGAATTAAGCAACGAGACGACAACTGACAAATTGACTTGCCAACTCTGTTGCCAACTCGTTGTGTTGCCATTAACCAGTCCAGTCCAAAAGTCCAAAGTTCATTAATCGATTGGTCAAAGCAGCGGCAACTGCAATTGCAATTGCAACAACAACTGCAGCCGAGATTTAATTCCGTTTGATAAAGTTGTGTAATCATTAAAGTCAAGTGAATAAGTCGTGTGAACTAACTGCATTTTTTTTCGTCAAACACCAATATTTTTAAAAAATAATATTATTTTGTAAAATCCAATAAAACGAAAATCGAGTGAGCAAATAAATAAACACTTTTTAATACTGAAATAACTCATTCAATCTGGTAAGTTGCTTCAAGCCAATATAAAAAAAAATCTCGTTTAAATAAACAATCAGTTTTTTCTCAAACTATTTCCAATTAATTTTGTAATACTTTTTGTTTAACAAATTTAAATTGAAGAAAAATATGGTTTCCGCACATTATTAGTTTAAAGTCAATTAAAAAAGTTATATACATAACTCATTTATATTTTTTTTTATGAGAAAAGGAATTGAATAAATACATTGAAGGCATTTTCTATGGGCTACAGCGTATCTGCTCTTCTAGCAAAATTCCATTTTATTTAACTCTTTGAATTCGCAATTTCAGATAATGTTGCCCCAAAATACACACGGCAAGTAAAAGCAACATAGTGCAACAAAAATGAAATAAAATACAAAACGGCAACTGAGACCCATAACTGCATTCATTTTTTTGTACTTTTCCTTTTGGTAGTATTTGTGGCTTTTCCTTTTGGCCGCCTCGACATGAATAATAAGTTGACAGCCAAAAATGCTGGCATTACGTATTTATTATTGATTCAGTGTGTGTGTCAACTCTCTTTCTGTGTGTGTGTGTGCGTGTGTGTGTGTGTGTGTGGCATAATGACCATATATGTATATTTACATTTATATTTATATGAGAAAGTCATGCTCGATTGTTATGCAATGCGAGGATTTCTTGCAGGCAGCTGTCGCCTGCAGCTGCAACAACAACGACAACAACGACAACGACAACAACAACAACAACAACGACAACAACAACAGCTCATGTGGCAAGTCTGACGAATGTGCATGTAAATGTGGCAAGTTTCACTTCCAATCTCTCTGTCTCTCTTTATCTCACTTGCTGCAAACTAATTCAATTGTTGTGTCTGTATAAGTGTGTGTGTGTGTGTTGCACCTGTCTGTGGATGCTGCCTCAGGGTGCTTGCAACACACAGCGACAAAGTTAGTCAGCCAGCAAAACCATCGACATCGACATCGACATCGACGATGGCTGCCAATACAAATGCAATTTGCAATTTGCAACTGGCAACATGGCAACAAATGGCAGCTGGGCGCCTGATTCGTTTACCAGTTGGCCAACAGTTTGAGCTGCGTCGCGTTAACCAACACTGGCACACACCTACGACGTGATGACCCGTTAAGCATTTTAACTCCGTTTTTTTTTTCAAACTTTCTATAGCTCTTTATATTTATCTACACTGACAAAAGAAATCCAAGTCATTCAATTTTTTTGGGGTTTTTTTTTTAGCAGAAAGTTTTAAGAATTAAGATTTTCGTCTCAGAACTCTGAATTGTCGTTTAAAAAATGTCAGAGACTGTAAGACATCAAGCTAAATTTGATGCCAATACAGTTTTGACATTTAGCAAAAACAAAGTTCGATATACTAAAAAAATGTCATCTCAATCGGTTAATAAACTGAGAAGACTGAGGTTCAAAGGCAATTTGATTGCCGTTAACTCAGTCAACCTTTTTTTTTTATATTATTTAGTATTTTAACAATTGACAAAATTATTATTTAACTTATATTTGTTGTTTTCAAATCAGAAATGTATTTAAGCCTGAACCTTTGATTTAGCGGATACTCTATCCGATACTTAAAACTAAGTTTATAAGTTAATTTTTTTTTAATTGTTCCTTAATTTATGCTAATTGAGCGACTGCAAAGATACGAATACAGAGCATCTAATTGTTATATTTTTTAAGGGAAATCTTTTTAAAAGTCCACAGCGAACTGGAAGGGCATTAAAACGTTGGCGAACAAACTAAAATGTGTTTTTTTTTTTCATGTTTAGCTCCATCTCCGTCTCGCTCGCTCGTATATCACGCTGTCTCTCTCGTTGTCTGCTGTTGACGTTTTTCATTACATTTGCTCGAGTAGAAATGTGTTTTTTTTTTCCCTGCTATTTTTCAATTTTCACTTCCGCATGTATATAAGTGTGTGTGTGTGTGTGTGTGTGTGTGTGTGCCAACAACAACCTTAATGACATTGTCTGAGATAGTGTCTGTGTCTGTGTCTGTATCTGTATCCCTGTATGTATATGTGTCTGTTCGCCTGTTTATCCAATCGAATTTTGCTGCCTTTTTCCAGATGAATTCACGTGACGAGCCGGAAAAAACCTTCAAAGTCGCAATGCCCGACAATGCTTACTCGACAGTTTATCTACGTGACGCGATGTCTGTGGAGGAATTCCTCGCCAGCGCCTGCGCCCGTCGCAGCCTCAATCCCATGGAGCACTTTGTGCGCGTCAAGAAGCGACGTGACATGGAGGATCACAATTACTTTGTGCCACATCGCAATGATCTGATTGAAAATTATGTAAGTAGTCCATAACACCATGACTAACCAACCCCCCCCACCTACTCGCCTCACTCCTTCACTGGGTGGACATACGTGCCAATTTTTCTATTGAACTTTGAACTTTTATGGCACGTGTTTTGTTGATTACTCGAAAATTAAGCGCATTTAAGGGTGATTTCTGATTTCTGATTTCTGAGAATCGCGCATTTTGTGTGCTCAAATGCAAAGGATTAAACACAAGTTTCTCTCGCAAGCCAGGTGCAACTGTTGCCAAGGGTCAAAAGGTGGGCAAAGGTTCTTCAAGCTGCTGATATCAGAGAGGGGATAGTGCGACTTTAATTTGGCAATAAATATTAATTACATTTTAAATGAATTGACACACTTCAAATGGATTTTTATTCCATTTTACTGATGACAATTTAAAAATGATTAAGTTAAATAATATTTAATAAATATAATATCAATATTAAATACCTTAAAAATTTGCCATAATTCAAGATTAGCTAAAGAATCAAATAATAAACAATTATTTAAATAGCTGGAAGTATTTATGAATTGTGAGTAGAACTTTTGTTTGTCATTTAAAGTTTAAAGAGCAGTTGCATCCACAAAATGTTGCCACTTAGTGGGCGATTAGTCAGAGAATGCCATTTCTCAACTCAGCACTTTGCCATCGCACCTTTTACTTCCCCATTTCCTCCTGCTACCCCCTCCACTCCGCTAGGTACGTCAACAACACGGCAAATGGAGCTTCAGTAAAAAGTTTGAGCCAAACAACAAGCTGTAAATATTGCCAGGTCAAAAGTGCAGCTGCACCCGAAAAAAAAAAAAGGAAGGCCCAAAACTTTTTGGCTGCTCAATAAATTGCGAATTAAACCAACAACTTTTCCGGGCGGGCAAAAAAAATAGAGTTGGGGTTGTGGAAAATTTATTGAAACTCGCTGGGAAAAACGAAAACTTGCGACTTCTTGTTGCATTGCTTTTGCTTTTGCTTTTTGCTGGCTGTGGCTTTTTGGCTAATTTTTGGACTTTTGCACTTTGCAGCTACATAATCACGAGTTCGTCGAGGTCTGCATGAAAATACTGTACCAGGTGGAGCTGCAGCGCACCACATTGGAGCAAATGTGGGGATTCTCCGTCGAGGCCGAGCTGATCGAGAATGCCGAGCGACAGGACGAGCTTTGTTGTTATGTCAGTCGCGTCGAGGACAAGAGCGTCGCCATGCACAATGGTGAGTAATCGATTAAATTGTGCACAAATTTCAACATCAACTAAGAGTACACTAAATTGACCACTTATTATTAAATTACTTGAAATTCCTTAAAATATTACAAATGTCCATTGAATTGGATTTACTTTTTACCTTTGTGTTAACAATCAAATTGCTTAGAAATTATATTATATTTTTAAATTGTGTACAATCGGTAGCTGGTTTTCAGGCTTTGACTGAGCATTAATCAAGTGCCACGCCCCCAGTTCAACTGCGCCGCAACACTTGGCGTGCGCTTTTCCATGTTCTTTTTATATGTAGTTAAATGCTTTTCACTTTTATGTCCAAATGATAGAGAGAGAGAGGGAGAGGGAGAGGGAGAAAAAAGAAGAGGGAACTCGAACAAACTCAGTTTGGTTGGCATGGAGTCGAGTCAAGTGACTCTGCAGTTGGAAGAACAGCTCCTCGGGGCACAGTTGCTCCTGTTCCTCCTCCCGCTCCTGTTCCCGTTGCTGCCTCTCCTCCTGTTTCATTTCTAGCTACTTCTTTATAAAAACTCAACAGCCAGCGCTTGTAACCGAGTAGAGATCACGATGTTGTTGATGATGAGCAGCACACTCAAAGGTCTCCCCTATCTCTCCCTCTCTCTTTCTCTCTCTCTCTCTCCCCTCTCTTTCCCTGTGTAAATGCACCTGTAATGGCAGCCACAGGGCCATATCTGCATGTCAAGTCCTTAAAGGGTTTTCGTAGCCTTCTTCCCTTGCCAGTTGTAGTCGGCTTCTTGTTGTTTTTCTATCACTTAAAATCAACTTAAGTTGGCATTTGCATGCAGCCCTCAGTTCGCAAGGGAGAAGAGAGGAGTTAAAATGAAAGAAATGAAGGACTTATCCTAAGGACAACTCAAGTGCTTGTAGTCGAAATGCCAACGCTTTAAATTATGTCACCTGATGTTGACAGTGCAGCTTACAAACTTCTCCCCAGCTGCTACACCTGTTTTACCTGTAAAATAAGAAGAAGAAAAATGTAAAAAAAAAAACTGCAATGCTGCACTTGCAAAAAGTGATGAACCTGAAAGAAAATTTCACAGCGGAAAACTCATTAAGCACGTTGAGTGCGAATGTGGCAACGACGACAACGAGAAGGAATCAAAAGTCCATGAAACAATGCTCACCAAAAATCGCTGGCAAAAACTCAGACTCAGACTCAGACTGTGACGGAGACGGAGACTGAGACATGAACTTAGCACACTTTTCCCTCGCCCCCTCCCCCTCCCCCTTCCCACAATTTTCCAACGCTTTCCCGCATAAGCTCCGCCACTGGCGGTTAGTTTATAATTTGCTATGACTTTTTTTTTATTATTTCTCTTTTTTGTTACATTGTTTGCTGCTGCCTTTTTTTTTTTTGGTAGTTTCAAACTGCCACTAGACAAGTTTTTATTTTTTGCCAGGGTGTTGAATTTAATGAGCAGCAAATAAAACGACCCCCTCGAGTGGAAAGTGCCCAGACTTTGCTAATGACTTTTCATGCTATTATTAAACGTCACTGCGAATTGCATTTGCCTGCGGCTTCATTAGCTAATCTCCAATCGCGAGTATGTGTAATCAAAGTTTAATTATTGAAAAAAAAAGGAAATCTTACCAAAACGTGGCTAATCTGAAAGAAGCCGAATACCAACTTAACTTTTTATACTTATCTTAACAAACTTATTTATTGTGAGATTCGATTAAATTCTAAACGTATCGAGTTGAATTAAATTGTTGTTTAAAATTTATAAATGAAACTAAAAAAAAAGCAAATCTCATAAAAATCTGAAGAGATTTACGGAATACTCATGAAAATGCAATTTTATTTTCACTGTTTTTTTGAGATTGGTATAATAATTTGTAAACGAAGACAATAAATTCGGTATGTATCGATAACATTGTTTCGATCTCTCATCGACTTGAAAAGACAAACAAAACAAGCTAAATTCAATGACCATGATAAAATACTTATCATCCAAGGACAGCAAGCAAATATTCGTGTTACGTATACGCAATATTTCTCACAATTGAATAGAATTACGTGTGTGTGCATAAATTAAGCTAAGGTCGATTAAAGTTGACTAGCCTAGTTAGCTGAAGCAGCTAACTTAAAGTCGGGACACAAACTCGAGTCGTATAATTGAGTTTAATGCCTATTAGTAAAGTATGTGCTAAAGACCGCAAAACAAAGCTTGCTATAAGCCTGGCTAAAAGGCATATTCCAGACAACGAGATAGAGATAGAGAGAGAGAGAGAGAGGAAGAGGGAGAGAGACAGAAAGGGGGGAGGAACAAACAAAAACAGTTGCAACCACAAATGCAGCAGGAAATGATAGTGCAACTGCAACAATGATTTGAATTCAAATGGAAATGGAAATGGAAATGGAAATGGAAATTCAAATGCTGTGGCTTGCCACTTTTCTTGAGCTAATTGAAACCCCAAAAGTCTTATGGCCCAGACTTTAATGAAGGCACGAAAATTGTAACGGGCTTAAATCAATGCATGCAACATGCAATACGCTCCTCTCTTCTCTCTCTCTCTCTCTCTTTGGTTGTTTGCTTGGCCTTTTCAAGTTAACAAACAGCTGAAGCTGTGGCAGAAAACTGAGAGCCCATCCATAATAATGATGGCCACAAGCTGCAGCTGCAGCAGCTGCTGCTTAAGTTGTGTGTGTGTGTGTGTGCTGCATGTGCCACACACACCTACACTCACACACACACACACTGCCAGTCGAGTGTGTTGAACAGAACACGCGTGGCAAAGTATTTGGCAAACATGGCATAACAATTTGCTCAAGCCCAAAGAACAAAGCTGTTGACAGACGAAAAAAAAAAAAATAAATAAATAAAAATAGAAACAGCAATGGGAGTAGGAAAACAGGATGAAGGAGTAGCAAAGAGAAGGTGTGAGAGAGAGGAGGTGAGACAGAGATATAGAGAAGGTAGAGATAAAGTTGCAACCGCAAAATAAACAATATAAATACAAGTCGAGTTGATATTTGTCTAATGCATATGCTCGCAATACCAAAGCCAAATAATCCCCTAGCAAACGTAACGAAACGTAAACGTAAACGTTACGAATTCCGAACCCCCTCTCCACTCTCCAGTCTCCACTCCCTAACCCCCCTTTATCAACTCTACTTTCCTTCTTTTGCAAAACAAATAACAAACTCCGGACTGTAAGATACCCGTTTCTCAATTTAAATATCTATTGTTTTAACCTGCTAATTTCAAGCTCAAAGGATATTCAAATTACTGCATACTTTTAGGCGCTTGGGTTTTCTTGAAACTGAACGATCGCTATAGTTATCCGATCTTGATGCGATTTAGTGGGCTGATTAATTTAAATTTAAATAAGAAGACGTACTCTAGCTCTAAAAGTCACCGGGATCGAGGTGTGTATTCATACAGAAGTTACTTTATAGAGTGTTTTACGTCACTCTCCCAGTATACCCTTTCATTCAACGTGTAATGGGTATCAAAAGAGAAAATCCATTTGAAATTTATAACAAATGCAAAAATTGTGTGTGTGGCACGTTGTTGGTTCAAGGTGTGCTGCGAGTCTGGCATAAACTACACAACTGTCAGGCAGATAACAACCCACAGAGAGAGAGACACAGTGAAAAAGAGAGAGAGAGAGAGAGAGAGAGAGGTTGGGAGCTGCACATGTAATCTGCCGAAGTTGCTGCAAAAGAAAAAGAAACTGCAGCTGCAACAACAATGATAACGTTGCAATGGCAACGGCAGCAAAACAAAATGAAGGCAAGCAGAAAACAAGTAGCAACCTGGTCGAAATAAATGTTGTAGAAAATACACACACACACACACACGCGCACACGCACACGCACACGTTAGGAAATGCTAACGAAAGACCTAAAACTGGCAACGTGGCGTATGAACAATGCAAAAAGCCACAATGCTGTTATTGTTTTATCACTGGCAAAGACATGGCCGCTTATCTCTCTATATGTATACGGAAAGATGTCGCTGCCTTCAACCACAATTGATGTTGTAGTCTCTCTCCCTCTCTCTCTCCCTCTCTCTCTCTCTCGTTCTCTCTCTTCTACTACTCCCTTCTCCTTAGACAGACAAAGGGAGAAAGAAAATAGAAGCTATCAACGTTAGACAAGGCGCATCTTTTACGTCTCACTTGGCCAGCGCATCCATTGTTTGTGCTATAACGATAGACAAAGATAGTTCTATAAGACCAGATACATACATATATATTATAACGATTACACCCAGAGAAAAACGCAAAGAAAAATTAAATAAAGACATTTAATATTCTCAAATTACTTTTGAATAGTTTAAGTATTCAAATTCAATGATTTTCGTCAAAACATACTCTAATGTCCAATTTAATATTTCCATTGGAATTTAAAATATCAATATTAATATTTTTAGAGTGTCGAAATTACATATTTTACTTATTTCTTAATTTTAATATTTTGAACATATATTTAAAAGTAAAATCTTACTAAACTAGAAAAAATGAAAAATATAATTATTAAAATATCAAAGAATATTCTCGGTGTATAGAGATATAATAGATTAACTGTAACTTATATTCTCTCTTTGTTGGTCTACTCTTCAATTGCAGGCATTATCAAAGGAGACGAAATAATGGTCATCAATGGTGCAATTGTATCTGATCTAGATATGATGTACTTGGAAAGTGTTCTGCAGGAGGAGCAATCCCTTAGCATGATGATGCGGTAAGTTTACCCTTCATACACCTTTCTCCTTACCTCTTTCTCCCTCTTTCTCTACTGTGAATTCTCGGTGCTGTCAATTGTTTGTCCAACTATCGCACGTTCCGCAAACATCTGTTGACTTGAATGCAACGGCAGCTAAGTGCGACCATTTGCAGCTTTTTACCTCCCTTCCTTTCTCTCCCTATATATCCCTCTCTTTCTGCCTTCGACTCTGTCTGGATTCATTCAACACATTTCTATTTCTATTGACAATTTAGTCGCACGTCTTGCATACGGTTTGCATTGTTTAAACAGATACACAGATTAATTAACTATTTTAGTCGCTGTGGCATTGTTTAAACTTACAATGCGATTTATCGCCATTTTCGTGCCTCAGTTGATCAGCTACAATTCACCAATAACAATAACAACAACAACAATTGTCACGTTGCATTGTTCACAAATTAATTACGTACTCGCATCCATGCGAATATCGCATATATATTTACATTTTAGAATACTTGTAATAACAAAACATTCGCAGAGACTCAACTGAAATTTCAGCTTTGGCTTAAACAAAAATATTTACCTCAAGTTAAACAATGTAATCTGTAAAAATAACAATACCTTGGGTAAAGATTTATTTTAAAGTCTTCTTCAATCTGTATAATTAATGCGGAAGTGTTGTAAGTTTAAAACGAGAACATTTTTAACAATGGGTAGATATTAAATTAAAGACAGTATTTAAAATATATACTTGTATATCTTTATAACCAATTCTATTTTTTTTCTTAATTTTTTTAGGCATATAAAAATATTTATTAATTTATATATGTATATATATTAAATATTTATATATAAACTCAAATACTTAAACGGTTCAACTCTTTAGCCTGAGCATGAGATTGAATGCTTTATGTAGTCCCCAACGTGTTTACGAAGATACAAAATGGTCTCCCCATGCGTATACTTAATATGCTGACCGTCTTACTTAGCACACCTTGCCGTTCCCCTCTGGGGACAGCTGTCAGTCTTTAGGTCTCGTAATCGAACTAATTCGAATATCTTTCCTGCCATATGCTCTTTTCGACCTAACTCACTTTTGGCATCGATACAAGCTATAAATAGATAAGCAACTTTGAAAACTGACTATTTGAAAAAGCTCATTAATTTCGTTCTCTTTCTGCTTTTTGACGCATTGCAAAAACCACTTTTATTAATTAAAAAATAGACAGAGAAAACCCATGTCTAAAGACCACGCCCTCCGCCTTTATGCTAAACACCGCATCGCAACCAACTTCAAACTTCAAAATGTTGCGGAAAAGCCAAAAAAATGTCAACATTCGACAAACTGGCCAATACGAAGTTGGTGGAAACTGTGGAAACACACACACACCCACT
This sequence comes from Drosophila rellima, assembly GCA_035043635.1. Taxonomy (NCBI): domain Eukaryota; kingdom Metazoa; phylum Arthropoda; class Insecta; order Diptera; family Drosophilidae; genus Drosophila; species Drosophila rellima. Next base: position 975,451 of record JAWNMV010000529.1, read on the forward strand.
CTCACATAAATTGTTCTGCAACAAATCATAAATGAGAGATTTTGCACGAAAAATGGCAGCGACCAACAATTTTCCAGACTTCAATAAATTTCGCATTTGATTTAACTCTTAGTAGTAGAATGTAATAGGTATATTCCGATTTATACAGCACACTCTCAAATTAAGTAATGGGTATCTTGGAATTTGTCACTCTTATATAGTGTTCTGACTTCATTTTCGCTTTTCTATTTTCCTCGACAAAAGTCAAAAACACACAGCGAATTCAAACACGTCGAACAGGGAGAGAGAAGGGAATGGGGTGCGGTTAAGGGGGGGTAAATGGTAGGAGGTGGAGGGTGGGCTGGCACTTGTTCCGTTTGAACAACCCTTCTCTGGTCCGAATCCGAAAACCTGGCACAGCATTTTGATAGCCTAATTAGCTGCTCTTTATGGCCGCAGCATTGGCTTTTGTGCTAAGCGTTTGGCGAGGCAACACAACTGTAACCCATTCCCCTAAAACTCCCCCCCCCCCACCCTTATACAAATGCCATTCAAATTATGTACGTTGTACTAGAAAGAAAGGCACTTTTCCGCATATTTTGCCACTGACACAGAAAAAGGTCAGGTTCCAGGTAACATCAAATCCAAAGCTCAACTTCAAACCCAAAATCCTCAAATCAAATCTAATACAATTTATGCTAATTTTCAACCAACGAAAAAGTTGCTTCAAACTTCTTTTCGCTGTTTTCATTATTTTGATGTTATTTTTTTTTTGGTATTTCAGCTCATCGCGCACTGAACCGCCGGATCTAGTGGGCATCATGCGTGTCACGGACGACATGATTGACTCCCTGGTGTGCCCCCCGCCGCCCACAGATCCCCCTGTGATGAGTGAGGAGATGATAACTGGACTGATTGTGCCAGCGCCCGGTTGGAGTAAGTACACTGACTAGTCATGTATACGTCGATATATACGTCGATAAATCGACTATTCGTTTTTTGCGAAACGAGTTTCAAGTACTTTAACTCGATTTTTTTTTACTATCAATCGATATAGTTAAAGCTAGCTAGTTCTTTTCCAGAATTAAGCTCAGTTAATTTTGACATGAGGATATGATAAAATTTTAAAACTAAATATTTCACAATTTCGGAACGTTAACAATTAGCTTAAAAATCGGTCAAAAAATTATTTATACAAAATTTAGTAAACTTGAAAGCAGAGTAAATTAGGGGTCAAACTATGATCATAATGACATTCCGCTTGAAAATCGGACCATATTTGCCAAAGTTACTAAAGATTAAAGATGGTCATACCATTGACCTAGCAACTTTACAAGTCAAAATTTTTGTTCATTTTGGCATGATTTTTTACAAAAAAATGAAATGTCTCAGAATCAAATATAAAGTGTGGTTTTATACTAATTCGGGTGCCAGGAGTTGATTAAAAATGAAAACTCGCGATTTAAAATTTTTAATTTTCGAAAAAGCACAGGGGGGACCCTTACCTCAAAAATCGATTTTTTGAGGCAAAAAATTATTTTGATGAAATTAAACTAAATTTGAATGCAGAATGAATTTAGAGGTCAAACCATGAACAAAATGACATTCCGTTTGAAAATCGGATCATTTTTGGCAAAGAAATCAAAGTTTAAAGTTGGCCTTACCTTTGACTAGCAATTTTACAAGCTAAAATTTTTATCCTTTTTGGCATGATTTTTTACAAAAAAATTAAACGTCTCAGAACCAAGTTTAAAGTGTTGTTTTATACTAATTCGGGTGCCAGGAGTTGATTAAAAATGAAAACTCGAGATTTAAAATTTTGAAATTTCGAAAAAGCACAGGGGGGACCCTTAGCTCAAAAATCAATTTTTTGAGGCAAAAAATTTTTTATTCGAAATTAACTAAATTTGAATGCAGAATGAATTAAGAGGCCAAACCATGAACAAAATGACTTTCGGCTCGAAAATCTGTTAAGTTTTGCCAAAGCTGTAGAAGCTTAAAGTTGGTCATACCTTTGACCTAGCGACTTTACAAGTCAATATTTTGTTTATTTTGGCTATATTCAAAAGGGGTAAAATTAAGATTTTTATCTAATAAATGCGTCGAGTTAAAAAAAAACTTTTGATCAGTGTGCAACAATGGCAAGAATAACCGCTAAATAAAAGTATTTTTTAAGCGGTTTGCCCTCAACGATAAAAACTAAAACTGTGCGAGGAATTTTCCGACTTTTTTCTCCTTTTGGATTTTTGAACAACATTTTAGAAACCGCAACAACACATTCATCTCCGGCTACAACAAACTAATCACAGCCAGAGACTTTACCTGTTCCAGTTGTTGTTGTTATTGTTGTTGTGGTTAAGGTGCGGTTTCTCTGTGTGTGCGTGTATGTGCTCTGTGTTTGTGTGTGTGTGTGTGTGTGTGTGTGTGTGCTCAGAGCGGAAACGTGGAGCGCATTTCCGGGCGCGGGCGCTGCCTGCGAATTTGTAAAGTTCATTAAAGTAATTTATATTTTTCGTTTAATGCATGTTGCAAGTGCTTCTACAACATGCAACATGCAACGTGCAGCAACAACAATTACATCAATAAGTAGCGTGCTAACAGGGAGAGGGAGAGAGAGAGAAGGAGAAGGAGAAAATGGAAAACAGAGAAGGCAGATGAGATGAGGTTTTTGTGGAACGATTTTCCCCCGTTGCCTTTGGTTTGGTTTGGTTTGGTTTGGTTTGGTCTCGTTGTGCAACAGCAACAACAACTGCATAATTACAGGATTACAAACTGCACCCACACACACACACTCATACACACACATACACACACTTACACACATGCTGCACTGCACTCAAAAAGCCGAAGTGGCTAAGAACACAAAACAATTAAAAACCAACAAACGCAGAAAACAACAACTATAACAACAACGAAAACAACTGATATGTGTATATGCATGTGTGTGGGTGTGTGAGCGTATTTTATACACAAAATGAAACTTTTTTATGCGCCAAACAATTAAAAGGCACAACAAACTAAAAAAGAATTAAAATAAAATTGTACATGCAACAAACATAAAGCGACACAACAAGCTACGAGATACCCTGTAAACTTTTCAACTTTTTTATCCATGCAGTTTGAAGTTCAAAATGATTGTTCATTTATTTTAAATTTGTATTAAGAATCTTAACTTACACGTTCATTTTAAAAAAAATTATGGAGAAATGTTAAATTTAAACATACACTGAACACTTTCATTTAAATATTTCACAAATTCAATAAATTGTTATAAAATATTTATTTAGCAATTTTTTACCACTAAAAAACCACTTTTGTTAAGATTTTTACTGTGAATAACATTTTAATTGGTATTTTAATGGCCACTAAATATTTTATTGTGATTTTGAAAATAAGGCGGCCATTGCCAAAATTTATCATGGAATTTAAGCTACCTTTATGTGCAAATTTCAGCTTGCAGGGTATATATAAATACTGAAAAAAAGTAGGAAATGTAGCAAAAATTAAACGACTCGCATGCAACTGGCACACGTATTGGTTGTAAGTGTGTGTGTGTGTGTGTGTGCGGGTGTGTGCGGTTGGGTGGCTATAAGAAGGCATATACCCCATAATGACACACACACACACACACACACACACATAGAGAGTCTCTGATTCCTGATGAACGGACATTTGTGGCACATGGGTTATGGATATGACGGCATATGCACGAAAAAGCGTTTGCCATTCAAAATGAATGAGGGAAAAGCATAGTGAACAGGAAAAGGGAGCAGGAAAAGGGAGCAGGAAAAGGGAGCAGAAAAAGGGAGTAAAAAGGGAGACAAGCAAAAAGGGGGGGGCACTTGATACAGCAAAACAAGAATTAAAAAGTGGATTACATTTCACTTTGGCAATTAAAGAGAGAAAGAACTCGGGCATTCAACAGCTTGGGTTCTGGGCCATGTTGAAGCACTTTTAGCTTATTAAATGCACAATTCAGTGAAATTTCCAAAGAAGATGCAGAATACGGAAGATATGAAAAAAGTAGAGAAGAGAATCATGTGAAGTCTTTAGGGCTGGTCAAGCTCGTAACTGAGCTCATTCAAAATTCCCAAAAGGATTTAATTATCATATATAATGCTATAACAAAAGGCAGATAACAAGCTGAAAGCAAAGTAGACTTAACGAGTATTCCACTTGAAAGCAGCTCCCAAAATGATAAAGAATGTAACTGTATAATCAGTTATTATGCTCATAACTTGATGGTCTTTCAACTCTTTTAATTGCCATTCACAAACTGGAACGGCTTAAATTATACCTTGAGCTATTTTTAAGACTGGAGAAAGATAGAATCTAGATTGAGTCTAGATAGAAACATATTTAGCCTGTTGCTTTTTAATTGTATATCATGTGCTCTAATACAAGTCAGTTCATTTTGCAGTGTCTACACGGCGTATGCGTGATTTTTGAGTACTTATGCAATTTGCGAAGATCACTTTTGCTCTTTATGAACATTATTTAATATCCTTAGATATGCATACATTCCACACATATGTACATATATAGTTATCTTATAGTTTTACTTTATATTTGTTGGTATACCAGTTAAATACCCTAGAAATGTCATTGTCCAAATGAAATCGATGCCTTTAACGGCCTCACGTTTGCAGTCTCTTCTCTCTTTCTCCCTTTTTTTTCTCATCATAAACTGAAATCCCTTGTCTTCACTTCCCCCCTCATAGTTTATGTAAAGCCACTAAAAGTCTGGCAGTTTATGGGCAATGCCCAAAATTTAGGTTGGCACGTTTCCAACCTGAACGAAGGACGACAACCAACCACCAACAATCGACAACAACAAATAGCTAACAAGGTCTATAAGTTATTAGCCTAGTCAGTTGTTGTTGTTGTTGTAATTTTCACTGTTATTGTTGCTGTTGTTGTCTAGCACTTACAAGGGGACTACGTGCAATTTGTAAGAAGACCGCAAGTTGAAATTTATAAGGCGGCAATTTCAATATCTTACACACACACACACACACACACACACACTCTGTGGTGTCAAATTTGAAACAAAATGTTCATAAAATTTGTTCTAACCAATTTGCATGCGAAGAAGAGCCCAGAGAGAGAGTGAGCGAGAGGGCAGAGTCTGAGAGGGATGGAGTGAGAGTCAAAGTTAAAAGAGGGCAGAACATAGAGTTCTGGCATTCAAGGACATGATTCTTTAAACGTTTCCTTTCGCTGCCAAAAACTACTGCTCTATAAACTGGCATAAACACACACACGCACACACATATACACATATACACATATATACATATACACACTTATGCTTACATCTGTATACAAGCCCATATATGGCTCATAAATTTGTTTCTCTGCTGTTTGTTTTTTGTTTTTCTTTTTTTTTTTGGGTAAAATCTTTGCTCTGTGTCCGCGTGTGTGTGAGTGTATGAACATGTCTGTGTGGGTGTGTGTGTGGATATATGTGAATTCTCTCCCACTCCCTTCCTTACCCCTTCTGGCCACATTTCTGTTGCCTCGTTGAGCGTTGCGGACGGACGTTGTGGCAAACACATCGCAGCAATAATCATTACAGCTTGTTGTGGCTGTTGTTGTAGCTGCTGTTGTTGTTGTTGCCTCTACTCTTTTTGTGCTCTTTTGATTCTACCCTGTACACACTGAAAATGACTCAAAAACGGGTTGATAAACTTTGCAAATGCAGGGATTGCTTAGGGTATCTGGACCCCTTTATATATATATAGAGTAATTGGCTCAACTTAATTTTTTTTTTAAATTTTAATGTTAGTGTTATTATTTAAAATGTTCTTAAGCTAACTGCATTTAGTGGATTTTAAATAAATTAATAAATAGATTGTAGCAATTGTGATTGAAATCTCTATGTATCTAACGTGAAACGTGATTCAATAGTAATGTATCTCAGCGCAATTCTAGAGTATCTGCAAGTCGTGCCAGCTCTTAATTGCAACGCTTTTACTTTGTGCTCGTTTCTCGTGTTGTTTCTGTTGTTTTTATAGCGACGTTTGTGCAAGTATTAAATTCCGGCTGCTTTTTATTGGGCAAACATGGAATTTAAAATTAACAAACAAGCTGCAGCAACAGCAACAACAACAAAACAGAATAACAATCACAACAACAAATAATAGTCTTAATCGAACTTTAAAAGTGGCCAAAAAGCAGAACAACAAACGAAGCCCAATGGCAACTAATTATGAGTAGCAAACAACTAATAATAATCATAACAGTAATAATAATAATGATAATGATAATGTTAATAAAAACATGACTTACTGTTGTTATCTTTAACTCATTCTCTCTTCCCCTTTCTCTCTCTCTCACGCAGATGGCACTGGCAAGGATTTGTATTCACCGGAGGCGGAAAGTTCGCCGGCGCAATCATTTGTGGAGCCAACAGTGGCGCAATTGTCTATGGGCGTTGTGGGCGGTGTCTCGGCACTGGGCGTGGCAAAGCCCACATCGCGTACGAGCAGCTTTGAAATTGAGAATCTGCTCAAGACTGCGGAGCAAGTAAGTTTCCTCTCCCAGCATACTCTCTCTCCCTCTCTCTTCATCTTCCTCTGACTATCTCTATCTCTTTCACATCTCTTTTGTGAGAGTATATACACTCAGAGAAAAAATGCATATTATAAAAAGTTTATTATAAATTATTATCATAATAGTTTTAACTAGAAAACGAAATTAAAATCGAAAAAATTAATTAAATTATTTTCAAATTATATTGATTATTTTGTAGTTTATTTAAATATTGGATAAACATTTGTAAGCCAACAGATGTTTTTCATATTTATAATTAAAATTGCATAGTGAAATTGCAGACCATTTTTCTCTGGGTGTATATTTAATATAAACATGACCAAGAAGAAACAGAAACGCAAACACGTTAAACCCCTCCCCCTCCCCCTCCTCCTGTAGTACCCTAAAACTGTTAAGTCCCGATGCCAAAAAAAAGAAGGAAAATCAAGAAGATGTACACATTCAAGTTAAGAACGGAACTTGGCACTTGGCTGGGCTCCGGCTAAAGTCAGTTCCAATTGCTTTGAACTCGCTGAGCGGAAACGGAAACTATTAAAACGAGCGCCAAACACGAGCACTGAACATGGCGAGGAAGGGTGTTACATATAGGGCAGGGGACCAAGGGGGGGTTGTCTGGGTGTCTGGGATGTGGTGCACTTCTGATTGAAATGTGCACAAATTGAAATTTGTGAGAGAGCGTCTGTTTCTTACAAGTGGATTAGGGGTTCGTAGAGGGTGGAGAAGGAAGGATTTCCAGGTGCCTGTCAAGTTGTTGGAGTAGTTTATAAGGATGGCTTTTAATGTGATGATATCCATATTGTATCCAAACAGGGAAAGAATATTTTAATTCAATAAAAAGAATCCGATGTTTAAATAATGAAGATTAAATTTAAACTCATTTTTATCATCGTTGAAAAATTAACCATTTAACCAATTAAATGAAATATTTGCTGTTAGAAAAAGTTGAATTCTTAGCTTTTTTTAAGGATCTGCATCCCTGGTAGGATCTCGACAGTCGGTTGAAACTGTGGGTGGGTGTAGATTTGGCCTATTGGGTCTTGTTGTGCTGCAAGTCACCAAACAATAAACGTCACAAAACTCGAAATGGGCTGGCATAAAAATATCAAGGATATACAATATACACAACAAAAACATAGAAGACAGTCAGACAGGGTGGGGAGGAGAGAAAGAGTAGATATCAGAGACAGAGACAAGAAAGAAAGGCAAAGATGCCACAGAATGCACTTTGTTTTCTGGATATGCTTTACCCAAGTGTACTCGAAACTGGCAGAAACCCACTTCATTTAATGATACTTGAACACTGTGACACACAAACACACTGAGGCCTGACACACACACAAGAGACACACACACACACACACATATGGCTAGACAGGCTGGAGAGTCAGGGCGTTACATAAGAATCCTTTTAATTCAAGTTGACATTTCGCACACAACGTCAAGCTAAATTCAAGAAATTTTCAAATTTTTCATCTTTGGGCCATGACGCCAGCAGCGGCAGTTGCAACAACAATGTTGGCTGGCACTCAGCAGCTGGCCGCTCACCTGGCCAACCCTCACCCCCCCCCCCCCCTTTATACCCTCCTCTCATCCCTTTTTTGCCTGGCTCTTTGTTGGTTTTGGGTCGACTGCGTTGTCGCTGTCGCCGCTTATGCAAATCAGCGACGTTGCAACAAGAAAGAAATGCAGAACAATAAAACAGTTAAAAGTAGACAAGAACAAGCTGCACAACAACAACAACAACAACAACAATAACAAAAGACAAGTGAGTAGGCTAGAAGAAGCTGCTCGACTGTTAGATGCCCAGTGCATAAGCAATAGCAATTCTTCGATTCAATCAACATAACTGATAGCCTTGTAGGGTCCTGAAATTTTGGTAGTGATATCTCTAGAATTTTATTAGTTTTGTAGCTATTCAGTATTTGGTTTTGTCATGTTTTTGCAATAATTGCAGATAAATAAATTACAAAAATAAAATAAAATTAGTAAGTGGTAATACAAATATTAGATAAAAGAAAAAAAAACCAATATGATTGTCGCTAGCGGTGGGCACTCAATGGCTCTGGGAGCAGCTGCTGCTCTCTCCGTTCGCACACTCGGCTCTCAAGGCCTGTAGTGGTTTTTATTATACATTCCATGTGGCAAATATTACGACTGATGCTTTAAAATAGATCATGTTATTCAATTAACTCTGATAGTCTCTGAGTTACAGACAAATATTTTGTCACAGACCCATAATTCTATGTTCACTTTGAGAACTGGGCTAACGGCAAGAAGTGAGACAAGAGAAAGATAGATATAGGGAGAGGAAGAGGGAGTGGAAGAGGAAGAGGGAGAAATAATAATACACAAAGTGCAACTGCATAAAAGTGAAATGCCTTTCACAATGCCAACGTGCAACTACAACACGAACAAGAACAATTCAACTGAATGTTGCACGAACAATGACAACTGAAATTTCATGAGATTCTACTTGCCACACTCGTGACACAGTCAGAGAAAGACACAGAGAGAGAGAGAGAGAGAGTGTGAGCAAGTGACAGAGACAGAGACAATTGGAGACAAACGTGACTAAAAAATGTCTGTCACAGCCACAATGTAAATATATATCGGCGCAGTAAAATCAAAATGATAATAACCATTATAATTGGCTCAACATTGTCAATTGCCGCCAGATGGCGCCAGCTTCAGGAAATGACTGAAAATAACAAATAAGTTGACAAGTTTTAGTGACAACAATAGACGCAAGTTAGAATAATAGAAATTCGGTTGACGTTTGGCTACCAAGCAATAGAGGGCGACAGCTTAGAAAAGAAAAAAAAAAATTTGGTGAAGCTATAAGCGGCTTACAGACAGATGGCGCCAGCTATTTTCTTTATATTTCTATTAGTTGTTAAAATATTAGTGAACTTAATCTACGTACGAATTTATTTTAAACGAGCACTTAAGCCAACCACCTACAGATGGCGCCACTAAGCATCTCTAAGACAACAAAAGTGCAACATTGAAATTTATGTACATTTATTGTACATTTTGTTGCGTGATGTAAATTTGCATAGGTATTGCAATTTTTAATATACATACTTTCAAATTGAAGTTTAGCAACAACAGAGGGCGCCAGCTAAAGTGCAATTTTCGTTGTTGAATTTCAATTGAGTTTTCGGAAAGAAGATATCAAATACCACAAACGAGGGGTAGAGGAAAGAGATGAAGTGGAGGGATTTACAGCTAAGCCTTTCGGCAGGGTCACGCTGTCATCGCCGACGCCCAGAAAAAGGGGGGTTGGGTGAAGGAGAGCTTAGGGAAACTGTTCGCATTCGCATTCGCATTCGCATCACTGTCAAGCACAGTGTTCGCTTTCTCCCTCTGTTTCTCTTTCTCGCTCTTGCTGTGTTGATTTAAACTCTGACCTTTTGCAAATTGCACAGCACTCAGACATACACACACACACACACACACACACACACACACACACACACACGCAAAGAGAAGGAGATGAGAAAGCAGAGACTGAGAAAAGGGGGATGTGTTAGACGCATAAAAATATTTGTTTAGGCATTTACAATGTAAATTCGTTCAATATTGTGAGGAAGTAAGACTGACGGGGAAGAGGTCAAGGGGCGTGGCAAGTCAATTTATGTGAGCTCCGGTCAACGCGTCATTTAACACTTTTCTGGCTAAGAAGCAAACAACAATGCTAAGAATAATAAAGCCAACCAACAATGGAAAACAAATTTAAATAAACCAAAAATCCAAAAATAACCTGAGAGTGATTTAAAAAAAATATTGCGACATAGATGAATCGATTTTTGCTAGTGTAACTCGATTCTTAGCGAAAAAATTTAGAAAAAAAAATATTAAATGAGTCGTACAAATTTCACGTAAATATTATACATAACTTAAACCAAGAGTTTAGAGCCATTCCCAACTTAATTCAATGTTTGGCAAAGTCAAAAAATGGAGAACAAATAATAAGAGAAAAAGTCAAACAAGCTAAACTAAAGGGAGCTCAAACCACTGTGCAAGTGACATAAGAAGGGCTGAAGATTTGCGCACCTCGATGCTTTATGCAAAATCCGGTTGAGAGTGTGTGTCCGTGTGTGTGTGCACACACACACTCTATGTCAACCGTCAAGCGTCAACTGTCAGTGCCAAATGTGCTTGTAACCGCACACAAACAGCAACAACAACTACAACTACAAGTAGAACAACGACAGCGACAACAACTATGACAAAACGACATCCCCTTCTCTCTCCCCCCCCCCCCTTCAACGCCCTGCAAGTTGGACTTACGACAAGGACGTGACAGTCATTTAGAACCACAGCCCGATGTCGACGTCGTCGTCTGTTTAAAGTGGCCGCCGCGAGAGTTTCCACATTTTCCACACAGTTTTCCAGCCAAGCGTCAAGCCAAGCCAGCTTAACGATGACCCCAAAAATGAAAAAAAACCACAGCCCCCTGCCCCGCCTCCTTAGACACCCATTTGCCCGAGTATAACTATCTCTGTCTCTATCTATCTCTATCATGCTAACTTCATTTTCGTTGTTTATTGTCATTTATTTTTGGTGTCTCGTTTTTTGTGGTCGCCTTCGTCTTTCGTTTCGTTTGTTTCGTTTCACGATCCTCATCATGCAACTACAACAACTACAACAACAACAACAACAACAACAACAACACAACAATAAACACAACAATAAAAACAACAACACAATCAACCAACCAACCAAAACGAACCCTGAACCTGTTAAGGTTACCGGATTTTGTCGTTCACCTCAGGAAACGCGCAAATCGAGCCCCACGGGTTCAGTCACATCGTCGGTCTCGACCACAGCTCTGACCCCGTCACGCCAACTGACCGATGCCGAGAAGCTGCGCAAAGTCATCATGGAGCTGGTGGACACAGAGCGCACCTACGTCAAGGTGAGTACAAGTCCTGATTTGCTTTAATTAGGGGGGGAAAAATCACCGTTTTAAATGGTACTCATTTTCTTATTTTCTAAACTAATTTACTAATTCTAGTATATTTTTATTTCATTTAATTTATAATTTTGTAGTTTAAAAAAATATTTGACGAAATCAATATCTTTGAAAAGAAAGCATTAAAAATCTGTTTAATCTTAGATCTTAGATTTTCTTAGGAACATTTACAGATTTTCAGATAAATTAATAATCGAACTAGAACTAGTAAATGTTTAATATAACATTTAAAATTAAAATAGTTTGGGAATAATACAATTTTGTATAAATTGGAAAAACCCATAAGAAATACAATCTACTCTTAATATATATTCTAGACATCTTTTGTCTTTAGGACTCAGTGCTTTCGTTAGACTGCGAGCAGCGATTGCAATTAAAAATGCAAATTTTAATCCTTTAAACCGACGGCGGCTTTAAGGCCGTGTCCCTCTATGCCCAGGACCAGGACCAGGACCAGGACCAGGACCAGGTCCAGGAAGCATACAAATAATTATTATAATTTAGAAATTATGTAAAGCGCCGCTGCGGCAACGTTGCCAGAGTCTTATCTCTGCCACAAAAACCTGTCCCCAACCCCAACCCCAACCCCAACCCACGGCCCCCTCGCTCTGACTCTCTTTCGGCGCCCCTTCCGCTGGCCGGAAGTATTGTTCCAAATGAAAGCGCGCGCCTGCGGCTATGCTACAGTTTTTTATTTGTATTTATTTTTTTATATTTTTTCATCCTTTTTCATATTTATGTATATTTACTTGTGTGTGTGATTGTGTGTGCTGTCGCGTTACTCGGCAAACTAAAAAGTTGTTCAGTTACCCAAACTGGTCGCCAGCTCAGACTCCTGAATCTCCTCCGCAGTTTCTCCTCGGTCTCCTCTGGAGTCTCAGTCTCAGCTGTGGGAGTTGAAGCGTGTTTCGGGCGTCTGCTGTTGATTTTTTAATTTAATTTATGCATTTTTTTTCTTTCTTTCTTTCTCTCTCATTTCGTTTGAGCGCCTCTGCCGCGCATCTTTTTATTTATTTGTCAACAAATTGTAATTTATTGAACAACTTGAAACAACAACTGAATTATATATTCATGCAGCACTTGAACAATCTGCTGGAACATTATCTGGAGCCCATGAAACGGGAAACATTTCTATCGAATGCGGAAATCAATGCGCTTTTTGGCAACATCCATGAGATTGTCACATTCCAGCGACAATTTCTACAGAACCTCGAGGAAGCGCTCGAACTTGAGCCCGAATTCAATAAATTTGAGCATTGCGGTCAGTTTAGGGTAAGCATTAAACATTTCTTATTTTATGTACATATGGATATATAGAGCAAGAACCTCTCTAATATTGATTTGTATTGCAGAATGTCCTGTTTGCGATTGGCTCCGCTTTTCTCTACTATGTCAATCACTTCAAGCTCTACTCTTCGTTCTGTGCCAGTCACAGCAAGGCGCAAAAGGTCCTGCATCCAAGTAAGTAAAAACATGTTAAGCTTGTTTGATTTCAAACAAATTCTGAAATATACGAATTGAATTAATATAATACTACGAGTAACATTTTTAGAATTTTAACTTCTGTGTATTGCAGTCATACTCACTGGCATTGCATTAATGTTTCAGTTTATTGCTCATACGCCACGTAGTTCAACAACCAAGTAGATATTTTCACACTTTCAAATAAATAAATATTTTAAATATTTCAAAATGATTCTTTGACCATTTTGAACAATAATTTAAATACATTGTGAGCTGAAATTAAGCTCTCATTTCAAATTCTCTGCAATCAAAAATTGCTCATACGCCACATATGTCACCATTCGATTATACAATCATATTTACCTCTCAATTAAGTTGGTTGCCAATACTTAAATATTTATGAAATATGCTTAACAATTTATGACAATCATTTAAATACCTATTGGAAAAATCATAAGCGGCAGTCAAACTCAATTTATGCTTGAAGCAGACAAATAAAAACAAAGTTTGCTGGTGGTGAAAATCAAATTTTAATTATTCAATTTAAAGCTGTTGAAGCTGAAGTCTTTCTGTGTTCGTGTCGTTTGACAAATCAAAGAAAATTATTTGTCATACGCATAAATACATATATTATGTGTCTGTCTCATTTATATGTGCGTGAGTGTGTGTGAATGTGTGTGAGTCTGTGTGTGTGCGTGAGCTCAACTATTGCAATCAGTGTGAAGCGTTAAAGTCTATTTGAGTTTGGATTGTAGGCGGAAAGAGGGCGGGCAAAGTTGTAAAAGTCAAACAAACGACAAGTTTCGAACAATTGGCAAACTATGCGCTTCAATTGTTGTGCGTTGCCGCAGTTTCTGTTGCTGCTGCTGCCACAGCTGCCACAGCTGCCACAGCTGCCACATGCCGCACTCCTTTAAATGATTTGCAAGTTAAATGAATAATTACGACCGCAAATGCCGAGACGTGGTGTGAGTAGCAAGCAAAGGCATTGGCACTAGAGGGAGAAGCCGTAAGTGTAGTTAGTGTTGCCATTTCCCGTCAAATCTGACTTTTTTTTTTTTAAAAACCCAACAAAACCTAACCGAAATGTCCATTTGCTCATTGTTTCACCTCTAATTTGCTTCTGCATCAAAATTTAATTCATTTAAAAAATGTAATTTTGTTCCACAACTGTCCACTTTTTCCATTCTTACCCGTTGGCAATTTTTAAAAAATTTCAATCTGTAGTGACTTTGTCAAAATGTCAGTTTAATCAAGTTTTGATCCCCCATTTGATTCTTCGTCAAAATGTTATCCATTTAATTTTTGTAGGAAATTTTATAAAAAAAATACAATTTTTTATACAAAATTTAGATATTTTCTACCTTCTGTTCACGAAAGGCAATATTTATCTTTGCTCAAAACTTGGCAACACTGAAGTAGGTAAATAAGAGAAGGAGAGTGGGGGATGGTGAAACGGGAGAAGGAAGACTGAGGGGAATTGTCAGCATATTCATATTCATGCCATGGCAGCAACTGTCAAGTATCTTTTGTTAATTAAACTTGTAGAATTATGACACGCTTGCAAATGGCGAACGGTGCCGAAAACTATGCCACGTTGTTGCCACTGGCTGTGGCAGCAGCCAGGCGAATAAAAGGCAGCCAAGTTGTAAGTTGAAGCAGCTGGGAAAAGCGACAGGGGACATGGGGAAAGGGTGAAAGGGAGAAAGGGAGAAAGGCGAACTTGGGAGTCTCGGGCTTAGGCGACAACATGTCATAATTAAATTAGACTTAGTCGCAGCTTAAAAACACTCGAGCAAACACAAAGAAAGAAGGAGAACGAATATGGGAATGAGGCAGTTGATAAAATGGGCGTGGCAAGTGCTTAACAAAGTAGCTGATTGATGTGCAACATGCAACAAGAGGCAATAAAATACACAAAAAAAAAGTTGTTGAGGTAAAAATTTGCAATATTTGCAATCAATGTGAAAAACTAAACTGACAAGGCAGCTTGACGAAGGAGACAAGGAGGAAATGGAGGAATTGGGAGACTGGGAAAAAGAAGCTGCCAGGAGCAGCAACAGATCCTGATGGCAACTTTAGTTAGAGATGAGGCAACAAGCACTCGACTTGGCTGTTGCATGCGATTTTATGCAAAAAGTTGAAAGGATAATTAATTATAGCAAGAAGTGCACTTAAGTGCCTTCGTTACGAGCAGCAGCAGCAGCAGGCAGAAGGACATGCCGTCAGGCCGAGCACTATGGGACAATTGCACTTCTTTTTCTACATATATTGAAAATGCCTGAAAATCAAAAACTTTTGATGCAAATACCCAGAATGGCGCTCACTGTTAACAGCTATCAAATTATAGTGATTTGTATCTTAATTTTTGGGCCTGAAACTAAATACATAATGAATTCATAATAATAATATAAATTTACAATGATTTCTTTTATAAATATAATTAATTTCTAAAAAAAAAACATCGGCAAGTGCCCCATAGTGCAGAGGGTTGATAATGAGAAGAGGGGCGTGGGGTTAGGCAGAAGGAGAAGAAGGAGCCGGACCATTAGATGCAAATCCGTGCAGCAGACAGGCTTTGACTGTGCCTTTATCAAAGCTTCCTTCTCAGCTGACAATAAGAACAAGTTAATGACATTTTCTTGTCAACGTTGCGCATATCCTTGTAACTGCATATCCTTGTCGTTCCGTCCGTCCGTCCGTCTGTCTGCCCGTCTGCCGTTTAATGGCCCAACGTTGCAATTAATGGTAACTGAAGCACATTGAAATCAAATCATTTGCCAAATGTCTCAATTTGCAATTGTGTCCAATGTTCGCCATCTACTTTCTTGATTCCCTTTCCATTTCCATTTGCTTTACCTTTACAGATGAGGGCAACCATGCGCTGCAGGAGTTCCTTGCCGCCCGGAATCCGAAGCAGCAGCACAGCAGCACCTTGGAATCGTATCTGATCAAGCCCATTCAGCGGATCCTCAAGTATCCTCTGCTCCTGCAACAGATGCGAAATCTCACAGATACGCGAGCCGACGAACATGTTCATCTTTGTGGTGAGTTCTTTCACATTTCAATTGTCTCTTTATTAACAAAAAACAATCGATTTCTTTAAATAATCAAATTAGGTTTATAAATACATTTTTTTAACAATTTTATTTAGTTTAATTTTTATGACAAAAATATCAAACACAAATCATATTTTTAATTTTTATTATAAAAAACTTCTATTAAAAAAAATAATTTGTTTTTATTTTAACAACTATTTAATAATTTTATGTAAATAGTTAAAAATAAAGCAATATTTTCCATATTGTGATAAGCATGGAAAACAAATTTTTTTTTTTGTGTTTAATTTTTTTAATTGACATTAAAAGAGAAACATTCATATCGAAAAAAACATATTCTATTTTTCTGCAATCTTAAAGTGTAATAAATAATTGAAACAATAGTGACATAATAATAATTTGACTTTTGCAGAGGCACTCAAGGGCATGGAGAAGGTGGCGGAGCATATTAATGAAATGCAACGCATCCATGAGGAATATGGCGCCATATTCGATCACCTGTTCCGGCAGCACCAGAAGTCGTGCAAGCAGCCAATCGATTTGAGTCCAGGTGGGTTACAGCAACAGCAACAGCAACCACATTCCACTTCAAATGCCAATGCTCCTCCACAAACACAATGCTGCGCATTCCCAGGCGATTTGCTTTATTATGGCGGCGTCGAGTGGCTCAACATTTCCGATTTTCTGGGCAAGATCAAGAAGGGACTCGAGCTGCATGCCATGTGCTTTGTCTTCAAGTCGGCGGTCGTGTTCCTTTGCAAGGAGCGTTTGCGTCAGAAGAAGAAGCTAATGGTGGGTAAACCGATAAATGCACTGCAACAAATATTTGGCTATTAAGTAGTAATAATCACTTTGGAATTTGACTATCCAAATTCAAGTCAATCAACGATAATTAAATTCACCTTTTTTTTATATTCAATCTTAAAATTAATACAAATCATATAAATAGTGAAATTCACACTGATTTTTCTCTGTGTAAAGCTGTTAAGAGAGATCACAATTAATTGCTTGACTTTTCTTTAGGGCGTTTCGAGCAAGAATGCTCCAAATGAGGTGGAGATTATACGCTACCAGGTGCTCATCCCGGTGACCGAGGTACAGGTGCGCGCCAGCTCCGCCAAGGACATGGACTCTCACTTCCTGTGGGAGTTGATTCATCTGCGATCGCAGCTGCAACGTCGCTCGGAGAAGGTCTATGTGCTGTCCAATAGCACTGCGGATTTCCGCAATGCATTCCTCAAGACGATCAGGCAAATCATACGTGAAAGTGTGAGGAACATGTCAATTCCCATGAAGAACTTTGGCGGCAGCTCCGGCTCCGTTTCGGGTCTCTCCTCCCAGCTGGGCGGCTATGCGGGCAACTCTCAGACCCTTGAAAGGCCCAAGCAGCAGGTACGAGTCACAATAACACAATAAGCTAATCCTCTCCAGCTGCTGATCTTACTGTCTCTCTCTCTCTCTCTTTTTGGATCTTCCCTCAGATCACCATCGTTCATGGCTCGCATACGTTGGGCAAACCGAAGAAGAAATCGGGCTCGCAGCGTCATTCGGCGGGCAACATTGATTACGACAATCTGTCGGGCAGCCAGGAGGGGGATGACCTGCCGCCCACTGTGGGCGTGGTCCACTATGCACCGCACGCACACACACAGCAGCCGGGCGGATTTCGCAGTCGCAGCAAGACGCTGGGCGATGTGACAGGTAAGACTATCGAAAAGTGAGAAGGAGGGAAAGAAAGCAAGCGAGAGATTTCGAATATAAATAAAATTCGAGAATAGGATTTTTATTAACAATTCAAAAATTCTATTTAGTGAAATAGAAATTATTAAGTAAAATGAAACATATTTATTAGAAAATGTTAATTAAAAATGCAACAAATAAACATTTTTAAAATATGAAAAATTGTATTCTACATTTGTTTTTAAGATAATACATTGAATTTAAATCAAAATTCGATAATAGGATTTATTTAACAATAAATAGATGATAACTAGTTGCTATAAAAAAAAACTATATGTATAGAAAAGTTTATATGGAATATTTGATTTCTTATGTTTCTAAATATTTAATAAAATGAAAATACTTATTTTCGCCACCACAGATGCACAACAGCCACAGCAACAACAACAACAACAGCAGCAGCAGCAGCAGCAACAACAACAACAACAGGCAGCAGCACCGCATCCACATCCTCATGCACATCCTCGAGAACCACCGCCACCGCCGATCAGGCAGCCGCATTTGCATCATCACAGCACGGATATTGAACGCATCGATCCGGGCACCAAATCGGAGGGCGAAGAGGACTCGCAACAGGGCACAATCAGGCCCAAGGCGACGCTGGGCCGCACGCCCAATCACCTGACACTGAGGTAAGTCTCCAACTAGCCAATTGAATGCCAAGATTGGACCAAACTGATCTCTGACAGAGTGACTTTTAAATTAAAGCCATTTCCGCTGAGTACGAGTGCTGTACAATAATCGATGATATCCTTGAATATTCTGTATTTTATTTGATCACTTTTCATATTCAAATTAATGGAAATTCATTTGATTACTCGAATAATTTTGTATGAAACACCCTATGATTTTCTTGACTGCCCCTTACATTTCGTTGAGTACTTTCGATAAGATGCATCGATTATTTCTGCAGCACTGCTGAGAGTGGCTTAGTTTTGGTCGAGAACTGAGAATGAAGTAACGCTCGCTTATCGCTTGTTTTATCGCTCTCTATTCCATTCTCTCTCTTTCCCTTCGTTCGCTCGTCCGTTCGGCTTTTAGCACCACGTCGACTTTGTCGGTGGGCAGCACTGGGAGCCAGGCACGCTTGATACAATCATCGCATCCGCCGGCGAGCTATCAGCCGGTGCTGATGAAGGATCTAGGTAAGAGCAGCGAGTCCGAACTGTATTCGGAATCGGAGTCCGAGGCGCATGCCGCCCACGTGGCAGCCACGTTTAATCTAAGTCTAGGCAGTAGCGGTAGCTTGTTTGCCACAACAACGAGCATAACAACCACAGCGAGTAGCGATCTCAATTTAACCCACTCCCAATCCCACTCCCACTCCCAATCGCAAACCCAAATGCATTGCCAAAATCAAAGCATGAGACATTTGTCGCCACGTCAATCGCCACGTCAGTCACCGAAGCAGGAGATCGAGGTGATTGAGATCTTTGAGAGTGAATCCGAACGCTTGGCGGCAACTCAACAGGTGGCCGTAGTGCATCAACATTCGGGTGGAGCAACGGGAGCCACAGCAAGGGAATCCCAGCAGAAGCGGCGGGAAAGGGATATGATCGCAACCACTGATCATCCGAGGCTAACGGAAACGGATGCCACATCGCGGTACATGGACAAGCATCTCAGTGAACTGGAGCACGAGGATCTGGCCGGAGGATCGGGCCGGACCTGTGACATTGCCGCCTACATGGCCAGTTTGCGGGAGAAGTCCTTTGATCCCTCGGATGTGGCCGAGGAAGCCCAAGATCAGCAGCAAAATGACTCGAGTCTGTCGCCAGAGCCACAGACGATTGTGGAGAACACTCAGCAAATTATTACCGTGGACATTGAGTCGCCATCGTCGCGTCCGACCACCGAATCGGACAGCACGGGCAACACGACGGGCGCCTCGGAGAGATCGGGCGATGAAACCGAAGATGAGCCTACAAATTCCTTGGCATCGCACATAGTGGTCATCGACAAGAAGGTGGACAAGGTGTTCAAGGCCAAGGCGCCGGAGAAAGTCGCGGGCAAGTCGAGGAGTGGCAAACGCCAGAGCATCTACATATCGCCGGATCGCTGCAAGTCGCAGGGCAGCTCTCCGGTGAGAATCATCAAGATTAAGTCACCCAGAAATAGTGTGAGTGAGCAGGGCAAAAGGCTAAGCATCTGCTCGTCGAGTCGCGACAATTCGCAGGATCGTCTCTCGGGATCGGCATCGGCATCGGGATCGGGATCGGGACGACGCACGCCGAGTCCGCGTCGCAGCTCCGAGGGAGGCGGCGGCATCTTGAAGCACACGACATCGGGAGGTGGCGGCGGCGGGATATTGAAACCACCCGCCAGTCCAGCCAAGTCAAAGAGTCCCGATCGCAGCTGCTTGAAGAAGGGAGGACCCTCCCACGTCTGCAATGTGGAGACCAGCATGGGATCATCTCTGTCGCCTCGAATCTCGCCCAGAAGCAGCATCGATCACTTGTCCCCAGATCGTGGCTGTCAACGGCATTCGCCGCGTAGTAGCTTCGACAGCCATGGCTCCTCCGATCACAACCTGGATGTGCCCTACGGCGGAGGAGGACCAGGTGGCGCCCGGAAGCGCAGCATGTCCGCCCACGGCAGCTTCGAGACGGGCCACAAGCCCCAGGCCCAGGAGACATATCAGTACTATCCGGTCTATGATAATCAGACGTGCAGTGATCACTATGTGGCCGCCGCACCCACTTCGAATCGCAGTCGCCTCAGCAAATCCCTGGAGCGCTCCACCTCCAGGGACAGCACCACGACCAGCAGCTCCTATCGCCCATACGGCGTCTCCCCGGAGCGCAACTACGTGGTCTACAGCTCGGGACCATTGCGCTCCCAGTCCGCGGAGAATACCTTCTCGCAGCCCATCTATGATGCACTGCCTCCTCGACAGGCGCCCCAACAGTATAGGCCCATGGTCAGCTATATGCCGGACATGGAGATGGACATGGGCTATGGTCCGCCACCGCCCAGCTGTCCCCATGAGCCGGCCCAGCAGGGCTACCAGCTGAGCTCCTCTGCTCCCGAGTACACCACATGCATCGACTGTCTGTACCAGAAGAGACCCTCCTAGCATAAGTCCCGCGTGCGGCAAAGTCGCACGCGGAAGAAGACGCCACGTGGCATGACGGGAATGGAAGGAATGGGTGGAATGGTGGTCAGCACACAGCCCACGGCGAGTGGAGGCATGGGATACGTACAGGACATGGGAGAGGATCAGGCGGGAGGATGTGTAGATTGCCATGATTACTTCGAGATACATGTCTAAGCAGGCCCAAATAGAGGAGGAACGAATAAAAGTATAAAATAAAAGTAAAAGAATAGTAAAGAAAAGATGGACATAATTAAAAAAATATATAGAAGAAGAAACCAACTCAAAAAGGAAAGAAATATATATGATAATAATACGTAATATAATAAATAATTAAAACAGAATGACATAGTGGAAAATGAAATAAAACTATAAAGTGAAGAAAATAAATATGGATAAATCGAAATAGAAGAAATGACTAAAGTAGAAATAATAGGAAAGAATTAAATATGCAGAGAAGCTAGAAAGCACTGAAGGAAAAATTGATGGAAAAGAGAAAACTAATGAATAAAAACGGAAATATATAAAATGGTTTGAACAAAATGCAAGCGAATACAAATCTAAAAAAAATATGCAGAAAAATAAATAAGAAAACGATGGTTAAAATTAACAAAAACAAATGAAAAATAAATAGAAGATCAGATAAATAAATTGCATATAAATAGAAAGATAAAAGGAAATAGAGAAAACTAACAAAACAAGGAAATCCTATCATCATGGATAGAGGAATTAAATAATAAAATATCAATTAAAGTAAAAGAGCTAAGAAGAAGAAAAAGACGAGAAAAAAAAGGAAGAAAACGAAAATGATAAAAGAATAGAAGAATTAATGAAATCTGGAAAAACCTAAAACGAAAAAAGACGAAAACAGGGAATTTATGAGACAGTTGAACTAACCAAAGATAACAACAAAAACAACAACAGCAACCCGAAATGCCTCAACTAATAATTTTACACAGAAAAACCAAAAAGTAAAAACCCTCAGCCCAAGCCTGGAAAATACACAAAGAAATATAGGCATTAAATATATAAATCAAAATAATCAAATAAATATACGTAAAATGCAAACTAACTGGAAACTAAACAAAATGTTAATCACAAGGGATTGAAAGCAAGTGAAAAACAAAAAAGAAAACTACTTGACACAAACACTACACTGTACTGCACTACACTACACAAAATGGCACTACACTGCACTACAAAAGTGGAAAAGAGAAGCACAGTTAATGAGTCATGCTCAAGTGTTAGATTAAGTCAGTAGAAGCAGCAGCTAACACAAAATAAATACGACTGCAAATACTCGAACTCTTATTCGAGAGAATGTTTGTGTGGTGTGTCACATTTCAGGTTAATTATTTCAGTTGCTAAGCTGCACAAACCAATGTGGCACACACACATAGAGCGAGCAAATTATGGAAATGCCGGAAGCTGTATGGCAAAAATTACGTATACGCACAGATGACGCATACGCCGCGTTGCACACAATGCTCAAGTGGCGTAGTTACGAGAAAGCAACTAAAAACAAACAAAAAACACATAACTAAAGTTGAAATTCATACTCGCACGCAAGTAAACTAACTAGGAGACAACTTTACCAGAAGCAAAAAAAAATAAATAAATGCAAGCAAGGATTTATTGTATGTAGTAATATAGGGTAAAAGTTGTTGGTAGGTAAAAAGTCAGTTAACTGAGCGCAGAAACTGTGTCGCTGACATTTTTCCGAATCGAAAACATTTTTAATTACACACAGACACACACACACACTAATACATTTGCAGCTGCTGCTTGTAGGCGTACTCGTATTTAAGTTTAAGGTCTAAGTAAAAATGCGGGTTGGCAACATTCTATAGGTTAACATTATACACACACTACCTAAAGCTGGGAGAAAAAAAAGAGTCGGACAAAATATTTACATTTACTTGTAGTTAGTGAAAAATTATAAAAAAAAAAAATAAATAAATAAATAAATAAATAAATAAAATGTGTGCGTGTTGTGACAAATAAATTGAATTAATGCATTAATCATTTCATTGATGTTTTGTATTCATTTCAATTCACATTGAGAGCTAGGCAATTATTGAATTAACAACATTTAACAAATACAAAAAAATACGATACAATAAATTAAATGCAAATAAAAATGTATTGAAGAATGATAATCGTAAGTCGTACCTCAATGTTCAGTATTAAATACAAAAATATAAACAAAAAATAATAATAATTATATATCGATATACAACAAACCGATGGATACTTAGTGCTACGAATTATATATATACTATATAGGATGTACACTCGATTATTATGGCCAGGCTGAGCGCAGATCTTCCAAACTCAATGAAATAAATTTAAAAAAAAAAGTAAACAAAAAATATCCCATTTCAGACTCGTTCAATCTGCGACTCAGACATGCATAAATATACATTATATAGTTATATACAAGCCACATACATGTGTAGACTAAGTTTGGGTGTCTAGAAACAGATATAAATGCATTATATTCACACATACATACACACTCATAGGCGGACTTACAAGATCAAATGTCAGGTTGTTCAAGCTAAACAAAGCAAAAACAAAAAAGAAATACAAAAATAGTCGAATCAAAAATATAATTAATAATACTTAAGATAATCTACATAATCGCAAACAGTTTAAACTGGGCTTTCCACAGCAGTAAAATCAAAAATCAAACAAAATAAAGGTTCACTAAATCAATATCAGCAGAATCAAAATCTGAATTAAAATTACACAGAAATATGCTAAAAACTAAACTATGAAACATAACTAAAATATATAATAAATATAATACATACTAAATACATTCACATACATACATAGACAAATATGCATAATGAAAAAAAATACTAAATAAATACTAATCGAATATACGAATATGAAACTTTAATCGAAAAACCACTGCAAATGATATTTGTGTGAAATGCAAATGCATATGCTCTAAATACCGAATTCAACTAAATAAATAATCGAAACAAATAATCAAACAGCAACAGCAATAACAACAACAGGAGAACGAAATCAAACAGCAAATAAAATGATAATTAAGCTCACGACATTTGAATAACGCATATTGAAAAGTAAACAAAACGAAAAGCTAATTAAACAACAAATTCAAATTAATGTCAATGGCACTTTGGACAGCGGCTAAATGACAAACCCCCTTCCCCTCCCCCCTCCTTTCGCACCCTTCTATATACACCCCCATAGATAATTCACACATACATCAATCGTTTATTAGGCGCCCAAAAAGAATTAGTTTCAATTGAATTTTTGAGTTGGTTTTAATCGAATCATTTGTATAGCAGGTAAGTGCAAAGATAAATTCATTGTAATTAGGTGCGTAATTAATATAATTAAATTGCATTAGAGTTTAAACAATTAAACGGGTGATATTTAATTTTTATTATTGCAAATTATCTCCAAGATAAATAAGAAACCACAAAATTCCTACCTACAGACATATACCAAAAAAAAAAAATCTTAAAACAAAAATCAGAATTCCTAGATTTATCAATTTAGCTAATGCAAAACAAAAAGGTTTAGTCTATAACTGTTGTAAACAAGTTACACTTTATAGCTTAAAACAACAGTAATCATATTTACAGAGACACACATAAGTATATATTTTTAATTAGTTGGCATCGCTTGATTAATTAATTAATAAGCAAATGAAATGAGAATTTTTTGCCGATAATTTCAGTAATATAATAATAAATCGTTATACGTTTTGCATTTTCTTAATTAAATTACAACTGAAACAAAATCAATAGTAATTTTTTAAAATAAAAAATCTGTGCCAAATATAAAGCCAAGTTCGAAATGCTGTCAAACAATTTAAAAAAAAAAAGAACAATGATAAATAAAGTATCGTTATAAATGTCTTATGGTTATACACACGTGATTCCCCTAACAACCCAACAAATATCCCAAATACAACAACTCCAAACAACACATTTTCTCTTTCAATTAATTCAACAATTTTTTGAACATTTTTTCCAACTCAAACATTTCATTTCGCTTTTTGGTACAACTTCTGCATTGCATTTACCATACATTTTGAGAGAATCGTTTTTAATCAACTTTTCTTTGTTCGATCAAACAAGTTAAAAACTTTTTGACGATTGCACATGGAAATGAAAACGTGCAGGGAAAAACTCCACTTAATTTTGCGGGCTAATTCAAGTTGAACATAGAAAATATTTTCTACATTTCCGACTATTGCACTCGATTTTCAGTTTTAAATATTTAAGGCACTTCTGGAACATTCCAGCTATCTTTTTGGTTTCACTTCTCTTTTGATTTCCATTTCAACGCAACACAAAACATACCAGAAAAAAAATGTTGGCATAAAATGCAAAACTGAGATTTATAAAATTCGACAATTTGCACAAGTCTTTTGAAATACAAAACTTAACTAAAAACTGAAACTGAAAAAAAAAACTCAAACTAAATATATATATTCTTGATAAAAAAAAGAAGAAGAATATTAATAAAAAAAACCAAGCGATGTCAACATTTTAAACAACAGTACTTAACTTTATACCTCCCATACTGCTCTGAATCCGCCCCAACAAAAATATAAAAAAAATATATATATATAAACCAAATCTTAATTAGTTATTTACTTAGTTTAGCTAACCTTATTTTCCCCAACTTTTCCCCCTTTTACGTAGCTAAAAAAACAGCTTTAAAGTAGTGCTCATTAAACATTACGGAAATTAGTTTTGCTCACATTTTATTTAAAATTAAATGAGAACGTTTAAAGAACGACAATTTTGAGCCTCAGTTACTTTAAATGAATTGCGTGCATGTTTTTATAAAATATTTATTAAAATTATGAAAATATTGAAAAAACAATAATTGGCATTAATATTATATATTATCACAAACTTAGGTAGAACATTTTTAGCTTCTATCTCCCTCTCTCTCTCTCTCTCTCTCTCTCTCTTACTATCACTATCTTTTTCTCTATAACTCTCTAACTTAAAAAACTAAGTACTGAAAACCTTTTTTAAACGATCAAAATAAAGAAGAAAAGAGGAGGAGATAAAGAAGTTAATTTAAAAAAAAAAATGTCATATTTTTTCATATATGGTTTCCATTGTATCTTTTCTTTTCTTTCATTTAATTGTAGGGTCCCCGGTGTGGAAACCACGAGACATGATAAATTTAGGCACAGATCCACAGTCAACAACCCGCAAAGACGATGTCAAAAATTAAATCAGAAAAAGCAAAACAATACCCGAATATGAAGCAAAAGAAATTCGATTAAGAGAACTCTTAACTCAATTCTTTTGTTTAATTTTTAACTAATCAAGTGTAAGAAAACGGAAACAGTTCAATCAAAGAACACAAAAACAAACAACACAACCCCCAAACAACCCCAAACCAGATACTCAAAAAAAAAAAAAAAAAATTAAAAATCAAGGTTGCTTGGAAAAATTTGTGTAAAGTTTGGAATTGTTTTTTAAGCATTACGAAACATCGAAAATGTTTGTTGTTTTTTTGTGTTTCGCGTTTTTTTTTTAAATAAAATGAGAGCGAAAAAATGATGAGAATTATTAAGTATGAAAATGAGAATAATACTCGACATCTTTTAAACAAAATAAAAACAAAGACTTTGATTTATACTTATACCTGCATTATCGATCGATTGTATTTAATGTGCAAAACATATAATAAACTTATAATTAATGAAAATAACGCAAAGAGGATTTTGAACAAATTCAATAAGAATTCAAATGTGAACAAATTCAAATGCATTTGTCGCTGAAAAAGACTTGAAATAAACATAAACATTAAAAGATTAAACAATTTTCGATTTAAATAACGAACATACATACATTTATTGAGGAGAAATACATACGTGAAACAAATTGAAGCATTGAATGTATTTAGGCTTAGACAATTTAAAATAAAAAACAAAGAATCGCAAATAAAAACCAAAAAAAAAAACTTACATTAATTATAAAATGTGCAACTTTAAACAAAATGTTCTAAAAGCCGAGAAAAAAATAATAATAAAAGAGTCTTAGAGAATTAAGCAACACACACACATATTCGAATTAATTGCAAAATGTTTAGTTTGTAGGAAGTACACTGAAAAGAATAATATGATATACATGAAACGCATAACAAAAACACAAGAAAGAAGCGAAAGAAACACAACAAAATAGCAACAATTTAGTCAAAATGTTAAATGGTAAACTAAAGTAAAACAAAAAACAATTCCATACACTTAAAAAAAACATATTTATAAACAACAACAAAACACACACACGTAAAGAAAATCTTAAAATAAATGAGTTTTTTTGGGATTTCAAATCCCAAAATTGCAGCATGCAAAGCCATAAAGCAAAACTAACATGTTAAACACATTTAAATAAGCTACAAAAATGGCAAATATACAAAAATATAAATAAGCGAAAACTACACATTAACTACACACATAAAAAAACCCAAAACACAATCACCCTTCTAGCTAAATTACAATAATATATTAATTAAGATCTTCACTCGAGTAATTAAAAAAAATACAAGCATAGGCCAAATTCCATAGACAAAGTAACGAAAACCCATAAGGAAATAGAAAATTCAAATATTGAACATAAATTTCCATTCGTTATTCTCAATTTTTTTTATTTGATATTTGACATTTTTTATTGTTTATTTTCGAAAGAATATGAAGAAAAAAGATGTTTATGAATAATAATTATATTGGTTGTGAATGCAGCTCGAAAGTTATTCGAATCAGGAAAAAGTACTCGTATCTACCCACTTCAGTACTTAATTAGTGCCAATCATTCGAGATATTCCTTTGTTTCTCTCAGTGTACTCGACAAACATTAATTTTTCAAATCCATGTAGCAACAAATCGAAACATAATCAAAACATTTTTAGGTTTCCAATCAAATTGAATTAAATATACAAATTAAAGCAACAGAGACAGCAGAAACAACAAGTAACAAAACTTAAGAATCGAGTCAACCGAAATTCTAAAATTATACAACAGTCTAATTGATAAAAACAAAATGTATGAATGTTAATCAAACACACAAAAAACTTAAACTAAAATTAAACTAAAGTAAAAAAAAAAACAAATACCAAATCACAACATTTTAACATAATTTTTACTGTTTATATAAGTTTGACAACAACCAAAAGAAAACCAAAAATGCAAAAAAAAATAATTATAATAATTAATAATAATAATAATAAAATGATCAATGGATTAGAGTCAGACAATTGTTGCCGGAAAAACTTTAGTCAATGAAATAGTTAAATTATAAAGCTCATTTAAGATATTGAATAATATGAATACTCGTATGAATCATTCGAAAATAGTATGAACTTTTGTACACATTTGACTATTTTTAATGCATTTTAAAATTATATATTATCTATTAATCTATTAATAGTATATATGTATGTATACTTATTATACCATGTATAAATACACATTTAATTAATGAATTAACAATATATATTTTAATTTAGTTTAGTTTGATGTTTAACAAATTGTTGATGTGTATTTAATTTATTTATGCAATTGTTAATTTAAGTCTTTTTTCTTTGGAATGAGCGGAAAAAGGGAAAAACAAATGACAAATGTATTACAGTTATAAGCAAAGAAAAGCAAAGAAAATCACAACAACATTATCGAAATTAACACAATAACAATAGCAACAACAAGTTAAACAAACAAAACTTAATTCTAGTTATAAAGAAAAAGGTAAAAAGAACAACAAGAAGAACAAATGAACAAATAAATAAATTTAAAAAATTCCATTTTTATTATGATAATTAACAGCTGCAACAACAACAACAACAACAATGCAATCGATGTTAATAATTTTTGAAATGATGAAAAATATACAAAAAACAACAAATACACAAAATAATTATACAATTGCAAATGCAAGAAAGATTAACACTCAAAGTAAGGAAAGTGACGAACAAAAAAAATATGTGAAAATAAATAAGTTACAAAAATCCTTTTGAAGTGAAAACACAAACCAAAAGAAAAACAAAATAAAATGTGAAATTACAAAAAAAAAATAAAAAATCTCTTAGATTTGTCTTTTATTTTAGCAAGGATATCCTTTTGCATTGTGCAGAACATGGTACGCTAGGATCGCCAGGACGAACTCTATCGATTGGCATCAAAAAAGTATGGGGTCATCTAAGGATCCAACACTTGTAAAATTTCAGTCGAAAGTCGCTGAGGACAGGCGAAAAACACAAAATCCTGCATAACTCAAAAACTACAAGGACGACTTGGATGTCCTTCGGCCAGTCGATAGTCCTTTTCAAAACTCATCGATTGACACTAGTTTCAAAAGGATCCTTCAAAGGACCTTCGAGTTATAGCCTATTTTCCCTATACAAAAAAGTCCTTATATTTCCGCTCCTGTAAGGACTTTCGTCCTTTTTATTATATATTCAAATAGGGCAAGCAAAGGACTATCTGTGTGCCAAAGGACATCCTGCTAGTCCTTAAAGTGACCGAGTTACAGCCGTTTTTCTGTTTTCAGGACGATTTTCCTTACCAAACCCCTGTAAAAAATTATATCATATTTTTTGGTCAAATCCTGGAAATCCTTGAATGCAGATCGATAGTCCTGTTGACTATGAGTTTAAAAATGTATGTCCTTTCGATGTGAGCAAGGATATGCTCAAGTTAGAGCTAAAATATGAAGGTCCTTTTTAGAAAAATAGCTCTAACTCGGCCATATCCTTGCGCATTTTGACAGGACATGGTTTGCTAGGATCGCCAGGACGAACTCTATCGATTGGCATCAAAAAAGCATGGGGTCATCTAAGGATCCAACACTTGTAAAATTTCAGTCGAAAGTCGCTGAGGACAGGCGAAAAACACAAAATCCTGCATAACTCAAAAACTACAAGGACGATTTGGATGTCCTTTGGCCAGTCGATAGTCCTTTTCAAAACTCATCGATTGACACTAGGATCAAAAGGATCCTTCAAAGGACCTTCGAGTTATAGCCTATTTTCTCTATACAAAAAACTCCTTATATTTCCGCTCCTGTAAGGACTTTCGTCCTTTTTAAAACATATTCAGATAGGATAGGCAAAGGACTATCTGCTTGCCAAAGGACATCCTGCTAGTCCTTAAAATGACCGAGTTACAGCCGTTTTTCTGTTTTCAGGACGATTTTCCTTACCAAACCCCTGTAAAAAATTATATCATATTTTTTGGTCAAATCCTGGAAATCCTTGAATGCAGATCGATAGTCCTGTTGACTATGAGTTTAAAAATGTATGTCCTTTCGATGTGAGTAAGGATATGCTCAAGTTAGAGCTAAAATATGAAGGTCCTTTTTAGAAAAATAGCTCTAACTCGGCCATATCCTTGCGCATTTTGACAGGACATGGTTTGCTAGGATCGCCAGGACGAACTCTATCGATTGGCATCAAAAAAGTATGGGGTCATCTAAGGATCCAACACTTGTAAAATTTCAGTCGAAAGTCGCTGAGGACAGGCGAAAAACACAAAATCCTGCATAACTCAAAAACTACAAGGACGATTTGGATGTCCTTCGGCCAGTCGATAGTCCTTTTCAAAACTCATCGATTGACACTAGTTTCAAAAGGATCCTTCAAAGGACCTTCGAGTTATAACCTATTTTCCCTATACAAAAAAGTCCTTATATTTCCGCTCCTGTAAGGACTTTCGTCCTTTTTATTACATATTCAGATAGGATAGGCAAAGGACTATCTGCTTGCCAAAGGACATCCTGCTAGTCCTTAAAATGACCGAGTTACAGCCGTTTTTCTGTTTTCAGGACGATTTTCCTTACCAAACCCCTGTAAAAAATTATATCATATTTTTTGGTCAAATCCTGGAAATCCTTGAATGCAAATCGATGGTCCGGCTTGCTGAGAGCACAAAAAGGCATATCCTTTTTAAATTGGCAGGATACGAAGGATATGGAGACATTAAATCAACGAAAAATAAAATAATATTATGTTTATTTAAATTAGTTTATTAAATACTTTTTTTGTTATATAAATATTATTATGGTACTAAAACGTACTAAACCTACTGCATGTGTATATGTAAGTGTATATGCATTTGTGTTTGTGTAGTGTCTTATAATATTATAATAGCCGATGTATAGAACAGAGAAATTGTGCAGTGTTGAACAGAAGACGATCGATTTGAAGATATGCTCAACAATAGACAGGGATATAAAAAAACTATTTATATATTCTACAATATTTATTTTGTATAATTTAGTTGATTCAATAAATACCATACACTTACATATGTATATATCTATTAATTCTAGCGATCAGTCTCCAGTACGAAACACTGCACAATATTCTGAAATCTATTTTCAGATTTTAGGTGTTATTGTTTGTATTCATTTCTTATCTTAGCGCGACATCTGAATCTTAGGGCTTCTCTTGTATCTTGTATCTACAATCAATGTGTAACAATTTCTAAGCTCGCGTTCTTATCATTTTTGTTTTTTGGCATGTTGGAAACATTTAAATCCTCAACCGATAATTAATTTAGTATCCTTTTAGCATCGGGCGATAAACTTAACTAAATTAGCACTTAAATTAAATACAATTTACTATACAAATTTGTAGTGAAGGAGGAGGAGTGTAAAGCTCAACAGAAGAGTTTTCGTATTTAGTTTGGCAATAGCTCCGCCAGTTGATTCCTGAGACTAGATGGCAGCGTGTCTGGGAATTTGATGTCAAAGGCTACAATAAGATCGCCTCGTCGCGACGGCTCCTTGGGGAAGGGCAGTCCACGTCCGCTGATGCGCTTCACTGTAGTGGGTTTGATGACTTCGCCTTGGGTGCTGACCGAGATGCGGTCTCCCTGGAGCGTCGGGACCGTCACTGAGGCGCCACACAGCGCCTGCTTCAGGCTCAGCTGGGCATTATAGCGCAGATCGCTGCCCTCCCGCTTGAACTGGGAATGCGGCTTGTCCCTGATAATGAAGATAATGTCGGCGGGCACCTTTTGTGGTGCCTGGTCGCCTTCTTTGGGGAATGTGATTTTGGTGCCTGCCTTCCAGCCGGGTTTTACTGTGATGCTCAGCACCTTTTCCTCTTTGCGCGCTGTTCCTGTGGCCATGGACATGCGAGAGATTTTCATTTTCTTGGTGGTTCCCCTGTCCACCTCCTCCAGGGTCACATACAAATCATGCTCGATGGGAGGATCTTGTTGCTGACGCTTTCGACTCGGAGCCTGTGCATTGAATGACTGTGATCGGAAGGCTCCCATGGGATTGTTACCGAAACCGCCACCGCCAAACATCTCATCGCCGCCAATGTTCATGAACACTTGTTCCTGGCCATCGCCGCCACCGGAAAAGAAGCCACCAAATGGATCCGCCGCACCAAAAATATTCTGTGATCCAAAGAACTGGGCGAATGTAGCGCGTGGATCGCCATGGAACTGATATGTGTAACCACCCGGCTGGCCGGGCATGCCATCTGGTCCCGGTTGTCCGCCCTTCAGTCCATCCTCGCCATACTGATCGAAGATGTCGCGCTTCTTCTTGTCCGACAGCACCTCATAGGCCTCGGCAATCTCCTTGAATCTCTCCTCCGCCTGCGGACTCTTGTTCTTGTCCGGATGATATTTGAGTGCTAATTTTCGGTACGCCTTCTTAATATCATCATCGGTGGCCTTCTTGTCAATGCCAAGAATCCTGTAGAAGTCTTTGCCCATCTTGTCGCCTTCTCTCTCTCTTCGACTGTAAATAAACAAAAGAAAACGAATTATTTTCCTGTTTTTTTTTTTTTTTGAGAATGTTATAGCAAAAGAAATAAAAACGTTACAGTCCAGCTGCTCGACTATTATATACCCAGTTATTGTTTAATGTAGTTAACAAACGTGTGCCTAATCTTAAAAATGTTTATTTTCAATTTTTTTAACCGAATTTTCCGAGTCTCTATAGATCTAGTTGTTTATACAAACAGACAGACATTGTCACAAACTTATAAGCCTGTGTTCACTTTTAATGCCGGGCTGATAACAACAAAGACAACAGTAAAATGTTCCCATTGTTTTTTCAATGGAATTTGCTAGAATCTTTGAGTTGTGCAACGATAACAAAAACAACGAAAGCTCTGCCGCTGTCTCTGTCGCTGTTGTCGTCGCTGCCAGCGCCGCTGCTTTTGCTTCTGCTGTGTTGTCAATCTGAATGTGACGTCGACGCTCCCGTGTTTGGGGTTTTCAAATGAAAATCTTACGTTCTTTTGTAATGCGTTGGCATTTCCATTGTCAATATTATTGCTTTTTGGGTTCACAAGTGCATACTGAAAACATGCTAATTTAAGCAACAATTTTCTTATTGAGCCACTCACCTTCTGTATGTATTTGTATTTGTATTTGCTTTGCAGCTTCTTTTCCACTTTTGGTTGTCGTTAACTGCACTTTCGAATTAGTTTTTATTAGCTGTATTTAATATAAAATGCTGTTTTCGCACGCACAATTTTGTCTTTACAAATTTATTTAATGTGCATATGTTATTTTTCAATCAATGGTTTTGCACTCTTCTCTCGTGGTTTTTCTCATACACACGCCCACTGTCTTTCTCTCTTACTTTTTGCTAAATGACTTTATTAGACAGCGCGGCGCGCCTTTATATAGACTCGAGGTAGTCTGCTCGTCGAAAATTCTCGATGTTTCTCGCAATTTAGGGTTGCATCCGGAAAACAATGCTGCGATAACTGCAAGGCGCCAATATTTAAAATTCATAAAAAGCTATTCGGTTGGGAATGAATTGTTTTTTATATAGTTGCTATAATAATAATATATTTTTTTCAAATGTTTTGCTAAGGAAATTGTAAAAATTTAAGAAGTTTAAAACAAATCAAGTTTCGATACATTTCTTATCGAGTGCAACACTAGCATCGATGCCTTGTGCCTCAAATTGAAGTACTCGAACTATCGTCATCATATCGATGTGTGTCATACTACTTATCGGCATTGTCATCGATAACAGTGCAGGCCAAAACCGCAGCCGAACGAACAACAAAAAACATTTGTTTCATTTTATTTTAAAAATGGTTGCTGCTAGGTATCAGAAGAAAGCCACATCAGTTTAGCAAAGTTTTGAGACATCAACAAATCGAACGTTCTGTGTACGGCCGGATTGTGCATAAAATACCATACACATAACATATTGCAACATTTTCACAATTCAGGTGAGTGAAATCATACATACACACGCATGCATACATACATATGTACATATTGTATATGCATATATGTATGTTTCTGTATCTGATGTGTTTCATACATACAATAATACATTTTGGAGCCGCTAAGTTTTTCCCAAATGAAGGACGCACAGTTTGAACTAGTTTTGTGTTTTTGTCACATGTGTGACGTTCCACACAGTCAAAACCTTGACCGATCAGCCGCCCAACGCGTAGCCCCCTCGCCCTCCTTCTGCCTGCCTCTCCTCCTCCTGCTTTCTGTTGAGTGTTGCGCAAACGAAAAATTTGCTAACATGTAAAGCGCCCCCTTCGCACTTTAACTGCTCCCCTTCAAGTTGAACCCAAGTGAATGCCGGCAATTTCTTAGTCACCTATGTATGTATGTATGAAAAGCACATAACATAATAAAAATAGTCATTCATCGGGCATCTGAACCGCTATCTGTATTTGTATCTCAAAATCAGCATTAATAGCACTTTCGCTGCAAACGAACGGGTTCTACATTTAATTTACTATATATATTTGCAATATACTCGGCTATTCATTGAGAAATCGAAATAAGTATGTAGATTGGGCAGCGGACACCTGTCCTATGAGCTACACAGTCATCAGTTAACGGTCTCTCACTTTGCACTGCTCACTCACTATTGCTATCTCACTTGGACATATTCTTGCGATATCATTATCAACAGTTGTTATGTGCAATATGACTGTTGTTGTTGTTGTTGTTGTTGTTGTTATCAGCAACT
The DNA here is from genome assembly GCA_035043635.1 of Drosophila rellima. NCBI lineage: Eukaryota > Metazoa > Arthropoda > Insecta > Diptera > Drosophilidae > Drosophila > Drosophila rellima. The sequence continues at coordinate 1,010,302 of JAWNMV010000529.1, forward strand.
GCGGGTCTGTGGGTGGGGGAAGAAATGCATCCACAGAGCAGTATTGCCAGTTTTAAAATATGAAAAAGATATGGGCGCATTTCTACAGAAAGTTAAAAAAAGAAACAATCTTAAAATTTTTAAAAATATACTTGTACATTTGAAAAATAAAATAAATATAAAATTGGAATATTTCTTTTAATTTCAAGCTATTGCTGAATAGGTATTTTTACCCATAAATACATGTGTGGATAAACTTTTTATCCTAAGTTGCCTTTTTTATTGAATTTTTAATTATCACTTTGTCAGGATTCTTTATTTTGTAATCATTTTTTTATAGCTCTAGTTTTTCCTTCGATCTTTTAGGTCATATTCTTTTCCATCTGTATTTTCCGCCTTTTGCTGGTCAGTGTATCCAGTTTTTGTGGGCAGTAGTTGGCTTCACAGATCCACAGAAGAGAGTAGTGCGAAATTCGTAGCGCACACAAACGGGCGTCGAGTCGGAAGCGATCCGATTCCGAGTCCGACGGCGAGTCGGAGGCAATCGTGTGGCGCCACCAACAGAGGCAGAGGCGGAGACGCAGCGTCAGTTGGTCGGTTTGGATTGGATTGGATTGCTTTGGTCAGTACTCGTGGACGCGTGAAACGATGTCGATGTCGTTTGCGCTGACGTCGGATTATTTCAGTCGCTAAAAATCAGACGGTGTGTGTGTGTATATATGTACAGACAACGTGCATACATATGTAGAGTATATATATATATATATATACATATGTAGATATATATTTGTATATATTAACATATATATTTTTAATCCCTTGTCCATTTGATTTGTGTGAACGTGCAAATATCCCTTTAGCAATTGTTCTAAAAATAAAACACATTTTACACGTAAATAGATCGCTTTCGTAATAGACTGCGAGAGATTTCAGTAAAACTCGACATAATCGCGAAACTCGAACTCTATAACTTTCTCAAAATATAGGTGCGCGTGTGTGTGTGCTGATGTGTACTATATAGCTGAGAAATCTGAACTATCTGGCATGTAGCAGACCGAGCAATAGTTTTATAAATAGATGCAAAAAAATCCACACACACTTAACACACAATTCTCTAGACGTCGAAAACATAAAAATCATCATCATCATCTCTGTAGACTTTGGTTTAATTTCTGTAAAAATTTCGACCCCATCACACCGAACAGGGTGGCGGAACTGCGGGAAGGGGGAGGGAGAATCTAACGTAAATATTGATGAGAATCTATGCGTCTCTGATTCTCAATTGATATAGACACATACAGTTGGTCAAGTATATGTTTTGACTAAGTAAAATTAAGCTCATATTTTTTTTATTAAAATAGTATTAATTTTAAAATAGAAATGAATAATCAAAAGGTTTTTATTCGCATAAAATGTGAGTTTTTTTTTTTGTCAAAATAATTATTTGACCAACTGTATGTATGTGTGATCTGTGTGTGTATATGTCTCCGCTGCGGTATCGAAAACCTTCGCATTTACAAATAGCCAGATAGTATCTGAGTATCTGACGGATACTTGTGCTCCCTGCTTTGAATATTTGTTTGTCTTTGACGTATCTTTTTTTTCCGTCGACATTTATTTTTAGACGCACAATTTTTGTGTTTTTTATTTTGATTTTTGCTGGTCGCGTATTAGCATCTTTGGATTCCTCTCTGATACATGTACAAATATATATTTGTATCTGTATCATTCGGGGCCCATCCAACATGTGTTTGAAATTGCAGCTCGTTTTGCGTGTATGTTCTGTGGCCAAAATGGCACCGCGTCCCGCCTTATTCCGCCCTTCCCTTTGCCACGCACCTCTTCAATTCCTTTTGGTTGCAATGTTTGATTCTATTTTTGTGAAATTTTAAGTTGAAAAAACATTGCGCATTTTCAGATACTAATTGCTTTGGACATTTAATTAGACTGCGTAAGCATTTTGCCAACGGTGTCCGACCCGGAAAATGCAGCAGATTTGAGCAATCATTACAGATATATAGCAAAACATATAGCATCTTTAAAGCGTTGTTGTTATCAGTATCCAATTAAACTGAATGACAACAGCTGATATACAATGTATTATATTTGCCAAGTATTTTTAACCAGGCATCGCGTTATGAAAAGATTCTTATTCTCTCTCCATTTAATCAACGCATTTTCATTCATTTATTGCCCTCAGAGATCAATTTATCAAGCGAGAATTTTCAACAGTTTTGGAGAAGGTTCGATGATACCAAAAAGTCTAGTGCGTTCTTCATTTAAACGACAATTTGCCTGGCCTGCATTTCGTTTGCTAAAATCAAAATCCATTCAAGCTGTTCAAAAACTAATTTCTTACAAATTGATTTTCATATTTTGTTCCATTTGCTGAATTTGCGCATTGCAGGCAAAGGCGTCAAACGCCAAATAAATATTATGTATAAATATATAGATGTATATTGGCACATGTAGATACAGAGGCAGATACATTTATAGATATAGATACATATGTGTAACTTCCGTTATGAAAGGCACAAAGAAGCGAATTGGAAATGACATTTGGTCGAATATCCGAACAATTTATGCGGTAATTATGACGCTGACTGAAAATTGCAGACGTCGCTGAAAATTAAACGTTGAATGAGAGCAATAAAAACAACAACGAAATCGCTGATTCTCCTTCTAGAATCTCCAACTTGGTTCGCAATTTGTTTATAAAATTCCACAAAGTGTTAGTCATGTTTTTCTCTTTTCGGGCCAACGCGATACAAATAAGGCGCGAAAACAGCAACGATGCAAGATTTTTGGTTTATTTTCGAATTGAGGTCTGCGCTGTTGTTGAATAAGGAAAAGCGGAAAAGCGTACAGAGTACGCCGGAAAACAAGAGCAATGAACAGTGAATAGTGAAAAGCGCTTGTGGGTGAAATTGTTGCCTTATTTATGAGAACTGGTCAAGTTGCTGCTCATACGATTGACAAAGGAAACATTAATTAGGAAATTCAACCAAGTAAAACATTTATGCAAAAATTAAGAAATTCAACTAAGAAACAATTTTAAAGTAAATAAAAAATTAGAAAATTGACAGGAGAAAAGCATTCAAAAATTAGGAAATTGTTATGTATACATTTTAATTTCATTGTGCGAATCCCTTTCACCAGATATATATATATATTTAAAAATGAAAATTATATTATAAAAAAACCAATTCTTTGAAATACAATCCAAATACAAAAGAGACGATTTTTAAGCAATGTGGCTCCTGATGAAATTATAATTTAAATTTCATTACGATGTAGCAAGCAAATAATATTTAAGGTAGTCACTTCTCTTCAAAGTAATCTTTTTAATTATGTGTTTTCTGCCTTTTTATTGGTTATAGTATTAATTGTCGAAATTGCTGTAGGATTAGGAAATGTCACATTTTTCTTGTATGCTCCAGACATTTTATTGGCCAATTCATCTAAGTTTTAAAGTAGTTGGACGATTTTAAAATATTGTTTATTGTTTTATATTCTTGCAGGCCTTTTTCCTAGTGGGTTAACAGCTCAAGATGGCTGAGCAGGCTAAGAAGCAGGACAACAGGGACAAGGACAAGGACAAGGAGGACACCACAACACAGTGCGCCGTGTTTGATCAGACTCCTGGATCGCAGCAGAAGAAGATCATTGTCGTGGTCCGTGATCAGTATACGGTTCAACGTCTCATTGCGTTGATTTCCACACAGTTTGCCTATGAGAAGTTCGAGTTGCTGCTGCAGCCACATGGGAATAAGGATCTGGTAAGGATTACATTACAGTTGACATTCAGTTGAATTCCACTTAAATTTTGTTGCCTTTTTTAGGTTCATCTCAATGCGCTGGAGAGCCAGTTACTCTACGATGTGTCCGGGTTTGAGCGTAAGCTTAAGAATAATCTCGTCCTGTTGCCGGCGGCAACTTGGGATGGCAATGTAACGAAGCGCTATGAGCTGCTCATGAAGAAGTCAACGGCTAAGAAGCTGGCAGACACAACAACCGAAGGCGTCGAGAAGGATAAAAAGAAGAAAACAACAACAACAGCGACAGCAACAGGAACTGGCGAGAAGAAGAAAAAGTCACCCAGCAAAAGCAAGACGAGCTCAAGTTCCAGTTCTCCAGCCAAAGAGGAGGAGACTGGAGCTGTCACATCGTCAGCACCCGAAAAAAAGAAGAGCACCAAGTTGAAAACGAAACCCAGCGAGATTAGCTTGAAGAACACAACAACGGAACAGTTGCTCGAGGAATCGATGCCATCAATTGCATCAATTCCCTTAATTCCACCAATTCCACCAGTGGCACGCGAATTGCCCATTGATGAGTTGCCCAACATTGAAGTAGGCGACCAATCGTTGCCATTGCCACACGAACTGTTCAACATCAGTCCCGTCTCGGACATTGAGCCGCTCTCGGACGACGACTTGGCATTGGGCGCCTCGGCGAGTCCCATAATGATGGGACCACCCTACGAATTCGGCAATGCCGGGCCCACAGAGAGCGATCTCCTGGCAGCCACTGTCGATGGCGTGGAAGGCGTCGATAAAACCGAGGATGAGGCCCGACAAGATTTGCAGTTTTCGAAGTTCTTTGGACGCAAATGCGGCGGAGATGAAGTGCCCGTCTGGCAACGTGGAAATGGGAATGACAACAGTAGCAAAGTGGCCACAACAAGCGCTGATTTTGTGGCGACAAAGGAAACGGAACTGGAGTCGCAGCCGCAGCCGCAGCCGCGCAACTATGTGGGATTGGTTAACCAGGCGATGACCTGTTATCTAAACAGTCTACTGCAAGCTCTCTACATGACGCCCGAGTTCCGTAATGCCTTGTACCGCTGGGAGTTCGACAATGACAACGAGGCCAAGAATATACCGTATCAATTGCAGAAGCTCTTTCTCAATCTGCAAACGTCGCCCAAGTCGTCGGTGGAGACGACAGATCTGACGCGCAGCTTTGGCTGGGACTCGACCGAGGCCTGGCAGCAGCATGACATCCAGGAGCTGTGTCGCGTCATGTTCGACGCGTTGGAGCACAAGTTCAAGAACACGAAGCAGGCAAATCTCATCTCCACGCTGTACGAGGGCAAAATGAATGATTATGTCAAGTGTTTGGAGTGCAATACGGAGAAGACGAGGGAGGACACGTTCTTGGATATACCACTGCCAGTGCGTCCATTTGGCAGCAGCTCCGCCTACGGCAGCATCGAGGAGGCATTGCGCGCCTTTGTCCAGCCGGAGACACTCGATGGCAACAATCAGTATCTGTGCGAGAAGTGCAAGAAGAAGTGCGATGCCCACAAGGGATTGCACTTCAAGTCCTTCCCCTACATCCTCACGCTGCACTTGAAGCGCTTCGACTTTGACTATCAGACCATGCATCGCATTAAGCTCAACGACAGGTGAAGCTCTCAAATAATTGTCGACATTTCTTGACAAGATTCAACTAATTTAAACTATCTTTGATTTTTAGAGTCACTTTCCCGCAGCGTCTCAACTTGAACAGCTTTGTGAATCGCACTCCCGCTCACTGTGAACCGTATCAGCTAAATGGGAACAGCAATGTCGACGATTGCAGCACGGCGGACAGCGGATCCGCCATGGAGGAGGACAACTTGAGCAGCGGCGTCGGCACCACCGCCAGTTCCAGTCAGCACGAGAACGATTTGAATGACGAGGACGAGGGCATCGACATGAGCAGCAGCACCACCGGCAAGAGCGGCCACCTGGACCAGCGACTCAAGCAGGAGCCGGGTCCATATCTCTACGAGCTCTTTGCCATCATGATCCACTCGGGCAGCGCCTCGGGCGGACATTACTATGCCTATATCAAGGAGTTTGAGAACAACGATTGGTTCTGTTTCAACGATCAGAACGTGTCCTCTGTAAGTGATTTAACTCGATTTTCAAGTACTTTAACTTGAATTCTTTTTCTGACTATTAATCCAGCTAATTAAATCGATTTCCATGAAAAATCGACAGCTCACTGTAGTTGGTTCATTGTGATTCATTTGTACAATTAAATTCAGCTCATTATGACTGCAGTTAATTCAATGCTAAAACTTGAGATTTCAAATTTTGCATTTTCGAAAAACTTAACCATTACAAAAAATCGATATTTTAGGCCAAAAAATTATATATACAAAATAATTTAAATTTGAATGTAGAATGAATTTTGAGGCCAACCACCGATCAAAAAGACATTCCGCTTGAAAATCGGATCAGTTTTGGCGGAGCTATTAAAGTTTGAAGTTGGCTTTATTCCCTACCTTGCAACTTTACAAGCTAAAATTTTTCATCATTTTGGCATGATTTTTTACAAAAAAATGAAATGTCTCAGAATCAATTTTAAAGTGTTGTTTTATACTAATTCGGGTGCCAGGAGTTGATTAAAAATGAAAACTCGAGATTTAAAATTTTGAAATTTCGAAAAAGCACAGGGGGGACCCTTAGCTCAAAAATCGATTTTTTGAGGCAAAAAATTATTTTGATGAAATTAAGTAAGTTTGAATGCAGAATAAAATTTGAGGCCAAACCATGATCAAAATGATAATCCGCTTGAAAATCGGACCATTTTTGCCAAAGTTACTGAAGATTAAAGATGGTCATACCATTGACCTAGCAACTTTACAAGTCAAAGTTTTTGTTCATTTTGGCATGATTTTTTACAAAAAAATGAAATGTCTCAGAATCAAATATAAAGTGTGGTCTTATACTAATTTGGGCACCAGGAGTTGATTAAAAATGAAAACTCGAACTTTTAAATTTTGAAATTTCGAAAAAGCACAGGGGGGACCCCTACCTCAAAAATCGATTTTTTGAGGCAAAAAATTATTTATTTAAAATTAAGTAAATTTGAATGCAGAATGAATTTAGAGGTCAAACCATGATCAAAATGACATTCCGCTTGAAAATCGGACCATTTTTGCCAAAGTTACTGAAGATTAAAGATGGTCATACCATTGACCTATCAACTTTACAAGTCAAAATTTTTTTACATTTTGGCATGATTTTTTACAAAAAAATGAAATGTCTCAGAATCAAATATAAAGTGTGGTTTTATACTAATTTGGGCACCAGGAGTTGATTAAAAATGAAAACTCGAGATTTAAAATTTTGAAATTTCGAAAAAGCACAGGGGGGACCCTTAGCTCAAAAATCGATTTTTTTAAGCAAAAAATTATTTATTCAAAATTAAGTAAGTTTGAATGCAGAATGAATTTGGAGGTCAAACCATGATCGGAATGATATTCCGCTTGGAAATCGGATTATTTTTGTCCGAGTTAGAAAAGTTTGAAATTGGTGTGATTTTCGACCTAGGAACTTTGCAAGCCAAAACTTACCCGTGAATTTTATATATTACTATATTTTCCTCTCGATTTTGATTTGTGAAAACTTGAATAACCAAACCCAATTTCGGCCTCTGCCATCACCAGATCACCCAGGAGGACATTCAGCGCTCCTTCGGCGGTCCCAATGGCAGCTACTACTCGAGTGCCTACACCTCCAGCACGAACGCGTACATGCTGATGTACCGCCAGGTGGACGGCAAGAGGAATGAGCCGGCGGCGAAGAGCTGCGATTTTCCGGAGCACATCAAGACGCTGCTGCCGAAGCTGCACGCGGAGGAGGAGACGCGGGGCACGCGTCTGGGCAGGCACATCACCGTGACGGATCTGGCACTGCCGGATAATTACAAGCCGCGTGTTTACTTTTATAATCCGACGCTGAAAAAGCTGAAGATGACGCGCGTCTATTTCTCAAACAGCTTCGATGTGAATCTTGTGCTGATGTCCGCCTACAAAATGTTGAATGTGGAACAGTTTGCTCCTCTGGAACGTTGTCGTCTGGTTGCCTATGATTCGACCATCGACACGATTCTGCAATCCCTGGAGAGCTGCACGGATCCCGCGCTGACGGAATTGCGCGACGCCCACAATTCGAAGTTGGACTTTTTGCTGGAGTATCGCGCGGCGGATCAAGAGTTTGAGCATTATGCCAGCGATGGCACCACGTGGTATGTCTTCACTGTAGATCTCTCGACCATGGCCATGGACGGTCCCTTCCTGGTTCATTCAGCAGCCCGCAAATCCAGCGACGTACTCCGTCACTCGATCGCCACACGGCTGCACATCAACGAACAGCAGTTCCTCCTGGCCACCGTGCACGAGCGGAGCCGCCAGGCGTTTGTCGCCCACGATCCGCAACCGACAGCGGAGGCGGAGGCGCGACTCCAGGAGTTGGCCATCTCACAGTTCAAATATATCACATACTTTTACTTGGACGTGCCTAACACTGATCCCAGCAGTCTCGAGCAGCTGGGCGTGCCCAGCTGTCAGCCCATTGCAGCTGCTCCAGAGGTAGGTGGTGCCTTATCCTATCCATGTTCTCTCCCATTTGATATGCTTCTCCTTGCAGCAGCCAGTGAGCAATGGATGCGCTGGCGGAGATGTCGTGGATGCTGCCATGATGAATGGAATCCATTCAGCTGGTGTATCCATGGAGAATGGCCACATTGACTGTGATTGGCGTCGCTATAAGGGGGAGCCGCGGGAAAGGGATCTGGGTGATCCTCTAGTGCCGCTTGCCACGCCCGGCCACGAGTCCAACTCGGAGGACAGCAGCTTGAGTGACGGCGATCGCACTCTGGTGGAGAACATCGAGAACAGCCTGCAGCATCGTGGCGGCGGCGACAGTCAAGTCAGCTCCACCAGCCACTCGCCGCAGCTGTCGAGTCCGGAGGATGAGGCCGCCAACCACGATGCCATGATGCGGGTGCACGCCTACTGCAATGGCAGTGCCAACGGCATGGCCATCTACGACGAGGCGGGAGACAACAGTGCCACATCACTGCCCCCCAGCACAACGACGCACTTTTTCCATGCCATCAAAATTGAACGAGTGGATGCGGCGGCGACTAGCTCCTCGAGTGGACACCAATCCGACGAGGAATCGGCGCAATTGCGCAAGCCAACGCAATCCTATAAACTCCTGGTCAGATCCCTGATGCGAATGGGCGACTTTAAGCGACACATTGAGCAGCTGATCCGAGTGCCGGGCGACTACTTCCGGCTGCACGAGCTGAACCGGAAACATGACAATACCATTGCTAGCAGTCAGAACAACAACTCGCTCGTCTATTTCATCGAGGGCGAAACTCTGACCGTGGAGCTGGGCAAGACTCTACAGGCGGATGAGCACAAGGCCAAGATCTACTTTTTGCGTCTCGCCGATCTGGACAATGAGACGGCCAAGCTGCCGTGTGTGTGCGAATGGGTATACAATTCCAGCACCACGACGGAGCAGGCGAAGCGGGAGCTGGTCGCCAAGTTGCATCGCATCGATGCCAAGTACGAATCCCTCAACGTGGACAACTGTCGCATCTGGCTGAAGGGCGGTCGCAGTCTCATCAAAATACTCGACAACGAGGACACACTGTACTGCGACATGCGTTCCACAATAACCGCCGAGGTAACGAGGAGACAGAGTAAAAGCTCGAAAGGATTTACAAGTAATCTCTGTCTATCTTACAGTTCATACTGCAAGAGTGCGCGGAGGGAGTTGAGGCGCAACCGAAGGAGGATTCATTAACCATATTCCTGCGTCGCTGGTGTCCACACAAATGGGAGTTTGGCAAATTCCAGGAGATCACCATCGACAGTAAGTGTGAAGGGAAGTTTTGAGTGTCATCAATTGTTACTACAATTCTATTCAATTCCCGCAGAGGACAGCGAAATCAGACGCTGTATAGCCCAAATCTGCGATATCACCGTCGACCGCTTGAGTTATGTCAAGGTAAGACGGCTAATCCTGCCATTATTAAAAGAGTCCAGTTCATCTCTTAACTTCTCCCAGGTGAACAGCAACTTTCCCTACACGAGCATATCGGCAGTTAGCGTTAATGACACCATGACCTGGTACTCAGTTCCGGTCACATTGGACCTATATCCGCTGAATGCCACGCAAAGCGGCAACATGTATTTGTACAAGTAAGTAGCCTTTTAATTAGAGCTGGGTCGACTACTCACGACAGTAGCGATATATCGATATTCTATTGTTCACTATCGATGTTTCGACTTCGATAGTTAAGTGCAGAATTAATTATCGAATTATTGTAAAAGAAAAAACGTCGAAAATATCGAGTATCTCCACCATCGATGTTTTCCCAGCTCTACTTTTAATTCATATAAATTCGATATTAATCCCGCTTTAACTATGCCAACAGAGATAAAAGCGTGCCGGTGCGAGAACTGACGGAGGAGGAGCGTCGCTCGTTGAACAACAAGGAAAAGGCGCGTCTCGATCGCCTGGGCTGCATTTCAACGACGCGTTACTCGCAGCGACGCGAACGGGCGCTTAAAATCTACTTGGACTCACCCGAGAAGCCGAGCAATGTGACAGCCTCAGCGCCAGTTGATGCCCATGCCGAGCATTAATTAAAATACATCCAATATATCATCAAAAACAACAACAGCTGCAGCATCAACATTATCGTTGTCGTTCCCGCGCCTCACACACACACACACACACATTTATATTTCAAACTAAACACTATGATTAAATCCTCCTCAGAGTCCGATCTGTCACTAGCCAACGGCTTCACTTATTTCTCTCGCTTTGATAATTTTGAAGACTGTTCACTTTACTTTCTTGTAACAATCGAATATTGTAATTTGGCTTTTGTTGTTCAATTTGTTGGCACTGTCAATATCGGATGAGGAAAGAGAGGAGAATGTCCTAGCAACAACAACGATAACAAAATTATGATTCTTGCTACTTTTTGAGACTGTGTACAATTTTAATGACATGCAAGAGAAATTCAAAAATAAATGGAGTAAAACAAATTGTGAACATACTTAAATTAATTACACAAAACAAATAAGCAAACAAATAAAAGAAAATCATTTGTATTGGAATTAAACACTGTTATTTTTGTTCATTCTTCAGTTCAACCACAATAATTTAAAGAGCACTCTTCTTTTCTTTTTTTTATAAAATGTTAATTTTATTTTTAATACCTACTACGCGCGGGTTTTTAACGTTTTTGTTTCTTAATTGTTTTTCGAATTACAAGTATATTTCAAAGATCGTATTGTTTACTTTAAAAAATCTTACAATTCTCACAAGTTCTCGATTCGTTGTGATTTGACAAAAATCATTAATCATATTTACGCATTTAATAAGGAGGGCAAAATAATAATTGTAGTTAAATCACAAATGCACTTGCAAGAGATTTACCTAATTTATAGATAAATCTGGGCATTAATTACAAGTGTCAAGCAATTTCTTGTTTATATGTTATCTTTATCTTTAAAAGTTCTTGGAACGAAATCGAGTTGTCAAATTGTTGTTCATCTGCTTCCGGTTGTTTTTACTACTCAACGAATTCTAAATAGTAAAAAGTTTATAGAGGCGGCAGCAGTAGGCAGCGCTATTGTTCACATTGTTGTTGCTTTAAGGGGGCGTGGTTTGATTTTTTTCGTTTTTTATTTTTTTTTGTTGTTGTTTTTGTTGTGGGCGATTCCCATGGCCTTTGTCCTATGCCTTGGTCTCAACGGCCGGCGCCGATTCCACTTTTGTTGCCGCCGCAGCGGCAGCTGAGGCGTTGCCACCAGCCGCCTTCTTGCCCTTGCCCTTACCTTTGACGGGTCCCAATGGCTGCGCAACCAGTTCCTGGAAGAGAACAATGTTTAGCAATCAAGCTGGAGAGGATTACAATGATTTGTCCCACCTTCAGTTCAGCCTGCGCAATGCTGTGCTCGCTCACATAGCTGTCCACTTCGAAGGGGATGCCCGTAACGAGATTGACTCCATTGGGCATGAGCAGAACCGTGTGCTTGAACTGCGCCACAATCTCAGCTGCAAAGGAGGAGTATATTTATTAATTCATATTCTTGCATAAAGAGAGATACAATTATTACATATTAATCATAAAATTATTATTGATATTGTAGCAATGGCATGTTCAGACAGAGGCCATAGAACTAGTGGCAACTGCTGAAGACGCCAAAGCCTTTGGAGCTTTGATCTGGCAAAATGTCTGGCCGTAGTTGGCAGCTACAAGAGTTAACACCAAATCCGGAATTAAGTTTTGCAAATGATTTAATAACCAAGGAGACAGACAAGTAACTTACAGGGCTTCTCGTAGAGCACTTGGAAGGGCTCAATCATCTTGTGGGAGACGCATTCGACGACGCCCATGCGCGCCTTGGTCTCCTCCTCGAAGCTGCGGATGTTGAAGGGCATGTTGCCGTACTTGGTTTTCACCTCAGCGAGTAGAGCACGCGATGCCTTCAGTTTAAGCATATAGTTCTCCTCCGACTTCTTGTAAATTGATACCTTTGTGTCCTTCTCCCGTCCCTGAAATGGAGGCATATATTAGCAAATATTGCCGACATGTGATGATATAACAAAGAACAATCTTTGATACGTTCTCAGATCTCATAATCTTGCAATCTTTGGTCCAACAAGAGCGCAACTCCAAAGCTAACATGTGCCGAGCTTTTAATAGAAAGTCGCCAAGCGCAAAAAACGCTTTCATGTCAAACTTCTTCGCATTGCCTTTGCCAATCCTCAAGCGCGTGTTTTTAATCATTGAACAAGTTTGAAGAGATGAAATCAGAGACGAGGAGAGAGTGCTTACCACGCCCTCGCCACTGCTGACGATGACATCGATGGCATAAACCTCGTGAGTCTCAAAGTTGCACTTCTCATGCTCCTTGCGCTGTGCTTCGCTTGGATTCTGTATGATCGTCTTCTCGCCATCGATTTTGAATTGCTTCAGCTCGTGACTGAGCATTCCCTCAATGGGTTTGCACTTGTACGACTCGCTGATTTGTTGCACGGCATCGGTGATTGAATAATTCTGCAATTCAAATTAGAATCAAATTAATAAAATCATTTTCATATCAAAGTATTTTTCTTATTTTTGGTTTTCAGTTTGGGTTTAATTCTAACTTAAACTAGATTTGTGTGCAATTGTAAAGACCAAACATTTCTGAATATTAAACTCGTTCAGTTCACGAAATTGCCGCAATCGATCTCCGCAGGCGTTGAGATGTGCTGTGCCAGAATTTCATTTAGAGCAACAGACAATCCGTTGCCAGCAGAAGAATAGCTACTTACATATAAACTTAAACTAGATTTGTGTGCAATTGTAAAGACCAAACATTTCTGAATATTAAACTCGTTCAGTTCACGAAATTGCCGCAATCGATCTCCGCAGGCGTTGAGATGTGCTGTGCCAGAATTTCATTTAGAGCAACAGACAATCCGTTGCCAGCAGCAGGAGGATAACGTGGATCAAGACTTACGCTGGAACCGGACTTGAGCAGACGCAACGCCGCCTGGGCGGCCCAATAGGCGGCAAGTATGACATCAGCCTGTCGTCCGCTTATTTTCTGACCCGCAGCTGTATCCACAACAATTGTGTGCGCGGCGACGGCAATGAAGCCATCAATGTGCGCGCCCAGATCGCTGTGTGCCAGGAAGAGAAGAACAGAGAAGACAGAAAGAGCAGATAATTGAAAATGTGCAAGATAGCAAGGTGGTGTATTTATTAAGAAGGTACAGAACGTATTTCCAGCAACTGTTCTCACAACTCTGTCAAAACGAGAATTCCCACTGAGAACAGTTTCTGGGAACAGTTACTTTGATATTTGAAATTTACTTACATTTTCACAACATCGCCAGCTTTGAGCGTGTAATCCGCATCATTTTTAGCTGGCGAGAAGTGGCAGACACAATTGTTGACCGATAGACATGTCGGAAATGCGATACCCTTCTTCAGATCCTTTTCCTTTTTGTATACCTAAAAGGGGAAACAGGGAAGGCAGGGAGAGAGATGACAGCTCATTAAACGATTTATCAAAATTAATATAAACATTTGGCAGTTGGCCAAGAGCATAATGTATTTTTCAACAAGCTGACATAATTCAAGAAACTCTTCCCAGTCCGCTGCTTCAGCCAAATTTAACTATTTCCAAGCACGATATGCTTGAATACATGGTGAATTCATTAATAAGGTCACGTATATTCCAAAAACTATCCTAGGTCTGGGAACGGTTTTTAGGAAATATCCAAGTGGTTACCTTGTTAATGAATTCAGCTTGCTGTCGAAATGAGAACAGTTTTTGATCATCTGTATGTCACCTTGTTAATGAAAATATCTTGGCAAAAGTGTCCTCAGATCTCATAATCTTTTGATCTTTGGGCCACAAGCACGCACACACACAAACACACGCTGCAAACGAGGCGCCAAAACGCACGTGGAAAATGTGCACGCAGGAAGCACGCGGTGAAGCAGCGCTGCCAGCGCCTGCAGCGTCCGTCATGGTGCACACGCTGTGATCCTCAAGCTTGTAAGGTTTTAATCAGTGGACTTGTTTCAACTTGAATTTTTTTTTTGTTTTTATTTCTTAATATAAAGCAAAACTCACTTTGCTGGTTTCTTCAGTCAGCAGATTGTCACTCTTGGTGCAAATTTCCCGCACAGAGGCATCCACCACGCAGAGGCCAATCAACGTTTTCAGTGTTTCTAAAATTAAACACAAAGAAAAAATAGAAATCGAGTTATTTCGAATTTATGCCAGAAACGCGTGGCATTTAAAAAAATAACACATAGGCATGTCAAATTACTTTATTTCCAATTGAAAACTGTTTAAACTGCAATTAACTAGTTATAATTAGATATAGTTTAATTACTTTCAATAGTTCATGTCATAAAAAAAATATGAAACACCTGAATAGTTTGAGGTTATGCACGTTATTGCTCTCACTTTATACCGCGTACACCGCCACGCGGCGACTTCACAACCAGCGACGGCGTCGGCGACGTCAGCGTGAGCGTCAACGCCGACGTCTTCTCGTTGGCTCCATTGTTGTCTGCTGGCTACGCTACGTGTAGCGACCGTCGACAGCAACGCAACGCAGAAAAAATTCCACATTTCACTTTCACTTTGCAGTGCTTTTATTACACAAATTCCATCATTTACTTACTGTTTACAATTTCGCCAGCCAATTTGTATTTGGTAACAACCAAATCCTCAGCAATGGTCTTCTCGGGCTCCTTTTCTACGTCTGCCATTTTTAAAATGAAACAAAAAACGAGCTGCTAAATCACGAAATGATGTTTTTGAGTGTGCGATATTGCCAGATAGCATGAGCAGCAGACCAAGTTGGCCACATTGACAAAGTGACCTTTTTTTTTTGGCATTTGGAGCTACCACAACCTTGCTTAGTCTGGCAGCGCTATCATATCGTTTACTATCGAATGATGAAATGCAGCGCTTGGGTCTTCGATATTACCACTACGGTAATATCCTATAGAGAACTTTTCCCATACTATTAAATGTGTACTTAAAACTTTATGTGCCTAGTCATTTTACAAAATTTGCTTGAGAAGAAATTGGCTGTATTGCCAAGTAATTTTATTATTGGTATTAGGGTTACCTTAACTACACATAAGGATTTTTAATGGTCTGGCATCACAACTTGAGGAAAATATATCGCTTGCAATTTATCGAGTGGCCATCAACATGAGAATAAACAAACCGCAGTGATATATATTTTTAAAACTAACTTAATTTGCTAATATTGCCGATGATGTAACTTAGAGGAATTAACGAATAACTGCGATGCAACAATACGACGGTGAATGCGTTGCGTGGCAATAATTAAGTAAATCAAAAGGAAAAAGCCCAACGGGAACTGTGATAAACACATACAAACAAACGCACATCTAAAGTAATTGACAACTCAGAAATAATGGTCGGTGATAACCAAACGGGAAGTGCACACAGCCTTATCAGTATCAATAGCAATAGCAATAGTAATAATGAGACGCAGACGGCAGCTAATGCTAATGCCTCCCCCCCTCCACCGCGTAAATCATCCGCCTCAAAGTCGCCGCCTCAGGAATTGCGAATTCTCTGCTTCGATTTGACTTATTACAATCGGACAACGCAGTTTCTATTAAGCTGTGCCGGCGTCTTTATACTCTACATTATCTATGGATATCTGCAAGAGCTGATCTTCACAGTGGAGGGATTTAAGCCCTACGGTTGGTTTCTCACACTCGTGCAGTTTGGTTATTACATTATCTTCGGTTTGCTGGAGCGACGTCTGGAGGCCTTCGGCACAAATGGCGGGAGATTATGGAGTGTCCAGCCTGCGCCACGTTGCATACCCTTGAGAACGTATTTTGTGCTTGCCGCTCTTACGCTGGGCACAATGGGATTGTCCAACTCCAGTCTGGGATATCTTAATTATCCCACGCAGGTAGGTTCGATATTCGATTATCGATTAATTTCTTTCAAATCAAATATCGATATCTAAAATTTAAAAAAAAAAAATTCACCCAGGTAATCTTCAAGTGTTGCAAACTGATCCCAGTGCTTGTGGGCAGCATCCTGATTCAAGGCAAACGCTATGGACCCCTTGATTTTGCTGCTGCCTTGGCCATGTGCATCGGATTGGCCTGGTTTACTCTCGCAGATTCACAGATGACGCCCAACTTTAATCCCTTGGGAGTGGCCATGATATCGGGAGCATTGCTGTGTGACGCAGCCATTGGCAATGTCCAGGAGAAGGCCATGAGGGAACACAAGGCGCCCAGCAGCGAGGTGGTCTTCTATTCCTATGGATTGGGATTTGTTTACCTCTTTGTGATTATGCTGCTCACCGGCAATTTCTTTAGTGGATTCGCCTTCTGTCTGGCGCATCCCATGGAGACCTTTGGCTATGGCTTCCTCTTCAGTCTCTCCGGTTATTTGGGCATACAATTCGTTTTGGCCTTGGTCAGGAGCAGCGGTGCTCCACTGGCTGCCACGGTGACCACCGCTCGCAAGGCTGTGACCATCGCCTTCTCCTTCCTGCTGTTCAGCAAACCATTCACCGTGCAGTACGTACAAGATTCGAATTATTTTTTCTACAAATTATAACCTCTACAATCATCATAATGTCCATAATTGAATTCTTCTCTTGCAGATATGTTTGGTCTGGCTTAATTGTTGTGCTGGGTATTTACCTCAATGTCTACAGCAAGAAGAATAAATTGACGTTCACGGATTTGCAGCACAGACTCAAGCAATTCAGTGCGAGAATTTCACGTTCTCCGAGTCGCAAATTTCTTATTGAGGTCTAAGGATGCTGTGTACCAAATGAACTCCTTAATTTTAACTTTTAGTCGAATTAAAAATAGTATATTTTCTAATAAACACATGTACTATATAAAATGCATTAGAAAATTCTTTCATTTGTATTTAACTAATATTTTTGGCAACTTAAATTAGATATATCGATATTTTATCTTCTTCATGCTATCGATATGTTATCTGTCCATGTCGAGCTCCATGACGCGCTTGAAGAGATCCTGTCGCTCCTTGGCCGACGCCGTTTGGCCCATCATGCGATCCAGAAACTGTCGCTGATGCTTGATAATAAACTTGTTGCACTGGATCACAGTGGCGCCCACATACAGCGTGCGAAATTTGGCACGCACGTCGCCTATCTGATTATGCTATCAATATCGAATGTAATGTAAACAATGTGGGCTAACTCACAAGTGTTATCAGCGGCAGTATGCTGGATACATAGCGTTGTCCGCGGTGCAGGCAGCGTATAACTGCAATCTTTGTGCGCTCATTGCAGTATTTCACACGGAAACCATGCTCCAAAATGCCCAGTCCATAAACTCCGTAATATTTCTCCACATTTTGCAGGAGACACTTGGACAACGTGTGGTCGCTCAAGCGCAGCGTTTGCATCGGCGTTTGTGGCACAATTTGCACGGCAATATAACTGGCAAGACAAATAATCAGTTATAATTAGCAGTTTTTGTCATAATTATTCAGATTTGTTCATTCTATTTACCGATTTTTTATGCGCACCATTGTAAATAAACATAGCACATGCCAAGCGTTGCCAGACCGGCCGTGTGTAAGATTCGCTTCGATTTTGTAAATGGCAACGCTTTCAATTGATCATGAACAGCGAATTGACCTTGAATGCCGAGTGCAAATTTGAGAGAGTGCAAATGATTGCATGAGAGAGAGAGAGAGAGAGAGAGAGAAATTTGCGCGCCAGCTAATTGAGCGATTTGAATATTTGATCAAGTTAAGTCGCACTTCAGTTCGCGTGCGACGGCTGCAGGTAGCGGAACTGCCGGTGAGTGATATTGTTTTTTCTAAATGAAAATTTGTTCTTCTTACAATGTCAAATACTTTTGTTAATTAATTATGTTTATAATTATATTATATTATTTTTTATCAGTCAGTGTCGAATGGTCGTCGCAATTGGTTTAATAACATTTCTTTGACCCTCAACATGTCCCAGTCAATGTGTCCGAATACTTGTCCGCCGTACTTTGTGGGCGTGGACGTGGGCACGGGAAGTGCGCGGGCAGCGCTGGTTGCCGCCGATGGCCGTGTCGTGGAGCAGGCGGTGGAGGCGATTCAAACATGGACACCGGAGCCGCATTACTACGAGCAATCCTCGTCAGACATTTGGAGTGCAATCTGCAGGGCTGTCAAGGTAATAATAATGCCCCTCAGTGAGATCTGTCTGCTGATAAGCTTTAAAGCGTCGCGTCATTGAATTCAAAGTCTGAGATTAGATTAACCTAATTGCGGTTTTTAGCCCAGTATTTAGGGCGTTCCAAGGATTATGAGTTTGTGATTATGTCAAGAGCAATTTGAAAGCTAAGAAATAATATTGAAATTTAAATTGTCAACTGAAAAGATTGAAAGTTCAGTTTTAAGCTGGCCCATGAAATGTGTTAAATGTTACTGGGCTGCTAACAGTCGAGCATCTCCAACTGCCTATTCATTTCAGCTTGTCACGGCCGGTGTCAATAAGCAGCAAGTGAAGGGCATTGGCTTCGATGCCACCTGCTCGCTGGTCATCCTCGGTGACAACGGCGCCCCATTGACCGTGAGCAGGAGTGGAGTGCAGGAGCAGAATATCATCCTCTGGATGGACCATCGGGCGGAGCAGGAGACGGCCGAGATAAATGCCAGCCGGCATCCGCTGCTGCAGTTCGTCGGTGGTCAGGTGTCCCTGGAGATGGAGATACCCAAATTGCTCTGGCTGAAGCGTCATTTGGGCTCAACCTACGGACGCATCTGGCGGGCATTTGATCTGCCGGATTTTCTCACCTGGCGTGCCACAGAAACCGATACTCGCTCCCTCTGCTCCGTGGTCTGCAAGTGGAACTATGATGCAGCGGCTCACAGCTGGAACGAGGAGTATCTGCGTGGCGCCAATCTGGAGGAATTGACGCGGGAAAAGTGCTCGGCGCTGGGCAGCGATGTTCAGCCGCCGGGAAAGCCTGTGGGCAAAGGATTATCCCAGCGAGCTGCCCACGAATTGGGACTAGAAATGGGCACCGTGGTGAGCACATCTCTCATTGATGCACACGCTGGAGCTCTGGGCATGTTTGGCTGTCGGCCGGATGACAGTGACGATGACGATGTCCAGGGCAAAATGGCTTTGATTGCTGGAACTTCCACCTGCCACATGAGCATCACTCGGGCCGCCTGCTTTGCCCAAGGTATCTGGGGTCCTTACCAGGACGCCATCATGCCAGGTTACTTTCTCAACGAAGGAGGTCAATCAATTGCTGGACATTTGCTCGATCATGTGCTCAAAACACATGAATCTTACTTGGAGTTGAGCGAGGAGCTAGGCGGGCACAAGTAGATGGCATCCAGTAGATTTTAAATATATGTATATCTTAAACTTATCTATTGTATCTTTCAGATACATTTATCAGCATCTCAACAAGCTGCTGCCCGAGCTGGCAGCTCAACGTGGTCTCAGAGATTTCAACTTCCTGACGCAGGACATCCATGTGTGGCCGGACTTACACGGCAATCGATCTCCTGTCGCGGATCCCACGCTGCGAGGCATGGTAAATATTTACATAACAATATATATGTGTATATATATATATATTGCATTATATATTTCCACATCCACAGTTAACGGGCCTCGACATGACGCGCGGCGTGGAATCTCTGGCTATTAAATATTTGGCTTTTACACAAGCCTTGGCTGTGAGTTCATTTGTGTTTTTCAGTTTTCAGCAGTTCCCTGAACTTTTCACACCGAATTTGACCCACTTACAGGTCGAATTTCGCAAAACTTTTAGCTTTCTATCTTTAACCGTTTGGCCTACACGTTGATTCTCAGTCAATCAATGAGTCAGTCAGGAAAAAGAGATGCAAATAATAATATGGAAGAGGAATACAATTTAAAGCAATCAAAATAAGGATGAAATCAAAGAAAGCGTCATTTACAAAATTCAATTAAGAAAAAATATTTGTGCTTCAAAAATTAGGCAATTGAATGTATATATATATAATATATATATTTCAACTCAGTAAAAGTATCTTTTAGTTAGCTGATTCTGATTGAATTATCTTTTGAGTCGTAACACATTTTTTTATTTATTTGTGCAATATTTACATGATTATTGAAAATAATTCTAAAGAAATAGAAATACAAAAATGCCGCTTTTCTAATTTGTGCCATTTGTTTGTTTGTTTTCCTAGCTTTCATTTCGCTACAATGTTGCTCAGTTTTATTTCAATATTTTGGAATTCTTAGAATTATATATTTAAACTCAGTAAAAGTATCTTTTAGTTAGCTGATTCTGATTGAATTATCTTTTGAGTCGTAACATATTTTTTTATTTATTTGTGCAATATTTACATGATTATTGAAAATAATTCTAAAGAAATAGAAATACAAAAATGCCGCTTTTCTAATTTGTGCCATTTGTTTGTTTGTTTTCCTAGCTTTCATTTCGCTACAATGTTGCTCAGTTTTATTTCAATATTTTGGAATTCTTAGAATTATTATGTGGAGGTTCTTTCCTCTTTTTCAGTACGGCACTCGGCACATCATCGAGAATCTGTACCAGCACAAACGTAGCGCTTTCCACACGCTTCTCTTTTGCGGTGGCCTGGCCAAGAATCCGCTCTACGTGCAATGCCATGCGGACATTTGTAATCTGCCCGCCCTGATACCCGACGAACAGGAAATGGTGCTCGTGGGCGCCGCTGCCTTGGGAGCAGCTGCCTCCGGACACTACGACAGCCTGGAGGTGAGTCTAGCCAAGTGGCGGCTTTACAAATTTAGCTAAATGCCAACTTCAATTTATTTAAATAGAGCGCCTCGAAGGCCATGGCCGGCACTGGGCAGCTGCTGGAGCCGAATCCCGAGACTGTGGACCTGCACAATCGCAAGTACAGGGTATTTCTAAAACTTTTGGAGCATCAACGCCAATACAGCGACATTATGCAGGGAAAGATTTGAATTGTGAACACTTAAATCGATGTTTTTCTTAGCGATAAATCGAGGGAAGCAAAGATTTTCAAAAAGTACTAAAAATTGCATTTAAATAAGAACCATAAATAAATCCAAGATCTGATTCCCACAATCGAATTTTTAGATACATATTTGAAAAACTGATCAATTTGTCTTATCTATTCGATGAGTCGACAATTCGATGCTTAAAATTCCATACACTACTCGACGATTGTTCATATTTCTGCCTTTCAAAAGTATTAATATTATTTTACATCGAAATTTGATCGATTCTGATATTTACAAAATGTGAACAGCCCTAACGAACACGTAAAACGAATTGGATGAACTGAAAAGCTGTCGAGGAATAATGAGACAGTTATGGAGAAGGATCTGTCTTGACTTTGGCATTGGGTTCATAAGTGGTCCACAATTAGGCGATAAATGCTGCTGCCTTTGATTCGATGTTGCTGCGACAAACGGGACACGTTAACTCAATTTTCTGGGCGCAATCCTCGCAGAGGCAAACGTGTCCACAGGGCAGCAGTATTATCTGCAAAGATGAGCAAGTGAATTAAGGAACTTTTGGAGTGTTCATTGGATGCCCACCTCTTTGGGATTGGTGGAGCAAACCACACAGAGCTGATCCTGTGACAAGGTGTGTGGCCTGCTTCTTGCACGTCTTTCCCGGCGCTCCGACTCCAAACGATTCCGTATCTTGGCCTCCTCCCGTTCCTGTTTCTTGCGGCGATAAACCTTGCGCACAATTAGACCCACTAAGACCATGGATACGCTGCTGCAGAGCACAATCTTGAAGCTAGAACGAAATGAGTGTTAACTCCGGAGACGGTCCCAAAGCCATTTCACTTACAGCATTGAGGATTTGGCATCCTCGAAGCGTTTGATCAGCGTTGATTTCGTGGCCGTAGTCAGGAAGAGAGGTCCCTGCTTGGAAGGCTGCATGCGCAACGTTTGTCCGTCCATTTCCAGCTCTCCGATGGCTGTGAGAAAGCTGCCATCGCGTAGAACTTGCTCTGTGGTCTGCAGACCCTTTTGTCGCACGCCCGTAAAGAAGCCAAAGATGTGATCGAAGAAGGACAATGTGGTCGACTCGTAGTTGTCATAGACAACATCCACATCCAAGACGGCGGCACTCATGGCATCAACAATCTCGACGCCGCGATCACCGTTGCGCAGCTCAAAGGGCATCTCATTGGCGCTCTCATGAATCAGCTTCCGTTGTTCCGCCCAGAATCCGGCAAAGGCGCGCATTACACGATGCTCGTGCAATTTGACGATTTGCAGGACGCCACTGACACTGGGCACAAAGGAGCTGCGCAGGGGGACGCCAATGGGTGTCACTGTGCCGCGTATCACTGCATAGGGTATTTTCTTGTCCTGTTGCCGCCCCACAATTGACTTGAGCTCCTTATCAATATTAAATTGTGGCGCCTCCTGCCGAAAGCAACAACAACAACAACAATGAACATTGTTATGAACCTGATTATGCACGCATGCTTACCCGCAACACCCTTGCCGTGTTCTTGTAATGCACATACTCTCGCACACAGAGACCCAGTATTAGCAAATCCACACCAAGTGCCACAGATTCGTGTATAAAGTCCATTATAAACAGGTAAAAATAATTTAAAGCTATTATTGTGAGTTTTGTGTCAGTGTGCCTGTGCGTTGAATAGCCAGAAAATGCTAAATTTCTATAAGCACTCAACTTTCGATAGTAAAAATACTAAAGCAACTATCGTTATCGATGCTTTTGCAGGAATTTCGAAAAGTATTAAATGCTGTAGCGCGCCATTTTTAAAAAATTGCCCATAGCTGTATTTTAGGCTACAGTCTATTATTGTGAGTTTTGTGTCAGTGTGCCTGTGCGTTGAATAGCCAGAAAATGCTAAATTTCTATAAGCACTCAACTTTCGATAGTAAAAATACTAAAGCAACTATCGTTATCGATGCTTTTGCAGGAATTTCGAAAAGTATTAAATGCTGTAGCGCGCCATTTTTAAAAAATTGCCCATAGCTGTATTTTAATCTACAGTCTATTATTGTGAGTTTTGTGTCAGTGTGCCTGTGCGTTGAATAGCCAGAAAATGCTAAATTTCTATAAGCACTCAACTTTCGATAGTAAAAATACTAAAGCAACTATCGTTATCGATGCTTTTGCAGGAATTTCGAAAAGTATTAAATGCTGTAGCGCGCCATTTTTAAAAAATTGCCCATAGCTGTATTTTAGGCTACAGTCTATTTACGATACAAAAAAGAGACCAAGTAATGGCAAACGTTGCCTTTGGCTGATATAGATTTATACTTGTTTTCAGCCGTATTAACTACTTTTGTTTAAAGAAACGTTATGCAAATATTTGATATTTCTAAGTGCGCACACAAATTGCTAAGTGCTTCCATGTTTGTCAGACAATTACATCTTTCAATTGCCGTTGAGCTAAGAAAGAATCTTGTGGCAATGTTCAATGTTTTGTGTGTAAATATGAAGCATTCCAAACTTTGTTATTGTGGCTGTAATCAGACTTTCGCAAGATGTTGGGCACATAGATACACACACACACACACGCACACTGACAGACAAGAGACAAGTTATTGATATACAGACTAGCTAGTGAAAGGGAGAGAGAGAGAGAGAGAGAGAAGATCAGTTTACCTATATTTGGGCTGTGATTCAAAAGTACCTCTTGTGATTCCCAGCCACGCTATCAATTCAGACAATTGAAACACTCGACGGCAATTAGACGTGCTTCGAATTCTATTAGTAATACTTTTGTTGTTCTTACTATGTTGATGTCCTTCGATCAGTTGCTTTGGAGTTTGGTAAGTTTTGACCAAATTTAAATTTGAAATTATTCAATATTTGTAATTATTATATTTGTCGTATCTGCCGCAGCTGTTGCTCAATGCCTTTACACTGAAAGAAACTGCGAGGGTCACGACTCGGATCGTCCAGCCGCGGGAGACGAGCAGCTGCGAGGGACGTCAGACGCCAGGTGCGATCTGCGAGTCCTGCGAGCTGTTGGCCACCTGTGTGCAGCACTCGAACGGCTGGGTCAACATTCCGGTGGAGTCGTGTGATGTGGCCAACGGGTATTACTGCAATATTCGACTGGGCAGCTGCTCCAATGCGACGGGGCCATGTCATCCGTTTGGGATTGAGGGCAACTTTCAGTGCACGTCGCAGGGCATCTTTCCGGATCCGTACGATTGCCAGAAGTATCACATGTGCTATTTCCTCGACATTGTCCTGGTGGCAGCTGCCGTCGACTGCGGCAATGACAAAGCCTTCGATGCCCGCACCGGACAGTGCTCCATGACCCTGGAGAGCAGCGTCTGCACCCAGCCACAGTATCAGTGTCCCCATGTGGGTTACGTGGCCGCCTGGCCGACGAATCCCAACATCTTCTATGTCTGCAAGTCGACGGTGAACCAGAATGCCGAGGATACGGTGGTCACTTATCCCTCACTGCATCGCTGCAACGATGGCGAAATCTTCGCCGACTTCGTCTGTCGTCCTGGCAACAACAGCTCCATGGTGCCCTCGATAGCTCCTCCTCCGAGTCAAGTGGATCCCAATGACGGCGGGTTCACCGTGATGCCCCTGAGATGCGAGCACGTCGGTCTCCTGCCGGACGCCAGCAACTGTCGCAAGTATTACTTCTGCAATGCCCGCAACGGACAGATGAGGCACGAGGAGTGTCCCCAGGGCACCTACTACGAGTCCCGACAATCCGCCTGCGTGCGCGGCTCCTGCTAGACAAATTACTTTTTCATTTTTGTTAACAAAACAATGATTTCTCTTACCAACACTAATGTTTTCTGTTCTTAATTCACTAAATACACTTGTAATCAAAATGCAAATAATTAAATCAAATATACCAACGAATTTTGGTATTTTTGTGACTCTCAGATAGAGAGAGAGAGAGAGATCTTTTTCTATCAATCTTAAGCTTAATAGCTCATAATTGGAAAGAAGTTCTATTTATACCCTGCTCGGGAAAGAGAGAGTGAGAGAGTACTTCACCACCACCACACTAGCAAACAAAAAGTCGGGATATGCATTTATGAAACACAGGCTTAAGCGCATCAGTTCGCTCACATTTCGGTCACTTTGCCTAATAAGGAAGAGAGACGGGAAAGCAAGAGATAAATCCCCCCTCCCCCGCACTCGAGCAAACAAAAAGTCGGGATATGCATTTATGAAACACAGGCTTAAGCGCATCAGTTCGCTCACATTTCGGTCACTTTGCTCAATAAGGAAGAGAGACGGGAAAGCAAGAAATAAGTCCCCCCCCCGCCCCCATCACTCGAGCAAACAAAAAGTCGGGATATGCATTTTGAAGCACAGGCTTAAGCGCATCAGTTCGCTCACGTCGCGAGAACCGCACAGAAGGTGGTCGGATCGACGGAGTATTTTATATTTTCTTTTTAATTGATTATTATTGGAAATACGCCGTCCAGCTCGTTTCATTTGTTTTTCCATTATTTTTATTGTTTTTTCCGAGTGCTGAAAGCTAGAAAGTTATTTGTGTATATGCAAATATGTACATACACATGTGCATATGTACATAGAAAAAAGAGCACCCGGTGCTGGCCGCTTAGCCGACCGCAAGCTGCGCTTGGTTTATTTTTTTAAACTTTTTTTTCTAGTTTTAGTTCATATGGAATAATTTGTTATTCCTTCAAAATAATACATCTATTTTAAACGGTAATCCAGTGCAAGCCAGAAAATAGATCAAAAGTGAGGTTAAATTGAATTGTGAAAATTGTTCACGCGTTTGCATACATACATTTGTACATAGAAACCCTTTTCGTTCCATTCCCCCTATTGTTTGCTTGTATGTGTGAGCTTTACGTCTGCAAGACAAAATGAAATAAGTAGAGTACGCTCTCTCAATATTGTCTTCATTTTTTATTCAATTTGAAAAAAATAAATAGTGCAGTGAAGTGAAATAAATAAAATTAAATAAATGTAAACCCACATCACGGATCATGGAAGCGCTTTCATCGATGGAATAAGAATATGTAAGTGCTAATATTGTTGTTACAATTCGTGGTTATTCTCTCTGAGTTATTTGTGGAGTCTAGCGAAAGAGAGAAGAAAAGTGAGCGCATAAAATTTGGCAGTTCCTGTGATTCAAGGCCACGAGAGCAGATCAGCTGTTCGTCGGCACTGACCTAGTTTTGCGTCTTCTCTTTTTCTGCTTATCCCGTGCATTGAATTTATGTATTTATTAAGTCTCAACAATGCCCTTGCATTAACCCTTGTGTGCACATATGTCGTATGAAATACAAATGCGTGCAAACGTATGAGTTTGGTTTTTTTTTATTAACTCGCTAT
Organism: Drosophila rellima; assembly: GCA_035043635.1. Lineage (NCBI taxonomy): Eukaryota > Metazoa > Arthropoda > Insecta > Diptera > Drosophilidae > Drosophila > Drosophila rellima. The sequence goes on from JAWNMV010000529.1 coordinate 1,036,960, forward strand.
ATCTCTCCCCCTCTCTCTTTATGTTTGTCAGTCAGGTCAAAGAGTTTTATATATGTACATATATATGACTGATGATTAGATGATGCCCAAATGGCATTAGGAATAATTTAATATTAGATGCATTCAAATTAATGTTAATTTTCAAAATATCTGTCTACATTTTTGTGGACTATAAGTCAACTTTTTAATTAATTTCTTAAGACTAGCAAGCTTTAGTTGATAAGTATTTCTTTCGGCGAAATTTCGTCTGTTAGCCATTATCTTTTAATTATGCGTTTTACATGCAATGGGAAATGCTTATCTTGGCCTATTTAAACGGTCGCTTTGAGCCTTCTCAGTCAAAAGACTTTTGAGATGAAGTGTGTTGAGTTGCTGCTGCTGCTGACTGGATTGATTGGGCGCCAGGCTAATGCACTGGGGAATTGGAATTCAACCATCATGGGCATTGACTCCGCCGAGCTGGTGGCGAATCCTTGCCAGGATGTGCGACTCGCTGGATTTATTTGTGTGGACTGCGAAACTTTGGGCTTCTGCTCCTTTGTGAACGGCAAGTGGCAAACTGTCGAGATGTCCACGTGCAAAACGCAAAACGGTTTCTACTGCAGTGACGAGGGAACCTTTGGTTGCACCTGGCAGCCACGTTGCCAAGTCCCAGTGCGTGGCAAATTCTTTTGCCAAGGTCCCGGCATCTATCCCGATCCCTACGACTGTCGCAGCTATCACGAGTGCAGTGCTCACAATGTGGACACGCCCCATCAGTGCACCAATGGAGCTGCCTACTCTCTGCTCACCAACAGCTGCACTTTGTCCAGGGACAGTCCCCACTGCTTGGAGAAGCAATATACCTGCGAGAGGGTGGGACAGACAGGAGCCTGGCCTGCAAACAACAGTTTCTACTATGTCTGCCAGGTGGACTCGGATGGGGATCAGAAAGTCATCTATCCTCTCATGATGAAGTGCAATCCGGGCTATGTTTTCAATGATCACAGCTGTGTTCCTTCCAGCAAGATCTACGACAGGTCTCTAAAGATCCAGCAAAGAGAGCAGCACTGTCAGGTAGGATGTTCATAGTTTGTAGAATTAATAATTTCGATAAAAATAATTTAGAAAAATCGATAAATCGATAGAATTTCGAAAACTTCACAAGTAAATATTTACCGACATATTGAACATTTTTGCCAGAATGGTATGCGTTATCCCGCCGACAATCCCAAGGCCTTTTTCACTTGCCACAATGGTAAGCTGGTCTTCCAAGCTTGTCCCCTTGGCTCGTACTTCGATGCCGCCGTGAAGTCATGTCTTAAGGATACACAGAGCTGTCAGGAGGGAGAATTTTATCCCGCCAAAAACAAATATGGCTTCAGTTTCTGCATGCAGGGCAAACTCATCTATCAGAGATGTCCCGTTAAATACTATTTCGAGTCGGAATCCAAAGCCTGTCGGCTGCTGGAGGAAACCTGCAAGGACTTTACAACTTCTCCTGCGGAGACTTCACATGGCTTCTACAAGTGCATTACAGGGAAACTAATCTACGATTCGTGTCCTGCCGGAACAATTTCGTATGATGAGAACCACGATATTTGCATCACAAGTGAAACTTTCTAATCTAAAGATTTTATTGAAGAAGAAATGAAAGTACTTTTATAGTCTTTTTGTTAGATTGGGTAAGAAAGGGAGATGGATCCATCCATATGTGAAGTTTTCCTTTCTTTCCCATTTTATTTGTCATAACTGAAGAAAAATTGAAAGTACTTCCGTAGTTCTTATTCCATCTTTCATTGAATAAATATATTTTAATTCTTATATTTCGCAACAGCATTTAAATATCTTTTATTTATTTAACACTGTAGTGATCATAAAATAGTTCGAAAAATCACGTAATCGAAATTCGATTATCTCTGACGATGAATCGAGTTAATTAAATCGATTATCATAAATAATTCTCATTAAGATCGACTCCTTTCATACTTTTTTTTTACATTTTTAAGTAGTCATATAAAATGTATAGTATAGATACATTGATGAAATTGAACACCAGCAACCAACTCGCCTAGTTTCTATATAAATAAAAGTGTATTAAAGTGATTGTAGATTAAACAACTGGTGTGCTTGATTCAAATTCTAGTCGCGAGTCTTTATGGGTTATCAGTCAATAAATTGCAGATTAGTCTGCAGCCTTGAGAGCCAAGTGTTATCCATTGACATGTACATATATCTATGAGAATATGTGTGTCATTCGCAATTTTTAAATTATTTTATTATCTAGCAAACCGATGCAATTCTGGAAGACTGCTTATCTGCTAAAATTCAATCCGATTTTATACTTAAAGGTTTGCTTTGAGTAGATCCCAATTACAGTCTGCAAAATGAATTCATTCAAGTTGTTTATGTTGCTCCTCTCTGTCTATTATTCCGTTGAGGTTTCAACCGTCGCTACGGAAACCTGTCAGATTGGCAAACTCTATCCGGTGGATCCAACTAAAGGGTATTATTACTGCGCTAACGGAGAGAAGCGCTATGAAAGCTGTCCGGCTGAAAATGCCTATTTCGATGTCAATTTTTCCGTCTGTCGTTATGGAAAAGCTCCGTCATCGCCTGATCTATCGCCGTCACCTGAAGAAAATGCTGTTTTAACTGGAAAATGTCAGCGAATTGGCTTAATCGGAGACTTGACCGATTGCAAGCGATATTATCACTGTGACGCGAAGGGTGTCGATATGAAGAGTGACAAATGTTCCGAGAATCAAATCTTTGACTTGGCAAAATTAAATTGTGTGAGAGGAACTTGTTGATCATTTGGCAACAGGGTCCTAAAATGATAAAGCCTAACTGTAATATAATTAATCAATAATTTCAAAGTTCGCGATAAACTTCAATCTATAATTCATACAATATAAATCATTTTTATATTATTTATTTATTTATATAATATTGAAAAATAATTATTACAACGCAATATTTATTTTAAAACGTACAACAGTAGCTTTACTTTATACAATAACAAAACTTAGGGGCTAATCAATCAATTCTTAATCATCGCATTCGCGCACCACGGGATGAAGGACAATGGAGGCGCCATTGCAACCTGTGCGATCGGAGATGAAGTCATGGAAATTGCTTTCCAGGGCCCACATGAAACGCTTGTGTCCTGGCAGCACCTGAGTGGAGAGACGGCAGTCCCCGCCGCGTTGAACCTCCTGCAGATTGGAGGCCTTGAAGCAGGTCTCCGAGTCCCACAGATAGATGTCGTTCTCTCCCTTGTAGCGGAAGAAGAGCGAAGTGCCGCCGTCGGCACCCAAAAGTACAGCCTGTTTGCCATAGGGCTTGGGACCCACATCAATGATGGAGCCAGCTCCCTGGCCCACTCTCAGGTACTCGCCCTTGATCGAGTAGAGTCTGGAGGAGCTCAGGTAGCTGAAGAAGAGAGTCGAGGTGCCATCGGGCTTGGAGGTCAACGCCACATAGAGCACATCGTTGCTGGGAGCTGTGGCTCTGGGCAGGACAATGCGATAGGATTTGTTGCCCGTTATATCATAGACCAGGATGCTGCGTGCTCCAGCATCAGCTACATAGCTGGAGAAGGGCAAAAATTAAGAAAGTGAGAAAGTTTCTTAGCATTCAATTGGAAAACAATTGCGATATCATTCAGCGACCTGATCGACTTTCTTTGTCAGTTTATCAATGAAACACATTCTCTGATAAGATTACGCTTTTAGAGCATTCACCAGCTTGCGCTTTTTGAGGTGATTCTATTTTGTATTCATGAGTGTGATTGAGTATCTATAACAAGCTCACAAATAATGTATTTGTTATTGTCTTATACATCCTAATGAAATTTTGTTTAAATCAGACAAAAATTTGTTCATTTCTCGTGATCTTTTCACCAAAATAAAAAGTAACAAATATATTAACATTTGTTAATACATTTTAAGATATTTTTTAATAAGGGATTCGAATATTTGAGGTGCCGAAAATCTGTTTCCTAGAGTATTCGTATTATTTATACTAAATTCCAGAATCTATAACTTACACAAACGGTTTGTTATCCTTGGAGTAGTCGACCACGATGAACTGTAGACGAGATTCAGAGGTAACAAGATCGCTGAGATCAATGCTCTTGACCACCTTGTTGTTGGCCGTGTTTATAGCCACGATTTTGGGACTGCAACGGCGAATTGGCTGCTCCAATGTATTCACAATTCCCACATCCAAGGCCCACAGTAAACCCTATAAAATAGATGACTCAATTAATACAAAAATAATATTAGACTTTTAATTGTAAATGCATTTTAAATTACAAATGATTAAAAATTGTCTCGAGTTTGGAATTTGTCATTCATTCACTTTAATTCGTTTCTCCGCAAGAATAACAACAATTAAAATGTATGCAAATTGTGCACAATTGCTGCAAATGCAAATAAATAAACAAATGCGTCTCAGCATTTGTTGTTTTCAAGTTGATTTTATTGGTATAATTATTATGCTTTTTGTTTGTTGACTTTTCTCATTAAATGCTCGTAAGTTGACCAAATTCCTAAGCTCCAATTGCATTTATCACACTTAATTGTATGTATTTTGATCGACTTGGAGTTATCCTCTAAAAATTGCTCGCATTTATTTGCGGAAACTTTAAAAAATCCCAGAACTAGAAGTGCAATTTTCTATATTATGCTTAAAGATATTAAAATTTGAGTGAGATTGTAAGATTTTTCTAGAGAATGCAATTGTTGGTTTTAGGATACCCTGCTAAAAGTTGACAGAAAAGATCTTTGTAGATGCATAAGTTAAGAGAGCTTTAAAAATATATACATATAGAGAGTTTAAAGTATCTGATGTTCTACCCAAAAAAGTCAATCGACATGTTGTTAAACTTGACTTCAGTTGATAAAACTGAAATGTTAAATACAAATTCAGCAATTGCTATTAAATTTATCAGGTCTTTTTTGATAGAGTTCAACGAGTTGATTTTGCCATGAACTGGGGCGGAAAAAAGGGCGAATTTTTTTTTCGGTGGCTTTTATAATTTGCCATTTACATGAGATGGAACTTCATTTTGGGCGCTTGCACTTGCCACTTGCCACTTGCCAACGCAGTTTATTTGGTTAAAAAAGCAATTTCGTGGTGTCCAGTTGTTGTAAAAAACGAAGTAGAAAATATATATATGTATATGTACATACATATATCTGAACATGAACATGACTATTTAATTGCATGCACTGTGAAAAACTGTTCAAAAATGCGCCACAAGTTTCGGGTTTAAGGAAACAAATTGCTTTTTTTGACGCTTGTGTTCTGGTGTGTGTATCTGTGTGTGTGTATATGTATATGTGTTGGGTGCATGGAATACTAAATTTAACGGTAACTCATAAAAATAACGAATAATTTGGTAGGAATTGCAAAAACAGAAATAAAATACAATATTCTATTCGTTTCGAAGTATTATTTATATGATTTTCGATAAAGAATCAATTGAATTGCACTCACATTCTGATCGACGGCGACATCGACAACGGACTGGAGAGCCTGGCAGTTGCCCTCCTCCTGAATGGCCCAGCACGGATAAGGGGCAATCTTGGCCAGACATTCGCCCTTCTTCAGGTTGACCTTGCCGAGGGTGAAGGGCACGCCCTGTTTGTATCTGGGCAGTGCGAGAAATGCCGAATCGCGTTGCAGTTGCGCCCGAGTCACGATCACATTTCTGGGCACATAACGACCCGATTGGACATAGATATTCTTCGTAGAATCGCAGGGCCAATGAAGATTACTGCCACTTAACTGGAAGGTCAGTTCCGAGAGGGGATTCTTATCACACTTGCTGCTGCTGCCGGCAATAGAGTTGCTCGAGCTGCCAGAGTTGTCACCCAGCGAGGAACTGTAACCAGCACAAGCGCTGACAATTAAGGATATCAACACAACTGGCAACAGAATGGTGGCCATTTTGATAAGAAGAACTGATAAGAAGATTTCAGAACTCAAGTTCTTAATGCAGCTACTGTTGATTTGATTATGTAAAACTGTCGCAGCGCATTTGGCATTTTATTTATATTTATAGCTCAGATTTGAGCACTTGACACATTTGACACTTGACTGTGGCGCGTGTTGTTTTTAAACGCGTCTCTGCGTTTTGGCCGAGTTGGTAAGGTCGTCTGGTAAACACGAGGAAACATGTGTCTCACACAAATACACACGTATATTTCTTCGGTCAGCACGTCTGCTGCGCACCATTTTTGTGACAGAAGCGGAAGTGCACAGCCGCCATGATTCCCCCTTCCTACCTCCTCGGCTTCCCCTCTCTCCCCTCCACTCCCACAGATTCGACTGTTTTGCGGAAGCTGACAGCGAAATATGTTTGCAGCGCGTGTGCGAGCAAAGTCTACACAATTCTGTTTTAATTGATGCACACATGACTTACACTTGAAGTCTCGGTGCAATGGAATATTTGGCAATACCAAAATTAATATTTAACCAAAAAAAAGTTAACAATAAATTGACAAAAAAATCTATAAATAAATCTATCATTGGCAACATTTGACTCGAATTTATTTTGTTAATACTCATATCCTCTTAATGGTTTTATTTGAAAAAATATTTTATTATTACCTTTGAACTCAATTTCAATAAAGCTAAAAATACTGTTTTAATGATTTACTTTCTTTTACAAACTTTGGCTAGATATGCTTCTTTTTCTATAGCTAACAAAAATAAAGAATATAATTTTTAATAAATTCAACTGACTAACTGTGAGTAAAATTTCCTGGTTTTTAGATCAAATTGAAGGTGGGCTCCTAACTGTTCATTGACCAATTTTCAGTTCAGTTTTTTGCTTTGTCTACTCATGCTGTTAACTGTTTAATTTATCAGTTAACTGAGCTTGTCAATGAAAGTTGACAATTTCTAGAAAATTAAAAATAATATTTGCGATAAGCAAACACAGTTGAAACTGGTTTCTATTTTTTTTATCTTTCGACATTCGACTCGTGAGATCAACAACAACTTAGGATGCGGGAATTTTATCTGGGGGTATAGCTCAGGGGTAGAGCATTCGACTGCAGATCGAGAGGTCCCCGGTTCAAATCCGGGTGCCCCCTTATAAGTAACTTTTTTTGGTTGCCAATTAAATTTATCTCATTTTTTTGATGTTCATTTTGAGATTAAAGCTGCGCATGACATTGAACCTTGACCCAAAGTTCAACAGCGTAAAATGCGTGACCATTCATAAATGCCTGATTATCTCGCCATCTCTCTCTGTTTATCTCTCTCCAGCTCTAGGGTAAATATCTGGCAACGTGTGGACACAATGGTTATCCTTTTATTTGACTTTGTTTAGGGTCGAAATGGGCATTGAATTATGGCCAAGTTTCGCTTTCAATACAAGCACTTTAGGAACTTGGGCTAAATTAAAGCTGAGCCAACAAACAAAACAGATCAATAGATGCCTGGGTCAAGTCAGTTGACCCCTTTATAGATAGCAGGGTGTCAGGAGATCGGGGAGGGGAGTGGGAAGCAAGCAATGTGCACTGAGAAAAATGTCGATGTTTATTAAGTATTGTATTTCTTAAATTAAATATTTTTGGGCTTACCCTATAAAATAGGCTGGCTCTTTTGATAATAATCGGCAAATATATAAATAATACATAGACAGACGTTTCTTATACGTGTGTGCGTGTGTGTGTGTGACGTGCGTGGGTGTGTGATGTGTGTGTGGGCGATTGCTTGTCTGTTGTGACATCAGCTGTCCGAATCAAGCTACACGAGCTGTAGATAAATATTTATGCGCTTTCATAAATAAAAGCAATAATAAACAACACACACACACACACAGGGCAACAACAGCAAAACAAAATAATACAACAAAAAGTTCAATGAGTTTACATATTCAGTTATATTCAAATATAAATAATAAACGTGGCCATTGACAGCATTTGGTGCGTCCATAAATGGCTTAAATTTATATTTTGTATTTCATAAATTCCAATGCAATTTGCAGACAAGTCAAAAATATTCGATATACAAAATGCCAACAAATTGAAGAGACATTTGCATTCTGTTCTGTGTTCAAATTGTGCAACATTTCAAAAGGCAGAGCAACAATATAAACAATGAAATTTTAATAAAATCAAGATAACTAACGAATTCACGTCGATGATTAAATACCCTTACACTGATAAGAAAAACGGACTGTATAAAAATACATTTTTGAGAAAATGTAAGGCACATAATTAATACTTAATAAGTTTCGTAGAAACATTTGCAAAAATAGTAACGTTTCTTATGCCTCATTGCTGTTCCTTTCTTTTTGTCTTTTTCTCTTTCGACTTCTTTCTAATGGGTCTAGAAGTAGGCCCATATTTCATGATAAAATCATATTGCCCACTGGATAGTAATGACTTAGCAATGCGAGCAGCGTTTAATTTATGACAAATCATTTAATTCGCACAAAGACCAAATAAATTAAAACGAATCGCAACTTTAAGCGGACGCTGACACAAAAGAAAGTCGAAGAATCAGAGAACAAAATGAAAACGGCGAAAGTCGAATGCAAAGCAATAACAAAACAGGGCACAATAATTAAACTAAATTAAACTTCCTAAATAAGCGACTTGCTAAATACCCAATGATATAATATTATTATAATATTTACTTGGAGTACATTATTGAATATAATATAATAAAATTAAAATATATAAAAACTGGAGACCCTAGTTTGAATACCCTATAAATAATTGAACTAATAACAAAAGAAAATGACTTTATTATCAATTTTGCAGCATCTTTTAAGCAAAATAAATATATACAAACACTCAATGGCAGTCCATAAATAGCCTTTATACCCTGTAATAGATAAAGCCAAAAAGTTGAAATATTACGGGTATTATAATTTATGTGCATTTTCGCCGCTACCCGGAAGAAAAAATGCTGTGGCCAGCAATTTGAACGACCCATTTAACAAAGGGGGAGAGGGACAGGCAGACAGAGTAAGAGAGAGAGACTAAAGACAAACGTGACCATAGACAATTTTTTTGTATTTTTCTTTTCATTTGTTTTGCAAATGGCAAAGGAAAATGTGAAAATAAGAGGAAAAGTCAGTTAAATTACATGCTAGTATTAAGCTAAGGCTATTTGTGCATTCAATTGCGACTTTTATTGGGCACATTTCAAGTACTTTAAACAAGCATTTTGTTAACGTTGCCAAAAAAAATAGTGAATAAATATAAATATGGGACAAACTTTAGTCGATGGTCGGTTGTCTGCATATGACGCATACGCCTCGTTAAACGGGCCAATAAAAACTGTTGAAGTAATCGTCGAAAAAATAGCAGTGGGAGGAGAGAAAATGTCATGTCTAATGGCAGGTTGGGTCAGTTTTCCACCGAGTTGTCGTCTCTCTTTTATCTGCCCCGAGGAGGAGATAATGTTTGCATAAATTATGTAAGAAAAGAAGCCCGGAAGTGCTTGTCATCAATATTTTTTCCTGCTGTGCTGTGTGTGTGTGTGGAAAAGTGGCCAAATAAATCACGTAAGTAAGGGCAGGGAGTTAACGGTTTTTCCTGCCAACACACACGAGGGTGGTAGGGGGCGATTGGGGGCGGGGTGGCTGTGCGGCGACGAGTTCTGATATTTTGGTAAGCCAAACATGTCGCGACGTTCGAAATCTTTGCGCAGTAACTGTGCAAGTCTTACCCTGTCTGTGTGTGTGTGTGTGTGTGTGTATCTGTGTGAGTTCTGGCCTGCAGCTGCTGTGATTGCGGAGGATTTTCTGCACTTAAAGCATTCACATGATAAGTTAACTCTATTAATAGTATTGAAGTTCATCCTACACATAAAAAAAAATGTTTAGAAAAGTTGTAAGAATTCTAAAAATATAAAAATTGTAATATTTTTGTAAGCAATAAAAATCTCTCAATTTAATTTAAATAACATAATAATATATAATATGACACATAAATTATGGTAAATGGTAACATCAAATCTGAATGTATTGAATTTATTTTTTTTTGTATATATGATGAGAGCTCTGTAACTTCTACCATTTCTTCTTTGAGTAGTTGCCAATTTCTCTACCCCCTCAAAATACGTGATTTAAGCATAATTTGACTCATTTATCAATTGATTAAAGTTGGGAGCTCGTCACATGGATATTTGCGAGTGCATCAACATCAATTAGCCATAAATAATCTGCTGACGATGTTGATGTTGAGCAAATGCAATCAGCTAGCACTTATCTGGCTTATTCGGACTACTCGGTATAGGCAAACTTCCAGCTTCCATTTTACGCTGCATGTGGCACAGTAGACACTCGAAAGACTGAGCTTGAGTAGAGTGAGAAAAGTGAATTAAATCATTTGATTTAAATTGACGATTAGAATTTAAAAAATGCAAAAGGTAATAATTCATTGAGTGGTATTCGCAAATTTACAAATAAAAGTTTCATTGCATTTCACTGTTGGCTTGTACTCCTTTTAAGGCAAGCTTGACTGTAGTTTTGCAGATGACTGTGCTCTATTTGAATGCCCAGTTCTGTTTGCTTTGCTGCGGCTTCGGCTTCGGCGCGTGAAGTATTTCAATTATTTTTAATGCAATTGGCTGCCAACTGTGCAACACACAAAAGCACACACAAAAAAGTTGTTGAATAGTTTGTTTTTTATTTGGTTTGGTTTTTGACTGTCAAGGTTCTTCCAGTCATCCAAAAAATAAAAAAGTGCTTTGCAATCTGAGAAATTGGCTTGCAGCACGTCTTTGATTTATATGGCCCGGTATTCGTATTCTATGGGCTTATATAAGCCAAGAAGTTGGCCAAGTTCACAGTCAGTTGGCACATCTCGATAAACTCAAAGAGAGAGAGAGAGATGAGATTGTTTTTAGGGCTACTGTTGATTCTGCTGTCTTATCGAGTTGGCGGACAGGGCACCAAATATGGCTTGTGGACTCCGGATCGCGCCCACTCGGACACACAGCCCATTCAGTGGACTGGCGGACAGTTTGAATTCCCCTGCGCCAGCACCAAGTCCTTGTTCAAGAGTTCCGGCAAATATATAGCCAAGAATGTGATAGCCACACGGGCTCAACTGATCGGAGATACCATTTATCTGGCATTGCCCCGATATCGCAAGGGAGTTCCGGCCACGCTGGTGAAGACAACAATCCAGCCGGGCATCTGTTCGACCACCTTCAAGCCATATCCCTGCTGGGATCTCCAGGAAGAGGGCAACTGCAAGGCTCTGCAATCTGTCGTTGATCTCGTGGTGGATCAGAATGAGGTGCTCTGGGTTCTGGACACGGGCATTGTCAACACTCTCGAGACGCCGGTGAGAAAGTGTCCGCCCAAAGTCGTTGCCATGTCCGTAAAGACCGGCAAGGTGCTTAAGACAGTCTCCCTCGAGGGACTCACCTCGAGCAGTTCCCGACTCCAGTATCTCGTTGTGGACTATGCTCCCGATGGCGGTTGCTTCATCTACGTCAGCGATGCCGCCAATCGGGCCATCATCGTCTACAATCTCCAAGCGGATCGCGGCTTTCGTGTCGTTCTGCCCAAGGCCGTCTCCGCCGGCTGTCGTTCCCGTGATGTGCTCTACATAGCCCTGATCCGTAGAGACTGCGGCTCCACGGAGCTCTATTTCACCTATCTCAGCACCAGCAAACTCTTCTCTTTGAAATCCGAATATCTGCGCAGCGGCGTCGCCGACGGTCGAATTCTAGGTGAGTTCACTTTTTAAATAACTTCAAAATCCCCTAACCTTGCCAAAATTTAACCGATTTGCCTGAGTAATGTCAATTTGATCACTGTTTGGCTTCTAATTTGATTCTGCATCAAAGTTGAATCAATTTAAAAAATAAAATTTTTTTTTTTAAATTGTCAGTTTTTTCCATACTTTCCCCTTGACACTTTTTCAAAAATTTCAATCTGTATTAACTTTGTCAAAACTTAACCGATTTCCTTGCGAAATGTCAGTTTGATTAGGGCTTGTGTTCTAATTTTTAATAAAATTACTTACAAATTGAAAATCACAGTCTGAGTGTTGACATAAAGCTAACCTATTTTCGAATAACAATGGATTTTCTGCTATTTAGACCTGGGCAAAAAGCCGAGTCGCATGGTCATCATTGGCACGGACAATGGCTCGGCGATCTTCTTCCGCAATGAGGGCGACGCTGAAGTCTATCGCTGGGACACGAACTCCACATTCGCGGAGGGCAACTTTAAGCCCGTGTATCGCAGTCAGACCTGCCAGCTGGTCACCCATGCGGTGCCCGATTACAAGCGGAATACGATGCGTGTGCTGCAAAGTAATTTCCCGGATTATATGCAGAATCGTATCGGATGCGGTGCAATTCAGCAGCTTAACCATATGCAAGGCTGTTGGTAGTACAAACTTACATAGGCACAACAAATGCCACACACATGACACTCACAAGAACACATGACACTCATACACACACTCACACACACTCACACACACTCACACACACTCACACACACACACACACACACACACACACACACACACACTTACACACATCTGTTGTTGTTTTTACTGCGCTGGCTTTGCTGGAAAAGCTTCTAAAATTGCAGTTGCGACAATAACTGAAAATGGAAAAGAATCGACGTTGATAAAATACTGTTATTGTATTTTGCATTTTGTACATAAACTAGCAACTTTACTAAGCTTCTAACTCACTCTAATTGTTGTTGTTATTGTTCTTAAGTTAAGCAATAAACAGTTCTCTATTTTTTATTCTGTATTTCTTGCTGCGTTTTCCTATAGATTTCTTAAGCTTCTATTTCAACACATTAAATACATATAAGTATATCTTAAATAAGGATTTATTTTAAGTTGCTTGGCAACATTCAAGTTTATTCAACTGACACTCAATTCTCGCCATTCATTGGGCTAAAATGAGTGCATTCAACTCGTTTCCATGCATGATTGGAGCTACTGAACATTTTAATAGTACTCGTAAAATCTGCTGATTAATTAATTACCCTAATGTCACCGAAAAAATGCTTAAAAAGCAGCTTTCAAAGTGAAATGTTATGATGATCGCGATGATAAAAAAAGTAGAAAAAGAAAGTGCTTAAAAAAATATTATGTTAAAAATTTAATAAAAGATAATTAATAATTAATTCAATTAAAATGATTTCTTCTCAAGTTTTAGATATAAATCGATTATAAAAGAAGTATATAATTATTATCTTAAAATGTAAAGTGTAATGTTCACACTCTTCATTCATCTATTCATCCATCTGCCTATTTTGCGTCCCGTTTTGGCCACGTTCAACAAGTTAATTAACACAACTGCACGTTACACATTATGAGCTGACAGTTGCAATGACAATAAATTGTTAAGGCCTCTTAATACGCTTGCCCTGATTACAGTAAATTTCAATAGGGATCTTTACCCTCTTGTATCCTCTTGGCCTTTATTATACACTTCCTCTCCTCCCTCTGTTTGTTACCCACAAAGTCTACGACTTAATTGCAATTGAGAGAGAGCGAAATACGCGAGTAACTTGAACGCTTGCTAATTGGCAAATTCGTGATAAATTATACGCGAATTGCCTGACTGGGTTTTCCCGACTGCTTCCCCTTACTCCCTATATATCCTTGGCATTCTCTGTTTCTTGTGGCGTGGCCTTGAAAGTCGCACAGATTGTCTGTCTTTCTGGTTTCGATTCTGCCCAAAGGCGCCAACAGTTTTCAATATAAAATCAATTAACCAGCTGCATTTTCGGGCAGAAGGATTGAAAAGGAGAAAGGATTTCAATGTTGACCTTTGGCCTGCTCGATGGTATGTATATATATATATATATATATATATATATAAGTATTTGAGGTCTGTTGATTGTCGGCACTTCTATGGCTGCTCTATGTAATTTGATGTGCTCATTTAACAAATTGCTTTCTATTTGTACACAAAACTTGATGAGTATGTGGGTGTATATGTGATGACACTGGACAACACAATTGCAATTCTATTTTTTTTTAGCTTTAGATTGCTTTTATTATTTAATATGTTAATCGATGACTAGTCAATAAAATTGTATTAATGAAAATACATATTTTTTTTAATTGTTCCAGAATATTAAGGTTTGAAAATTTTTTCATGATATTTTCCAGAATGCCCTTGAAAATTTCTCCCAATATGGGTTTTCTAAAAATTACAATCTGATTGTTGTATAGTGTTATAATTGAAATTCGTCTGCTCAAAGGCTTCACGCCGCCAAGAAGGCAATGGGAATGTGTGTGTTTGTGTGGATGAGAGCCAGGCTAATGGAAACAGGTCGAAACATACTCATATGTATCATAAAAGTGTCAACGACAGCAACGCAAATATTAACAATAATAAATTTTTTCAGCTGCTGCCTTCGCCCCTTGCCTTCCCCTCGTTTGCCCACTGTTTGCCTAGCCAGAACTCCAAAAATAGCCAAAAAAATAAAATAGCAGAGTTTTCATTGCTGCTTCTTGGGACTCGGAACAGCTGACAATTTTCATACTTGTTTCAATACTCGAACTCGTATCATCCGTCAGCAAAGCCAGCGATAAACTTGTCTCTCTCCGCTTGATTTACAAAGCATATTTTCATTTTCTCTTCTTTTTTTTGGCCCACTTGAAACACACACGCACACACACAGAATATGGCATAAACAAAACAAAAGATTGGCCAACAACAAAGCTACCGCTACACGCCAAATATTTTTGAGTTGATTACTTGTATTTTTTAACTGTCAAAAGCTGTGAAAACATTTTAAAGGAAATAAAAATGTTTTGTTAATAAAATATAAATAAGCAACGAGTTGATTTGAGCTGCATATTGTGGTTAACGCGAGACCAACTAGGCCAACAGAAATAAAGCAATAAATATTAAATCAGTGACCTTTTCAGCTTTAAAGAAACTCGAACAGTAAAGTGTTAAAATTGGAGTGTACTTTCTAATAATAATTGTCTAAGCTTGAGATTCAATAAATTTAATAAAATGTTAGATTTAATTAAATTAACTTATATTGAAAGGTGGAAATATAATAATAAAATCCAAAATTCTCGTGCTTTAAATTATAGTAAATTTGCCAAATTAATTAATTCATATTTCTACTTAATTTTGAATTACAGTCAGTCGAAAATATCAAGATAAATGCGACCTTTAGCTATAATAAAAGCATAATTTATCCCTGGGGCAAATGCCGAAATTATGAAGCATATGAACTCTTGAGATTTGAGAACAAAGAGCTTATAAATGTTTAATTTTCGCATTAAACACCTCAGGGTAAAGCTGTGGCTGTTAAAAATCCACAGGTGCTCAGACTCGTGTGGAAGCTGTGTCAGTGACAGGTTTCATTGTCGAGATGCGTTTGAAAGATACAGAAAAGATATCATATTTATAGTATGATTATCCGTTGCCCAGAATTGTGCAGCCTTTGACAAAAACTCTGCATAATTAAATCTCGTAGAAGAGAATAAAAATGAAAGATTCAAGGTAAAGAAGCACAAGCTCTTACAGCGTTCTATATATAAAATAATAATAATAATGAAGAAGAAAATAATAGCACAAGGGACAGATTTTTTTAAACCCATTTTCTTCTTTTTTTTCTCTTTTGCTTTTTCTTTGCCTCTCGACTTTCCCTTTTGGGGGCTGTTGCACATATGGGGAGAAAACTTAAATAAATAAACGACAAACTGCTGGGCCAAAGAAAAGTTTCCTCTGCTTTACTGCAGGTGAATTCTGTGTTATGGTTTTTCCTTAGATTTCCGAACTGGGAGCTTGTCAGATGTGTCAACTTGTCACAAGCTCAGCCATAATCAACTTTGCATTTGAAGTTTGTCACAAAGCTTCATTTAACATCAAAGCTGTCGGTAAAGGTCTATTAAATTTCTATCAAATTCGAGACAGTTGCATTATGTAAGGCTCAAGAAATTTATCAATTCACCACAATATTGTTGGCAATTGATCCTCTTTGGCCTGAACTCATGCCCAAGGGAGAAACTTAAAGATGAAAAGTGTCAAGAGCATTTGCTATAAGCCAGCGACCTTAATGATTATAATTTTAAAAATATATAAAAATAAATAACATAATAATTATGGTAAATTATTTGAAATAAGTTTCAGGCTCTGTTATTAAATATTTTTTTTTTTGGGATTGGTTTCGTCTCCAGCGTGAGCTAACTAATAACAATAATAAAAACTTTTAGCATAAACCAAGTTTTTTTAACTAATAACTGAAAGAAACTGTATCAGCATTAGCTTAAATATGTATAAACAGCAGAAGCTTCGATAATAGATGATTATAGCTGACTCAACCGACGCATCTGCGACATTCCTTGTCCACATATCAGGAGCTCAATTATGAGCCTAAGTGTCGTTAAAGCAGCCACCGCTAAGAATCCAATCAATAACTTTTCCATTCCTTTTTTTTTATCACACGAGACAGACGTGAGTGGCATGAGGAATGTGTGGGAAATGGGGAATGCCAAATGGCACATGCCACATGCCGTGAGGCAGATACCCATTAAATATGCAAAGGCCTGACGGCTAAAAGCAGCCCCTGGGATAAAGCGTTGCTCACACATTACAACTCAACTAAAACTCCACTCGATTTGATTCGGTTCGATCCGTTTTGCGACTGACATTCAATAAACATTTCGAACGTTCAATTATTTTTCAATTGCAGCGATTTGCGCTGAGAATTCATTCTACTTGTGTACGTTTAAGCAGCTTCAGCACACAATCAAATCAGTGACGTAAAATGACAACGAGATTTTTGATAATATGTTCAAAATGACACTGGGCGTGGGAAGGGGGTGAAGTAGGGGGTAGTGTAGAGTGGTGTAGGGCTGAGGTAGCTGTTGATTTTCACCGTGACTGTCAGTTTACTTCAATTTTGCACGTGACCCCACAAAATTAAAGCGAATCGTTAGCCGGAAGTTATTTGACAGCCATTTTGTTATCCCGCCGGCTAACTGTGTCAACACACATACACACATATACACACACAAGCAAGCACAGACTTACATACAATGGTGAATCCAATTCAACTGCTTTGCATTTGAGCGTCGCCAAGTTGCCTTCGCTATAGCTTTATATACATTTGTACTTTGGCATCTACACTCAAAAAACTCTAAATTTTCATCCTACGAACTAGAAATTAAATTCCAAACACTTTGCACAGTAGCAGTAGCAAATTTTAAAATTCACAAAGTTTTCTTTTCTTTAGAGTAATTCTCTAAATTATCAATATCTTTCATATTTAATTCGAGCAAAAAACAAAACATTTCAAATGTTAGACATTTCAAACGAGCACGACAACATCTCTGCGATTTAGTCTCTTTGTGTGTGTATGTGTACTTATTTGTGACAGTGTCGGTGTTAGTGTGTGTGTGTGTGGGAGCTAAAGTGCCCGCCATAGTAAACAGGAAATGCTGACTTGACAGCGCCATTTCCCTAACCATTCCCCTTGCCCATTCGCATTCACATTCTCCTTTCCCTTTTCCCTTTCTCCTTTCCGAAAAAGTAGCTGCCATGGCAACTGTTCACTTAAACCGCAAAAACCAAAAGCATTTTGGGCTTCGCCACACAGCGCGTTAATCCTTTCAATTCAGTTGGACATTTTTCTGTGTAGGTTTTAGAGCTAACTCAACCCTAGGCGAAACTATTATGCTCTTTGCCGTGATGTTTAATAGTTGAAATTTAATATTATAGTATCGTATACTCAAATTGATAAATTTTCATGAAAAACTTGTGAAATTTGTGTTGAGTTTTTCTTCATATAAATCAAACAGTTAAATAAGTTGATGTCATAAATCTTCCAAAAAAGCCATCATAAATGGTTTAAGTTAATCAACAAATGTGAAAGAAAAATGAACCACAACTAAATAAATGAAAATAACAAAAAAGTATGTAAATTGAAAAAACACACACACACAGATGACAAATAGAAGTGTGTGTTGGTGTGTGTGTAAACATAAATCTAACAATGAAGCGAATGGCAAAATGTGCAAAAAGTGAATAAATAAAAGTGGAACACAGGCTGATAACTGAAACGGCTTATGGCCACTCAAAAAGGGTTTAAACATATTTTCATGTGGAATTGCCAAGTGTATTAAAACGCCATTTTGTTATGGCTCTTGTTAGCCCAGTGCCGAGTACCCAAAAAGTATAATGGCTTATGGGCTTGTGAGCTAGAGCAGTTTGTTTTTAATATACCTTTTTACATTTTTTTCTGCTTATTTTTTATTCACTTTTAATTTATATAAAATTTTATTGATAAAGTCTGAGGTATTGGGCATTTACATTTTTTTCAACCTATTTTTTATTTAATTTTATTCAGTTATGTCTATTATTACCTAGATACTGGGCACCTGACAGTCGATCACTTTTGATTGTAGCATTCAAAGTTGTTGTTGTCTGAAATAAAGTGCTGAAAAAAAGTATGTGCACTAAATCATTCCATTTGTTGATTTATTACACATACGCCAAGTGGGCAGCGGCCAAAACGATTGCTATTCCCAAATGTACACAGGTTTGGCAGTCACTGTTTCTAAATGCATGTGTTTGGTTGCCTGTTAACTAGGCATGTTTCGAACAGTTTGTTGGTTTTTTTAGTCAGCAACAACTTTAGCCATAAATAAATAAAATAAAATCAAAGCGCAGGTATGAAAATTTGGCGCGCCAAAAGGCAAAACAAGGAGAGAGAAAAACAAAAAGCAAGAGGAAAAGGAAAATATGAGGTTTCCATTCATAAAAAGCAGCTCTAGATACAATCCACAAGGCAAAGGCAAAACAAAAACAAAATGGCTGCAAAGCCAGAGAGAGCGGCAGAGAGTGAGAGAGCGGGAGAGCGAGTTTAGCAGCGCTGCAACGTCAACAAGTTCTGTGCTAAGTCAGCTGTTCGTGTGGATGCCATGTGGATGCCAAGTGTACACCAGTTGCGCCTTGTGTGGATGCCAAGGCTTGTTTACTGCCGAAATCAGCTGTTTGACGCTGTCGCTGCCGCTGCTAGCAGCGCTGCCAGCGCTGTCACCGCAATGGCAACACTTTCGACAGGCGCACAGGAAACTGACGCGCAACGCAGTCAACGCCAGCTGCTCGTTGTTTGCTCTGTGCTTTAGTTTTTCCGTCTTTCAGCATTTTCAGTTGGTTTTCCATTGCGGCGCCGCACGCACGTGTCTCGGCAAGCGCTTTGCTCAGTATCGGGATCTCAAATTTTAACCCAGTCTCAGCCTCAGTCTGAGTTTAAGTTCGCGTTTGTGTTTCGTTTTCGCATTGTCTTGTGTTGTCAAAAAAAGAAGAAAAAAGTAAAATTTAAAGCCGGAAAAAAGGCAGAAAAATAAATGGAAATATCTTTCGAAAATTGTTTCGCCTGCTGCGCTCGACTGCTGCTGACATCGAGTTGAAGTGATATTTCTAATACCAACAGCAACATTACAAAAAATGATAAATGCAATTCGCGTCTTGACTTTAATTGAAATCGTGTAAACGCGCTGTCAGCTCAGTCCCAGTGTCAGTCTCAGTTTGAACTGCTTAAACATCAGCCTGAGGTGAGTTTTCCTGCTCTTCAAGTCTCCAGAACCTCCCTCTCGAACAAAGTATTGACAATTTTACAAAGCTGCTTTGATGAGGATTTTGTGGTGTTACAAACCCATTAGCCAACCCTCTTTGACCAGTAGTTCAATTTAATTAAAATTGGGCTAAAGTACTTCTCAAACGAGTTGAGTACTTCAGACATGGCAGCATAAGTATTAAGTATTTTTTTAAATTTAATTGCATTGATATTTTGAAAAGTTTAAAGTCAAGCTCATGCTTAAGATTATGTATACTTAAATATAATCAATATTTTTAATACAAATCGAACCTATTACGGTACGATGGGTACATATTTTTTTTGGTTTAAGTTTATTTTCTCAACTGTAATTCAATTTTCCTTAATTGGTTAAGCACATAAAGTTATTTTAAAAATAAACATGTTCTAGAATGTAAATTTAATGTAATATAAAAATTATTTTTCTACTACTTTAAAGTTAAGTTAAAATAAAATAATATATATTTCAATATAGTAAGAAGGAATTTAATGTACATAGTTATTTTATTCCGAAGCGTACCTTTTGCAGCCTCGATTTGAGCCTTTTCCTAGTCTCATCCTCGAGTGCTTATCTATTCTTATTCTCATGCCACATGCTCCACCACTTATGGCTTTTAGTACAAGCACAATACCTGCGGCAATATAAGAATGTGCTTCTTTGGTTTTCTTTTTATGATCAATGCTGTCGCAGAAGTGCAATCGAAGGACTCAGAGCTCCTCAGCTTCTCAACTATCAACTGGGGTGCAGTTTTCCCTGGAAAGTGTAAATGAAATTTATGTGTTCTCCATAAAATATATTTTTATAGTCAATAGACGCCGACAATAAACAGTAAAAGTGACTCAAATCATTTGTACAGCTGCTTGGATAGACATAAAATTCACTTTTCAAAAAAAGGGAAGCAACTCGTATAAAAATCAACTTAAAGCCGCATTCAAAGGAAAGCCAAAAGTAAATAAATTGTGGCAAAAGACAACAAATACCGAATAAGAAACATAAAGTAAAGAATATATACCGCAAACCTCAAAAAAAACCCATAAACGTGAAATTTTTACATTTCTGCTAGATTTGTATCTTCCTGGAGCAGGAGTTTTCCTTTTTTATGGCCACACAATGAAAATGGTTGGTAAGGAGTGAGAGTCCAGAAATTTGTGTAACAAAAGCCAAGCACAAGAAGAGCTAACAAATGAACACGACAGGTTTGTTTGTTTTGCCTCAACAATTTTTGTGCCCAGTTGGCGATGAGATAACACGAAGTTTTCTAATTTCCCTCAAGGAAATTGCCACGCAAGTTGGCTTCAACCGAGTCCAAGTAGTGCAAGCCTTTTAACCAATTCATTCGCGTCCCTTACACATTTATGTAAACAGCCAAAACTTTTGCCTTCTGTCAATAAAAGCCACAAAATACATAAACATTTCAATTTTAGACAAAATTCCATGAGCATATCGCGCTTATTTTTGAATTTTCTCCCTGTTTTATTTTTCTCGATTTTCCTTTACATTTTCTATATAACATACTCGTCTGCATTATTGCAAACAGCTGTCAGAATGTATGAATGCGTGAGCGTTAGACTTAATTGACTTTTCCACTGCGGACACATTTAGTTGACGGCGTCAAAAGACAACCTATACATTAAGTAAATAATTTTGTGAAGAGTGACTGACTACGGAATACCCTTCCCGAGGTAGACAACAGGAAATAACCATATCAATTACATACAAATTATCAAATATCATTTATAAACAATTTCAAATTTATATTTACATTCAGTATATATTTTTTTATACTTTCATAATTAAATTTAATATATTATTGGTTAATTTTTTATAAAATTTCTCAATTTTATTTCTGTGCCAACTTTTGAAGTTTCACAATTATCAAATAAATAACATTTAAATGAAAATAAAAATTAAGTTGTATTCCTAGTTAGGTTTACCCTCTTCAGTCCTGCTTTGCATACAGGGTATTCGCAGTCGGCCAATGAATGTGAGCATAAATTCGGATTTCTAATGTTTGATGTCTATCAAACTCGTCACATTGGGCCAATGTCAAATGTCAATAGCCGCCGCATCGTGGATTGCAGAGTCTCAGACTCAGTTGGACTCTTCAAAATGGTCATCAATGGCAGACAAGTTGGTCAAGTTCATAAGAATTGTCGAATAAGTTGAAGCCAATTAACTTCTGCAACAGTCAATGAGACTGTAATTGTATATTGTGGTTTCAACTCAACTCAATTCAAGTCGATTCAAATGATCCAGAGGCAAATAACAGAAGCGCTTCCTTTGTCTAAGTTTAACCACAAGTTGGGCTCCCTCTATTGTGGCTATAACTGTGGCATTTTGGTTAAGAGAAAACTCAACTTTCGCATTTTTCAAGTGCTTGAGACTTTCAACAGCTGAATATATTTTTGTATTTATTTATTCAAATTTTGTGGTTTAAGTGAGCAGTCGACCAAAACTAATTTGAGCTTTAAAATAAAATTTGAAAACAAAAGATAGAAACTCATAAGAAATCACATTTTCTTTATTTCTTTTTCTTTCAACTTTTTCACAATGTTAATTGTTACACCCAACATGACGTATGCGTAATATGCACACATTGCGTATACGTCATACCAACGAAACGATTCGTGAAAATATAAAACCCTTTAATGAGTACTCCCTGACTCTTTATTCGGCTTAAAAAGTTCGGGGAATAAATATTGCGTATACGCCACACGTGCCCCTTTTATTGAGAATCCATTTTTGCGTTATACATCGCATATTCATATTCATAAATTGCCAACTTTTCAAAGAGAAGTAAAACATTATACAGCTTGTAAAAAAGTTGCTCTCAAGCTTTGTGATTACCAAGAAAATTGTGTATACGCCATGTGTGTGGGCGAGAAAAATGTAAATACATATGTGTAAAGTGATAATCGAAGCATGTGTACCTTGAGACAGCAAATAAATGGCAATGGGTTTTGACAACATTAAGGCCTTTTCAGCCACAAATGAGCCACATCCAGTGTTTGTCTAGCCGGCCCTCTGAATAAATTCAAACGACAAACAATTTTTCAATAAAAACTTGCGGACAAAGCATGCAAATTTAAATACCAAAATCAAGTGTTACACCCAGAGAAAATGCGCATACTAAAAATAAATACATTAACATTTGATTTAAGAACATTAAATTTAAAAAGAAAGCATATGAATTAAAGTTAAATACAAAACATTTGAGATAATTTAAATATCTTTGAATTTTATATTAAATATAAAATCAATGTAAATGAACTATGTTTACTTTCATAATTCATTGAAGATCATATGCAAACTATATTTAATTTTCAGAGCATTTTTCTTTGGGTGTATAACAATAAGTATGAAGCTGAAGTGGCGAAAGGGAAACCTCAAGATTTATATGGGTGCGGTTGACAAAGTTGTAGTCGACTGATAAAAGTCCACGTGACACGGTTCACAACCCACATGAGGTTGTAACTATTTATGCGTTTTGTAAGTTGTAAGTTGTATGCTTTTTTTGCATGCTAGACCCTTAAATGGATCAATATTTCATTTTGCCAAGCTTATGCTCTATTCGAGGTCCACTCTGAGTCCCTTGCGAGGACCAGAGTCGCGTTTAAGTAGTGCAAATAAATCTGTGTACCATATGTGAGGCAGCCCAACACACAAAAACTGTTACGTATGCATAATACTGTTGCAAGGTCAACACCACAGTGAGAGAGAGAGAGAGATAGGGAGAGCGAAGAAGAGAGAAGGAGAGATGCATCACGTCGCATCAAGAGCCGAGCATCAAAGTGGATATGCATGAGTGAAGGCGTATCCTTATTGCATACACTACTAACATGATATCAGTTTTCGCGCTTTCTCAATACCTTACAGTGATGCCAAGTATTCTGTAGAAAACACGCTGAAAAGGTCGGACATAAAAGTATAAATTTATTAAAAAGGAACTTAAGGCAAAATGAGTAAATAAAAAAAAATAATTAGCAGAATTTTAGAAAATTTGCTATCATCACCGCCATTTGTATCCAAAAATATCATCATCCTAGAAATCGGCATTCATAGAATTTCACATACTTTTGCCTGTTATTCTTAACTATTCCCGACTGTATTTTTCAAACAGGAGTAGTCTTAATAAAAACGGACAGATCTATTCGAAACGGCGAAATTGGCAGCACTGATTCCCATTTTCCCCGCAGATCTCCACTATCTGCTTGCAGTAGCAAAAGCATTGCATAAATCTAGGCGAATATTATGCATACGCAATGTGGCGCCAGGAAATGCTTATGAAACAATCTGTCAGTAAAACAGAACGAGAATGCAAGGGGAAAACTATTGCAGGATTGCACTTGAAGTGCAGTCGTAAATGATGATTATGAGTATTTCGCTTATAAATGATATTTATGATGCATTTGCCGAGCGTGTAAATTACGCAGTCAAGCCAAGTGGGCGAAAAAAAGTAAAAGCAAAAGCATTGAGAGCAGGCATTAAATTAAATTAAAGGCATGTGGCAAGTGGCAAGAAAGTGCTGAGCTGAGACTGTAATTATAGATGAAATATTTGAAGCGAAAAGCTGGCAACACGTTAGGGAAAACAGAGCTGCAATTATGGCTATTAAAGCGTGGAAACGGCAAATTATTATTTAATTGGTACGACAAGATAGGCAAGCGGTATTAAAATTTACATCTAAGGTAGACTTCAAAATGATTAAAGTTGGGGCATTAAACTGCACTCGATTTATCTAAATTGCTTATCGATTATTTATGAGAATTTTCGGAGCGTCGACACAAACACTTTTCCACCGGCACAAAGTGCACTAAACCAATGCATTAAATGCTTTGTTTACTTTGACCAAAAGAAATGTGTGGAACTGTAACAGGACAACAGATGCCAGACATTGGGCAGCCTTAAACAATGAAAATGGCAAACAGCGAAGGGCAAAAAACAACATCAACAATCAACAGTGAGCCGAGCAAATGGCAAACAGACAAAAGATGCGGCAGACGACGGCCCTTAAAAGATTATAAAGAATAAATGCCGAGCATATCGAGTTTGGGATAGTAAATCAAGTGGTTAGAGGGGGACAGGTTCAAATGCAGACAATATGCTAGACTTTTACTTGTTATTTTGCTGTGGGGAATATAACAATGTTGTTAAGCTTAACTGACGGCATATTCCACTTATGATACTTGCAGCACTTTTGTTATGTCCTCGTATTTGCCGTGATTTCAATACGATTCTGCCTCATTATACCCTGTGCCCATTGAAAAAGGGTATAAGGGTTTTGCGAAATGTGTGCAACAGAGGCAGAAGGAAGCATCTCCGACCCCATAAAGTGAATTTATTCTTGAACAGTATCAAAAGCACAGTCGATTGACAGTCCATCTGGGGATGAAAGCAGGTGGCGGAGCAAGCAGGTTAAAAACTAAAAAAAAAATAAGAATACAAGTTAACAAAATAAATTACCTTTATATGAGAAATGTAGACTCTTTAAACTAGCACAACTTTATCAAATCTAAGTCGATTTCCACGAGGAATGTCTTATTTTTCACAATATAAAGCCTACTTTAACTTTGCATTTAAATTTAATGATTTTGAGACATTTTTTTTTTTGCGAAAATTTGTCGATTTTTACAGTGTTACCCCTTTAAATTTTTTGAAATTTTTCAAAAATTTTATATTTTTAAATTAATGTTTTAATCAACTGCATGTGATAAAATTAGGGTAAAAAAGTACTTTTGAACTAAATTTCGAATTATTTCTTTAAGATTTAAGTTAAAAATGTCAAAACTTTCGCCTTTCAAGATCCCTGATTTGTAGTACACCATATTTGAATACTTTAAAGTTCAAAGTTTGAATTATCATATTAAAAATTTACTAAATATATAGAAAATAAATAAAAAATAAAGCAAATTTATACAAAAGTGTTGTTGTAAATTGTTAGTGCTCAACAATTTTGTATTTTTGTTCAACACAAAACCGAAAAAAAAAAAGCAGCTCAAAATGAAATCCAGTTCAATGGAGTGGAAAAACGAGCCGAATTAATGTATACTATTTGTTGAGGTAAGCAGACCGCATTGAAAACATATGTGTGGACTGTTATTTGTTGGCTCTGGTCCATACAATTACTTGAAATACTGTTTATCATTTATGTTAGTTGATAGAAGGGCAAGTGACTTTGGCTTTGGCTCGAGTTATGAGGTTTTTAACTTCTTCTTAGTTTGCGCTTTTATTCAGCAAGTGCTTTATAGATGTAAATTCGCACCATGTGCAGCCATTTTGGGAATAATTTGACTTGATTTGCATGTACTGTGCATGCTTATCAGTTGTTCAGCTGAATAAAAAGCTATTCCCAGACATTTTCTCATATTTCAATGTCTTTTACATTTGCGTTGAGCCAAACCAGAAAAAAAGAGGGAAAATTGCATTTTATCAACAGACAACAGAAGCCAGAGACAAATAGTAAGACACGTCCCGACAAAGAGAGACAGAGTACGAAAGAGAGAGAGAGAGAGGGGATAGCTAAAGTTAACCTGACTTTCAGCTGGAAACTGTGTGTATGTCTGTGGCTTCAAGAAACATTTTTCGACTTGTTGAGATGCAAGTGGAAGTGGAAGTCGCAGTGTGGCATAAACAGGAAACGGGAATCACTCAGGACATGCTTATTACCTGCTGTTGACATTTCCTAGTTCTCAGTTCACTGAGTCGAAGCGGAAAACGTGACAACGTTGGCTTGTGAATGATCCAAGCCAGAATCAGGATTGCATAGCAGCTGTTCAACAGTTCAACTCAACTACATTTTATTGAAATTTCTGTGTCTGCTTCCAGTTAAATATTAAATTCCAGGAATTGCAAGTGAACTGAACAACTGCAGCACCTGACGGCATTTTCTTTTAAAAATGTTTGCTTCCAGCCCGTAGAACCATTAAATCGTCCTTGCTGCTTGTTAGCCCAGTACTCGAAGGGTTATAAGCTTCTGACCGTGTTCGTATCAACAATTTATAAATCATACAATTTTGTTTTTCTCATTCTTGCTTTTGATTTTATTTTCTATTTTTATTAGGTTAAATTAAATTTGTAAAAAAAGAAAAATGTTATATATTTTGTTTCGATCACCTGTATAATTCTTTCTTGTTGTTTTTGCTATGAAGAAACCCGCATTCCATTTGAATCATCCTCATCAGCAGCTCAAAGATAGCAACTCTCTAATTTATTCGGCAGATGCTGAGACAGGAGAAAGCTTAAAGCGATTAAATTGCATTCGAGTGTTGCCACGCCCCTTTTTCAGCCTCTATCAATCTTACCATCTAGTTACATGAAAGCCCATAAAGGGAAAATCTTTAGAGCTTTCCTTGATTGCATTGACCAACACTTTGCCAATGGCTAACAATTTGTAAAATCCCAAAATGTGGGCGACTCTAACTTTGTCTCACTCTCACTGGCTTTCTATATTTCTCCCTCTCCCTCTCCCTCTCTCTTTCTTTTCTGCAATGTCAACTTTCGTATTTGGCACGTGAAAAATGCGCTTGGCTCGTAAGTAGCGTGTTTTGGCTGGAAAATATATGACCAACCCCTCGACCCAGAGACCCAGAGACTCAACGACCCCCGTCGACACCCTTTGACCCCGCATCGACCCACGCAGTTGCCTTGCACCACACTCTCTACACAATGTCATTGACCAAATTGTTCATGTGACTCAAGGGATGTGGCATGCAACGCAGTCAGCTGTGGCACTCAACTCGCAGCAGGCACTGTTGACAATAAAACCTCCCTAATCAACAGTGTTGAAAGTGTTGACTGCAATAAGCAAATACGCACTTTAAATTGAATTAAATATAAAACAAATTTCGGTTGATATTTCTTATTAAAAGTACATGCATTAAAAGTCGTTTTTTGTTTTTCTTAATAATTTTATGCATTTTATTCGTGTGGCTTAAATTTGCTAATCTTTTTATTTTTATGTTAGTTAAAATATATTTTTAAATAATTTTTCATTTGGGGTCTATTATGGAATTCTTTATTAAAAATCTCTTAGATCCATTTAATAAGGAAATATAAATGATTTAATTAAAGTTTAATCATATTTCAATTAATTTTTCAGGGACTTTACATTTTTTTACATTCATACATATTTTTTATAGCAACATATGTTTGAGTACAGTGTTGCTTTTAGTTTACTAAATTTTTCAATAATTATTAGTTAGCGTATTTAATGCGTCGACTTGTTTCGACTGCCTATTCTTGCTTGTTGTGGCTTAAGTTTTATGGTGCTTGGGTTACAAAGGCGACGCCAAAGTCTGAAAGAATCTTACAGGCAAGTGTCGAAAAACACTTTGCCCATACACAATTTTCGCACCTTGGACGTGTCTCGATTTTGTCTTGGTCCTTGGCTGTGCTGAGAATTCTCTCTCCCTCTCTCTCTCTCTAGTTATGCATGTCTCAAGCGCACTCAAGTGCTTCTGGCCACTTGTTCTTCTTACTGAGAGAATGCCACCTTCCATCTTCGCACACTCACACTCTTACCTACACCCATCACACACACACACACACACACACACACACTCTCATCTGTGACTTGGAAGACTAAGCATCTAACAGTCAGTTTCTCTTTCACTTAGGCAAATTTTGCAGCATATGTGGCTATTTTAACATACATTCTGCTTTTCGTGTAACGTTTTTCCACTTTTTTTTTCTATCTTACAGTACAAGTCCCTAGCAGCTTGTTGACCTCATTTTGCTGTTTCCTCATCGCTTTGAGGAACTTTTACATTTGTTTTGGTGCTTTTATTTAATTAAAAGTGATGCTGCCTTAACCTGACCTTAAGTTAAAGTTGAAGAGTCCCCGAGTGAAGTCAGCAAGTGCTGAGCAAATGTAAAAATGTATTCGTTGACAGCAAATGCTTTTCAGTTAGTCAGTTAGCCACTTCACTTCTGCCTTTCTATTCCTTTCATTTCATTTCATTTCATTTCCCTTCCTTTCCCATCCTTCGGGCTTGAGCTCAAGGTAAACGCTGCGGCTCTTGTTCTCGGCCAGGCTTTTGTTATTTTGGCCCTGAGCACTGAGTACGAGTGCCTGGCAAGTGGTGCGCCAAATTCGTGAACCGCTTTTGTAGTCAATTTTCCGTATGAATATGCAATTTGGCTCAATATTTGCCACGGTGGCGGCCGCTCTTGGCTTTCAGCAGTCGGCTTTTCACTTTTGGCTTCAAGCTTTTGTGTTGGGGACCTCCTCAAATTTACATACCACAAGGGGAAGTGCTGCGGCTTAAGAGCTTGGCACAGCATCAAAGATTTGGCCTATAAACGAATCAATCAGCTGGAACAGAGGGGGAGATGGGGAGAGGTAAACCAGTAGTCTATGACAAATCGAAAGTAAAAGGCTTAACATAAAACAATTTTAATAGCAGTTAAAACATAGATTATTTTTATTTATTATTTTTTGTATAAAGAGTAATATACATTTATTCTCTGCTATAAAAGATTCAATTAAAAATAGTATGAGAGATGACAAGTCTTTAACCGAAAGTATTTCATTGGTAATGTAGGCAAAGTTCTTCGGCAATGCTGCGTATGCGCAATAAATCGTCGACTACTCCTTGAAGTGAAATACATGAAGTTGTGGCTGCCTCACGCACTTCTTTTATGTCTGATGCGGCATTAAATGTAAAACAGAAACTAACGAAATGAATTTTATGTGGCGCCTCATGTGCCTGCCACCTCTGCCCCTCTGTCCCCTCTGACCCTGCTCTCATGTGACCCCCTGTGACATACGCGTAGCACTCGCAGCACTTTTACTTGCCAGACATGCTGACATGATAAAAAATATTTCACAGCCAGAGTCAGCAGTAGCAGGAAAGTACCAGTATAAATTTAAAAAATCATTTTAAAGTCGTGGTAAGGGAAAATTTTTTAGGCTCTCCACGAAAGTAAAGAAAATGAAAGCTCTGCAAGAGGAGTTATCGACTATCAGATATCCTGAAATGTGTTTACTACAAATTATAAAAAGTTTTCTAAGTATTCTATATTATTGTTAAATGGTTTTGTTTCTTAGAACACGTAGAAATATCACATGAGCTATGTTTAATTTATATCTATTTTAAAAAATAAATATGTGATTTTTTTACTTATATTCTTATTGCAATCCCTTTTTCCCTCATAATACCCTACTTTTTTTCTGCCATTTTCTTCAGTGGATATAAAATGGAAAATAAGAGAAAAAGTTGTGAAAATAATATAATAAATGTACACAAATTGTGGACAAGGTCGTGTGGCAGCGATTCGTTTGCTCGTAAGCCACAAAAAATAAATGGCGTAACAAAAATGCATTTTTTTTTTTTTGTAATTTTGTAATGAATATTATTTATACACGCACACACACGACCACAAAGTTACACACAGGATGTAAACACACACGTGGGCAAGAAATACATGTGTACTGGGACATCACCTTCAAGAAGGCAGCACCAGCAAATTACCATTAGCATAAACTCACACTCACACAAACACATACACATACACATACACACAGATACAGACACGTGCAGTCGTTGAGATTAGCGTGTATATAATATATATATTAGTATTTACACCACGACAGCGACACGAGTCGAGTTTAATTGCGCGTGTTATGACTTGAAATTCCTTGGGTCGACTTTTGGCTTGGGTTTCGGGATCAGGTCAAAACAGAGCAGAGCAAAGCAACGAGCAGAGGTAATGAATCGATAACGTGGCTAATACGAGAAATGAAAAGTTAACACTCTGGTTTGAGTGCTTACTTTCCCTTTACTTGTAGGAATGTTTTTTTTCAACGCCCCAAATCGAACTAAATTACAAATTCTGTTCTGTTTCACGAAAATTGTTTTCAGTCTGCACCCGAAAAAAGTTGTAAAAAGAATGCATGTTTTATGAGCATTTTTCGGCCAAGAAATGTGTACGATGATGATTAAGCCAGTTTGGCAGATGAAAAAAGTTTATATAAGTATTCAATCATTTTTGTATTGCTCAAAATCTTCTATTATGACAGCTGCAATTTAAATAAGAAATTTATTTAATACATACAATAAATAAAGCTGAGACCAGGCCTGGTTTACTTGTGGTTGGTTTTGGCCAACTCATTTAATTTTATTATGACATGGCAGTAAAACTGTTTCGACATTCGACTTGACTTTACTTTCACACAATTTCTTTTCACGTTTCGCTGAATGCCGTCTGGAAAATTTCAGTAAACGCCAGTTTTTTTTTTTTATGTTGGCCAAAACTAAACGTTGTTAGCCTCCTTGTGGCAAGTGGTAAAATGGGCAAATGGCTCGCAAAATTGATGGCACTTTAATAGAAAGAAAATGCGCTCAGTGAAAATCCAGTGTCCTGGTCGAAACGGGGACAGATTCGAGAGTTCCGATGATAAATTGAAAAATAATACCTATTGAGAAGACTTTGGGGTAAGTCCAGTCAATTGATATATGTGTCTTTTACGTGGTCTTCAGCTGCTGCTTCTCTTTCTGTTGCTTCGAGCCAGATGACTGGAGACTTGTACTTTCCATTTGTACTTCTGTCAGGTTTTCCCCTACATTTTTCCTTTTTTAGTTTATTTTCCATGCAACAAATATGCCAATTCTTTAACTGTTGCCAATGTTCAATTTATTGTTGCATTTAATGAGCTTTAACTGAATGTTTAATTTAGCGAGTTAAGCTG
This sequence comes from Drosophila rellima, assembly GCA_035043635.1. Taxonomy (NCBI): domain Eukaryota; kingdom Metazoa; phylum Arthropoda; class Insecta; order Diptera; family Drosophilidae; genus Drosophila; species Drosophila rellima. The sequence continues at coordinate 1,068,220 of JAWNMV010000529.1, forward strand.
ATTACACACTGTAAATTTAATTACAGCATTTTAAGAAAACAAATATTACAACTCAATCAATTCCAAGTTATTCGATTCAAATATTATTATTTCATATTTGGTTTTAAATTCAATTTATATCTTTATTAACTACAATTTATTTAATTAAAATATGCAGCTTTATTAATTTCATATTTAGTTAAGTGCTTCACATTTTTTTCGCTGTAATAAATGCTTTATTAATCCATCGACAAAAAATGTCATAAATTCATGCATTTGTCCGGGGCGATAATGAGGTGCGAGTTATTTTATTGATTATTACGCTTAGCTGGTTTTTAATAATTTATTGTTAGTCCCCAGCTAATGTACTACATTAAGGTCTGAAAGAGAAAGTGAATGCGAGTGAGAGGGAGTGTTAGAGGAAAACCAGCTAATCAACTGGCGATTGGCAATGGAAATGGAATCGGCCATAAACATGGCTCACATAATAATAAAGTAGCCCAAAACAAGCTGCCAGATAAGATAAAAATGCATACTGAGTGTATTAATTAAGCTAAAATGGGAAAATGGGGAGAGCGTTAAGCACAACAGGATAATTGAAACAAAAGAGCTTTTAAGCTGTGTCCTGTCATTCTGAATGTATTTGCAAATGCATCTGGAGTGGAGCTCAAAACTCGGTGTCCTGACAATTACCTTGACCTAAGCGACATGGCACAAAGGACAGACAGAGAGGGGAAGGAGAGAGAGAGAGGGGGAATGAGAGTGACAGGGTAAACTCCTAGCATGTCCTATCAACAGGACATTGTTTCATTGCAGTTTGTCCCTTGTGCTGTGGTCACATTTTGGACAAATGTGTGCCAACTGTCGCTCTGTTTATTTGTCTGTTTGTTGGCTTGTTGCTCTCTCCCTCACACTCTCTCTCTCTCTCACTCTGTCTGTCACACTCTTCCGTTTCATAGCTCTTTTTCTCGCTCTCTCTTACTTTGTGTTTGTTGCAGCTGCTTTTCGTCGACGCTTTCTGAATGCTTAATTATATAATGCTGTCATTTGAGTGTGTGTAAATCTGTGTGCGTCAGTGTGTGCGTGTGTGCGTGTGTGCGTGACACGCGTGTGTGTTTCCACCTCGACAGAATTTTGGCTGCGAACTCGACAGGCCAAACGATGTGAGAAACCAACTTTAAATCCCTTAAGTGGCTTAAAAATTTACAATTTACCCTACTGACTGTGCAAATTATAGGGTATATTTTGCATTTCATTTTCAAACATTACAGAGCAAGCTGTAAACTAAAAAAAGAATTTGTTTGCCTAACTGTTTTTCTATTTTGCTTGTACTTATAAACTCATAAATTATTTAAGATAATAATTTTTGGAAAGTTAGTTTTGAAAAATGATGTCCGAAGAGTGCATTGAGATTTCCATTTTTTTGTAGTGTAAAATAATGTCGCATTTTCTGTCAACTTTTTATGCACCCTCCACTTGGATACTGTTATTTTCACATACCCCGAAGACTGGCGCGTGGCAGTCTAAGCTACCCCTTTGCCCATATTTCTTGCTCTCTTTCTCTTTCTGTTTCTGTTTCTCTTCCTTTTCCATTCCCTTTCCCTTTCCCTTTTTCTGTCTCTGTCAGTTGTCTGTTAGCTTTGAGTTGCCCCGCAGCATTCACTGATTGCGGCACGAGCTGTTTGCCACTGCAAACAAAGTTCTTCCAAGAAGAGTGAGAAAGAGACTCTGATTCTGACTGGGACTAGTGTCTAGTGTCCGTTGTAGCATAAGTTGAGGCATTACGGTCAAAATTATGAGTGGCAAGTGGCACGTGTCCCCACATGTTACAGTCTGTCTGCCACAGATGGAATCAAATCCGGTTTTACAGTTCGCAACGCACACGTTTGTTTTCGCCTTACTGGCTTTCCATTTCAACTTACATTCTTATTATATACACGTAAAGAAAAAACGAGATGATGAAAATCAGTATCATTTTTTGTTTTGATTTTTAAATTTACAACAATTACATTTTAAAAAAATTAAAAAATTCTTTAAAAATGTCATGGAATACAAATAGATAAATGTTAATATTTCGCAGGATTTTTCTCTGTGTACTCAGTTTTGTTTCCACTCAGGCTTCATCTTTGCTGAAGTAAAATCATAATAGCGCAAGCAAGATAAAAGTATCGCTAAATCAGCGTAAATAATTGAACAGCTTAATGGTCACACGCTGCGTATGCGCAATGCGCAAAAGCATATGTATATATATATATATATATATATGTTGACCATTAAAGCAAATGGTAGCAGACGGCAATCAAAACACAATCAAATTTGAACAAAAATACCTCCCAAAAAAAGCAAAGAAATTAAATGCACATGTGTCTTGTGGTTTTTTGACCAGCACAGAAAATTGTTGTGGACTGTTTCGTTGTCAACATTTCCACACGAAATGCTGCTTGTTTTCCGTGTCAATTGCAGCCTCTGACAACCATGGCAATTTGTTGTTGTTGTTTTCAAATATGAGCAAAATTTGTTGGCTTCCAGTCAAAGTTTCGTTTTGTGTTCATTCCTTTTAAACTCCCCCACTTTTAACTTGCCTAATTGCTTTGCTTTGGCTTTGGTCTTTGTTGCCATTTTACTTTACACTTTTTGCCACATTTAGACTCTGCTGTTGTTTCTACTTTTCTCTTCAAGTTTTTCACACATTTCGTGTTTTGTGTCGTTTTTTATACCCTTACAGAGGGTATTATGATTTTGTTACTTAATTTATTTATTTATTAAAGTTTTTTTTTTTCAACTCACCATCCAAAATCTTAGTGCTGTTCAAGGGCAAACTTTCAAGTTTTAGCCGCAATTTTCTTTGGTTTCATTTTGCGACTATAGTTGACATTTAATTCACGCATTCTTTTGGTCCATTGTATTAACCAGAACAGTGGGAAACTGAATCTAACACTTTAAGTTTATATACTCAGAATATGGCCAGACATCGATTGATGTGGGCTTTGTTGCTTTTGAGGGATTTCAATTAATTTGCAGACTTGCTGTGGATAGACAGCTGCCTCCAAGTTAGTGAAGGGGCTTCACATTGGCTGGACTATCTTCCTCTTTCTCTCACTCTATTATTCTGTCTCTTGCTCTCGCACTCTCTCCCTCTCTTTCTTACTCCTATTCTCTCTCTTGCCGTCTCAATCTCAACATGATTTTCAAGTGCTCTGCTGGGCTTATCTTGTCTAGAGACTTGCATATAAAAATAATCCTTAAAATTTATACAACTTGATTTAAAGCACAGCATGTGGCATGTGGCATGGGGCATGGGGCATGGCGCAAGTGGCTTTAGCCTGCCACATTTGGCTGGGCTACACTTAATTGAATTCTGCGTGGGGCTTCTTGCAGTTTGCGCGTTAAAGTAATAAACAAAATAGCTTAAATTACTTGGCCAGTCCATTGGACTCCCTTTCTAAATAATACGTATACGCAGCGTAAGCGACCACAGAGAGTGGCACAGAGGCACATTAGCATCTTTGTCGAGTTCGCCTTTGACCGGAAGCAGCTGAAATGGAAATGGAGGCAAGTCACGTAGCGTAACACAACTTGTTGATGGCTGACAGCGACAGACCTCAGATCTTTCAGCCTCTCAGTCTTTCAGTCTTTTCCAGTCGAACCCCTAAGTGCGTTGTGGCAATGAAATGTTGCAAACACTTGGCAGAATGTCAATTAAAATGATCTAATGGAGTTGTTGCGACCATTAGCAGTTGGCATTATTAAAGCAGCATTGAATAATGGGCCACCCAGCACCAGGCTTGACTGTAGCTCCTGCCAATTTTAATTATAATGCCAGCCAGGGTTGGCTATCAACCAAACAATATTCATATTAAATACAGTTAATTCAGTGAAAATCTAGAATAATAAATATTTGTAATAATGCTTGGAAAAGCAACAATTAATTTTTAAATAAGATCTGAATCTATATTTTTCCTATACTTTAATATCGATATCAACATATCTTAGCCCATCCCTAACTGCCGATAATTTTAATTACAATGCCAGCTGCTTTCAATTGGCCTGGCCAGTACATTGTTATAGCTTAATAATGTTGGCTAATGGCTGAACTCGCTGCTGCTGCTGCTGCTGCTGGTTTCGCTCATTAGCTGCAGATGTGGCCAACACTGGATTATGTGTCTATTGGCGTGTCAATACTCGCACCACCTTTTCGACTTGGTCTAATCGTAGCTAACAAATTGCCATGGCTTTCATTTGACTTTTGGCCATGAGCTGGCGAAAGTTTGCCAAGTGAGATTTGGACCACTTGACCAAATCACATTACAAGGCACAAACGGATGGCTTCATGCGTTGAATGCAAAATCCGATAAGCTGCAACACACACACACACACACACACACATACACATTCATACCACACACATTTAGTTCTTTTTGTTTGACAATTTCGAAAAATATTTCATGAGTTCGGACAGATCTTTCAGTAGGATAAACAAAACATACGCAGAAATGTGTCGGTTTATCTGCAAAGACAAAAGTTTTAATTAAACGAAAGAGAGAAACAGATAGTGAGAAAAACAGAGAGAGAGAGAGAGAGAGAGAGAGATTGCCGTCACAGCTGCAACTTGAAAGTTCTGCCAACCAAATGCGGTTGACAAAGTGCAAAAAGTCGAAAAAGTCAAACCAACAACAACTGCTTTCTTTCAATGAGTGTTGCCAGAATTACAAGTGGTACAATTTCCATTTTGATAAGAAATAGTAGTCAACTTATAAAAATCCTATAAGACTAAAATCATATTAATACTTTTAAATTAATCAATTTATATGTCTACATATCACTCTGCTTTTTTATCTGAATGAAAAATATTTGAATTAAAGATTCATATTTTTATTTTTTTTTTTATAGATAGCGTGATCCTTAAATAAAAATGATTAATTGTAAAACATTTTTTTAATTAGATTATAATAAAAAATGTTATAAAATATCCAATTCTAGCTACAAATTAAAATGGCAACACTCATGCCAGTTTCGATTTCTTCCTTAATTGCACCAACAACGTTGCGTATACGCAATGTGTGTGTAAGTTTGGAGAAATGTACGGAAATCATTGCTTGGCTATGTAAATTGAAGACAAACGACTTGTTACTGCATTTCTTTTTGCTGAACAAAAACTTCATCAGTTTGCTTATGTGTGTGTGTTCTAGAGGGCGTATGCGTAATATTGATTGCACGGAGAGTAGCATCTCAATGGCCAACTGACTCACAAAGCGTTTGCACAGGCGTGAGCAACAATTTAGCCCAATTACTTAACCTAAACTCTGCCGGACATGAAAATTTATGGCCCGTAAGGAAAACTTTATTCTACGAGAATATCGTATATAGTTTCGCCTTGTGTGTGTGTGTGTGTGCGTGTGTCTGTGGGCTTATGCAAAGGACAGTTACGAGTGTATCTTGACAGCGTCTCTAATAAATTGTATTCAGCTTAGACGTGAGCTTTGAATTTGAAACGGAAAAACCAAAGGCTATTTTTTTTTCTTCCGATGATTTTCTTGTATTGGAAATTGATTTAAAATTTAATAAACTCACATTTTGTTTGAATCTTCTTCTGTTTTCCTTTGGGCGGCTTCGAGTTTCGATGCCAATTAATACCAATTTTGTATCCGTGAACTTCAACTTGAGATAAACACGCATTGTACGAGTTTTTCGTTTCTCTATTTTTCCATTTGCATGTTACACGAAAATTGGTTGTCAGCGAGAAAAACGTGGAAATGAAAATAATGGCAACACGGCCTTTTCACACAAAATGTGATACAATAATTACAAAAATTAATAATATTGCTTCACAAATGTTAAATGAAACTTTGGGATAAGTGCATTAATTTATAAATTCTAACTTACTAGAAAATAATTAATAAATACGTACAAAAATAAGTATTTATATTAATAATAATATTTTATTTTATTTATATTTTCTAGAAGTTACCGAGAAGTAACCAAGTAATTTAAACACAGAATCGAGAAGGCAAAAAGGTCAAATTAATGAGCAGGCGGAGTCGGAGCTGCGGCATGTTGACAGGTCACAGCTGAAACACAATAGCCAAATAACCACAGCCAGGAGCGTGACAAATTGAAGGAGGAGGAGCAGACGAAGTCAGTGTCGACTGCTGGGCAGTCAAGCGACCAGCGAAAGAGCCAAAGAGCCAAAGAGCCAAGCAGCCAACCAACCAATCGACCAACCAACATTGACAACATGGTCACGAACATGTCGCAGCCACATTATTGCGGCGCCAGCGTCGATGATTTTCACACAAAGTAAGTCGAGTGAGAGAGAGGGAGAGAGGTGTCAAATGGGGCGGGGCAGGCCATGTGGCATGCACCGTGTGGCAAGTGGCAGGAGGCATAGCTGTGGGGTCATTGTGCCTGTACTACACCGTAGATGGGCCTTCTGCCATGTCAGCATATTAATTACTTTTTTAAATGTAATTTACATAATGATTTGCTTACCTACGTGATAACTGATGTGTAAATAATGAAATCATTTGTGTAATTACCATGAAATATTTTGTGGCTGGTTAGACCGTGCGTATACGCAATAAGAAAAACAACATGCACAGACACAAGTGAATTACTTCCATCCACTTCCCATTGCAAATCGTTAACTTGACTTTAAACCAAATTTACATCTTTAATTCAAAGAGTGATCAAGAATTAATTGGAATTATAAGACTTTCAAATATTTTAAAATTATAAACTAGGAAAAATATACCCAAATGTTTTTTAATTATTGAACTTTTAACAAAGATGCAAAGAGTTTAAATGTATTTAAATGTCAAAAGTAATAAATAAATTGTTTAAATAATTTCCAAATATTTATATGTTGCGTACACTTAATCAGAATATAAATTGCCATACTTTTTGTTTATTAGCAATGATTATATACATGGATACAAATAAGATTTAATTACTTGAAAGCTTAAGAATAATTAAGCCTTTTGTAATACCTTTTGTAAATAAAATATTATTATTGTTTCTCGTCCTTAGCTATAAATATATACATGGATATTTTTCGCTGATTGTCTGCATACTGGGAACCATAGCGAATACTCTGAACATAATCGTGCTGACTCGAAGGGAGATGCGTTCACCGACGAATGCGATACTCACGGGTCTGGCAGTGGCCGATTTGGCAGTGATGTTGGAGTACATACCCTATACGGTGCACGATTATATACTCAGTGATCTGCTGCCGAGGGAACAGCAGCTGAGCTACAGCTGGGCGTGTTTCATCAAGTTCCACTCGATCTTCGCCCAAGTGCTGCACACAATCTCAATTTGGCTGACAGTCACGTTGGCTGTCTGGCGATATATTGCCGTGAGTTATCCGCAGAGGAATCGCATTTGGTGTGGCATGAGGACCACAACGATAACCATAGCGATGGCCTATGTGGTGTGTGTGTTGGTGGTGTCGCCGTGGCTTTATCTGGTCACGGCCATAGCCAAATACCAGCTGACACTCGATGCAAATGGCAAGACGATTAAATCGATGCCATTAAGCCAATACGTTATTGACAATGATAATGGGCAAATAACGCTGCAAGTGATGTCGAGCACCACACCGGAAATGGCCTGGTCGTCGTCTAATTCTGTGTACAACAACACCACCACAATGAGCACCACAACAAGCCCAACAACCATTGCACCACCACCAACAGATCTTGGGCAACGCAACATTACGGTGTATAAGTTATATCACAGTGAACTGGCGCTCAACGATCTGCCCTTGAGAAATGCCACCTTTCTCATCTACAGTGTGCTCATCAAATTGATACCCTGCTTTGCTCTGACCGTGCTATCGGTGAGGTTGATTGGTGCTCTGCTCGAGGCCAAGAAGCGTCGCAAAATACTCGCCTGCCATGCCGCCAACGATATGCAACCGATTGTGAATGGCAAAGTCGTCATCCCAAGTCAGCCCAAGAGTTGTAAATTGTTGGAGAAGGAGAAACAAACGGACCGCACCACTCGCATGTTGTTGGCGGTGCTGTTGCTCTTCCTCATCACGGAGTTTCCACAGGGCATTATGGGACTGCTGAATGTTCTGCTCGGCGATGCTTTCCTTATGCAATGTTACCTCAAGTTGAGTAAGTAAATTACTTTGTTTTGACATCAATCATACGCACTGTTGGCTGTTGGTCAACTGTCATTATCCGTTGTAGGCAACATTAATAAATGCCTTGTTTACCACTTGAACGGATAAATAAATAATAAATTATTTGAGCGACAATTGCTGTCCTTGAACTTTGCTGACAAAGTGCCGCCATTGGAAAATTTATTTTAAATATATATAAAAATAAACTTACAAATTGAAATTAACTCAAAAATTGCTTACATATTTACCAAAGTATTTCCAAGTCAGATTCAGTTCATAACTTATTTAATTGGAAAATGGTCAAAAAAACATCCCTTTTCAAAATCTATCAAGATTTGACAAATCCATTCAAATTAAAAGAATCCCATATAAATACAATAAAAAAGAGAACATTTTGCAGTTTTTGGTATAAATCTTAAAGAAACTAACCGAAAATTAGTGCAAAAGTACTTTTTTACCCTAATTTTATCACCTGGATTCGATTTAAAGCATAAATTTAAGATTTAAAATTTTTGAAAATTTTCGAAAAATGTAAAGGGGTAACTATGTAAAATTTCCGAAAAAAATGAATTTTTCAAAATCGTCCAATTTCGAAACCAAATCACTATTTGTATAATAAAATGGTCAAAAATCATCCCTTTTCAAAATCTATCAAGATTTGACAAATCCATTCAAATTAAAAGAATCCCATATAAATACAATAAAAAAGAGAACATTTTGCAGTTTTTGGTATAAATCTTAAAGAAACTAACCGAAAATTAGTGCAAAAGTACTTTTTTACCCTAATTTTATCACCTGGAGTCGATTTAAAGCATAAATTTATGATTTAAAATTTTTGAAAATTTTCGAAAAATGTAAAGGGGTAACTATGTAAAATTTCCGAAAAAAATGAATTTTTCAAAATCGTCCAATTTTTAAACCAAATCAATATTTGTATAATAAAATGGTCAAAAAAACATCCCTTTTCAAAATCTATCAAGATTTGACAAATCCATTCAAATTAAAAGAATCCCATATAAATACCATAAAAAAGAGAAAATTTTGCAGTTTTTGGTATGAATCTTAAAGAAACTAACCGAAAATTAGTGCAAAAGTACTTTTTTACCCTAATTTTATCACCTGGAGTCGATTTAAAGCATAAATTTAAAATTTTTGAAAAAAGGGGTAACTATGTAAAATTTCTGAAAAAAATGAATATTAAAAGCAATTTATAAATTGACATTATTTTTACTTCAAATAATTATACACTGCGTATACTTAATAATAAATTATGAGAGTATAAGTAATTGAGAAAATGTACTTTTTAATTGAGTAGTTGATACAGAAATATAGAATACTTCTTTTTATATAATAAATAGTTGAATATTTAAGAAATGTGATTGATAAATTGATTAATTTATTGCTTATGAATGTCTCATTTTAGGTGATTTGATGGACATTTTGGCACTTATTAATTCGAGCATCAATTTTATATTGTACTGTTCGATGAGTCGCCAGTTTCGCAGCACGTTCACGCTGCTGTTTCGGCCACGTTGGTTCGACAAATGGTTGCCGCTGTCGCAGCACGACGGCGACAGGGACAGGGACGGAGCGGGAGGACGAGGAAGAGGAGGACTTGATGCGTATGGAAGGCAGCGTCTGGTGCACACGGATGCTGTGAGCAAGAGCATGGCCATTGACAATTTGGGACTGACGACACAAGTGACAAATGTGTAGCACGAGTGCAGCAGGGCAGTGTCAACAACAGCCACAACAACTGCAGCAACATCAGCAACAACAGCAGCAACAACAAATGTTGCTGCGTCTGATGTTGATGGATGTGCCAACGAAATTGGCGCTGCTAACGACATCTGCGTGGTTGAATTGCTGCAGCCCAAAGACACTGCCAGCAGCGACAACATCAGCAACAATTGTGGCAACCGCATCAGCAACAACAACAGCAACAACAACAGCAACAGCAACATCAGAAACAGAACAGGGAGAGAGTTTAATCGACGTCGCTGCAGCGTGGGAGGGAAATGCATTTGGCCATCTACCGATTGGCTGCGTAAGCTGCGTAGCAAGCAGCAGTTGCCACCTGGCGACCAACAACTGCAACTGCAACTCCAGCGGGAATGGGAATGGCAGCGAGAAAGGGAGCGAGAGAGCGAACAGTCGAACAGAACGAGACGCAGCAGCGTTTTGTTGATGGTCCTGCTCAGTGGGAGTGAGATGGAGGCAAAGGCGGTGGTTGTCAGCGAACAGCAGGCGATAATGACGACACCACAGCAGCAGCAACAACCGCAGCCGCAACAACTACAAAAACAATCACAGCGTCTCAGACGCACCACAACCGAGGACTTGGACGAAGCCATCGATGCGCTGTGGTTGTAATTAAAATTCCCTACACCTTCGCCCCCCCCCGCCCCCCCTCTCTCTCTCTCTCTATAACACTAGACAACAACATTTTCCATTTTACCAAACACACTTTTTCTGATACATATGGATCCGCAGCTAACAAAAAAGTCTTTTAAAGTTTGATTATGGCAACATATTTTAACCAAAAATCTACCATTTTATTTTGAGGTAAGCTTGAATTTTTATTAATTTCTTAAGAACATCTCCACAATGTTTTTAAAGTGTTTTTTTTTTTGTCATTTCGGCCCTATATGTATAAAAAGGTGGATTTGGTAGAAGTTACAATCTATTTGTTACCTAGTGTAATTGTTAATAGTTAGCAGACTTACCACAATTTGTTCAAGCAGCTGCCTCTTTGGCCAGCGTTGTGGGCGTGGCACGAGCCCCCCGCGCCTGCACCGCGCCGCCAAAGTCGCGTAGTTCGCCTACAGACAATTCTATTGTGGTGTCGCATAAGTTTCTCTAAGTGATACTTGACATAGTTTATTAGCCTCTAAGCAACGTGTATTTAATACCAACTGTAGTTACACCTAATCTTTAGAACGCTATAACTGAGCATTGGCCATTTTGTAAGCATTTCCATCTTTAAAATGACAATTCTCAGTCAATAGCTATAAACGTGGCTAGCACATTGTGCTGCCTTTTATACTACGATTACGATAACTTATTATACATACTTACGATTGGAATAAAAGATTTCGGCGTCATGTATTTTATGTAACAACAAGTCGTAAATTATTTTAAAAATTGTTAGTTCTATCCGCAGGTAAGTCAAAATGTTAATCGATAACGTTGTTGAAAAGAGTTATCAAACATTTTCAGAACACATAATTATCACTTCACCGATTATCATTTTGATCATTACTTGCTTTCTAGATTGATTATGTACATATATGAATGAGACTAGTTTATTTTTAAAAACTGTGAATAATATGTTTTTCTTAAATAACCAAGCAGTTAATATAATCGTACTCCAGATAAACTAATATAAAGTTCTACTTCAAAAATTCGATTTATTCGCGTTCGCCATAAAATTTAGCATGATTTTGCAGGCACTGTTCTTCATTAATTAGACGCTTATCTATACTTCTCAGTCTTTCATTCTCCCTTTGGATATGGGTTTAATTACCCGCAGGTTGTTTTTTTGACAAACTGTTTTATTGATTGGCCTTCGCTTTGCTTTTGGCCATGAAAAGAAATGCTGGTTAAAGTAAAAAAAGGTTAAAGTTATTTTATTTTAGCCTTCTGTTAAACAATGTAAATATATAAGGCAAATAACGTTGATTAATTGTGGCTTTAATCAAAGTGCGATGTCGCAATATTTCAGACAACAACACGCAATGTTACCGAAAAGTCCAACAAAAATTGAACAATAGCCAAAACTGATGTCACAATTCGGAGCCTCGACTCTAATGGCATCATTTCCATTCGTGATTGTTGCTATTAGATATGATATATGGCCTGGCTGCTAATAGCCGGAAGCCTCTGCTCTTTTTAATCAAATGGAAAAGGCTTTTCAAATTCATGCAGCTGCTAGCGATGATTTCAACTCTGACCTCTTTCCCTCCGACGCCATAAGTCGGGTGTAAAGCCAATAACCGGCTAAACAAATTGCCACAAATTGGCAAAACAGCCAAAAGCCAAAAACGTTCTCATAGCTTTCATCAGTAAGCCCGAAACTCTGCAGATGTTGTGTCATAAATTTCCAAGTAGCAAAGGAAATTGCTGACAATTTTTCACGCTGTATAGAAAATTTTACTTCGAGCGGGAAAATAGCGAAAATGTGTAATTATCAATTCGATTATTCCAAAATAATGTGGACATCTTAGCTGTATAATCGCCACATTTATTTGCAGTTCCTTTTGCATTGATTGATTACAGAAAATTTGATATTCCTTGCGTACTGAAATACAATTAAAATTGGCAGCTTTGCATTTATTTGACAGCAACTGAATTACGCAAATGTAACCATTAATCGTAAGGGGATGTGAAGAAGCCAGCTTAATTGAAATTCAAACTTATAAAATCAAATTTACATATATAATTTTTAAAGCAAAAATGCGAGAAAGTCGCATTTAAAAGACCGATTGCAATTGGAACTGTTAAAGAAATTTAAATGTGAAAATATATTTAATAATTTAAAAAATAAAGCAATTAATTTCAATAATATAAAGTTACATTTTTTACATTAAAGTTTAATAAGTAATAGGATTAAATGCTTGACAGAATATAAAAAATTTAATTGACCTATTAATTGTTACAGCCCAGAGCCCATTGGATAACACTTGTTCAGCAATTGAAAACAATTATTAAAGATTATCTAAGCAGAACGTAGAGACCACAGCTCTCGTATAAAGTGTTGACCAGACATTGGAATGCTTTATTTAATTATTTTAAAATATTTCTGTGTGCTATTGATGGATTTAGAATAGGTTACCACTCGAGTTTACAGTCAATAAAATGTACACTTATCTGTCACTCGGTTTGTTCATTTATACTACTCTACATATACATATATCTCTATCTCTATCTCTATCTCTCTCTTCCTTTCTCTCTCTGGCAATGAGTGTGACTTAAATGCCATTGAAAATGCATCAATGACAAAATGATATACACTTGGCGATACTTGTGGGTTGTTTGTTGCCATTGACTTTTTGTGGGTCATGCAGAAAATGCAGCTAAACCCAATTTGCAGTTCTTGTGAAGGACACTTTTCTTCTCTCTTACTTCTCTCTTCTCCCTATCTCTCTCTCTGTCTTCTTGAAGTGTTTGCCAGAGTGTCAATAAACTATCAGAGAAAAATATGCGAATAGAAGAGTAAAAATCATTGCGTTTGCGATAAAATCAAGAAAAAAAAGCGAATGAAAAAAAGCAATCAAAACCCTGCGAAATATGCATAGCATGCACAGTGGGTAAAAATGGTGGATTAGCTTATCTTTTGTTAAAATAAAGATATAACTTATTTGTATTTTTCTATGTGCACTATGTAAATTATGGATTTTTTTAGAGTGCGTCACTAAGTTGCTGGAAGTGTTATTTATCGAATAGATTGCAAAAACAAACATTTTACCCACTGTGCAGCAGTGGCAGCATTTGCTCTTGATACCACACACAAGAGGCAAGGACCACAAGGACTGCAATTCATACCATTATCCTATACATATTTGTTGTTTTTTCTCTCAGTGTGTGTGTGTGTTTGTGTGTGAGTGTGCTTCTAGTTTATGGCCTGGATGTGGCAACGTCCAAAGAACTTTCATGTATTTGGGTCATTTTGTGGCTGTTGAAATATTTTTGCATAAATTCCCAAGAACAACAACTTGACTTGCAAATGACTTTAAAATGCTTCAAACAATTTTATAAACAACCAGTTTAATGATATTTAAAAACAACTTCAAATGTAATAGACTCTCAAATTTAACTAATTTGACTTGGTTTTATATCTCTTCAGATTCGACAAAGCTATACAAATTTAAAGTCTGATAATAGCATTAATATTTCATAAATCAGTTTTCAACTGATTTTTTACATTTTTTTCTATGAATTCGAACATTCTCGTTAAACTTTTCTAATTCACTTCGTTCCGATATTGAGCTTTGCATGGCAAAAATTTCTTGGTATTCCATTACACTGAGTGTGTTGTTAGCTGGAAAGCTTCTGGCTAATTCCAATTTTCCAGAAACTCAAAACTCAGCGGGAACAGTGTTAATTACATAATGACCAGCACTGAACCAGACCAGCTGCTGCCCCAAAGAATTTAAAATTCAATTGTAACAAATTTGTTGAGTTAAGCATTTACAAACATCAAGGCTAGCTTCCATTCTCGTTTCCTCTCTATTGCCAGTGGTCAAAGTCGAGTCCTTGACTTTGGCATTTTGGTAATTCCTAAAATGTGCGCTAGTTGGCCAAAAAAAATTAACATAATTGGTCGAGGAGGGGGCAAGAGGAGGACAGCAAGTGTAGCATGCAAATGTGTTATGGCCAGCAAATTGCTGGCCAAGACCCAACCGACTGATGGACGTTGAACAACCAGTTAATTAGACCCCCTTGCCACTCTCTCTCTCTCTTCCTGTTCCATTTTTGGCAGTTTCATGTGCGAAATTGTCTATGGGCAACTAAGTATACAGACACGTTCTGATTGATCCATGGCGCAGTTTTGAGTTGTCTCACAATGTTTCATTATTTTTGGACAACTTGCCATGCCTTGAGATTATTATGGCCAAAAAGTTAATTTAAAGTTAGTTTGGTATAAAAGCAGCTGCCCTCTCTGTCAATGACTGGTCTAAAATATTGCGATTGATTATCTAAATTGTTTCGCAAATTTACAGAAAAATCCAAATTTTACACTTTTTATTAGACACGTTTACTAAACAAATCACTTTTACTATTTTGTATATTCAATTTTTATATTTCTTTGCATTTATTGATGTCTGCAACTGAGGAATATGATGATGAATTTTACACTGAGAAAATAGTGCTCTGAAGCTTTAATGTCTTAAAATTAATTCAACTATATTGCTAATATTGCTAATGCTAAAAATAAAAATAGTAAATGTGTAGTTTGTAATTTAATTGTGAAGCAATTATAAATATAGTTAATTTTAAAATGAATCAGAATATTTAATAATATTTGCTGCATTTTTTTAACATAGTTTCTGGTCAAGAATAGACTTTTTATATTTGTTATTTAAACGCTATGCGTATTTTCTCTGTGTGTATGTTGAACATACGAGTATTGACAGCTCAGTTGTCATAGTCCCTCGTATTGCAATAAACATACTTATATAAACATATGAATTTCTCTTGCCTTTGTGTGCAACTTGTTGTGAGATGTTGTGTGACATGCATTTCCTATTCAATCTGCAGTTCCACTGACTCACAATCTTTTTCTGAGGGATAAGGGAATATTACGAGCACATTTTGATTGAATACTTGTCTAACATTTAATACAATTTGATGGCCCTGGAAAATGGTGTCTTTGATGTATGAGTTCCATGAACCAGATGTGACATTTTGGATTTTGCAGTAAAGCACAAAACTTTCAGGCAATTCGTAAGAATTTCCAATAACACTTTTAATGGTATTTGCAATTGAAGCAAATAAATGTCATTAAGATTCTGGACAAGGTGCCAAAAATGTGTTAAGTAATTGCAAAGGTAAATACTTTTGGGGATTATTTCCGTTTGAAGTGGCAAACAGCGAAAATTCATTAGTTAAATGTTCGTTTCTTACTGCGCCTCGAATGATTTTATAGAACATAAAGGCAGCCTTCAAATCTCTCTCACACATTTCCGTCAGGCAACGCGTCGTATACGCATTCTGCGCTTGAATTATTCAGTTGTTGCGGGCGGCTTAGTAAGTTAAGTCTACCCCAAACACACACACAGACACACACACACCTTGTAGCTCGCCATACATGCATGTTAAGGCAGTGATTTTTTGTATGTGTAATATAGCTCACCATTTGCATTTGGGGCCCTGGCAAAAGTGAAATATTTATTCGAAAAATCAAATCAAAAAATGGCAGCAGTAACGAATATTGTGAATATGGTGAATGAAGTGAATGCTGTGAATACTGCTGGGTAAAATGTAAAGCGCACGTGTCTAGTAATTGATTGATTGATGGCTGAAACAGAGCAACATCTGAACATAATGATAAGAATGTTTTACGAATAGTTGCCAAGAGTGAAATGATTCCAATTTGCATAGCAGAAATGCATTAAGTTTTCAGAAGGCCATTGAGCTGAAACTCGCTATCCAATCAATTATTATAAGATTGTTTAAATACAAGACCTTGACTAAAATTAAAGGCACATTTTTATGAATTAAATTTTTCCAGTTGAATATTTTTGTTATATGAATTAATAGATAAATATTTTTGCGTTTTAAGCGAAAATGCATTTAGAGAAATTTCACATAAGAGCAAAAAATATTAGCAACAAATGCAGTTTAAATCATAAATTAAGGTATCAAAAAAGTGTTGCCTACTTCAAGGCGTCGTTGACCTGAAAAGACAACGAACCAGCAAAGAAGTAACGACTTAAAGCGCACAAGACATGGAAAGCTTAATTGCTTTTCAATAGTATCTCAACAAAATACGCCTACAGTAGAAACAAAAACAACAACAACAACAACAACATATTGAAGCACGCAATGTGGCAACATCATAAAAAATGTAAACAACTTTGCAAAAGGTTCATTAAACACAAAAGCAGTAACAAGAATAACAACAACAACAACAACCATTTCAACTACATTGCGTGCTCGTTGCTATTTTGGATGAGCTGTTCCAGTTTTAAAGGTGGGCGTGGCACGTGGGCTCAACCATTGTGAAAAAAATCAACAACAACGAGAATATTGAGCCCAAAGTTGTCCAAGTTGGTTACGCCCACTTTTGCCAATTTGCCCAAGGTGTCCACAAGCGAAGAAACAATCACATAAGGAAACTGCCAAAGAAACCAGCCCCGAGTGCTCTTCAACGGAGTATGCTTAACTTTGAGATACCATGTAAGCGACTAAAATTTGACTTTTCTGTTTTTTATCTAAATAAATAATATAAAATAATGTTGTGAATATGTATAAAATAAATATATTTTAAAGAACAAATTTAAAACTTACAAATAATTACAAAGAAATTAAATGCAGGTCATGGTGATCTTTTCGTACTTTTACAGGGTATAAGCATGAGTTTTACTTTTCATGTTGTGGCTTGTCACTGTTTTCTTTTTGTTTTTATTTTATTTTTTTTTGGCTCATTAAAATATTGCTTCGCGCTGAATGTTGTCACTCCAGCTGAAGTTGAAGTATTTTAAAGGCACGTCAAGCACGCTCAGTGTGTGTGTGTGTGTGAGTGTGTGTGAGTGTGTGTGCGTTTGGTTAACAGAGTTGTTGCTCCTTTTTGTTGTACGACATTTTTGCGACGCTGCTGCAATTGTTTGTCTCCTTGAACCAGTTTTGTAAACAAGCGAAACGGAGTCAAATGACGACCCAGTTGTGTCAAACAGCACACAGAGAGAGTGAGATAATGAGAGAGAGAGAGACAGAAAGAAAGAGACACACACATGTGTGTAAGGTAAATGTTGATGGACATGCGTTGCGGCTTCATCATCAACCGAGCAATCAGAACTTTTAGGTAAATCCATTGGGACAGCAGCGTATCGAGAGTTGAGAGTCGAAGTTGCTTCTTCACAGTATTTGCCAAATTGATGGCATTTACTCACAATTTCTACACTGATAGAAAAAGTACAAATTAAATAGTTACAAAAATTCTTAAAAATAAAGATAAAGTCTTGATTGCTAGACCACTTTTTATTCATTTGTTCACTTTAATTTTGATCAAAATTTAACATTTTTTTGTGGCTACACGTGCCACATTTTTTGTGTGATGAGATATTGATGCTGTCCACGTGGCCACGGCTGGCAACTAAATTGATGCAAGGCCAAATACAAATACAAATACACATAAAATTACAAATATACACATACATTAACAACAAATGGCAGACACTTGGCCAACAAATAAATTTGCATTTTTAACACATTTCGAACACTTTTGCGTCATGGGGAATTTCGAATTTTCGGCATTGTAAAAAGCCCCTGGGCGGTTCTCCATGCACTCTTGCCCCACTGTGCCGTGTCGAAACATCCGACACATCCAAAGCAGCAGTTCCTAACCCGTATTTACATGTAAATGAGACTGACAGCCGGCAGCTTCTAGTCAAAGATTTAACAGATACTAGGCAAGCCAAACAAGGCAGCTGTCGCCGTTGTCAGCTGACGTTTTAATAGGCACAGTAAACAGGTTACAAAATGACAGAAACAGCCCACAAAATGATTCAACACACAGGGGAGTTAAGCTGGGGAACTGCTAGGAAATGCCCTGCAAGAAATAACAATATAAAATATCATGTCTCTAGTATTTGTTCAATGGGATAGATCATCACATCTTTTAAGGAAAGTGTGAAAATCTTAAGATTATGATCAATTTTAACTTATTTTATATGAAAGCAATTGCCTACTAAATTTAGTGACTCTAGCTCTTACAGTGTCTGAGTTCAATGAGGTTATCTAAATGTATAGAAGAGATGAATACGCATTTATGGATTGAAATCATGTATACCCATTTGGGTTCCCTTTTACCAACAGGGTATCCTAACAACTGCGAAATGAAGCAGGCGCTTCATTGTTTTAGAGGACATCCGATTTGATTTGATTTACTTTATTTACGAAATGCAAATAGATTTATGTAACACAACAGCTTAAAGTGTGTTTTATTCGAGTGCTCACCAACACAGACAAAAAGTGCTGTAAAATTGGACTATTGTTCGGTTTGGTCAGTTTAAATACAGAATGTGAATATTTCAGTCAAGTGTAAAGACAAAGTTCTTGTTTATGCGAGACATTGCATATTATTTATGCGTCGACAACTGCAGCTGCCAGGTGAGTCTGTGTGTGTGTGTGTGTGTGTGTTGACTGCAAAACACTGACACTTTTCACATGGCAAGCATGCTGACAGGCGTTTCGTTTAGAACAGAGCTAGTTAAAGTTTTTTATGACGACATTGTCAGGCTGATGATGACAGCGCCACATTAGAGAGTGCAAAACTTTTGCCACAGAATGTAATAGACTGTCAGCTCTGTCACTTCCCTCTCCCCTCTCCTCATTTCGTCCTTCGTCCTGGGAAATTTGTCAAATATGCACAAGTTTTTCCCAGCTGCTTTGCATATTGCGTAGTGTCACAGAATAAAATTCATGTTCTCCGCACACGCAAATCAAAAGCATTAATAAGACAAATTGCGCCAGTGCGTAATAAAATTTTAATAATATTTTGATGCAGCAAATGAGTTTCTCGCAATTGTGGCCAGAAAATAAAAGCAGAGAAAGCCGCGCCCACATTTCAATTCCGAATCCAATCGAATCGAAATATGCGAATTATTAGCTAAATATCAACAACAGAACGCAGTAAAGTGCATACATTATGGAAAACCCAGCGGACTGTGTTAAAGCAACAGAGTGCTGACCGAATTGCAGTTACTCTTTATGAATCTGGTACTAAAGTCGCATACATTTTGGTTAAGAAATTAGAGAAAAACTAAGCAATATTTAGTGCATACCATTGAGAGTCTTTTAAGGAACTTGTGTACATTTTTGAATAGATTAAATCGGTAACTTAATTTTTTAAAATATCTCTAAGTCAACTTTTGCTTTTACAGCTGTGTTATGCAAACGAAAACCTCTTTAATGCTTCCAATTAATATTAATTTAGATAGCTCATTTAAATCTTGAGTTTAAATCTGTAGTTGATTTGATTTCCTTTGTTTGATTGTAGCTTACAGGTTTTTGTTTAATAAGCTGAAAGTTCCCCAATTGAATTCAATTGGATTTCTAAAGCAATTCAGAATGGAAATCTGTTAAATAACTTATCTAATGTTTCGGCTTGAGAGGCAGGAACTTGATTAGCCTTTTTCGATAGGGTATAACCGCAAAATGATTATGCATAAATAACTCGACAAGCGTTTATAACCGCAAAGCACAACAAAAACACTTGGGAAATACTCGACATGAGAGCTCATGTCGTAAGCAGGCAATCAGAAGCTCCCTCCTTTCCTCCTTGTCTCCTTCCGGGATCCCAGTTCCTGTTTCCCCTCCCCCTCCCCCTCCCCAGCCCCTTAACTCCCCGACTCTCTGAGTTGCCTACAATTCAAGTCATGTTTGCAGCAGGCATCACGAAAATTGCGAGTGTTTTTTTAAGGCTCATGTTTTATTTGTTGTTTATCTTACTCATACTATGTGTGTGTACACATACACACACATATAGTATGAGTAAATGAGTGTGTGTGGCAGATCGCTTAACAGTTCAAAAGACGTTAGGAAATTGTGTGTAAATATTATTTTGAAATTGACAGCAATTCAATGAACAATAAAGTAATAGCAGATAAAGGATAAGACAAAATGACATAGGAAGTGAAAGTTTTATGGACTTTAAGACCCAAATGCTTGTTAAATTAAAGGGAGACCAGTTGCTCGACTGTTAAATGCCTAGTAGCCGATATAAATATTATGAAATAAAAGAAATTAAAAAAAAATATAAAGAGAACTTGGTAAAGTAAACAAAAGAACAACAAATTTGATTTTTATTATCTTTTCATTATAAAATAAGCCTGAATTCATTTAAGTTTACTGGGCTTCTAAGTGTAGGAAAGTTGAGAAAGTGTAAAAAAAAAATTAATTAGACAAGGGCTTAGCGGGCGTTAGAGATTGACAGCTGAATGCTGAGCAGAGTCAAGAGTCGAGATTCGAGAATCATTCATCATGGCAGCTCATTAAAGAGGCTCACGGAAAATGTGCGAAAACGGCGGAAAATCGATAGGAAACGAATTCGTAATGCTCTCTTCAGAAATGCCAAGAATCATTGACCTTTTTTTTGTGTTAAGAACTAAGTGTTTGATATGCGAATACTAAAGGACTTTTCTTGGGATTTCTTAGCTTCTGTTTGTTCGCTTGATTCATCTCATTTGTTTTTCTTTTTTCTTTTTGGACAATCGCGTACTTGATTGCTCTGAAATTGACGCAGATTCTGAAGCAACATTTTTTGTACATTTCTGTCCCTTTTTGGCATTTTTAATGCTCCATTTGCGCTGTCACAAATTTACCCCACTTGGACATGGTTTGGACTAAGATTCCTTCTTAACTTGGCTCCACTTGCTCGGTACTTGCATTTTAATTAAATTAAAAAGGCCAGTCGATGCCTGGGCGCCCAGTTGTCAGGCCATTTGTATTTAATGCATAATGGTCAAAGGGCTGAAATGTAAGCCAACTCCCTTAACAGTTTCTCCCAGTCTCATTCTCCTCCTTTTCGCACCTAGACTTTAATTAGCAGACATCGTTTAAAGCGTACGAAACACTAATTTGGCTAATCAGACTGTTGCTTGACTCATTCTGAGCAAAAAAAAAAAGAAGAAAAGTGGTATGTATAAAGTCAGTTGATTCAACCCAGTCAATCCCTTTTCCCTTCCCCTTTCAGAGGCAAATTAATGGCACAATTAACGCCAACACTTGCCCATATATCCTGTTTCTTTCTGCGTAATCACGTTTCTATTTAAGAGAGCCTTTTACTTTCTCTTTGACAAATAGAACTACTTAAGGATTCGTACAACAACTTGAGTACGTACTAAATTTATGTACGGTTCTATTCAACTAATTTAATTGATTATACCTCTGTCTTTTCTATAGTTGAATCTATCGTTATTCGTTCTTATTATAAGAAACAAATTATGAATGTATTAAATAAATAGTCATGCTGTTGCTTCTTTAGTATTCGTAATTTATTAATATATTTCTCAGCTTGAAATGACTTGCACAATTACTGATAAGACTGTAACTAATATTTCGGACATGCCTGTAGTCTTTTCTGCGAGTTTTGCGGGCTCTTTAATAAGGGATTAATCAGAGTTAATGGCACAGGTTAGATTCACAAGCATGCCACAACAAACACACACACACTCGAATGCACACTCGCACACACACACATACACATATACACACGCATTTATAAGTAAACAATAAGAATAACAACAAGTCATATTAATTGCTGGGCATTTCGAATATAGCTACAAAAATGCCTTTCAGCAAACAAAAGGCAACTTTTTTTTTATTCATACGCAATTCGTTCATGTGTGCGTTAATATTCATGTGTAACACACACACACAAACACATACACATACATTTACATGCGCTTGTTCTGGGAAAATTACAATTTTCATATCTGATGCGTAGAGGCAACTTTTGTTCATTGTTTTCGCCCATCGAAGGTCGCTTCCGAAATGAAAGCAGTAAAATTCATTTTGGCCAATTTGTAAAGGGCATAAAAGAAGCCAGCAGCGAAAGAGTGACAAATAATGTTTTCTATTATTAGCCAAAAGCATGCAAATAAATATAACAACCTACATACATACGAATAAATACATACATATTTATTTAATAAACGCTTTTCATTTAGCACAACTTTAATCTTATCGCTGTTAACCCGACTGCCACAACTGGGCCATAACTCACGCTGGCCGATAAATGAAATCCAATTAATGAAAGCACGCCAAATATGCAAATATTACAGGTAATTATACAACTGTTCGAAATTCGGCCCATCGAATAACTATCGACATATTTCACAATCCCAAAACTCAAGAACTGCAATTCGAAATCCGCAGCTCGTAATCCTCTTATGCAAATTTCTGGCCCTGCCACGCCCATCACGCATGGTGGGCGTACTTTAATTGCAGCTGCCCAACTTGACAGTGTTTAAAGTTTTCTGCTTTTGCATTTCAAATTTTCAAATTGTGGTGCATTTTCTTTAAAAAGCCACATGGCTTTTCCTCTCCTCCTTTTCCTCCCTTTCCCACAACATAACAGATTTCATTTCCTGGCAAAAAGTGTTAGTTTTAGGAATTTTTCACGCAGCAACAATTTCTGATGCAGAAAAGTTGCAAATGGGCCAACGCACAGTGGTCAATTTCGCTCTGATTAATTAGAATTTCGAACTAGAATTCTTTATTTATTAATTTATTTTGATAAACAACAAAGCTAAAAACATTATTTAAATTTGTTTACAATTTTGTTATTTTTCATGAATTTATTCTCTTTAAGAAATAATAGGCTCTATCTTTTTTTGCACTGACTAGTTTTTAGAACTAAAATGTGACATTTTTGGTCAATGTCATTGTTTGATTTGAGCTAAAAAAGCCAAAAAGAACCACTGTGCAACGGTGCGCAATTGTGGCACGTGGTTGAAACCACAATAATGCCTGCAGGACAGGAAGTGAGAACTTTTTCCAGCGGAAAAGGGTCGCTAGAGAGAGAAAAGTCGAGAGGGAGAGAAGTTTTGGTCACAACAATTGATGCAATCGGAAACTCAGTGCCGCTAACAATTTTCCGAGTCAAGTCGAGGCTGTGGTTCAAGAATTGTGGTTTAAGTCAACGCATGTGTGTGGGAAAAATAGATTAAAGACACGTTTTTACAATATTGTTGATGCTCTGTTGTTTCAAAGACGCCCTAGAGCACGAGTATGCAACACAATTTGCATATACCAGGCACAATATTTTTAGCGCTTTAATGCTTCAGTTAACAGGCAAGAGACCCGTCAAGTGGCTGGTCGTAAACGTCGGCAGCGTCTCGGCCATAAAGTGTGTTGCAAATTTTTGTAAACAAAACGTTTATTAACGCGCCAGATCAGTCGGGGCTAAGCAGCTTTTCCAGCTTTTCCAGCTCAACAGATTTTCCATATTTTCTGCTTCTGCCCCCGCACTTTTCAATAATGCTTTTTAATGTTTGTTCTTGTTTTTTGTTGGCAAATGAAAATTTGATGTGCTTGGTGTGCAGGCAACTGGGTTTTGGCCAACTTTCAGTTTAATGGATTTCCTGTTGTCCTCAGACTACAAATGAGTTGCAAAACTTGCCTAAAACAAGTCGTAAGCAAGCAAATAAACAGACACAAAGAGTTGGCCTTTTATGACTAGCTTTTCTTTTGTTTACTATTCATAGTTTTCATTTGTTTTGGCAACTCTGAGTATGAACAACTTTTTGGATTACTCAGAAAATGCCTTAAATACGAGTAAATTCCATTCTTCTGCCGAATTTCACTTAAATGTCATTTCGGCTTAATCAATTTGATGCTTTCATAATGTCATTGTTATTTTTTTCTGGGAAATTCGGGTGTTCTGTAATGGTCAAGGCTGAGAGTTTTCGTGGAAAAGTGTTGTATTGCTTTCAAGTGAAATGCAAAAACAAGTCGTAAGACTTGGAATGTAGGCCATTAAAGACAAAGATGCCCAAAGGATTCCGCATCCTGTGTGTCTTTAATTACCTCCTGGAATGGAGGAGGGATAATGAATAGCTTTCAGTCGAAGCACGTGCACGGGGTCAGCTCAAATTGCAGGTCGTCCATTTCGCATTACGTATACGTGACGTGTGCCAAAAAAAAAGCAGCTAAAAATTCGGCACACTAATTAGATCCACTCAAAGGCTCTTTGGCCCAACAAAAAGCCTGGCCAAAAGCTAATGACTTTTTCATTGCGCTATCTAAATTAACAACATAATTAGCACAATAAACAAATGCTCAACCGAGATATGAATATGATTCATAACAACTTTTCTTTTTATTTAAGTTCACATTTTTGTGGGAGCCTTTTAATGTGGCTCATAAAAAAACAGAGAAAAACATGTTGCTTAAATTAAAATTCAAAATATTTTATTTATTTATTCAACCATGAGCAATATTAAAATTAATTTGGAAAATAAAAAAACAATAATTAAAAATGTTTAAAATTAAAATTAAAAATAAGTAAATTCCTATTGAGTGATTTAACTTTTACTGTGTAAATATATAGTATATTTTAAGGCAAATTGTTGTCTGCATTTCAGAGCAAATAGCAAGGCTAACGCTCAATTGTTTATATTTAATAAAGATGAGACGCATTTGCATAATTAGCACAGCTTGCAACATCTTGGCCTGGTTAGTTGAACGCGTGTATTTCCAGCTGTTATCCTTCTCCCTTTGTTGTTCTTGTTTTACTTGACAGTAATTAGTCAATTTTCTTGGCTTGTGTAAGCATGAGCACAAATATTTTAGCTTATCTTGGGGCTTATGCCAATGAAAATGATTTATGTTTTGCATGGCCTAAGAATCAACTCTTCTTGCCATGCCCCGAACCGAAGTAGGCTTAAGCCTGTTGCCAGAATGCTTTCTGACAATTCTGAGAAATAAGCTGACACAACATTCAAATGATTTCTGCTTTGATGATTTCAGTAATGAAGCTTTGTCTCTTTTTAATATCCTTTTTATTTATTTTTTTTGTTGGTAGTTATTTTTTGGGTTGCATGCAGCTTTTGTTTTTATTGTGATAACCTGGCTCTAAGCTGACCATAAGCCACATATCATCAACTTGGCAGCAGCTCAACTTAAAATGTGCTTCTGCAAATCTTTTTTGACTTTGTATTTAAAATATGCAACGGGCTTATTAAGTTTATTTAAAAAAGTTTATTTACAAACAAAAATATTATAATTAAGTTTTTTGTTTAATTCCTTAAGAAATACATTATGCATATAATTTAAGCGTTTAATTTTTAATAAAAATTTCCTTTTTCTTCACAATAAGTACAGAGACTTTCACCGTCGAGCTCACTCGATTGTTGGCTTTTCAACTTGTTTAAATTCAAATTTTTAAAGCATTTTGGCCATGACTTTAATGAGCCCAACTGCCAATTTGAATGCTAAAATGCCCATGCTCCGACTGTGGCTTTGGCTCTGACAAATAGCCAGCTTTTTGAGCCAGTCTGTTCAATGGAGCAACGTTTCAGATGACTTTCAGCTTTGTCTTTACGGCCAGTCTTTGAACCAGTTGAGTTGAGTTTGTTAAACCCTCTGCTATATTTTGTCTTTTGGTCACGACTCTAACTTTATCCATTGAATGCATTTCAATTTTATTTTTTAAATTTATTCAAAGCAAGTGGCCTTAGCTTGACTGCTTTTAAATCAATATGCAGTCAATACACACACACGCTAACACACACACACACACACACACACACTCAGCTATAAATAAGCGTGTGTGTTGCTCGAGAAAAAATGAATGCAGCAACTTGTTTGCTTTTTGGCACTACATGTGCTCTGTGTGTATGTGTGCGTTTACACTCCCGCCTGACTGCGCACAACATGCTAATACACACACACACAGACACACAGACACACACACACACACACACACCCATGGCCCGTGGCAAGTAAAGTGCAATAAGTTTTTGCTCTTCGCTTTTTACTTTTTCCACTTGATTTTTTTGCAACGAGTATTTCGATTTCGAATCTGGCCATAATGAAAATGTCCCTTTTCCTCGGAAATGTCAATTTGTATAATATTATTATGCCGACAGCATTTACACACAAAACTTTAGCTGAGTAGTTGGCTGGGAAATGCCATAACCCAGCGAAATTGAGAGAGACTCTATTAAGATGTTAGATTAGAATAGCGAGTCGCATTTAATTAACAATGATCGAATTAAGATACTGTCTACATTTATTTGATGTGGGAATTGGAAACTTTTTAAATCACTTAATGGATCGGAACAGTTTACAATTATCTCGCTCTCGCTCTCACTTCCTCGATAAACAATAGCTCGTGGTTGTGTTTTGTGGCCACAGGATAATTTGGCTTTTGGGTTTTATTGCGACAAACTTTATCCTTGATGCTGCCTTTATTTGCCTTGTTGTTGTTTTTTGGTTTAATTAGTTTGCTGTTTTATGAGTCCTGAATTTTAGATGCCACATGGATTGCGCGTTAAAGACAATTTAGGAGAGTAGTGGGCATTTCTACAGTCCACAGTGGTCAGAATAAAATTTTAAAGAAATATTATCAAAGTATATTACTTAAAAAAACTAACTAGCCAACTTTTGCATTTTATAAAGATTCCTAAAAAAAATCAGCTCGAAAAAAAAGGCTATACATTTTTTTGGTTACGCTAGATCAGCTAAATGGCTCACTGTGCAGCGTGGACATCATCGGATTCTCCCCCGTTAGCATGACAACGCATAAATTGCTTTGACTGCGTGACAAGCACGTGCTTTTGAGCAATACTCCCTACACTACACTACTCCCTTCACACTTGTATACAATACACATGACTTGACAGCACATTTGTCAGTCGAAATAAATGAATACGAGCACAAAATGTCTGTCGTGATTTGCCAAGCAGACAAATAGTCAGACAATCAAAAACACAACACGTGTACCACGCGGCGTATGAGTAATTATTATTATTGACTTTGATAAGCCGAGTCGACAACGAGTTATAAAACAATTAGCGAGGCAATAAAAGTTGATCTGGCTTAAAGATTACAAAGAAAAAGTCTTTGAAAAGTTGGATTAAAAATTATGCTATACTTATAAGTAAAATCCTTTGTTAATTTTATTTTATAATCATCTTTATCTTTATCTTTGCAGTTGCAGCTGAGCTTTAACACGAAACGAGATGACAACTTGGGGGCCGCGTCGATATGAAATGTGTATGGCAATGGCAACGAACAAAGCATTTTCCATGGCTTTTCCGGCAGAGCCAGGCGATTGTCATTAGCAGGCATATGGCCTAATCAAATCAACATCGTTACCAAGCAGATCACACGCAGAAAGTCAGACAGTGGCATGTCAAATATCAAATATAAGGTTGAAACTCCGACTCACGTACGCGTTAGTGTTACGCACTCGTCCACTTGGCTGGCAAAATTCAGCGCGCTAAATTACACACGCAGAAAAGAGAGAGAGAGAGAGGGAGAGAGAGAGATAGAAAGATATTCAGTTGTGTACATTAATAAGTTAACGACATCACAAAATTAATACATTTTTTTTGTGTCAGTTTTGTAGCTGGCAAATTATGCTTGTTATGCAAGGACGCATTTCTTTAGGCCAAGAGCAGAAAAAAATACAAAAAGTAAGGCGGAATCATTCTGCATGTACTTTAATGCCAAATTAAAATGTTTACGTGACTTCATTACACACATTTGACAACCAATAAAGTCTTTCTCTTTTTGATTATTCCTTCCTTCAATTCAGCTCAGTTCAGTTCGTTGTTGAGTGCTTTGAGAGTTATAAGTTCATAACAGCTTAATTAGGAGTCCAATTAAACAAGTCAGTTGCTTAGAGAGCACAGAATATCCTTCAGGATATGAGAAAAATCAGACAATATTAAGGCTAATTGAAGCACAATCGACAAGCAGTCGATTGCAACGAGGAGATACCAGACACAAGTTGCAGTTAAAACGAGACTTTCCGCAAGGATATGGCTGAGTTTGTGCAAAATAATCTCGGTAGTATTTGTATTTTATACCGATCAAATAAAATTTAAAATAACAATTTTAAATATGTAAAATCTTATATAAATAAAAACATTGTTGCATACTTTTAGGCTTGCGTTTTTTAATTATTTTAAACTTGCGTTGATTTTGACTTACAGATGAAAAATTGTGTAGCATACTTTTGAGATGAACACAACAAAGGATTTCTTATTTATGGTTATATCTCGGCAGGATCTTGAAGGATTTCAAAAGGAAATGTATTTTTGTGGTCGCAGTTGACAGGACTATCGATTCTCATTCAAGGATTTCCAGGATCTTACCAAAAAATGTGTCTTGTATTTTTGCAAGGGGGAGGCATGCAAAAAGTGGCCTGAAAACAGAAAAACGCCTGTAACTCGGCCATTTTAAGGACTAGCAGGATGTCCTTTGGCAAGCAGATAGTCCTTTGCCTACCCTATCCGAATATGTTTGAAAAAGGACGAAAGTCCTTACAGGAGCGGAAATATAAGGACTTTTTTGTATAGAGAAAATAGGCTATAACTCGAAGGTCCTTCAAAGGATCCTTTTGAAACTAGTGTCAATCGATGAGTTTTGAAAAGGACTATCGACTGGCCAAAGGACATCCAAATCGTCCTTGCAGTTTCTGAGTTATCAAGGATTTTGTGTTTTTGGCCTGTCCTCGAGCGACTTGCGACTGAAATTTTACAAGTGTTGGATCCTTAGATGACCCCATACTTTTTTGATGCCAATCGATAGAGTTCGTCCTGGTGATCCTAGCAAACCATGTCCTGTCAAAATGCGCAAGGATATGGCCGAGTTAGAGCTATTTTTCTAAAAAGGACCTTCATTTCTTAGCTCTAGCTCGACAATATCCTTACTCACATCGGAAGGACATACATTTTTAAACTCATAGTCAAGAGGACTATCGATCTGCTTTCAAGGATTTCCAGGATTTGAGCAAAATATATGATATAATTTTTTACAGGGGTTTGGTAAGGAAAATCGTCCTGAAAACAGAAAAACGGCTGTAACTCGGTCATTTCAAGGACTAGCAGGATGTCCTTTGGCAAGCAGATAGTCCTTTGCCTACCCTATCCGAATATGTTTGAAAAAGGACGAAAGTCCTTACAGGAGCGGAAATATAAGGACTTTTTTGTATAGAGAAAATAGGCTATAACTCGAAGGTCCTTCGAAGGATCCTTTTGAAACTAGTGTCAATCGATGAGTTTTGAAAAGGACTATCGACTGGCCAAAGGACATCCAAATCGTCCTTGTAGTTTCCGAGTTATCAAGGATTTTGTGTTTTTGGCCTGTCCTCGAGCGACTTGCGACTGAAATTTTACAAGTGTTGGATCCTTAGATGACCCCATACTTTTTTGATGCCAATCGATAGAGTTCGTCCTTGTGAATCTAACAAACCGAGTCCTGTCAAAATATGCAAGGATATGGCCGAGATATAGCTTATTTACTGCAAAGGACATTCTTTTTATAGTCATAGCTCTCCAGGATCTTGAAGGATTTCAAAAGGAAATGTATTTTTGTGGTCGCAGTTGACAGGACTATCGATTCTCATTCAAGGATTTCCAGGATCTTACCAAAAAATGTGTCTTGTATTTTTGCAAGGGGGAGGCATGCAAAAAGTGGCCTAAAAACACAAAATACGCAATATCTCGGCCATTTAAAGGACCATTCTGATGTCCTTTGGCACATCGATGGATACCGTTATAAGGATTCAGATGCCATTTAAAAATCCTTAATCGTCCTTAAAACAGCCAAGTTATAAGGACTTTTTCCTATACAGAAAACTAGCTATAACTCCAGAGTCCTTCGCAGGATATGGGTCAAAGTAGAGTCAAACGAATCCTTTTGATTAGGGCTACCATCTGGCCAAAGGACATTCAAATCGTCCTTGTAGTTTCTGAGATATCAAGGATTTTCGATTTTAGGCCTGTCTCCTTGAGACTTGAGACTGAAATTTTACAAGTGTTGGATTCTTAGATGACCCCATACTTTTTTGATGCCAATCGATAGAGTTCGTCCTTGTGAATCTAACGCACCAAGTCCTGTCAAAATACGTAAGGATATGCCTGAATTAGAGCTAGTTTTCTCGGCAGGATGTGGATATGGTACCTAAAAAATTGTTGCATCTTTTGGGGATGTACTTACCTACAATTAAATAAATAGTGTAGCATACTTTTGAGCGTAAATAAAATAAATTTTAGTTATGACGTCTACCCAGAGATGGCGCTAGTCTATTGGGGATGTACTTACTTGCAATTAAATAAATATTGTAGCATACTTTTAAGCTGAAATAAAACAAATAAATTGCAACGCTTGGGAAATTCAAATTTATTTGCTTCATTTAACTAATAATTAGCGTGTGGTATTCTCGCAAAAAAAAAGAA
The DNA here is from genome assembly GCA_035043635.1 of Drosophila rellima. NCBI lineage: Eukaryota > Metazoa > Arthropoda > Insecta > Diptera > Drosophilidae > Drosophila > Drosophila rellima. Next base: position 1,098,967 of record JAWNMV010000529.1, read on the forward strand.
GAGAAATATAAATCATACGCAATGTGGGCGGTGATATTTGTGAAACTTATTTGACAGGAAAAATATACAAAGAGCTCCAGAAAAATGTATTAAAAAACTTTCATCTCAAAGTGTTATCAAGTTCCGAGTTTAATTTCTAGTCTGCGTGGGTTTTAAGCCTGAAATCTGAAAGAGAAACGTTCATTTAGAAGCATTAATGCATGTTAAATAGAAACGGAAAATAAAAGAATAAAACCATTCATTTAGTAAAGGCTTGTCCAGCTTGGAGGTGGGCAACCTTTCATCCCTTCATTCAGTTTGCTACGTCACTTTTTTTTGACCAAACACGCACATTAATGCTTTATAACTTGGCGACGTGCTTCGCTTACGCATTAAATTGTATAACGAATTTAAAATAACCCCAAAACTGAAACCCAAGAAGGGAAATGGAACGGGGAATGATGTTCGAATGTTGCGCAGTCCATAAAAAGGGATCAGGGTGAAGTCATTCGTAGTCTCCCCTCGTTGGCTGTCAGGCAAGTCAATAGGCTTATGATTTATATGACCATTAGTAGAGTTCGCTTCATTGGACTCTACCCAGTTACCCTCAAGGCAACTTGCTTGGCTTTTATTGCCAGAAGGGGCAGCACACGGACATCCTTTTAGCGCTGTCGACTTTAAAGTGTTGCTTTTCGAGAAATATTTTAAGTTGAAAATCCTTGGTTGGGGTTGTTGCTTTGATATTTACACTTTCTCTGAGCTATTACCTTTCATTTTGTAGTTTCCATTACAATTAAATGTGAATGCAAAACTTTTTATTTACTTACTTTGCCGTCCTTAAGCGAGTTGTCGCATTGATTTCACTTTTTGTTTGCTTTCTTTGGCTAACTTCCGCTTCCGCTGGGCTGCTCATCATTTGCGCTTTGATAAATTAAAAAATGTAATATAAATTACTGTGAGTAAAAGTTGAAGCCTGGAAAAAGGGTAAAGGAAAAATGTCAGCGAGTATTACTTAAAGTTAAAGACGCTACTTTTAATGTTTAATTTATACCACACAGCGTATGAGTTTAGTTTAGACTAAAGAGAGCAATTTTTTATATATTCAGAAAAAATTAAAGCAATAACAAATAATCACTGCACTTATGCTAAGACTAGAAAAGACAGCCCTTTATCTTTAGCAATGTTTTTTTTTTGTACCACGCGGCGTATGAACAATGCCTGCTCTAAAAAAAAGAGACGCCACATGTGCCAGGCGCAAGCTTTTTAATTAATTATATGCAATTAGTACAAAGGCGTGTGGCAGCAGCTGAATTCCCGAGATCTGCCTGTGGTTTAAGCTTTACAAATTCAACAAAATTTAATTATCTTTTTTCCTTTTTTTTTGTGTTTGCAGCGACCGCAGACCAGAAGTAAAACAGCAAACGACAACAAATAGCTCCTGCTTGTTGACAACTCAGCGGAAATCAACGACAAACAGGCGGACAGATAGATACAAAGGACAACAACAGAGCGGCTGACAAGGCTGACACGTCACACACACAACGAAACACAACGAACATGACGAACACGTCGATAAACAAACAAAGGCAGCTGACACCTTAATATGCAAGGCAAACAATGAAAATTGAAACAAAAGACGCAGCCAAGCGCAACTTATGCGATTTTATCAGCAATTCCTGAGACCACATCTTTGTCTACTACTTCTACGTGTGTTTAGATTATTTAAAACAATGTTTAATTATTGACAAATTTTGCTCAAAAACGGCAGAATTAGAGATGGGTACCGTGATGAAGATATCGACATTGTTTGAACTGATATTTGCATAAGTAATTCAGTAACTCAAATAATTGTTTTCACAAAATTAAATTAATAATAATTTTTTTGTTATTTTATAAAAATAGAAAGACACAATATATCTTATTAGTTTTATTTTTTAACTTTTAAAATATTTGTTAATGTTGAATTTTTAAATTCGACATATCGAAATTTATTTTTAAATATATCTATACTTTTTTGCAAATACCCATCCCTGTGCAATATATTCTATTGTTTACCAACTGAGAGAGAGAGAATTAAACTTCAATTGTGTGCCCAACTTTCAGTCCATTAAACTGCAGCTCTCGTTGTTGGTTTCTTAAAGCACACTAAAAAAGAGATTAATTTCATGGAAGAGCACTACAAAAATGTTCAACACTGGCACGTGCCGAAAGGAAAATCAAGAGCATGAGAAGAAGGAGAAGGAGGAGGAGAAGAGAGAGATGGGAGAGAAACTGTAACTCGGCTCATAATTCAACTAACAAAAAGTGTAAACTTTTCGCAGCTGCCACGCCCATTAGATTTGCCAACATAAATTAGTATGTGCTTTTTGGGTGCCCAACTGGGAGTGACTTCGGGATTTTATCTATATATTCGGGAAGCTTTCACACACAAACCGAAATTATGCAGCAACTGCGACCGGGCATCATTTGCCAGGGGTCAGAGGCGACCTTTTCTCCAGGGTTCGACACGCCACTGGCATGAGAGTCACTTCAAATTATGTTAGTATCCTGGTCTTAATTTTGTGCTACTCTTAACTTCGACTTAAACAATTCTTGGAATAAAAAATATAATTTATTGGGAAAATCAACTAACTGAACTTAAGCTTTAGGATTAAGATTTGATAACAAATTTAAAGCACAATTTCTCTCTCTGATTTTTATTTAATTTTTTCCCTTTACACAAACTGAAGTTAAGACATTTTCCTATTCAAAATCAACACGCGTTATCAATTTTCATGCTTAATTTGATTTATGCTTATTTAATTTTATTGAAATGAATGTCTGACATTCAGTAATAATGTCTAGGTGGAATTTTATTTAAAGCTTATTACGAGTACGGTTTATTTATAATTCAGTGCACAGATATGAATCAAATTTGTGCACTGGCTTACAGTGCGTATGCGTTATGCTGGGATGAAGCTGCTTTCAAATGCATGTATCCTAGAATTTATGGTCTTGAGTTGAATGTCAGCAAATAAATCATGCAACAAATGGCATCAAAGAGTCGAGATGAGTCGTAATTACAAATAACTTAATATTAAGTTCTGAAGTTTCTATTCGATTTCTTCTTTGCGTCTTTCATCAGCTGCTTGTAGCTTTTATTTTTGGCCAAGTTGAGCTTCAATTACTTAGCCAGAAGTTAACTCTATACTTTTGCAATTAAACTGTTCGAGTAATTAATTTTGCATATGTAGAGAGCGTTTCGTCTCGCATTTCCTGTGCCATTTGATTGAGCAAATAAATAACTCATACGCCGTGTAACACCCAACGTTAAAGGGCGTAGCGTGACGTAGAATGGCGTTAGCTATAATTACAATAGCGGCATGATTAAATTACACTAGGTAACATACAATTTTTTTTAACTAATTATATGAATACACTTTTCAGTTTTATCACACTGCTATATTATTTCAAGGTAGTTTACTCAAACATTCGGTAAAATACGAAAATAAATCGATTAAAAGTTAAGCAACATTTTTCTTTTGTTACCTAGTGCAATATGTAAGTCCTTTTAAGGGTCCCTCCACCTCGTCAAAGTCACCGTCGCAGCTGTTGCTTTTAATTAATTTGCGCTTAGGGAAAAGTCAAGTTGCCAAGAAAAAAATTAGCAGCTGTGTGTGAGGCGAAAAATAGTAAAAGTCTTGTAAAAGGTTTTTCCACGTGAAAAATGAACAGTGTTTGTGGCCAGTCGACGTCATTGCGCATATTTCTCTAAGGAAACTGGCGAAAAAGTCAAGCCAAATTGCCATGGCCGGGACACAGATGTGGGTCAGTGTGGTGTTGGCCTTGGTAGTGTTGGTGGTGTTGCATATTCTATTTCCTGCTCGTAAAGTGACGCCAAAGGTGTCAAATGTGTTATAGTCTGATAGTTTTTCACGCTGTGCGCCCTTTTTTATTGCAAATTTCCTGGTGGTTTTCATTAGACAATCACTAAAAATATCTACTTTAATTTTTATAATATTAACTATATCAATATATATTATTAACATAAAAAGAACTAAACCAGACGCTGACCATACTCCATTTCATTTTTTTTTACATTACAAGCCATTGTTATTAATAGACGTAGAAAAAGATCTTTGTTAATTATCAGAATTTACGAAATTGAATTGCTTTCGTGTTAAACATACTGAGAACGTCACAAACTGCGTCACGTCTCCCACAATGTAATCGAATTCGGTATTGAGATTGATTTCGTGAGTCTATCGATAAAGTCATTGACTCGTCGAGACAAAGAACTGCTGACCCCTGAGGAAATAAGTCGACAATTTCAACTAGTTCTATATACACAGCTGACGTGATCTCGATTGAACATTGAATAGCATCCGCCTGGAGCAAAAATTTCGGTCTTTAAAGTTCTTTGAACTTGAGCATCTTGAGTTTCCCGCTAAATGTGAATATGTTTAGCTGTTGTGCAGCTGCCTTTTTGAGCTTGAACTTAAGGGGGATTTGCCGTGTTCCGGGGTGTGACTCTGTTTTATGTCCCATGGCAAGTTTTTTTTATTTTTTATTTGTATTTTTATGCTCAACGCCTCGCAATTTCTGCTTTTGCCATCTGATTAATGTACAAGGCCACATAAAAGACCAAAATTGTCCTTGGTCAGAAAGCTGACGTTCTAATAAAATGCAAATTGAAATCGCCACGAATTAGAATGCCAGCTAACCATGGGAATATTACGCTTCTTCTTTTCTCTGTATTCATTTATATTCAAAATGTTGCTTCACTTGCTAAGAATTCGAGCTGAATTCGAGTTGGTACAGGTATTTCATAGTCGAGAGAAAAAAAGAAAATATCTGGCACAAAAGTGTTCATGATAAATAAAATAAATCTATTGTGATTATTCGTATAAATATTCATTTCGACTTTTAGTTTACTTTTCCTTATCTTTGTTTCCTTTTGAACTCCCCTTGCATGGGCCCTACCCGCAGTCCGCTCCTGTGTCCACCTACTTAAATAAACACATTTGAGCGCCTTCGACTTCGACTGCTTCCTGGTTGGACAAGTTGAAAACTGTCGCTGCCCACGCGAAGAAAATATTGAACATTTTTTGCTGACACCGTTTTTCCTTTTCGCTTTTTGGCAGTTCACATTCAAATTCAAATGCAAGAAGCAAAAACAAAAAAAAACATAAATACGATAAATGTTTAACATTCAACTGACGTTCTGTTTGTTTACAATCAGCTACCTTCCCCAACTCCGTCCCTCACTCACTCTCTCTTTCTCTCTCTTTCTCTCTCTCTCTGTCTCCCGGCTACTCCTTTCTCTCTCTCTCTCCCTTCCAATTTCTCTACCGATTATTGCTAATGACAGCTTGTGTAAATGGCATTAGATAAATGGACTGCGGTTTGTAGGCTATAAAGAGAAACTGGGATGAGTCTCTGCCCTAGCGAGGGGCGTCCCAAACGTTGTTCAACTTGTTAACTACTACAAAATCCAATTAATTATAAAAGCAAAGAAAAAAGAAATTAAAATAAAATAAGAATTAACTTTAGAGAAAACCAAATCAGGAAGGCAAAAAGAAAGCATATATTATACAATTCAAATTAAATAAAATAACATTAAGAGCATTCAGTCTCAATATTTATTTCCTAGTAACATGTTTTCTGACTTTGTATTGAAGTTTTTCCCAACTTCAGTATTCTATGTATTTTTTGTCAAACATTCTTTTAGGGTATCAATAAATTTGCATTTGGTCATGACAATTGACCGAGTGAGAGTTGGCGCGAATCGGGTCAGCTACTAAATGTCGGGCATGTAAGCCACGACATCTGTATGCCCGACTGTCAGCGCATGTTCACATCCGAATCAGACTTTTCCCCTTCCACGTTCACGCCCACATTCACGACCACACGGAGAGCTAACGCGATGCAGCTCAATAAATATCAAAATTGTTGGGCTGCCAACATGAAAATCGCTTGCGATGTTTGGTTTTATTTACAATCAAACGATTCTATACGTATCTCCAAAAAAAAATGCCGCAGAACGTTTTGTTTTATATCGAATACGAATACGAGTTCGAGTCTCCATATACTATAATTATTATTTATTTGTTTTGTACGCTCTTCATGTTTTCCCACAATTCTGTTATGTTCTGCATTTGGATTTTGCGTTATTCTTTTTCTTTTTTCCTCCATATTTGCATGGCACATTTTTATCAGTTTTTACTATTTATTGTTATCGTTGCGAATTTTCTAAAAATATTCAACTATAAATTGTTGCATTTAATTGAAAATGTTTCGTATTTTGCTTTAGCAATTCTGATTTTGCTGGAAAGCGATAAAAGATGCCAAATTAATTCGTTTCAATATTTGGTTAGCTTAATAATTTGTTGCAAATAAAAAGTGTACAATGTCAGTTTAAATATTTGTTGAACTAATTTATGATATGCATAATAACTAATAACTTTTCTCGCATGACATTAACTTCAACTCTAAAATTTACAGATTGCACTTTCCGCTTAAATCATAATAATATATGAATATCAATAATTTAAATATAAGTACTTCATTGCATTTCTGACGCATTTTCTAATGACTCTGACCGCATCTCCATAATGAGTAGTCTTTCCTATCGCATCAATTTATATTATTTATAACCATAGATTTCAATAATTGCTTCCCCTGTGCCAGGACACTCGGTTGACGGGCGCAAATATACATTTAAATATCAGAACTCGACTCATTTGCATTTGCCTCGCCAAAAAGTGCAATGGCACTAATTATACAAGTTCCCCCGCCCGCTCTTCCCCCTTCATTGCCCTTCATTACTGAGTTGAAAACTTTTTGCAGTTGCCTTCTGGCCTTTATGACACCAGGCATCCTGTATCATGCCCCATCATAAGCAGCAGCAGGGAAAATATATGCAAAAAGCAGCATTGCATTATGGAATATTTTGTGGCAGGGGAGAAAGGAGGAGGGGAAGAAGGAAACACTAACGAGAAAAGTCGGCAACATTTTTGGTGGCAAATATTTTTGACAATGACGTTGCCTCTGGCGCATTTCTGGTTTGCATTGCCAAAATGAGACACCGATTAAGCCGCATTTGTGGCCACGATTTCGGCTCAAGTTTCTCCTTCCCTAATCCTCTCCGCTTCCTTCTGCCCCTTCCCACCCTCTGGCAGCGGGCCAACAACATTTAGACTGATTAATCCGCATTTTAGATGAAACTACAAGGCATTCGGTCAGTGAATAAATACTTTAAGCCAGGCGAATTTTATTCAATTTCAATTTTCCCACTCAAGAGTAGAACATGACAGGGAATTGGGCAGACAAAGCGTTGTCCTAAAGGATTAGCGGATTAACAGGCAACCGGCAACCGGCAAAAGTCCTTTGTTATTTGATAGACGCATCTGTCGGTTCAACATGGCAGCCAGACAAACCGACCGACCGACCGACTGAAACAAGGACCAAGGACTATTCAGCTTTGTCGCCTGGTGTTTTACTCTGACAGTTTCACGCTTCATTTGCATAAAGTCGCGCCATAAATTTTACCCGCAGACGGTCCAGTTAACTGTCTGTCTGTCTGTCTGTCTGTCTGTCTGCAAGGACAACAGCAACAATGATACGATTTGAGCAGTCCAACTATTCCACACAAACAGTCGGTGAAGTGTGGTTGATTGCCAGCCAGTAATTGCTATAGGGTATGAATATGGGAAATTCGACACATGTTTCGATTATTTCGGTAAATGCATTCCCCTCGGGGTTATTCAAGGTTCAACATATGAATGCATGATTTATGTTCCTCGCTTTTAAACAATCTTTTTCTTATTAGAACATATTCTACCAAACTTCAAAGCCTAAAGTTAAAATGATTTTACTTGTTAATAAAAATATTATTTTCCAACTATATTTTTAAATATTTGTTGATGTAATAAAATAATATTAGAGGTAAAAAAAAATTATTATTGAATATAATTCCACTTGTATCACGGCCACTGTCACTTTTATTTATTGACCATAATGTATTTACTGTCACAGACTTGCATCTTATCCAATCTGCATAAATAATTCCAGAATGAATGCAAGCCATATTTCATTGCTTCAAAAACATAAGGAGAGTGTCTCAGTGAAATTATGTCAAGTGTTAAATTTATTTATATGTTGTCTAGCGGGGAAACCATAGCTTGGAAAATATATGCACATTGGAAGGGACATATGTTGTAGTCAGATTAGGCAAATCTCCAAGCACATTGCACATACGACGTGTTGGCCGAATAAATTAGCTTAGACCATTACCATTACCACAACTGCTTTTCATTCACAACTGTGTTGTTGTATTGTGTGTGCTTAAAGCGCCATCTATCGTCGCCTTTTGCACTGACCTTAACCTCATACCCAAAGAAAATGAAAGGAAATGAAAGACAAGCATAAAATTGGACACAGCAAGTAAACGAAAGTCAGGACCAAAAACATAAACATAAAATGAAATGAGCAACAGTTAACAGCTGTTCAAACAGCTGTTGACAATCAGCGCCTGCGCAGCAAAGTGAAAGCTAAGAGAAAGCTAAGAGAAATTAAGAGAAACTCTTTGCAGACGCTGTTAAAGGCAATGTACAAGTCCTTTGACTTTGCATTTTGTCATTGCTTTTGTGGAAGCTAACAACGTTGTCGGATGTGGCAAGATGTGGCATCTGTGTGGCAAGTAACTGGCAGTCACTGTGGCAACAGTAGCCGCCAAAAGCTGCTGCGAATCGCACACAATTCGATTGCCTCTCGGGGCGTTTAGTTCGCATCGCATCGCATCGCGTCGCGTCGTCATTCGACAGTCGCCATTCGCCAGTCGCCATTCGCCAGTCGCCACTCGTATCGTTAGTCGTCAGGTTCAGTACGGTTCATGTGCATTTTTGGCATTGTGAAGTCAGTTGTATTTTGTATTTCGTGCGCTGCGATTCGGCTCAATCGCTTGATCACTTAAACGACGGTTAAGCCTAATCTACTGAAATTTGTGTAACTTAAAATTATTTCAAAAATATCTCCATAGGTTCTTAGAAAAGGATTAAAATTACTAAAGGGTTTTCTTCTAACTACAAATTATCCAAATTCTAAAACTGATTTCGTTTAACTCGAAATTATTTCTAAAAAAATTAGAAAACTGTTTTCATTGACTTATTTTATAAAATTTATAAAAGAAAATGTAGTTATGTGTTTCGGGACTCGTTGAACAAGTGTTTTTTCTGCAATAAATATAAAACAATTTGTACTTGGAATTTACACACAGAGAAAACAAAACACAATCCCCAGTTGCAGTAAGTGTCACATACATATGAATTATTATGGTCATATATTTTCTGTTTAGTGCTGCTGCGATATATAACGCAATTCCAGGAGAATGCAATGAGGACCGTAAAAAACGGGGCAAAGGAAATGAGAATCTGATTATTACAATACCGAGTTTACATAAACTGAAATTACTGCTTTTTTATTGGCAAATAATACAGAAACCAAACTTGGCGTTGCTTAAAATGCTTTAATGTATGCATCATAATTTTGAAATATTTTTATTTTATTCTCTAAATTCGACATTACCTGGAATGCTTTAAAATGCATTAATTCATTGTTTTATATATTATGAACTGATTGTCCCCTTATATTATAACTACCCATTCAGCATACTTAAAAAATCTACGCAATTTCTTTTCAAAAATTTATTCGAATTTTAATCTGTTGCTGTCAATTGCGATTGCTTGTTCAATTGAACAATTCGATTGAATTGGGTCCGTTTTCGCTTTCGCTTTCGTTTTCATTTCATTTTCCATTTTTATTTTTCCCCTGCCTTGAAATTAATGAAGCGTTATAAATGTTAAAGAATAATATTGACAAATACTTCCATTTATGGCAGCGAATGATGCTATTGATATTAAGTGTAAAAGTGGAGAAGTCAGTGATTTTGGAGACCTTAAAATAACCCAAGGTTCTTTAGACAAAAGTCTCTCCTTAGACATTTCCTTTTGCACAACCCTTTGTGCTTATCCAAAGTGATTTCAATCTGAAGAACGAAGAGAATGCTCAACTGAAAACGACAATCCGTTGAATAAAACAATACAAACAATCACAAAATGGCACTAGGAAAATAAGAGGTTACGTGACGAAACAAAGTAGAATGGAAATCAGAGAAAAATGAAGAGGATAGAAGAACCTAAGAAAATGAAAATGAATTGAAAAGATGAGTGCACTTTGCTGCTCAGTATCTGTGAGCGGATTGTGAAAGAAACTCAAGTGTGGAAAATGAAAACTGGTGGGAAAATTCAGCACTGCTACAAGCACAAAAATGACGAACGCTGTCTGTGCAGGTAATAAAAGTTGTTGACTGATTTTTCCCCCATAACCGTGTCCGAGACTGGATTGTTTATTTTTCCCGGGACACTGACGGAATTGTTCACACATGTGTCCCGGATACGAGGTAAAATAAGATTTTTCCTGCTGTTGTGTTAATTAAAATTCGTGTTGCTATTTTCGCGAGAAGTTCGACCCACGTTGGGCGCCATCAATCAATTGCCGAGCCGTGATGAACTTAATTAAAATCTAAGCCCCGGATGCGGATGCCACTTAATGACTAAAATCTATCAGTCTCCAGCCTGATTGTCATTATTTCTCGCTTAGTTTCTGCTCCGGTCGAATCAAAAGTTTTACAGTCGTAATTTTAACGCTCTGTCATGATGGGTTCATTTATGTCGAGCATCCCATATTTGTACTATGACTACAAAAAGGAACAGCAAGTTTCAATCAAAATTCAGTTGAAACTTCTTGGATTTGCGGGTAAACAGCAAGTTGGCAAACTGTTTTGCCAACTTTCTCAGCCACGGAGGGAACGAAACATGTTTTGGCAAAATCAAAATTACTGCGAAACTAATTTCAACCATAAATTATAAATTATGCTTTGGTGAAATGCATAAAAATGAAAATCGTGTTGAGTGATTTGAACTTAGTTTAAGTAAACAAGCAATTTGCATAACGCTGCGTATACGTTATAAAGATAGAAATAAAAATCAAGCCAGTCGGAGTCGGAGACGGAGTCAAAGTTGGATTGAATGGATTTACTTTTGCTTTGGTATGTTGGCTCTGGTTTCATTCTTATTGAATTTCGCTTTTGCCGAGCTTTCCCATTCCCAATCTGATATATTTTTTGCACGCACAAATATTTCCTTTTCTCTTATGATATTTTCCTTTTTGGATTTTTTCGGTGTTTGTCCGTGTGTACGCGTAATTTGAGCTGATGTACGATAAGCGAGGGGTGTTTGAGGAGTGAGGGAAAAACCTATCACATGGCTGCGATTGTTTCATATTTTATTTGCGGCTGCCCTGGCTTGGCTTTTTTTCGCTTGTTGCCACAGCAATTCCCGCGGGCCTCTTTCTTCTTCTCCTTGGCCTAGTTCCCAACGAAATGTTTGGCCTTTTTTTATGGACGTACTTAGACGCAGATTTGTGTGTGCGAATGATACGTCAGGCAGCAAGCAGCACGTAATGCCAATTATATTGAAATTACTTTAGGCAATGCAGCAAATTATTTATGAATTGGCCGCCAAGCAAATCCAAAAATACATTCTTAACTCATGACAAAGTCGACAGCTCAATAATAATACCAGAAGATTGCCAAACAAGTTCTAGAAAGCTCAATCATTTTTTTAATATTTATTAACATTTATATTTCAACTTTATCTGCTTGCTTTGTTTTTGCTCAAGTTAAAGTTTTAATTTCTGATAAGAAACACAGCTTCCACAATAAATTATGCACTCTCCCAAACAAGTTGAGCAACAAAGAAAAAAAAACTTCTACTGCAACCGACACTTTTATCACACTTCCCTACGTCCCATCTCCTTCAACTTCCGACTCCCGATGGCACTTTATAAAAACGCCTTAGGTATTTGACCAGACATGGCATAAATATAAAAAAATGTTTGCTTAAAAAAGAACGAAAAACTAACCCATGAAAAAGTTGCCTCACTTTCTTGTCGACTTTATGGCCAACAATTTATTATACCAAATAAACTTGCTAAAATTGTCACAAAAATGTTTGTGGCACTTTACAATAGCAACAGCAACAGCAACAGCAACAAAAATAACAACAACAACATTAATAACAATGGAAAATAGGATCTGGTCTAGACGAGGGTTCTGAGCTTTCAGATACTCACTGTCAACTTAAAGGCCACTTGAAATACTTTTAAAGCGATTCAATTCAATATTTATTTTAAATTAAAACAGGCTTTTTTTGTTAATACAACATATTATTCATTAAATACCCAAACAATTGCTAATGACGACAGTTCACGGATAATTGCAGAGTCAAATGCCACAGCTTAGGAATAAATTAGATATTATAAGAGGTTCTTACTTTAATGGGAAATGTATAAAAAAAATTTCTTACAGTAAATAGTTATTTAAAGACTTTAAGTGTATTAATTAAATGAAAGAAAACAAAAAGACAATATTATTTGTTTTTCATTTTATTATATTTATCAAAGCATAGATAAATTTCTAAGGAACTTCATAAAAGATTTATAGATTATCTGAATGCTTTGATGATTTCAGATTCCCCATTTTATCCATTCTTTTATTGGGTAAACTATCAAAGTGAAAGTCGATACTTGGATAAATTAAAGATTGAAGGTGCTCTTTTGGCCACTGCATATATGCATATTTTTATAGGGTATACAAAATCACAATTGCAACTGAAGTTGACTGAACAAATTCCCAAGACAGACCGAAAGGCAAAAACCGACAGTCGCATAATTTAAAAGCACTCAGTGGGATGTGAGAGGGGGTGGAAAATAAGAGGGAACGGGAGAGGTGTAATAAGAAGAATTGCAGAAAGCAATGCAAAATTTTGAGTTGCAAAAATGTACAAAGATATTTCTTAGTGAATGTAATAAAAATGATTGTGTAAGGGGATTCTGCAAGTGCTCGCAAAGTGCCGTGAATTCCAAATAAAAAGAGAGCGAAAGAAAGAGAATTTTAAGGGCTTAACGTGACGAGTTGGCCAACTGCCACTAATTGTTAAATGCTGTCAAAGCGAAATGTTGGCAGCATTCGCCAGACATTCGGCAACAGCAACTGCCAGTTAAAATTGTGGCCGATGTGGCATGTGTTGTATGAATTAAACAGCAGACTGCAGCACGTTTCGGGACGTCGTGGAAAAGCATTACTAGCGAATTGTTTTCGGGGGCAACTTGAACGCATTCTTAGGCAGTATGCTGAAGCAGCAAAAGGGTCGCTTAGACTGTGATAATGGCCGAGAGTATTGTAGCAGCTGTCAATAAGGAGATGAACTCGTAATTGCAGGCAGCAACGATTTATAATTTTGACACGATGTGGGACAGACCCTTTCTATATGTATATAAATATAACGCTATGTTTTGACAGACTCACTGATCTGGGAGTCCAAACGGTAAGACCTAGAAGACTGGTTTTTAAACAGAATAGCTGAGTCAAATAATTTCTAGCAAATATCTACAGCAATACGCAAGGGTATTCCATCTTCAAAAGAACTTTTCATTTTGGTTTAGTGTGACGCAGTGTCCTATCTGGCAAAATAAAGGAGCTGGTCCTTTATAGTTATGTTTCGGTAATGAAATGCGGCACGGCTGAAACAACTGACACACTGAACGTGAAGCGACCTTTGGCTAACGGCTTTTAGATAACAAGCATTTCATAACCTGCCATTTTATGCGCTGACCCCTTACAGTGGGTGCCACAACACGTGCCACAGTTCAAGCACGAACATACAAGTGGAGGGGCATTCTTGTAACGAGGCCTATGACATGCACATTGTGAAACATGCAGGGCAAATTTCATTTAAATCACTCGCATTCGCACTCATACACTCAGAAAAAGCGGGCATAAAATAGACTGAATTCTACAACATTTTTTTTTGGTTGCATTGAAAAATGTTAGGGCTAAGAACAAAACATTTAATATTTAAGCCAATTTTAAATTGATGGTGATTTTAAACTAAACTATAGGAAAATCTTTTCTGAGTGTACTGAGGAAATGAAGTAAACAAGGGAGCACTGGAGCACGTAATTGTCAGCACACACTCAACATGAGAAACAAGTAGGAGAAACGAGTACTCGCACTTGTACTCGTATTTCCCATTATTCAATTATTTATTGGCAATGGCAATTGGTGCGATCAAATTGAATATGAGTGGACTCGTAGACTCAAAATGCAGTTGAATGAATGAGTGAATAAATGACTAGACAGAGGAGATGATTCAAAGGACTAAGGACTGTCCAAATGAGAACACAGATTGTTGACAACATGTGCGTGGGCAAGGAAACAAAGCAGTAATTGTAGCTTTACTGCACTCATTCAAAGTGCATTGAAGTGTGTAGAGAAAGAGATAGAGCCAGAACGAAAGAGAGAGAGAGAGAGAGGGGAGAAGTGTGTTTTTAAATTCGCTTGGGTGGCGCGAAAACGCATCGCCAATTGGCAGACACTTTGGCACAATTGGGTCATAAACTAGTTCAAGGATCTAACGCTCTGCAGTCAAGTTATGTGTAATTTTAACAGCTCGACTGCCATTTTGATTGAGCCGACTTTTCTCCTCCCTCTCCCTCTCTCTCTCTTCTTCCTGCTCTCGCTTTGCCTCTATCAATGCTATCTGCTATCAATCGTCAAAGACGTGCATAAAATATGCACATTGACTTAACTTGAGCCTCTAGCTCTTCCCACAATTTACAAATAATTATGAGGCCATTGATATGACGTCTACTTTCCACACTCCCCCTTACACTTTTATGCATCCGAGATTTGTCGAACCACTTTAATAATTAATTGTCATGATTGATTACCCTGCGGACAGCAATTTTACTAATCGGCCACTTGTTTACTTTCACTTCTTGGCTAATCCAAACTAACTCTAAGTAATCACATTTTAATTGACTTTCTCTAGCGCATAATTAGTGCCGAAATTATTGTAGCCAATGGCCGAGAAGTGTTCACTGTTTTCGTTGGTAATTAATTCGGTTTCGAATTATGAAAGTTTGTCACGTTTATCAATTAAAGCAAGGGCCATAAACAGGTTGAATAAAATCTACATTTGTTTCATTATGTTTTTTGCTCATTAAAAGGGTATCTCTTAGTAAGGCAGAGCATGCTTACATATTTCATAATTCAAGTTTATTAATTTATGCTTTGTTTTATGAAATTTTCATTGCCTACTGCGAGGCGCAAATTAGTTCACAGGGACTTTCAGGATTGTAATCGGCGCCTCAACCTCTGTCAGCTCGTATAGAAATACTCCGCGTTGTAATTCAATTAGTTTTCTCCGTTGTTAATTAAAGCAAAGACTTTTGCCCAGCATGTGACACTGGACTTTCAGAAGGGACACGCCCCCAAATGGGGCGTTAGTTGGTTTTGTTCTTGTTCTTGTAATTTCTATGTTTCTGCGTAAAATAATTAAAACAAACATCCTGTAAGGACACCCGCAAGGCAAGGCAAGAAGCTAAGTAGATTTCAAATTATGACATTAGTGCTGATGACATTTGGCATGGGACACACACACACACACACTTGGAAGATATGTGAAGTGCTAATGTGGCATTCTGTCTGCTTGTCCAAATTACCAGTAGCTGGCCAAGTTAATTAAATAGCTTCCCCGCCGGTTGTTAAGACCAAGGCAGCAAGCTGAACCACTAAAAAAATATCTACACTTTCTTAAACTAATTAAATTATTAATATTTAATATATCCTAAATTCTATTCTATTATTTAAGAATTATTTTGAAACAGAATTATCCCAACTTATTGTTATAAGCTAAAAAATTTAATGAAAATTGCAAAACAATTGAAAGCTAAAACAAAATTTGTTTGTATTAACTTGAAACAAGATCAAAGTGAAAATGTTCACCAAAATTCTTGAAGCTTGCAGCATCGATTAAGACTAGTTTGTAAAGTATCGGATATACTTATAAATATCAATTTGTCAGAGTGTCGGGCGCAATAAATCTAAGCAATTGGATAAAACAAATAAACAAATCGCAGGCGTTGATTCCCTTAAATGAAAATACAAAAAGCAGAAAACAAAGAAAGTCTAGAAAACAAAAGAAATAAAACCAAATGCAAATTGCAAGCACGAAGGACCTGACTGTCGTCCTGTGAAAAAGTAAATACACATCAATCAGTGCAAAGTGAGCATGACAAATACCAAGAAGGAGGAGAGAGAGGAAGAGGGAAAGGGAGAGAGCAGCATTAGGTATGCTGTCATAATAATAAGAGCCCACACTCAAGAACTGCCTATTTCTATTTTGTCAGAACTTCCTGACAGCTCTGATAAGATGCCTGCCTGCCCGGCAATTGATTGTGGCTGACACAACGCAGATAAAAGATCAACAAACTACAAAAGTTGTCAGCTACATTTTAAAGGCATTGGCAAATACTGAGCACGTTTAGAGCTAGGCCAAGGGATGTATAATAAATTAGCTATGGCCAACACGTAGAACGCTGTCAGAAAATATTTCGCTTGGCCAGCGACTGTTTCACTTTCACTATAGACATCGGAATATTGTCAAGTGGTCAGAGAAAGTCTCATGCAAAATTAACATTCCACAGGCAGTAAATATACAAAGGAAACTCACAAATACTAAGGAGAATGGCAGCGGACAGGGGGTTGGATTTTGGGAATACATTCGTCCCACTCTTGACCTTGTTGGGTTTCAGTCAAATGCGAAGGCTGCTCAGCATTTTACAGCTAACTTGGCACTTTCTCCCGAAGGCAGCTTTTTAATTTTTTTTTTTCTTTTTTACAGCTGCCATTTAGAAAAGGGGGAAACAGAGGCACTGAGGGAAACTGCCACTTGGGGTTACTGCCCTTTCCATTCGGCACAACACAGCAAAACATTATTCATATTTGACAAGGCCTATGGATCCCACGCGGCGTATGCATTATATTTACTTTCAAGCCCCCAAATTCAGCGCATATTTCACGTGGGCAAAAATGAGTTTTATTTTCTTTCTTTGCATTTCTCTCGTTTTATCCGGTTTTTATGCCCATTAGTCACAGAGTACAACGGGCATATTGAGCTTGACTAAAAGAGTACCAGCAATTTAAAAAATAGTTAGATTTACTTAATATGACAATAGTTATGACTGTTTTAAGCTTTTAAGCCAAGCGAGCGCCTTAGCATATGCTCTAAATTTTGACTGTTGAAATTTAATAATTAAAATTTAAATATTTAAGCTGACTAAGGGGTATTTTATAGTCGGGTAATCGCCAAAAGCCTTTTATTTGTTTTCTCTCCATTTTTAAGGCACAAACATTGCAAAGAGCAGTTAATTCGCGTGAAAAAGCTGAAAGGCAATACGCCTGATCTTTCTGCTGACGCTGGCGTGAAGATTTCCGTTGCGAGAAATATGCCCGAAGCTCATTTTAAGCATGTTTCTATTGCACATCCTCAAAAGGTTGCTCAGATAAAAAATGACTGTCTTGTTATTTGACATTTAAGCAAAACAAATAAACTCATTTTCAATTGCACAATCAATCAGATTGACCCTTGGTTTCCCCACAAAACAACTGCAGCTCAATTTGCAAATACCAAAAGTGCCCAAAAGGCCGCAAACCTAAAACAATTTGCATAAATAGGCGTTCGAAAAAAAGGACAAAAAAAAAGGGAACACATGTGTTGCCTTGCCACAAAAATTGACAAACTCTTTGAAAGCTTTAAAGTTCTTCCATTAAATATTTAAATGAATAAGTCACAACATTTGAATTGTTTATTGCATATTTAAAGAGTTCTTTCCACAGCCATAGATTTCAATTTGAATAAATTAATAATTTGAATTCAACAAGCAACCGGAAAGTGGACAAAACTTTAAGGACTTCAGCTCATAAATAACCACAATAGGATCTTAAAATAGACGAAGGTGTATCTCAGGTGTGTTGTTTCTGCTGATTTTGCATATGAAATAGCTTACGAAATACATATTTAATGAAAGTATATTTATTCATTATTTAAAAGCACTTTAAAGCACTTAAATATAAGGCAATCAACAGAAGTTGACAACAGGTTAAATTATGGTTAATAATACTGAACGACAAAAACGAAATTTGGATTCATCCCATGAACTTATTATGTGCATTACAGATAAAAAAAATCTATAAAGCCGTGTGCTAAAAACCTTGTTGATCTGTGTAATCTTCAAGATGTTGGTCAGTCTGCGTTTCTACTTGTCAAGGCACAAAACATATTTCCATTTAATGTGTCCTGTCTATTTTTGCACGCAAATCAAATAAACACAACATTGACTCAAGGCACATAACGCACAACAGCAACAACTCATGTGGGACTAAGAAAATTTCAGTGGAGAATCTCACACAGAAAACACAGCAGGAGGTCACAGAATAAAGGGAAAGAAGGATATCAATGGCAAGCAGCGGGAATCTGACTGGTACTCGTGTCCTGACTGGTGTCCTGACTCGTATCCTGACTGTCTTTTCTGCTGGTCAAATTTAGCATGAATTTTTGCTGCTGCTGACTCATTCATATCCATTGTGAGAGAATGCAATCAAATTACTTTGATGTTTTCATTAATGTCGTTTACTTTAACGTTGAGAGCGATGATAACTGTGATAACGATGATTCTTCGCGTAGACCAAACTCTGGGTGTCTCATTTCATTTCTCTTTCCCTCTCCCTCTCCCTCTTTCTCTCTTTGTCCTTGTCGCTAAAAGTCGCAATACAATGTCCTGTCAGGCATTTTTATTGGCCGTCTCCCAGGAGTCAAGAAATGCAAAGCACTCGAAGCGCTCCACAAGTAATTCACTTGAATTATTATCCATTGAACGTTGAAGCTTTAGCCACGCCCCCAGCTGCCGCCCCTCGCGACTTGTTCTTAATGCAGCCAAGGCAAAAATCCATATTGAAGATAGATACAGTCATATTTAAAATAGGTAAAGTGTATTTAAATTAACTATAAAATACGTTGACTTAACTTAAAATATTCCTAAATATATATTATTTTATTTAATATTATTATTTGAATTATTTAATTTAATATAATGCACCCAAAGCAAAAATCCATATTGAAGATAGATACAGTCATTTTTGAATTAGGTAAAATGTATTTAAATTAACTATAAAATACTTTGACTTAACTTAAAATATTCCTAAATATATATTATTTTATTTAATATTATTATTTGAATTATTTAATTTAATTTAATGCACCCAAAACAAAAATCCATATTAAATGTGTATTTAAATTAAATATAAAATACTTTGACTTAACTTAAAATATTCCTAAATGTATGTTATGATATTTAATATTATTAATTAAATTACGAGATATATTTCAGTAAACTTTACTCACACATAATTTGGAGTTAAAATATATGACTTAAAATTCTACAACATTTTTCTTTGAATTTATTTAATTTTATTAAAAACAGTTCGGAGTTACCTTCATCTTTTTTTCATTTTACCTCAACCCAACCTTTATGAATATTTAACAAAAAGAGCATTGAGTATTCGGTGTCTTTATAAACTATATAAACAGTGCAGTTTTGCATTTACTCAAATAATATTTACACTGGGTCAAGTGTCATTTCCGTTTTGGTGTCACGACATTTCCCGTCACCATTATCTTCTGCACTTTTCCGCTCATTTTCATTGTTTGCACTTGGGGGAAATGCATTTCCTGGGCATTTGCAAGGCAAAAGAAATTCTTCTTAGAAAGTGCATTCAAATTGAATCGCTTTGTTTATGATATAAGCGACTGGAGAAGTCTTAAGTTTGAATAGAGCTCCGATTCAGGTGAATAAATGCAATTTTTTGCTTAAAAACAAAGTTTTCTCATGAATGCACTTAAAATTAATAAAATCATGTTGAAATCTCTCTCTCAATCTTGAGATATTTTCGTCAAGTTTAAAGTATATTTAGCCAGTTCTTTAAGCCTGTTAAGGGTTTCAGCAAACTTTTGCTTTATGCATTTTGCGAGTAAACTTTAAGCTTTTAATCCGAAATTCCAATCTGAAAAAGTTTTTCTTTACTATTTTCAATTTATTGCGAAATTACGCCTCTGCATTCAACTTTTACTTAGCTTCATAAATATATTATCTATATTAATTTCGGATACCCTGTAATGAGTAGAGTTAGAATTGGGTAGGTATGCCTGCATCTGTTTAATGGGTATCTTTTATTTCTTTTTCAATATTTGGATTTACCCACTTTCAGTGACCTACACCTATAATTACTATGACAGGTCCTTGGCTTGGTCAATGGCCATTTGCATAGTTTTTCCTATTTTTTGTTTTCTTTTCATTTTCACACCTTTGACCTTGTCCGTTGCAAGTGGTTTTCAATGGGGGCCTCAAGCCAAGAAGTCAAGAAGCTCGCGCGCCAATTCGTTCACTAATGATAGACTGCCTGCTCACTTGACCAACTGAGGCGACAAATTGTTAGCCTTGCCAAGAGCACTTGACATGCGGCCAACTTAAGTGGAGTGAAAGGGGTGGGGAAAGGGGAAAGGTGGTTGTCAGGCACTTAAGGATTGTGAAAATCAAGTTCAGGTGCAATGTCACACAAACAAATTGATTTTTATTGTACACAAATACAATGACAGCACACATGGCGTATGCGTGATATGTCATTAAATGGCAGCTTATTTGTTTAATAACTGTATCATGAAACAATACACGAATCAATTACTAAAACAAATACGAGTTGTTATAAACAGACAGAAATTTATTAAGACTAATTGATTGCTTATAGGGTAATTGATTATAGGGTGCAAATGACAGGACAAGTGAATAAAAAATTAAATATAAATAATTTTTTATTTAAGGAATTCTCATAGCTCTAGAATATAATATAATAAAATGCAATGAAATTAAAGTTTATAGCACGTAGATAAAGTTTGTGTGCAGCTTTAAGTCGTGACTAAAGTTGACAGCACATTTGCTATCTCTTTCACACATGTGCTGTGTCTCTTTCTCGCTCAATTAAGAGCATCTTTGTTTTGCCAATGCCTTGGCTGAGTGCATTCTAAATCTCAGGGCGTGTTGCAAGAGAGATTTCCCAGCAAGTTGTGGACTTTCACTTAGCCACCGAGACACATGTGCAACTTTTCGAAGCTGTTGCAAATTACTGTCATTCAGTTGGCCAACTGGCAACCAGTTAACAGGTCTCTGACTGTAAAATCAGCACGTTCCAATTTGCTTAAATGTACACTGGGACGAAAAACTCATACTTAAGATATAAACAGTCTTATCTTATTTAACATATAAAGAGAAAACGTTTTAATTAATTATTATGAGTATTGTAAAATAGATTCTTATTTTGTAAATCGCAAATGTTAGGTAAATTCAGTTTAAATTAAATATGTCTTTTGGTATATTTAATAATATATTCTCTTTTTAATATAAAAAATGTATTTCAATTTCTAATATTCATATGAAATCTATGATTAAAAAACTTAAACTTGAATAGTTTAATGAAAGTTGATTTTTGGAAATGTCAGAGCATTTTTTTCAGTGACAACAGAAGCAGGCAACTCGCTTTCCTCTCGTTGTCTAGCATTTGTTTGATTCGGTTTGCCTTTATCATTTTCTCTCGCTCTCTCTCTCTCTCTCTCTTTCTCTCTCTACACGTACACAATGCATAAGTGCTGCAAATAATACGAACTCATGTGTAATTGCATTGATAACTCTAGTTGTAGTGACTGTTGTTACATTTTGGTTGCCATCCTTGGCCAGGACACAATTAGTTTGATTATAGTGCCTGCAGATGAGACTCTTGACTCTGTATTTGCATAGATGAACATGTATCTGATTTACACACACGCAATTATAAACAAGTGCAGCTAATAAATATGTAGAGAAATAGTATATGAAAGTATTTTCATGTTGAAGTTCTCTCCTATTAATGTTCCTATTTCATATCAGATTGAAGTGCAGCCAAAACAAATATTCGTCTTTCACATCTTTAAGCAATTTTCTTTTACAATATGTAAATGACTGTTTCTTTGTTTTCTGTTTTCTTTCACTTATTTTTTGTCAAATGTCTGCCCGCATTCTCGCAGACAACATGACGTATGCGTGACAAGCACAAAAACATTGAATAAGTATAATGCACCCTCACACGCACACACTCAGACACCCAGTGAAATAAGAGAGACTGCGTTACAACCCACACACAAAATAAAATTTACATGGCTTAAATATACTTTATACATATTTCAGATTGGTATATCTTTCCTTTTTTCTTAAGAAATCCAGTTCGTTTGCACCAAAAAAAGTAATTTCAAATGAGACACGCCTACGGCAGCATCAAGGAGCAACAAGGACATTCACATTAACTGGGTGACATTTGAGTTATTGGCAGTGACAATTACAAGGCCACGTCATGCTGAATACAAAGTACAGAATACACCCGCGACACCTGTGCGTATGAGCAATGTGATTAAAATCAAATAAAATCAAATTAACATTCTTTAGCTGGCAGTCATTAATGCGACTTTGCAAATCAGCATGACAGGCAATAAATTACTTAAGTGATACTAATTAAGCCAATCGCTTTTTTAAACCTATAACAAGTCAAAGGCAAATTATCCACAGTCAACAAAAAATAAAAAATTCAAATGAACAAAAATTATAGGCAGAATTAATATATGCAATCAAATATCGTCAAAGTCGGTTAAGTTTTGACAAAGATATGAGATTTTGAAATTTTAAATAAATGAAAAATATCGATATTCATCGAAAAAATTAAATTTTTCAGAAAAATAAAATTTTGATGTACAACTCATTTTCGACTCAAATAATGATTAAATAGACATTGCTCGATTGAATCGGTCAAGTTGTTGCCAAGTTATGAAAGAGAGAATTTTCTAAAAAAAAAACAAAATGTAATCCATAACACTGTCACACATAGAAACCTGACCTGTGTAGCGTAGTGTATTGACTATGCCACAGTTGAAATTGATTACAATTTCTTGTCAATCGACTTATTGAAAAGCAACCAGCTGAGATTTTAATAACTTATTTCGCTTCTCTGCATTGAGTTAAGAACATGGAATGGGGAACAGAGAGACACAAAGGGGGAACTGTCATCAGGATTGTGCAGAGGACAGCAAACGGAAATTTGTTAGGATGTTGGCTGACAGTCGGGGGAAAGTCAAGCACAATATTTACGAAATGTTGCACAGCACGAGAATTTTTGGAATTTGTATTTGTATTTGTATTTGTATTTGTATTTGTTGTTGTATCTATGTTTATATATTGTGTACAAAGTCATGGCCAATGGCTAGCAGAGGGTGTGTGTGTGTGTGTGTGTGTGTGTGTGTGTGTGTGTGTGTGTGTCACAATCTGTCAACAAAGTTGCCCGCTCATCGTCAACTCTTGGCCACTTTCATTTCAGCCACGAAACATGACAAATGCGACAAGTAAAGCGCTTAGTAGCTGCGTTCAAGTCAAAAGTGCAGAATCAAGCAATTAAACTTGTGTTCGTGGAGGGGAGAAGACCGGGCAAAGGGGAATGGAGAGAGGGGATTGGAGGCGGGGAGTCTCATATGCATTATGCATGCAGTTTTAAGTGTTTAGCTACCAACATTTAACCGGTTGCCCCGATGTCCCTAATGTGTTGCTGTTGCCCTTGGGGCACGTTAGCAGCAACTGTTGTTATCGCAGTTGTTGTCATTGTCACTGTTGTTGTTGTTGTTGTTGCTGTTAAAGCGCGACATCATTTGTGGGAGAGAGAGAGAGAGAGAGAGAGTGCGTTGCTTGGGAAGCGACAGTTGGCCAACAAAGTCGCATAACTAATGCGAATCTCTTCACGGTGCGCTGCCTGATGACGATGATGATGATGGTAATACAAGTTAATTGCACACAGTTTAACACGATGCAAGACTTAAACATAAATATTTTAAGCGAAAAGTTTTAATAAAGGCCAAACACAATTGACCATGTTTCTAATATTTATTTCTTTATTTATTCAACGTCAACTAAATGTTACACAAGTGAAATCTTGAAAAAGCCTTGGGGTTTTCAAAAGGCTAACTCCATTTGGCTTCTCTGCCAATTTAACAGATCAATCGAAATTTCCGCATTGCCAGCTGTTTTTTATAAAACACAACACTATGTTATCTTTTTTTTCTTTCAATTTCCTTTTTGTACCTTTTTTAATACGCAGACAATTCACTTACATTTCTTATTTGTTGGCCATTTAAAAAACAATTTGAACTAATGCCATTGGCAGCACTTGGGTAAACAAAAGTGCCAAAGCCAACTCGACTTGTTTTGTTGTTTACACCAAAATAAGAACGCGAAATATGCAAATAGAAAGAAAGGAAGCGAGAAGTGTAAGCAGAATCAAATCAATAAATGTAATCAATAGCATGAAGTGCATATTAATTTTGTAGTACTATGACTCTATCTCTCTTCCTTTTTACTTACTGTTTACCCGAGTACCCAAATGTCTACAAAGACTTGAATGTCTCAGAGAACCAACCAAATGCGCTGACATTAATCCCATGTATTACAATATTGTTTGATTCTAAAATATTTACGGGGCATCTAATAGTTGAGCAGCTCAACTGCAATATTCCAACTTGTTTTTAACTTCGGCCCTGCTTTAAAATTGGCTTTGTTCATGTTCTGCGTCAATGCATAAATCAAATGTCGATGCCAAGCTAATGCAGTGACAGATAGAGGCAGCAAGAGTCGGAGAGAGAGAGAGAGAGAGAGAGACAAAGAGTGAGAGAGAAAGAGAGAGAGAGAGAGGGATAAAGTCAGCGAAAGGCTGGATCAGAGGACACCCACAAGGTCCTTCAATTTGACTTGTCGGTCATTTTTCTTTGTCGAATGGATTCGCTTTTGTTCTGACCTGGCTCTTCGCTCTAGCAGCCCACGTAAATGCGGCTTGCACGCACACACAACAACCTCACCTGCCCACACACACACACACACACACACACACACACACACACTTACAGAGATGCTCATCAAGCTCATCAGTTGCCTACTTTGGCAAGGGTAACAGTTCCTGGCATTGGCATTCATTCTTGTTACTTGAAAGGCGATGCGTCTGTTTTCAATTTCTGATTTATCTCTGAACTATGGGGAATTTACCCCATTTTTCAATCAATTATCGTGTCATTATTTTTATACAAATAATAGCACACCATAGCATTTATTTGAACTATTGAATAATTGAATTAAAAGTAATAAAGTCAATTCTACATAGGAAAACCACTTTCAACAGTTATTAATTAATTTCTGATAAAAAGAAAGAATTGCCCACTGTGCTCATAAATGGAACTGTGTTTCAGTTTGTGTTATTAAAACGCTTCTCATACAGTGAATTAAGTTCTTGTTGTTACTCTCGCATTGAGTAATTGATTGCATTGATGTCCTTTGCCATATGTCCTTTGTGTCTGCCATCCTGATGTTGTCCAATGTGTTGGACTTTCTCTTTCTGCTGGACGTTGAATAAAATCAATTCCATACAAATGCCATTTGATTTGATTTCTTTAATTCTTATTACTTGTGGACAAAGCTACAGTCGGGCAAACCCGACTGTGTAAGACCCTGTACTTATTTAAAAAACTAATAACAGCAAATTGAGTCTCAATCGAATTTATTAACAAAAAAGAAACACTCAAGAGCATAGCATTAATATTGATCTTGAAATTGTATTTTCTTCTGCTTTATCTTAATTGATTCATTCATCCAAAAGTATTTCCTCACAAGTACAGAGTCTAAAAAGTGTGGCATACTTTTGTGCGGTTGTAAATGTGGCATCAGCAGCAGCTGCCCCTTCATTAATCAATTCATTTATTACAACACTACACAGACACACGCACACACACTTAATAGACGCACACTAATGCAGATTACACTGTATACGTATTTGTAATTAAAACCAAATTAATACACAATCATCAAATTACAGAGTTATGCGATTCTCTTACTTATGATGCGTGTAAGCCTAACAAGACTATAACAATAACAGTTCTATTGTATATGGAATTTAATTAGAAAGAACACAAAAACTCCGTAATATTGGTAATTAAATTTGTATTATAAAATTGTTAAGCCAGCAAATAAGTTAAGCATAAAATTCAGCAAATACACAGTAAAGTTTTCGTAATGAAATATCGAAATGTAATAAAAATAAACTTTGCAAGGCATGTAATTTAATTTGAAATTAGCCTAGTTAAATTAAATTCTACGGTAGAGCACACAAATTTTATTAATATTAAAACTAAACATGTTTATTGGTAATTTGCATACTAAAAGCGTTAAAATTTTTCACAAGTAACTTGAACAACTTCCAAACTCTAAGGTCGAGGCACTCATATTTGATACGTTTCTTTTTTGCACGAGTAATGGAATTTAATTGGCGTAATTAGAATTTCCATAAATTAAAGTATATTAATACAGTTAATTAATCCGCACGCCATTCAGCAGCTACAAGGTGAATTTTTTATGATTAAATATAAAGCGAATTTCCGCAATATCAACAAAATTAAATGTTCTAAAATATTTAATTTAATTGGAAATTAGCCCAATTAACTTAGCTTTTACGGCAGAGCACACATAATTAAAAAAATATTAAAACTAAGCATTTTTGATCGTAATTTGCATATTAAAAATGTTAGTATGTAACTTCCACAATTCCCAGCCCGAACTTTATCTGAGCTCGAGGCTTGCATATTTAAATATTCTGTGGCTGTGTGAATTTGTATATACTATACAGGTGTGTGTGTGAGTCTTGTTGCAATTGCGGTTAGACGCGCCATGAAACGTGTTAAATGTGGGAGAAGGAGGCCTTAGCCTCCGTTTTAGCCCATTAGAACCAACCTCTGACTAGGCCAAATTACCCTCGCACCTCTCTCTATCTGCTGTGTTTCTACCAAGTCCAGCTGTCTCGCAAATGCAATTAAAATCTCTGGAAACAGAAATTGTTGCCAGCCACCAGGAAACAGAAGCAAAACACATGACAGATAACAAATAGGGCACGCTAACAGAGCTTCTGGCCAAGAACAGGAACAGGCAGAAGATAAGAAGGCTAAGAGAGATGAATGCGATGGATGGACAAAATGCATTTATCTGCGTGAGCTGCAAGCAAATCTAATTTAACTCCAGCACATATATAAAATATATAGACAGATATATTTGAGTTATTTCTCTACGCTTAATTGTGGCTAATGTGAGCTGAGGTCAGCTGCAAATTCCTCGAGAGAGAACTCGATTTTTACGACAACAATTTAGACAATTACCAACAAATGGCAAATACGATATCCAACCAATGACATTTAACACTTAAATTATACAAAAAAAATGTTAGATCATTTTTGTGCGGAAAATGACAATAAATGGGCTTTAAGTTAAAAGTGCGGCTAAGACTGAGGCGCGAATCATTTAACTGCCTCATTTCAAAGAATATATAGAACTACCAACAAATTAAAAATTTTAAAAAAAATCTAAGAAAATCGTAGATATTTTTTGTGGTGACAACTATAAATAGTTTCTATATGGTTGAAACTGTTTCTGAGACTGAGGTGGGAGTTAATTAACTGCGGCGAAATGCAACTATTATTAATAATTAACCATTTTCTCTCCCTCTGCCATTTTTCCATGTGCTGTTCTAAGTCTTCTTCTTCTCTATTATTCTATTTGCAGCACTTGGCATACATTTTCACAATATTTAATTATTAATGCGTCTGCGGGCAGCGCGGTTGAGGCTGCTGGCCTTGACGCTGACTGGCTGAATGAATGATTGAGTGACTGACTAACTGCAGCAACAACATATTGTCAAAAACAACAACAATAATAACAACAACAATGACCAGTGGCAATAATGAATCAACACCGCTCTATTGCGGCAGCGGCATGGATAATTTCCATACAAGGTAAGTTGCCAATGTCAATGTCAGTGTCATCATTGGGGGGTTCCCCAAGGACAGACAACAGAGCCTCGATAACAACCACAACCACAACCAGAACATCGACAACAATATCAACAACAATAGTTGACTACTGTCTCTGGCATATTCAAGTTTTAGCTTTACTTTTGTATGACATCGAAAATCGATTAATGTATTTGCCACATTTTTCGGTGCTTCCCCCCCACGTCAAACTGATTGACATCTTTCCCCAATTGTCGCTTAAGCCGGATTCTCCCAGGACAATTGATTGTTCAAGTAATTCCAAGCATCATATAAATTACATATCTAAGTATATGTATGTGTATACATAAGGGATACTGAAACAACAATAAATATATTTACTTGTGAAATGAAAAGCAAATCAAGAAAACATGAAACGAGAAGCTAGAAAAGCTGTGCAAATAATGAAGATTTTTAGCCAAATACACACCCATAATTTAAATTGAAAAATTTAAGCTAATAAAAAATGAATAACAATAACTTTAAGAAGATAAGAGAACATTAAAAATGAATTCGTAAATATATTTTCCAAAAAGTAGTTCAAGTTTCTACTCAAAAGGAGTGAAACATTTAAACTGAAAAATTACGCATTTTGAAAATGTTAGAAATTATTCTAATAAATATAAATATTTTAAATTGAATAATACTTTGCTATCCTTAAAGAGAATAGTTTAAAAGCATATGGCAAATACCACTTGTAAGGCAATCACATAAATATGCTTTTATTATGGCGCATTAAAAATCTATAAAAGACTTTATTGGGCATATAAATCTAACTTGAATATTGTATTAAGTATTTGCATTTGCTTTGCATATTGAACGCAGTCTGATCCTAGGGATATGTTGAAGCAATCGTTGCAACAGATATTGGATAACAATTTGGATTTGAATTTAAGAGTCTCGTGGAACAACATACATGCCTGGCAATAAAAACAGTCTGCTGGCAGTTGCCGTGTACAGTGAGCACTGGGCAAACAGAAAGAGAGAGAGGAAGCAGGAAGTTTCGTGTAATGCCAATAAAGACTGTAAGCTTGCAGCGTTTGCCTACTTACTACAACAGCAGACAAATAAAAGCAACAATAACAAACAATTTTATGGCCCTTTGTTTAGTTTGTAGAATTCCAAAATTTTTGTCGAGTTTTTATTTCTAAGGCCAAAAAAAAACTTTGCGCTGCCGCTAAAACCAGCTTTCATTTTAGTTTTGGCCTCAAGCTGTCATTTCGTGTGTGTGTGTTCGTGTGTTATGTGTTGTGTGTGTGTATGTGTGTGTGTGTGTGTTCCTGTTGCTTGTTTATCTTATAGCAAATTAGACTCTGGACAACATGAATATGAGCAGCATCAAGTATTTCGGCCAACGGCATTTTTAAAGCTGCCACACCAGCTTTAAGCAGACTCTAGAGATGGCCATGGACATGATAAGCTCGATATTGTTGTGAGAAAATGAGCCACTAAGGTCTTACCGTTTGGGCTCCAGAAAATTATATATTATTCAAAATTTAACTGACATGTGAAATACAGTATAAAATCTAAAAAGGCTAACTAATTGATGAGGAACTAAATAAAATTCTATCCGAAATGTGATAGTTTTACCCAATCTCAATAAATGTATGTCGATACTTTTGTTTGGCCAATACCCATCCCCAACAGCCAGCTCAATTTGCCACAGATACTCGTACAGCGTGTGGCAATGGCAGCATTTTATTTCATATTTTTCTCTTTTTATTACCCATTGCAAGTGCTCCCGAAATGTTCATTGTACATTTTCAGCTGAAATTCACATGCTTGCCATTTTATAATTATAATTCCAACAGCAACATTTTCCTTTTTTTGGTCATTATTGTATCTGTTTCCAGGAAAACTGATTTTGTTGATTTTTTTCTTTTGTTTTTCAAAACATCTTTGTTGTGATAATGAACTGAATGTTTATATCCGCCTCAGCAGAGTAGAAACTGTAAAAGCAAACATGCCCCTTGTGGGAAATCATAAACTTTAAGATTTGTTTAACCCACAACAACTACTCGAATAACAACAAGATGTTTGAACCAGGCCCAGGAGAGTCACTTGCTCCATTTCTGCTAAGAAAGCGTATAGAAAATAGAATGAACACTACATAGAACAACATATTAAATATAACATATGTATCCTTATAAATATGGACTATACTGAACAGAATTATAATTAATTAGTTTCCACCAAAATGAGTTAATGGTTGGGTTTTTTAAGAATATTTTGATCTGATTGGGTTGCTTGGAGTTTTTCCCAATCATCGCAACAAATACGGAATCAATTAACATACATGATAAATCATTTTATAATCTTCTCAGTTTAAAATATAATCTTATAGTTTTTTCCCCTTACCCCTCCCCAATTCCTCTCCTGTCAACCTTTCACATTCTCGAAGGCAAAACATTTCTGTTGTTGGTGTTGCTGTTGTCGTTGTTGTCGCTTTCTCTGTCCACCTTTGCCATTCATCAACGTGGATTATCAAGGGCAATAAATTAAACTAAGCAAGGCTCGCGAATAGACAGGATCTGCCACGCATAGGAGCCAGGAATGCAACGCGCTGGGAACCCGCGTTCAATTTGATGAATGGAGCTGTGAAATACGCTCTCAAAAAAGGTGTTTTCCCAACGGACAACAACGAGGGCAACAGACTTGTTCGACTGTCCAAACAATAACAAAAGTCGCTTAAAATTCGCACTCAATTTTCGGGGTCCTCGGCACTTGAAACTAGTTAAAAGCTATTACAAAAAGTGCCATAGCGAGAAGCTGTCCATCAAAATTGAAAACGCTTTTTTGTCGCTCTCCAAGCGTGCATGTAGCAATAATTTATTATTTCATTCTTTATGCCACTTCACTTCATTTTGATATATTTATATTACTTTTTATTATTTTTCTGTGTCGCCTCGCAAATAAAACGTTTTCTCGACCAATGGCAAAATAAATTTAAAAAAGTGTCGCCATCATTCTTATTATTCATGTTAATTGCTTGTTTTGTGCGTGGCTTCGTGTAAAGCTTACACGGCGTATACGCAATATTGCGCATACGTCGCGTTGCCAAGGCAATTGAAAGGGTTGCACTTGACTGACTGTCTGCAAATTCTTTCTACATCTGTCTGTCGGTCAGTCTGTCGGCCTGTCCTGATTGTTGACACATTGCCATTACAATAATTTTTCTTGTATGTGCTTCTTGGTTGAGTGGCTTTTCTGAGTTTTTCTCCAACTCAGTTTCACGTTCGTCTGTCTGGGTCGTGACAGCGTCGAGCGTCGAGCGTCGCCTTGACGCTGTCACTGGCAATTTGGCACGTCTTTGACACACAAAGTAAATGGCCAAGTGTTAGATACACATCTAATTGCCAAAGCAGACATTGAGAGTCAAAGTTTCTCGGCAGGCCACAGCGAGCACGCATTAATGAAGGCTTAACTAATTAAACTGAGACCCAACCATATCCAAGTTCAATTCAGGTGACATTTATATCCACTTGCCAGGACTTAAGGGATTTTTAATGCATGACTATACAGAGTTCATATAGTTGAGAATTCTTTTGTACCAAATAGAACATCAATCCATTAATTTCTCTCCCTTTTCAGCTACAAGAACATGCATGGATATGTGTCATTGGTGGTCTGCATACTGGGAACCATAGCGAATACTCTGAACATAATCGTGCTGACTCGAAGGGAGATGCGTTCACCGACGAATGCGATACTCACGGGTCTGGCAGTGGCCGATTTGGCAGTGATGTTGGAGTACATACCCTATACGGTGCACGATTTCATACTGACGGACAGTCTGCCAAGGGAGGATAAACTGAGCTACAGCTGGGCGTGTTTCATCAAGTTCCACTCGATCTTCGCCCAAGTGCTGCACACAATCTCAATTTGGCTGACAGTGACGCTGGCTGTCTGGCGGTATATTGCAGTTGGTTATCCCCAGAAGAATCGCGTGTGGTGCGGCATGAGAACCACAATAATCACGATAACGACGGCCTATGTGGTGTGTGTTCTGGTGGTGTCACCGTCACTTTATCTGATCACAGCCATTACCGAGTGGATGGATCAATTGGATGTACAGGGTAGAGTTATTAATAACATACCCCTGACACAGTATGTCATCGATTACAATAATGAACAGACACTGGTGGCTGCCTTGAATGTCACGTCCACAAACGAGACACAGTGGTTGAATGTCAGCACCACCACAGCGACACCAATGCCACCCAATTTGGTGGTGCGAAATGTGACCGTTTATCGACTTTATCACAGTGATTTGGCACTTCACAATGTCTCCCTGCGCAATGCAACATTTCTCATCTATAGCGTGCTCATTAAATTAATACCCTGTATTGCTCTGACCATACTCTCAGTACGACTCATCCTAGCTCTGCTCGAGGCGAAGCGAAGACGCAAGAAACTCACCAGCAAGCCAACACCGAGTGCCAATGACAACAAATCTGTCATCAATGGCAAATCCACAGAGCGCCCTCGCAAAAACAGCAAAACCCTCGAGAAGGAGAAGCAAACGGATCGCACCACTCGCATGTTGTTGGCGGTGCTGTTGCTCTTCCTCATCACCGAGTTTCCACAGGGTATTATGGGAATGCTCTACACGATGCTAGGCGAACCATTCTTCATGCAGTGCTATCTTAAACTCAGTAAGTTACACCACCTGACTCACAGTATACAGGAATATAACAACTTTGAATTAATACAAGTAAATGTAGTAAAGAGCAAAAAGGATTGAATAATTATTTGAACGGAATTAATAAACCTTTCAAGTAGAATGAAATTAGAGGCTAAGCCATGAGCAAAATGACATTCCGCTTGAAAATCGGATCAGTATTGGCGAAGCTATTAAAGTTTGAAGTTGGCCTTATTCTCTACCTGGCAACTTTACAAGTCAAATTTTTTGTTCATTTTGGCATGATTTTTTACAAAAAAATTAAATGTCTCAGAATCAAATATAAAGTGTGGTTTTATACTAATTTGGGCACCAGGAGTTGATTAAAAATGAAAACTCAAAATTTAAAATTTTGAAATTTCGAAAAAGCACAGGGGGGACCCTTACCTCAAAAATCGATTTTTTGAGGCAAAAAATTATTTTGATGAAATTAAGTAAATTTGAATGCAGAATGAATTTGGTGGCCAAACCATGATCAAAATGATAATCCGCTTGAAAATCGGATCAGTTTTGGCGGAGCTATTAAAGTTTGAAGTTGGCCTTATTCTCTTCCTGGCAACTTTACAAGTCAAAATTTTTGTTCATTTTGGCATGATTTTTTACAAAAAAATGAAACCTTCCAGAATCAAGTTTAAAGTGTTATTTTATACTAATTTGGGTACCAGGAGTTGATTAAAAATGAAAACTCGAACTTTTAAATTTTGAAATTTCGAAAAAGCACAGGGGGGACCCTTACCTCAAAAATCGATTTTTTGAGGCAAAAAATTATTTTGATGAAATTAACTAAATTTGAATGCAGAATGAATTTGGTGGCCAAACCATGATCAAAATGATAATCCGCTTGAAAATCGGGTCAGAAATGGCGAAGCTATTAAAGATTAAAGATGGTCATACCATTGACCTAGCAACTTTAAAAGTCAAAATTTTTGTTCATTTTGGCATGATTTTTTACAAAAAAATGAAACCTTCCAGAATCAAGTTTAAAGTGTTATTTTATACTAATTTGGGTACCAGGAGTTGATTAAAAATGAAAACTCAAAATTTAAAATTTTGAAATTTCGAAAAAGCACAGGGGGGACCCTTACCTCAAAAATCGATTTTTTGAGGCAAAAAATTATTTTGATGAAATAAACTAAATTTGAATGCAGAATGAAATTTGAGGCCAAACCATGATCAAAATGACATTCCGCTTGAAAAACGGATCAGTATTGGCGAAGCTATTAAAGTTTGAAGTTGGCCTTATTCTCTTCCTGGCAACTTTACAAGTCAAAATTTTTGTTCATTTTGGCATGATTTTTTACAAAAAAATTAAACGTCTCAGAACCAAGTTTAAAGTGTTGTTTTATACTAATTCGGGTGCCAGGAGTTGATTAAAAATGAAAACTCGAGATTTAAAATTTTGAAATTTCGAAAAAGCACAGGGGGGACCCTTACCTCAAAAATCGATTTTTTGAGGCAAAAAATTATTTTGATGAAATTAAGTAAATTTGAATGCAGAATAAAACTAGAGGCCAAACCATGATCAAAATGACATTCCGCTTGAAAATCGGACCATTTTTGCCAAAGTTACTAAAGATTAAAGATGGTCATACCATTGACCTAGCAACTTTACAAGACAAAATTTTTGTTCACTTTGGCATGATTTTTTACAAAAAAATGAAATGTCTCAGAATCAAGTATAAAGTGTGGTTTTATACTAATTTGGGCACCAGGAGTTGATTAAAAATGAAAACTCGAACTTTTAAATTTTGAAATTTCGTTAAAGCACAGGGGGGACCCTTACCTCAAAAATCGATTTTTTGAGGCAAAAAATTATTTTGATGAAATTAACTAAATTTGAATGCAGAATGAATTTGTTGGCCAAACCATGATCAAAATGATAATCCGCTTGAAAATTGGATCAGTTTTGGCGGAGCTATTAAAGTTTGAAGTTGGTTTGATTCTCGACCAAACAACTTTACAAGTCGATGTTTTTGCTCAATGCAAGTTCCTGGAAGTAAGTGTTAGGGGACCTTGACTCTAGTGTTTATATTTGTCTGTGCGACTTGTGAGATCAACTGCAACCTTTGGTGCTAGATTTTCAACTGGGGGTATAGCTCAGGGGTGGAGCATTCGACTGCAGATCGAGAGGTCCCCGGTTCAAATCCGGGTGCCCCCTTTATAGCAAGAGTTATTTTTTTCCATAATACATATTTATATAAAAAACTTATATATTTAAATAAAGAAAATAAATTATATGCTTAATTGGAATTCCTTTTCTCGCAACACCTAAATTGAGTTCCATTAAATCGCAGTTGCTATTATTTAACTCCATCTTGATTCTTGATGAATTCCGTGACTTCTCTTTTTTAATTCTCAGGTGACGTTATCGACGTATTGGCTTTGATTAATTCGAGCATCAATTTCATACTCTACTGCTCGATGAGCAAACAATTTCGCAGCACTTTCACGCTGCTATTCCGCCCCAAGTTCCTGGACAAGTGGATGCCGGTGGCCCAGGATGAAGTGGCTGCCACACGGGTGGATGGATTGCAGCGTTCCGTTGTGGCAGCTGCGCCGGACAAGTGCCACACAGCAATGTTGCAGAGGCAGCCGCAAGTGGTGACACTTGCTGCCACCAGCACCACCCAAGTGACGAATCTGTAGCAAAAACCAGCAACAGTGAGTGGTGCTTCTGCTTCTGCTTCTGCCTCTGCTGCTGAACGCAACCACAACAGATTGCGCAGTCGTCTCCTGAGTGTCCTGAGGCGCCGAGAAGCGGACAACAATAGAGTTGATAGAACTGTGACTGCAAGGGATCCAAAGCAGTTCCAGGCAATTGTTGTGGTTGTGAATAATGCCAGTGGTGCCATAAACCATCAGCTGTGCACCACTGCCGTGGATCCCATTCAGACTCCCCACATTGTGACGTGATGAGTTCACAGCGTGAGCTTCGTATACTAAGCTCTTATGTAACATAAGATATGTTAAGTACGGCTCTATACATATTTTGGTCCAACAACAAGAACAACAACCACACACACTTTACGGTTGATAAATTATTTAGTGGTGCACACAATAAACTATTGCATACATTAGGGCGTTTTGCATATTACGAACATCAGTAAAAAATAAAACAAAAAGAAGAAAAAAGCTAGAGGAAATAAACCAGGGACTGAAAATAACAGTTATAGAACCAAAAATTTAACTTAAAAAATATTCTACCTATTATTGAAATCCAAAAGATATTTACGAATTATTTTTTTATATCTATAATGTTTAATTCCCAATTTTATTTTATAATTTGTAACATTTGCAGTCCCTGGTAAAAAGCATAAAAATTTCGCATCATTCATCCGCACCGTTGACTTGCGAAATGTGTTTCACAGCTTATTGCCAAATATCGATATGTACATACATACTTATATATAGCAAATATATCTTTTTTGACACACAAGGACATGCCACCTCTCCCTCTGTATCCCAGCCCAAACGCCCTCTATTCATCCCTCCAAAAGTCAAACAGAATAACTAAGTAGATAGTAAGCGCATTTTGAATTGCATTTGATTTTGATTTGAAATGCGCTCTACCACGCTCCCTGTACCCTTTTCACAACTAATATGCAAAACAATTTGGCCCAAAAAATAACGAATTTTTTATAGAAAGTACTTCATGTAAATAATATATACATATATAAATAATATTAAATCATATACAAATATGTATACATATATGTTCAGTTAACAATAAATTTGTTGGATCTGAGTATTTAGCTGCAAGTTGGCTAAAATATTTTAGCTCAGAAGAATGCAGTGTTTGGGCAAAATAACTATTTAGTTAATGTGCAGAGATATTTACAATTTCAAAATTGTTAATAAATAGTAACGATTTTCGTATTATTGACAAGCACTGCAAATTCTGTACTATGAAAATAATAAAGATAACTAAACGCGTATAATTTAATTAATTGTTGTTAAATTCGCAAGCGCCGACTGTTTATGTATAGAATTTTAAGTGATAAGTAAGAAGGCTGCATTAATTTATTAAATATGCATAGAATACGCGAAACTTTTACCTTTACAAAGTTTTTAATCAAGATGGAAATGTTTGCAATTGAGCCCCGGCAAATGTTTTCAATCCGATATAAAATTTTAATTATAATCGCGATTTGTTTGTTGCGCTTGTTAAACAATTAAAACAATTACTAAACGAGTTTCACAATTAGAAATTAATATAACTTAGAAATATAAATGTAATTTAATTGAAAAGGTTGCCATTTTGTTTGTATTAAACAGTAATAATAATCAATAAAGTTGTTTGTCGATCGAATTAAATTAAATTAATCTTAAGTCCTTTATATACTTACTTCATAATGTAATTTATGCAAGGCTTACAATTTATGACTTATTTAATAAAGCGAAATACACAATAAATAATTAAATCACTCTTTTTGTCTTTGCATTTGGGTAAGTTGTAAATTCAAAAAATTTCTTGGCTTGTTTAACATGTCGTATACATAATTTGCAATAACATTTAACAAGTTTTGCAATAATTTTAAATTAAGTCAAGTCAAAGAATGCCAATTTACAGCTGGAAAAGCTACAAAAAATAATTCAGAATTTAGCCAACAACAATTTAATAAACATTCTAGAAAAGTCTCATTTACATCTAACAAGAAAAAAACACCAAAGTTTAAAAAAATATAAGAGAGTGGAGAAAAATAATGCGTAACTTTAGAAAGACAGCAATAAGTTGTACTTTCAGGACAATAAGTAAAAGCCGAGTATTATAGGACAACGCCTTTTCCAGTTTTGGACTTTGCAGTAGTTGGGCACATTGCGAACTTGGCTAAAAACAGAACATGAAACAAAAAAGAGGCTTAAGCTCATAATTCGTTTTATAATCACCTTAACTGAAGTGGCCAAAAGCAGCTTCATTAATTAACCCAATTTAATGTTGCTAACTTTCTAATTTCAAAAACTTCCACCAAACTCCTGCCATAACTCAACAAATGGTGTAATAAATGATTACACTTCTGACAGTTCAAATTGCAATACGAGCCACAACAGTCGATTATATTACAATCTCAGTTAAAACAAGTAGGAACGCTACAGTCAAAAAGCAACTCGACTGAATAATAATAAAAAGGAAAATTAAATAAAATATATGAAAATCGACAATCAAAACAATTCCAAAACTAACTTGATAGGATAGGAGTATTATCAGAAACCTGGACAAAATATTAAAAGTTAAGTTTTCTTTAAGCGTAAATTGCAATTCTATAACGTGTACGAGAATAAAACGCAACCGAGTTGGCAATCGGTACCAGACTGGCTTTTGCTGGCCATTTTGGCCATTATTGAAACGTGTTGCGACTGTAGAGCCTTTAGGCCGAGTTAGCTGCAGAGATAAATTGAAAAATGATACCAAACGGCAGAGCAAAAGCACAAAAAGTTGTTTGCCAAAGATCTGACTGCCGTTTGAATTGAATGCCAAACTTAAACTTCAATTTGCTTAAGGAAATTTTTAATTGTTTAATTTAGAAAGTGTGGCGAAGAAGGAAGTGCCTTTGTCATTGAATCGTGCTTATGCTTAATTATAACTGCTCGATTATCTTTTTATTAAGCATACGCACTGTGAGCCTTTGTGTGTGTGGCGAAAACTTTTCATATGAAATTGATTGAAAAACTTTGTCGGCAGGCAGACAAAGTAAAGAGAATTTGTCAAAGTGGAGAAAGGGAAAAGGGAAAGGGAAAGGGCTGCATCTCAAGCGTCGTGTCAAATGTCATGACAATGTGAGGCATTCGCATGAGAACATTTCAAGAGCCCGTGCCTCGTTCTTGCACCTTGCCTATTAGATTCAAATGGTAGAACAATTAGCAGACAACTGCTGACCCCGCTAGCTTTGTATTTCAATTGGGTATCGAACATAAAATTTCATTGATTTTAAAATAGTAAGGAAAAAAAATAAATAAATAAAAATAAAATAAAATAAAAAAAAAGTAATAGTAATAATATAATATGGTATGCTAGTATCAAAATAGATTTAATACACACATAAATAAGAATCGAAATGTGAAAAGCTTACCTACAAGGTCAATTCTGACTAAGGTGTTATCTTGATGCGCTAGAATGTAAGATAAAAAAATAAAATTAATTTAAATTAAAATTGCGAACCAAAAACTAAGATTAGGGGCTACATAAATGTTGTTCTTTCTTTTCATCGACTTTTGTAAACATGGCTGATTGTTATTTTGTTGCAATTGAAAATAGAATTTTTAGTTCTGTTAATCAAGCTAAATGCCAAAGTCTATTGAGAGTAATCATTCAATCGAATTCCAGGCCAATTAAACTAATGACTAATGGGAAGTCATGTTTTAATGTGTAGACCTACTTAATTCATGAGCTGCTTTCACGAAATACACAGATAAAATTCAACCCACATTCGAAGGTTCATGTCTACAAATAATTGCTTTTCTGGCCAACACACACACACACACAACCAAACAGAATGTGAAATCGTCTCGTTAGCTGCTTTTCTGTGTAACTGTCAATTTTCAGAACAGTTGCCTCAGTTCCTCAGCAGGCAGGATCAACAGTCTTAAATTGTCGTCTCACGCTCCTTAAGCCTTAAGCTCAACAACACAAAAAAGTCAAAATGGGCTTGAATACGAGAGATCTCCCCAGAGAAGAATGGTCTAAAATTTAAATAGTTACTCTATGATTCAACTATATTTTGTCAAAGATTTAAATATTGTATTTAAATGAAATAATTGATTGTATTTCAAAATATTTCGTAGTTTTACATATCATCAATTTAAAGAAGTTACTCTTCCCTCTTTATAGAGTGTACATAATTCGTGTTGTTATTGATTAAGTAGAAAATTTAAGCCCTGTTAGCAGCTGCTTTAATAGTCACGGCTTTAAGCTCTACGCTTGGTTTAACTCGACTGGATTTCATTACCTGTAAAAGCCACAACAACAAAAAACTGTCGAAAAATGTTTGATGTTAATAATTTAGCCACAACGAACAAAAGAGGGCGTGGCAATGCTTTATGAGCCTTATCCTCGACGTCAATGGCCCTCAGCAAAAATAAAATGGTCTAAAAGGTCCAAAATAATATGTATTACAAAAAAATGGCCCTAAACATGTTAATTGAGTGAAGTTGCCACAAAATGAGAGTCCAACATTTTAGTTGTCGTTGTTGTTATCGCAGGTATTGTTGTTGTTGTTGATGATGTTATTGTTGTTGCTGGCAACTAGCCCTGAATGTGGTTAAATCAAAATGAAGACCGTTTTATGTTTTTAGCCCTGGTTTGCCTTTAAGGCATGCTGGCATCATTATACCCTGTACCCTTGCGACTTGAACATAAAGCAATTTTTTGGAAGGCAATTAAATATTCTTTGGTTAAGATATTTTCGGTAGACAACAGGGTATCTCATGGTCGACTTAAGCGATCGTACCAATTTCTCTTTTTTTTTTGTGATAAATGTTTGTGGTAGTCACAGGATCATTGGGGTGTAATTAACGCCTGGCATCTTGACTTAATTATTAATTAATTCAATTTGCCAGCAATTATTTGAGGCTGTTTATTCAATTTTCAGCACTTGTCTGACCAGATCGTAATTGATCGAATGAATGCGAGTGAATAAGACATGAATGTGAGTGCAAATGAATGCGAATATCTCGAGGTCAAGTTTATACTTTAAATCTGTCAAGTGAAAGAAAATAGAATTTGCGAAACAATGCAATCTGAGCAAACCAAACAATTGCTGAACACAGAAACAGGTCAAAACCGGGAAATACAAGTGCCTTGAATTGAGTGGAAAAGCGACTGCAAAACAAAAGAAGAAACAAAAGAAAAATGGTAAAATTATATTAAATCGCGGCAAAAATCATTAAAGTTTTCCATTGTATTCCAGATGGCAAACATTGCAGTAAATTAGATCAGATTTACCAGTTTCCATTGCAGCTGTATGCGTGTGTGTGTGATTGTATGTGTGTGCGATTGTATGTGTGTGTGATTGAATGTGTGTGGCTGTTTTTGCTGCTGTAATGGCTGACGTGCAGCCAAAACCAATACTCAAGCGCCCTCTATCGGCAAAAACGTGGCTGAATGTCTCTTTATTTCCGCCTCCCTCCGACTATCTATGTATCTCCCTCTCACTTCATATGACCAGCGCTTTCTTTGACTTCATGCAAGACAAAATTTCATTTCTCTAAGATTTTATTTTCAAATATTTTCACATTTTCCAATGTAGAATTTACTTTCCTGTAAGTGTGTTTGTGGGTGTATGACTGTATGTGTGTATGTGTCTGCATTGCCATGGTTGCCAAATGAAACTAACTAAATTTGGCCAAACAGCATGACGACAATTATTTTACTGTGGTTTCAGCAAAATGCCAAAGAAAACTGAAACTTGAACTTTGGGTTGAAAGGCTTAAAATTCAAAACATGAGATAGCAAAATACATTTGAGATGAAAAAAGGAACTCTTTGATCTGTGTGGCATCAAGAGTCAGTTTACCCAGATCAATGGGTAGTTGGGGAAGGACTTTGCATATTTCCAAATGGGTTGTCACAGGAACAGCACGTAAACCGCTTAGTAGTGCAATGAAATATAATAAATCGCAATCAAATAAATGTTTAAATTGATGGGGTAAATGCTTTTCGTAAATTCACTCCCGTACTAATATTAAGAAAATATATTTATTTATATCAGTTTTGTTTGGTTGCAATCTTTTCTACCACTCTCTTTCTCTGACTCTTATTTTGTGTCTTTTCATATATCCTTAAGTGATGATTTTAACACCTGTCCAAGAGCTATAACAAATTCTCACACACACATTGGTTGCCCTTTAAGTGTTCGTTCTTGTTGTTGTTTTCTTTTAGCCTGGCGGCAAATTGAGTTTAAACTGTAATGCACACACGTAGAGAGAAAGGAAAAGAAGAGTGAGAAGAAGGTTGACAACTTGTAGAATTTCGTGTGCGATCAGGCTTAAAGCCAGGCCAACTCTTGAGCTCATTTCTCACTCTCTTCCTCGACCCAATCGGCAGTTTGCTGTTCAAACTTTTGCAAAAAGAAAAGCAGTTAATTAATCGGCTCGTACTTTCGGCCATTGGCAACTGGCAAGTACAAAAGTACAATTAAAGCACAGTTTTTCCGTTCACCTGTTAAGCTGAAGCAAAACTTTTACAGGCCAGCGAATGGGCAAAAAAAAAATGGAAGGGAAAGAAATTTTTAAGTTAATTGTCTTGCGTGCAACGGTGCGTATGTGTAACAACTAACTGGCTTAATTAAGGGCCAACACGCTGCATGCATTGCCAACGATAGAACCAAAAATGTTATTAGAATTTTTAAAACTATGCAACATGCGGCTCCCACACACACATATATACATGTATGCATATTACGCATACGACGCGTGCGACACACAGGCAAATTGCCAACAAAAAAATTCAACCGAATATGTGCAGTATATATATTTTTTTTAGAGAAGTGTAGAGAAGTGGAGGTTGCCCTAGTTAGTTTAGGCCCTTTGACAGTTGCTGCAGTTTTTATTTTGAGAATGAAGTCGAGAAAGATTGTTATAAATTGATGCCAAAAGATTTTTAAGCTAACTCATCACTAGAAATTTTCCCTTTCTTATCAAATGGAGAATAAATCTTTGCATTGAAATTTGTTGGAAAGATTTTGTTAATAAACGGCTAGTAAAATGCTAAATTATACAACAAGCTTTTATTCGTATTTTTTGTTATCATATGCCAAAAAATATTTAATAAAAAAATTTAAAGAAAACAATTAAGTGAATTTAAATATTAGAAGTGACTTTTTTTAGCTTCCCACAGTTTTTGCAGTAGCGAAAACTATTCGCCTTGGGGAATTATGAAAGTGTAGTGTTTGTGTGTGTGTCGATCTGTCCGTGTGTGTGTGTTTTGTCTCTAGTGCTTGGCCAAGTGCAGCATCTGTTTACCTGTGTATCATTTTCACCTGTTCGCCGCCATTTAAGCGGTTGCCTGGGATTAAAATCTGAAAAGCTGTAACTTTACTTTGGTTTTTTTTTATACATTTTTTTTTTTTGTATGCCATGATGTCCACGATATTGTCGGGCTTTAAGGCTTAATACGCACGGGACACACGCACATGGGCATTAATCGAACAATCACAATAACAACAGCAACAACAATAGTACTGTGAAAATAATGAAAATGCGTGAAGCAGGCGGCCCACAAAACAAATTTGATAGGAAATTTGCATAACAACTTCCGCCATTTTGGGCCACGCTTATTTTTGTAGCTGTCATGACAGTGTTGACATTATGCTATTGTCCTCGATGTTGTTGTTGTTCTGGCTGTTGTTGTTGTTGCTGTTGTGGTTGCTGTTGTTGTGCCAGTTAAGCCCCTTTATTGTCTATGTGTGTATTGTCTGTGTTTGTGTGTGTGCGTATGTGTGTTTGTGCTGGGGACTCAAATGTAATTTGCACTTGAACTGCGAACGTGTTTTAACGCGTGAGAAAGACACACACACAATTTCGAGCGATACAGTGTGAAAGAAAGACAGAAATGGAAAATATGTGGCATTCAAACAGTGCTGTCAGCTTTTTGAAATAAGCAAAAAGTGGCGTGTTTCATGAGAAAAAAGTACAAAAAAAACCTCTAAAAATTCCAACAATAAAAAACAACCAACTTTTTTTATATATGTTTAATTTCTTTGCTATTTTTTATAATTTATATATTTTTTGCTAGGGTAAAAAATTTTTAAAATAGCAAAACGAATTAAAATAAAAAAAAATATGTCGGAACTCGCGCTGCCCAAAATTGGGCTTGATAAAAGGCCAGAATTGCCAAAATGGCAACATTGCTTAACAGTACTTGCTTAATTTGTTGGGCTTATAGCCAAACCGCGATAAATTCTTTGGTGTGGAAGTCTTTAACCTTTACCCTCCATTTGCCAGGACATTGAGGAATCCTTGGAGCAAATCAAACATCTGCTGCAGCTGAAACTCAGAGTTTTTGTTGCCCTTGAAAGGATTTCAATGCTCATTGCCGTTCAGCTGTCAGAAATGTGAATGAGGATATGATTGATGCGTGTGTCGGGTTAACATTGAGATTTTCCCTAAATGAAAGAGAAAGAATTCCAAATCTAAACTGCGTTTTGTTACAGACTCCGAACAAATGCCAGTCCATTAAGATAAAATCATCTTAGCTTTATGTAATTTCCAAATTTCTGCATAAATTTTCGATTTGTGTTGAGATCCTTTTGAATCCAGTAAATAATACGAATCTGATTATACAGATTTCAGCTGAAAATCCCAAAGCACTTATTAACATAAGCTATGCGACAGATAATTCCACCTTAAGCTCTGGAAAAAAGAAAGTCCTTGAAGCTGCAATTGTTACAACTACAAAAAGGGATCTAAGGATTGCGGTGAAGTCCTTTTTATTTGCAGATGTCGTGTCGCATGTCCAGTAGCACTTTGCAGTAAATTTTCAGCACTTTCCACGTTTTGCAAAGTGAGAAGTGCACGAAACTTGGAAGGAAAACAAAATGAAATTCGAACTCCAACTCCAACTCCAATGACGAGGTCGAGTTCTTTGTTGTGCCCAGGAAATTGTCAACAAACGGAAAATGGGAAATGGAAAATGGGGAGTGAGTAATTAAAGTTAACAACTCGATACTTCAATTTCATTGAGTAGCATCGTTAGCAATTATTACATTCAGTTGACCTTTTTGCCATGCAACGCGGCGTATACTTGATTTTAATTAAAATTAAACTATTGTGTGTATTTAGTATTTTGTCCAGGGTGAAACAATGTAATTACAAATTACAAAATATAAACTTGTTATAAAACTTATGAACAT
Source organism: Drosophila rellima (assembly GCA_035043635.1). Lineage (NCBI taxonomy): Eukaryota > Metazoa > Arthropoda > Insecta > Diptera > Drosophilidae > Drosophila > Drosophila rellima. The sequence continues at coordinate 1,143,392 of JAWNMV010000529.1, forward strand.
GCAATTCCATTCTACTTTATGCACTTCTGTTGCCCGCAGCAACAGCTGCAACTTCATCATGTTGCAACTTCTGGGGGCGTGTCTAAAATCAATTGAAAATTTAATCAAGTAGCTGACGAAACTTTCGCAGCTGCTTATATTCTACATCAATTATGGTAAAGAACGCAAGTCACTAAGAGAACAACTAATCACTTTAAGCAAGCTCAAGAAACCTTTTCTTTTTAACCTGACTCTAACAAAAGTTAATAACAATCCACATAAGAAAAATAAAAAACCAACACTTAAAACTTTAGGCAAACTAAGAAAACCATTTATAAACTAAACTAAAATATTTTAATAAAAATGACAGCGCTTAAAATGTTACATAAATAAATGACAGCTGTGTCTGAGCTTATGCCTTTCATTTTCCATTAAAAATGAACTTAGATTTACATGAAAATCCAATGAAAACATCGTCAAAAGACTAGACAGACAGAGGATTACAATGTTAACCAGTTGTCGAGAGGAAATTGAATTATCATTAAGCATTCAACGACTCTGAAGTGTAGTTGAGTTTCCATTTGAATTTCTGAATCTATAAATTTTGAAGTCAACTTGATCAATTATTTCAACTATTTACTCAACTAAAACTTCAACTCTAATTGCCATACAATTTTTAATTAAAATGCCAATGCATAAATTGACAACTGGAATTGGAAAATTTGGACGGCAAGTCAGGAAAATGAGTTAAGATTTTAGCAAGAAAGAAAAGTGCAAGAAAATAGAGGAAAAAAGCAGCGAAAACTTTTCACGCTACTTGACTTGATTTATGGCCCGAGGCAGATTCAGATGTCACTCAAACTTTTTGTTCCTTTTGCGAAAGGACATGGAAATATACTTCAATTTTGACACAACATTTGTAACGAAGTTTCCCTAGGGTATTTGAGAGTCTGTTTTTTTTTTTATCGCGCTTACAATGCAATCACGCAATTAATCGCCTCTTGGGCGCCATTTAAAATACGTCATTGGGCACTCGTTGGGCGCCAATTAGTTTAAAAAATATGCTAATTGGCAATAAACGAACCCATTCGCATTTAACATTAAATTTACTACATTTTCATGCTTCTCTCGATCTTTTTGCAGGGCAACCCAAATGGCTTATCATTATTTGCAAAACAAAACAATCGAAATGAAGCCGGTGGAAGCCTATTAAAAATCTAAATAAAAAGCTTTTATTTGCCATTGACTTTGGCTGGTCAATGGCCATAAATTTAATGACTTGCCCTTCAGCTGAGATTGCGTTATTAATGACGGACCGCGGGAACGATGATTATTATTTCCCCCCTTTTAATTAGATTAGATGTTAGATTCCCACTTCCTTTAGATTGATGTCCATTCGTCCCGGTTTGATGATTAAGCCAAAAGCATTACATTTAATGGGCTTTAAGCCAGAAAAGCGTCTTCTCTGGCCTGGACACAGTTCCAGCTCCAGTTGCCGTCTCAGACTTTTGCAGAAACTAAGCAACTCAATGTCATTGTCACGTCTACCAACTGCGAGCTTATATCATTTGTGTATTAACTGACCACAGCCGTAATCATTGCACTTAAGTTGAATCAGTTCTGAGCTCATTGGAATGAAAATAATCGTTTCTATTAAAGCAAAGTGTTGTCAATCAAATGATTGTGATGTGGTTATTAAAAAAGAAAAACTAATAAGAAAATTCAAAATATACTTTTAAGTAAATACAAAATTGGAGCTGTTTGCCTGAAAGCGAGTGGTTCTTTTTGATAGAACTTATGATTATATTATGGATATACTTATGGTAACAACCAGTTTTTTCATCTACGTTGTACTCATTTGGAAGTCGAATCCTGTTGTTATACACATTTAATGGGTAATATTATAATCAATTATAATATGGAAAATGATATTAGCTGTCTTTTTGATCTGTGAGTGCTGAAATTAAAGTTTTGCTGTCTTGCATCTAATCTTTCAATTAACTTAATGGCATTTACAGCAACTATGTTTAGTAATCGTTCAAGCCGGCACGCAGTCAAACAGTCTATTAAAATAGGGACATAAAAATATGAAATTATTTTGTTTTTCGCTTCATTGACACGCAAAGAAATTTGTGTTTTGTCATCGATCAATTGCCCGAGTTGGCGAAAATAGCAAAAGAAAACAAAACAAGACAAATTTGCAATTAATTAGCGCTAGTAATTTGGAAAGGAAAAGAGAGAAAATAACAAATTTTGGCTAGACAAGAAACGTGGCCTGCTTTAATGATGGCATTTAACAGGCTCAACAATAGCAAACCCAAAAAAAAAAACACACAACAAACTGTCGCCTAATATTTATTTTATGCCCGCTCTAGGACAAAAAAAATGGCAAAACAAAAGGAAGAATAAAGAAGAAAAAAAAAAGGAAAACTGAAGACCCAAACGAAGCTTCAAGTGGCTTAGTAATTTACGCAGTAAATTTCACGATTTAACCACTTGCTAATGAAAAAAAAGGACAACGCCGACAAATCTTTAATTCCTCAAAAGAAATGCAAACATTTCAAGAATATACATTTTTTAATTTAAATAAAAGTGTTTAAAGTATTGTGTGCATTCATTTAACACTGATTGTGCAATTTGCCAAGCAAAATAATTTTAATTGGATGTTGCTATTATTTGTCAATTTGTTTAATTGCGTTTATTAATTTAAAGTAATAATGAGTTTACATAGAAGTTAACAATGGCTAAATTGGAGTAAACAATTTAATAAAATATGTTGCATGGCAGCGTTAAATTTAATGAGCTTCGTTTTATATTGGAAAATTAATCGAATTAAGATAGTTTAAATATGCTTGCGAGTAAGAGAGAGTAACAGTGAGAGAGAGAGAGAGAGAGAGAATGAGAGAGATGCAATTATTTCCAATCTCTCTCTCTCTCACTCTATTTATCACTTTTGTAGAGTAGGTAAATGTTTCACAAAAGCGGCTCAAGCTGTTTTCCTGCTGTTAATGCCTTTGATGCCAGAAAACACTTCATGTACTTAAAAAGGACGACAAGGACCAGCTGGCAGCAGCTCTGTCAATGTCCTTATGCATTGACACGCCTCCTCTTTGCGCCCCATCCCATTCTCCCTACCCTAACTACTTTTATAAAGTATTATTTTTCAATTAATGACGTTCGTCTCTCGTCGCCTTTGCTTCATAAATGTAAAGGATCCCTCAGTATGTGTGTGTGTATGTATGTGTCATATTATTTTCAATTTATATTTTAAATATCAATTATGTAAATCGCACTGCTCATCTTTATAATCCACATTTACGGGTTGTGGCATAAAAAGTAATAACTATAAGCATCTGCAGGATATTAATTTACATTCATGAGCACATCGGTGTGTGTCCTTCAGCACTAGCTATTTTCCTTATGATGTCAGATAAGCTGACAGTGCATTTCCTACAGGGTATTCTTCTTCTGTCCTCTGGTCATGTAGCACAACTTATTCAATCATAAGTTGTTTGAAAGTCCGACACGTTATTTATACTCTACTCAACATTCGATTTAGATTTATTATTTTTACGTTGAAAAAGAGTTCGAGTAATTTTATACCCTGTAACCATTTGGAGTGCTTTGAAATAAAAATGATAATTTTGTGACTAAAAAAAGATTTATTATTATGAAGGTTTAATTCAACCTTTATAATAATAAATCTTTTTTGTATGTCTGAAAAAACTATTTTGAATATTAATTATTTATTAAATTTTAAATAAATGCTAAAATAGGAGCTAAAATTAATCTTTGCAAGTTGGATGTTTTAGCTCGTGACTATAGACAGAAAATTATTCAGTACAAAATTTCTCAGTGTTTTCTTCAGGGTATTTTCTCGTTCAACACTGATGACTAGTTTATTTTTTGCTTTTTGCCCTAATGTCAAGGATGTTCAATGCGAAAAAGTTTTGTACCTTTGGTCCAGAAAAATGTATATATTATATTTGTTTTACAATTGAAAGCCTTCTACAGCCCCTGCTCTAGTTTCTGAAATCTCTGCTTTTTGCTCCCACTTCTTTAGTTTTTTGTTCTGTTGTCTGCTTGCAGATTTGTTTGATTGAAATTCTTTTGGTATTGAACAAGTTTTTAATTAGCAAACATTTTAGGAGACTGTCTTAGCAGCCACGGCTTTTGCTAGACTCCTCTATCTGTCTGGCTTTAATCCCTTAAGCTTTATTTGCCAAGTGCCACGCCTCCTGTCTCCGCCACCGCCTTCGACAGTCGATGCTGCTGTATGTTACCGCGGGCAACAGTTGCTAAGCACTTTCAAATGATTAAACAATGCGAAAATGTATTAAATACATACAGTACGTCATATAATTATTTTTGTATAAGAATCAAGATTTACAAATTTTGAGTAAAAAACTTAAATACCTTTTAAATAAAAATGTATGTGTTATTTATTTAAACAACAATCTGTAAATATCTGATGTAAAAAGAATTATATTTTTTTTTTTTGTCAAAACATTTACTTGACATACTGTATGTAAGTATGTGTGCTGTGTGCATGTGTGTGTTTGCTCAAACGTGTGTGTGTGAATGAAAGTCAAGTTTTACTTTGAAACTTGTAAGCGCGAAATGAAGTCGAGTAAATTATTGTTTTTGATTGGTTAAATGAGGCAATTGGCTCATGTGGCTGCCACACACACACACACACACACACACACACACACGCATGCACACACTCTATGTGTTTATGTTTTCTTGACAGCGTTAACAATAACAACAATAAATTTGAATAAGCTCAGTATTTGCAGCCGACGCTGAAGCAACAAACAAATCCTGACGACGACTTCAAAGAAAGAAGAAACATTTGGCAGCAGCTGTGCTCTGGCATTTAATTATGGCCTACGAAGGAACTCAACCCACACACACACACACGCACACAAAAATTGCTAGTGTTTATGTGTTAGTGGAAAAGGACACTTTGTGGGCGCATTGGGGCGTGACCCTTCTGCCATAGGCCAGATCAGGCGGGTCGTCTTTCCTCTTTGTGTGATGAGCAGCTGTTGACATTTGGCTGGAACTCGGGAATCGGGATACAGGATACACAGGACTCGACACGACAATTTGCTGCTCTGCTAATTAAGCAACAACAAACTAAAAATGACAGCATTTGTCCACAACGAAGCACCCGAAATTCAACAAATTTGCACAGAACCCCAAAAAAAAAAAAACAAAAACACAACCCAAATTGACCACAAAATTGAGTTTAAGAGTTGCTCCAAATACTTTTGCAGGGAATACTTAAAGGCACAAAAATAGCCTTGTCTGAAGCCCAGCCAAAATTCAATTAATACTGCAAAAAACTAAAACAGGAATGAAAAGTTGTTTTCAGCACGACGAGAATTGAATACTCTCAAAAGACAACTCGAGATTCTTTAATGAGATTTTCTGAAAGGTAACAATAAGTAATTTTTGTAATAAACAAAAAAATATCAAACTTAAGAATTACACTAGCATTTCCAAGTAAAAATTGAAATTGTTTTTTTTTTATTTGACACCAAATTTGGTGTCAGCAAGGGTCGAAAAAAAGTTAAACATACTTTGGGCTTAGTCACATTTGTAATCTGACTACAAGTATACGAATACAAACCGCAAATGACACAACTTTTCAACTCTTGAACTTTGAAACCACAAATCAAGCGAAGGACTGAGAAAAAAGTGCTTTTAATTGGCCAGGTAATCAGGATAACTGGATATCCCACATCCGACATGTTGGCCCACTTAACTTGCAATTCAACTTAATTCGAAATGAACTTGGCATTGCATTACCTCCTCGACTGTCTGTCTGACAGCCTCAAGAGTTCTGTCCTACAAATAGTTACATTTCTTCTTGCAACGTGGCTGTGTCCAGTGTCGAGTGGTAAATCACAGTTTGATTTATGATGCTACCAACTGAAGAAATTGAGCCCAAGAGAAGACAAAAACAAGTTAGTACTCTGTAGTTCAGCTTGATCGACTACGAGATTCTCTCGGATATATAGATTTAAATGTTATGTTAAATTTAAAACAAATTGTAATTGACTTTAAATAAAAAGGAAAAATAAAATGTTATAATTTATAGCAAAGAATGGGCTTCTTCTATCTCCCGCATAAATTGCCACTTCATTATCATACCCTATTAAAACGGTTACAGGGTAACCGGATTCCAAACCAAGCTAGAAAACTCATTGTGTCATTTGATTAGCTAGCTCGCAGTTAGATGTCCTTGTAGTCGCTACTAGAAATCACTGCCAAACTCGATTCAATTACATTCTATATATATTTGCGATATGTTACCCTCTGACCTCTTGTTTGTTCTATAGAAAAAAATAGAGCGATGATACAACAACAAATTGTCCAATAACAAAACACAAATTCGTCATGCATTGAATTCATTTTAGTTTCGCTTTTCCTCCACTCCCTTTTCTCATATTTCTAGCCACAAATATGAAAATAGTACACACACATTTAAATATACATAAATTTTGCCTTTGGTATTGCTTACGCCTTCTGTTAGCTATATGCATATAGAGCTCTTGTTGTTATTTTCCCATTATGCTGTCCACAGTGGCTTTATTAAAAAGTTTACAATGCGCAACCGTAACAAATTTGTTGGACAGTACAAAAGTTTTCCCAGTGATTTTCCTTCATCCCACAGTGGATAAAAGAGGCTAGATTAGCTTATATTATTTTTAAATTTTTGAAGCTCGATTATGTGTATTGATTAATCCGTTCGATTAACACTTTACTTTAGGCAGCATTGACATTTCTGAATAATATTTAATGATATTTAAGTAATCCCAATGCAGTTTATTTTGTCCACTGTACGTACAATTTCTACCGACATATGTTGAGTACTACATATTAGACGGTCCAAGGGGAAATGCTCTGTGCATAACTCATACGCCGCGTTGGCCCAGCAGAGAGCGTTTTTTGGCCTACTTAGCATTTGTGCTCATCGTACTCAGTTCTTACTGCTGTTTATTTTTGTTGGGAAAGTTCTATTATTTTATTTTGGCTTTCTTGTTATTTTTGCATACGCTTTACGAGCAGCATGTGCTGTCCAAATGCCACTCAGAAAGAGAGAGCAGCTGTGGAAAATGCACACATATCATCATATCAAACACATATATATAGTGGCCATTTAAGCTGTCCAACTGTCAGAGCTTTCAACATTTACTCCTGCTCCTCTGTGGCCAGGCTAAATCCAGATTCAGCTTCAAAAAGCGACTAAGCCAGGTCTCTAATGAAGCCCCCGGGTCTTGGCCGCTTTGCAAATCTAATTATGCGCAAATTACACAGCTAACTGTGCGGCGTCTGTAAATTAGTTTAATTTGAATTGCGGCGAAATTCTCGGTGAAAAAGAATGAGTAAAATATACTTGCACTTGACTGTAGTTCATCAACATCACAGAGGGATCAACTTTAAGCACTCAGTGTTGTGTCATTAGCGGCAAGTGTAACTCTCTAGTTTACATTCTTGTCTCTTTTTTTCGTTTTCACTTCATTTAATTTGAGCCATGTTGCTCATTTCAATTAAACAAATACAATTCATCAACACTGTATTTTTCCCACTTGTGCTGTCAATTCTCTTCTTATTTTTTTAATTCAAAATAATTTTTGAAATATGCAGCATTGATTTTGTTAAGAAAAGAGTCTCGATAACACTATTAAAATTAAATTCAGCATTTGTTGCTTTGCAAAGCACTTGAAAATCGTCCAGCATGCGCCAAAGTTTATTCAAGCAAATGAATGCCGTCTAAATGGCTGCTCCCCTCTGACCTCTCTTATGCCCTCTTCCATCTGCCATCTGCCCCCTCTCTCGAATTCCCTTTCCCTCTCCCATTCTGAGTAGCCTCCACTTGAGCACGCGCGCCAAAATGTGTCAACTTTCAACTTTCGACTAATACAAATTATATGATTTCGACTTATTTCATTATTTACTTGTTTTATGCCCCCCTGTGTGTGTGTGTGTGTGCGTGTGTGTGGGTGTCTGTGTGTGTGTCAATAAGTGTATATACGCTGGCAACTTTTCGTTTGCCACACATTTTAATAGTCCCGGCACATAAGCCACTTTAAATTGGCCAAGATACTCGCACTTAACAGCGCCGGGAGACACACGCTGTTGGAATCTTCTTCGCAGTCAGTGTCATGTTAAACCACAAAACAATTTAAGTTAGAAACAATGAAAACTTTTCTATTTGTCAAGAGTGGCTTGCGACAACAACAACATCAAACTGCCAAAAGTTGTCGCAAAATAAAAAAAAAATGAAAAACAATATCAAAAGCATATAAGAAAAAAGCAACAAATGCTTCCAACTGAGCTTTAAGCCACAGGCTATGAAAAAATGGGAGTACAGTTTATCAAGTAATTGTTTTGACTTCAAAAAATTAGCATATTTATTTATTTTCTAGTTCTTCAAAGATATAATAAATACAAAATGTATACAAAATAATATTAGTGTAATATTTTTCTATAAATTTAAATTTTTTTATTTATCTTTTTCCTTATTTGAATTTAACTTATGCAATTTATCTATTTTTTTTTCGACAGTTTATAGTCAATAATATTAACTAAATGTTAAAAAACATTTTAGAAAAGGCACAAAATGTTTAGAGTTGTTTTTTATTTGAATGTCACTTAAAATGTGAATTTGTATTTTCATTGTCAGAACAATTACTTGACCTACTGTATGCGGATTGTCTGGGATTATCACCAGGGAGAACGCCTGCTGTCAGCATGAAATATCCTCTGCTGAGCAAAAGCTCTGCAATTACTTCTTGGTTTATCTTTGTTGTCACACAGTGCGTATGATTGACATCATCACAAGATGACCCCTGTCCACATCCAATTGTGGCTATTTCCATGCTAGTAGCTATCTTATTCAATATTGCCTGGACTTTGACGTTGATTAATTGTCAACTACAACTGTTGGCATTCAATTCTGTCAACTAATTGCGAAAACAATCAAATCTAACAATTCTGACAATTTATTTATGATTCCCAATGAGCCGACAGCAAATCAATTCTAATTCAAATTCCTCAGGAAATATTGTTTCCATTTTGCAAGTAATCAATGGCAATAATTCGAATGCGTACAATAATAAATAAACAAATTTATACATGTTTTGCTTTTAGTTAAATCATAAATTCATTCTCACTGAGAATATTTCTTAGATAATTTTGTAACTTTAATTACGCATACGCCGCGTGGCCCGGAACAAATGTCTAATGCTCAGTCATAAGAATATATTTCACGTAAATTTATCACTTGTTCGCAGTAAGCGGATTTTGGAGCTTTAAGTTTTACAGCTTATGGCACATCTTTGTTGGCCTCGCTAAAACGCAGTGAGGTGAATCAAATAAGAAATCTGTGGACTTATCGACTGTTAGACGCCCAGTGTCTTTACAGTTTTTCAATCTAAGCACAGTTAATAAAATAAAAACATTTTTAAAAAATAGGAATTTATCTTATAGTCTCTGAGATCAAGGTGTTCAAAAAACCCATAATCCTGTGAATGCCTTTAGGTACTGGGCTATTAATTGTTGTTGTGAAATGAAAAAAGCCAAAAAGCCACATAACTAAATATACTGACAGAAATATTTGGTACATTTTTCAATGGCAAAGCAAATAAAATTTATTCTCGCTTGTTGAACAGAACGGGCAGAGTGACAAGCCGCCTGTTTGCCTGAGTTCACAGTGTGCAGATTTATTTCAGAATCATTGCCAAAAATTCATTTGAATAATTAAACTGTCAACGGGTTGAACTGACGACAGTTTGAAATGTACAAATTTTGAAATGCTGAAATGCTTTGGTCATTTAAATTATGCAGCGCATATTTAATTAGCTACATTAAAATAATCAGAGGCGAGGCAGTTATAGAGATAAAAGTAATCACATAAAACAGTGACAACGAATCAAATTAAATTTGCGAATTTCCTACATAAAACAGCATTTACAATTCTTATCTTATTATTTCCTTCACTCTCACTCTCACTCTCTCTTTCTCCCTCTTGCTGAAGTTAATCCCAAGTTGTGTACAGCATTAAGCAAATGATATAACAAAAGTCACAACATCATAACCCAAACACCAAGTTTCCCCTTATTTTCCCCCTCTTCACATGTCAGCAACTCAGGCGCAGGCTTCCCCTTCCTTTTTTATACCCTTGCAGAGGGTATTATAATTTTTTGAAATGGAAAAATCTCTAACGCAGGAGACTTGACAAATCCCTGCGTATTCGACGCTTATGCCTGAGCGTACGCTTTTCCGTTTGCGCCTAAGTATGCGTACGCGTCTGAGCACGGGTCTGCTTAAGCGTACGCGTACGCGTCTAAAAACGCGTTTGAGAATTCGGAGGCATCTGAGTACGCGTCTGACGCCGCGTCTGCCCATGCGTTCGCGTCTGACTACGCGTCTTCAACTGCGTATGCTTCTGAGTATGCGTCTAGCAATACGCACGCGTCTGTCCCTGTGTACGCGTCTGCCTGAGCGTACGCTTTTCCGTTCGCGCCTAAGTACGAGTACGCGTCTGAGCACGGGTCTGCTTAAGCGTACGCGTACGCGTCTAAAAACGCGTTTGAGAATTCGTAAGCATCTAAGTACGCGTCTGACGCCGCGTCTGCCCATGCGTTCGCGTCTGACCACGCGTCTTCAACTGCGTATGCATCTGAGTATGCGTCTAGCAATACGCACGCGTCTGTCCCTGTGTACGCGTCTGCCTCTGATTACGCTTTTCCGTTTGCGCCTCAGTACGCGTACGCGTCTGAGCACGGGTCTGCTAAGCGTACGCGTACGCGTCTAAAAACGCGTTTGAGAATTCGGAGGCATCTGAGTACGCGTCTGACGCCGCGTCTGCCCATGCGTTCGCGTCTGACCACGCGTCTTCAACTGCGTATGCATCTGAGTATGCGTCTAGCAATACGCACGCGTCTGCCTGAGCGTACGCTTTTCCGTTCGCGCCTAAGTACGAGTACGCGTCTGAGCACGGGTCTGCTTAAGCGTACGCGTACGCGTCTAAAAACGCGTTTGAGAATTCGTAAGCATCTGAGAACGCGTCTGACGCCGCGTCTGCCCATGCGTTCGCGTCTGACAACGGGTCTTCAACTGTGTATGCTTCTGAGTATGCGTCTAGCAATACGCACGCATCTGACCCTGTGTACGCGTCTGCCTGAGCGTACGCTTTTCCGTTCGCGCCTAAGTACGAGTACGCGTCTGAGCACGGGTCTGCTTAAGCGTACGCGTACGCGTCTAAAAACGCGTTTGAGAATTCGTAAGCATCTGAGAACGCGTCTGACGCCGCGTCTGCCCATGCGTTCGCGTCTGACAACGGGTCTTCAACTGTGTATGCTTCTGAGTATGCGTCTAGCAATACGCACGCATCTGACCCTGTGTACGCGTCTGCCTCTGCGTACGCATGATACAGAGCTCTGCAAGGGCATTTAATCTTCGGTGTACCTCTCATTCTTTTTCTTATTCTTCTTGATGCGCAAAAATTTACAACTTCATATGTCAGAGCTGATAACTTTCTTCCTTCTCCCTCTCTCTGACACTCCCATTCTTATACTTTTTGTTATCATTTGCCACACATCACCGGGGCAGACGCGGCGTATGCGTGATATGAATATGCGACAAGCTGCCTTCACAGTAGCTCATTTGCATGAGTTATTTGCCTATAATGTTATTGTTGTTGTTTATGTTGTTGTTGTTGTTGTTGTTGTTGTTGTTGTTGTTGTTGTTGTTGTTGTTGTTGTTGTTGTTGTTGCTTGCTGCTAGCTCTTATCAAGCGTAGCCAACACTTCATTAATTGTCTAAAATTAGCTATAAAACAATGGAGGCAAATTCTCGCTGTAGTTGTTGACTTTGTAAAGGGAAAATTCTCTCACGTTAGAGACTTTTACCCCACAGCATAAGCTGCCATTATCCTTTCTCTCTCCCCCATTATCGTTGTCTAAAATTGCGCGTTGCCATGACAAAAATTGTAAGTTAATCTCTTTGGTTCCTGTTTACGCTCGACTTTTGTTACATTTTCTTTTTTATTTTTGTGCACATTGAAGTGGCTTTTGATTTGCGTTTTGCCATATTTCATTATTTTCTACAATAGTCGAATAAAATAATTTGTGTAAAAGCTTTAGGAAAGGTTGACGAGCAGGAACAGGAGGTAAGGACAAAGGAAATGGAAATGCGTGCTATTTAATACCAAAATAGTTAACCACAGTCAAAACAAACAGTAAAGGAAAAGCTTAATACACAGTTGAATAAAAATGTGCGACAGAAATATACCCTAACTCTTTAAGCTGTCGACTATTAGAAACTTTTCAAATAATTGTTTTATTTTTATTTTTAAAGTATCCTAATTAGTATTTTGATGCCTTTTACAATATCTAAAAAGATATTCAGCTATACCCAATATACTCTACAGCTATCTGCTAAAAATAAATAAAACATACTTAACAAGGAGCAATCGGACCAAGTTCCGACCACATTGTATTTATTTGCTTTGGGTTAAAGCCAACACCACAAACGGTTAGAACCCTTGCGACTTTTGCGTCAGTTCAAAATATTCGAATACTTTTCCATTTCTTTATTTATTTTCTTTTATTTTGTTCCTTATATGAATTTGAAGTTGGTAGCCAGGACAACTACTTTTTATGGCCTGGCTTGACCCAAGGTTAAAGTTTGAAGTTCGTTTTTATAGCTGTTTGCTGTCGTCGCTGATTGAGCGTGAAGTTGTAAAACTTAAGGAGTGCTAAGTGCTACCATCTTTCCTGGCCACTTGGCCAGCCTGCCTGATTATGGCCAATAAAACTGAGATTTTGGCATGGGAATAAACTGGGAAAAACAAAGCCTACAAAAAAACTAAATTATCTCATTGGTCAGATTAAAAATAATAGAAGAAAAGGTAGGTGTGTGTTTGTATGTTATCACTTCCTTCTTTCGCTGCCCTTTTTACTTCCTTTATCACTCCCTTTTTACTCCCCCTTTCCCTTCCCTTCTGTCTCTCTCTCTCTCTCTCTGAGCATTGTCTGGACATGAAGTTGGGGTAAATTTATGAGCTGTGGGCCTTAAACGATTGCAAGCCCGCCTGACATTGGTGAGATTACTTGGAAACTTGACACCACTTGCCAAGTAATTGCGCTACTTCAACTTAGCCTCAATATTATTATTAATCTAGCCTTAACTCTTAAAATGCCCATCTGAGACATGTTCTCTAGTCTTGTTAAACCTAAATTAAAAAACAACTAAAAATGGCTGTCTTTGACGTACTGAAGATTTAATACACTTTCTTTGCATCAAAATTTGGTGAACAAAATTGGTTCATCAATTCTAATAAAATTTGACTGTGGAACGAAATAAGATGCCAAACCATGATCAGAATGACATTCCGCTTGAAAATCGGATCAGAAATGGCGAAGCCATAGAAGTTTGAAGTTGGCCTTATTCTCTACCTAGCAACTTTACAAGTCAAAATTTTAGTTCATTTTGGCATGATTTTTTACAAAAAAATGAAACATCTCAGAATCAAGTTTAAAGTGTTGTTTTATACTAATTAGGGTATTAGGAGTTGATTAAAAATAACAACTCGAGATTTAAAATTTTGAAATTTCGAAAAAGTAAAGGGGGGACCCTTACCTCAAAAATCGATTTTTCGAGGCAAAAAATTATTTTGATGAAATTAAGTAAATTTGAATGCAGAATGAAATTAGAGGCCAAGCCATGAACAAAATGACATTCCGCTTGAAAATCGGATCAGAAATGGCGAAGCCATAGAAGTTTGAAGTTGACCTTATCTCTACCTAGAATCTTTACAAGTCAAAATTTTTGTTCATTTTGGCATGATTTTTTACAAAAAAATGAAACATCTCAGAACCAAGTTTAAAGTGTTATTTTATACTAATTTGAGTACCAGGAGTTGATTAAAAATAAAAACCCGAGATTTAAAATTTTGAAATTTCGAAAAAGCACAGGGGGGACCCTTATCTCAAAAATCGATATTTCGAGGCAAAAAATTATTTTAATTAAATTAATTAAATTTGAATGCAGAACGAATTTTAATGCCAAACCATGATCAGAATGACATTCCGCTTGAAAATCGGATCAGAAATGGCGAAGCCATAGAAGTTTGAAGTTGACCTTATCTCTACCTAGAATCTTTACAAGTCAAAATTTTTGTTCATTTTGGCATGATTTTTTACAAAAAAATGAAACGTCTCAGAATCACGTTTAAAGTGTTGTTTTATACTAATTAGCGTACCAGGAGTTGATTAAAAATAAAAACTCGAGATTTAAAATTTTGAAATTTCGAAAAAGTAAAGGGGGGACCCTTATCTCAAAAGCCGATTTTTCGAGGCAAAAAATTATTTTAATTAAATTTGAATGCAGAATGAATTTTAATGCCAAAACATGATCAAAATAACATTCCGCTTGAAAATCGGATCAGTATTGGCGAAGCCATAGAAGTTTGAAGTTGACCTTATCTCTACCTAGAATCTTTACAAGTCAAAATTTTTGTTCATTTTGGCATGATTTTTTACAAAAAAATGAAACATCTCAGAACCAAGTTTAAAGTGTTATTTTATACTAATTAGGGTACCAGGAGTTGATTAAAAATGAAAACCCGAGATTTAAAATTTTGAAATTTCGAAAAAGCACAGGGGGGACCCTTATCTCAAAAATCGATATTTCGAGGCAAAAATTTATTTTAATTAAATTAATTAAATTTGAATGCAGAACGAATTTTAATGCCAAAACATGATCAAAATGACATTCCTCTTGAAAATTGGATCAGTTTTGGCAATGCTATCAAAGATTGAATTTGATTTGAAATGTATTTATAATTATGTTTTCTTTTAAAAATGTTTTTAGGAAAACTCGATTTATTGGTATGTTTTCAAATTTGTTGTCGATTCTTAGATTTCGATAATAGGCTCGATTTATTGTTTGAATTTTCATTACTAATGAAATTTAACTGAATTTTAGAATTTTAGAGAATGTTAACTTCTCTTATGCACAGCTTGCAATGTAAATTGCGAAATGGAATGTATGTGACTGTTTCTCTCTGCCTCTCTCTTTCTCTGCATATATCTCCATCTCTCTCTTTTGATGTCGCCTGCTGCAGGCGTTTTTTGCATACTCGACTTATTCGCACTGCCAAACGCATTAACTTTATCCTGAGAGAAGAAACAACATTAGCAGAACACCACAAAAAGTCGGTGATTCAGGCATATGGTACACTGAGAAAAACAGTGGAAATCCCACGAGTTACACTCTGTTTCAACTATTTTTACCAATTAAGTAAAATAAAAACTAAATTAAATCATACATAAATTAATTCATTTTGAATTAAAAATATGTTAATATAAATGAATATTAAAAATATTTAAATAATTATAATTATAAATAATTATAATTATAAATAATTATAATTATAAATAATTAAATATATTCATATAAATTGAAATTTGATTGATTTTTAATCATATCAAATTGTTTTATATTTAATTTAATACTGTTTTCTATTTAAATTTAATTTTGAAAAAATTAATTAAGTTTTGAATTATGATTATTTTTTCATGTGTATTCGTTAAGCACACAGCCATAAGGGAAAATTAAAAAGGAAACAGAGGAAATCGCTGTGCATATTTTTACGCTCTGTTTGAGCAATCAATGTCCTGGCTCCTGACTGCTTTTTTCTACCTCCCACTGTGCCAACTGAATTCTAGCGATGTTATTCCAAGCGTCATTGCAATTGTCAATGGTAATAAGGCGGTGTAGCTTTCAGAGGTGGTGCTGGTGTTATAACTCGCACAGCTGGATGCACTGGCCACAGCCAAAGGATGTAAAGGATCCTAGAGGATACCCCAGCAGTGCGCTGCATTTGCGTAATGGGAATTTAATTAATTGGCCTCATTCAGTGGCAGAATGAGGTTTATGACGGGGTTTAAGTTGGAGCTTCGCTTTACATTATTAACAGTCTGGCCACGTTTTGGGACAAGTTCTAAGAAATTTAATTTGGCCGCCAGTGACAGCCACAAAAAAATACGGCACTCAGGGTCAAGGTTTTAGTTCAACAATGTGGCATAGTATGACCACTTAATTTTAATTTAATTAGCCGGCATAACGACATTTAGAAGAAATATTTAGAAATAAATATTAAATAAATTAAAAATTTGGAGCCTTCTAGCTTTTTCCGTTTGGGCTCCACAATGATCAGTCAGTTAGTCAGTCAAGACGAAAAGTAAATAAAAATATACTCTTATTTAAAAATAAAAACAAGACTTACCCTGAATAAACCTTTTTATATCATATCCCTTTGAGTAAATAAATGAAGTCCTGAAAGGAAAATATATAGAAAGAAAATCCTATAATAATTTACAGAGTAGTTGATAATTCTCAATACCTAAAGCCAAACTGTTATATTTTTTTGGGAAATGTTCTTGTGAAGAGTAAAATGAATAACTGTGAAAGTATAAAGTTAAGATTATTTATTAATTTAATATACCATTTATAATTAAATGTATACATACATATATAATTTTTACAAGTTCGTAAAGCTACTCAAAAGTTTTCACCACATTTACCAAATTCTTTTTTATTTACTTTAATATTGATTTTAATTTTTGGGAGTATTAGCAAACAAAGAGTTGCGAATTTCTGACTTTCAGATACTAATACAAGGTAATCTCTCTGTCGATATATATATATATATATATATATATAGATATATACGTGTGTGTGCCAATGTGTGTGTTTGTTTATAATTAATCGCCGTCACATATATATAAATATATAGATATATCTGATGTCTGTTGAATTTATGTAGATATTTCTTTTTTAAAACTTTTTACAAAGCAACGCAAAAATTGCAATTGAATATTGTATATATTTAATTATATATATGTGCGTGTAATTAAATCGCGCTTACATATATATAAATATATAGATCATTAATAACTGTTGCATGCTGAATTTTTAATAACTATTTGGTTTGAATTTTTCTAAACCGAATTTTCGATTCAAACTTTTTACACAAGCAACATCAAAATTGCAGTTGAATCAGCTAAATTATTGATTAACTATTGGCTATATCCGGCTTGGCTTAAAGTATTGTACAGTGTTTTCAAGAAAAATAACTAACAATCAAATTTGTAGCTAACGCGTATAGGAAAAAAAACTGAAAAATTAGAAAAATAAAAGGAAAAACCAACTTGAAAATTTTACAGCTGCTGCAGCTCTATTCCTGTCCCAAGATCTGGCTGAGGATGTGGGGGATGTGGATGCTCATCATCGAGGTGTACATGTGTGGTGTGTAGATGCAGCAGATGGCTTAAACAGAGATACAGGAGCAGCGACTCCATTATAAACATGCACATAAAGTAGACGTAACCCTAGAGCAGCTCCTCATTGGCATCAACGATCAGTGGGCGTGGCATTTGTGCACGTCGCCTTCGTGCATGCAACGCCGCCTGTTCGGCAAGATTAATCAAAGGATCGGGATCCAATTCGAGGGCTGCATCGACTGCATTACCCTCCTGCTCTTCCTGAGCCTCCTGGCGGGCCTTCAACTCCTGGGCCGCCTGCTGTGCCTGCTGCTGCTGCTTCTTGCGGTGCTCATAGTTGACCAGACGCTGTCCCACCAAATACTTATCCACCTTGATGGACAAATACAGCTTCTTCAATTGCTTAATCTGGAAGAGCACAAAGCAGACGCTGCCCACAAGTATAAAGCTGACGGGATAAACGATGCGTGCCATAAAATAACGATCCTCGGCGCTCGATACGAACATGGGCAGTATGGAGCCGCCAATGGCATAGGGTATGGCCAATGCCAGTCCAAAAGTGGTCACCACCGGCACCGCCAAATCGCGCATCACAAATTTCAAATCGAAATCTCGCAGTCCATCCGTGTACGCACGTTCCAAAGCCCGTTTCAAATGCCAATCCGGACCCATTAACGTCAAAGCAATGGCAATCTTCGTGTAGAGCACCCCAAGTGCCCAATCCTGCCACAAAAAGTGTATGGGCGTATTGCGTATGGGCACGCGGAGGGGAATCACCACCACCTGCTCCAGCAGCAGGCCAAAAAGCAACGGCACCAGCACAAAGATGCCCAGTAGCGTCAATACCGGCAACGCATACTGCAATGCGACTCGTGCCCAATGCTTCAGTTTGTTCAAAATTGCAGCACGTCCTTGTGGCAAGAGTGTAACCACCACAGCAATGCCACGTGACACAATCCAACAGAGATAGCCGCCAATCTCAGCGGTGTACAATTCATGGGGACGCAATAAACGTTCATTTTTACGTGCCACCTCGGGATCAGCTGCTGGCACATCACCAGGAACTGCTCCAACTGTCGCCTTATCCCCTGGTTGTCCTGTCCACAACATCATTAGACGTCTGCCTATATAAACTGGCACCGTAAGCATCAACATGGCAGCACAGACAATCGATAGACACATCAACGAGAGCAGGGCACATAATCTCAGAGCAAAGAACGAGGGACGTTCATAGGGTTGGAATCCAACTGGTAATTCACGTTGCATGATCGCCTGATGAGCGGCTGCCAAGTTGCGAGGCGGTGCCGGCTCTGGTGCCGGTGGTGGTGGTGGTGGAGGAGGTGCTGGTGCCTGTGCCGGTGCCGGTGCCGGTGCCGGTGCAGCTTCTCCTCCTCCTTCTCCTTCTCCGTTCACTTCAGCTGCTTGATCCACGGCTGGTTCCCCAGCTGCCTCCTCAGCTGGTGGCTCTGGAGCGGGCAACAAGTAGCTGCGAATGCCGAGCAACCAGGCGACAGCTGTGCACCAGATCCGCAGTAATCCCTTCAGCCAGATGCGGGTCTGAGTCTGCTCAAAGAATCCCGGTAATACAATCTGTCCATAAAATGGGAAGAAAAATAATTATTAATAAATACTTTTTAATTAAATAAATTCAATCTCAGAGGATTGAGAGATTTAAAGACGCAACTCACCTGCAGGAGAAGCAGTTGCAGACTCAGATCATTCACCTCGGAGTCGCCGCTCAAGGCGTAGGGCAAGAAGTTGGGCCAGACCAGTTGTAGGATGCGAATCGGAAGCCACAACATGAGGAGCACCGCAAAGCCAAAGATCATGGCGGAGGCGACCAAACGACGCACATGCCGGACAATGGGAACATGAATCATCTCCTGAATGGGACTGAAATCCGGATCGTTGACATTGCGAAAGATCCAGAGGACACCAGGACGCAGTACCTCGCGAAGCAGCGAAATGAAGGCGGCAAAGTAATAGACATAGACCATGCCAAACATCCAATGGACAAAGAGTGAGGTGCCCGGAGCAGCCTTAAAGCTCGCCTTGCGATCCTTCAAACTGGCATCAAGGAGCGGCAGCGAACAAATGTCCAGCCACCAGCCAGAGATAAGAGGCAGCACGCCAATCTCCACGACCGAGAGCAGCGATACCTTCACCACAATATAACAGAGTCCGATGAACCAACAGATGCGTCGGAGTCGAAAAACGCGTGCCAAGAAATGCAGCACCACTAAAGTCAATCCAATGCAGCAATAGCCAAAGAGCGTCGTTATCAATCCATGGAAGTGCAACAAAGGCTTCTCCGGCTGCAACAGATCCATGGAGCTCAGTATAAAGTTGCCCACACAGTACGGACAAAAGGCAAACGTAAAGATGAACATCGTATTTAGTGAGATGATCCAAAAGACATGCTCCAAAAAGACCAGCGAACCATCCAGGCCCAGTAAACGCTCCCAGGTGAGCTCTTCGGCGGCACGATCCCATTCCATGGGATTCCAATTCTGTTCATCATTGTCATTGGCCACTACCGGCTCGGGGTTATTGAGGGGCAGCTCTTGTGGAACTTCACCATTGTTGTTGTCATCCTGTGGAGCAGCTGCAGCGGGATCAGCAGCAGCAGCAGCAGGCGGAGCAGCAGCGGCAGCTGGAGCAGGATTAGCAGCCGCAGCCGGAGCTGGAGCAGCTGCCGGCGCCGCAGCCGGTGCTAGATTAGGAGCTGCCTCATCGCGTTCCAGCCAATCGGGTCCGCCGCCATGTAGAATCTGCTCGCGTAGCCAGACCAAGCCGATGAATGACAAAAGCGTGCAGGTGACCACAAAACAACCACGAAATGCATCCGCCGCCAGATTCTCCATTGAGAATATGTCAAATGGCAGCGACAGAATCATGTCGAATGAGCTGGCGCGAAAGAGATAGCGATAGGTGCGATAGGCAGAGAGGGGAACCACACCAAACCAGGCCATGCCAACCAGAGAATAATGGAGCCAACATCGTGCTCCTTCCAACACCGCCGACATTAAACCGACGAGGACATCGCGTAATGGCAACACGCGCGGCATATCGGGCGCATAGATGGGCTGAAAGCTGAAGCGATGTCCGCACAGTTCGCAGTACTCCTTGTGCGAGTAACGCATCCATTGCATCAGGCAATCCTGATGGATATATTTGATGCTGCCCGTGCAGATGCACGGATAGAAGAGCGGGCGATCTGGCAACGCCTCGCAGCGGCAGACGCGACAAATGTCGCCCTGCGACAGATCATCCATCTCTTCTCTCTCACTCTGTCGTCCTCTCTAATGCTCGTCCACCTTTCTATGGCAATGTGCCATTTGCGCAGTTAAAGCTGAGCTCTTTAATTGCACTCGCACCCGTAAAACACAAGAACCGTATAATCACGTTTGTTTAACTAGCCTTCAGAATTGTCGCTGGCCAAACTAAACACTATACAACTTAAATTTAGTCTGAAAATCAAGTCAGATTGCACTTTTTTGATATTACACTTTTTTTTTGTGCCCGACGCGAATACGTGTTACAGCGTTTCTGTGCATGTGTGTGTGTGCCTTCTAGTATTTTCGAAATCTTTAGGGTATTTTTGTAAAAATTGTAATTTTGGTATTATTTGCTTTACACTTTTGTACAAAAGACAAGACACATTTCTAAAATACCTTTTATGACATTACACCAACTTTTTTATGATCATACCTTTTATCATTTTCTGTTTTTAAATGCATCTGCAAGGGTAAATAAAACTGAGCTTCCCTCAAGTATATTTTATATTTGTTATTTTTGTTTTACCCACCTACGGTCACCCTTAGCCACTACAAACAACAGCTGATTCATTTATCTGGTAACACTTATTAGAGCTATCAGCTGCTGTTGTAAACTGTCCTACTTAATTTTTCTGAAACGATTATAAAAATGCAAAGACTACATGTTAACTTTCAAAGCTAAATAAAAATCAGCACTTTCCAATAAACTTTTTTCTTCTGACAATTATTTTAATGGGTTTTTTTCTTTAATTAAATACGGTCACTCTACACAGCAACAGACAACACAGCTGTTTTAGTTTGATCTGGAAACACTCTCAGTTGTCAGCTGTCGTAAACTCTCTCGTAACTAATTTTTGTGTACCAATTGTAAAAATGCAAAGACAACTTGTGAATCTACTTGGAAATGTAACGCGCCAGGTGCGCAGCAGCCAACGTGCATTCTCAGTGACAACGCAAAGACATGAAATCTTCAAAGTTCAGAGTTCCGAGGACTTTGACAAGAAGGTGAAAAAGAGCCAGGAACCCGTGGTTGTGGACTTCTTTGCAACGTAATTGAAACATTATTTAATGGCATGACATTTAACTGACTATTCAATTATTTCCCTTATTTAGTTGGTGCAATCCTTGCAAGCTGTTGACTCCACGCATTGAGAGTATTGTGGGCGAGCAGCAGGGATTAATAAAGCTGGCCAAAGTGGACATTGATGAGCACAGTGAATTGGCGCTGGATTACGATGTGGGCGCCGTTCCCGTGCTCATGATTATGCAGAATGGCAAGGAAGTGCAGCGCATGGTGGGGCTTCAGGATGAGGACAAGATACGTGCCTGGGTTGCCACGGCGGTCAAAAATGCCAAGCAGTAAATGTCCAGATCATGGTGTATTTATGCAGAAGGTGGTATTACCTACTTAATAAATACACCATGGTCCAGCCTAAGGCATGAAAAGTAGAGCAAAGCTTTAATCGGTTTTTTTCAAAATAAATGTTATTATTACTCGTTGCACAACAACTTAAACAATACAAAACTTAAGTCTAAATGGAGTACCAGCCCGGCGTGCCGGGTCTCTTCTTGTTGCGATCCAAAAACTTGCGAAAACCATTCTTTGACTCATCCATGGACTTTTCCTCCTTCTCCTGTTTTTCCGCCTTATTGGCAAAGAGATCCGGAAACGTAAATGCCTCAGTTTTCGGCTGCAAATATAAAAATTTTTTATATGGCCATCCATGGTAAAATTAACAACAAGGTGAATTGTTCATTATGTTTTAGGTATCGAGGTAGAGCGAGTATGTCACCTTCTTATTAATTACACCATGACTCCCACTTACCATGGTTACATAAGCCAACTTGACATCATCCTTTTTGGTGACATATCCGTAGGTCTGATCACGTTGCGTGTCGCCCAGTGCAATGCGTGTGCGCACATCCACCACAGGTATCTTGTAAATCTTTTCCAAATAGTTTTTTACGTCATGTTTGGTCATCTCCGTGGACACCGCAAAAGTTACAATATTTGCCGGCTGATCCTCTGTGGGCCGCACCAGTTTCATCCAAAAATTGGGCAAAAAGACACGCAACTGGGGATTTCCTCGTTGATAAATGGGATACCAGCGGGTGGACATGACGCGAAGATTATTTTATTATACAAAATAACAAATAAAGACTGCAATTGAGGTATAAAAGTTCAACACAGCTGTTTGCCCAAGCTCCTCAACAGAAATGTACTTAAAAATCCCACGCACGTGTCGCACTCAGCTGATTTGGCAACACTGAATATTTGATTTGTGTTTAATTTATTGACATGGTGAAGCTGAAGAAAAATACGACAAAGGCAGCTAAAAAGCCGTTGAGTCGTAAGGAGCAGCGCAAGCTAAAACAGGAGACAAAGAAGAACAACAAAAGAATCTACCATGCGGCCAAAACAGATGGAGCACAGCGCGTAGCAGAAGCGGCAACAGCGGCGGCGGCGTAGCAGCGACAAGCAAGTCCAAAAAGAAGAAGAAGAAGCCAAAGAGAGTGCAAGTAAATGCAGAGGAAATTCCAAGGGAAGAGCTGCTGGCTGGTGAAGTGGATGAGGATGATGATGAATCTATCGCGTCGGATTTCAGCGATGCTGAAGTCGATGCTCGTCTGCCACCTGGAAGTAAGGTGAAAACATTTAAGCCACTGGTCAATAATAAACCAGTAAAACATGCCGGCATACAACGTGTAGATGAAATGGAAGCTCGCAAACGTGAGCTGCGTCAGCAAAAGGAGCTGCTGAAAAAATCGAGCAAGCAACGCAAGAAACAACTGAAAATCGAAAACGAAGAAGAAGATAAGGAAATAGCTAAATTGGAAAAGAAATTAAAATTAAACAAAACCAAAGATAAAAATCGTATGGTGCGTAAAATGTTTAATGATGGATTGGATTATTTGCTTGACTTCGTGCTGGATGATGAGGAGGAGAAACAAAAGTGGGAGGAGAAGCAGCGTAGGAAAAAGGAACTAAAAGAGCAGCAAGAAAAAGAAGAGGCTGGAATGTGGAGTGAAGAAGAAGTTGAACCAATGGATATGCCAGATGGAGAGAGTGAGAGCGATCCAGATGAGGATGATGAAGAGGCAATGGAGCAAAGCGAAATGGTGGAGGAAGAGGATGACAGTGAAAACGAGGAGGAGGCAGAGCAATCAAAGTGTAAGTGTAATTCACTCTGGTGGTATTCAAATTAAAAAATTGGGTAATTAACCAATTGTTCACATTATTTACAGACAAGGAAGATATCTACGGTCGTAAACGCGATGCGGATGGAAATATTGTGACCGAACATTTAGCGGAGGAGGAGGAGAAGAAAGTCAAAGAGACTGGTCAAAAATACATACCCCCACATCAGCGCGCTCTGTTGGCAACTGAAGGAGATTCGAGTGCCAAACAAAGCGAGCAATTGGCAAGACTACAAAAACAGTGCAAAGGTTTACTCAATCGCCTGTCGGAGGCGAATCTACACAAGATTTCCAGTGGCATCGAGGCGCTGTACATGAAGAACTCGCGTTACAATATGAACGAAACGCTGACAAAGCTGCTTCAGGAGGCACTGCTGGGCAGGACACGCTCCAATGAGCGAATGGTGCAGGAACACATGGTGTTATTAGCCTATTTACATGCACACATTGGCAGCGAAATTGGCGCGCATTTTCTGCAAATTTTTGTGGAGCAATTTGATGGATTTTTAAAGGAATTGGCGACTCTTGAAGTGGAGGATAAGCGTCTAAATAATCTGATTGTGTTACTCTGTTATATGTACATGTTTAAGATCTATGAGCAGCGTCTGTTGCTGGAATTGATCGCACGTCTGGCTGGCAATTTGTGTGAGAAAACTGTCGAGTGTCTGCTTTTAATCTTCCAGACAGTTGGCTTTCGTCTACGCAAGGATGATCCTTTGGCCTTTAAAAATATGATGCAAAATGTACAATCGCAAATTGCGGCGGCGCCGTTGGAACTCAAGGAGAATCCTCGTCTGCGCTTTATGGTTGACATTCTGAATGCTGTGAAAAACAACAACATGAGCAAATTGCCACAATATGATCCCGAGCTGGCAGAGACGTTAAGAAAGCGTCTCAAAGGCATGCTAAGAAATGAACGTTATGTGGTGACCCTAAATATAACATTGGAGGACCTGTTGCGTGCCGATAAGCTGGGCAAATGGTGGATCGTTGGCTCGGCCTGGACGGGAAATCTTGCTGAAATGGGCAGCGCACAAAGCGAACAAGAGAAACAGCAGCAACAAAATGGAAATCAAAAATATTCGGAAAAACTTTTGGAGCTAGCGAAAAAACAGCACATGAATACGGCCGAAAGGCGGAATATTTTCTGCATCATCATGAGCGCCGCTGACTATGTGGATGCTTTTGAGAAGATTCTGCACTTGTCCTTAAAGGATCAACGCACAGTTGCCTATGTGATTATCCACTGTGCACTCAACGAGCGTCGCGCGAATCCTTATTATGCCCATTTGGCACTCAAGTTCTGTCAGTATAATCGAAAATTTCAGCTGGCTTTTCAATTTGCCAGCTGGGATCGCATTAACGATATTGAGACCTTGTCCAAAGCTCAGATACGGAATCTGGCCAGCTTTTTACAACAGCTCATACTCTCGACGGGTCTGCAATTGTCGGTTCTCAAAGTTGTTGACTTTATGCAGCTGCACAAGCTGAGTTTTTATTTTATGCGTGAGATTATGCTGCGTCTACTCCTGGCCAGTGACGAAGGCCAGGTTTATCAGGCCTTTGAGCGCATTGCAAAAAATTCAAAACTTCAGCAGTTTAAACAAAGCGTTCGCTTGTTTATGCAGCATTTTATGCTGCAAAAGTTGCAGGAGCACAAGGAGGAGGAACAACATTTGTTGAAACAGCGCATTGAATATCTAGATAAGATGTTGGCATATGTTGATTTGTAAATATCAAGGACTAAAACCGAAACGAATACCGCTATCAGTTACTGTTTCGTAACGGTTACCGGTTATTTGTTCATTTTGGTTTCGAAATATGGTTTTGCTCACTTGTAAATATATAACTGTTTTTTTTTTGTTTTGTTTATTAAACACTAAACATTAACAAGAACGCATTTTGTTGCTTTTGATATATTTTAACTACATAACTAAACGCTCAATCGAAACTTTGCAGCAAATTGCGAGCACGCTGATAACGCGTTGATTCCACAATTGTCTGGCGTTCCGCATCTTCGCCTAGCTGGTCACACTTTTGATCTAGCTCCTGGATGACATCCTCGGCAAGTTTGATTAGAATTGCCTTCGCCGCACCTTTGGAGCTTGCTAGATATTCCAGTGCAATTCCCCAAATATCTTCAGAGAGTTTTTGCTCATCGAAGGCGGTTTGTTGTATCGAAATTTGTCGCAACTTCTCAAATTTCCAGTCTTGTCGATTATCATGCCATTTTTTTAGATATTCCTCATTACGTTTGGCTTCCTTGTCGGCACTGTGATCCTTTCGTGCTTCCAGACGTTGCATATGTTTCTGCTTCTTTTTTTGACGTACCGTTACAATCGCATTGGAATTCTCTGGCTTTGCTGCTTCTTCTAGTTGCTCTGCTGTGGGCAAGTCCTCTCCCTCCCCCTTCACATCATTCTCTTCCTCTTTGCTATCATTTGTTTGCTTGCTGCGTTTCTCTTTGATCGCACTGATTTCTTGCTGTTGCCTGCGCTTGGACGCCTTGCCTGCTATTAAAAGCACATTTAATGTTACAAGGGATTGTTATTATTATTCATTTTATTTATACCTTTGCGAGGTGCTTGTTCCACCTCCGCCTGCTGCGTATCTGTTTGCACTGGCTGCTGCTGATCCACAATTAAACTTTTATTTGCCACTTCGTCGTCGCTGCTCGCGTGCTTGCGTTTTTTGGCTTTACGATTTTGCTTCTTTGGCTCCAGCTCCGTCCGTGCCATTTCTATTACTTATTTACTTTGATTTCCAATTAAATTTGAATAATTTCACTCGTTTCATGTGCTTCTTGTTGTTTATGAGACCCACATTGCGCGCAGCCAACTTCACGTGGGTCAACACTGCGCGCAGTCAACTTGGCGTGGGTTTAAACTGCGCGCAGCCAACTTCAAGCGAGTCAAAGCCGCGCATAACTAACACTAAGAAAAATGGTGAATTGTTTAGCAACAAAATTGTAATCTTATCGACGCTAACCGCGTACACAGTTGTACGCCAGTTGTAGCAAATGAGGCGACGAGAATCAGTGCAACCACAAAACATAACACAATGCTGCTGCTGGAGCTAAAAATTCTAACGTTAAATAT
Organism: Drosophila rellima; assembly: GCA_035043635.1. Lineage (NCBI taxonomy): Eukaryota > Metazoa > Arthropoda > Insecta > Diptera > Drosophilidae > Drosophila > Drosophila rellima. Next base: position 1,170,251 of record JAWNMV010000529.1, read on the forward strand.
ATGGTGTGTGTGTATGCTTGTGCGGACGTTGTATTTTTACTCAATTTGGTCACGCGCAAAAATGAAATCGAATTTGCCTTGATGTTGTTTACACGTTGCCATAATTGAATTATAATTACAGGGGTATACCATTTGTCTCCAGTGATCGAGCGCCACGTGTCGAGGCCATATGCAAGGAGCTCAGCAGCGGACAATACGACATTGTGTCGTTGCAGGAAGTCTGGTCCCAACAGGACAGCGAGCAACTGCAGCAGGGAACATCGAGTGTCTTGCCCTATTCGCATTATTTTCACAGTGGCGTCATTGGCGCTGGATTGCTGGTGCTCTCCAGATATCCTATACTGGGAACACTGTTTCATGCCTGGTCTGTCAACGGTTATTTCCATCGCATTCAGCACGCTGATTGGTTTGGCGGCAAGGGAGTTGGACTCTGTCGCATTCTCATCAATGAACAAATTGTTCATTTGTATAATGCGCATCTGCATGCCGAGTATGACAATGACAATGATGAGTACAAGACGCATCGCGTTATCCAGGCCTTTGACACGGCCCAGTTTATTGAGGCAACGCGTGGAAATTCCGTGCTCCAGATTCTCGCTGGTGATCTAAATACACAGCCACAGGATATTTCGTACAAGGTTCTGTTGTACACATCGAAAATGAAAGACAGCTGCGGCTCGGACACAATTCGAACTAATGAATGTGGTCGAAATTCATATACATCGGCACGTGCGCTCTCCAAAAATCCCCTTGGCATACGCATTGATCATATATTTGTGAGGGGCGCGGATCATATCAATGCCGAGATTGTCGAGTATATGCTGCCATTTCCGGAACGTGTGCCTGGCCAGAAATTCAGCTACTCGGATCATGAAGCGGTGCTAGCCAAATTGAGATTAACAAGCTTGCCCAAAAATGCTGAAGCAACTGGCGAAGCTGCAGTTATTGTTGAGCAAGTGGAGTGTAGAATCGCTGAACAAATAAATCCGGAACACAGTCGAGAAGTTGGAGCTGGAGATGCCAATCCAGAAGACAACAGCATTTGTTTACCTCTTGCTCAACAATTGCCAGCTGCCCGCACAGCAGCTTTAAATGAAGCTCTATCTCTCTGCGATGCTTCCTTATTGCAACTAAATACGGATCGTTTATTATATTATAGTGCGGCAACAGTTCTCTTTGTGCTCCTCGTTCTTCTTGTGGAATTTACAGCACCCGTGGGACTTAAAACCATTTATTTGCTACTCAAGTTCATTGTTTTTGGCGTCATATTGTTTTGTGTGTTTATGGGCTCCATTTGGAACTATATGGAGCGTAATGGTGTGTTGCAGGGCAAGAAATCCATGGAAGTAATGCTGAAGCATGCACAAAAGTATGAATATTTATATTGACATTTCTTGATTCTCATCATCCAGAACATTTAAGAAGCTCAAGAAGCATTTAGAGTGTAGCCCAAGTGCTATATATACTCGTAATTATATATAGATTTAATATTTATCGCCTAAATTCTGCCTCAGCTGTAACATTCAATGCAATAAAATGGTCTCTTTCCCTTTTAAAAACTAAACGTTTCAAATATTGATAACTATATATATCGCCATCGGGTGGGCCGATAACATTTTGATTGGCAGCAGCAACAGCCCTAATATATTGCCAACTATTATCGTTATCGAGTGTATGTCGATAACATTGTGACTGGCAACAGCAACAGCTCTCGTTGCAATAAAGTGTTTTTTGGCAAATAATTAATGAGAATTTGTTTCAATATTGTTGCAATAGCCATAAGCAGTGCCATTTGTTAAGCTATTATTGCGAAAATCATATTTGTGCTATTTTTGGCAAGAAACAACAAGGGAAAAGGACACACACGTTGTGCACTTGATTCTGAGTCACGACCAATCAAAACAAAACAAAGGAGACCCCAAAAAAGGCAGACAACAAAGAGAAAGAGAACGGCAAAGATGAGTAAACTGCCAGGTGCCAACTTGGAATTTGTGCGTGAGGATGATTTTGTGGAGTATTATATATTTCCCAAGCCAACGGAGCAAAAAGATCGCAACGATGAGCAACTGCGTCAGGAACTGGAGAAAATACGAGTAGATTGCATGACAATTGTGGAGAAAAAAGTCACAGAACGTTGTTATATTTGGCACAAGGATGAATTTCAGCTGCAGCTGCGCACGGGCAGCGCCGAGGAACGTCTGCTCAACGAAGAAGAAGACAACAAAAACAATGAGGATGAAGAGGAGGAAGAGGAGGAAGAGCAGCAAAAGGAGCGTAAGTGTTTATTCTACATATACAGTGAACCAAAAATGTATTCACACACCAATTGTAATTTAAGAAATTTATAATGCAAAGCAATAGTGAAATACGAATAATCTGAGCTAAAAAATATTAAAACCCTGCCCGACATAAATTATTTGTATCATAAATGTGCCAATAGTTTTCTGATTCACTGTAATTATATATAGCAATTATACATTCATTGGTATAATTTTAGGTGTGCTCCCGCCCCATTTGCACGGTGTCACACATTACGGCGACAACATTGGCGACGAATGGTTTATTGTCTATCTACTCAGTGAGCTGACCAAAGCTCGAGAGGATTTCATAGCCCGTGTGTGCGATGCCGATGGTGAATTTCTGTTAATTGAGGCGGCCGATGTGCTGCCCGATTGGGCGAGTCCCGAGACATGTGAACAACGTGTCTACATAGTCAATGGAGGACTCCAACTGATACAGAACTCCATGATGACGACGACGAGTCAGAGCAAGTTGCTCCCCATGTCGATGGCTGTGCATCGCATACGACTTAATCCCACGCTCTATCGCTGCTCGCAGGATATTCAAAATTGCATTGAGGCGAGATTAAGGGAATTTCATCCGGCAGAACGTCATAATTCCATACATAGGCAAATTGTGGAGTTGCCACAAAATGCGGCACAGCTGCTGAAGCAACGTCCTGGTCTGGTGGCATCTGCGGTGCGTGCCTTCTGCGAACGCGACACGTTGGATACGAAGGCGATTCGGAGCATGCGTTACTTTCCACCGGAGTCGAAGAGAATCCGCACAAATGTCGCATTTACACGTTGTCTATATGCCATGCTGATGCATAGTCAATATATTCCCGAGCGTCGTCTCGGCTGGCAGCTCCCAGATGCGGTGTCCAAGCCAGAGACCTACAAGGAACAGCTCCTGGGTGTAAAACTGGCCAGTGGATTGGAGATCCTGGCCAGTCAAGCTAAACAAGCTGGAGATGAACTTCATGACAAATCTCCCGCTTGGCGTGCTTATTTGCATAGTCTAAAAAATAAGGATTATTTTAGTAACAATCTCGAAGGCAGTGCGGAGCACGTGCGTCTCTTGAACCAGGCCAAGGAGTACTTTAAGGCGAATCAACAACGTTTTCGCACAGCGCCCCTGGTGGGCGCTGAAATCCTCGAGCTGCTGTTGGAGGAGTCCGATGAGCAACTGCGTGATGGGGAGAACAATCTGTTGCCCAGCGATGCGGATGATTGGCTGAACATTAGTGCCGAGGATTTGGATGCCATGCTGCAGCAACGTTATGGTCCCCAGAAACTATATAATCCCAATGGTGACGTAAATGCAGCGGAGTTTACTAAGCAACTGTCTCAATTCTTGGACAGACAGTCCAATTTTGAGGGCATTGAGACGGAGGCGGAAGCTGGCGCTCAACTTGACTCGGATGATGATGAACCGGAGCCGGAAACGGCGGCGGTGCCAAGTCCAAGTGCTGCCAAGATCAGGAAGAATCCCTCCATGCGCAAGGCGTGTCAACGCAACTCTCTCATTCAGGCCGAGGATCAGGTAAACTTACCGATAATTCAAATATTGTTTTTTGTATTATTAATATGTTTGTTTTTTATTCACATAACTAGGAACAGGACAGCACACATGTGCGCAATTTTCTGGACTTTGTAATACCCGAGGATAACTGGGACTCCAACTCCGAGATGAGCGATTACGCTGATGAGGAAGATCTGGAGCGTAATTTCGATGCGCTGTCCAACACTAGTCAGGATAACTATCGTCTGGATCGGAATATCAAGGCGTACATGGAGCAAATGGACAGGGAGCTGGCTCAGACCACAGTTGGCAAATCGTTTCATGGGAAGAGCGACAACCCTACACAGCGCAGTGCCGTCGAGGATGATTTCGACGATATTGAGGACTTTGAGCCGATCAACATAAATGTCAACACACTGCGCAACATGATGGATAGCTACAAGTCTCAGTTGGGCGGGGCAGGACCCGTCTCCAATCTCTTTAATGCCATGGGCGTGGGCATGTCGGCTGCAGCTGCGACAGCGGCGGATAAAACGGAGAATCTATCAGAGTCTGCTCTGTAAAGCACAAAACCGAGGAACAGGAAATTCATCATCATCATCTAGCAAATAAGCTTACAGTCTCCATGCGTCTTTAACACTCAAATACCAATAAATTTATGTGTGTGTAATTGATTCAACGTTGTTTGCAAAATATCGATTACGATTAACATTTATGTTTTTCGATATATCGGAGGCCGTCATATTTTTTATTTATATCACTAGTCTTTAACATTCAAATACCAATGCATATATCTATGTGTGTGTGAGTGTGAGTGTTTAAGCAAATGGAACACTAAAACATGCAATTCGTTAGTCTCTAGAGGCGGGCACAAAGTTGCCATAATCGCGCCTCACATTCATCGGTGATCCTCTCTGCTGCGGCTGCTGCTGTGGGTCCTGGCCTGGCCTGCGCTCATGTGAGCGCTCTCCATGATCTCTGCGTGGATATTCCTCATGTCGGTGACGGCGGTTATCTGCATATTATAGTTTTAAAATAATGTTAATTGAAAATGCTTTTTATTCTACCTCTAAAGCGATCGGGTTGATATCCTCCGCCGCTGCCACGTCTTCCCCAGCCACGATCGCCGCCTCCTCCTCCTCTACGCTGTCCTCCATTATATCGGTTATTATATGGACTGCCTCCACCTCTGCCACCGCCGCCTCCACCGCCACCAGCCCCTCCGCCGCTCATCCAGTTGTCCACCAACGGTGGCTCCGGAGCGGGCTTAGCACAATGCGCCATAAAGTCAACATCGTCTGCGGTGTAGCGTAAGGCAAACTCCGACTCGCATTCATCCAGAAAATTAATATCTTTATCTGGCAGTCGGTTTATTTTTCTGTTTGGATCAACCATCTTGCAACTTGATTGTTTCAAGTGTGATGTTTACGTTTGCCAACGAAAATGTGCAATACGATAACTGGCAGTACTGAAGGTTTTATTAAATATATTGTTTATTCAGTTTATTTCCTCTAAATTGAACAGTAAAAAAAAACAATACGATCTCACACTCAGCTGTTACGATATGTTTGCAGAGCATAAACATTATGGGAATATTTTTAACATAATGTTATTTTGAACTATCGATATGTCGTCATTATAAGCAGTGTTGTCTTTATAGCAGTGATGGCTGCACTTAATATTGTCAGATTTTGGCGATATATATATATATCGGAATAGAACAATTTTATAATAGATAGAAAAAACTAACACTTAAAAAATTTGCACTTAATTTTTTTCGGTTGACTTGTTCTGGCGAGCAATTGGCATCACTGATGGGAACTAGCTACAACAGAATGTTAAATACAAATATCGATATCGAGTTGACTTAACATGGGTCAGTTTACAATCGGTATCGGAATCGAGTCTCCCCAATTATCAGTATTCTTAGTGCAATGCGGGAGTGTTTTGTGTGAAATGCAATTAAACTTGGCAATTTGTAAATATATTTTCATGCCATTCACGCTCAAGACTGTCAACAATAACAACACAAACGCTGGACATGCCACTGAATCGCAGCCATAGAACGACAATAGCCACAAGCATAAGCACACGGAGCAGCAGCAGCAGCAGCAGCAGCAACAAAAAACGTGTCCATTCTTGTCTCGGCTGCTGATGGAGCAACAACAACAACAACAACAATCTGCATTATCCATGCGCTGGCTGCGACGCTATCGTTCATTCTTTTTAATACTCTTGTTCATAATTGCCATTCAGCTGTTTTTGGCCTACAAATCGCTTGATATTGATTTGGCGGGCGCACTCCGCACACAACGTGATGTCGACGAACCGGACTCGGAACTGGAGCCAGTGCATCCGGCTAATCCTAATCCTGTGCAGGCGACGAGTAAAAATGCTCCGGCCTTAACAGCTAAACAACTGGGCTTTGTGCCCGAATGTGATATCAATGCCAAGGAAGCAATATCGGCACTTCAACGTGCCAAGACGAAAGACTGCCGTCAACATATCGCCCAAATTGCCTGTGCCATCCAAGCTGGGCGCTTCTATGCCACAAAGCTTCACAGCAGCTGCCCCGCCGGCAATCATACGGCCAATGTGGCCCTGGGCTGCTATCGGGATGAGAAGGACTCTCGCCTGCTCGCTGGATATTTCACCAGCTTCAAAACGTCCAATTCTCCAAGTGGCTGCATTGAACTCTGCCTGCAATCGGGTTATCCCTATGCGGGCGTTCAGTACGCACGCGAATGCTTCTGTGGATTCGATGCACCGCCGAGTTCCGCCAAGCTGCCTGACTCCAGCTGCAACATGAAATGTCTTGGGAACGCCAAGGAAATCTGCGGCGGATTCTACGCCATGAATGTCTACGAAACGGGCATTGCCAGTAAATGAATAGCTAATCAATTGTTATATATATCTAAAGTGTAATCCTCCACAGAATTCACACCCCAACTGGCGGCCAGCAGTCCAGCACCGGGAGAGCAACAAGTTCGGATTGCATTTTTGCTAACGTTAAATGGACGCGCATTGCGGCAAGTTCATCGACTGCTCCGAGCACTTTATGCCCCACAGCATGTTTACTACATACATGTCGATGCGGTGAGTAAGGCGGAGAGGGGCGGAGCGGGAAAAGACGGCGGACACTCTGCCGGATTTGTTAATTAAAGCGCGTTTTAAAATTTGTGCTAATTGAACTGTCAGACATTTTAAGATTGAACAACAGAACGAACGATTTAAATTTTACATAATGGGCATAAAATCCAGGTCAGGATTGAGGGTCATAATGATGCAGAGGATATTTGAATTATGTCAGAAGTCACTTAACTTAATTTCTTAACCTTTCCTGCATCCTCACAGCGTCAGGATTATTTGTATCGCAAACTTTTGGAGCTGGAGCCGAAGTTTCCGAATATTCGTCTGGCCCGGAAACGCTTCTCAACGATTTGGGGCGGTGCCTCGTTGCTGTCGATGCTGCTGCAGTCCATGCAGGATCTGCTGGAGTCCAGTTGGCAATGGGACTTTGTCATCAATCTGAGTGAAAGTGATTTTCCGGTGAAAACACTCGATAAATTGGTTGATTTCCTGAGTGCGAATCGAGGACGCAACTTTGTCAAGGGACATGGACGGGAGACACAGCGTTTTATACAGAAACAGGGATTGGACAAGACATTCGTGGAGTGTGATACGCACATGTGGAGGATCGGGGATCGCAAGTTGCCCGCTGGGATTCAAGTGGATGGAGGCAGCGATTGGGTTGCACTTTCCCGACCATTTGTTGACTATGTAACGCATCCCAAAAAGGATGATAAATTGCTGCAGGAGCTGTTGAGAATCTTTCGGCACACGCTGCTTCCAGCCGAATCCTTTTTCCATACTGTATTGAGGAACACGCGGCATTGTCACAGCTATGTGGACAACAATCTGCATGTGACCAACTGGAAGAGGAAACAGGGCTGCAAGTGCCAGTACAAACATGTTGTGGATTGGTGCGGCTGCAGTCCCAATGACTTTAAGCCCGAGGATTGGGCACGTCTCCAGGCGACCGAGTCGAAATCTTTATTCTTTGCCAGAAAATTCGAGCCAATCATTAATCAGGCTGTGTTGTTGCAGCTGGAGGAATGGCTTTATGGTCCATATACCAGCGAATATGTTAATCTTCATGGTTACTGGCAGTCGCTCTATCATCATGAGGATCTTCATGGAGCTGGCGATGATCTGGCCAGAACTGTGGGTGACAGTCTCATGCGACTTGCAGCCCAACAAACGAAGCTTCAAGCGCAACAATTGATTGAATTAACCCATTATCTGCATCGGGATCAGTACAAGGGATTCCTGGTGCGCTTTAGTGTACAGCGAAGCAACGACTCCAAGCACTTGGAGCTGGAGACGCGAGTGCGTCCCGTGCAGCATGGCAAGCTGGCGAGGAATGCCCGCTTTAGCAAGCGACTGCGCAACTTTGAGGTCTCCACGGACTTTGATCAGAAGGAGCAAGTGGCTCGCAACTTTGCCAAGCTGCTGGGACCCAAGAGTGAGCTGCTCCTGAGCTACACATATCAGGGAGTTGCAGGTGAGTGTTCTTTGTTATCAAGTAAATAGTTAACAGATTTCAAATTAATTATAAAAGTAAAATTATAGTTTTAATTGAATTCAAAATATTTTAGACATTAACATTTAAAATGTGGAAATATCGATAAATATATTTTTAACATTAAATATATTTAAGTGGTGATCTAAATTTTAAGCGAACGTCGAGATACAAAAAATTAGATGAGCTGGAATCTATAAAACATTAAAGTAAAATAAGATTTCGATGTTGATTTGGATTTGAAACAGGATCTCCGGATGATACTGGCCACTCGTACAACTTGACGCTGCTGTGGCTGGATCCCCTGGGACGCCTGCAGGATTTCAATGAGCTGCATGTGGAGGAATCTCGCATCGATGTCATCAATCACTCCAAGACGCTGCTGAAGCAACCGCTCACACCGGGCATATGGACAGCCAAGTTGATTGGACGCACCTCCATCTATGCTCAGCTCAAGTTTCTGGTCATTCCCCTTTCCTATGCCAATGGGGCGCCACTGGAAACAGTTGCAACTGCACAATCCCAAAATGGAGGACTCGGTCTGTCGCTGCCGGATGACTTTGAGCTGCCCGTGGAATGGCAACAGCATCTGCACAATGATGACGATGTCTTTGCTTTGCGTCAAGAGGCGTTGGCCAATTCTCAAGTTGTGGGCCAACAATTAAATGACCACATTGATCGATTGGTTGGCAAATTCTTTCAGTTGCGTGAAACTTGCATTGTGAATGAACCCGCTGTGCTTCCCGAGCTGCCACTCTGCCAGGATACCACCTGGAGTTCTCTGGCCCTTGATCCCAAGAGCGATATTGAGGCTTTGATCAAGCATCGATGATGAATCCCCTCGAGAAGTGGGAAGTGGTGAAAGGGAGAAGAGTTGTTAAAGCCATTTTATGTAAACGCTACCATTGAAACACATTTGTTATTAATTTTGTTGTGTAAATACCATGTCCCTCCTCTTTGTCTATGTATTTGTGTGTGTCTGTGTATGTCTGAGTGTTTTATCCAACTTTTATATATATATATAGTACTCAATTTAGATAGACCTTTAGCAAAGATTACGCTCAACGCACTATGGATGCCCTTGTCTTTCCACTTCAAGACAATTTTCCGTTTTAGATTGGACAAAATATTGATACCCTCCATTCTCTAAAAAGTTGATGTATGTATTTTTTCAACGTTTTTTGTAGTGAAAAAAACTATTATTTGTAATATAAGACAAGTCTGTAAATATTCAAATAATCGGATAATAGCTAGAAAGCTATGAAATTTAGAATAAATAGTTCCTTTTGTTAACTCAATACTTTAACGTCAAGTCAATTAGCTGTGACGGGGCATTCAAAACATTGTTTTCTATCTATATTCTTGTTAATCTTAATCTTGAACTTAATCTCAAATGAATTAATGCAACTTTGAAATCAATCTTATTCTCTTATCAATTGTTGTGATATATATGTATGTAGATGTGTTAATGAGATTTGGTGTGAAAGAGTATCAGGAGTGTCTGTGTGCATTTTGACGAGTATTACAAACAAATTGTTTAGTGTTTAAGTAAAACTATGCGATGCAATTGTAACACTGGACATATACTTATCGTATATATCTATAGCATTTTAGTATAAACTTTCAATTATTCAACTAATAGAACAAGATTTTAAAATTCTTCTCGCTTTTCATTTTTAAATGGGCCGGAAATTGAAATAGTTGAGCTCGCTTACAGGTATAACATTATTTTTGTTTTTGTTATTTTCTTGTGTTGTGTATTTTGTATGTTTAGACCTATGTAAATATTTAAAGCCAAGGCCATTTGTACTGCCGTTTACTGTGCGAGCACCTATTTTTATATCAACAGATCCTCATCGGGATCCTCATCATCGAAATCGTCATCCGCATCAGGTGTATATATAATGTTGCCCTCTGCTGTATCGCTGGTGCTGTCGGATAAACAAAAAAACAATCAAATCAATCAATATTAATTTTTGCCCTATTTGGCTTTCCTTAAATTAAAATCCCATTTATTGTCTTTGCATTAATGATTCTTTCACTTACCGCTCATATGGCAAAGTGAGTGCATTGCGTGCCACGACTTCATCCTCGTCCAGTTCGATTTTAAAGGTGCCACCGGGATCGGCAGCTTTGACGGCATCCTCCGTCTTGACCGCTGTGGCAGCTGATGGTTTTCCCTCTAGAGAATCGGTCAGTGGAATCACCTTGAACTCTGTCTTGGAGACTTCACACGAGTAGCGTTTGTTGCTGACACCGCCTCCAGGTTTGCGTGATAACAAGGACAACGTTGTGTCCGTTTCCAGACGGAGCACCAACTCGGCCAGATACTCGCAGCCGGCTAAAATATACTCCGAGTCCGCATGGGGCAGGAGGTGGGGGGAGGCCCAGAGGAAGACGCGACTCACAGATTCGCAGCGACGCAGCTTGTTGATCAAATCAAAGATGTGGGCGGGGGAATGATAACACAACAAGTCCGCGAGTGTTGGCATTATGACATTGCATGCTGTAGTTTCTGTTGTTGTTGTGTTGTTGTTATTGTTCAGCAGTGTCTTAATGTTGGCCACGTGCTTGAGTTGCGTGCCAATTGGCAATACCTTTACCTCCTCACCACCTTTGCCCTGCTCTTGCAGCAGGCTGTCAATGAACTTTAATGCGATTCGTTCGCGATTTAGTTGATCTGCAAGGCAAACATTGCACTCAGTAATACATTTATTAGATTAATATATTATATTTACTTACCAATTATTAGAACGACCTTCTGATTGGTTACAATCAAATTGGAAAGCATGTTGCATTTAGTTGGTACCAAATAAAAACTAAAAATCCAAACTCTAATTGTTGTCTGTTTTTAGCGATGTTACTATTGTCCCACTTAAGTTATCGATAGTGCATTGGTGTGGCACACATTTGAGAAGCAAAATGCTGCTGAAGAAAAAGCTACATGTGCAAAAATAAATAGATATCTGATAAAAAGTTAATGGTTTCCATTTTGTAGGAAAATGGGGCTTAATTGTTTTAGAATGGAAGAACTTAAGAAAGCAAAGCAAATTTACGAAAACGACGAAACTCCACAGCCTTAAATTTTACAAAAAAAAATCTGCTTTAGCAACTCTGGTATGAATCGTTACAGCTGTGCTATCGATATTTTGCCTTATTTGCTTTACTTGAATATCGCACAGCTGACATTTGATATAGCCGCATTTTCCAAATGAGTAAACAATAACCATAATATAAAATGCAGTGTGCAGGTAGATCGATTACAAATCCGATTAAGGGAAAGTGTGACCTTGAACTAGGCTTCCTCTTGCAGTATCGCTGATAACCGGACAATGGCACTTACGCTGTGTACTATGTGATCTTAAATTGTTTACTTTTGATGTTGACGCTGCGATAGCAAAGCCAACGCCGACGTCGACGCTGTCGTCGCGATGCTGTCGATGTGTTGTGTTTTTTGTATACGATCAGTTGTGGTTCTCTTTCAACGCGGCGTTCTTGTGTTTTTTTTTTCGGCAGTCGCGTGGCAGAGTTTACAGTTAACTGACGCATTTACAAAAACTGTAAGTAATACCTTACACTTGTAATTTTAAGCAAAGTATTGAATGTACAAAAATTAAACAAAAGAATAGAATAAGTGTATCATAAATATCCAACAAGTGGTTTACAGTGTGGTTTCGTGTGAGTGTATTGGTACCTGTGTTAGTATTAAGTAAACGCTGTGTGCTTTTATCGAAAAGCTTTGCATGCAGCTTTTAAGGGGAAATGCGGAGGCGTCGACGTCGCTGTCGCTGCCTTTGCAGATATTTTCGCTGCATCCATATGGAAGAAGAGTTCAGAAAAGTTAAATCCTGCATAAAACACAAATTGCTCAACAAGTTAAGACAGATTTAAAGGCAGAAAATAAATGAAATATATTAAATTAAAATTATTGAAAAATTATAAAAATAAATAGAACATTGCTAAAGAGCGCTTAAAATTCAGTACAAATAACTGTCGCGAAATAAAGGAAACAAAACAAACGCGATGCTCTTCTCGATAGGTAAGTCGCCGCAAGTGCGAGTGGGAGGGAGTGTCAAGTGCAATTATTATGCATAAAACATGTTATTAACCAGACAATTTAATAATTGAAATGCATCTCAGAACGAATTTCAATAGAGTCAAAGGAATGCGCAATTTGCACCCTTTAATCCCCTCTCGTTGTACGTTTCTTGCATACCAATAAAATCAACAACAACAATAACCATAATAACAGCAATACTGAATTAAGCAATTGCATTCGATTTCTTATTAGTCATAACAATTAGCGAACAAAGCAGTTAGTTCAATAGACTACAATATAAATTTAAACCCCAATTTTTAATAATTCTCAGACACTTCACAACCATATTGCATACGAAAGCTTTAAAAAAAGCTGCTACTCCCATGCGAGTTTATTTCTATCTTCAAAGCTTTTTGCTGCCAACGTCGCTGCCAGCAGCGCTGCTGCAACTTCAGTTGCTCATCATTAAGTTGAATTAAAAATTTCAAATGTTAGTTTCATAATTACTAATTAATTATATTAAGCAGACACTTAACAAGCTGGGGATGTTGCTACTCCCATGCGAGTGTTTTTTTTTCTATGCCCAAAGCTTTTTGCTGCCAAAGTCGCGGCCGCTGTCGGTGGCTCTGCTTGTGTGAAGCGGCAACATGAAATTCAGTTGCGCATTGCACTTTGAGGTGCTCGGTTGTATTGCGGTAGATTTGTAGTCGTGGTTTTTTGGGTGCGTTCGTGTGTGTGAAGTGTGTTTAATACGCTGTGCAATTAACTATTGCTATTTTGCATGCAAATCAAACGTGCAACAACAATTAGACAAGAAATCGTGTATTGATTTTTAAGTGTAAACATGTCAAAGGATTTGGACATTGAGCAGGCGGCGCAGGCGACAAAAGCGTCGAATACGACAACAATGTCGACCTCAATTGAAGTTAAAGCCGAGCCTGTTGCTAATGTTGAGCTAACAACAACAACAACAACAAATGGCGATAATATTAGCAAGGCTGAGCAACAACAACAAGTACAGCCGCAAGCAGTCGCAAAAACAGCTATAACAACAATAACAGAACAAATGCAGCCAACAATAGTTACCGCCGATGCGGCAGCAAATAAAGGTACAACAACAACATGTATAATAATATTATGGTTTTGGCTTTACAAAATTCACCGCTCAACGTTTAAGTTTCGAATTAGTAAAAGTTAAAACAAAACGCACTTCAGACGAACGCAGACAGCTAAACAAGCAGGACGGACAGTTGTGGATAGAAAGAAGAAAGCAGTGCAGTGCATACATAGAGATCGGTAAAGGAAGAGGGAGAGCGGTAGAGACACCGTTGCAATTGCATTACAAATGCTCATCCCATGGGCGTAGTCAGTTTTGCACAAAGGGGGGCGGGCGAGGGTATTGGTGACAAATTATGAATAGTATCACGATTCAAGTTCAATCTGAATACTAGTTTTTGATAAAAGATCAAAGTTTCATGAAACTTGCTTGAATAAATGTTTAGCCATAAATTTAAAGCTCAGGCCCCCCTTGACTACGCCATTGTCAATGCTACTCCTGCTTCTCCATCGCCTCCTACTGTCTGTCTATCTGTCTCCTCCTTCTCCTTTTCCCACTTCTCTCTCTCCTTTCGCAGAGTCATCAACATCTTCGCACGTTCGCACCAAGTTAAATTTCACTTTAGTTTTTCAACATTTTTGTGCGCTGCTTTATTTTTATTATTTTACTTTTGCTTACTTCAACTTTTTACGCTTTTCCAAAGTCGTCGTCGTCGCATCTTCAAAAAGTTTTACTTTTTATGTAGATTGTTTATTTCTTTCTCGTTTTTCTGAGCCATTCATTACCTTCAAATTTTGCGCACGATTTGTTGCAACGCTTTGCTGCACAACAACAAACTAACAGTCCATTATAATTAATGTGCACTTTAATCATTATTAATATGTATTTGAGTATTAATTTCACTGCCTAAAATATAAGTAAAAAAAAGTCCAAACCTATTATTGTATAACGTTGTGGCACGTGCCAAGTTGCAAAGTGTGTGCCACATTTTATTCAAGCCACTATTTGTCAATTTGCATATCATTTGCTTGTTACAACTTCAATTGAAGCAGCTGATAAGAGATAAGACAAGACCAAGGTTACCTTGAACTGACGTGAACTTCTTACACTTATCTATATATACTCAAGCAACTCATAAACTTGTTTAATTTAACTACCTCACAGGTTCACCTGCGATTTGAATAACCATTTGTTGAGTGTCAGAAATCGGGAATTAAAAACTAGAGGGGAAATTTAAAAATAAAGTTATTTTTGCACACTATGGTATCCTGAAAAAGGATACACTTTTATTTGAAATTTAAGATATTTGTAATAATATTTTTTTGAATATTTATCTGCCATCTCAACAGATATCTACTTTCATTTTATATAATACAATTTTAAGTTGAGATATTTTTTCATCTATTTTTTTTTGTTATTTTAGCAAAATTATGTATCATTTATTAATCTTCTATACATCGATCTATAAGGCTCAAACGGAAGGAGCTGGGAAGCTGAAATTTGTACACAACATAATTTTGTTAAATATTTTCCACATTTAAAATCATAAGTCAATAAGTTAGTGTTCTGCTTCCACGTAGCTCTTGCCTGATTTATCTACCTTGTTGTTATTTTTTTTTTTATATCAAACATAACACACCTGAGTTCATCAAAGAAGCGCAGAAATTTTTAATTCATTTGCAATTTTCTCTCTCTTTTTTATGGCTCTTCCTTCCCTTTTTAACACTATCGAACAATGCTATTTAAAGCGATTTCATTCTGCCACTACCGTAGATTGTTTTGAGACTACCAGACAATGTTTACACGTTCTGCTGATAAGAAACTCACAGAGCACTCAACCCAACCTACGAATCGTGCTCGGGCCTCATCTTATAAAGTAACTTTCTGGGCGCAAAGTGTTTGGTAACAAATGATTCCTGAAATAGTCTGGCTTAAAGCATGTAATCGAATCGGATTTATTACAATTACCTGCAATCGGCCGTAACATAAATTGCGGTTGTTTAAAGATCTCAATTTGCCGATGGCGTTGTTTATCGGGACTATGTTTATCGATCGACAGATCTCTGGAATTACAAGCCAGGCCTGTTTTTTTTTTTTTTTTTGCTATTGGGTGGTTATGATATCATATGTCAGCGATGTGGTAACTGAATTGACGGGTCACTCAAGCCATCAAGTTTGCGGTTTAATTAATGGATCATAAGTAAAGAAAAAAAAATGCAATTGCAATCAATCAAGAGACTTGAGATTCTGACGCGTCTTTCCAGTTTTATAATTACACTTGCACTTTTATAATTACACCCAATGGACTACCAGACTTTAAACTTTTACAGCTTTGCCAAAACTGATCCGATTTTCAAGCCGATTATCATTTTGATCATGGTTTGGCCACCAAATTCATTCTGCATTCAAATTTAGTTTATTTCATCAAAATAATTTTTTGCCTCAAAAAATCGATTTTTGAGGTAAGGGTCCCCCCTGTGCTTTTTCGAAATTTCAAAATTTTAAATCTCGTGTTTTTATTTTTAATCAACTCCTGGTACTCAAATTAGTATAAAACAACACTTTATATTTGATTCTGAGACATTTAATTTTTTTGTAAAAAATCATGCCAAAATGAACAAAAATTTTGGCTTGTAAAGATTCTAGGTCAATGGTATGATCATCTTTAATCTTTAGTAACTTTGGCAAAAATGGTCCGATTTTCAAGCGGAATGTCATTTTGATCATGGTTTGGCCTCTAATTTCATTCTGCATTCAAATTTACTTAATTTCATCAAAATAATTTTTTGCCTCAAAAAATCGATTTTTGAGCTAAGGGTCCCCCCTGTGCTTTTTCGAAATTTCAAAATTTTAAATCTCGTGTTTTTATTTTTAATCAACTCCTGGTACTCAAATTAGTATAAAATAACACTTTAAACTTGATTCTGGAACGTTTCATTTTTTTGTAAAAAATCATAAAAAAATGAACAAAAATTTTGTCTTGTAAAGTTGCGAGATAAAGAATAAGGCCAACTTCAAACTTTAATAGCTTCGCCATTTCTGATCCGATTTTCAAGCGGAATGTCATTTTGATCATCGTTTGGCCTCTAATTTCATTCTGCATTCAAATTTGGTTAATTTCATCAAAATAATTTTTTGCCTCAAAAAATCGATTTTTGAGGTAAGGGTCCCCCCTGTGCTTTTTCGAAATTTCAAAATTTAAAAGTTCGAGTTTTCATTTTTAATCAACTCCTGGTACTCAAATTAGTATAAAACAACACTTTAAACTTGATTCTGAGACGTTTCATTTTTTTGTTAAAAATCATGCCAAAATGAACAAAAATTTTGACTTGTAAAGTTGCTAGGTCAAAGGTAAGATCATCTTCAAAAGTTGGTAGCCTTGCCAAAACTGATCCGATTTTCAAGCGGAATATCATTTTGATCAATATTTTGGCTCCCAATTGTTTCAGTATATAAA
Source organism: Drosophila rellima (assembly GCA_035043635.1). Taxonomy (NCBI): domain Eukaryota; kingdom Metazoa; phylum Arthropoda; class Insecta; order Diptera; family Drosophilidae; genus Drosophila; species Drosophila rellima. Next base: position 1,187,190 of record JAWNMV010000529.1, read on the forward strand.
AATAGTACATTTTCAAAACTAATTTTTGTTTGAAAATTTTTCAACAACATCATTGTCAGAGTATCTGCAAGTCTGGTAAATTTATTGACACAGCACTCATAATTGTTTATTAATTAAAATATTTTCCAGCAAAAAAAACATTCTTTTTCCACTTGAATGTTGGCTATTTTCGATAGCAATTTCGGGAATGGGCTTCGTTTGTTTAATGTACGTGTTGAAATTGGTTTATTTTTGGCTTTAATAGGCAGCAACAAGGCCAATATGGATCCATCGCTGATCAACTTCAAGGTGCTGTATGTGGTAACACAGCTGTGTGGACTGACGATGATTGTGCTCGTGGGCACTTGGGTTGGCCAACATTTGGGCGGATTGGGCGGGTCAGGGAATCCCAAGCTGGAGTTTAATTGGCATCCGTTGTTTATGACCATTGGATTTATTTATTTGTATGGCAACTGTAAGTCACTTTAATCGTTTCGTTATCTCGGCCGGATGAAGGTGCAACTATTGACATTTCAATTTGTATTTACTTTTAGCCATATTGGTGTATCGCGGTTTTCGCACCACGCGCAAGAAGACACTGAAACTCACCCACGCCGGCATCCATTTGGCCGCCTTCATACTGACTGTGATTGCCCTAAAGACCGTCTTTGATTCGCATAATCTGGTCGATCCCCCAATTCCAAATTTGTACTCGCTGCACTCTTGGCTTGGCCTCTCGGCCGTCATCATCTTTGGCCTGCAATATGTCGCCGGTTTCATGGCCTTCCTCGTGCCGGGAATGCGGGAGAATTATAAGATTGCCCTCATGCCGTTGCACGTTTATTTCGGACTCTTTGGCTTCGTCTTGGCCATTGCCAGCGCTATCATGGGAATTACCGAGAAGGCCATTTTTACTCTGTAAGTTGGTCAAATGATTAATGACCAAAAGCTCAAATTAATCTATTCAAAAAGATACCCGTTAAAATCGTAATCTGACATTTTCTGGAAACTCATTATATTTACGAACATGATCTATAATCGATATAACCTTTCAGCGGTGCCAACTATTCCACTTTGCCCGCGTCTGGAGTGTTGGCCAACATCATTGGCGTGCTGTATGTAATCTTTGGTGGTCTCGTCGTCTATCTGGCCACTGAGCCATCCTACAAGCGTAAGCCACTTGCCGAGGACACGGCTCTGCTCTCCGGCACTACCAATGAGTAGATACTCTTCTCTTTTTTTTATACTTTTACTTAAGCTCAAAACTGTGCACAAAACAAAACAAATCCCCGAGAGAACGAAAGTAAGAACGAAATTGGTGCTTTTCTTTTTTTCGTATTGTTTATTGAGAAATGTTAAAGTTACATGTTTTAATTAAAATAGTTAATAATTTATAAACAAAATGATTTGTGACAACAAGTTACCTGAGTGAACCTCACATTCAATATTGTGTTTATCCCGTAACGTGACTCGATCTGACAACTGTATTATACAAATATATGTAATATATACTTCTATATGTGTATCTATATCTTTATTATATATATCAAATAAACGCTGTAATCGGAAAACATATTTTATATTTCAATTAAAAATAAATAGATAATTAAATTAAGTTAAACATAATCTATATTTAATTTTAAATTAATTTAATTTAAGATACAATTAGGAAAATGATTAGTTAAAACAATAAGATAATTATAAATTAATTATTTAAGTGAACTAGATGTCAGTTCCTCCTGGCTTGCGATCCGTTCCCGAACCTTTCTCGTTCTTCTTCTCCCTTACGACATCCTCGCTCTCGGATGCCGGCGTATCGATGAATACAACTCTGGATACGCTGGGCGTTGTTTGTGCGGGACTACCGTTGATGATCAGCAGTGTATCCAAGTCAGGATCGTCGTGATTCTGGAAATTCAGTGTCTCATCCAAGGCGACCAAATACGTGGGAATTTCGCCCACGCCTTTGACTTTTGTCATGCCCCGATAATCGCACTTGATGTCAAAGTAACGCAATATCAGGGCCGTATTCTCAGTGACCTGTATGGCGCCCAGGACTCCCGTGGAGGTCATCCGTGAAGCCATGTTGACGGGATGACCCCAGATGTCATAATGAGGCGGCGACAGACCCACAACTCCAGCCATAATGGCGCCATGCGAAATGCCTAAGAGAAGAGAAGAGATCTTAGAGTGGAATGAATATCAAAGACACTTGAATCTATCACCTATCTTGAGCTGTCCCCGCATGGATCCTCCATAGTCCAGATACATGTTCTGCAGGGCAATGTCCTGCATAACACGCAGCATGTCCAGTGCAAAGTTCAACATGGTCAGGACACAATTGTCATCGGCCTTCAACTCCGGGTGAATGTAACGCGGTTGGAAGGTGCGACGTCTTGGCAGTTCCTCTTCCTGCGCAGCACGAAAGCTGACGCCACTTCCTGTCAATGACAAATTACAAAATATCTTTTGATCAGTGATCGTGTGATCCTCGACTGCTTACGTCTAAAGATGCTGCGGTGTTTCCTCTGGCGTTCCGGCTGTCTCTGTGAGAAATCCGTCATATTCTCCGGCCGCAGGCCACAAGCTGCCATATAAGTCCAGCCAATAACTTTGATCTTCTCCACTTTGAAGTTGCTCACGTATTCGGCCAACAGATCATCGTAGTAACAAATATACTCATTGAGCACCCTCAGTCCCACTTTATCCGGCTGGAAGTTCTCGATGAAGGCGAACATTACGGCCACCTTGTTGTAGCTCTCATAGAAGAGCTCCTCGCCACGGCCGCGCTCCAGGAAGATATCGGCGACATGGTCTGGCAGGACATTGGCCAGGATTATCTGTATGGATCGCGTGCGATTCTCGGTCTGCCGAAGTTTCTCCTCGTAACGCAGCTTGGAACTGTAAGGAATAAAAAAATGGGGAATGGATTATACAAAAAAAACAGGTACGATTTACAATTTTTGATAAACAAATTTCAAGGGTCAACACTAATTAACCAAAATGAATTTTAATTGAATTAAAAACTTACTGATAATTCACTTTACTTATGTAGGTCAAATGGAGTTCCTGGAGCACCACCAACAAACACAGGGCCACCAGATTCCAGATATGAGCATATTCCGAGGGCAGACTTATGTTAGTGGAAAGAGTGCGTTGCCAGGCAAAAATATACGCCTCTATGGTCAGAACGTGGGAGACGCTAATGAAGACGACCAAGCCCACTTTGAAGACCAAGGGAAGGCCATTGAAGAAGATCATCAGCATGAGCACCATGAGCACATTTTGTGTGACCACCTGTAAGTCAAACAAAGAAATGACTTTTGCACAAATTATTTGAATTTGAGGGGATCATTTACCCAAGGCTCAAAGCACTGCATTTCCACCGGTTTGTTCTCCACATCAGCCTCAATTAGACTCAGTTCAAATTCATTTGGATCACACTGGACCTAATGGATTTAAGAGTGTTACAAAATATCTAGATATGGTTTTGGGGTGATAGGAAATTGGACCCAGGCTTACCGTACGCAACGTGGCCATAATATAGACTAGGAATATGGAGGAGAATGATATGAACAATCGCACAACCAGCTGCTCTTCGTAATACTCCGAGAGACGAAAGAGCCAGCGACTTAGGATGAATCTGGGTCTGGTCCATTGCCACTTAATGCTCACATGTAGCCAAATTGTTTTGTAGAATGCCCCCAGACAGATTAGGAAGATCAAGAGCAGAATTATGCTCATTATCATTGAATATACCTTGCTGTACAGTGAATAGGAAACAGAAAAATTAAATAATCAAAATTATATATAGAGAAATCGAATTGAGAAAAGAAGAAATGACAAAGATTTTGCTTGGCCTTCAATTTGATTTTGCATCAAAATTTTATTCATTTAAAAAACTAAATCTTTTAAATTAGAATAAGAATAAAGATGGAAGGAAAAGTTTTATAAAATAATTTAGAAATATACCAACATATATTAAGAATAAAATTGGATTAAGGATTAAAGATGGGAAATGGAATGGCAAAAGGAAAAGCAAACAAAATATAAAAATATATAAATTGAATTAAGAAACTTCAACTTCAACTCACAATGGTTATGTGATTATGCTCATTATCATTGAATATACCTTGCTGTACAGTGAATAGGAAACAGAAAAATTAAATAATCAAAATTATATATAGAGAAATCGAATTGAGAAAAGAAGAAATGACAAAGATTTTGCTTGGCCTTCAATTTGATTTTGCATCAAAATTTTATTCATTTAAAAAACTAAATCTTTTAAATTAGAATAAGAATAAAGATGGAAGGAAAAGTTTTATAAAATAATTTAGAAATATACTAACATATATTAAGAATAAAATTGGATTAAGGATTAAAGATGGGAAATGGAATGGCAAAAGGAAAAGCAAACAAAATATAAAAATATATAAATTGAATTAAGAAACTTCAACTTCAACTCACAATGGTTATGTGATTATGCTCATTATCATTGAATATACCTTGCTGTACAGTGAATAGGAAACAGAAAAATTAAATAATCAAAATTATATATAGAGAAATCGAATTGAGAAAAGAAGAAATGACAAAGATTTTGCTTGGCCTTCAATTTGATTTTGCATCAAAATTTTATTCATTTAAAAAACTAAATCTTTTAAATTAGAATAAGAATAAAGATGGAAGGAAAAGTTTTATAAAATAATTTAGAAATATACCAACATATATTAAGAATAAAATTGGATTAAGGATTAAAGATGGGAAATGGAATGGCAAAAGGAAAAGCAAACAAAATATAAAAATATATAAATTGAATTAAGAAACTTCAACTTCAACTCACAATGGTTGAATGATGTGTATTAGGAATAGCATGCATCCGACGAAGAATACCATTAATAGACTGTACTTGATCAAATAGTCCGGCTCATTCATATAGTTCCACTCGATCTCACTGTTCCGAAAGAGTCGCAGAAAGGAGCTGATGTGAGGCCTAAAAAGGATATCCTCATTGCCAGTTTCAGTTTCCTTGGAGAAGTCAAAAATGCGAGCAAGTCTGTGAGATATTCATTAATTATTGTAATATAAAGTTATTTTAATTTAAACATAGTTTTATTGTTATAGTTTTAGACTTTTCTACTCACTGAATGCGACCCACGGGCATGTGCTCGACTTTTTCCAGCATGCCCCGATGGGTCTTAGCTCGAATCTCCTCATGATCGACATCGACAACGTCCTGAATGTCCTGGACATTCGACACAATCGATTCACTGGAATAGTAGGAAATATTACGATATGCCTCCGAGTATGTTTTTCTCTTCTGTGGACCTATGAGGTAGGTTTTGATGTGTGCCTTCAGCAGAATGGGATCCTCGGTGGCCAAAGGACCTCGATCCTCGTACTGATACTCGTTGTCCAGCATGCTGAGGGTCGCCTGGGAAACATGAACCATTCCCGGCTTGCCATTGGTCTCCAGCCGATTGGCAATGTCCACATCCCTCGACCAGATATCATACTGCCACTTGGTTAGTCCGATGATGCCAGAGAAGACCTCACCGGAGTGGACACCAATGCGCATGTCAATGTCCTGTTTGACCTGCAAACGCATTATCTGAGTTTCCTGAATCATTTCCAGGGCGAGGGCAACACACGACTTGGCGTGCCGTCGATTATAATGGGGAATCCCAGAGACACAGTTGTACGAATCACCCAAGAACTTAATCCGCAGCACATTATTCTGTTGCGCAGCTAAATCGAATTTCAGGAAAAGCGCGTGCAACATCTTCACGAGATCCCGGACATCCAGTCGAGTGGTCAGATGCGTGTAGTTCACCATGTCGGCTACCAAAATGGACACATCTGAATGCAGTTCCACAAACAATGTTCTAAAAAAAAAGGGTAAGTGCTTAAAGGAGCTACACACGGAGAAAAAGATGCCCATTTTGTCTGAAATTTACAAACGAAATTTCTTAAAAAGTCTTTAATTTCTGGAAATGATTTTTAATAATTTTTTGGAAGATTTCTTTCAGAAGGATAATATCCTTAGGAAAATAATGTATACCTTGGTGTAACATAGTGCTTGCCCAGACGCTGATCCTCGATGCGAGTACGAATTTCCTGCTGCAAGGAATCCGCAATCTCTGGAGGCAGAATTGTGTTAATCATGTCACGTTCCTTCTGCATGACGACCTAAGAAAAAGTAGATATGTAGTACCAAAAAGGTAAGTAGTACCAGAAAGTAAACAATTAGAGAAGTAACAAATTTAAAATTAAATTAAAAAAATGTTAATGATTTAGAATTTACCTTTAAGAGCAAGTTTTGATTGAGCAGCTGTCTTCGGTTGAGTACCTTCCTCCGCAGTTGACACTCCATGCCGAGGCGAAAGACCATCATCAGCACGTTGAGAGTAAACAAATAGATGGCAAAGCAAAGGAGCATAATGATTTTGAATGGATTCGTCGAAGGAATCGTGCAAAAGTCATAGAAAATATAAAACAAGGACACGGCCAGACCCAGTAGATAGGGTTTCCCATAGAAACTGACTGGCAGAAAGAAATACACGGAGATGATCGTCACGAATTCGTAGCTGCTCACCACACGAAACTCGCGTCCAACGATTGCCAAATTCACCAACGTATCTGATCAAGCTAAGGTTTTAAGCATATAATTCTCAATAGAAATTACCATAGTGTCTACAGTGAATACCCATTACAGTGACCGCGACGGCGGCGCCAACGCTGACCATGACATTCCAGATTCGAAAATATTGCACTTTATTCTTGTCCATGAAGCAAACGCGGAGTATAAAAGGTAAAGAGATCATGACGAGCCAATAGGGCAAGGACTGAAAGAAATTCGACTGCAAAGGGGAAAGAGATAGAGGAAATTATTTATATTTTTTGAAAGGCCCTGTCCTAGTGCAAATCTCAACTCACATCAGCTATCATATACAGAATGAGTATGTGAATAACCAAAAGCAGCTCCATGATGAACAGAAACAACGCCACATTTGTCACCACAAGACGTTCTATATACCGATTATAGCAATTCTCCATTTTCAGCTCATCACATTGGCTCTGCTTCCACAGGATCATCATTAATTTATGCGTTCAATTTAAAGAACCTTAAGGGGTTCAACTCACTCGCAGGATCTTCCATTCCCAGCCCTTGACGTTGCCCAGATGATCGCCCTGAATTTCATCTTCCGTCATCATTAGGCGACGAGCTGTCTGCTCAAGAATGGACTTTTTTTGAATTCTTGATTTTATATATTAATCAAATAAATACTATATTTAAATGACTTTTAATTCTTTGTCTAAAGGGATTTTTCATTTTATAGGAGCTCTGTAACCTTGAATGCCGATGGAGAGAAGTAATCCTAGCAAACTTTTCAAAACATGTCCTGCCAAAATGCGCAAGGATATGGCCGAGTTAGAGCTATTTTTCTAAAAAGGACCTTCATTTCTTAGCTCTAACTCGACCATATCCTTACTCACATCGAAAGGACATACATTTTTAAGCTCACAGTCAACAGGACTATCGATCTGCATTCAAGGATTTCCAGGATTTGACCAAAAAATATGATACAAAATTTTACAGGGGTTTGGTAAGGAAAATCGTCCTGAAAACAGAAAAACGGCTGTAATTCGGGCATTTTAAGGACTAGCAGGATGTCCTTTGGCAAGCAGATAGTCCTTTGCCTATACTATCTGAATATGTAATAAAAAGGACGAAAGTCCTTACAGGAGCGGAAATATAAGGACTTTTTTGTATAGGGAAAATAGGCTATAACTCGAAGGTCCTTTGAAGGATCCTTTTGAAACTAGTGTCAATCGATGAGTTTTGAAAACGACTATCGACTGGCCAAAGGACATCCAAATCGTCCTTGTAGTTTCCGAGCTATCAAGGATTTTGTGTTTTTCGCCTGTCTTCGAGCAACTTGCGACTGAAATTTTACAAGTGTTGGATCCTTAGATGACCCCATACTTTTTTGATGCCAATCGATAGAGTTCGTCCTGGCGGTCCTAGCAAACCATGTCCTGTCAAAATGCGCAAGGATATGGCCGAGTTATGGTCGTTTTGCTTTTGAGATTTGATACTTTTCCGCTGTAGGGATTTAAAAGGATAATACTTACGCTCCCAAGGACGAAAGAATAACTTCTGTTTGTTTTCGATTTATTTACATGTTGGAAACATACAAGTTGTACATAAGGATGCTTAAATCGAGGATTAACTAAGTAGGTTCCGGTGTTCCTTAAGCCTGATGGGGCAGGAATCGTTCGTATTCGTCATCGGTGCCCAGCACGTAGGTGGGAATATTGCCACGCCCCTTGACAAAGGTCATGCCCCGGTAATTACATTGTATATTAAAGTTGCGTAGTTTTAGCGCTGTATTTTCAGTGACCTGGATCTTGCCAGGAATGCCCGTTGAATCCATGCGGGATGCCATGTTGACGGGATTACCCCAGATATCATAATGGGGCTTCGATATGCCCACGACTCCAGCCATCGCCCGGCCGTGGGAGATGCCGATGCGGAGCATGCCGTAATCCGTGCTGCCCTCGTACTCCGACTGCATGTTTTCCGCATTGAATCTTCTCATGGCACGCATCAGATCCAGGGCAAAGTTGGCCATCACCTTGATCACTTCGTCGTTGCTTTTCTCACTGGTGATGTCTTCCTTGCTTATCCTCGGAGTACTGCTTATCACATTGCCCTCGTACTGACCACGCTCCAGATCCAGAGCAATCGTGCTGCCATTGCCGTAAGGAACTCGCTGCACTTGCTCTGATCCCGAGGTGCGATACTGACTCCTGCGGCCATTCGGCATCAGCGAGACATTGCGGAACTTGACCTGTGGCGCATTGACCTGCTCGGAACGCGTAACGTCCAGTCCACAGGCTGCCATATATGTCCAGTTGGCCACCTTGATCTTCTCCACGCGCAAGCTGTGCGAATATTTGTTGAGCTGCAATGGAAATTAGGTTAAAGGTTGATCATAGATCCGCATGGGGAACACTTGCCACATCGTCAAAGTCGCAGATAATCTCGTTGAGAACGCGTAATCCTATTTTATCCGTATCAAAGTTCTTGATGGACGCAAACATAACAGCCACATTGTCGTACTCCTCGTAATAGAGCTCGTTCTGCAGCTGAGTCGACAGATAGAACTCCGCTAGAAGATAAAGTTCGAAAATAGGCAACATGTCCATTGACCTTAGTTTGATTGAGAACATACCCACGTGGGAAGGTAGAATATTGACCAACAGCACCTTGATCGTACCATTCGTGATTAGGGCATCATCCTGTTTTTGCAACAATTGACGCTTCCAACTTCCAAATCCAAATAAGAAATGCTGTTCTCATTAGTCGGCTGAAAGGATAATCAAAGAACTGAACTTACTTGTAATCCACCTTGGCGATAAACTCAGTTTGTCGCTCCATCAAATGGAATATGCCCAGCGTTATGAAGATGAACAGAATGTGCGAATACTCAGCATTTAAATTGACATTCGTTGAGGGACTGCTGGCATAGATGTAATCAAACTCGACGACCACGAGAATAGCATACGTCACGGTGATCACCACAGCCACCGAGGTTTTAACAATAAAGGGGATCCGTGTGAACAGAAAGGATGTGCCGATAACCAGCGTCATGCAATTGGTAAGGATCTAAAGAAAGTTCGATTAAAAGCTAAAGATGTGGCCAAAGAGTGTCCAGATGTTACCCAGGGATGAAAGCAATTGACACGCTCCTCGAACGTAAATGGCACTGGCTTCATAATCCCATTGTCATCTTCCACGAGATCGTCTCTGGCTCCACAATCTATCTGTTGAAAGAGAGGGAAATTAGTCAGTTATCAGAATTATATACTCTTATTCTCTCTACCCACCACTTGCATGGCAGCCACAGCGCAATAGGAGGCAATGATCAGGAAATACACAACAATACGCAAAACAATATTGGCTTGCATGCCATCAGACATTCTGTAGAGAAAGGCGCTCAATCTGGCCTGAGGACGCGACTGTTCCGTATCGGAGGCATACATAATCCAGAGCTTCTTGTACCAGGAGATGATCAGCAAGCTGCTAAGCAGGCATATGGTGATGCCATCAATGATCCAATAATGATATTGGGCACTGTAAAGTACATGCATTAAATTAAATTAATAATCTTCATATCTCTGCCAATCTCAAGAGGTTAACTATTCTTACTCCTTGCTGAGCAGCTGTATGGTGAGCAGGCACATGTAGACGAACCAGGCAAGGGCAATGCTATATTTGAACATTACATCCGGTTCCTTGATGTACTGCAATTCCCAGTTCCTTATGCGAAAGAGCAGGCAAAAGGAGCTGATGTTCCGTCGAAAGGTTTCCTCCTCGATCTCATCTTGAGTAGGATTCGTGGAGCGACGACACACCTTGGTTATCCTAAAAGTATATAAATGCATTGTTATTTGCTATCTCTGATTTAAACTAGTTGATTGCAATTACTGTATACGACCGATGGGCATTTTATCCAGCTCGCGGCACATTTCCAGCTTCGCCTGGTTACGTACTTGATTGTATTGCTGCAGCGTCGAGTTGTACATGAAGTTGGACTTGCTGGCCTCACTCAGCTTCTTGGCCTGACGCTCCCGTTGCACACGACGTGGATCGTGCATGGGGGCCTATAACTTTCGTCTTTTGTGTAATTGTGCAAGTCATCAATGGGAAGGTGGGAATAAGGGAATACTCACGCGCAAGGATTTGATTAGAAATGTGCGTATATCGTGCTTCTGCAGCACAGGATCCTCGCGAGCCTTTTCCGTGCCATCCTCAAAGAAATACTCGCCGTCGAGCAGTCGCAACGTTTGCTGGCTCACATGGACACGTCCTGTGGCGCCCGTGGCCTCCAGTCGATTGGCAATATCCACATCCTTGGACCAAATATCAAATTGCCACTTGGCAGCCCCAATTACACCAGACAACACATCTCCGGAGTGCACACCAATCCGCATGTCAATGTTAAGATGTCGCTTCTCCCGCACATCGCGAATATCCTTGATCATGCGCAGTCCCAGATCCACACAGCACTTGGCATGATCATCATTGGGACTGCCCAGTCCAGCCACACAGTAGTAGCAATCGCCCAAGAACTTGATCCTCATCACATTGTACTCCTCGCTGGCAATGTCAAAGCGCACGAAGAGATCATGCAAAGCCTCCACCAGCTTCTTCACATCCAAAGTTGTCGTCAGATGCGTGTAGTTCACCACATCCGCATACAGCACTGTCACATCCTTGTGCGGCTCTATGAAGAGTGTGCTGGCAACATAAATATACAAATCAAATAAATAGTATATTTTCGAAGATTAAATTCCCACCCATGATCCGGTTGACGCCAGCGTTTCAAGGCTTGAGTGTTGTTGTTGATGCTCTGATGGAATCCTGTGCGCTGTTCATGCTGCTGCTTGGATCGCTCGATGCGATTCCTCACATCTTCCTGCAGACGATCAGCAATCTGTGCCGGAAGTATGCTCAACAACAGACTTCTCTCCTGATCTCGCGCATAACGTAGTAAAAGATTCTCCTCCACATACTGTCGGCGATCCAGAAAGGTTGTCCTCAGCGCTATATCTCGCATCAGGCGGAAAAAGATGCCCAGGCAATTGACGCAGATCAAATAGATGGCTTCGCTGGAATTGAAATAGGTTTACAAGGATATCGAATCGCATAGGAATAGGAATCGAGAGTCCTTACTTGAGTATGCTGTGCATTTGGATTGTGTTGTCCTCCTTGGAGGTGATCACAAAACTGTAGTTGATGATATAGCAGATGGTAACTGCAATGCCCAAGATGAAGGGCTGCAGAATGTACGGAATGGGCATGAACATGTAGATGGCATATAGAGTGTAGGCGTCATAGATGGGATTAAGTATATCATTGTTGCTTGTGGCGTGGTAGATATTTAGACCGATATCTGTGAAAGTGTAAGACACCAAAATAAGGATAATGAAAATGGAATCAAAGAAAAAACGCACCCATTAGGACCATGACGGAGACGGCCAGCCAGGAGGAGGCATAGACAATCCAGGTGTGTTTGCTGATCAGTTCGTTGCGAAAGTTGATCGAGAGTATTAGCCACATTAGTAGACCGGTAGTCACATAGGCGCCCATATCAATGTAGGCATAGGTCAAATCCGATGAGGTGAATAAGAGTAAAGCGTGTGTGAAGCTCACCAGCAGCTCAATAAAAATGAAGATCGATAAGTAGCCAATGCGCAGGCGGCGCATATACATGTCATAAGACTCCTCTAGCTCCAGGTTGCGGCATTTTCGCTATTGTCAAGTTGTAAATGTTAATGACAGTGAAATAAATATAAAATCAATTACTTACCACAAGATATGTCCATTCCCAATTCTTTTCATTCAGCGCTGTGGGGAATTGTTCGATATTTGATCGAAAGGGATGTGTGCGATTGCTGTCAATGCCGGAATCGGTATCGAATTGTGAATTCATTTTTGCACTTTATCGGTTATCGTTAATTTAATCGTTGCGCGGCGGCGTATTTCAAGTCTCCAACATTTTTGGTGGGCAATTTAGCTGCAGCGCTAAGGAGAAATACTGTTGTTTAGTTAATTTTATTATCTGATCAAACTCCTACGCATATAAAAACAAAATATTGAGTCGATTGACAGCAGTCTTTTGGGCTTATCTAAAAGAGAAAGAAAGAGAGCTGACCTAAAGAGAAGAGAGGGGCGAGAGTGTGGAGAGAATAATATCTACGAGTAATTGAAGCAAATATTTGGCTTATTGTTCTCCTTCACCTTCCCACTTCTTCTGTTTTCTACATTTTCAAGTGTATCGCAAATTGTGAGCGTTGCGGCAGCTAATTTAGCAATTTGTCTAATGTGTTGTTGATAGCGTTAATGGTTTGTAAATCACACACTCGTATATCAATGCGGACACAGACACACACACACAAACATACAATTGCACACAATTTAAACCGTTATCTGTCAATGCAACTGGACATTGATGCAGTTGCTTCTTCTTCTTCTTCCTCTTGTCTGTTGTAAATTTATGATGCGGATGATGACAAAAGCACTTGAAGTGGCGTGTAATCGAATAATTCGCACTTCACTTTCGTTCGCCAATAAATACGATAATAATTAATAATACTATAAAATAAAAATTAACACCACTTAAGCTCGTCAAGCCAATACACAACCGAAAACGGACAGGTAACACAGGTATCACAAATTACTCTTTGCCAAAGCTGATAAGCGTCGTCGATTCGTCGATTGCCAGTTACGGTTAACGGCTGCGGCACACGCTTCGCTTAAGGTTCTTGCCGCTCAATAATCACAATACACAAGACACGACCAATCCGCTTGAAGTTCCGCGACCAACTGAGAAAAGAGAGTCGACATATTCATATCACAACCCGTCTGTTTTAAAAACTTATCAGTGTGAAGTGTGCGCCAAACAGTTTGCAGCTTGCTCGAGTTGCTGATTGATTGATTTGATTGTATTGGTTGATTCATCGATTAATTATAATTTTTTACCTTTATGATTTACACATTATTCTGCATGTTTTCAAATATGAATTCAATAAAGCGCGCACATAATTTATATCCAGTTAGCAGCACCAAAAATATTACTTCGGTGTGATTGGCATAGTCATTGTGTGTTATCGAGAATGTCTAAAACAATCGTTGTGCCACCACACTTATCGATAAGTGTGCAGTTTTATGTTAGATGTGCTATCAGCCTATTGTGTTATTCTGCTGTTAGTAATTGCAGAAACATAAAAGTCGTCGCCGGTAAACAGCTGTTGAGCTGAGTAATGCGACAATTCACTATTTTCTTTTCAGATGGATCATGGACAACTTGATTTATTAAACCAGCAATTAAATCGTTCTACATGCTCCCAAGTATAAAATGATTTAAGAAACAAAATGTCAAATTAGCAAAAATAATTGCCGACTGTTAAATAACAGTCGAAGCTCATGTAAAATGTCTGCCCCTGTTAAGCTATTACTAAAAGAAAGAAGAAGAATTATTTTTGTTTTTCGGCCGTGTGTTTTTTTCTTCTGTCCTTATTTTTCTTGCTGCATGCTTAGAAAAAAAAAATAAAACGTAGGGCATATAAATAGAAACAGTTAATGAGTCGCTGTAATGTCAGCATTCACGGAATCCGCGCTAATCAAGAAATTATCGGAACTGAATACGAGTCAGCAGAGCATCCAAACATTGTCCTTATGGTTAATTCATCATCGCAAACATCACACTGTTATTGTGCAGACCTGGCAACGGGAGTTACAGAATGGTGTGTATTAACTATGTAACTGTGTGTACAGTGATTAACAAAGGTATATTTCATAGTGCCGGAGCCAAAGAAATTGACTTTTATGTACCTGGCCAACGATGTCATACAAAACAGCAAGAAAAAGGGCCCGGAGTTTGGCAAGGAATTCAGCACTGTGCTGCCCAAGGTATTTGCTCACATCGGCGAGTCCTGTAAATCGGACAAGCTGCTGGGCAGTCTGGGACGCATTTTAAATATATGGCAGGAGCGTGGCGTTTATGATCCCAAGACAATTGCCGATTTTCGCGGTCGCTTGCATAAGGACTCTTCATCAGCAGCTGGAGCAGCTACAGGCAATGGCAATGGCAATGTCTCATCTAAAACAGCCAGCAAAGTGGATAAATCGGAGAAGCGAGAGAAACGGAAGCATGAGGAACGTCTCTCCAAATCAAAAAGATCACGCACATCAACTCATCATCATCATCCCTCAGCTGCTGCTGCTGCTGCTGCTGTTGTTGTGGAGCAATCTCCGCCAGCTACAGAGACGGAAAATGGTCATACGCCACCATATTTGCCACTGGGCGAACCTCCGGAGCCCGAGGAGCTCATCAAGGCACTGAACAGCATTGAGAACTCTGCGTCAAGTGATGCCTTGGTTAGGGAAAGAATTGCCAAGTTGCCGCCGGAAATATCCGAAATTAGTTGCATAAGCAAACTAGAGGATAAAGAGAAGGCCAAGGTGCTGGCCAACCAGGTGCGTAACTTGATGCTTAAAAGTGTTCCACTTGTTTAATATCAACCTATTGGTTTGCAGGTGAATGAGGCCGTTGATCTGTTGAACGATTACAATGCACGTCTCGCTGCCGAGATGGAGGAACGCACCAAGTTGGCCGCCATGCTGCGTGACTTTCAGGCGGAACAGAAGGAGCTACTGGCTCAGGCCGAGCAACGTTTGGATGTACGTTGTGTGTTTATAGATTACATAAAATGTAGTTAGCCCAGAATGCCTGTCCGTCCGTATGAGCACCTGGATCTGAGAGACTGTAAGACTTAGAGCAACCAAATTAGTGCAGGCAAATGTAGTTTGAGTTTAGAATTCAGAAATGAGAAAAAGTCATATGACAAGAGCAATTTTAAAGCTACAAACTTAAAATATGACATACATTTGTGGTATTTTCCGGACATTCACTGAAATTTTCATCTCGATCGGAATCAGAAAAAATTATGTAGATATAGTAATTAATAGTACTACTAGAAGTAATGTGGATCGAACAATTACTTTGGCTTTTTAATGATGTCTCCTCTATTTTTATTTGTAATTTACTTGTCTGCAATATTTCTAAAATTAAAATGAAAAACCTCAAATACAAAATGCAATTTAAAATGTATATTAGCAGTTAAACTGTTGTTTTTCCCTCAAGCTTATTAATTTTCCCAAGCATTTAATTGATGTCTCCTCTTGTATCGATCTCTTTGCAGGAACACAAGAAGAAGCTGGCCAAGATGTTGGGCTTGCAAAAGGAGATCCACGATCATTTATCGAATCTGCCCGATCTTACCCAGCTGCCAGATGTAACTGGCGGCTTGGCGCCGCTTCCCTCTGCCGGGGATCTCTTTAATACGTTACACTAAGTCGACCTACACAACATCTGAACAAGATCTGAACAAGATATGCATGGATATCCAACATACCACAGCAGCTGCACACCAAGATATAAGAGGATTTAAAGTCCTAGATTCTTACATAATTATTATACAAATACATATATTGTAATTTTTTCAAAACTGGAATGTAATTTGGTCGCAATCGCTTGAGACACTTTCAACAAAGTAAAATTATCGATGATAAGCCCTGATACAAAATGATGATTGTAATAAACATTTATTGACGGTTAAATAGAGCATATAATTACTTAATTATTTTCATTATTTATATAGATTCGCGTTCTTGTTCGATACTGTATATTTTTTTAATAGAGATTGAGACCCAAACAGAGACATCAAATAAATATAATTAATTTAAAATGATTAAGAAATATATGAAAGAATTTAAATATTTTAAAGGAACAAAAATTAAGTGCAGAATTATTATTGGAGATCGATTAAAGGAGCTATGAGAGTTTGAAGCTTTTGAATAACTATAACTATAAAATGAAAAATTTTTGAAAAAATTTAAATGTTTTAATTGAACAAAATTTGAATGGAACATGAATTTAGATGTCGAATAATGATTAAAAAGACATTCCCCGTCAAAATCGGATAGTTTTTAACAAAGTTGTAAGAGCTTGAAATTTTAGATAAAGTGTAAAGGGGTAAGCTGGAAAAAATTGAAAATTTTTGAAAAAATTGAAATGTTTTAAATGAACACAATTTTAATGCAGAATGAATTTAGAAGTCGAATAATGATAAAAAAATCATTTCTCGTCAAAATCAGAAAAGTTTTCACAAAGTTATGAGTTGGAAATTCTGAAAAAAAATGTCTCAAAAATACATAATTTTGATGCAGAGTTAATATAGCTTTTTATACCGTTTTAAGAAATGTTCCCAAAAAGAAGTTGGGGTATTTACCTCTTCTGGTGAATTAGCAGCCCAGCCTAATCCTCTCCAGCTTTGCCGATTTAGTGCATCACGTAGTTGGCCGTGCCCTGCCACTTTTCGACAAAGGCAATGATGTCGGTGACGTGGCTGCCTGGTGACATCTTGACAGCCACCGCAAACTTGCTCCAGACATCGCGGTTGACTTGATTGTTGGAGGCTTGAAAGGTGACAGGTTGGCGACCACGCACAGGATAACCACTGAGCAGACAGGAAGTGTCATTGGGACCCAGACTGGATTCATATAAGCCACGATCATCGTTGGGCAGCAGTTGATCCACCTGTTGATCCATGCTCACAGCCAACACCCATTCCCGCACCTCCTCGTGAAGATTGGGCTCGTTCTTCAGGTGAATGTCCTCGGGCAGGGGGACAGAGCTGGGGAAGTCTGTGGCTGCCAGATCCGAGTGATCCACGAGGTTGCCGGAACCCTCCTCGATGGCCTCGCAGACGTCCAGGTAATGATTCAACATGACAAAAGCCTCCGACTCGCGTCCCGCCTGACGCAGATCCATGCCCGCCTCATAGAAGCCCTTATCCACCGGTAGGACATCCGTGTGCCGCAGCAGGGACAAGGACAGACGCACTGCGACGGGCTGAAGGGATGGCAACGATCTGCAGGCGGATCTCGTGGCATAGTAATGGGCAATCACCAGATACTGCTCGGCATTGGAGGTGAACTTGGCCTGGACATGATCCGAGGCGCGCAACGACTGGAGCAGACGATACAGAAAATCCCGCAGACGTGACCACACTTGTCCCCCCTCCGCCTGCTCCTCCCGCAGAGACAGGCAGTCCAGGGCGATTCTCGAATAGATATTGAAGTGCTCCTCAATGGCAGGTGCTCCATAGCTCAGATACAAGCCCAGAGCATTGATGCAATCTCCCTCGCGTATGAGTTGAGCGGCGTAGACAGCCACGTATTTCTGGAGCACCGATGCATTCAACTGCTTGGCCTTGTCCAGGCAACGTTGCCATTGGCCCTGCTCCGCCAGCAGATCCAATGCGCTGATGATGTCAATGTCCGCCAGTTGCTCCACATTCCCCTCCGTCTTGAGTCGGGATTTCTGCTGCTGTTCCACATACGACAGCAGCTCCGCATCGATCTCTTTGGCCAGGCGACGTGCCTGAAGTATAGATTAAAAAAAAATATATATATACATATATCAGAATATCTCAGGGATGCCGTATTGAAATGTTGTCTTCCAGCTCTTAACGTTTGGGCAAAGAGAACGGGATCAGGATACGAGATATATAGGTAGGGTCCAACCATGCTCCCTTCTCCCTGTTCTATGCATTTCATTTCCTTACCTTGGACCATTGCTCGGCACGGATGAAGACATCCACCGCCTGCTTGGGCAGATCCGCCGCGAGATACAGCTGAGCAGCTGGTCCGATCTGCTTGATGGCGAGCAGACGTGGTCCCAGCGCCTCGGCCAAGTCCTGTGCATCCTTGCCCTCCAGGAACTGATTGACAATCTCGGCGGAACGAAGCAGAGCACGTTCCAAGGTGGCTGAATCCTCGGCATTGCTCGAATCGATCTGCATGAGACACTCGGCCGCCTTGCGGAATTGTTCCCGCTTGGCAAATTCCGCGGCGCGTTGCAGATAGGCGCGGGAATCTCCGCCAGAGTCGTCGCCCTGCAGCTGGCCACGTTGCTGTTGCGCTTGGAGGCGCCTCAGATCATTCAGAGCGGCGGGAAAATGCTCCTCGGCAATGCGCAGCGCATCCTCGTAGAGGGATTCCTGTTTGTAGTGCTCGATAATGAGCTCCGGGCGCTGGGCGCGCAGCAGGAGCATCTCATAGTCCTGGTAGTTGCGGGTTTCCAGCGCCGCCGCCGCCTGACCGATGAGCACCTCGTTAATGGCATCCGGCAGATGCTGTTCGGCCACGTTGAGAGCTGCCTGCCAGTCGCCGGCATGCTGATACATCAGGATCGCCTCCTTGGGCTTGTGGGCCTTGAGGAATTCCGCCTCGGCTGCCTCGAATTTGCCCTCATCCTCCAGAGACATGGCTATCTTGAGGTGCACCTCATCCGTCGGTTTGCCCGCAAAGCGGCAAAGTTCCATGGCGAATTCAAATTGGCCCGAATCACAGGCGAATCCCACAGCCGTGTCCAGGAGTCCCAGTTTGCTAAGCAGACGCACTGCACTCTCCAGCGGCATCGACTTGGCCCACATGTAGGCCACCTGGCGTAGGAGTGTTCAAACCAAATCAAAATCAGTTTATGGAATAAGCCAAATATACGTGAAGTAAAAAAAAGCGGAAAGAGCAGTCGCTGCTCTCAGAGCCACTGCGTGCCCACCGCTGATAACCCTACCTGTTGGCTAGCTCCCTCCGTGCCCTTCTGCTTGGCCACCCGATAGCCATCCTCCCAGCGGGACGAGGAGCAATACATGTGCACGGCGGACTTCCAGTCGCCGGAGGCAATGAAATGCAGCTCGGCATTCTTCAATTTGCCCCGTGACTCCAGCTGGCGAGCGAGATGAAGATGCGTGCTGTCGAGCAGATCCTTGTGGTATTTTTCGACTAATCGTATCATGGAGTCGTAGAGTTCCCTGCGCTTGTACATGGCTATGGCCAGGTCGGGTTCGTTCACCGCAATTAAAACCTTTTCCGCATCCCGGTACTTGCCCTGCTCCTCCAGGCTACTGCCCAGCTGGACAAAGAGTTCCCTCAGCTGATCCGCCTTGAGGTACTTCTCCCCCAGGACATAGGCACGTTCCCACTTCCCATGACGATTGAGCAGCTCGATGGCATCCCGGTAGAGATTCGCACGCACCAGAAGATCCTCGGCTCCATCGAGATCCCCGGCAAAGGCCAGGTGCTTGGACAGATCCAGGGCATAGCGCTGTATCAGCTTCGGCTCGTCCAGGACCTTGGCTATCTGGACTGCCTTGCGCCATTGCTTGGCACCGACAGCTGCCTCGAGCGCCTTTTGCGTGGCTCCCGCTTCGATGTAGTGATTGATGGAGGCATCCAGTTGCTTGCGACTGACCAGCCAGTCGCCCCACTGCTCCTCCAGAGCGGTCACCTCCTGCGGCGACACCACGCGCGCCAGTTCCAAGGCCCTGGCAAAGGCGCCGCCCTTGCGATAGAGCGCGAGCGCCGCCTCCGGGCGGGACAGACGATGCGCAATGTCGCCAGCCAGTTCGTAGAGTTCGCAGTGCACCAATCCCTCGGTTACCTGGGTTAGATCAAATTAGATCACAGGATTAAGATCACAGAAGTTAAGATGACTTACCTGGAGCATCAGTTGCTCATCCTGCAGCAGATGGGACGTCTTTAGGGCGAGTCGTGCCGCCCGAGCCGGTTTGTTGGCCTTGAGGAACAGGGACATGGCCTGCTGCAGCTCCCCCTCATCCTCCAGGACCAGCCCGGCCTTCTCCTGCTGCTCCGTCTCCAGCAGAAAGTCCATGTGCTGTTGCCTCAACTCCGGCAGGCGGGCATAGCCCCTTCGCTCGGCCAGAGCCACAGCCTCATCCCACATGCGCAGCTGCTGGTACATTGCCAGGGCTGCCTCGATGTCGCCCTGCTCCAGGTAAATCCGCTCCGCTGCACGCAGATCGGAGCCGAGCAGCGCCAGCTTAGCCCTGACCTCGGGACAATGAATTCCCGGATTGCCAGTCGATTGCTCAAAGCTATCCGCCTGCTCGATCATCTCCGCCAGGTAATACGACTTCGAGACATTCCCCAGGGCGGCATAGCAACGTTGGGCCACCCGCAGGTTGCCCTCCTCCAGAGAGATGATGGCCAGATTGTGCCACATCGCCTTGGCCGCCGGCTTGTCCCCCAGCGACTCCAGAAAGTGCACGGCCCGGCCAAAGTCATTGTCATTGACAGCGGTGCCAAATTCCACGAGACCCTCGTCCAGCTGGTAACTGTGCTCGCTCGGTCCGTCCTGGGTGCGAACCACAGTGCGACCCTGTTGGGCAATAAAATCATCTTAGGGGTATACTCTTTCACCATCTGTGTCGCAAATATGTCAAAAATACCAAAAAAAATACCAAAAAAAATACCAAAAAAAATACCAAAATATATACCAAAAAATAGCAAGAAAAAAAGTACAAATGAAAACAAAAATACAAATTAAAAAAAACCCTGACAATATCAAAAGATACCAAAAGATAGCAAATATACCAAAAGTACCCTTCAATCAATACTAACATTCTCTCTCAGCACCTCGATGGCTTCGCCCCGCATGGTCTGAATGGTCACATGCTCGGGCAGATCGATGTTGTACCAGATGGCCAGGTTGCTGTTGCTCTGGGCCACAACGACGTCGCTCTGTGGCACCCACTGGACAAAGGAGATGTTGCTGAGCAGCGTTTGCTTCTTGCCCGTGTAGTTGTCGACGAGAATGAGACGGAGTTTCTTGTCCCGGAAGAGCAGCTTGTGCGCCGTCTCGCTGAGCTCCAACCAATCGATCTTAGTCTCGTGATTGATCTGTCCGCTGATCTGTTGGCTGACCAAGTCTACCACACAGATCGTCTTGGCGTCGAGGAGAAAGGCGAGTTTCTTGTTCTCCCTTCCATTGCCGCGTTCATTCAATCTTACAGAGATCACATGAGGATTGACGAATTCCGTGCGCACGGATCCGAGAATCCGATTGTCTCCGTACTCGACCAGACTCAATTCTCCCACGTTGAAGATTAGGCAAACATGAAGATTCTCAAAGTAGAAGCGCTCGTGTCTGCCCGAAGCTGTCCAGGGCACCTCGCTGGCCAGATTCCTTGTCAGATCGCACAGGATCAGGGACTCCTCGGTGCGACCGACCAGGAAATTATCCTTGCCCATAATACGCACATCGTCTATCTCCAGTCCCAGCTGCGATTCAATGGTCATTTGTTGAGTAGGCTCCGCCAGAGAACGCACCAACAATTGACTCGGCGCCACAAAGATCAACTCGAACTTGTCCTGCCAAATCGTCCGCTTCAACACGGACTCAAATAAGAGAACAGCTCCGCTCACGGATCCCAAGGCGAGTCGAGCGCCGTCTCGTCGCCAGATCAAGGCACTCAGTGTGTAGAGACAGCTGATCTCCCTGCTGGCACTCTCACTCCACGCACTCTGACGGGGACTCCAGGCGAAGATCCTGATGCGATCGTAGCTCCCAAAGGACACGGCCTGTCCATTCGGACTGCAGGCGGCCACTGTGAACTCGCGCTCTCCCTCCGTGCGCGAGTAGTCGAAGCAACGCTGCTGTCGACCCTGAGAGGGAGTACACAGAGAGATAGAGAGGGAGAGAGAGAGAGAGAGAGGGAGAGAGAGGGAGAAAGAGTAAGAAAGTTAGAGAGATTGACCAGTGCATGCGCTCTGAGAAAGATAATGGAAAGAGCAGCAGTTGCTCCCACAGCCACTGCGTGCCCACCGCTGGAACAAAGCTCCCCCTCCCCGCTAGTTTGCTCTCTTCTCCGTTCCACTCACCACACTGTCGTAGAAGATGATGCGTTGATCGCATCCCGCGGCACAGAAACCACCCTGTGGCCAGGCCAGAGCAAAGGGCGGCACTGGATGTTGAACGACACGACCCAGAGGTTCACTGGCCTCCTCGGTGAGGTAATAGCGGATGATGGTGCCATCATTGTGGCCACTCAAAAAGCCACTGCCCTTGGTATTCGAGGCGAGCGAGATGCAGATGCTGTCGCCGCCATAAAGACTCTGCGACTTGTTACTCTTACAGTGGAGAGCACGAACTTTGCCATCCTCTAGACCTGGTCGAGGCACGGTAGATTGAAACGCAGTAGTACACAGAGAGAAAAAAACCGTTAAAGCTCTTCTTCCTCTTCAACTTACCCGCTATAATGGCACCCGAAGTCAGCCAGATGAGCGCAGTGACAGCTCCGGCTTGGGGGAACTTGTTGCAAATGACTTTCTTGTCGTTCCAGGATTCGCCCAGTTTGTAGACATAGACAATGCTGTCGCTCTGACCCACCGCCAACTTGGTGGAGTCGGGACTGAAGGCCAATCCTCTGATGACATAGGAGTTCTTGCCATTCGCCGCATTCGCCGGCTTCGTGCTGAACTTGTCCCTGCGCTCGCCCGCATCGTCGTAGAGCAGAATGTGGCGATCTGAGGTGGCAATCGCCAGTTTCTGCTGATTTGGTGACCAGGCGAGTCCCGCAATGCGTTGAATGTGCTCCTATAAATGGGCAGAGTCATAATAGAAAATTGGGAGAAAACTTAGAAAGCGACTCAGTGGCTGAATATTTGCTGCAAATTTGTTAGATCCAACTCTTCTAGTCTCTGAGTTGTGGATTTTCATATGAGATAGGAGCACAGATATTTTCATGAACTTAAATGTCATATGTGTTAAGAGTTAAAAACTGGAATTTTATAATGTTTTCATTTTTTTAGATGTGTGTTTTTTTGTTTTGTGCCTCACCTGCCCCTCGAGTAAAGTGCGCAAATATTTCAATTGCATTGTTTATTCGAGAACTTTAAGTTTAATCTGCAATCGACAGCAAAATCCGTAGTTCAACAATAAATTTGCAGCTCAGAGTTTAGCGCTTGTTGTGGCCAACTGTTGTTGTGGCAACCAATGTGGCAATGAGACGGTAGGGGGAGGGGGGGGAGGGAGGGAGGGGTAACAACCCCCTTTGATGTGTTGTCTATTTTGTTGGTGTTTCCGCTTTGCGCTTGGCATTCTAAATAAATGGCTTTTGTGTCTGTCTGTTGTCGGTGCAGCAACAACAGTAACAACAACAACAATAACAGTAACAACAACAACAATAACAGTAACAACAACAACAACAACAACAACAACAGGTGCCGGAAATGCCACATGCCACAGGATGTGGCAGCGACAATTGGCGTTTTCTTTCTCTGTCTCTCTTTCTTTTGTTGTTGTCAAAGCATTGACGCTGGCGTCGCAGTCGCCGTCGCCGTCGCGGTCGCTGTTGACATCGCAGTCAGCAGTCAGCCTGTTGGCCTAGTCCTGGCAGCAACAACAACGGCAACAACAACGGCTCACTGTGGCGCATGTCTCTGCGAGAACGAGAGAGTATTTTGCCGTAGAGAGAAGGAGAGAGAGCGCGAGAGAGGCCAAAAGAGAGCAGAGCCAATTCATACAGGTGTGTTGGCGCGTAATAAACGTGAGTGTGAGAGGGAGAACAAACAGAGCAACAGAGAGGGAAAGAGAGTGACGCAGAGAGAAATATTAAATATACAAACTAAGGGAGGTCTTTTTGTATGCATAAAAACGCCTCTAGCGGCCATTTTTGCGGTGTGTGTATTTGCTAAGCAAGGTCGAAAACTCTTATACTACTAGATTACACAAGTATAAGTGCTTTGCTTCCCTTAGCTGCTTGGTGTAAAGTTTGCTATACTGCTTAGTTTACCATTCTACATCCTACAAATATTACCATGTCAACTTTCTGATTGCGCTCTCTTCGGATTGCATTCGTTTCTCTTCGAACCACAACATCGGCATAAGTCTTGTGTGTTGTTGTGCAGTATAAGACTCTTTAGCCGTTTCGAGTGTTATACATTATAAGACTTGAGAAGTTTCGTATAACAGAAATATAACAGACATTGCTTGTTCCACTGCTTAGCTTACTACTTTCAATACTGCTTGCTGCTTACACAACTGCTTACTTAACTGCTTTCCCCTTCTGCAGCTGCAGCTTTAATTCGGAGTTTTCCAGCTTTCAATAATAATTTCCCCAGTTTTTTGATGCTCTCTCGGGTTTTTTGCCGTCGTCTATCGTCGCGTGTCACAACATCGGCTAACTTGGCCAAGTCGGAGAGCAGTCGTTGGTTAGTCGTAATGGAGTGCCAGTATCCTCATTGTTGGCCAGGCCAAAATCGTGGTCTAGGCTAATGTATAATACGGCCAGCACGCATTGTGGCAGGTCAAAGCGCGCGCTTCTTTCTTTCATTCTGTCAGTCAGTCTCTCTGTCTCTCCGTCTCTCTGTCTCTCTGTCTCTCTGTCTGTCTGTCTCTCTCACTGTCTAGGCCTGCTACTCTGGCCTGGTCGGCTTGGTTTTGGCCAGAAGTTTGCTTTTGTGGGCTGGCATGGCTTTAATGAGTTTCATTAATTAAAGCTACTTTGTTGCTTGTTGTTCATGTTGTTTTTGTTGTCGTTATTGTTGCCACAGCTGCTGTATAGTATAACAGTCTATCTATCTATCTTCCTCTCTCTCTCTCTCTCTCTCTCTCTCTTGTTTTTCTCTCCCCCCCCTTCTTCTCTGTGTAAACATGCAACATGAATTTCGCCCTTGACTTTTAATGGGTTTATGACAAAAACGTCGTTGCCCAGTTTCTCTGCCACGCCCACTTTGTTAATGCTCTGAGGGGAGGGGGGGTGGGGGGCGCAGTTTGTCATCGTCGCTGATTTTGCACTCACATGTGTGTATCTCTTTCTCTTAATGCGAGTGTGTGTGTGAGTATGTGTGTGTGTATGTGGATAACAGAGTTGTTAAACCGGATGTCTGCCGGAAGTCCTTGTGGGTGCCATTTTGGTTCATGTTCAACGCACGCCAACATTTTTAGACCCTGTACTTAACAACTACAGTGAGTCTGTTAATTTTATCCAAAACATTTAAGGCTGTTGGCCGAAGAAGGCGTGGCAGAGCCCAGTAAGTATACAAATTCTGAAGATTATTGTAAATATTACAAATACAGGAAAAAAAATTTATCAAAAATTAAGAAAATATAATTTTTTTTAAATTCGCTGAAGTAAATTCGATTTTAAAGCCTACAAAATCATTAAACTTATTCCTAATTTTGGAAACTTAATATTTATTTTCAAATTATATGTAATTGCTGTTTTGTTTTTGAATTCTTTTTATTTTTTTCGATTTTCTTATATCGAATCTTTTATTTTTCTTTTCATATAACTTTAGGCTCATCTGTCCAGCATCAGAATTTGTCTAGTACAGGGTAAGCTTGAGTCGGGCTCACTTGCCCGAAGCCTTTTCTACTAGTAATCTATGGCCGAGTCGTGGCTTAAAACCTTAAATCGTTGCCAGACTTTTTGTTCGCTCTCTATGAAATGTTGGCGATTTCTTTTTCCGCGATTGTCTATCATTGTTTTCTGCGGGTTTCCTTTTTGGCTTTTCCCCTTGCAGCAATGCATTTTCCGCTTCCTTGACTTTTTCTCGCTATCCTTCCTTTCCTCACTCTCTCTCTCTCTCTCTCTGTCTCTTCTCTCGTTTCTCTGTTTGTGGCTTTCTCGCTTGTATTGTTTTAGTTTGGGCGACAGGCAACTTAATTTGTCGACTTATTATTTATGTCCTTTTCAGCTGAGGAGAGACTCTCCCAAGAGGCTCTCCATTGGCATTAGTTGAAGTTGCAGTTGAAGTTGAAGAGGCGATGCAGCTGCTTTTCTTATCTAATGGATTTCCCCACTCGCTTTTCCACATGAAAAACATGAAAACCACTTAAGCAAAAAACGACGACCGCTAATTCGGCTTTAAAAAATAGCAAAATACAACAACAAGCTGGTTAAAAGTCCCGGCCAACACACAGACTCTAGTTAAAATCTGAGCAGCGTAAAACTTTTCCTTAAACTTATCCACACACACACACACACGCACACACACAAACACACACTCACTTGGCTAAGAGAAACTGCAACAAAATGTGCATAGTTAAAAAGTGAATATAATAATATAAAAAAAATATGCGGGAAAAGCTACAATCAAGTGTACTCGACTGTAAAATGCTCAGTACCCACGACTTGTTATTTCTTTTTAATGATTGCGTTATTTGCAGAAACATAACAACAAATAAGCCAAAATGTACTGAATAATAAAAATACAAAGTAGAGAAAATTCAAAAATGTATATTTGAAAATTTTAATAATTTTATTTGCTAGTCTCCAAAATACAAGTACAAAGGAACCAAATAGAAATTGCCACCAACTACATCAACTCTCTTTTACGCTTTGCTTAATATGAGTGGATTGCGGGGGAGGAGGGTAAAGATGGAGAATGTTGTGAAAAGTGAGGCAGGAAGTGCGCGAAAAATAACACAGCCATTTTTCCCAAGTGCTATATATGCATAATGAATAACATTTTCAAATTAGTTTCCGGTCAGTGGAGATTTTAACGCGGCCTGTCGAGCGCAATGTGCAACGCAACGGCGAATGTGGAGACTTTCCACAAAGACGAAGAGTGCGAGACTGCGAGAGAGAGAGAGAGAGAGAGAGAGCGAGAGAGAGAAAGCAGTAGTTGTTGGAGTGCAAAGCAGTGTAACAATTTCGCAATTCAATGCAATGCCAAATGGCAAATGGCAAACGGCAAAACAAAAGGCCAACAGCAACAGCCAAGAGCCAAGAGTCAACACACACAAAGGGTTAACAAAGGTTGTTCTGGCGCGACTCGAAAACAAACAACTTAAGCAACGCATATGTCAACTCTAGTCGACTGAAAGATACCCTAGATCTACATTTATTCTCATTTATTTCGAAATAAAGTTCCACTAAATTGGGTTAATTTCGCATTAAAATTTAAAATAAACTGAAATAACAATATTATAAAATATTATAAAATTAAACGAGACTAAAGTAGCAGACGGACAAATTGACTGAGAGACAGACAGCAATCAAACTGTTGGCCAACAAGAAAACAAAGAGCAACAATAAGTGGGAAATCATTTGAGCAAACTTATGTACATATGATAAAAGTAGATCTAAAAATAAGGCAATAAATAGACAACGACATAATAATGAGGGCAATAGTTACCTCTGGTAGCCCCTGGCAGCTGGGCAACTGTAAAACAGTATATTATTTTACAAGAATAAACTATGCTGAATAATGAAATCAAAATATGATTCAGCCACGCTTAAGTTTTATTTGGCCCATTGAGAGGAAGCAGAGGAAGTAAGGGAAATTGGCACAACAAATGCAAAATAATCACCTTGGAGAGTTTACAATAACAGCTGGATACACTCAGAGAAAAAATGATTAGTAAAAAAAAAATACAATTATAATTTAAATGTATGTTAATAGAATTGAATATTGAAAATATAAAATAGCTATATATTATTTTAAATTAAAATGATTGCAGTAAATTAACTAAATTCATATTTATTTTATACAATTATAATTTAAATGTATTATAATAGAATTGAATATTGATAATATAAAATAAATATATATTATTTTAAATTAATATGATTGCAGTAAATTAACTAAATTCATATTTATTTTATACAATTATAATTTAAATGTATTATAATAGAATTGAATATTGATAATATAAAATAAATATATATTATTTTAAATTAATATGATTGCAGTAAATTAACTAAATTCATATTTATTTTATACAATTATAATTTAAATGTATTATAATAGAATTGAATATTGAAAATATAAAATAGCTATATATTATTTTAAATTAATATGGTTGCAGTAAATTAACTAAATTCATATTTATTTTATACAATTATAATTTAAATGTATTATAATAGAATTGAATATTGATAATATAAAATAAATATATATTATTTTAAATTAATATGATTGCAGTAAATTAACTAAATTCATATTTATTTTATACAATTATAATTTAAATGTATTATAATAGAATTGAATATTGAAAATATAAAATAAATATATATTATTTTAAATTAATATGATTGCAGTAAATTACCTAAATTCATATTTATTTTATAAATCAATGCTGAGAGCAGTTTTCTCTGGGTGTATTGAAGCAAAGTCCAGGTTGTGTGTCCATTAAAGCCAGCAGCGTATTCCCAATTGGTCTGGCAAGTTGGCTAACAGCATTATTCCTCGACTGCAGTTCGTAGCTGTCCATATCCATGTCCGTGTTTGTGTCTGTGTCCGTGTCCAAGAAATGATGCAATTGCTCTACTCAGGAAGCCCAGTCAGTCAGTTGTTAGCTCGAGGGCATCATTTACGGCTAAAACGAGCACACTTTTAACCAAATGAAATGTGGCACAATGAACCACTTCACTCATCTCACTGCTTCTCAGCGCTCTCTCTCTATCTCTCTCTCTTGTCTCTTTTGTGCCTTTCGGCTTAAAGATATTTTCATAAATTTCAACTAAGCCCAGCAAGTTCTTTAAAAAGTTAGAAGTACTAGACAGAAACACGAACAGAGCTAATTAACTAAATGCTTAAGGGCCAACTTAAGCCTCATATCGCCATCTCTACCTGTTTTATACTCTCTCTCTCTCTCTCTCTCGTTTTATTTTCTGGAGTGAATAACAAACGTGATTTCTTGCCATCTTTCTATCTTTGTGATAATATGACAATGATAATAGCTTAAAGTGGCACTTGTCTTCCAGCTCAAAATAATAGAATGAAAGCGATTTCGTTTACAGTTTAAGCTTTAAGCTTTAAGCAACTTTTCAAGGTGATTTCAGGAGTAGTTTAAAGTTTGCTCAGGTGGAAATTAGTCTTTAAAATGTGACAGCAGATATGTAAATTAATATTATATATGTATTTTCAAGTAAAAAAATATGACGCCCTTCTCGGCAATTCTCATGAACAAATTTCCGCAGTGTTCTCAATTTTTCTCAACAGATTTCAAATGCTTAATAATAGTTTTGACAAGAGCGTCTGATATTATTATGGTGTTTGGGATATCTATCTAATTATCGACAAATAGTGATAACATTAAAATTTATGTCATTTCGAATTGGAAAAACCCGAAGGACGCAGGATCAAGGATATGTATATATGTACATACATACAACAAGCAACATATGCAATACATAAAACTGAACCCCAAAGCCGATAGCTGTTTGAATTGACCACAATGCCAATGGTCAAATGACAAATTCTTCTTCACACACACACACACACACACAACACACACACACCCTCACACTCATACACTGGCGTGGATCATTGTGCGCTTTATTGCTCGGCTTTTGTGGCATTTATGATTTTTCTGCTCAGCTTTCTCTTACTCCCACTTACAGTGGTAAAAACGGACAATTTATTTCAATTTAAAAAACTTTTTTTTTTAAATTAAATAAAGTTAAAACCTTTTCAAATGTGACACATAATTTTAAATGTAAAGTTCTATAGTTAATTTAGGGAAACCCCGAAAATAACTAACCAAAAAACTATTTTAATTTGTAATTAGGTTCGTTACTTAAATTTGATCAAAACCAATGAAAATAATTACTGGTTTTACTATCATTGAAAGCTCACAGCTGTATAAATATCGATAGTTAAATTAAAACAAAAATAATCGAAAGAATGCTCGAAGCATAATTATTTGAATGGATAAAATTAGATAAAAATATATTTGAATTCTAGAATTTAAATTAATAAAAGTTAAATAAGCATTTATGCCCACTGTGTCGCTAGGCAAACAGTGTGCGCTATTAGCCACAAAGGCCTGCCAAATAAAAGGAAACAGTTGTTATATAAACACACACACACACACACACACACACATGTGCCCATACATACATATATAGTTATGGATACATGTATGTGTGTATGAGTATGTGTGCATACACTTTTATGTCGCGATGTCAGCATGAAACACTTTGAGTTTCATATTTGCCGCGCCACTGAATACAGAAGGAAACAGGTAAAGGATGAGGGAAATTGGGAGAGATGGAGAGGTGGAGAGACAGAGACAGTGAGTGAGTGAGTGAGAGAGAGAGAGATGGAATCATATTTCGGCATTTTCGTTTGCCGCCAGCCGATTTCTTTATGCAAATTAGCCTTCAGTTTGCTTTTTTCTATCTTCTCTTCTCTTTGCTTCTCTTCTCTGTTCTTCATTTCATTTTTATTTCATGTATATTTTTTGGTTGCTGCTTTGCTGCCTTTTTGCATAAATTTACGAAAAAATACATCTTTGTATTTATTTGAAGTTCTGCGCTTTGCCTGCCATGTAACATACTTTTATGGGACACTGTCAGTGACATATCTTCTCCCACTCCCTGTCTTTGTCCTTCTGTCTCTCTCTCTCTCTCTCTCCCTCTCGCTGTTTGTTTGTCTGTCGTTTTACATGCCCTCATTGCCCCCTTCTTATTTATGCACTAACATTAAGAATTATTAACTTTGATAACTTGACTTATTGCTCTACAGTCTCTGAGAACCGTCTTTGCAACAGCTCAACCTCTCTCTATCTTTTTCTCTCCGACTCTCTCCGTCTTACTCTCTCTCTCTCTTTGCCCCTTTCTGTTGCTTGTACTTGGTAAATATACAAATACACTTTAAAAAAAATAATCTCTTGAACTAACAAATCACATTTAAATCAAATTAATTATTGTACACAACGAATTCTAAGATTTGTTCAAAAAAAAACATGGGTCTAAAATCAAAATCGAGCTCTCGGTTTATAACGAGCAATAGGGAAAATCATATGAAAAGCCAAACCTTTTCAAAATTTCACTTTAAAAATGGATAACTCGATTTTGGTGTTAGATTTAAAGAAGTTTTTAAAAAATCTAAATAATTCTCCAATATCGAATAGTGTATATCCCGATTCGTTAGTTTGATCAAAGAATCGTCACTTTTTGTTTTTTTTTTATACTCTCTTTGTTGTTGCTTTTCATTTTGATTCCGCACATGTGCGGAAATTTTATGTGACACTTGAGAAATTTATGTGGCGAGGGCGAAAGCGGGGAGGTGAGGGGGTAAAGTGTGCGTAGGCTGTAGGTGGGCGTGGCATTGTTGAATTTAAAACCGTAAAAGAAATGCCAAACACGTGCGACGGGGTCACTTAAACGCCTGGCCATATTAATCATACGCACCGTCGGCCGCCAGTGAATAGATAACACAGAAGACGCTTTGCAATTGAAGCTCAGCCTCGTCCACCGTATATTGTTAATTAATTTTTGGTCCTTCAACGCGATTTAGCAATATTTGACATTTAATTTAAGCGCCTGCTAGCTGTAACCCCTCCCCTTCCCTCGCCCTTGCCCGTTCACCCCCTCAAGGGATGAAAGCAAGATGCGCAATGAAATGAAATTAATTTCAGAGAATTGTTTGACATTTGGGCGACACCTTGAAAGCGACAGGCTAATGAATGTCAAACAACAATGGTAAATAGAAATTACAAGGACAGTAAATGGAATAGAGGGGGTGGGAAGGGGGCGTATCCTGGCCAATTTGCAGCTTGCAACAAAGGGCAAAAAACAATTATAAATTAATTTTTTTTTTGCGCATTTATTAATTAATCTCTCTCTTTCTCTCGGCACGGCGACAATCAATCTAAATCGCCTGTCAGCACAGTGCCTCAAAAACAGACAGCACCGGCGATAAATTAAAATGTGTATTGTGTGCAGTTGAGCGACAAACTGACACCAACAACAACAACAACAACAACAACAAAAGAGCCGTCAACAATTTGCAAAATTCAGAAAGTTCAAAGCGTCAATTTTGTAAACCAAATTGTCAAATGCTGTGCTGCGTGGCCAGTTAATTAAAAATAAATTAAAATTATTAAAATGTTACGCAGATAATTATAAACGTTCGCCATCGTCATCTATCTATCTCTTTCTTTCTCTCCCGCTCTCCCGCTCACTCTATTATTCACAGCACGCACATCACGCATACGTCGCGTGGTGCATAATATTTTTGATGCTTGACGATTTTGGTTCAAAAACATTTTACAAGCGATTTTTAGCCCGCACTTGATTGATGGCTAACCTCAACACATGTGAGTGTGTGTATGAATGAGTGTGTGTGTGTGTGTGTGTGGGTGTGTGAGTGTGTGTGACTGGCGGCTGCATTTTTGGGCCAAGAGTCATGAATTTGTGATGCGGTTGCAAGGCCAACCAACCAAATTGAAGTGGATTTGTGGATTTCATATGCGCGCATAGAGAAAACTCTCACAACAGGCAACATCACGATAATTGTGGCATTAAATGTTGTGGCATGGCCAAAATGCGTTGCACTTACAGCCTGGACCACTGAGTTTAAGCCAGCGACAGTAATGATTAGAATTTTGTTAAATTAAAAGTATTGAATATAGAGTTTTGTATATTTTTATCAATTAAATAAAAAATAATTTAAAAAACACATATTACAAATTCAAAAGAGTTTTGAAGCTAAATTTAATTTGTTAAAAATACAAATGTATGCTCTTTGAGGATTCCACAATATCCAAATATATTTGGAATTTTTCCAGCCCACAAATTCTATTGCCATCGCATCGCAAAAAGTCCAGAGTGTCCTGTCTCTCTCTAGTCAGGTAGGGTGAAGTTATTGAAATATTTGATTATGGATTAGGACAGTTGGCAATATTGTTTGGGGGTTTTATGTTATCTGCCAGTAAAATCATGTCTCTTGTTGTGTGCTGTGTTGGCTAAAAAGGCTATTAGCTGTTCCGTCTCCATCTCAACCTCTGTTGAGCACATCAACAGAAACATGATCTCATTAATCATACGCATGCATAATGGCTCGTGTCCTACCAGCAGCAACAACAACAACAATAATAACAAAAAGAAGGAGAAGAGGAATAACAACAACAAGGACAGAAGGACACACCCATTGACTACAGGCAAACAAGCCAAGACCTGTCCTGTCCCGTCCTGTCCCGTCCTGTTCTATTCTGTCCTGTTCTGTCCAAGTTTCTACCTAATGCTCAGCTATATGTTATAATATGTTTTCCTACGCCAGCTGCCAGCTAACAACACGGCCAATAGAAGGGCCGTACCTGGACCTAGTACTGGTCTGGGTCTTGGAACTGGCCCTGGTCCTGGTACTTGGCCAATGCAGGTCAGCCAACTACAATAACAGCCATGTTGCCTGATAATCATGTGTCATTGTCGCAGCTGTCGCTACACAGTTGCCACCCACACTCGCCAAATTTATGTACTAAATATTTTTGAAAGTCGACATCGAATTTGAGATTCTCTAAAATGAGAAACATATTTTACTATTGAAAAAAATACTTTTTCAAAATAAAAACATTTTTAGAATTCGTTTTTCTAAAAATTTACAAAAATAGGATTTAAATCCAGTTAATATTTAGGAAAATATTTTTCTTTAAATTGAAAGTATAACAGACAAGTTTTTTTCTTTGACTTTTTTCTTAGTTGTTTAAAAATAATGCTTATTATCAGAGTTAACTAAAATTAATTTTCAAAAATTTACAAATCAATTTCTATAACTTGGGCGATTATCCAAATTGTATAACTTTCAAGGGTATAATTTTTGTTGAGTGTATTTTTCGTCACTTATACTCTTTCTCCTTTCGAATTCTCTGCTCTCGTTTCGTTCGGTATTAGAGTTAACTAAAATTAATTTTCAGAAATTTACAAATCAATTTCTATAACTTGGGCGATTACTTAAATTGTATAACTTTCAAGGGTATAATTTTTGTTGAGTGTATATTTCGTCACTTATACTCTTTCTCCTTTCGAATTCTCTGCTCTCGTTTCGTTCGGGGGGTTTTTCCCTGACGCTGTCGAAATGAATTTTCCCCCATTCGCCGCTGTGGGACGCACACTTCTTTTTTCTTCCGTGTCCGACGTGTTTCCGTGTGTTCTTTGCGTATAATTAAAGAGACGTCAGTTTTGACTGTGGCTGCTCCGTCTCTATCATCAGTTGGCAGCTCTAGACCAATTAGTTCTACAATTTAATTATGCGCCCAAAACCTCAACCAGGTGAAACCTTTAAAAAGGTTCAACCAACCAGCTTTTCAGATGGGATAAAAATTACTCTCACAATATTTTGTAGTTGTATTTGATGCATGAATTATACGATTTTAATTGCTGACCCGACACCATCGATGTCCCATATTTTTCCTTTTGCTCGTGGAGCAACCTTTTTGCTTTGATTCATGGTAAATCACATGACCTCTAGCCTGACCCAGCGATCTATCTTCCGAGTGTCCTTTGCTGAACTCATCCTCGCACAAGATACTTCATTAAAAAATGCTCCCATTTTATGCTCAAGTGCAGCACAAGTAGGAGAACATATGGAACATAGAGAAGTGTCTGTCCAGGAAAGATGTTTCTGAGAATGTAAAGTAACTCAAAAGGAAAAACCAGAAAGTCAAAGATTGAATTCACATCTAGTCAAATTACTTTCAATTAAATTACTTTTAAGCGTTACTATTAATTAAAAGCTGAACAAATCATCCAAAGTTACTAGGGAAATACATTTTAAATGTTTATTGATATACTTAACTATTTCAATCAAATAATTATTTATTGCTGAAAATACTACAGCATCATGTGCTGATATTAGTAAATTTAAATACTGATCAAGTCTAATATACCCCACTCACAGCTCAACTGACTCTGCTTTGGAAGTGTGACAAATTCAAATGGCAACACGTATTTTTTTACAGTCCGCCTTAAATGAAGTCCGCCTTAATATATATATATATATATATATGTCCATGGGAAAGCTCCGATCTGCAGTATATTTAAAAGCATTTCCGTGCACATTTCGCGTGAATTTCAAACATTTCGTTCCTTTCGAATTCGCTTCGTGTAGCATTTTGTTAGCAGTCTCAGTCTGTTTACCTTTGCGAAGGGTCGCTGCAAATTCAGCATTCATCAATGAGGCAGGCGGTGTTTGTGGCACTGGCAACTGGATTCCAACTAGCGATGGGAATCGATATAGAGAAACTTTATATATGTGAAAAAGAACGATACCTTGATTTTGAGTAGGATTCTGTTTAATTCAAATCTAATCTTACATCTTATCAATCATAGAAACATACAATTCGATATGTCCGGTATTTAACACGACTTATTTGCACATATATATTGCTAAATGTGATTCGATGTGAAAGCTATTCTGATGTCAATATCGACTCCCTCTTTTTTTTTTGTTTAACCGATACCCATCGCTAATTCGAACCCAACCAACAACTGTGCCCAACTTTGGTGTCGATGTTGTTGTTGTTTTTGGTGTTGTTGTTTTTGGTGTTTGCTTACCTCCTCTGTCGATTTTTGTTTGCCGCCTTTTGATGCTGTCAATTTTGTTTGGATTGCAAACTGCAAAACGCCAATAGAAATTTAAATGCCAGTTTTCCGATTTTTTTTTATCCAAACATTTTTTTTCCGCTTCTTCTTTTTGCATGTTTGTTGTCGTTTCGCTTTGCCTGTGTTTGTATTTGTATTTGTATTTGTTGTGAATTTGTATTTGTGGTCTGTGGAGATTTTCAGAAATTGTGTTGAATCTATTTTCGGATGTGTCGCAACATTGACAGAGTCGAGTTAATCGTGAATGATGTGACAGCTGAGGAATTAAGCTATATACTCAGATATGTATGTACATACATATATTGAATTGGACATTCCCGGAAGGCAACTTAAATTGGCATGTCTGTAAATGTGATGGGAATACATGCAAAGTGACAATGGAGGACAGAGCAAGTGGGTTGAATAAATAACAACCAGATGGATGATATATCTATTGAAGTGATCAGTAATTCAGATGTCTATAGCTTCTGCAAAATATAAGTGACCATGGAGGACAGTAAGCCATGGTCTACAGATGAACTAAGTATACAAGTATACATTATGATTTTAAAAGCTTATCCATTTATGATACTTTTAGTAGCATTGGGGGCACTAAAAAGTGACCATGGAGGACAAAGGCTTTCAATAAATCCATATATTTCACTTTGCCACACTTTTTCTTGTCGTTTTTCCCTTCGGTGAAATGCAGCTGAAGCACATCTAAATTGAATCTGCTACACATAACTCATACGCCCCGTGCTCCCCTTACTTTTTAGTAATGGAGGAGCAAAAGAACTGCGATTACTCTCATATTAATGCCACAGCAGACTGCATATGCAGCCATTAAAGCAAGAAGGGAGAATTCGTTTTACAGAGCATAGATAAAACCCCGTTACCCCTTCCAATTCCTTCCCCCTTCCAATCCTCCCCATTTCCTCTTTCAGTTTGGTCTTTAGCTCCTGCCTTTCATTTTAATAACTGTGCTCCAAACTGTAAGTAGGTGTTTAGTAGCTATTATCACTGTGTGTGTGTGTGTGTGTGTGTGTGTGTGTGTGTGTGTGTGTGTGCTGAAGAAGTATCTGAGTGTGTATGGATGTGTGTATTGGGGGAGTGTGTGTGTGTGTGTGTGTGTGTACTGAGTGTTGTTTGCACATTGTGAACTCTTTAGCGTCAATAATTTATGTACTGTGCCAACAGATTATGATTTATGTTTATGTGTACAGCAGCTGGCGTTCAAATGGCTTAAAAGGGAAGGGAGAGAGTAAGAAAGAGAGAGCTCTCGTCTTGGCCAGTCTTTGAGCCATTGTCTGGCCTCAAATATTGTGTGCAAAATTGCGCCAAATATTGCTCGCAAAGTTACGTTAAGTAACAAGTTGAAAAATTGCGAAAAACGCGGCTCGTAAATTGACTTGGCAAATTGTGAAAGTAATAAACAGCGAGCATTATGAATGTGGCACCATTTTGAAGGTCAGGTAAAAGTGCTTTGCACCACATTGAATGTAAGAACATTGACTGCCAACTCACATAATTGCATATATGAACATATATATGTGTGTGTGTGTGTGTGTGTGTGTGTGTGTGTCACACGTCTGTGTATGTGTGAGTGTGTGTAAAAGCATTTCAAAAGTAATTCAAGCAAGAAAAAAGTTCGGTAATTGAAAGTTTACTCATAAAAATTTTGTCTCCGGTTGCCGTTTTTGTCCACTCGTCGTACAGTGGGCAAAGTTGGCTAAATTTATTCTTATATTAATTCAAGTTTTTGAAGTACGATATTTTTTCTAATCAATTCGATTGCAAGCACATTATGTTAACAAATGTTTAACAAATTATGTTGTTAAAATTTCATAAAAATATATATTTTGAAATTTTATATTCAGTATTTTTGTTTTCAAAAATCTTTAAAGCACTTTTTTTGTTTGAAACTTTTCACAACTCACTAAGATCCCACAGCCAACATGTGAATTTGAATAATAATTTTCTAGTACCCTTTTTCATTTTAAATGAGTTTAATTATTTTAGGTCAATCAAGCGCTTATCCCACTGTGCGTCTGGAACTTTTCATTATGCAATCCACCAAGCCACAAATGTGTATCTCTCTCTCTCTCTGTCTCACACTTTCTCTCTCCTTCCTCACTGTCTCCCTTCATCTCTCCCTGTGAAAATGGCGTTATCTGGAGCACTATCGAGACGCCTGAAACTAGTTGAAGTGCTTGAATTGTTTACGTTGATAAGTTTGCGATTTTCTTTTTTATATTTTGTGTGTTTTTTTTCAGCCCATTTTGGCATTTTATTTGGCAACTTCAGTTGGTTTTATGGCTGCCCGTAATGAAATGCCAACTCAATTGCAGTTCAACTGCACTTTAAATGGGCCAGATAGAGTGGGAATAGAGGGAGGAAGTGGATAGAGGGATAGCGGAGGGTCTAAGACTGTGCTCCATCACATTATTTTTTTTGTTGGGAGACCCTTGAAACTGTTCAAATTTCGAACTGAAAATGATAAATGACGCGAGTCTCATTTTACAGCAAATGATATGAAGACATAACAGCAAATTGGGGCTATCATGGAAGGGGAAAGGGGCTGGGGGAAGGGGGAGAGCTTGTCTAAAAGTCACATGAGCTTGCCACACTCGCAAATCTGCGGCCAAGACAAAAGCTGAATGTGGCATGCACAAGGTCTTAACACCAATGCCAATAAACCTCCGCAAAATACACACACACACGCACACATAGAGAAACTCAATATGCTTGTTGTGTGTGTTGGCTGTGTGTGTGTGTGTGTGTGTGTGTGTTTGGGTGTTTGCTTGTGTTTTTGGTGTCATTGCTAGTTAGGCTTTAAACTGCTTTGGCCAATGTAATAAATTCGATTTAAGAAAACTTGTGCGACGCCACCAAATATTTAACAGCAATCAACGTGCCCGCCCATTGTCACCGCCACGCCCCCGCCGCCCGCCCACCGCACCATCCGCGACCATGCCCACTTGCGATATACGCCTACATGCCACTCAAGACAGCGAACAGCTTTACTAAGCAAAGCACAGCAGAACAACAGCAAAAAGTCAATCCGAATAGAGCATGCACGACTAGCAGTTGCCCTGTAAATACACTTGTATTTTAAATAAATAGGATTAGTAATAACACTATTTTTAAAGTAAGAAAACTTTGAGAAAATTACAAAAAAAAGGCTTTTGTTTTCAATGAAGAAAATGATATTAAAAGAATTGAGATAGATAATTAAATGTAGACATTTTGGTCAGTTTGAACTTACTCCCTAGGGACACTCTCGGAGTACAGGGTATGTCGAGAGAGAGAGAGAGAGAGAATGTAAAGAAAATGCCAGGGCAAAAGAAAACTTTGCCCTTTTCGAGCTGTTTGCTGTCATTGTCGCCGTCTCAGTTGGAAAAGAAGCTGAAGATGAAGATGAAGAGGGAATTGGAGATGGAGATGGAGGTGGAAATGAAGAGATGGAGTCAGTGCTGCTGTCTCAAGTTTCTCGACAAGACGAAAGGTGTCAACAATGACAAACACTTTTAACTAACCAAGTTTTGCTGCTGTTGGCCTGTTGACCCGCTGCCTGTTACCCAACTGCCTGATTGTGTAGGGCACCGGGCCGATATAGAGCTTAAGCTTCACAGCAAAACTTCTGACGGCATTTGACACTCGCCCTGAGGCAGAAAAAGCCAGAAAAAAAGGCAGCAACAGGAAAAGCAACAAAAGATGCTAAAAAAAGAAAACAAAAAAAGAAGAAGGCCAGGTTGAGAGCCTGGCTCGCTCTCTTTCAACTTGCTTCTTTCTTTCCATTCAGCTGGGACACATCAATTTTACACTCCCACACACAGAGTGACGAACAGGTAAATCAATCACTGGCATTATGCGAGGCCTTTTTTATGCGACGACCCCAAAGCCGCGACGAATGGAATGTGCTTAGATTTTGCTTCCGAGCATGACTTTATTTCGGGATACTCTAAAGCCTTTTTATGGCACACACACGCATTGTCATCGCACATTTTTATGCCGCTGTCGGGCATCTTATTGCTTGTAAGTGGCAGCCACACCGTCACGTTGCTCATACGCCCCATGTTGCAGCTGGCAATCAGACGACAGACAACAGGCGTCAGGAAGAGAGAAGACGAAGACGTTAGGCTCCTGCTCATTTAATGGGCTCGACACAACCAGAGTATGTCTCTGGTTACAGCCTAGGGTTACTCAAGCAGGACTCCCCAAAAGAATCTTCATATGAATACGAAAAATTGTCAAAAAAAAAAGACAATCGCAAAAGACAATGAACAAATATTTGTAGGCACAGAAAGTAAGGAAAAATAAATAGCAAATTAAAAAATGCACATTTAAATTATAAAAGATTTTCTTTTATATATATATTTATATATAGTAAAATTTATGAATACCTGAAATTAAAAATGTGCTTTTCCCAATCGCTCAATATTTATAGATTTTTGTTTTGAATAAATGTCTGTTGAACTCGTCGATCGCCTCTCGTTGATTTCAAGTAATTTGCTTGCTGTTGTCATTTCGAATGGAACGACTGTGCTTAGCCGTATTTATTAGCCTCTTGGCCAAGAACGAGGCAGCTGCAGCAGCTGCTTGTTAGCAATATGATCATCGTAATTGATAGTTTTTTTTTTTTTGTTTTTCGTTTCGTTTCTGTTTTGCTTTGTTTTCTTTTGGACTTAAAGGGCTCAGCCTGAATTTATATAACTCACGTGGGCGGCCCATAAATTTCACGGAATTTACAAGTCCTTCGACTTGTCTTATTTTCCATGAAATTTAAAAACCAAAACCAAATTCATTTTAAATAAAATAAAATTAATTATTGCATATTCAATTTGTTAGTTTGCCGACTAAAACTAGTTTTATTCGCAGTTGTTCGCTTTGTTTAGAGCTTATCCCAAACAGAACAATAAAACGTTTCACAACTGTACAACTAATTTAATTACCAAAAAAATACAACCTGCAAATTGTTGTACAAATTCCAAATGCTTTGTTGCTGTGACAAATTGTTGAAACTTAAAAGAGAACAAACAACAAAAAATTAACAAATAAATGAATGCTAAATAAATGAACGAACAAAAAGGTGAACACAAAAAGGCTGCCGAAGAATGAATACCCTATAAATGCTTTTAATTGGAGAGAGACTAAAAATATATTAAAGTTTAAGTTGATGGGCAAACTTAAAGTCTAAAGATAGAAATAGAAGCACATGTGTATATTAACTTACTTCTATTTTAGATACTACTGCCTTACACTTTACACTGACAAATTGGTAAAAGAGTCCAACTCTTTTTAGCATACTCTACTTCAGGGCTTTCTACTCTTCGCTTTCCTTCCCTATTCGCTTTGCGACTCTTCTACTCGCTTCTCACTGCTGCTGATGGCAGTCATGGCTCGTGGATTTGAATAATTGTGCAGCAGCGTGTAACGGTACATGTAGCCGAGTGTATTGCATTATTGTTGCTGTTGTTGTTGCTGTTGTTGTTGTTGTTGCTGTTCTTGTTGCTTCTATGCAGCGTGGCAAGCTTCTCCCATGTGTGAGTTCCCTTGTATATGTATCCATGTGTGTGTGTGTATTTGTTTGTGAACTTATGCTTGTATGTAGGCTACATTTTGTTATTGTTACACCCAGCAAAAAAAAAGCAAATCATTTTTATAATTTTACCATATTAGACATAAATAAAAAAGGCATTTAAATAAAATTAATTTGATACTTATAGATATTTAATAAACTTCAATGTCAACGTCTAAATTTTTTTTATTTATATTTATCATCTAATACGGTAAATGCTTAATCCATAAATTTTTGATATGTAACTGATCAGCAAATAAAAGTCAAACATAAAATTGCACACCACTTTTCTCTGAGTGCATGTGCACAACATATACACGCACACACACGCACACACAGGGACATCTTTTTGTTGTTCAAATTAAAAATGATTTAGATGCCAGCAAATTGAGTTCTCTTTGGATTTCGTTTTATTTTTGCTGGCGTGTTATTTAATTGTTTGATATTTCCAAACACACACACACGCAAACACTCACATTTATATACATTTATATAGTTTTATTTTAATCGAGACCTGTTGTTGTTATTGTTGCTTTGTTGTTATTGCTCCCATAACGAAAGAAAATGCAATTTCATGGCCTGTGCATTTTGATTCCATTTTTACTCCATTTTCAATTGTGGAATTCAAAACAGGATGCAAAAATGTTTGTCGGTCAGTAACAAAGCGTTTATCTAAATGCTAATTGCTGTCATCAGAAAAGTCGTCTACTTCACAATTCGGATAGAAACATTCGAAATGTAGAAAAATAAATACATTTGTTTTATTTGTTTTAGATTCAAACTCTTTAAGCATTCAACAAGAGCTTTAAATGGGGTCATAAAAGTGCAAAATTCAACCCACACACGAGAGTGGAATCTGTGGAATTTACACACACACTCACACACACACTAACACAAAGACGGAGCTTAGGCACCGGATGTGCCATTTTGGAATGCGGCAAGAAAATGGCTTAAGTGAGAAGAGAAAGAGAAAAGGTAGAGAGAGAGAGGAAAAGTGTGAGAAAAAAGGTTCACGCTGACCACACACAATTGGCGAACGTGTTCTCATTCTAAACTTCACTTTAACTCTGGATTTCTTAAAACAATTTTGACAAATATATAAATTTGGAATCAAACTAAGCAATAAAAGACTAAGAAGCATGTAATTTGGAACTAAATAATTGGAAAACCAAAATTAGGAATAATATCACATGCAAATTTAAAAAAAAACTTTAAAGTTACAATTTATTTATATACAATTTTAATAATTTAATTTGTATTAAAATTTTCTAATTTTTTAAATTTAAGTATTTTTTTTCATTGAGTTTTCTAACTTATGCTTCTTTTTCTTCCCTTCTCTATATGTTTTTTTATACTATTCGGAAATTTGTACGAGTTACCGAATTTCGCCAAGTGAATGTGAAGAAGATAAAACTTTTTTGGGAATGTCGCTTGTCCACGCCGGCTGTTAATTTTTATCAGTTTTAGAGCCTCGTTCTTGGGCTTCGCTGGGCAATTTCATTTGAAGCAAAGTTGCGTCATAAAACGAACATCTTTTTTTTATGATTTGTCTGGCTCGTTTTCCCCTCCTCGCCCCTCATTCACCGCCCTTCAATTGCCAAGCAATTGAATCCATTCGCAACGTTTCCGCTCGGCTGTTTCATAATCAAATACATAACTTTATTAATGGTCCGCTGAGCAAACGCAACAACAAAAAAAGTTTTAGACAAAAAATTTGCTTAGATTGGCGAAACAATAAATTCCCCATTGTCTAGGGCTAAGACAGGCTTCTGGCCCCGCCCCCTTTCTATTACCAATAAAAGGATGCTTCAATGCTATTTGTTGAGTGCGCGAATGTTGACGCATA
This sequence comes from Drosophila rellima, assembly GCA_035043635.1. Taxonomy (NCBI): domain Eukaryota; kingdom Metazoa; phylum Arthropoda; class Insecta; order Diptera; family Drosophilidae; genus Drosophila; species Drosophila rellima. The sequence continues at coordinate 1,230,344 of JAWNMV010000529.1, forward strand.
AATAAAATTATAATTGAGTTGAGTTGAATCCACATGGCCAAAATGAAAGGAAGATTGGACATGAAAATGGTACTTCGAGGAGGAGGAGAAGGAGAGGACAGTATTGATTTTGGGTCAAGAGGCCTTCTGCTCTGTTGGCCGACGAAATTAGCTGCTATTTAATTGGCAAAGTGCAGACATTTTTTGGGTCCTTTCACGACTCTGAACAAGGATTCAATTGATTAAACAGCTCGTCGCATTTGCTGAATGCATTTCTCCATTTCCAGTTCGATTCGATTCGATTCGATTCGAGTTCCCAGTTTCTCAATTTAATTGCATTGGTAAAACTTTGTGACAAGCAACAAATTGCCAGCGCATCTGGCCCCAACTTTTCTCAATTTGATGTTCTTATTTTCTTCCTGACGCGAGCCACATAATTTAATTAAATTGTATAATAAAATATCCACCATCCGCCCCGTGGACAAATGCGGTAAATATTGAGTGTATTTTGTATGCACGCGTTGGGTTGTTTTACTTTTAATTGAATTTGTTATTTTGATTGGTAACACACATTGTAACCCGAGGGAAAAAGAGAGCAATGCAATTGACAGGCATTGAATAACCAAAAATCTATTTTCGATATAATAAACAAAGTTTCTGTTTTTAATTTTCAATAACAAAATCAATTTCTAATAAATGAGTGAAAATCCTATTTTAATAACATGGTTAAGTTTATGCGCTACTCGATACTCGATAGTTTGTATTTTCTAAAAAATATTCTTTTTACATTCAATTGTTACTCGGTTTAATAACTCGCTATTGTAACTCGTTACTTTGCATATTTGAATCAATCTCAGTCCGAGTTATCTGCCAAGTATTTAACATGCTTAATATTGGCTTTGGTTCTGGTTTCTGGCACTCGAGAAACCTGCACATCAATCAATTTGCCACACGAAAAATTCCAGAGCATACAAATCGCAATTAATTTACCTACTCGTTGTTCGCCAGCCCCTGTGTCTGTCTGTCTGTCTGTCTGTCTGTCGATCTGGCTCTTGGTCTCTCTCTCTCTTAGTGTGAGTGTGAGTGTGTCAGCCAGAGGTTTGCCTTCATTTTACTCCAGCCAAGGTTGGTATCCGACTCGTACATGCGATTCTCTGTTTGCCTGGTGTGCATCCTGCAAGCGACAGGAGGCAGCAGGATACTCTTGATGGTTGTGGAGGACTCTGTTTGCCTGCATGTCAAATTCTCATTTCATTGAAATTGACAAATATTGACTAAGAACTTGGGTGCAATCAACGCTGCCTGCAACATTCCCAGCGATCTGTCAGCACAAGACGGGACAGATTTGAATGCACACATATTTGCGAGGCAAAAGCGAAAGTGAAAGTGAAACTGATATGCAATGACATTTTGCAGTGAAAGTGACAGATTTCTCTTTAAGCCAAGGCTGGCTAATCTTGCACATAATAAACACCATTTAATTTCATGCTCCTAAAATATTCTCATGGCATTTTTACATTCAATCTTGTATTCACCTTTTTTCCACTAGTTTTATATTATTTTTTTTATAAATATTTATTTGTTTTGACTTAAATATTTCCCTTTAAGCTGAAATCGGATGAATTCTCCGCCTCCTGGAAGACAGTCGTGTTCTTGTATTTAAGAAAACAAATGCCACAAATTGCTACGCAACTTTCAAGCCAATAAACTAAACTGTAAACGGCCACTGAACCCCAAGCATAAGACTCTGGATAAATCGGGATTCGGGAGACTGGAGTCAGGAGTCAGGAGTCAGGAGTCAGGAAGAGAATGGGGATAATTTCTTGGCTTTTGTGCAGAACAAAACACCTGGGGAGCGAGTCAAAAAACAATTTTCGCTCATTATCATTTCAACATGTTGTATGCCCAAGTGTTTAACATTGTTCAAAGAGCTAAACAGAGATAGTCTAAGAGTGAGAGAGTCAAGGGAGTGTGAGCGAAAGAGAGGGCGATAAGCTGAGACTAAAAGCAGCAGCAGCAGCAACAACAACAACAACAACAACAACAGATTCTAACAACGCTGATGAAGAAGTTTAACAACATTTGCTACCTTTATAGTTGTTGTTTCTGTTGTCATCATTGTTGTTGTTGTTGTTGTTGCTTTGTCCTTGTTGTTGTTGTAGTTGCTCATAAAAGCGCCATGAATAAATTAACTCGCTGAAAAGCAAAAGGCAGCTACAACGTTTGGATTTCAAGCAAATGATAATAATAATTGAGGCAACAGCAACACACACACACACACACACACACACACACACACACACACACACAGACATTTACTTGTTTAACACTCTCACACACATTGTCAAATAATAACAGTTTAACAGGCATACACTGAGAGAAAAATTTCAAAGCTGACTCTTTGTGTTCTTAGGTGTATACAAAATATTTTCCACTTTATGGAATGTTTTATTCGTATAAAAAAAAATAAATTATTATTCTTCTTTAGTTAACAAAGATAATTATCCAATCATTATATTAATTAATTGATTTTTATAAGCTTTAATAGAAATTAATGTAGAATTAAAAAATGTATCACAATTAAAATTTATTTTTTTTTAAATTTTATTATAAAAGGTTACATATTATATAAATATCCAAGTTTGCAGGGACTTCAATTCCGAAATTCTCTTATAATTCCCAAACAGTTCTAGTTTAAAAAGAGACTTAATAGAGCCGCAGCTTATTTTGTTTTTTTAACTAAGCAACTGTTGCTAGACAACAACATTAATAACAATAATAATAACAATAGCTTTGTCGATTGTTTTGATTTCTTGAGTCTGCTGGATCAATCGCTGCTCCGACATGACGACAACCCGACTGACGAGACACACCTCGGTGTTGAATGCACCAAAGTTACGGCAATCGACGACTTCGAGGCAACCCTGTTTCACATTGAAGCGTCCGCTGATCTTTCAGGTGCGAAAATCGTTGGTGGAATATGTAGATGAGGAATTGTTGAAGATGAATACTTCGGTGTTCTATCAACGCATCTTTATACTGGCCAAGAATGTGGATCCGGCGAGGGAGAGTGCAATTGGAGCTCAGTCAGCTCCTAGGCCGAATAAAAGAGTCAGCACGGGAACAACACATTCCAATCCGGACGGAGATACGGCCACATTGAGAACTGCCGAGATTATGGCCGGCGAGGATGAACAGCAACATTATTCAGAGCCATCCACGCCGGATGTTTCCCAGGCCAAGGCGGAAATTCCAGCCGAAGATGACGATGAGCGTGCGACACTGAAATTCGTAGATCCGACTCGTGCTGATCAGGAGACGGTGACACGGACCTTCAACTTTGACTGGGACGAAGATGCACAAGTCGAGGCGGAGGCGGAGGCTGAGGAAGCGGAACCGGAACCAGAGCCGGATAAAGTCACAGGGCCCAAGGACAAGTACACACTCTTCACGGAGAAACTGCAGGAGCTGCAGAAGAAGTGTCGCCACTTGTCCTACACTCCCGATCCCATGTGTGGTCTATTGGTCTACATGAACGACTACACCATGTTGATGCTGGAGAGCGGCGAGGATATGATGGGCATCTTCTGCACCGAACTCTTGGCCTGCATCGATGAGTTCTGGCAATCGAATCGTGTGATCATGATTGAGGATCACATTAATGATGTAAGTGGGCGACGATGAATTTACTTAGATACTTCAAAAAAAGTACATAAAAGAAGACGAGATAGAATCTATAAAGCCTTCGATGTCCTTTGCTCACAGTGTTCTTTTCGTTATTTAATTGAATTATCAAAGTAATTAAATTTACTTTTTTTCTTTTGAAATAACACTCGACAGCTTTACACTAAGGAGTTGATTTTCCGCCGCATTCCCGCTGCCTTTCTCAACGAGAAGTTTCCTCCATCAACCCCAACTGATGAGTATCTGATGGGCAAGCAGCATTTGATCATCAAGGAAAAGATGCACACCATATGTGGTCTGATCAGGGATAGTCTGGAGCCTCGAGCGACTACGGAGATATCAGTGGGCGATTCAGTTACTGTCATAGATCCCACTTCAGATGGGATGGGAATGGAGGGCATTGGCGAGGGCAGCGATGAGGAGCACGATCGTGCCACATCTCACATGTCCATTCAGGCCACTCGCATTTCGGCCCGGCTAACCGCAACACTGGCTCCCGAAATCTTTCGCCGACTTCTGCCCGAGATTCAACGCATCGAACTTGTCTTGGCCTCGACTCGCTTTTATTACACGCTCGCCGAGTTTGTCGATCTCTATGGTAAAGTGCCCTTTGGCCGGGATGACGATGGCTTCTATTGGCCCATTCAGGATAATTACACGCCGGCGAATATCTTCCGTCGCACGCCCTTCGACATCAATCTGACCTTTGCGGACTATGCCGCCGAGATGAGTCGTCGCCTGCAGGAGGAGCAGCAGAAGCACAAGGAGGAAATGGAGGCAGCTGCTGCCGCCGAGGCGAGTGCCGCTGAACAGGCCCAAGGACATCAGTCACGCCCACATGGATCTCATGCCGTGGAGCAGGAAGAGGAGTGAAATATATGTGTGTCTACATCTTCTTCTTCTTCTTTTTTTTCTCTCAGTGTAGGTGCTCATTTTCCATCGAGGACATCTCTTTTTGCCAACAACTACATCTTCCTCTCTCCCACTTCTTCTTTCTCTTTCTTTTCATTTCTCTCAGTGTAGAACAAGTATGTCTTCTTTCTCAATCTCCTCTTCAACTTATCTCTCATTGTGTATTATTATCATGCATCATTATTTTTTTGTCCCGCTTATCTTCGATAAACGACTTCTTATTCTGTCTTCTAAATTCCCTCAGTGTATAAAATAAAAACTAGCTGACCTTTCTCTGCTTTATTCTTTCTTCTTACTCTTTTTTCGTACCATAGCTCTCAGTGTACAAACTTTATTCCCTAACTCTCTTTCTCCTTCCCAATTTTTCTCATTTTTCTCAGTGTAAAAGCACATTACATATTCTCCGTCTCCTTTCTGTCTTCTTTTGTTGTTTAGTTAAGAGAAGAAGTAGAAATGTGTCACTTTTTCTTTTGATTTCACATCTCCTTTCCCACCCGACATTTCTCTCAGTGTATCTCATTGCATATTATCATCATCCATCTGTCTCGTTATCTTTCCAAAACTCGCGCTCAATGTTACAATGTTTTCGGCTTTGTGCACATGACTGCATTCAGTGTGTAGGCGGTGGTTCAGTGGCTCCCTTATTTGATGTCTGGTTAAGGGATTCTCTCTTGCTCTCTTTCTACCTCTCTCTCTCTCCCTCTCTCGCTCTCTTTCTGTGCATGTGTGTACTTGTTTTTGGCTTGCCACTTGAATGGCTCGACTTTGTTAACATAAACATAAATTTCTGCACATATCCTTAAACCAACACACTCACACACACACACACACACACACACACACACACACACACATAGATACACTGCCAGCTGTCAGTTGTAATACCGTGAGCTTGCAGCTGTCAAAAGCCGTTGCTGTCATTTTAAGTCACTTGACAATCCAAAAGGCAAATACCACAAAACACAAAATATATACACACACAATATTATACACCTCACACACACAATATTATACACCTCACACACACACATATACGCATACTTACACATACTTCTTTGAAGCAGCTTTGAGCTTTGCTGCAACAGCAGCAGAATTATCAAAAGAAACCGTCTAAAGAAAAAGAAACAGCGAAAGGAAGAAGAAATCCAAAGAGACAGATATGTTATATAGAGGATGAGAGATACATAGAGAAGGGAAGAGGAACTGATTTTCATTTGACGAAAAAATCGTACCTTAAAAATTCACAACTCGGTTTTTGGCAAAAATGAATTTAAATTGCAGATGAAATTTGTGCAAGTTTTGTGGTTTGAAAATAAAAATGTAAGGATGTAAAGATGAAAAATAAAAACATGAAGGAAAAGTATGCCATAGTTTTGATACCCTTGCAAATAAATAAAGAAAATTCTTTTAATAGAATAATCTTTAAACAATGTCAGACGATATTAAAAACACAATCACTTTGTTATTCACAGTAAAGTTTGATCTTCAATTGATCGTTTCATGGCTTTTATATGACAAACTGATCTGATCTAAATTATCCCAACTTATTGTAATAATAAATAAAATAATAATAAAACAAGAAAAAAATGGCATAAAATTATTTGAAGAATTTTCGAAAATCCCATTTTGTTAAAATAATTAATTGACCATCTTATCATACTTTATGGGCTCTGCCACGCCTTCTGGCCATATTATAATACCCTGTGCAAGAGTACAAAAAAGGGCAAAGCTGAATGCCGAAAACGTGTTTAGAAATTGAGCTGAAAAGTTAATTAAACTTTTAGGTGAGCGCAGGACAAGGACACACAACGCACGCACCCAAGGACATGGCTCTGACAAGGACACAATTCAATCAAGCGGCACATCAGCAGCGACAACAACAACAACAACAACAACAACAACAACAACAACGAGTGTCAGCGCATAAACAAGGACATTGCACTCCAGGGGGTCCAGTTCAACGCGACAACAAGGGAGAGAGAGAGAGAGCGAGAGATAGAGAAAGATAAACTGACAGAGAGAGAGAGAGAGAAGGCAAAGCCAAACATTTGCCACTGCAGTTTTCATAAACTGCCAAGCAACAACAATAAAAACAAGTAAGAACACAACAGTCGAAGTGCTCGACTGTTAGATGCCCAGTAACAGTGTCTTCCCAATTATCATAGTAACAGAAAAAGAAAATCCTTCAACTATTAATAACCTATTTCTAATTATATCTTACCTTAATAAACTACATCTTAAAACTTCCGCAAAATAGTTCTCATCAAGGAACATTGTGACCAACTTAAAGGCCTGCGTTCACATTTTTACTACTGGGCCAACAACGAGACGACGCCGAGAGACAATGGCGATAAGCCGCTGCAGTGCACAGGACACGGGGCAAAGGATGCAGCATGGCGGCATGTTGCCACCGTGTGGCATGCAACTTGAGGCGCAGAACTCATAAATTACAAGAGACCAAAAAAAAAAGATGCGACTTTTGGCTGTTTTCCACTGCGCTTTCTACATGTGTTGCTGTCTGTGTGTGTGTATTGTCCAAAAGTAAAACAGTTTGCTGCAGTCACTTTAGGGGCGGCTGGGGCGTGGCAGAGTCTGGCTGTCTGTCTGTCTGTCTGGTTATGGCCAAAAAGCAAGAAGCCAACACAGCATCATTCGAGCCAAACTCAATTTGTTTGTAATGTTTTAGACAACACAGCAGTGCCAGCAACAACAACTAAATAATACACACACACACACACACACTCATACACAATAACAATTTAGCGCAAAATTTCGCAACGCGCTAAACGAATCACAGGATTTTTTGCAAGACGAACATGAAAAACAATTTGATGGCAAGAGGCAACATCACATGCTAAAAATTCCACATTTTGGTATAGACCAAAACAAAACAAAAGAAACGCGAGAAATGAGATTAGATATCAGTTGGGAATCGCTGCGAAAATGTGGTCAGAATACTTTTGTGGGACATGTTGTGGATAAAACTTGACTTTGATCGGGATAAGAGCAGGAAGAAGAACTCTTATTTGTTCCTACAGAATAATGTTTAGACAGAACAAGTTATGCTAAATCAGTTGAGAATCGAATACAGTCAAAATAATTGGAAAACATTATAATATAATATATTATTATATTTACGAGCTTAACTTAGATTGCAATATTGTCATGAAGACGAACTTCAGGCAATTACTTTAATGACTATTCAATTTGGAACACATATAGAAAATGTAAATGTATATGTAGATTGACTTACCTCATCAGTTTGATTAGTCGCATTTGTAAATTATCATCTTCAATGTATTTTCCATAATATTGCACCCTGCAAAAAGAAATAAATTAAAAAATTAGTTTCAAGCTCCCACACAATAAATATGAACAAGAATTTTTGGCTTGTTAATTTTGAAAACGATGATATAAATAAGCTAAAATATTAATATAATAAAGATTAAAAATACCAATGTTGTTCCCCATTATCCTGCTCCATTTCCATGTCTATTCAGTCTGTTAACAACAAACACAACAAGGAATCCAATTAGGCAAATGGCCAACAAATCATTTTGAAATTCATGGGGGGAAAATATATGAGAAAAATAAAGAGCCATAACTTTGAACTTGAAATCTAACCTAAGGGTGCGCTTTAAACTTTATGTTATTCAAAGTGAAATGACTCATCTTATTCAAAGTTTATAGCATACGAGTACTCGTATTTAGCTCATTCATATTCAATACTCGTTGGGCCTTTAGATTAGATTAAATTCAGCTTCGTTTCGAGGTTTCTTTTAATATTTTTTGTTGAGTCCCAAAACAATCACCAAAACTTTGGCTATTAACTTTGTCTAACCTCAGCTATAAATATGAAAAATTAAATTTAATAACACGCACATATGTAGGAAAAGCCACAAATAACAAAAACAAAAATAACAACAACAAAAACAATGACAGCAAAAATAAGTCGAGTGAAATTAAGCGCAAAATAAGCAGTGCAAATGGCTGGAAAACAGAAAGTGAAAGTGAACAACGACGAAGACCACAAACAACACCATTGGGATAGAGCACACACACACACTAACAAACAAATATATATATATATATATAGGTCTGTTTGACTGACAGTTTGCCGGAACTTGTGCGTCTTTCAAATGCAGTAAAAATCTCTTGGACTCGCATTTAATTTCAGCCATAAAGTGTGCGTCTCTGTACAATGGGCTCGATTGGCCAAAGTTGCTGACAGAGGTCTGTAACTTTCGAACTGTCTAAAATATCGGACTGAAATCGGTAAGGTACATTTCTAATTCTTAAAAAATAAAGTTATAGTATACGTGGCTTGGGAAAGGACATAGATTAACAGTCAACCGTTTACCTTAGAAAATCGATAAAAAAATTTAAAGAAACACATTTTAAAAAAATATTGATTTATTTTAATCTTCTACTTTTTATATAAGAAAAATGTATGTAAGGAAATGTTTTCTGTGCAATCGCTTATATATTTAAGATTTCGGAAAACGATCCATCGTGTTGTGCGAGTGTGTGTGTGATGTGTGTGTGCATGAGTGTGTAGGAGTGTGTAGGAGTGCTATTCATATATCCTTTCACTTTAGGCCTTTTAATCTTGATGTTGACTGTCTGTCTTCCTGCTTTTTTTTACACTTTAACTCGTATTTATTATCGCGTTGTTTTTTTTCCGCGTTTTTGCTGCTTTTTCTTCTTATGCTTTGCTTCCTGCTTTCATGAAAGCCTACAACTCTCTGTCTGTCTCTCCCCCTCTCTTTTTCCCTGCCTGTGTGTCCTTTTTGTGCTTATTCCATCATGTGCTTGTTTATTATGTGATTATGCTTGAAATCATTATCAAAATGACATTCCGCTTGAAAGTCGGATCATGGCCTGATTTTCGACCTAGGAACTTTACAAGTCGAAACTTTTTGTTCACTTGGGCATGATTATTTACTATCCTTTTCTAAAAAATCGATATTTTGAGGAAAAAAATTATTGGCACGAAATTAACCAAATTTAAATGTAGAATGAAATTAGAGGCCAAACCATGATTAAAATGACATTCCGCTTGAAAATCGGATCAGAAATGGCGAAGCTATTAAAGTTTGAAGTTGGCCTTATTCTCTACCTAGCAACTTTACAAGTCAAAATTTTTGTTCATTTTGAGATGATTTTTAACAAAAAAATGAAACCTTCCAGAATCAAGTTTAAAGTGTTGTTTTATACTAATTTGGGCACCAGGAGTTGATTAAAAATGAAAACTCGAGATTTAAAATTTTGAAATTTCGAAAAAGCATAGGGGGGACCCTATGCTAAAAAATCGATATTTTGAAGCAAAAAATTATTTTAATGAAATTAAGTAAATTTGAATGCAGAACGAATTTTAAGGCCAAACCATGATTAAAATGACTTTCCGCTTGAAAATCGGATCAGTTTTGGCGAAGCCATAGAAGTTTGAAGTTGGCCTTATTCCCTACCTAGCAACTTTACAAGTCAAAATTTTTGTTCATTTTGGGATGATTTTTTACAAAAAAATGAAACGTCTCAGAATCAAGTTTTAAGTGTTGTTTTATACTAATTTGGGTACCAGGAGTTGATTAAAAATGAAAACTCGAGATTTAAAATTTTGAATTTTCAAAAAATCACAGGGGGGACCCTTACCTCAAAAATCGATTTTTTGAGGCAAAAAATTATTTTGATGAAATTAACCAAATTTGAATGCAGAATAAAATTAGAGGTCAAACCATGATCAAAATGACATTCCGCTTGAAAATCGGATCAGTTTTGGCAAAGCTGTAAAAGTTTAAAGTTGGCCTTATTCTTTATCTCGCAACTTTACAAGTCAAAATTTTTGTTCATTTTGGGATGATTTTTTACAAAAAAATGAAACGTCTCAGAATCAAGTTTTAAGTGTTGTTTTATACTAATTTGGGTACCAGGAGTTGATTAAAAATGAAAACTCGAGATTTAAAATTTTGAATTTTCGAAAAAGTAAAGGGGGGACCCTATGCTAAAAAATCGATATTTTGAAGAAAAAAATTATTTGCACGAAATTAACCAAATTTAAATGTAGAATGAAATAAGAGGCCAAACCATGATCAAAATGACATTCCGCTTGAAAATCGGATCAGTTTTGGCGAAGCTATAGAAGTTTGAAGTTGGCCTTATCTCTACCAAGCAACTTTACAAGTCAAAATTTTTGTTCATTTTGGGATGATTTTTTACAAAAAAATGAAACGTCTCAGAATCAAGTTTTAAGTGTTGTTTTATACTAATTTGGGTACCAGGAGTTGATTAAAAATGAAAACTCGAGATTTAAAATTTTGAAATTTCGAAAAAGTAAAGGGGGGACCCTTTGCTAAAAAATCGATATTTTGAGTCAAAAAATTATTTTAAGAAAATTAACCAAATTTGAATGCAGAATGAATTAAGAAGCCAAACCATGATCAGAATGACATTCCGCTTGAAAATCGGATCAGAAATGGCGAAGCTATTAAAGTTTGAAGTTGGCCTTATTCTCTACCAAGCAACTTTACAAGTCAAAATTTTTGTTCATTTTGGGATGATTTTTTACAAAAAAATGAAACGTCTCAGAATCAAGTTTTAAGTGTTGTTTTATACTAATTTGGGTACCAGGAGTTGATTAAAAATGAAAACTCGAGATTTAAAATTTTGAAATTTCGAAAAAGTACAGGGGGGACCCTTTGCTAAAAAATCGATATTTTGAGTCAAAAAATTATTTTAAGAAAATTAACCAAATTTGAATGCAGAATGAATTAAGAAGCCAAACCATGATCAGAATGACATTCCGCTTGAAAATCGGATCAGTTTTGGCGAAGCCATAGAAGTTTGAAGTTGGCCTTATTCCCTACCAAGCATCTTTACAAGTCAAAATTTTTGTTCATTTTGGGATGATTTTTTACAAAAAAATGAAACGTCTCAGAATCAAGTTTTAAGTGTTGTTTTATACTAATTTGGGTACCAGGAGTTGATTAAAAATGAAAACTCGAGATTTAAAATTTTTAATTTTCGAAAAAGTACAGGGGGGACCCTTTGCTAAAAAATCGATATTTTGAGTCAAAAAATTATTTTAATGAAATTAAGTAAATTTGAATGCAGAACGAATTTTAAGGCCAAACCATGATCAAAATGACATTCCGCTTGAAATTCGGATCAGTTTTGGCGAAGCCATAGAAGTTTGAAGTTGGCCTTATCTCTATCTCGCATCTTTACAAGTCAAAATTTTTGTTAATTTTGGCATGATTTTTTACAAAAAAATGAAACCTTCCAGAATTAAGTTTAAAGTGTTGTTTTATACTAATTTGGGTACCAGGAGTTGATTAAAAATGAAAACTCGAGATTTAAAATTTTGAATTTTCGAAAAAGTAAAGGGGGGACCCTTAGCTCAAAAATTGATTTTTTAAGACAAAAAATTGTTTTGACGAAATGAAATGAAATTTAAATGTAGAATGATATAAGAGGCCAAACCATGATCAAAATGACAATCCGCTTGAAAATCGGATCAATTTTAGCAAAGCCATCGACATTTGAAGTTGGTCTTATTCCCTACCTCATATCCTTTCAAGCCAAATTTTTTGTTCATTTTGGCATGATTTTTTACAAAAAAAAACTTTAGACACATTTTTTTTCGGATATTTTTTTTTGTTGTCCTTTGTCCATTTGTCACTTTTGGTCCTGTTTAGATTTTTTAAAGCGAACTGTGTTATTGTCTGGGCACTCTGTGACTTGTAAATTACATGAATCAAGGAAGGGTCAGGGGTCAAAGGTGTGGGGTTAGGTCTGGGGCCTCAACGACCTCCACAACAGACGCCGTTTTCGCCGTCATTTCAAATTACAATGTTACAACAGTCGTTCTTGTTTTCGTTTTTGTTGTTGTTCCAGGAACTGTCTGATGTTGCCGCCTTGTGACATTTTTTGGGCAACATTCCCACGGCTTATCCGGAACTCGACTGCATTTGAAAACATGATAAATTGACCAAAGCGTGAGAGAAGGGAAGGAAGGAGAGATAACAAGGGAAAGAGAGGGAGACAAAGCTTTAAAGTATCCGGATGAATTTCAAATTTAAAAGACGGCTTTCACGAGGCATAATTTTTAGTATTTCATTTCACATTCCAATTTACTTGTTTATAAAAATGTGAAAGTGTAAATCTAAATTTTAAATGAATCAGAAAATCACAGGTATATATTTTATTTCAGATATAGAAAAAGTGATTTAGCTATAAGCAGGAACTTGACGGGAATTGGCTTTGATTTGGGCTCTCAAACTTGAAGAGTTAAATGGCGATGAAACTTAAGACTTGGCTGCTCAATTATGTGGAAGCTTAAGCTTTCATCTTCAATTGCTTTTGGGGAAATAACTTCAGACGCTAGAAGAGGAGCATAAATAATGTTTTGGCGAAATGCTGTCAAATACACTTGAAGTGCTCCAACTAATGTTGGATTTAATTATATATTTTCCAAAAGAGCTAAACAAATAAATAAACAAACCGATAAAATTCACAGCAGCAACAGCAACATCAACTACAACAACAACAACAACAACAACAACAACAACAACAACAACAATATAAATGCTTACACTCGCTTTACATTATTGTGCAGCATTTGCCAAAGTAAACAACTGAAGTAGGCGACGTTAAAAAGCATTTTCAAGTCAAGCACAGCAGGGGGATAAGCTGCCCCAGGGGAAGGGGTATGTTCTGGAAGGGGGAAGGGGTGGGAGACTTGCTCATTTCTCATTGTTTGGCGACAAGTTTGACGCAGTTTTTGCTTCGCTTCTACAAAACAGTGCGAGTAATTAACTGGCATGTCACATAAGCCGCATTAACACAATGTCGCAAATGTCCTTGCAGCACCCGCCCCCCCCCCCCCTATTCCATCCCTCTATCGTCATCTTGTGTTGCATGTCAGCGACATTACGTATACGCATGGTGTACGTTGTCGTATTGTGCCACATGTGGCGCATTAACATACACATACACTCAAAGATAAAATAAATAGAAAAAACAATTAAATGCAGTCAATTTTAAATTAACCACACTACATTTAAATATAAACATATTAAGCATAAGATATTTGACTAAATTCGTACTCAAATGTGAAGAGTAAGAGAAAACCTGCTAAACATATTAATTTAATATTAAATAAATAAAATTGTGGTTGTCTTCAACATCAAGCAGATCTTTAAATGTAAATATTTTATATTAACTATGAAGCATTGAAATATTATTTAATCAAATTAGTATTCGAAATGTTAGATAATTTTTCTCTCTGTGTATACACATACATATGCAATGCGTTCCCCGCTGGCTTATTAATTCTATTCGTGCTCGCACGTGACTTTGTCCCGTTGCCAACTTGAATTGCGTGCAGAACTTGGCCAAAAGTTTTTCAAATCCTTTGCTGCCAACTAATGTTATAAAGAGAGATAGAGAGAGAGAGAGAGACAGATTCTTCCTTTCGAAAGTGATTTGAGGCAGCAATAATTATAATAAAATGCACTCGCATTTTGGTCAACTGCTGCTGTTAATTAAATCAGTTTGTGAGCATCGATGAATTGAGTTAATTTACGTGCACAAATCCAATGCCATTGCAGGCTTAATATTTCTGTGGTCCAGTAATTTTCCCCAGCTCCTCACTCTCTCTCTCTCTTCGCCCTGCACTCAATTTTTTTTTTATCACACGCAAATTGACCAGGAAATATGATGTTGGGAAAAAATTGGTTGCCTTTTGATTTAATTTTGCGGCTAGCAGTGACAAACGATACGGAAAAAACAGAGTGAAAGAAATATTAAATTAAAATTAATGCAAATATCCGGCCATATTGTCGCACGGGGCGTATGCGTGATTGCCTCCAAAGTGGGAAAGTGGCAAACCGAAGCGAGCTGCACATTTCCCATTCACAAGTTGAGCAGAATTTTAATTGTCACAGAAATATGTATAAAACTCACTTTAAATAAAATTCAAATAAGATTTAATCGATTTGTTTTTATTTCAGATATAATATACAATACTTGCTGCTGTTTTAATAGTGAATAAATATCGTTTGCAGTAATAACAATTTAGTTCAATAGTAATATAATTCACTTTATTTGTGTTTATTTTAAGCTGCTTACAAATGTCCAATATACATTTATTATTTTATCATTTGAATATTATTTAAGTAAAAATACACATAGTATTCAATTTTAAAATCAATTGCAATGTTTATGCTTCACTATTATTACTATTTTATTACTGTTTTTATTATTTTTCTTCCCAAAGTTCAACCCCAAAATTCACATTAAAAAACAAATTTAACCTCTTTTTTTTATGCGTAATTATGCTCATGTTTTATTATTATAATTTTGTCAAAAATTAAGATTTATAGGTAGGTTGTTATTGAGTCATACGGTGCGTATGCTTGATTTAACTAAAAGCTGCCACTTTTCCGCTAAATTATTATTTATTACTGAAGTTTTCAATTGATGTTTACTTTTATCAGTTTGCTTAAACAAGAAAATCGTGCAATGCCTGCGAAATTGATTTAATGAAAAGGTGAAAATGGAAAATAGATTTCGTTTGCTTTTTCACCTTTGTCACAATTTCCTTTCGGTTTTTTTTGTTTGGTGCTAACACGCACACAATTATCAGCTCAAAATATTGATTATTAAGCGCATTTGAAATGCCATTTAAGTGGTTTTTTCTCACACTGAAAAAAAAAATGCCCCGTTGTAGTTTTTTTTTGTGCGCTGTTTAGCAAATTTCAACATCGCAGCTGCTTTGCATAAAAAATGACATTCCGTACTGTCTGCCCATCTGTCTATGTGTGTGTGTCAACGGTTATATGTGTGTGAGTATTTAGCATGCAGGTCGCAATTTGTGGCTGCTAATGAAGTAATTTCGAGGCATATCACGCATAATCCAAAGCACGTGAGCTACTTACAATGTAATTCGTTGTCTATTTGTTTGATATTGAAAAGCGTACAGTTAGATGGGCGTGGCAAAGCGCTTAAGCCCGCCCCTCAGTTTGCTGCATACTTTCAGGCGAGTGACGAGAATGTCGGCCCAGTAACTGTAGAGTTGCAAGGCTTATGAGTTTGTGACCAAGTTCGATTTTCTGCTTGAACAAAGATTTTAAAGACTTTAGAAAGAATAACTATTACACGGAATATTTAGTATTATATGGCATTTTTTAAAAATAGCACACGAATTTGGCGTGAAAAAGTCAGATTTGGCGTAAAAATAAACAATTTTAACGATAAGTGGCTAGAATTATCGATATACGATATGATATGATTATATGATATTCGTTAGGATATATATCTTAAAAATCAAGAAGATTTAATTTATTAAAGGTTAATTTGAACTCAAATGTCTCTATGTTATTTTTTTTATAACTTTTATTTTATTTTATTGGTGATTTAAAGTTGCTGGGCATCAAACAGTCGAGTACTGAGCATACTTATTTTTTTACTTTCTAGCTCTCGCAGCATTTGAAGTGCAATTCATTGTCGTTATTACGTGCCATGGCATTGAAAATATCTGCTAAAATTCCACACAGCAAAGAAAGAGATAGAGATAGAGAGAGAGGGTGCTATCGGAAATCTATCGATGCCATTGATGAGCCACAAAATGGCCTGGCCATGGACCTGTTATTAATTGCTTACAGCATATTTCAATATTCCTTTGCCACAACGCCCAATGACTTAATAACTTAATGCCCCAAAAAGTTTCACACCAAGCCAGAAAATTCTCTTGCCTTTCCTTATCTCTCGCTCTTGGCCAGTTTATTGACTGTGCTGTAAGCCGATACGAAATATATACGAGTAAGTAACGATTACAATCTCAATTACTTGCTCTATTTCACTGGGTCAATTTGACGTTGTTTAGTGGTCAGTCGGTTCTGCTGCCACGCCCACTCATAAACAGCACACACTCGCACTCACAGTGAGAAATTAACTTAAATGGTAGCACAGATACGTTAACGTGGCCAACAACAAACATCCTCCGAAACGACGCGAAACGAAATAATCTCCAGGGCAAAACTTGCTCTAATTATACGCAACATAAAATTTACTCAGCACGAATAAAAGTTGGAATCTTACTTCCTCTTCTCTTCTCACTTCTCTTCATCATATTTATTGACTTTGGATGGGGATTAACCAACTGCTGTAGATACTTTCTCGCACTCTTAGTGCCACCTGCCCAGTAAACAAAACAAATTACTAAAGATTCGCTTTGGGCAACAGATTCTCATGCCATTTCTTAACATTTCCTATTCTTCTTCTTGTTTCTGTTGAGTTGGGTGAGTCAAAGTTTGCTCATTTACAGACTGTTTTTTTAAAATTGATTAATTAATGAGCAGCTCAATCTGAGCAACTAATGAAGGAAGTTCATAAATAAATTGTAGTTTACTAACATAAAAGAAATAAACTTCAATTACTGCACCAGTAAACAGCTTAAACTGCAATCAAAACAAATTTCTTTAGACAATTGATTATAGATTTCACAGTGAGTCGAAAGTGAGAAAAGTTCTTAATTATTATTACAATTAGTTGAGAGCGAGTAGCTCTAAAGATATTTAGGAAGAAGGCTTTTTAAAGGTACCTTTATTGATTTTATTTTCGCAATTTGTTTTAGAACATTATATAGAGTTGTAAATACATTGTAAACTATCTAACTATGAAGCTCTTTAGAAATGGCTTTGCTGTTTCTTATTTTTATTTATTTAATCTCTCAGTTTTTCAACCCTTTGCTAGTTTATCAGCAGCTTTGTTAGTTGGATTTATTTTTCTTTTCATTCAACTCTTATCTTTCACTTTTAGTTTGTCTTTGAAAAAGAAAATATTTGCAGCTTACTTTGCAAAGGTAAACAATATTTATTACATTTAATGATTGAGCTTTTGAAATTCCATTCAAATTGCACTTGACACGCTCAATTTGTCGATCCTATTATTTGTCTATTAAGTCTCAACCGAATTTAAGCCGTGTTCTCCCTCTTTAATTATCCATAATAGTGTCACATTTTGGTTTGTTTCTCTAAGCTGAAATAATAAACATTGATATAACTCTTTCTAAAGTAACCAAATATCAATAAGAATTAAAAAAAAAAAAACAAAAGTCAAAATCAAAAACAAAAAAAAATATAATAAAAATCGAGAGTTGCTTAAAGCTGGTTTTGTTGCGGTTTTATTACTGCAACGTTTAGTGGCAAGTTGCTGCAGCATCAGCATTGATGCAACATCAAGATTGTCATAAAAATGTTAAGCTTGTTGGTGTTTCTGTTGGTTTACTTATGGCCGGCACTGTTGATGCATGCCCCACATTGCAGTATGCGCAATTTATGGAGCGCAGCGAAGTGTGTGTTTATTTGCTGCATGCCTGCAGGGGAGTCAAAAGGGTTGCGGCAAGGGGTAGACAAAGCGGGAACAGGGGGTACAGGGGACAGATAAGAGGCCACCATAAAATGTGAGTAATGTGTGATGATAATAACAAGAGGCTAATGCCGCACTTTAAGCACTTTTTAAACAGTTAACAGCTTTATGCACAGCTCGTAAACTGACCCGCATTAAGTAGACGCATAGGAGTCCGCATTAAGTATACGCATGTGAGTCCCAGTATGTGTTGAGTGTGTAAATTCAGCTTGCAACTTAATTTCAAGCAGCTGCAGCTAAGAAACTGTCCATAAATCTGAAGTGGGCGTTGCTGTCGCTGCACTTTCGCTACACACTTTGTCTTCGAGGCTTGTGGCATGACTTTTAAGCCAAACTTGTTGTCAACAAACTATGGACAGTCAAGCAGCGTAAGAGATACATGCGAGTATATATATTTATAGATAGTTGCCTGAAGTTTATTGTGAGCAGCCAATTTTGTTAGAGTATACGCAAGTCGTGCATGTGTGCAGGAAAACTTATTATACACCCAGAAAAAACATGTCCGACTTAATTTAAAATTCTAAATTATTTTATAGTTAATACTCAAAGAGAATATAATTCTAGAATTATTTTTAATTAAATGTTAACAATACAATGTACCATAAATTAGTGTATGATTATAATTAATTCTAATAGAATTTATAAAAATATTTAATTTAAAAACGTTGTTGGTTTTAAATGTGATAATGTTCAATAAAAAATAACTATATTTTTATTCTTATCTTTATTGTAAGTTTTTTCTCTAGGTGTATGTGTATGCTGGGATATTTGTTATACAAATATGACAGAGACAAAATTGGAGAAGGAGATGAAGACGGAACGGGAAGTGGTACAAATGTCAGAGAAAATAGAGAGAGACAGAGGAGGAAAAGGGAGACAGAGTTGAAATGGATGTGCACATGCACAATCTGCCATTTTGATTTGAGTTTTTGTTTTGAATTTTTATTTGACATTTAATGTTGGCATATTTTGGTGACTTGGCTTTGGCAATTTATTGCGTACCATTTGCATGCCAGATGTTGGAATCCGGTTTTTTGGTTTCTGATTTCTGGTTGCAGCATGAGGATGCATCCACATCCATATGACTTGCAGCATGACCCCTAAATTCGCTGTATTCGTATTTATGCACAGCAGGCGTCAATGTTGACGCTTAACATTCACAAAGGACTCAGGACAATGGAGAACGAAGCAAGGAAATCGTGGCAATAAAAATATGTTCATGTGTATATGTTAAAATACGTGTTTTGTCCTTGCAGTTCGTCGGCAGCATTTTAAATAAACATTTAAAACTAGTTGGAAAGAGACTTGAGAGACCCTGTACTTAATCTGTAAAATTTCCAAGTTTCAAGTTCCTTCCAGCAGTGATTGATGTAGAGTAAGAAAATATATTCAACTGGAGTCTGTTACATAATTTTTTTGAACAATATTGCTAAAAAAACAAAACACTTTTTACTGTTTTAAGTACAGGGACTAAAAAAATACAACTTACGCATTTTTTTGTAAATTAAAACAAAACGCCGGGCGGCACGAAAGCGCATTAAAACGCAGTTTTAATTATAATGAAAGCAAAGTTGAGCATTAAAAAAACATGTCGTGGTGAAAATGAGAACGAGGAAAACGAGACGAGTGTTGGGCAGTCGGAAAAGCGGCAACGACAACGACAACTTAAGCTGACCGCAAAAAATTAATTAAAATTATATAAACTGAGCAGTTGTGCCATTTGACATTTTTTTCCATCCTTTTTTTCGTCATTTGGAATTTCAGTCGCAACGGCGCGTAATTCACGGCCGACTGCAACGTCAGTGGCATCGAGAAACGACAACGACAACGCGATTCCTTGCCAACTTCATCGGTCCATCAAAGAGAAGTAAACATGTCTACCTCTCCCTCTCGCTCGCACACACACACACCGCCTCTCTCCACCACTCTTTCACCATATACACAGAGAGAAAAAAGCAACGCAAATCTCATTTTTTCCAACACTGACCATGTTTACCATATCCCTTATTTCATAGCCCTTGACACTTTTTCAAAAACTTAAAACTCCAATAACTTTGGCAAAACTTTACCGATTTCCTTCTTGAATGGCAATTTGATCGTTGTTTGGCCGCAAATTTAATTCTGCATCAAAATTTAATTTATAAAAAAAAATTTAATTTTTTTCTAAAAATGTTTACCTTTACCATATTGACAATTTTTCCAAAATTTCAATCTCTAATAACTTTGTCAAAACTTTACCGATTTCCTTGCCGAATATCAATTTTATCACTGCTTGGCCTCTATTTGGATTCTGTACTCAAATTTTACTCCTTTTAAAATATTTATTCATTTTCCAAAAATTGTCCACTTTTTTATATGTATAATTTTTTAAATTATAATACTTGTTCTTTTAATGCATATGTAATTTTTTTATGCAAAATATGGCTGTATTTTCATTTTGTATTGTGCATTTCTTTCTCTGTGTGTATGTGGTTGATTTTCAGCAAATAGTTTGCAATGCGTTTCTCAAAATCTACGTTATTTGAATTGTGCAAATCGCATTTATACGTGACCAGGCCGAAAGCAAAGGGGCAAGGGAGAAGGGTTAAAGGGGTAGAGTAGTACAAAAGGGGGGTAGGGCGAAGGGGAATAGAATGGAGATGCGGGCAGAGCTTGCACTAATGTTTGGCCATGCGGTTGCCCGATATATGTGTGTGTGTGTGTGTGTGTGTGCGTGTGACTTTGTGTTAACATTTGTGCCCAGATCGTGTGCATCTTTCTGTTTGCCTTTGGCTCCACGCAGTCTCACACACACACACACTCACACACATGGAGGAGCACACACTCACACACTCACACATATACATTGCTTTATTTACTTGCCTTTTTTGTTTGATTTCAAATTTAGCGCACAATTTCGTTTTTTGTTGCATACTTTGCAGCGCACACATACATACATACATACATAGTTCTCTGTGTGACTGTGTATGTGTGTGCATTGGGGTTTGGCAAACGCTATTTGGCCTGGCCCGCCTGGCTGACTGCCACTTTGACCCATTTGGCAGCTAACGGCCAAGTCAACGAGTAATTCAACTCAACTCAAACTCAGAAACTCACACGGCATTTGAATTTGCATTCGCCGTTTCAGATTCGGTTTCTGTTTCAGTTTCTGTTTCGGTTTCTGGCTCAGAAGCTGCTGCAAATATTGGTAATACTCGTACTGGAAATGCTTGCAGCCATAAAGGCAAACACACGAATAAAAATGGAATAACAACATTGCGGCCACACACAGTGAGTTGCGGAAGTATGCAAACAGTGGAAATTATTTTGGTAATTGCTTGAACAATTCAGCTAATAGCTTCAAGTGTCATTTTCATATTCGGTTCATTTGAGGGAAATAAAAAAATATGTTTTGAACATATAGCGAAAGAACTAATCAGTGTTGTATAATTACTTTATAAGTGTTATTATTATGTTATGTATATTACGAAAATTGACATAAATATTGAATTGCCCATTAATTAAAAAGTATTTACTAATGTCAGCAACAACATTTTTAATACATTTTTAAAATTGTTTTAATTTTTTAACAGTTTATAAAATTAATTATAACTTTAAGGCTTTCACTTTATTTATAAAATTTGTCTGTGATAAAATCAAAGTTTGTGACGACTTTTAGCACTCACTGTTCATCGAACATTTACATATTGTCCTTAGCATTGTCGGTCAACAAATTTATGTGCATTTGCAGTTTATTGAGAGCTCGTTATAAACATTTTTTTCTGTATCTTCCTCATTGTCTATAAATTTGTTTATTGAGAGCCTTCGCAAATGGCGCCGAGGCGACGATAGAATAAATCAATGCATGAAAATTGGAAATGCGAAATGGGAAATGGAAAATGTTGGCCCGATAGATTTAAGGTCGCTGGCTGCGAGAGTAACAATTTCATTTTAATGGAATTTCCAATCGTTTCATAAATAACTTGCAGTTAATAGTTATTAATTATTAATTGCAAGAGATGGAAACAGAAAATGGAAGGAAAGTTCGGGAATTTTGTTGAATTCCGATGTTGCTTTATTGACACATGACTCTGGGGATTTTGGACATGCGGTTTATATTACGGATATGTAATTACCGAGTACTTTATTTATAAATGCGAATACTCGAACATATAAACAATATGTGCGCGCTGCCACAAATGCCACAAACTGTGGCACGCGTTGTGTTTTATTCCTCCCTGACTTTGCAATCCGATTAAAATTGTACTTTTTTTTGTATTTATTACGGCACAAATATCATTTATATCCACAATTTGTAATCGATGCCATACGAGAATTTGGAAAATTGGAAAATCAACACATAGAAATACAAATTTCAAAACCAACATTGGGAATAGGGTTCTTAAATAAATTTAGACAGAAATTTGAAATGCAAAACTGTTTATTTTTAAAATATGTTATGCAAATATTTTTAGAGAATAGATAGATTTTACTTCTTTTTTTTCCTAAATTTTTTGTATGCAACTAAATCGTGTAATCGATATTGATGAGGCGACCCTCGCATGTGCTTTAAATCGTTACCTTGTTGAGCTGGCAACAATTGCCAAATGCCGCTTCGAGGTGACGTGAATACGTCGGAAACAGGAAACGGAAAGCGGGGAAACAGGAAGTTGGTGGAAAAGGAAGAGGAGGAGAAGCAGAAGGAAGGGGAAAAGGAAGAGGAAGCAGCTAATGGCTGTCATTTCGCATATCATTCTCATGTTTGGTTTATTTCTTTGTTGTTCTCATTATTTTTGTTGCATTTGGCTCAAACTAAAAGCAATTCACATGCATTTTGTCTCTCTCACTCAGATTGTCTATCTGTCTCTCTCTCTCTGTGTGAGCCGCTTTGTTTATGGCAATTGCATCGCTAATTATGCAGTTTTCCCAATGACTGGCAAATGGCAATTGGTTGAAATTGCTCTGCAATTGTTACGATTTTCCATTTACCGTGCAGTTTTCCGTATTCTGCATTCAGTATTCAGTACACAGAACAAAAAAGTTCTTGA
The DNA here is from genome assembly GCA_035043635.1 of Drosophila rellima. Classification (NCBI taxonomy): domain Eukaryota; kingdom Metazoa; phylum Arthropoda; class Insecta; order Diptera; family Drosophilidae; genus Drosophila; species Drosophila rellima. Next base: position 1,253,374 of record JAWNMV010000529.1, read on the forward strand.
ATTCAACTTTCAACCTTATAATTTTTTAAAGAATTTATCCGTATACAGTTTTTTAATTTCAACTAGCAAATATGCCTAAACAATTCTATTCAAGTAAAAAAAATATGATTTTTTATATCAGACTTTGTTCTCAGTGTATTCGGTTTTTCAGCCACTGGCCGCATGCATGTCGTCAATTAAAGACTCAATAAAATTCAATTGGAATCGCATTCGCTTTCAGCCCATCCACTAATTAAGCATCGACCATAAAATGCAACTGCAATTGCAACTTCGTCTGCAATTCGACAGAGCCCGTCAAACTTTCTATGTTTTCGGTAATTTCGGCCATTGGCAAAATTCTCAATCTGCAATTGGACATTAACTGTGATCCTTTGGTGGGAAACGGCATCAACTCAAAATTATGTCAGGAAATTCACATTGTTCATTCCGATGCTCTATAAACAGTCAATTATTAAATGACTCATAAAAAAATTACATGCCCAAGTGAGAAAAACTTTAACTAATTTTAACAGTCAATTGTTAACTTGTTAGTAGAAAAATCTGGCTAGTAACTATAAAAGTTTCAATGGTACAAATTGAAAAATAACTGGAAAAAAATGTAAGCTTATTTAACTAATTAAGAAGAAAACTAATAATTTTTTCAAAGAATTTTATTATGATTTATCTATTTAAAATGTTTAGTGCAGTTCTAAATAATTTCACAATATTCCTTTTCCTTACCGATCCAATTGAAGAAGAGTCACAAAACTTAAAAATAAATTAGTTTTCAATTAAAGCGAAATATCTGCTTCCATGATTTCTTTAAACATCACTCCCAGTAAAAAAAAAGAAATGAAAAGCATTTTCACTGCAGAGTAAGCATAACGACAAGAGTTTTTCGTGGTTGCGCGGAAGCGACAAATGAAAATTAGGGAAAAACTGTGCTAAATATAACAACAGAATCCAAGGAAAACAAAAAAGCGGAGCTCATTTTCGGTATCATTGCACAACAAAATGCCCCGGCAATTAATACAAATGACGCTGATGAGCAGGATAATGCTCCAGAAGCACAAGATGAAGCTGAAAGTTGCGAGTGCCCAGCAGAAGAGAGAGAGAGAAAGGGAAGGGTTGAAGAGAGAGAGAGGGGAGACGCGGCAGGAAAAGCCAAGCCAAAGCTAAGAGGAAATGGTAACACGTAAAATCGCTACATAAGCGTTGCTCGACTGTTAGATGCCCAGTAGCTGCATCTTCGCAAAAATTATGCGTGTAATAAGAGTTATTAAATACAATTTTGACAAAAAAAACGGAAACACTTTCTTTACACGTAAAACCAAAGAAATAAATTGAAAAAATTATAAAAATATCCAATAATAGAAAGGCAAAAAAAAAATATTGAAATAAAATATGTGTGACTATATAGTCGAACTTCTATAACTCGAATTTTCGCTAACTCAAGTGGCAATAAAATTAAAAAAAAAAAGAATTCCATAAATTACAATCTAAGTAGTTTCTCTAACTTTAATAATGCCTAAGCTCTAGGGAGTTTTAAGGAAGGATAGCCATTGCCACAAACTTATAAGTCTGTGTACTCTTTTGTGTACTGGGCGGACAACGTCACGTGTGTGTGAGGAGAGAGAGAAGGAGAGATAGTGTAGGATAGGGGCAGAGTAAGGGCGGGGCGGGAGCAACTTTTGTGGGTGCGGCAGCTGCAATCTCAACTTCGCATGCATGAAAAATGCAGCTCATCTTCTTAATGCGCGCGACGTGCCGCACAATGTTGTTAGGGCCAAGAGGGGGAGAGAGAGGGGAGAGTGTGGGAAGAGAGAGAGGTGAATGGGTATTTCTAGGATGAGCTGGGAAAGCAGCTTACAAGCAAAATGAATGTTACTACGCCACCAGCTCACCCTCTCCATCTCTCTCACTCTCTCTCTGTCTCTGTCTCTAGCTCACTCCCTCTCTCTTGCCAATGACTATCTCTGGCTTGTTTGTTTGTTTGCTTGTGCTGTGCTCAGCATGCTCTTTTGGCTGCCTTGGCAAATTGCTCTTGCCAGTGTATAAGTGCGTGTGCCTGTGTGTGTGTATTAACGCTTTATAAATTGTTAATTATAATGAGAGTCCAACACACAGAGAATGGGAAAGAGAGAGAGAGAAAGAGAGATATCCTCTGTCCAACAAACATGACGATGGCGTTGCAACTTAAGTCCAACAACGACGTCATGATTTACATGAGAGCTTAGCTTTTTATGCTGATGCCGATGCTTTGCACAAATCGATGGTGAGAGGAGGGGAGGGAGAAAATTGGTAGGTAGGGGGACCAGCTCCCACAACACGCCAAGCCTATAGCCAGGGTCCAGTGGCTGAAACAAGTCTGAATCTTTTTAAACACTTCTTAACTAACCAAATTACTATTATTTACTGCAGCTTATGTTTTATTATAAAAATTTTCTTAAATATATTTTTACATTTTTAAATGAAGCTTTCATTTTGTTGTAATTTAGCCTGTCAATACTTCGTGGACAAAATAAATTAATAGGGTTATTCATTTTATATTTTTTAATTTATCTGATTTTTATCGATTTGATAAATAAATAGATAATTAAAAAAACCTTTTTTCATTCGCATATCCAAGGCAATTGGTTTGGCCAAGTTAGCGTTCATTATGTAAAGAGGTGGGGGATGAGAGAGGAGGCTAAAAGGGCAGAAGAGAAAAAGAGAACAGGAGTGAAGAGTGGAAAAAAGAAGATGGGCTTCTGTCTGACTCTCTGTCTGTCGCACTTTTATCGCTGTCGCTTCTGGCGCTAATCCGAATGACATTTTCATTTTACACATGAGCAACAACACACACACACACACACACACACTTACACCAACACACACACGCAGCTCGAAAAACTGTCATTGATAAAAATGAAGCACGTTCGCACAAACACACACACACACATACACTCTGATTCAGTGGAAGCTGTTGGCTTACAAGCTGGCAGATGTGGCGTATGTGTAATATGGCCTCGCAAGCAGCATAATTAGAATTACAACAATAATAGTCATGATTATAATGACAGCTTGCAATGCAAACAAGCACACAATGTTGCTGAGAGTGTGTTGGTGTGTTTGTGTGTGTGTGTGTGTTGGTGTGAGTGCATAATTTATATGCAACTCAAGCAAAAACGCAGCTTACAACTAAAAATATCTGTTCATTTATAATGAATGCAACGCAACAAAAAAAAATACAGCGAAATTTGCAGCAATATCTTCAAGTGCTTACACTCACACACACACACACACACAGTTACAAACACAGAGACACTTTCATATATGTATGTGTATATGCTGCCACGTGCTCAAGAAGATGATGATGATAGATTTGCCAACAATTGCCACGCTCAAGCTGAGCTCACATCTTCTTCTCCTTCTGCTCCATCTACTTCTACTTCTTCTATTTCTTTCACTTTCCCCAACTCCTTCTCCTTCCGAACAACGAACCCAACAATAGAATGAAATGAATTGAAACTGGCAAAATAGCAATGCACTCAGAATGACAAGAAGATGCTCTTCAGCGTCATTAAGGAGAATTCCATGGAAATTGCTTGCAATAAATACGAATTATAATTATAATTCATATGTGGGCTAAACATGTTCCAATTACGTTTACAATTAGTTTAATTAATAGACAAGGCAATGGGATAAATGGAATAAACTTGTGTGAAATAAACTTCACAGTTAATATGAAACGTCGTCCAAATAAGACAATCAATCAATCATTTAACGAGAGAAGAATGATGAAGATTAAGATTAAATTGCAAATTGATTATTAATTATGATATAAGCTTGAATAAATATATCTATGGAAATACTCGTTTCATCAATGAGCTATATATTAATTGAATATTAATTTACATTGAAAGAAATTAAAGTAGTTTTTACTTTAAATTTAAATTTCAACTTCGTTGCGTTGAATGTGCAACGTTTTTTTAAATATCCTATTTCCCAATACTGATTTCATATAATGAATGTTAATGCATTTTTATCATTTAATTTTCCATTTGACATTTTTTTTTATTTAATTTTAATAATATTTGTAATTCTCATCATTAATTTCATGAGTACATTTTTATTCTGTTTTAATTTGATGCCATTTCATGGCATATTTAATTATGATGAATATATTGTAATCTTTACAAGCTCACAAAATATTAAATTGAATATTATTAATATTTATTTCAATTAGCTGCAATATGTTATTTCTTTTTTTTTGCGTACAAACTGCATAAATAAATCAATGTGCTCTTTATAATCTTGTTGCCTAGGGCAATGAAAGTTACCACTTTTTCTGTCAGTCTTTCTCTCTGTCTGTGTGTGTGAGTTTTTGGCCACTTTGTGATAAATTTGGCGTCATTTAATGGTGCAGCAACACCCACACGATCAGCCGACAGCGTTGATAATTTATCAAGCAGGACACACAGGACATCATCATCATCATCATCATCATCAGCAAGGCTGAAAACGTTGCTGATCAAGGGAAAATATGAAAGTATGAAAAGTACATCAATCAAAAAAAAAAAATACTTTGCTGAGATTTAGCTTTTATAATATTTATTAATGGCCAAGAGAATGCGCTTCAAAATACACTCTTAATAGTAAAAGATGCTGCTGAATGCTTCAACTGGTAGTAGTAATTATTGATAAACATTTGCTGGCAAAGAAGACACTTGGATAATTGTTGTTGTTATTGTTGTGGTTGGCACATTTGTTTGTTGTGATGCGATTTCTGGGGCATCACATGATTTGTTGCTGCTGCAAACTGGCATCTAATTGGGATTCAGCTTGAGTTCAGCACTGGCCGCATTTAGGCGAGACTTGGTGGGAAAATTGCGCTCCTTTTTCTCCACGAAAATCTGATAGTGTCCTTCGCCGTAACCGAAGCCGTGCATGGTTTTCCTCATCGCATCCGGAATGATCTTGAATCCGCCGCGACGCTCCACCAGCGGCGAGTCCTGGCAATCCTCCCTCCTTCTCCTGCTGCTGCTGCTGCTGTTGTCCTGGCTCACAATTGCAATCGGGTTTTTTGCACGCCTTGTTCTCAATAATGCAGAATAATTGCAGACACTTGCGCATGATGTAAATCACGAGTAGAATTATCAAATTGCTCGCAAGCAAATGCTTGCGTGGTGCCAAAAACAACATCCTGAAGTTGGCTAACACTGGGCACTGGCTATCACAGTACAGTGAACAAAAAAAAATGAGATGATGATGATGTCTGTTGAAGTACCAATCGATGACTGAGTGAAGGCTGTCAGCAAAACTCGAGTATTTATAGTTAGATTCTGTCTACCTATTTACTCACTTAGGTAGATATTCTAAAAAAAAATACCGCACACAGGTAACTGCAATTGCAGCTACTGGTAGGTAGAAATCCATCTGGCCAAGTCCTTCTGTTCAGGTTAGGTAATCAGCCGCTAAGTCTTGGCCAAATGTCTTTATGAGTTTGTGGAAAATATTAACTCGAAATTACTTGAGCTGTCTTGTCAGGTCGAGGTCGATATTTCCAGCGAACTCTTCAGCTGCCAGTACGAATACAAAGCGAATACACTCACACACTCAGTTTGAGTACATGTTACATCTGACGGAAAACTGAATTTCCCGTCTTGAAGGAAAAAAAAAAATGACATAAATTCACAAATTGAATATAAATAAATTTCCTGCAGCTGAAACGAACACAAAATTGTTGGAAAAGCTACAGTTGAGTTAACTTGACTGTGAAAGACTCTGTACTTAATATACAAATATATTTAGCTAAGTTATAGTACGCTCTAGAAATGTTATACTGATAACAATTCTAAAAGAAAATCTTACGATTTGTGAGAAAAACATTGCTGATCAAAGGAAGACCATTAGTCAAAGTAGTGGCATCTCCTTCGTGGCACACTCTTTGTGTTTATTAAGTACAAGGTCTAAAAAAGGCAAGTGAATTCAATCTCCAGTACTACAAGTTGTGAGTGGAAGCAAATGTGCTCTGCATGTGACACATGCCACGCCTTAAACTTAAATAAATTCAATGCGAATTTTAGCAAGTGCAACAAGAAATAAAAAAAAAATGAATCCAGCCATAAGTGAGAAAAAATTCAAAGTGTCAATTTCAAAAGGCGACCGCTCATTAGGGCAGCCAAAAAGTGAAAAGTTGCTGAACTCTTTTTGCAGCTGTCCAAAAAAAAAAGTGAGTTGCATTTACCTGTTACCACCTGCTGTGGTAACACCTCCCCCGTCTACTCTTTATCTGTGTCACAAAAAGTTGGGCAAACTTTAAGGGAAGACCTTCGTTTTGGAACAAAACTCGGACAAAATTCGGATTGGTTGCATCTGCATTTTCCGTTTACTTCAATGATTTGCTTTTTTTCTGCACAATTTGCCAATCTATGCAACTTGTGGCGGCAACATTGAAAACACTGTGTAACTTGTGGCAGCCCCAACAATTTGCCTTCATTTGTTGACTTAATCATTTGATTGCGTTTTTCTGCAATGCGCTGATTGAATTTCTGCGCCAGTTTCAGTTCAGTTTCGTGTTCAGCCTGCGGGGAAATCAAGCTAATTAGTTTAATTGATAGTTTTTGGCCTGGCTTACAACAATTCTTCGGCTTCGGCTTCTTCTTCTTTTTATATTTTTTTTGGCTACCAGACACCAATCAGCCAAAGGAGAAAGTTTAGCGTCCGGATGTGTGAGAAAAAAGCTTGGAAATGATTTCATTTTCTTCCATCTGGGTTAAGGCCAGTTGGGAAAACTGTTGGCAGATTGACCAGCTGTCTAGTTAAGCGATAATCAGAAGCATCAATTGAATTTTTAGATTACATCATTAATTGAATTTAAGACTTGCTTGTGATTGTTATGTAATAGATACAATTACAACTATAAAGTTGATGAACTCTTTTCTTTGTTTTTACAGAACATTTAAAAAAAAAATTCTTTAGATATAAATATGAAGTATATCAAATTTAATATCAATTGGAACTGGACTTTTTTTTTTTAAATTTTAATCTTGAATATTTTTACATATGCCACATTTGATTATGATTTCATGATTTTTTTGGTGTAACTGTTTTAAAAGTAATTCACTCAGCTTAAGCAAAGATGCAAGAATCGAGGCAATTGAATATATTGTTTTATGCAGAGAGAGAGAGAGAGAGAGAGAGAGAGAGCATATATAGATTTGTCAGCCTGTGGCAATATTTATATGCCGCATGTGTTGGCATTTAAGATGAGATTTTGATGAAAGCAAATAAATATTGGCTCGAATGGCGGCATATACATAAATCGTGGCATGCCACACGGCGCACGTTCTGAGACAAGAACTGAGTACCCATCTCCCTCTCTCTCTCTCTGTCCCTCTCTTACTCACAATGAGCACTTTTGGCAGCTTTCATAAATATTTATGATATGACAGTGTAGCATTCCACAGCTGTTCTTCGTTATAACTGATATGTCTGAGACACACACACACACTCATGCACACACACTCATACACACAGACAAAAAAAGGTGCGTTGCCTTAACCCTAAAGTGCACAGTGGTCAATTTAGCTCGGAATAATTCAAAGATCTGTTTTATAAACCAATCAAAATTGGCAAATTTTGTCGTTGTCAAGCTAAATTAAATTACGAATATTTTACAAAACAATATTTACAATATTTAAAATAAAATTGAAGTAACATGGAAGATCCTATCTAAAATTTAATGCTATGTATTTTATAATATAAAATGTATTGACAAAAAATATATTTGTTATTTGTTTTAGGCCAGCTAAAATGGCCAAAAGCGCCACTGTGCAGTGGTGATATGCAGACACCTTTTGGTGCCACCTCAATTTGTCCCGCCCTCCTCTCCGCCCCTCGACCACGTCCCGCCTCTGTTGGCCATAAATTATGCATTAAAAAGTTCAACGTTCAACTTGATTTTGATTGTGTTTTCTAGCGTAGTAATTGCGGCGGGACGATGCTGCATGCCACATGACCCCGCACCCCGCACCCCGCACCACCATCCCCTTCTTCCAACATGCCCCGTGTTGCATGCCACCAACAAGCAGCCGGAATTATCTGTGTGCTACCTGTCGCCAAAGTTTGTTGTTCCAGTCGCAAACGCAGCTATTTTAAAGGACATTATGCAGCAACGATACGAAAGCAGGACATAAGCAAAGCAGGATAGAAAGAGAAGGGAAGAGCAGAGAAAAAGAGACAGAGAAAGAAACAAAATTTATTTTAATGCGATTTGCATTTATTTCGCTCGACTGGCTCTCTCTCTCTCTCTTTCCCTCTCACCTCTCCGTTCTCCCTCTCTTTTTTGGCAACAAATTGTGCTTTTAATTCTATTGCCATTTCACTGAGTTAGCTTGGCTAAAACTGTCTGCTTACTTAGCCCAGACGCTACCGACGAGACCATTACGAGCCCCAGCTCATTTTAGGCCATTTTTGCAGCAACAACAGCAACAACAATAACAATACTATAAAGAAGAAGAAGAAGAGCAGCATCTGCATCCATCAGAGCAAACAATTTCCGTCAAATTTCCATGCGCTGACAAAAGCTTTTCACTTTTCACTTTTCAGTCGAGTGCCGAGTGACAAAAGCCAACAGCAGGCACAAAACCTGGTTGAGAAATGTTTGCATTAGACGAGTTTAAGGCACTGAAAGCCGAAGCACAAATGCACTTTCTTCTCTGAAAATGAGAGTGAAGTGAACTCATTGGGAAATTAGTAACTCTTTCCACTACAAAGTTCATGTAGTACATATTTCTTACTCTTATTTCTCACATATATATACCAAAAGCAGCTGAACAAGTAAAAAGTTCTATTGTTAGAAAATTGATGCTTGGTTATAAGACAGAAAATTGTATATCAATTTTTAGTTAGCGGAAAGAGGGTATTAAAGCCCGTTACGATGTCGATTTCGGTGCTGATGCTGTTGGCCATGGCGACGTGGCTGCCAGGCTCTTAGCCAAGCCAAGGCATATTCAAAGCCATTACTTTGCATTTTACACCTGACAACAAGGTGGCAAGATGCTTTGTTGTTGTTGTTGTTATTGTTGCTGTGGGAACTATGCCTGCCTCTTGGCATAGATCCAGGCAAACAAATATATACACAGCGAAAAAAATATTTATACATTTCTCGTAGGTTTTGAGACGATGATAAAAAGCAGAAATAAATATTAAAGAAATATATGTGTAAGACTTTTTATATAAAATCTTGTTTTCTAATTTTATCTTTTAAATATTTATATAAATTAAATAAAAACCAAATATATGTATATGTTTTTAAAATATTGAATTAAAGTGCAATAATCACGATAATCAGTGAGCTGAGATTGAAACTAAATTGCCTGGTCCTTGCCCTGGAATCAACGACATTTTTTTCTTACAGTGTATGTGTAGTATCAACTAAATAGATTCGCGAATAAAACTGAAACCTAACGAAAACTTGGCCAATTCGCGGCATTTTTTATCTTTGTGGAAAGAAGTCACGATGGCTTTTGCTTTGAGCCGCAGTCACTGGGCGGTCATTAGCCAACTTTGCTGTGGCCGTGATGGGCCTATTGAGAGACGAAGAGAAAGAGTGAGAGAGAGCGAGAGAGAGAAAGAGAGACTCTTAGACTGTCCATTTCAGCTGCAGCTGTTGGTTCAATATTCTTGTTGGCCACTGCGTCATTCAAATGTCATTAGTGCGAGGCTTTGGGTCAAAAGCAATGTTGCAACTGCAGCAGGTGAGTGACGGGTAGGGAGTGGGAGTTGCAGGCGGAGGGGTGGCATGTGGCAAGGTCTCTCTGTAGTATGTTCGTATTTCCATTTCGAAACGAGCGCAAATTGTTGAATGTCCACTTCTGGTCTGAATCGGAATCTGAATCTTGCTCCAGATGCGTTTGATTAAATACTGCCGCAACTGCATCGCTTTCCTTTCCTTTCCAGCCCTCCCCTCTTGATCAACCACCAGCTGCACAGTGGAAGAAATGGCTAAATAAGCTTTTATAAATGATTTTATTCAAAAGTAGCCAATAAACATTGATACTATTGTGCAGACGACTTATTGAAGATGCTTCAAGTAGTGGCAACCAAATAGATTAGAAACATGAAAAGTAAGAAAATTGGTAGAGACATATTTGTCATTTTTCACCACTGTGCGCTGGCCACTTGTGCGAATCTGTGGCCTTTGCTTTTTAATTCCATTGAACTTCTCGGCGCCAGATTTATGATTGCAATTCGTTATTTATCAACTTCAACCCCCAACCCCTACCACCCCCCTCCAACTCTTCCCCCTCTTGGCTGACCATTTTCAATTTTCAATACCACCAAGATTTATGTTTTTGGCGTCATTTCCTTTTTTTTTTTCGAGTTTTTCATTCTTTTTCTAAACGAAAAAGTAACCGCAGGCTTCAATTTTCCGACTGGGGATTTTCCGCGGAAAACTAACCCTCGAAATTTATTGTGTAAACTGTTGTCGACATCGGCATTTTGTTGCTAATGGATTTTTGAATATGTTTATACAAGACCCACAGAGCTTTATAAATATTTATTGTTATTTTTTTTATGATACCTTTTTACGCTGCGCTTTTCACACATACACACACTCAGAAAAATAAATAAAATAAACTGTAACAATAACTGCAATTGAATTCAATTATATTTATTGAAATGCTTTTTTTCAATTGCCAAATATCGCATGAAAATTAAACTATATTGCCGATTTTTTCAGACAGAGCCACTCTAAACTTAATTAACAATAAAAGATATTCATTCAGTGCATTTGTGAGTTATTTTATAGCTTTAATCTGACAAATAAAAATCAATCGTAATTGATTTTTTAATGTTTTACGAAATTTGCTTAAATCTTCATTTGCATGAAAATAGAATAGTATCAAAGTAAACACATACCTATGTATATTTGCATATATAAAGATTAAAGAAAAAATTAACAATAATAAATTGTTCAGATAAATAGAAAAGCTCTCAGCGATTTTCCATTCGCTTTCGATCGCTCTTCTCCCCCTCTCTTACTAGGTTGAGAGCGCACTTTTCAATTGGCTGAGATTTCAGTTAGCAGAAATACATTTCAATGCATGTTCTCTCTCCCACTCATTCGCTCATGATATGCTTGAACTGCTTGCTCGAGTTGGTGGGCAACAGGTTTGTTGTTGTTGTTATAGAGCTCATGCTCCCAGCTACGCTTCATTGGATATTAACGCTCTGAGCGCTCTCTTTTCTCTCAACTGCGTACTCAGAAAAGAAATGGAGTGAGTGATAGCTTTTTAAGTTTGCATGCTAGAGTGTGTGTGAGAGCTAAGCTCGCTCTCTGTTGCTTCTTCTAAAACGAGAGAGTAATGATGTGGCAAAGTTAAACTGAGCTGTTTACACGCGATCAAGCGCCATGCTCTGCCTCTCTCTCTCGCTCGCTCGCTCTCCGTGCCCACTGTTCAACGTGTTAGTGCGTTAATTGGCTGATTGAAGGTCACTCTAGCACTCTCCCTCACACTGCTCAAGATATTTAAACGACGCAACTAGGCGAATTTGCGTCAGTTTTGCTTAAGCGGCGAGAGCGAGCGGTGCGCTGTTGGTCGTCTAATTAATTCAACCGCGTAAACTGTTGTGATTAAACTTATACGTATTTGATGTATGTATGCAAAACTTAGTGTGAGGTGCAATCAAAATGACAACAACAACAATCGATAGAAATGAAATAGACGCGGAACACGTTGAGGTAATTCAATAACAAATTGTGTCGATCATAAATATTAATTAATTGTTATCAAACATGCAGAAAACGTGTCCGACATTACCTTTGAACCCTTAACTGTTTACCTGTCCAATTGCAGTCTCATTTCAATTGATATTACTATTGATATTATTGGCTTATCAGTGGCATTAAGTCGCATGCGATGTCTGCTTGATAAGATTATAAAGCCACCAGAATCAAAGTCAATTCCCAATTTTGTACTCTAGACATTCGAAAACATGAGCTACTGTTAAACTGCTTCCTCTTCTGCTTCTTCCTTAAGTTGACATTCCGATTCGAGTCTGATAAGTGGAACTTGTTGCAGTTGTGGAACTCGAGAACTTGAGAAGTTGCGACGCCTTTTCTCTTATTAAGCTCATTAGAAGTTCATCAATGTGTTTTGGCTCAAAGATAAAACTTTTGCCTCTCTCCTTTGTCACACTTGAAAGCATTTTGCGCTAATTTTCAACTTGAGCGAAACTCTTCGAAAAGCAACAGCAACAAAAGCAAGCAGAAAATAATGCTACAATTAAACTGATCGACTATTGGATGTCCAGCAGTTGCACATTTGCATTAACAAATTAAATTAAATTGAATTAAGCGATCGATTGAAACATTCAGCAAATATTGCTCTAACATTATCTTTGATTTTTTGTAAAGAAAGACAGACACTATCACTAACTTATAAGCCTGTTTACCCGTTCGGTTACTGGGCCAACAACTTTTGGCTAACAACAACTGTGAAAACTTTTTTGTGGCGCAAAACTACGAAAATCCATTTGTCGACATTTAAAGTTTGCATGTGCTGCAGTCAATTGCAGAATTGGGGGACTCCCCCCGCCTACAATCGATTGACACTCTACTCCCAACTTTTCCTGCCTCTCTCTCTCAAAAAAAGAGTCAGATGATAAATTGTCGCCTAGCGTCATTCTGAACTCTGCCCATCAATCTGCACCTCAGTTGTCAATTGTTTGAACTTTTTCACGTGTAAACCAAACGATTGATCAAATCACAGCCACCTTATCGAATTGACAACGACTCGAATATACACTAACTTTGCCAGACAGAAGCAACAGATAAGCTGTTATCAGTTATCAGCTTGTTTTAGATAGAAAGCTATTTAAAATATGTTTCTTTTTAATCATTTGTTATTAATTTCTTGTGCAATGCTCAATACATTGAAGGAGCTCTCATTTTGGCCAATTTCTGATACAGCTGTGGTAATACAAAAATGTTTATTTCCCCTTTCATTGGATTATTTATATATTTACGGTCAACTAAATAAATATTTTCGTAGTATTATAAAATCAAAAATTGTTTAAGTGTTTTTAGATATTAACAAATTAATTAATGGGCTAAGAAATAAAATAAATATTTAGTTGCTCATGGAGTATAATTTAAAATATTTTTAAATTAAATATATAATTATTATAATTTAAAGAAACATAGAAATTCTCGATGTATTTCAAAATTGTTCAATTATTAAAAGAACATGTCTGTACACTCGATTATTTAGTCAACTTCAGGTAAATTTGTTGAGGACATTCCAAAAAATTTGCTAGCCGAGAAAGGGGCACATACTGACAGACAGACTGTTGTGTTATCCTTTGTGCCAACTCTGCCTCAGGTTATTCCGATTCCTCCTTCTGCTCAACCCGAAACGCACAAAAGTTTGGCCTGTCAATTAGCCGCTAACAGCAACTAAGCCACTCTTTCTCTCTCTCTCTCTCTCACTCACTCTCTCTGTCTCTTTTTCAGCCCATGGATGTGCGCATCAATATGCCCTGGGGATATGTGGTAGGTCGTTGGTATGGCAATCGCCAGGTACGTCCCATTTTGGCCCTTCACGGCTGGCTGGACAATTTGGGCACGTGGGACAAATTGTTGCCGCTGTTGCCGAAACACCTGGGCGTCCTCTGCATTGATCTGCCTGGCCATGGTTATTCCTCAAAGCTGCCGGAGGGGATTGCCTATCATTTTACGGACTACCTGTGTGTGATACTGCGCATTATGGAGGAATACAATTGGCAAAAGGTTTCCCTCATGGCCCATTCGATGAGTGCCATGTTGTGCTTCATTTTCGCCTCCCTCTATCCGCATCGCTTGGACATGTTGATCAGCATCGATATAGTGAGGACACGCTATCGCAAACCACCCTCGCAAATTGACTATCTGCGCACGAATATCGAGCGATATATGCTCGAAGACGAGCGTTTTGCGAATGCCAAAAGGGAGGAGCCGCCGGCTTACACCTGGCAGGATCTGGAACAAGTCCTGCACAAAGGATCCACTGGTTCGGTTGACTTGGAGAACTGTCATCACATACTCGCAAGGAATGTTGCCAAATCTACGAAATATCCCGACAAGTATTTCTTCTCCCGTGACGGACGTTGCAAGTATTATTTTGAGTTCCACACAAGTCCTCCATTTGCCGCTGAACTGGCACGCACCATTCGCAATGTGCCCTACTGTGTGATCAAGGGATCCGAGTCGAACTTCATCGATGAGGAGAGCCAGGAGGTGATTGACATTCTACGCTCCAACAATCCGCACTTTCAACTCCACGAGGTTCAGGGCACACACCACGTCCATCTCAATAACGCTCCGGGTGTGGCGGACATCATAAATCCCTTCATCATGCACCACAGGCCACCGCATCTGGAGACCTGGACGGTGGATCCAAATGAAACTCCCGAGTTGCCCGAGGTGGTCCAGGAATTCGCTCTCGCTGTCGATGATGCAGAGAATGTCAAGCGGAGAAAGAGAAAAAGCAACCTATAGCTGTTGCACTCACATCTAAGAGAGGCGTCGACAGCGCGAGATGTTTTTTTAAGCCCAAGTCGAGGACTAACGGCTTTTTCATCAATTCAAATTGGTAATGAAATGAGCCACCATTTAGATTTAATTTTGTACAAATAAAACTGTGATTCAACAGACTAAAAACAATTTCGCTGCTAAATCGCCAATTTGTCGGCAATTTCGCCAATCTTAATTATAATGATTAAATTTTAGAATAAAAAAATATGCTGAAAACCTTTAAATTTAAATTAGAATACAAAGCAATTTTTTTAGACTTAATTCATCATTTCACCAACATCGAAAGGTGTGAAAAGTCATGTAAAAAATGGATTTTTGGCAAAAAGAGATTTTAAAAAGTAACAAACTAGAGATTTAGAAAATTTTCTTGCTACCATTAAGTACGACTTAATGAAGATGTAAGAAAAAAAACAGATTTTCCAAGCAATTTAGCAAATTTTCAATCCTTCTAAGCACAGATTTTAGGCGCCACCTAAATTTTTCAGTAAATAAAAAGTTTCCAGCATTACTATCTAATTTTAATTATGCTTAAATAAAGATAAAACATGTCCAATTGTTATTTATCGTAAAAAGAGATTTGCTAACCATTATCTCCACAATATCGCAAACTTTTCGGGGTGCCTAAGTCCCCGTGAATAACTTTTTTGTGGTAGTTGGCGAAAATCAGGTGTTTTCTAGAAAGTTTGGCTGCTGTTTAATTACTCAATTGTTTCGACATTCGAAAGTTGCTTTAATCCCCACGCATTCTGAGTAGAAAGTATATTATATAAATATGTCCATATGGGGAAACTTGTTTCTCCGAATTCCTTTTTGGCCAAATTGCCACATGTACCTTTTTCGATCAATCAACTTTGGGGCGCCATTTAATTCGGCTTTAATCTTTGGGTCGCAGTTCATTGGTCACTTCATTAGTGATAAAGCAAAGAATGAGAGAGGAGATAGGGGGGGTGGGGGAAGCGGGAATAAGGAGCAAAGGATGTGCGGCATCCACTTAAAAACAATGGCGTTGCAGGAACACAAAAGGACCAAAATCTGCCTCGAGAGTGTGTTCTCAATGTGTCGTCTTCGTGAGTAAGTGTGTATCTGTGTGTGTGTGTATTTCTGTCTGTGTGTGTGTGTGTGTTTGTGATGTGGGAGCATTTTCGAAGTGCGCCTCGAGGTATGCTACACTAAGCAGAAACAGAAACAGAAGCAGAAGCAGAAGTTGAAGCAACAGCGACAACACAGAGAAGAACAACCAAGAATACTGCAATCGGGCTGCTCGCCTGCTAGATGCCCAGTACCTGTAGCTTAGCAGCCCTTCGATTCAATCATTTGCAATAAAAAGGTCAAATAAAATAAAAGATTAAATAACGACAACAAGAATTCATAAGGACGGACAGACATTGTCAAAAACACAAATGTCTCTTTACTCTTCGACTACTGGGCTGAGAAAAGAACACAGAGCAAACGTCGAAATCGAACTGGGACCATTCAATGGCCAAAATCCCCGAGAGCATCTTTGCTACATTCCCTCTCCCTTTCTCCCATACTCAGTCCCTTTCTTTTGCACTCCCTTTCTCCCACCACATGCCATTGGAAAAATAAACAAATTTAACGTTTTTATTGGCATAGCACGTTGCGGCCGGGTATCTACGTAAATTAAATTAGGTAGGAGCCGGAAAAATTGTGCCAGCAGCGACGCTGACAGAGGCAGAGACGTCGACGGAGGCGGAGGCAGCGACTGAGGCTGCAATGCGATTACGTTTTTTTCCGACGTAACGAAATTGATAGCGGATATAAATGTTTAATGTTTTGGCAATAAAATTGTGGCAAAAGGCTGGTAAACCACTGAAAAGTGAACGAGATACATCAAGTGGTGGTAAGAGGGGGTGAAGGGGTTGGGGATGGCCGTTAGGGGTAAGACCAGTAACTTCTGGACGCACTGATAAACCATCTTTATGATAAATTCAGTTTGCGGTTAACGCACAATTTAATTTGCTTAAAATCAATAAAAATCATTTATGCCGCCCTCAACGTTTTCCACTTGTCCCTTGAAGATGGCCAAGAAGCAGAAGAGGATGAAAATTAGATGGAGGAGGCCAGAAGAGGTTATTCTTAGAGCTGGAGATCTAGATAGACATCATAGTCTTAATTCATTAAATTCAATCTGAATATTTTTTTATAGCAATTTTAATATGGATTTTTTTGGTGTACCTTAAAAAAAATAGCGAAAATCTCGAGTTTTAAAAAGATAGTTTTTTCGGTGTTGCTATATTTGCCAACAATGTTTATTAAACTAGTGTATAAATTGAAAAATAGGTAAATATTTGTTTAATTTGCGCCCCGTTTGACAGTCGATAAGTTGACGAGGCGTCGCTGATAAAACGATAAGATAATAAAGAAGGAAATTCGAACTGAAGATGGAGATAATGATAAAGATGACGATGAGTAATGAGAACAGAAACTGAGCTTTGTTATTACTTAGAACTTGTCCGCTTTGGCATTGGCATTCGATTTGCTAATTGGAAACTGCTGAAAGACGCGTGATTTGTCCAATTGGACAGACTGCAGTTCATGAGGCTGTTTATTGTGGGCGAGAAAATGATTTGTGTGCCAGAATTGAGTCTGGGCAGCCGGAAGATTGAGGCGACGAATTCCAAGGAGACGATTGCGAATATCGACGAGACTCGCAGTGCGAGGTTGTAACCAGAGCACCAAAACAATGGCCAACAGAGTGAGCAATAAATTGGTTAGACTGCTGGCCAAAAGTGGGGTCCAGATATTGTCCAGATGCATCTCATATTTACAGGCTTCCATAACGAACAATTGCAGGGAGAAGCCAATAGCCAGCGACAGTTCGGCATAGAGAAAGGGAGAGCACTCGAGAAGCCAGTGAATCAGCTGGGAGGAGAGAACTCCCGCACTGGCATAGATGAGACAGAGAAAGAGAAAACAATGCTCCGGCTGTTCCTCATCATAAATACAAAGCAAGGCAATCACCAGTGTTATTTGGATCACCCCAAAGAGGAGATAAACCAATTTGGGAGTATAACGCAGTAGAATCAAGGCACTTAAAGCACAACCCGAAGTGTAAAGAGCAAATGGAGTGTAGAGCTGAGAACGTTGCACAAATCCCAAAGTGGCACTCCACATCAGTTGCAAATGAACCGGCGAATGTAAAAGACAAGAACGTTGCAGTAGCACCACAAAACCACCCAGCAGGAGAACCAACCACTGACGACTGGGCAGCAATTTGTAATCCGTGCGATCCACAAACTGAACGAGAATCGCCTGACGAGGCAGGAAAACCAAACGCTCCTCGTTGAGTAGATTGAAAACCAGATCCCTCGACTCCTTATAGTTGTGTACACCCAAATGTTGCAGCAACTCGTTGATGCAGACAAACAGCAGCAGCAATAAGTTAACTCCCAGCTCAATAAGTCCACAACGCTGTGGCTCAAACTCATTGAAGAGCACAAAGCCACAGGTTAAGCCACAGGCATGACAGGCATTTCCCAAGGCGAGTCGAGCCGGTCGAAGTCCAGAGGCTTCACTGCGCAGACTCACATAGCTGAAGCTCGACACAAAGACAACGCTCAAGCCAACAAAGCTAAAATAATAGCTAACAGCTAAAAGGAGAGAAAAAGAAAGAGGCAGACAAAGTGAAAGATGATCAGAAAACTAAACATCATTAAAAAAATGAATGATCATGAAGTCAGCATTGATGAAAGTAAGCATTAGTCAGAGTAACATTTCATTAACATTGAAACTAATACTGATAATGACATCAGCACTGATGAAAGTTACATTAGTCATAGTAACATTCTATTTACAAAACTAATGAAAGATTTCATTACATTTTACATTATCATTTAAAACATTAATGAAATAACAAAAAAAGGTATTTACTTGAAATTAAATTATTTTATGACAATAAAATAAATATTAAATATTTCTAATGAAAGCTTAATTCCATTAGCATTGACAATAATTAAATCGTCAGAACATTTGAACAATTTTTAGTGCCAAAAAATGTTTTAGTAACTTTTAATTTCTTATTTCTTGCATATTACTTTTTTCAATGAATTGACAATTGCAAAATAGTTGATTGGGCCCAACACGGAACTTACCCAACTGTTTGGTGAGCATAAAGCAGCTGCCGAGTAGGGAACACAGCAGTCCATAAAAGATGATATAGTAATGATCATAACTATATCGCTGCTTGCCCCGCTTACGCAGTGTCCAACCCAAGGCCAGAATCAAGGCCATCGATCCACCGACCAAAGCATACCAATGTGGCCAGAGATTGTCATAGACAAAGGCTGACTTTAGGTAATAGCCAAAGGAGAGACCGCTGCCCCATAGACAACAGAAGACTGCCAGGTGAAAACAACACAAATACAAAATAAAAATAAAATAATTCAAATCAATGAAACCAAGAAAAGTGAAAAAACGACTCAAAAAATTAAGAAATCTATTTATATTTTTCACAATTTAGATTTCCTAGTTTTGAACTCTTAGTGTTTTTTTTTTTTGTAATTTCCGTTCCCGATCCTTTGTTGAATCCTTGAGCTTACCTAGCAGATCCGGCAGTTGCCACATGATGCGTAATCCCTGCCAAATGGAATCAGCCATCGAATGGTTCGTGTTGACATCTGTGCGTGCTGAGAGTTTGTTTGGAAATGAAACTATGCCAAGAACTAGCGAGAACTCTTGATATCTGTTATCAGTATCTTGTAGGAGACAAGACAAGCTGATAAGATAAGCAAAGACATCGTAATTAAACTGGCCGTGCAACTCTGAGCTCACTTGCGACAGTTTAATAACAATTCAGGGCATCAATTTGGAAGCAACTGCTAAAATATATATATTTTTATCACATTTATTGAGCTATTTTCCAGTCAGCTAAATATTTTAGTTTCAATTTGATTTTGATCAAATAAAGCAATTAGAATCATAAATGCATGCAACAATTTTCGACACATGTCGACGCACAATTTCCAGTTATCAATTCGGAAGGAAGCTAATCAATTGACTAAATACTCGGACAAGCCGAAAAGAGCAACAGAATAAAACATCATAAATCAAAAACTGAATTGCAGCAAATATTGATGTATTATTTGGATAAAGATGATGTTGAACTTGTCTAGATATAATTTAAAAATATTTGTTAAAAATTGATCTCCATATAACTAATTTCATGTAAGCTTAAGGCTTTTCAAAGCTATCGAGAAATATTTAAAATAAAAGCATCAATTAAAGCTAGAAGAGAAAAAATATTTTAGAAAATTATAATCAGTAAGTCCAATTCAGTAAATTTCATTCCGACACAAACTAAGTTTCTGTGATTTCTCGTTAAGTTATTACTTGGTTTATAAAGGGATTTCCCAAGTCCAACTGTATTTAAATACACATTCATGCTCATACATCTCTCAAGCTGTTAGGAAGTATCACACATAGTCGGTCTTTTTATTCTTAATTTTGTTTGCCAGCTAAAACAGCAACTTGAAGTGCTCGGTTGGATTCTATGTGGATTCTAAGCGCTCGCCTAAAAGCAGGCAACACTTTTATTATTGCAGCCACGCAGATGAGCGAAAGAGAAAGATAGAGAGAGGGGACTGGGGTGCAGAGCGGGAAGTGGTGGTCTGCTGTTGATGGGGGTTGAAGAGGCCACAACCCTTGAGGCGAAGCACAGGCTAATTAGTTGAAGTTGTTGCCAGTGTTGCCAGTTAATTGACTTTTGACGACCCATTGCGGTTGTTGCTCTTGTTGTTGTTGTTGTTGTTGTTGTTGCAGTTACAGTTGTTGTTGTTGTTGTTTGTGTTGCAGTTGCCATTGCTTTTTATGCTTACTTTGCATTTCGCATTTTGCTTTTGGTCTTTTGTTCACTTGGGGGGATTTGCCCTTTGACTGCAAGATGCTTATAGAATTCAATGAACTGAACTCTAAGCTGCCTCCCTTCCTCCACTTAAAAGGGACGAACAGGACATTTGCTTGATCCCGTGTCCTTTCTAAGGATGTTGCTTAAGTCGACACATTTTTTTTTCTTGACTTTTTTCTTAGTTGTAATTACGCATTAAATAACTCAGCTGCTAAATGCAGCCTAGTGCATGAACATTATGCATCTTATGGCCCATAAAACTAAACACATTGTGTTGCCATAACAATAAATTCCAAGTTAAGGCAGCTGCAACGGCAAACGGCCAATAGTGTTGTCATCTTGGCCAATTTATTGCCAGATTCAGCATTATTTATAAAGAAAATGTTTATCAGAAAGAAAATGTTTACAAATCTCTAGAAATTCTTATTGAAATGTCAGCTTTTTCATTATATTATTATATTTTATTTTAATTCAATGTATTTAATAAAAATTTAAATAACTTCTAGCTAAAATAAAATAGAAACAATTTAAATGAATGTTGGTAGATTCAAAACTTCAAAACACTTAAAAGTAAAAAGGTAATTGTTGAAGAATCTGTCAAATTGTGGCAACACTGACAGCAACATCGAGTGGTAACAACAACGACAACGGCAACGACAACGTTGTTGAGTGCATTTAATTTTGCTGAAGCGGCCACTTAGTCGTTGCCTCATTTCCTCTGCCCCTTGCCCTCTTGTGTTGCTGTTGTTGTTGTGCATAAATTAATTTAAGGCAGCAGCAACAAATCGTGACCAGGCCAAGAGGCAGACATAGAGAGACATGGCCAAGAGAACAGTGGCAAAACCCACCGCGCAATTACTCAGTGCCTTGTGGCCTGGCGCCTAAATCATGTCACAGTCTCAGTCGCCTGCCACGCCCCCTTTACAGGCGACCGCCCCCGCCCTCGCCCTGACCTTCAGACATTTGCAAATGTGTAAACATTTTTCAGCAGCAACTTGCACACTTCCCCCTCTTCCCTCTCTCTCCGACCCGCACACACATACACACACACATACACACACACGTTCTATTGTCACAGATACTTTGCACTGATTTATGCAAATTGCTTGCATGGAAAATCATGAAAAATCATGGAAAATCATGAAAAATCGTTAATTGTGCCAAGTGCTGGACGACGCACGCATGTGTTGCCATTTGCAACAATTACAATCTCTCTCTGTCTCACTCCGTCTCCTCTCTCTCTCTCTTTCACTCACTCTCTCTGTCTGTCGCCTGACTCTTGGCAATTATGCAAATTTAAAAGTAAAGTTAATGCTACTTGCTGCATGTTTGCATTATTAAATTGATGCACTTTAATGCAAGTTTTTTTTTCCCCTTTTACTTTTACTGAAAACATTTTTCTTTTATTTAACATTGCACTTCTTTTAATTTAATGCAATGTTGAGGGGTCAAAGTGCATTTTAAATGCCCGCATCGCATCCCAGCTGCTCTGTTTGTTAATCCTCCATGCATCTGGGAAATGGAAAAACGTGGAAAACTGCAAAACTGGGTAACCAGGCGACATTTTATACAATTTTATTGAGAATGCGATAAAGATTTTTCCATGTTAAAGCTGCATTAACTAAACTTGAGTAGTTGTTAGTCATTCTATTTTCAAAAGGTTTAGCATAATTTATTCTCCATCTCTATCGATTTTCTTTTCTCTTCCTTTATTATGGAAATTGAGAAGTTCTACAGTTTTTGAGCAAAATAAGTGCCTTTTTAGATTTCTTTAAATCAATGCTTTCAAAAGTCTGAATATTTTTTTTATCAATTTTATTCAACAAAATAGCAAATTTATTAAATTCACTTAATGAATTTAATCAAGAAAAAAAGTCAACAATAAAAAATTGATATTGAATACCACAGTATTAAAATATATGACCAGCTTAGGTGCTAAATACTAATAAAACAAAATGCTTAAATGTCTATCAAGATGTTTTCTCTATTTTAAAAAATGTTCTTAGTTTCGAAACAGGGATCTTAATTACATACCTTTATTTTTTTTTCAGTGTAGAGAACGCACCTCAATTAAAGCTCTTTCTTATAGCATAACTTTGCCTTGGTGTCCTTTATCTATATTATCCAATTTTATTATCATCTATTCAAACAAAGTCTACGAGCAATTACTCAAAATTCATAGCACACTCTTATTTATGAAATTTGTTAGGCTGCACTTTTTATTTGCCAAAGATAGGTGTGTGGGTGTGTGTGTGTGTGTGTGTGTGTGTGTGTGTAGTTGAATAAATGGTGGCTGTAAAAGTGCGACTGGTAAAAAACTACATAAAAAACGAAGAGGTTATGGACTTGAGTAAAAAAAACAAACAACTCTTCAAGCTGAATACACACGGCCATCTCCATCTTCTTCTCTATTCCCCTCTCGCTCTGTCATTCGCCCTGTCTCTACGAAAATTTAAGCCCTAAACCAAAGCTGAGGCCAAAACCAACGCGTTGGCAGCTTTTATGTGGCGCTATAAATAAAGCAATAACATCATTTTGAAGTATCTCATTACGTGTTACGGCAGCTATGAGTATGGCAATTTTTTACGACGCACTGTTTCCCCCTCTCCTTCTCAACTCACCCCTCTATCAATCCGACTCCCCCCTCTCACCTAAAACATCGACACTTGCTCAGTCAAACACTGAAAAAGTTTCGAGTAGTTTGGCCTAAAAGTATGCCACAAAATTGTGTGTAAGTCCGTGTGTGTGTGTGTGTGTGTGTTTGAGTGTGTATGTGAGTGTGTTTTGCCAACAGGCATTTTATGCAAAAGTTTTTGGTGTCTGCCTCAAACTATGATGCCTTGGCAATTAGTTTTTTGGCAATGGCCAAGAGAACGACGCACACACATTAAACAAGTAAGAACGCTCAAATTGAGCTGCTCGACTTCTAGACGCCCAGTATCCAAATAAATTAAAAATTGCTCTTGGCTTTCGATTAGATTATAAAACTCTTATTTTCCCTGAGATCTACAAAGCTGTCCATTCGGACAGGCAAACATTCTCACACACTTATAAGCTTCTGTATCCTTTGGTCGCTGGGCTATTTAGTCCAATGTCAGGCCGAGAAGCAGGCGCTGAGGGTGTGACCGGACTGTGGCTAACTGACTGCGCCCCAAAGCCATCAAAATGATGGCCAACTATCAAATGGCAAAGCACACATTTCACATTTGCACAGCTGCCGCAATTAGCACGTTTCGCACATTGATTTGACCAAAAACGAGAACTTGAGAACTTGGCCAAGTTGTTGGTTTGAGCCATTTGAGCTCTTCTATCAAAGCCCCGGGCGATGGGCTATTAAAATACTTTCTGGACGACAACTATCCAATTTTTGTTTAATTATTAATTATGTAATAAGTTGAAATGGCGGAGAACAAATTAGACACAAATGTGACGCATATGTCATTTCTTTGGTTACAAGTGTTTGGCCAAGTTAAGAGCTCAAGAGATGCCTTTAATTGAAATGCTAAGCTGAGATTCGCATAATAGCAATTGAATAACTCAGCAGCAGCTAAAGGACTTCAAATTTGATCTTGAAAAATGTAATATTCAACTATTTATTATATTTAAATTTTTGTTCATTCAAGTGATGTGAATCTTTATTTCACACTCTACGTATTCAGAGGGTTTTATTCTGAGCATATTTATTTGACCCCTGCCTACAATTGGAGTCTCCTTCCCAGCTTTTAACATTTGCATAAATTGTCAATTTTATTTATTTTATCGCACGAAACGGGAAAAGAAAGAGCAAACCGAGGCTCATTTAGTTGCGCGTCAGCTTTGCTGGCGCCGACAATTTTTCAGTTGCAATTTAAATTGTTTTACATCTTGATAAGAACAAGCGAAGGAAGAGGAGAATTTGTTTCACTCTCACCCAGGGAAAGGGGTCAGTCAATCAAAAGGGCTGAAAAACTGGGCTCGTATAAAAGTTGAATGCAATGCATTCGAAAAGCGAGTGCATAAATATTTGGCTCGCTTGGGAAGCCAATTTCAATTACAACTTTTTGGCTGCTGGCAATTATCGTGAGTGTCCGACAGGACACGAAGAAGCCATGCAGCGACAATGTCTAGACTCCATGCACTAACAGGGGGCATGCAACACCAGGTCGCAACACCATTGAAAGTGGCCCGGGGGCCAACGCAGCAGTGTTGCCATTTTAGCTATTTTATAGCTAGACTTGCTAGCTAAATTGCAAAAGCTAGAACGTTTAAAGAAATATTTGAGCAACTTTTTTAAATTGACTGAAAACTTTTAAATACAACTTTAGACATAACTCTTTCTAAAATGCAGAAGCTTGAACTCTTAAAGAAATATTTAAACCACTTTTCGGAATGACAGTTATCTTTTACAATTCTAAGAAAAGCAATATATTTTCTTTATTTTATATATGATAAATTTAAGGAAGTTTTTTAAGCATATGAGTTTGACATAACAATTTTGGATAATACAGAATAATACGGATAATAAAAGGATAACAAAAACTTTTAGCTATTTCTAGCTACTTTTGTGAAAAATGAAGACAGCACTAGAACACACGTGCCTGACAGCGCCAGACACGAGTTCCAATTGGCTCGCTGACTGGCGGCCTGTCAACAACGTCAGCTTCATCGTCGTCAGCGTCAGGACTCAGTTGAGTCTCTCTTTTATAAACTGTCGCTAAAGAAATTCACAAGTGACGACGCGACGCCTAAGCATAAAATTACAAAATTGAAAACAGTCTGTCAGCAGCACAGCAGGACATCGAGAGGAACAGAGAGAGAGAGAGAGAGAGAGAGAGAGAGGGGGAGAAAGAAGTGGAAAAATGTTACTCATACGCACTGTTAACAGGACAGCGAAGAGGACATTTGACATGCGTGCAAATGCTTTGCCCCTTAACTCATACTCACAACAACTTGAACCACTTGCGAGGGAAAACTTCACATTCAGCACTCAAACGTTCCGACAATCAAAAGTAAAACAACTTTCGCCCAAGAAAAAGCAACAACTTCGAGTTCGAGAAATTTACCCGCTGCATTTTGCAGTTGTTATTTGGGTAAATGCTTTTGGTTTCTGCTATCAAAACTTTTCGAATTCGATAGATAGCGACTACGAAATTCCCTTTGCCAAATAAATCATACACATTTCTAAGTTTTGATAAAAAAAAATCTGTATTTTAAGACCTTCGATTAATTAAATTTTAATATTATAAATAATAAAACTTATTTGAATCAAATATATTAAAGTTTTTTTTAAATTCTTATTCTTTCACTTGAAAAATGTATTGAAATTTGTGGTTATTCTTGACCCTAAATGGTTTCGTAATATATAATAAAGTATAGTGCTTTACAGAGCATTTATACTCTAAGTAGTTGGCCATATTTTAGGATATTTCGAGTTGCCCAAATGGCACTTGGTGGTTGCATTTTCGTTTTGCTATTTTATTTATATTAAAATTAGTTTTATTTGTGCTGCTGCTGCTCCTGGCAATTTCACAGCTCAATTCATGCCACAAAATGTTGGCTAAAATATTTGCCAAGCAAATTAAAATTTACATTGATATCAGAAAGTTGTGGCTGTTGTTGTTGTTGATGTTGCACTGGCAACAAATTACACGCCATTCGCCATTGGCAAACAAGCAGCCAAAAAGTGAATAAATATACGAATGCAAATAAACAAAAACGAATGATGCAAATGCAAATGACGAGCAGGCAACATAGAGAGAAAGAGAGAGAGGGCAGAGTGAGGATAGAGAGGGGAGATTTGTGGGTGCTGTTTTAGGCCAAGTACGTGCCAACTTTCTGTGCTCACTTTTTTATCTCGTTAACTTCCTTTGTGCGGCACGTTCGTGTGGTAACTAAAGTATATATATACTCGGTCTTTTCACCGCAAGCAAATTTCAGCAAATGTTGGCTTAAATAAACTACAACAATAACAAAAAAAGAACAAGAGGAAGAGCTTATCTGGATGAGCAACTAATGGGCACATGTCAAGCTGTCCAACTAGCTCACAGATATTTATCTTGATTGCCCTTTTGTCGTTCTATAACTGCGTACAACAGTGCGTATGATTTATGTGATAAAAAGTTTAATTGGATTTCATGCAAATTGCAATTTATGAATTTGTTTTTAATTAAAAGCCAGCGATTTATTTGACTTGCAGATATTTCCAAAAATCTGTCGTCCTGTCCCTCTCTCTCTCTCTCTTTTTTCTTATAGATAGAAATTAATCGCAACTCTCACAAGTTTCCAACGTTTCTGGCCACAATTGAAAGAGCAGTCACAATGCCAAATTCTAATTACTGACCCCGTTGAACTATTGTGACAGTTCAGAGTTCAATTACTGGTCAAAATGCCAAAAGTTGCAACAAACACACACACATACTGACACACAGAACGTAAATTGGCAAATACAAATCCCCAAAAACTGTTTGCCTCAGACTGAAATCAAAAATAAACTTTGAATTACAAACTTTTTAACTACAATTTCCAATTACAAAGCAACCTATGAAGTTGCATTTTCTGGCCAATTCCAGGCTCAGACACATATATACATTTTTAAGCCCCCCTTCCATTCGTTTACACTGATAAAAACAAAAAGGATTGTTTAATTACCAACTTGATTTAGATAAAACATGCTTGAATAACATTAAAGTAATTTACACTAATAAACATAAATCAATAATACGCGTTAGAGAATCATTTTCTTGATATTTCAAATTAAGAATATCTTACTTTAATTTGAAATATATTTAAACTATACTTATTACTTAATTTAAAAAGAAAAACAATTGCTCGATAATTAAATCAATGACTTCACGTTAATATTACAAAAACGTTGAACAGCAAAAAAGTGAAATTTAAATTGCTTTTTCATTTCTTCTGTGTATCGAAATTTCTGGCATTCGTGTGCACTTTCAACCTTGTTCCTATTTCTGGTTTGTCTGTCTCTCGCTTAACCACTTTACGGAGCAAGTATCTCTCTCAATGGAAATTCGAAAAACTGGCAAAACACACTGGGGACTAAGTTGCCAGCAAGTGTTGGAACAACAGTTAACCAAAAACGCAAATTTATGACCAGACTAAGCACCGAGGCAGTAAATGCGAGTAGGAATACGAGTAGTTGAAGTTGTAGTTGTAGTCGCAAAAGCAACTTTGAGTCTGTTGCCAGATATTGGCAGATTTTGGTGCAATTGTCTTGGCATTACACACGGAAAGCCCAACTCGGAACGGGAAACTCGGAAAACTGCATTACGTGCTATTGAACACTCGTAAATAACGATTGGCATGCGGCTCAAGTGGCCAAAACGGAGTACGCAGCTAACTTGGCCAACATAAATCGAACTATGCACTCGTATTTGAATTATGATATGCTG
Source organism: Drosophila rellima (assembly GCA_035043635.1). NCBI lineage: Eukaryota > Metazoa > Arthropoda > Insecta > Diptera > Drosophilidae > Drosophila > Drosophila rellima. The sequence continues at coordinate 1,281,167 of JAWNMV010000529.1, forward strand.
TGCGAGTTGCCTGAGTTTCCCCAACTTGTCCACGCTGTAAACAGATTTATGCCTGACAAATGCCCAAATATATATGACTCTGTGCCATGACAATGCATAAATTAGTCGCATTAATTATTAACCCACAAAGCCAACGGGGCAACTAATAAACGAATAAACAAAACAAAGGGGGCAAAACAAAGCAGAAACAGCAGAAAGCAGAAAAAAAATATAGCTTGACTCAAATAGAATCATAAATTATGTGGCTAATTAATTTATTGACATTGGGATTTGCGCATTTGCCACAAAGTAAATAAAAATATTAAGCATACGTACATTACGGGATAAAGTCCAGTAAATACTTGATGACGAGCTGAAATTAAGAAAAAAATCATTCAATTAAATTAAATTCAGATTTAAGTTTAATAATGAAACAATATATTTTCATGTTTTTAAGAAATCAGTAAATAAGAAAATAAAGCATATTGTTGAGCGACAACAGTTTATTGAAATCTGAAGCAAGGATTAAAATAATTGCTACTTTTGTGCAAAACAGAAAATTCAAAGTGCAAAGTCATTGAACACCTTTGAAAATTGCAAATAAGTTCATTATTTGCTGCAGGTAATTTGATAAATGCTTATTTTAAATTAAAGACAATCGGACGTAGTTAATCAAAAGTGCAGCAGACATGAATAAATATAATTCAATTTATTTATTTAACATTGAATAAAACTAGATATATTGTCACATCATTTGTATATTTCAAATTCTCAGAATTCCGAATGCAAATAAGAAATTTAGTTTTAAATTTTCTTTGGTAATTAAATTACTTCCACCCACACACAATCACACTGTTTAATACTCTTGTAATGCACACACGTAAATTAAATGCATCAGTGCCAAGAGGAGAAAGAATACAAATAAAGTGTAAAACCAAGAAATGCAACCACAAAACGAAACTTTTTAGCTTTATGTAATTTTCATGTGAAAATAATTCACAAAAATTAGATTAAAACGTTCACTAGCAACCAACAAACCAAAAACCTCAAAACGAAGCATTAAAATGGCTCTAATCGAGACTACACGACTACGCAATACCCTAACACACATTTCCAGAATAATTATAATTGAAAAAAATTATTTGCATAGCGAATGATAAAGGTATGAATTAAGTTGGATAATCATCGTCGTCTTGGGTAATTTAATCTAATTTTAATTAAATTTTAATCTTCGAGTTGATTTTCCGATCATGATCAAAGTTTTTCAGGACTTTTTATCAAGTGTGCCTCGAGGAAAAACTTGAATAAACCAAATATAAAAATTGGATAAAATATTTTTAATTAATGTATGTGAGTGTAGTTGACTTGAGGTCTAATTTATTGTCAATAAGGTTTTCAAATAAAAAATAAAGTTCTTAAGGCAACAATGTCATTCTTTAAAATTGATTTGGAAACTTACACACACTGACACAAAATGATAGTACCCTTCTTTTTGAGCGATTTTCAAAGTAACTCTATATGTAAAACTTCAACGGACTGCACATTTTTGGCAAATGATTTCTTAATGCAATTTCTAGCAACGTTTGTTTTTTTGCGTGTCGGGTCATGAGTCCAGGATCCGGAAGCGATTGTTGCTCTTTAAGCCCACACATACTCAGCAAAAAGCACATAAAGAATAATAGCAGAGAGTTTTCTCCACTGCCCCTTTCGATTCACACACTTTTTTGGTGTTGTTTTGTTTGGTTTGATGTGCGTATCAAGGCAGGTGGAGACATCCGGTGTTTTCCTTTGTTGAAACATCTCCGGAAGAGGACTGAAAACTGTGAACCGAGAACTCAACCTGGTTGAGCTGAGCTGAGCTCTCGGAATGATAGCAGGATGTACACACACACTTAGAGCTGACAGGTTGAAAGCGACAGCTGTGAGACGAGTGCACTATTCTATAGAATTGAATTGCTTATCTACCAAAAGTTGAGCAAAATGAAAAATAAACGCTAGGAAATGGCGAGTATGCGATATATGTATGAAGAGACCCGACCCTTTAACCCTTTTTTGGCAGCCATTGTTGCTGTTATCAGCAGCGACATCATAAATATTTATCAAACGAAATGCTGGCAACGGGTTTCGCACTTAAGGTGTCAAAAAAGGGACACAGCACTAAGAAAAAGAGAAAGAGCGGAGACAATAAGCAATAAGTGTTAACCACACAGCAAAAGTAGGACAGGAAAATGTTGAAAAGCGCATACAAAAATACTACAGATAGCGACTGTTAAAGACCCTGTACTTGGACACTACTAATTGAAAATTAAATATTTTAAATATACTAAAAATATAATCAAAAAAAACTTTATTCAATTATATATTATTTTCACACATTTAAAACACCCTTTGCACTTTACAAGTACAGGTTGCGAAAAAGAAAAGAATGGAAATTAATTTGCATATGTTAAGTGGCAGAAGCAATTAAAGCCTTGGCACGCAACCAAAGGCCAAAGAAGGGAAATCGCTGGCAGGACGCGGTTGATTGAGATGTGAAAAGGCGCACAAAGAAAAAGAAGAAGAAGACGAAGAAGGAGAACAGTGAGAAGCAGAAGAAAGCGCTTTTATTCAAGTCTGACTGCGAGAAGGGAAAGTGGAAAGAGGCACAGGCAGAGGCAGAGAAAGTGAGGGCAGTAACCGTGGAAAATGTGAAATCATAATTGGCTTCCAAATGCTTGAACTCAATTATGTGCGCAAATTTTGGGTTTGCTGTCGTTGACAGGCAAATTATGGATTCAAGGCCAGGCCAAGATTTCAAGCTCGTATAAAATGATATGTACATAGGACACTCCAAGTCATATGGGTATATATATCTATATATATATATATATCACTTAAATTGGGGCTAGTGAAATGGCACTTTCACTTCTGGGCCGTATGCTCAACTCAAGACAATTTGCATAGCAATTTTCCCGAGAGAGTGAGAGAGAGAGGGTGAGAAGCCCAATGGGAATGGGATTGGATATGCTTGCAGCAAAGACATGGGCAATGTGGCAAGAACTGGAAGTTACAGTCGGTCGGACAGCTAAAGGACATTTCAGAGCCAGACATGATGATAAATTACTCAAACACGAATTAAATATAAATCATACCTAACGCGCCTGTAATGCACAGGAAATTTACACAATGCATTCGCATTTCCAATTGCATTTTAAGGGGGGCAGGGGCAGGATTCAACTTGACTCAACTAAACTCAGGCGACAGGTTTAAACGGAACCGAACAGCTGCAGAAACTGTCACTCAGAAGGTGCAGAAAGCATAACAGACTGGGAAATACCTAGAAAGACAAACAGACAGAAAGACATACAGACAAACAGGCGGAAAGTGTAAGGAAAATGTAGGGAAAACTCAACTTAGAGGCAGTTACAACTCACACTTTCGCCCTTTGATTTATTTTCACTTCCCCATCGGAATCTAATAAAATACAATATTTAAAAGCAATAAAAATGAATGTTTAGTGTTGATTTGCAATTTTCAATACTCTTAGCATAACATCATATCATTTATCGATATGCTAGAATAAATATACAAAACAGAAATTAATTGCTTATATTCCAATTATTTGTGTACCAAATTATAATCGATAACAGGCCAAATTGGTTAGGGTATTAAGTAATTGTACCCACCTAAAAGTCTGTCACATTACACATTATCTGAAGTTGAGCAAATCGCTTTACAATCGCCCCAAGGTCCATCCCAAAAACAGACTCAACTCAGTCCCTCAACATTTTCCAGATCGAGGTGAATGCGGCGAAGTTCGAGTACGTGTCGTTCAGTTGGCCAGAAAGACCTCAATGGATTGGATGGACACCGAGCAAGGACCAGCAATGAGGTAAGTGAAGTGGAAAATTCGATTCGATTCGAAAGTCACGTGCTAATCGCAGCATTCCCAAAACCTCTAGACAGTTTATGGACTTTGACAGGGGCATGAGAATCCTCACATTGCTACGGCATTTACGGCTGGATGGATAACATGGCCACCTGGCTGAATTCAGTCTCTCCTCGCCAAATCCTTTTCGTATTTACCCGATAAATAGGTGAGAGCGAGTGACATTCATCGCTTGAAATTGCTTGTTAAAGTGCCACTAGTTTTCGCTCATAGTTTAATCAGAGTTTGACAATATCAATTCAAAATAAAGAAATATCTAATTTTCTGATAAGCCTCAACAAATAAAATTTGCTTAATAATTTATATAATCTTTCTTTGTCTCTACTTATTAATTTCAGCCACTAGTAGATTTATTGATCGATCCCCATCAAATAAAAAAATTTCCAACCACTGACTTTTCATGTGCACTTCAAGCAGTTTTTTTTCTAAACCAAGTGTAAAACCAAGAAATGCAACCACAAAACTTGACTTTTAAGCTTTAGCAAGATTCATTCACAAACATTTTCAAAGTAAGTCGTTGAACACTGCAAACAGGTTTTCACTCACTGTCAAAGTTCTCTCACGATCGAATCTCGCTCAAGAGCGAAAATTGAGTGAAAAGCTCTCTGAGAAGCTTTTGCCTGGTATACAAAGCACACTTCTCACACAGTTTGCTTCAGTTGCCGGTGAGCTATTTAAGCTGAAAGACGTAAGCGGCAATATCGATTATTCATACACCGAATTAGGTCAAAAGAATTGAAGTTATGTGTTTAAATGACTAGCATTAATCGAGTGTAACTTAGATTACCGTCTCGACTGAATCAAACTCATAGAAAATAACCTTTGGAAGTGGCAAAAAGAATAAGAGCAACAGTTGCAACAATAACAAAGGGTCGACCAAAGTTCAGAGAGGCGCAATGGGAACTTTATCATTGAGCGACGTGAGTAAGCATTTATGAAAGCTCCGATAACATTTGTTGATACACTGCGCTACACGAAATTGAAACCATTGCAAAGTTGAATATATTATTATTTTTCTAATTTCATTATTTTTAGAATTTTTAAAATATATTTTTAATAGTTTCGTAATATATTTCAAATTATTTTAGTACGAAGATGTTCGCATTTGGGCACCTTGGGGTCACATTGCGGGTCGCTGGTATGGAAACCGCACGGAACGACCCATTCTGGCCATTCACGGTTGGCTCGACAATCTGGGAACCTTTGATACACTGATACCTCTGCTGCCGGATTACCTTGGCGTGCTCTGCATTGATCTGCCTGGTCATGGATGCTCCTCTCGACTGCCTCCAGGAATGCACTACCACGTGGCCGACTACGTGCTTATCATAGCCAGGGTCATGAAGGAATACAAGTGGCCGAAGGTCTCCTTGATGGGTCACTCATTGGGCGGTGTTCTGAGCTATATTTACACTGCCCTGGCGCCTCACACCGTGGACATGGTCATTACATTGGACATTGTGCTGCCTCCGTTGGAGTCGCCGGCATTGTTTTCCGCGTGGTCGACATTCCTCGACAAGCATCTGGTGGAGGAGGAGCGCTCGGAGCAGGTGGAAATGCATGAACCACCCTCCTACACCCTCGCCCAGCTGCGCAGTGTCCTCAGCAAGGGAACCTACGAGTCGGTGCCACAGGAATCCGCCCATCATTTGCTCTATCGCAGTGTCTCCAAGTCTCTGTTGTATCCGGAGAGATTCTACTTCTCCAAAGATGGCCGTGTCAAGTATTATGTTATATTCCCCATGAATCCAAAACTTGCTGCCGAATTGGCGCGTCGTATTAAAAGGAAACCCTATTTAGTAATCAAAGGCTCGAGCTCTTTCTACATCAACTCCACGTCCAAAGAGGTCATCTCCATTCTAAGAAGCCAGAATCCACATTTCGAGTACCACGAAGTTTCAGGTGCTCATCACGCGCATCTTACGAATCCCGTCGAGGTGGCCAAGTATATAGTTCCCTTCCTCAGACACCATCGCCCTCCTCCTGTGGCCAGTTGGTCCCTGGCCGGCGATGAGGCTTCGATCAGCAAAAAGGAGAGACGAAAAGCCCAGGAACGTTTCTTTTCCAGGAACTTGAGGCGATTCAGCAAATTGTGAAAAGGCGAAAGGGCAACGTATTCATCAAAAAAACAACAATTTAATGTCCAGTAAAAACTCAAAAACTAATTATAATAAATTTTGTTACATATTAAAATTACAGAACTCGATTAGTTGATTGTTATGTTATTACTTGATAAGTGTAAAATTCTAAAGTAAGATAACAATGGAAAATTCGATTTGTTTACTTCGCAAAAAGCTTTTCCCACCTGAGCTATTTATTATTGAATTTATTACTGAAAGACTGATTTACTAACGGTTAGAACAAAAAGTCTGAAACTTCTTCAAATGCTATCACAATTTTTACTAAAAAGGAAAATCGCTTTAGTTACTCCAATAAAATGATATAAATCCTCTAACTCTGAGATAGTATAAAAATGAGAAAAAAAAATTAAAAGTTAAATCCACTAAAACATAGTCTCATTAAAAAGTAAAAGTTCTATCGATTAGAAAGAGTTAATGTCTGATAACATTCGAAAACACTTTCGATTAGGCGAAAAGCGAAAGCTCAACAGATCAGTTAGTAGGAAAGCTTTCGAAATAATTTGCCTGCTTTTGGTTAAGCCATAATTTGGTTAGTTGCCGGCGAGCTGCTCAACCTGACGGTCATAATCACATTTCCTAATCAAGCGATAAGCACATAAATTTGACTTATAATCGATCGTTACAATCATCGAGATTATAGAGTGAAACTTTTGCCGGGTAAAGTTCAGAGGATCATCATGGAAACTTTGTCATTGAGTGACGTAAGAATAATAATAAAATTTACTATGAATAATTCGATTAACTCATCAATTTGACATTGAACAGTATGATGATGTGAGTATTTCGGTTGCCTGGGGTCACATTTCGGGTCGTTGGTATGGCAATCGCAAGGATCGTCCTATTTTGGCCCTACATGGCTGGCAGGATAATTTGGGAAGCTTCGATAGATTGATTCCCCTGTTGCCGGATTACCTTGGCATACTCTGCATCGATCTACCTGGACATGGACAATCCTCCGCATTGCCTCCGGGCATTCAGTATACCTTTGTTGAATGGGCCTTTGTCATCGGCAGGATAATGAAGGAGTACAAGTGGAAGAAGGTCGCCTTGATGGGCCACTCAATGGGTGGTCTCATGAGCTTCCTTCACACCTGCCTGGCACCGCACACCGTGGACTTTGTCATCTCTATTGAGGCAGTACTGAATCCGTTGGGAAGAATGACGGATCTGGACGTATATGGATTCAATATTGATAGGTTTGTGGAGGAGGAAGAACGCATTTCTCGGGCCGGCATCTATGAGCCTAAATCCTACACTCTGGACAATCTCTGCGTTTACCTTAGCGACTCTTTCCTCGCATCTGTGCCCATAAATCGCGCTCAGCATTTGCTCAATCGAGTCATGCACAGATCGCAGTTGTATCCGAACAAGTTCTACCTCTCGAGGGACAATCGCACCAAGTATTGCAATGACTTTATGATGTCCACGGAACTGGGCACAGAAATGTCTCGTCGCATTAGAAATAAACCATATCTAATCATCAAAGGCGATGAGTCACCCTTTATTACTGATAGGGACAACGAAGTTCTAACTATTCTAGGCGATCAAAATCCCGAGTTTGAGTTCTACGAAATCCCTGGACTACATCACGTTCATCTCTCCAATGCCGAAGATTGTGCCAAGTACATAATTCCCTTTCTAAAACGACATCGACCTCCTCCCGAAAAAGAAGAGGGATCTTCAAGAACGCTGCACAAATTGTAGACACAAAAATAACACATGAATTCTGTATGCCATTTTACTAACATTTTCGCAGAACAAAACACAAGTTATGTTGTTTCTGTCACTCACTTAATTATTTGAGAGTGTTAAATTACGAGTTCAACGAGTATACATAAGTTATTCGCTGTCAGCTTTTTCCCGTTTTTAAATAAAAATTACGAAGTAATAATTACTTTTTAACTTAATTTACAGCTTAGAACGTGAAACAAATTTTTAAATTTTTTACAAATTAAATAATAATAATGAAACTTGAGTTTTTAAAAATGTTTAATCAAAAATTACAATGTAACATAAAAGAAAATAAACTAATTTAGAAAATCATCAACTAAATTGTGCTTAACTCGTAAAATATTACTAGTGATTATTTTTTGGATTAGCAGCACTAATTCCAAGAGACTTATCTTTAAGTACTTATTTGGTAGACGATTTGCCGATAGTTAAAGTTGTATTGATATGGATTTAAAACTAAATAGAGAGTTCTGTCTTGATAAGATTGGATGGTAAGCTTAATTCTCAAACAGCTGTTGCGATTTGTTTACCTCACGAAAAGCTTCACACACCTGACCTATGTCTAAACGAAAGCTCATTTCTGCGATCACATTAATAAGTTGCAATCGCATTCAAAATCGTTAAAGCTTTTACAAAAGTCTTCAATTATTATAGTCAGTTGTATTTTTGTTTAGTTGCTGGCCAAGTGCTTGAATTATTAGACATAGACTCTATTTATATTTTGGATAGCTGGATTTCTAATTAAATTCTTAGCGGTAATCAATTTATCGGTTAGTTAAGATAAGGTGCAGAAACTTTAGGAAGACCCATTGAATTTGAATAAATAAAAACATAATACAAAGACAAAAATTGAAGGTTATCGAACAAACAGTCGAGAAGTGGAAGTAAAAGGGTCGAGACAAGTTCAGCGAATCGTCATGGCAAATTTGTCGCTGAACGATGTAAGTAACACACAATTGAAGTTTGAACCAATCAATAAAATTGCATTTGTTTTTTTTAAATCGACTCTTCTGATACATAATGGAGACAGATATTCGACAGTTTAAAAAAGCATTTTATTAAGAAAAATTTGATAGTTTTATAATAAAAGTTGATGAATTATTTAAGGATATGTATACTAGAGCTAGCTTTAAATAAGTTTAACTTGCAGCACTCTTATTATGTCTCAGAAGAACTTTGTTTCATAAAAGTAATTTGCTAAACTCTACTACATGACATTATATCTGAACAGTACGAAGATGTGAGCATCGAAACACCCTATGGACATCTGATAGGACGATGGTATGGAAATCGAAAGGAGCGTCCAATTTTGGCCCTGCACGGCTGGCAGGATAATCTGGGAAGCTTTGATACATTGATACCCCTGTTGCCGGATTATCTCGGAGTGCTCTGCATTGATCTACCTGGACATGGATTCTCCTCTTCATTGCCTGCTGGAATGCACTATAGTGCTGATGATTGGGTTCTTGTCATAGGCAGAGTAATGAAGGAATACAACTGGAAGAAGGTCTCCTTGATGGGTCACTCCCTCGGCGGCATCTTAAGCTATATTCAAGCCTCTCTCGCTCCTCAAACCGTGGACATGATCATAACACTGGACATTTGTTTGCCCCCCTTCGACGCTCCTGAGTGCATAGAGAAAATAGCCCAATACATGGAAAGGCATCTAGTGGAGGAGGATCGCAGTCGACAGATGGAAGTTCAGGATCCTCCTTCATATACAATGGCTCATTTACGAAATGTCCTCAGCCGAGGTACCTTTAACTCGGTCCCCGTTGAGTTTGCTCAGCATTTGCTCAATCGCAGTGTGCGAAAGTCGCAGCTCTATCCGGATAAATTCTATTTCTTTCGCGATGGTCGCACCAAATATCACACGCTCTTTCCATTTTGTGCAGAAAAGGGTCTCGAAATGGCGAAACGTATTAAGAATAAGCCCTATCTTATCATTAAGGGCTCGGACTCTCCCTTTATTGACTCAAGATCAGAGGAGGTCATTTCTGTCTTGGCCAAGAACAATCCTCACTTTGAAATCCATGAAGTATCTGGTCTGCATCATGTGCATCTTACAAATGCCACAGAATGTGCCAAGTACATTGTACCCTTTCTAAGGCGCCATCGCCCTCCCCCGGCAAAGGGCAAACTGTAGCAAAATTTGGCAAATCTATGTATATGTTTTAGTATATTAAATGCGCAATCAGAATTTGTGACTGGTATTTTATGTAATTTCTTTTAAAAAATGTAATAATCACGACTTGTGTCAGCTTTTTCAGATAACTAACTTGGAGATATTTTAACATTAAACATAGAAATTCAAAATTATCTCTAATTATATTTAAGTTGACTATAAGAAGTTGTTGAGTCTCCTGTCGTGCTCCCAAAACGGTAAGAGCTAAAAGGCTGAAATTTTCACAGAAATCGCAGGTACGTGCCAAGAATGTAAGTCGAATTCGTGGTCAAAGATCAACCATTAGCAAGAAAAGTTTGTCGTTATTCTAAAATGACTAAAATTTGTTGATTTTTAATGAAAGTTTTTCCCTATTTATCTATTTCTCTTAACCTCATTGAAAAATAATTATAACTATTAAAAATCGTTCTCTCTCTTTGCCTTCCTCTCAATTTCTCTGTGTTTGGCCCTGCCCTTGGCTGCTATCTCCGTAAGATAGCTAAGACATATGTATATTTCGATATGCCTTCTGCTGTGCAATTTGAGCCAGTTTAAGCTGCTTAACTTCACTTGAGCGCTTTAGAACAATTAGCTGTGGCACATGTAATGCGATTGGCATTGGGTTGGCGTTGGCTTTGACTTGGCCAAGTTGCTAAAGTTAAGTAACAATCAGGGCTTTCAAGGGGTGTTGCGTCTTTAGTGGTTCTCAGCTTGACAACTGGCTTATAACTTAAGCCATTGTTGCCAGGAGCAATGAAATATGAAATAATCAGCAAAACCAAGGCAGGAGACTTACAATTAACCTAAGATACACACAAATACATGTATAGTACATAGTACACGTAAAGGCACTTAAGTATTGCAAATTGTAATCAATTGTTGGCCTAAAAAGCATTTTGAAAATCATTTTATTGTTGGCGTGACAACAATGGGCGTTTCCTACTTTTGGGCGGTGCCAGAGAAAATTAATTTTTGGCATCCGCACAAAATTTGCCTTGCCTACTTTTAGGTGCCGCCTAGTAACTGAAAAGGCAGAAGAAAAAGCTGAAGAAGAAGAAGACGCAATAGAAGGGGAAACAACGAGGCGCATACTTTATTTAATTTAAGCAGTTTCCCGCTGTCTCAAATGTCCATTATATAAACGTGACAAAGGGTATATTAGACCTTTAAATAAAAAACATTATTTTTCATAATAATAATAGACATAATTTAAATAAAAACTAGTTTTAAAAAATCAATTAAAACTCTGGCGTAATTACTGGAAATCTGCTGACTGTTGCTATTCAGTTATTGAATAAAAAGTTCTTTAAGAACAATAGAAATGAAAATGAATGAGTTTAGTGAAATATAAATACAGAGTATCTGCAAGCTGTGCATTCAATATTTTGTGGTGTCCTTGAGGGATCTTTTCATGCGTCTCCTGGCAGCTGTCGCATTGCCTCAAATGCTGAATATAAAATATGTATTTACTTTTGGTCGCATAATTTTCTTGTCATACATTTTGATTGCTCATATTAATATTAATATTTATTTTATGCTTAAAGTCTGCGAATCAATTAACGAAGCAAAGTTCTTGCATATTTTCAAACGCTGATTAAACAACAACATTTAAACAATATCGATTTTGTGATTCAGCTGCTGCTCTTTTAACTCGCACAACGAAAACACAACACACACGTGGCATACTAAGTAAAATTTGAAAGCAGAGACGCCACAAACGCCGCAGGAGGCGCCTCTTCTTTGTGGCATGGGTTGAAACTGAAACTGAAGCCATAAACTGAACTTGCAACGTATGCCTGGATTTTTAAATTAAAGCCACGGCAATGTGGTTCACTGTTCCAAATAAAAGTTATGAGTGATAATAAAAAACCTAACCCCAAGAAAATTATCTGAATAATGGAACACATTTCATTTACATATATAACAGTTACTTTATAAATAGTTTAATAAAAATGTAAAATAAAAAACATTCACTTTTCGATCAAAATATCAATTTTAAATATGATAAATGCAAAATAGTTAAAATGTATTATCCCTCTTTTTTCTAATCTTTTTTTAAATCAATAAAAATAATTATATTTTATTTAATTTTAACAAACGAAAATCATGTTTTTCACTTTTTTGTGACATACTTATAGGCGGACTATAAAATTAAATTTGCAAGGAAAAAAGAACTAGAAAATTGAACAGCCATTTGCCGGAAATCAATCAACAGAATTGCCTTCTCTTTAACTGTGGCGAATTGTGAGATGAAATAGATTCTGGGAATTGCGGGTGAAAATCGCCATAGGCTGAATGAATTATGCATGTTGAAGCCATCACATCATTCTCAGCTGGCCGCTTAATAAACTAAACTAGAAGACTGTTTAAAATTCTTGCTGTGCTCGACGCTCGACGCTGAAATAATAAATCTGAAACTGCACTCAATTGCCCCAGCGCATGCAACATCAGGCGTCGCTGCCAATGCCAGCGTCGGCGTCGACGTCGACGTCGACTGCTACTAGAAACGTGCGCGCAATTTTCGCAATTTTCTAATAGCCGCTAACGCATTAAGAAGCAGAAGAGAGAGAAAGAGAGGGATACATAGGGAGAGTGAGAGAGAGTGTCGTAGAGAGAAAGAGCCATTGGGTTTGTTATTAAAAAGTAAAACAAGCCAAAACACATTTCACGTACGCAGCGAGTGGAGGAGGGAGAGAAAGGAGCTCAAGTTTTGTTTTTAACTTGGCCGGAAGTGCTTTCGACGCCATTTTGTGGTCGGCTTTTTATGGCCAAACGGGCAGTGCTGCAATTGAGAATGCAGCCAAAGCCAGAGCCAGAGCTGGAGCTAGAGGTACAAAACACACGAGATCCTTGAAGGCCCTTTATCAGCTGCTACGTGCTCATTGAGGTCATCACGCACTTTAACCTCCAGTCAAAGTCCCAGAAACAAAAAATGAATAAAGTGAAGCCAAAAACAAAAATAAGAAAACTTTCGTCGAGAGTGTTCAACTTCAAGATACCTTGTGCTAAAACTTAATAACTAATTTTTTGAAATATCATGTGAAATATTCAAGCACTCTTCATTTTAAGCGTATAAAAACTATTGGCTACATACTTAAAAAACCTCATTAAATAAGAAATAATATCTTAATTTTAAAATTTGTTTTGCGTCTTATACTCTTATAGCTTCTTATAAACTGAAGGCTGTTTAGTGAAACAATTCTGATAATAAGACAAAACATTTTGATTTTTAAATTTGATTTTATATTTAATTTTTCATAAATTTGTCTTGGGTCTGTCAGGTCTGCTTCTTTTTTTCACCACCTTATCTAATCAAGCTTATTAGACCCTTTGTACCAATTTAAGTACAGGGTCTTCAAAACGCGCCTATGTTAGAAGATTGCCAATAAATTGTTGCTAAGCAGCGAGATGGAAACACGGGAGTAATGTGGCAGAAATGGGGAGAATTAGTCCTTGCTGACACAGCAGCACAGCAGAAGAGGGAAAAGAGAAGAGAAAAGGGGAGAGAGAGAGAGAGTAAAGTGGGGACACCACAGGACAACCATTTGCATTTTCTCGCCATCCTTCGACCCACATTCCGAGTGCCCATTAAATCTGCTACAATTTACTTGTGATTGACATGTTTATAAGGGTCGCACATTCACACACAGCGGGAGCGAAGGATTCTTTCTCAGGTTTCCCTTTTCCATTTTTGGAGCAGAAGGGCCGACGGGGAACTCCCCCTCTTGCTTTTGACCTCCATAACAAGTGAAGCCCAAAACTGGTTTTCATTCCCTTTTCTTTTTTCTAGTTTCAATAAATCTTTGATATTCGCACTGTCCGAGCATACTAAATATCCTTTAGCATTTCTAGTGCTTTATTGTGGCACCAGAAGTAGAAGGAAATGAAGAAGCTGAAACAAAACACAACTCAAATTCCTGGAACCCCATACGCACACACAATTAAAAGTTCCCACGTTGCGACAGGCCCATGAATAAAACAACGTGATAAACTAAAGTCAAAGACTTGATAACGACACTTGTATACTCTTTATGTACTTAAGATGAAAAGATAAATTAAACTTTTTTTTTAGAGAAGGAAATAATTTAATAAATTTCAATTTTATTACTATTTTTATAGTTTTACTATTAAAAATTCAGAACAATAAATATTTAACTCTAGTTTCAAAACTTACTTTGCATCAAAAACATGTTTGAAAGTGAAAGTTAATTCTGTATTAAACATACCGCATCTAAAAAGAAGTATATCTCTTAATTCCAATGTGAATGTAGCCGTCTTTGTTAGGGTAGTCAGAGAACGCAGACTCCGATATCAGCAGTTGCAGACAAAACGCATGTTTTGTTTTAATTTAGCTGGCTTAAAAGAGCAGAAAAGAAACCTCAGCTTTGGAATCACGCATGTGAACAGGTTTTTTATGCACTTTTAACTTGATGCACAACAAAAACAACTGAGAAAATCATAATAAAAAGGGCAAAACCTGACGTAGAATTAACAAATACAACAACTAAGTATAAAGTCGGCTCCAATAAAAAAACAGCTGACACGCGACATTTGAAGAAGTGGGGAACGCAACTCGAACCAGGTTGCAAAGCGGGCAGCGCAGGCGCCAAGCAACCTACAAGCTACAACCGACAACAAGATACAACCTGCAAGATACAAAACGAACTTCAGTCGAGCGCGCGAACTGTCGGCAATCGCACGAGCAACGAGTTAACGGATCGTCGCTTGGTCGGGTTCGTATTTGACCAAAAAATAAAGAGAAATAAATAAACAAACAAACCACTCAAGTGCAATTTTGAAAGTCGTTGTGTGTGCCACAAAATACAAAAAAAAAGAGATAAACATTAAACGAGATTTAATGTCAAATTACAATTTGAGCAGCGCATAAAAAAGTCGAAAAATAATTAATTAAAACAGAAACCAAAACACGAAATGAAGCCAAGACTTGCAGAAGAACATTTGTCAGCTGTTAAAACAAATTCTTGGCTCGAAATGCTAATGGGTTTCCAGTTGTTAATGTTGTTGCTGTTGTTGTTGTTGTTGTAACTGTTGAACTTTTCAATTAATTTTAGAACCCGCGGAAGGGGGGACAGACAGACAGACAGTCTCTCATTTCATTTTCGCTTGGCCCGCATAGATCTTATCGCCATATCATAAAACCACACACAAAACGCAACTCTTTTTTTTTTCTTCAAGAAAGTTTACTAAACGGGGGAAAAAACGGATTTTGTGTTTGTTTTTGTTTCATTTGTTATTGCTGCTGTTTTTTTGGTCCAATATCCAAAAGGGTACAGAAACTTATAGGGATGTGATAATGCTTGTTCTTTCGTATAAACATCTAGTTCTCTGAGACTTTAAGATAAATCGTTTAATGAGAGCAATTTTAAATCTATTATCTTGAAAGTTGGCATAGGAAATGTTTATTCTGTGTTTATTTATCTGCAAATAAACAAACATACACAAATTTAAAAAAAAATCGCAGAATGCTTCTATCAATATAAATGAATCGAACATCTTGATTACTGGGCATTTTACAGTCGATCACTTTCTGTGCTTTGCCTATTTTAGTAGCATTTTTAAAATGCCGCAAGGCCTAAAAATCCCGTGAAAGGTGTGCCCATAACAAAAGCGGGGCATTTAAGCCCCCGCGGGTGTCTACCTCCATTTTCCCCCCCTTTCTCAATCTCTCTCGCTTCCACTTCCCCTCTCTTTCTGTCTGTCGCTAAATTAATATTTTTTTTCGCTGATTTATTTTATTTCTTGCATAAAATTGTTGTCTACGTTTGCTTCTTTTTTTGTGCTTAGCGAATTATTCAATTTGAATCTGACATTTGAAACTTGAAATTCATGTTGAATTTATTGTGGTTGTTGTTTTTGTTGCTGCTGCTGTAATTGTAATTCAATGCGGAAGATGGAGACGGGAGCAACGGGCCATAACCGTAGTCTTGACAATTATCAGTTGGGCCAACTGGCAACTGGCAACAGGTTGCCGCCAAGTGCTTCACATTTTTCTTCTTGTTGTTGCTGTTGAATTCTTGTCCATAAAACGGAGCAAGTTTTACAGTCATTTACGCATAACTGTAAGATAGACACAGACTGAAACAGGATTTCCACTTATAAAGGTGTGTGTGTGTGTGTGTGTCTGTGAGTGTGTGCCTCTGCCACGCCCGTTATCAGTAGTTAGTTGGCAACAAATTAAGCCAAAAGCCTGCAGCTGTTGGCATAGAAAAAGTTTAGTGGTCTCTTCCCCCCTGTTGGCTTCAATTTGTGTCAAGCAATTTTCGACAAAAACAAAACATGTAGAAAAGGCTACAGTAGAGAAAACTCGATTGTAAAAGACCCTGTACATATTTTGAAAAGAATAATACTTGAAATTATGCAACAAAAAAAATGCTACAATATTCTGAAAAAAAGTTACATAATCGAAATATGTATTTTGATTAAAGTAGTATTTAAGCCCTCTAAACTCTAAAAGATTTAAAACCACGCTTTCATTATCTTTAACTCATATTACAAATAATTGAAAAAAATTAAATAAATTAAAATAAAGCTAAAATTGTATTTAAATTGAATATTATATAAATCAGGTTAAAAATGTTCGTTTTTCAATTTTTCCACAATAAGTTTTTCGTCAAACTTATTAGACTCCTTACTACAGGGTCTAAAAACCATGCGAAAAAATTGGAATTTTTCCATTTACCATTTGTCCATTAGCAACAACAAACAGCGTTGAGCTTAGGCTCTAAAGCTAACATGAAAATAGTGAAAATCATGTGAGTCTCTCAACTTGAGTCTTCAGACTTGTCAAACGTGTTCCAAGACGGCATTGGAAAATGTGCATTGTGCGGCAGCAACAACAGCAACAGTTGCAGTTGCAGCAACAGCAACAGCAGCAACAGTTGCAGCACTAACTGTGACTCGGTATTAATTTTCAAAGCAACAAACAAATAAAAAAAATCAACAAAAGGCCACTCTCGATGAAAAACAAATAGTCAGCAGTCTTTTCTTAAAGTTCTAACATTGTTGCTTCTCTGCCACGCTAATAGAAATGACGCTTTCAACAACTTTGAGGCCGTCTGACAATTAAGAAGAAGTAGAAGTAAAAGGAGCAGCTGAATTAATGGAGGAAGATGTCTTGAATGCGCTGCAAATGCGCTGTGCGTATCTTTCGGGTGGCTACGATCGAGAAAAACGAATCATATTCATTGTGAATGCATTCAATGATCAACAATTGTGGAATCGCCGCTGTCTGCAACTGACGCTCGACTATCTAAAGCGTTCCCTCAGGTGAGTCTAAAAAGAAGCAAACGAATCTTATAATAAAAAAAAATCAAACCGCTAATCGAAACTTATTAACATAAGACGACAAAAGTCTCTTATGCAAATGATAATATAGGCTTTAGATTTTCAAGTCTATTCATTAGTTTCGGCTGAAGTTCTATAGGCTGAAGATAAGGCAATATCACTCTCTGTTATTTGCATATGAATTCTACTTTATGAGCTTTTTATGATACTTTTTTGTTGTTGTCTTCTTGCGTTCAAAGTTAAAGAAAAGCCGAAACATTGATCACCTGCTTGATAGACTTGAGCTGAATTTTGAAATCCAGCGAAACTTTCTTACAAGCAAATTTGTTAACCAGAAAACCATAAAACAAACAACGTAATAAATTATGGCTAAATATGTGTATGTAATCAATCATGCGAGATTTGGGCCCAGTCTCAAATCTCAGGTGGAGTCTTAGTTTTAATCGACAATCACTTGCTTAACGAGCTTTGAGCCAGGGATCGCGTTTAATAGTTTTGAGTTTTAAAATATTAAAATTTAATAAATTATTATGGGCATTATAAGAATTAAACGAAATTTTTGGATGGGGTAGCCTCGAGCAGAACAAACTTTTATTAAAAATTAAATTAAAAATATATTGAAATTTAATAAAATGAATTAAAAAAATTTTAAATTTTGTTAATATGTTTTAAATAAAATTTATTTTTTATATTAATTATATTATATATAACTAGAAAATAAGAATCAATTTTTATTTTTATTATAATGATTATGCAGAGTCTTTGATTGGGTTCAACTTTTCCTCTAATGTTTTCTCTCTTTCTTTCTTTCACTCTCTCTGTCCCTCAGTGCTGCCATATTGCAAAATGGAGTAAGTGTCATTGTCAACGCTCAGGAGAGCAGCTCTCGCATTTCCAGACAGCACGTGCGGCAGATCTACGCTCTCTTTGGCGGTGACATTAGCGTCGATTTGTATCTAGTCAGAGCAGAGGGATTCTGGGAGAAGCACGTGGAGCCATGCGCCAAGTCGCAGATCAAAGGCGAGGTGAGACATGCAACATGCAACATGCAAATGCAGCTACTTCTAATTCCCCCTCTCTACTCTGCAGCCCTTGGTGCTCTCAAAGGCGCGTCTAGCCAAATTTATCGATCCACAGAATCTACCCGAGGAATTGGGCGGCACGCTGCCATTCAATTATGATTTGTGGCTGCAACAGCGCAAAGTTAGTGCCACCAAATTTTACAGATAATTTTTTAGAATTGTTGAATTGTATTTATGCTGATACTCTGCCGTTTACAGGCCATAGACGAGTTCAGCAGAACGCATACTCTAACGCTGGGCGCCATGGAACAGCTGTTGGCTTTGCTCGGTGGCCACAAGTCGCTGCGTCCGGCGGAAGCGGATGTCGAGCTGAAGAAGTGCGCCCAGTTGCACACGCATGTGCAACGCAGCATTGAGGCAGCTATTGAAATGGGTAAGCGGCAAGTTCGTTGCCTAAGTCTTTCGTTTTGCGTGCCGTTCGCCGAACCAATTTACATATTCTCAATGCCTGCGAAACGAGTTGCGAGACAACAACAAAAAGTGACAAGTAATTTATAACAACGACAAGAACAACAACAACAACAAATGAGACAATGATAACAACAACAACTTTGACAAAGAAATAAGTCGTGTGCGTGTTTCAATTAGAAATGAAAATGTTCGCCAAACTTGTTTTTTTTTTGTGTCTCTAGTTTTGAGTTGTGTGGGTTGACTTTTATTACACTGCGCAACATTGAATTTGTTTCGTGTGTCAAATGAACTTGAAAACCATGAGAGTCAGGGATAAATTCCTTTGAAATTTAATTTAAATATATATGATTTACAATGAGAATTAAATTCAGTTGAAAATGTAAGAGAAATTTTATGTAGAAGAACATATTAGCTTCTGATTTGACTGAATAATTAATTTACGATTATTCAAGGTTACGGTAATTACGGTAAATCTAAAGTACGATCAGTCTTAAAGCAACTCTATTAAGTTCTACCAACACAAAACTACACATTCTATTTAAATGTAAAATCTGAAACTTTGTTGTGCTGTGTGTCATAATTATGAGCATCTTCAGACTGTTCAGAAAATACCGCAAAAATATATTTTTTGTCGTCTGTAGCACGTGTGGGTGACTTTGTTTACATCGTGACCCTTCACTTAGCCAGTTTCTATATTTGTGAGCAACCTTTGCGACGCGACGTTAAAGACAAGTCGAGATGAGCTATGATTTTCACTTTTACATAGGGCGTAAAGGCAAATAGAAACGTTGGAAATTGTGGTAAATGTGTTAAGCAAGCAAACACTCGATTTTTAACTAGGTTTTCATTGAAAACTATCAAACGTGTTCCTCAAACTGGGAACGGTTTTGACAGCATTTCAACAGATTAAATAACTAATTTGATTTGTGAAAAAATAAATAGACAGAAATAGCTTAACAAATCCTAAGAGACAAGAACTTTAAATTAATTATATTGCATATCTTTGTCAAACTACTGAGGCCCAAAAAATATTGTAGAAAGAAATACTTTTAACTTGATTCAGATTGTACATAATCTTTGTGATGGAAGATAAATTCATTGAAACTTAAAAAGTAAAACCCTTTTTTTTGTCAAGTTGGGAATTTTACAAAAAAAAATTTAATTTACATATTTATAATACAAAAAATGCGTGTAAAGACAAAGAAAAGTGTGAATAATAAAATACGTGAAAAGTGTAGTGGAAAAAGCGAATAATAAAGAGATTTTCATAGCAACTAATGCGGTTAAACATTTACCTTTTGCTCAGGTAATGCGATCTTGGCCCGCTTCAACGAGGTTTACGAGACGCCGACACAGACACAGGCACCGACGACAACGCCACATGCCACACCTGCTGCCAACACAACAACAACAACGACAACAACAACAATGACAACAATGGGTCTGGGCCCTGTTAGACCCCTGCTGCCACCGGATCTGAGTTGTGAGAGGGCCCGCATCGAGTTGCGTTTGAATGAGATCGAGAAGAAGCAGACGGCGATTCGAACCGCGTGGTTGGAGCTGCTGCGATCGCTGCGTGAAGCACGTGAGCTGGGCACCTTGGCCGAGGGCGTGGCCTTTGTCACCAATTGGATACTCAACCAGGCCGAGCAGCTGCTCAGCCGACAGCGCAGCGTTGGAGGCGATGTTCGTGAATCGGAAACATTGCGCTCGGCACACGATCAGCTGGAATTGGAGTGTCGGGAAACGTATGGTTGCTATGCCGAGTTGCTCTACAAGATTGAACAGTTCTCCAGGGAGAGATCACAGCTCAAGTGCCAGGATCTGATCTCTCAACGTGATTTTATGCAGTTCGTTTGTCGCTCCTTTGCCGAACGCCTGGAAAGAAGACGAAAAGTTCTCATGACTTCGTTGCGTTTTCATCGCTTGTTCGATCAGTTTGAGGAAGAACTTTTAATCGCCAATCGGGCTGCGGATGCGGAACCCAGTGAATTAAACGCCCAACAGGCCAAAGAGATGCTAATGCAACTAAAATCCAGTCAAATGTTGTTGGGTAAGCATAAAAAGAGGAAAGATCGATGGGATCGCAAGATCTTCCCATGTCAGTTGAACAATTTCAAACTGCAGTCGTAACTATTTAATGGGCCAAGTTATCAAGTGAAAGTCGCTGCATCGGGTTTAGGATGATGTAAACGATCTTCTCAAATGGCTTTTGTTTTAACTGATATTCAAGTAGGCAGTTTAAGTATAGAGTCAGACTTCAAGTGAGAGTATTACAATTTGGATGACAGTTGACAGTCGTTTCACTATTAATTTATTTTCTCCTATTAAATGTTTTGTCTTGAAACAACTTAGGAATTGGAATTCTGTCAATTTCTTCAGTTCATTTAAATTTTCATTTGAATATTTCACTGTGCAATCAGAACCAAAATTATGATTTTTTATAAGTACTTTACCGTCAACAGAATTTCAACACATTTCATAGTCATTCACAAAAGTAACTTACATATATAGATAAGAGTCTAGGTCAAACTCAAAACTGATAAGATACTCGATAACAGCTCAGAAATAGTTTAGAGGTATTTCAAAATACAAATGAAAAGTTGACATTTTCAAGAGGAGAAACCATCAAGTGTTATAAATCAAATAATCTTTAAGGCTTCATTGTATCTTGATCTCTTTCGTTGCTTGAGCTTATCAAACAACATTTGATTACATTATAAATTTCTATGGTTTTTGTTGTTGCTGTTGCAACTGATTCGAGCTATGCAACCTTTTTTTTTGTTGGAAATCTTTTACAGGCAACAATTTTACCATTAATTAGTTTATGTAGAAAGACTACACCAAGCATTATTCTCCGTTTAGAAATAGATTTATAAATCAAATAATCTTTAAAGCTTCATTGTATCTTGTTCTCTTTCGCTTCTTGAGCTTATCAAACAAAATTTGATTACATTATCAATTTCTGTGGTTGTTGTTGTTGCAACCTTTTTTTGTTTGAAATCTTTTGCAGGCAACATCGAACGCGAACTTGTGCGCGAGGGCGAAAAGCTGAGCGACATGTTGGCGATGCCGGTGAAAGACGCTTTGGGCCGTGACCTCCAGTTGGACTACAGCAGCGACATTGCCCAGCTGCGGCGTCAGATCGACGCGAGCCGCGTGCGGCGGCAGCGGTGCGGGCAGCGGTTGGCACTGCAGCGGCTCACCTTGGAGCAGGTGACCCACATTTATGGCTATGAGCAGGAGGTGCGCTGCGCTCTCAACTGGATGAACGAGCTGTATGCGGTGTTGTTGCGCTGCCATTCCCATGTCGGCTGCAACATCCACGAGATTCAGCTGCAGAAGGACGAGTTGCAGGGGTTTGAGGAAACCGGACGGGTGAGTTTCACAAAGTGAGAGAGTGAGAGAGAGAAAGGAAACTCAAGAGAGATCTCTTCTCATTTTTAAAGAGCTAGTTGGGGCATTAGTCTTGAGATCGACTTATTGATTATCCGATGATTTTCATTGGCGAATGCTTTAAGTCGAAGTTTAGTGGAAATTTCCATTACCAGTTTACTCTACTCTTTTTCTCTTTTCCCACCCAGAGCATCTACAACTACGGCTGTCAGCTACTGGAGGCATCGCAGACACTGCGACTCTGTTGCAAGTTGGAGCAGTCGGAGCCGGAGCAGTTTCAACTGCAGCTGCAACGCACCTGGCACAGTCTGCAGTCGATTGCCCAGGAGCAGATGACGCGTCTTCGTGTCTCCGCCGTGTTCCATCGCAGTGTCGAGGCTTATTATCGACAACTGCGTGACCTGCGACCTCTGCTCACGCATGAACTTGCCACACAGCTGCAGCAGCAGCGACAGCAACACAATCGCAGCAGCAGCGGCATCAGCAGCGACGCTGACGCCGACGTCGATGTTGCCTCCTCAGAGCTGTCGCCAGCCGGCGGCCTTGGAGCTCGACTGCAGCGCCATCTGTTGGCGAGGGAGCAACTTTTGGTGGAAGTGGGTCGCATGGTCCGACTGGGTCGTCTGTTAAAGAAGCGGCTCAAGGAACCTTTTGTGCTCGACGCACTCACGGGCAAGAGGTGAGTAGCAGAACTAACGAATTCACTAGGGAAAGCGGAAGGCGGCGGCGCAAGTGCGAGGGAAAACTCAACTCAGCGAGGAACAAGAACAAAATCACTCAAATAATATTAAATAAAACCAAAATAGTATCTGAGAGAACAAAAATTAAATTAGTACACTGCTCGACTGTCAGATACTCTGTACTCATCTCTGATAACGAGAGAAAATTCAACTCAGCATCAAAGGAGAAAAAAACATTCAAATATTTCACTAAAAAACGCTTTAGTTAAAGCTAAAATAAAATCTGACAAAACTAAAAGCAAAGAAGAGCTCTGTACGACGACTAAATACCCTGTATTAAATTATGAGCATGAGAAAGAAATATACTCATCAAAAAGGAGAAAAAATTACCAATTATAACAGCGAATGGATTATTCAAGGTTTTCAAACTGTCACATGCACGTTAGACTACCCGTTTTGTCATGACTATAGGGTATTATAGTCGAATAGCACTCACGGAAAAGTGCCACCAACTATTGTGATTTCTGGGTCCATCAGACAGTCTATTTCGGTGCGTGATCCAGCGCGTTGCGTCTGATTCTCGACGGGAAAAATCGTCGCTGTCGTTTCGGGAAAATACATAAATATATATAAAATATATATTCATATATATACATAGTGTGCCAACTGTCAATTTGTCAAGTAAATATAAACAGCCGGCAATTCTCGTAATCATATATATAGAGATCTTGTGGATTCCCACTGGAAAAACGTGTTCGTGTTTTCAACAAGTGGGTCAAAGTGGAAAAACTCTGTTTTAATTATAGAAACAACTTCGCGCTCATACTTAAAATAATTTATTATCAACTTGTGGTGATCCAGCAAGTGGATATTTAAGTGTACTTTAAGTAATTCATAAAGTAATAATTTTTTTTAAACTGGCCGCGTGCCAAAAGCGTGTTTTAAGTTGTGAAGAGCGTTAAGAGAAATTAAGAGATTTAAGAAACCGCAACAAATCAATTCCCTACTGCCACAATTTGGAAATAGATATTAGAAAAAGGAAACTAGGGAGAAAAACTAGGAAGCATGTAATGAAAAAATTAATATTTCTACCCGAAAAGAAATCAAAGCTACTTTTTCTAATATAGCATTAAAGACTATTCTAATTTTTTTACCTTTGCTTAGTCTGTTAATTTATGCTTCCTGTGTTTTTTATCCGAATTTAGTTTTCTTTAAGTTTTATTATTAGTTTATTTCTTCGTATGACAATTCAAATTCCTAGAGAATTGAGCAAAAAGTGAAAAAATGTTTGCCCGATTTCGGAATATATTTGCCAAATCAAAAGCCGAAGAGCTGCCCATCATTGTGGTAGACGAAGCGCCAACGGAAGAAGCGAATAATTCCGGAGAGAATCAAATTCAGGCGCCCTTGGCCAGCGAGGAGGAAGCAGATCTCAATGAGACA
The DNA here is from genome assembly GCA_035043635.1 of Drosophila rellima. NCBI lineage: Eukaryota > Metazoa > Arthropoda > Insecta > Diptera > Drosophilidae > Drosophila > Drosophila rellima. The sequence goes on from JAWNMV010000529.1 coordinate 1,305,427, forward strand.
CTGAGCAAGTCCAGTCAAGAACTCTCCCAGCTGCTGGACGCAATCAACTTGAGCAGCAAGTTGCCAGATGAGGATGAAGATGATGATAGTGATGATGATAATGATGATACAGCTAGCACATCCAGTGTGAAAACGAAAATAGCCAAAGCTTCCATAGAGCGTGATATACCAACGGATATAGAAGAGGAGGAAGAGGAGCTGGTGGAGCAGCACAGTCTGGACAAGATCAAGGCCTTAATTCGCAACGACAGTGAAACGTATCCCCAGAGTGATTACACGGATACTGAGGATGCCACGCCCTCGCACTCGCACTCACGCACCGCCTCCCAGGATTCGACAGCAGCAGATAAACTCAATTTACTTCCATGTGATTACAGCATTGTCCCCGACGAACTGCCCTTCGATCCTAGCCCGGTGAATCCGAGTCCCATTCACGACAGCGCCAGCGAATCTTGCCCCACTGTGCAGCAGCAGCTGTCGCCGAGCACAGTGACAGTGACGCCCACTGGGAGCAATGAATTGGCCTGTGCCGCCATCTCCCACAAACTGGGTGCCATCGCCGAGGTGGCCGAGTCCCTTGATGCCGTCATCAGAGATTCCAGTGGAGCCATCGATCTGTCCGTTGATCTGTCCAAGAAACTCGGCAGCAATGCCAATGGCAGCGAGGTGAGTTCGTAAGAGAGTTGTATAAATCGAATTATAATTATAATGTATTACATATTTAAGCAGGCCCACTAAGTGTTTATTTTGACAAAGCAAAAGTAACTTTCATTATTTTGCAGGACTGGCAATCGCGCTCCACGGAGGATGAATCCTTTGCCACGGCCTCCGAGGGCAACTTCACGCCCAATTCGCACTCGTCGTCCTTCCAGACGGCCTCCTACATTGGATCCGCCAAGAATTCCTTTGATGAAGCCGATGACTCGACGCTGAGCAACTTTGAGATTCCCGAGTTGCCTCAGTCGCCAGTCAACATGTCCTTCGACAGCTCCGAGCTGAGTTACTTCTCGGCACAGCAGCCGCCTCTTTCCCATCGCCACTCCGCCTGCGATCGGGATGATGATCAGGATAGCGTTGTGGGCGTGGCCGAGCTGCATAGTCAGAGTGTTACGCCCACTCCGGAGGAGGTGCAACATCCCATCGAATCCGATTGCGAAATCGAAAATTATATTTTGGACTCCTCGAATGTTATCACCACGGAGTTTATGCCCAGTGTTTCCACGGCCGTTACGCCGGAGGTGAGTTCTGCCGACTGCGTTGCCTCTGCCACTGCCGCTGACGACTGCGCTGCCTCGACTAACAACAACAACAACAACGAACAGAAAACAACTTGGCGTCGCAGCAAATACTACGAGAATATTACGAAACAAACGATCAAGGGATTCCTCTGAGCAATGAGATGAGACGAGAAGAGTTCAGAAGAGAGGACAGACCACAACAACAACAACAAAAACAACAACGACCACGACGTAACCCGCCTAATTAACCCATTGCGCCATTTGCTTTGCCGTTTTGTTATTTTTTCTATTTTGTCTATTTTGTTGTTTTCTTGCCAAAAATTGAAAAATCACTGGCAGATAATTTTTTGCCAATTTATTTAAGTTTCGTTTCTATTTTAGCTATTTTGGCCCATGAGCTAAACAGTTGTCTTTAGTTTTTTTTACCCCCTCCCCCACCCTAACTTTGTGTTTATTTATTAATATTTAATATAATTTAGTTAAATAAATTGGTTAATTTTTAAAAATTATGCCTAACATTGAGAGAATTCCAACAGAAATAATTAATTATTAATCACCCTCCATACCACATTTAATTGATTATTATTTATTTTTTCCTACAGTTTTTACTCCCTTAATTAATTATTTTTATATTATTTATCAACAATTTTTTCCACTATTTTTCTCAAAGCTGCGCCTGTATTTATTTATTTATTATTTATATAATTTAGTTGAATACATTTAATAACTTTTTTAGATTATGCGCAACCATTGATTTAAAATATTATTAAGTACCTTTTTGAAACATATTTGAGTCACAGCTGAGTCACATTATAGCTCAATTTATTTTAAATAAATTTAATAATAATAACATTTAAAAGAGATAAAAAATTATTTAAATTTTAAATTTTTTTTAGATTTTTACGCAATGCGTTTTAGAATTGAATTTATTTGTGGAAAAAGTATTGCATAACTTTAGGCTGAAGTTTTTAATAAGCGCACTTAACCCTTGTGCAGCAAGGGGGTTTATTTTGATTAGAAAAAAATGTGTGGTTTGATTATGTGAGTGTCTATGGGTGTTAAGTGATGTCAATTGAATAAAGCGGGAGTTCTTTAACTGTCTCTTTCTCTCACGTTCTCACACTTTATTAACAAGCCACTCAAAATGTCACATTAATCTCAATAAAAATGTTACATATTAAATATGTGTATATGTGTGATATATGTACATACATATGTGAATATGTGTGTGTATTTCTTATAAACTCTACGTATAAACCTGCTCTGAGATTTAAGCGCCAGTGTAGCAATCAAATCAAATTGCCGCCAGTTTTGCCGGCATTTCGTGACTGACCAAGAAAAGAACAACAACATGTAAGATCAAGTAAAGTGCTCGACTGTTAGAAGCCCAGTATTCGAATGTTAGCGTCGGTTGGATTCGATCACCGTAAATGATATACGAATAATTTCAAATTTATAAACATTTTAACAGATCTCGAGAAAGGACAACTAGGTGCTCATTTAGGCAGTCAGACATTGCCCTAAACTTGTAGGCCTGTTTACACATTTGCTACTGGGCTAACACAAAGGCAACAACAACCACAACACTGGCAACAAAAAGCGGCGCTGAAAATATAATTCAATAAATTTTGTGTTCGCTGATAGGCTGCAAAATAATAACAGAAAACGTTGATTGGAAGCAAAGGCGGCAACACGAACGGCACGAACTGAATTTTCCCCTTCCCTCACTCACCCCACTTACTGAATACTCCCCTGCCATGTTGCAGTTTGCGATCAGCAGTCGAGCGTTGCCTGCCACACGCATTTTGAGGCGGTCAAGTGGCGGAAAACATCGATAGAGACCAAAAGGGGGAGGGATGAAAGAGGAAGAGAGATAGAGAGGCAGAGGCATGGCATAGAGGAGAAGAGAGAAAGGGAAGGAGAAGTGGGCTGACTTTTGAATGCGGGCGGCAGCCTGTTGCATTCTATTAAAACACGATGCCAGTCAGGTTGTTATAGATGTTGTTGTTTTTATTGTTGTTGCTGCCTCTTCGCTGTGTCTGTTATTAAAGTACAAGCTATACTTGAGTTGTTGTTGTCGCTGTTGTTGTTGCCGGCGCAGGGCATTAAAAATTGAAATCATGAATTAACGACGCAACGAATGCCAAGAGCACTTGTTTATTTATGTCGTCACCCGAACAACTCTTCTCCCCCCTCTCAATTTCTCACATTCTCCCAGCAACCACAACAACAAAAGCGCTGATCTCTCAGCCGGCTTTGCAAACTTTGTTCAAAGAGCGAAACGGTTTTAGATCATGGTTTCAATACTTAGAAGGTAACGTTTTTCGATGTGATGAGATAATTAAATAAATTGACAAAACTTTCATAAATATTTAACGATCAACACTTGTTCACAAAAGTGTTGATCGTTAAATATTAATAAACGTAACTCACTTACTTAATTTGTGATTTTAATTAAAAATATTACACGAGTATTTTTAAAAATGATTCTGGTTGCACATAAAAGAAAAAAATATATTAATGAACAATTTCTGCAAGTTTGCCTTCAATCAAAGAACAAAAAAAAAAGAACAGCTTGAGATAAAACGTCACCCTATAACAAAAATGCATATTGTGTCTGCTCTTCAAACTAAGCTCAAAGAGCGTAAGTCTAAAGCTGAGCGAAACGGTTAAGTGCCGGGTTGACCCGTTAGTCGCTGCTATTGCTCTCTGGCGACACGATGGCACAGATCAACCCGATCGCCAAACCGACCGATCGTCCGATCACCCGAGTGATCTGCCAGCTGCCTTCGGCTTGATTCCGTTTCAGTTCTTCAAACAGTTTTCAGTCTTGTTCGAAGTTCGCGTCGTTCGGTTGTTGGGCAAACGCGGCGTGCGCCCGTTTTTCTCTCCCTTTCTCTCACGTTACGTTTATATTCAAAAGAAGAAACACACAGCAAATAAATATGTGCGAATAAAGTTTTCGAATAATGTAAATTTGGCATAGAAATGTAAATGAATTTGTTTTGTGACGGCACAATAAATTAGCAGCTAACGACATTGAATGCAACATAAATTAAAACAAAATTCAAATACAATATAAAAAAATACATGTGTATAAAAATATTATGAGAAAATATTGTGCTCTAAATTTGTTTATGTTTTGTTTTCTTTTGTTGCTCGCGAGTCTGAGAAATGAAATGAAATTCCAATGTGCAAAAATACTTGAGACAATATCATTTTCTGGGCACTGTCAGTTAGTTTTGACAATTGTCTGGGCTAAAAGGCAAAAAAAAAAGAAGAAAAAGAATCTGGCGTCAGGCAGGCAGCCAAATTTTAAAGGCTGCCACGCCCCACTTCCAGGCATGTGCAGTGTATATAAACTTTTATAGTGCCCGCCTATATTTAGAAACGGGCCAGAAAAGTACAATTCAAATAGTTTACATTACCCCAAAACGAGCATCGCTATTAAAATCAAAATTTCAAGTGAAAAAACAACAACAAAAATAAGAAAAATAGAAAGAAATTACCTAATGCCCCAGCCGGGCACACACACATGAACGGAGGGGCGGGGGCACATTGCGTATGCGTAATATTTCAAAAATAAATGCGATGCTGCCATAACAGTTGCAATTGATTTTTGAGCGGATGAGAGACAGCGCCATAAAATGGCCAAAAGGTTACACATGCAACAATTGGCACATGTGTCTGCCGCGATATGTATCTCAAAGATACGAATACAATGATTAGCCTGACGCACATCCGCCAAAATGTGGGCTACTCAGATACACTCAGCGAAAAGGTCCAACAAATTTTATATTCCTTTTCATACTTTTCCAGAAAGAAAATTCTTAGCAAAATGACATTTTTTGTTTTAAACATATTTATGAAAAAATATAACAATTTTTTAGTCTGATTGGACAACAAAATTCCTAAAAATATATCTTTTCTTTATAAAACGTAATATATATTCCATTAAGAAATTTTCTAGAAATGAGAATTTTTTATAGAATAACATATGGTTATCCTTTTAAATAACATGATACCATCAAATCAAAGCATATTTTAGAGCAAAACCAATTTTTCTTAGACAAACAATAATTTAAAAAATGCTTTTCCCAATTTAAGTAATCAAAATTCCAACTAAGAGGGTTAATTTCACAATGAGATATATGATTTTGTTAAGAACAAAAAGATCTTTTCATATTTTAGAAATGATTTATTTAGAAAATATGTCTCATATAATTGTCTGAGTGTAGAGAACACACGTAGTTTAGTTTCAAAAATAGCGCTAAATTCAAGCATTGTCATCGTTCTGGGAGCTGTGAGCGAAAATCGCATAAAAGCATCGCACGCATCAAAGGCAGAAAAAAAGTATCTCAAGCCAATATGCAAAACACACACACACACACACAGATACAGATACGGATAGTTGAGGTATAGTAGAAATCTATATATACATATAGACATTGTTGTGCTTTTAATGTGTAATAATAAACAAGCAGCGCAAGGCATGAAGTCATAGTCGATTTATTTGCCATAGTTCTGCTTCTTCTTCTTCTTCTTTTTTTGCTGAGATTCTCTCAGAGATTTGAGAATCTATGGGATGTGTTGAGTTCACTTCGTCAGACGATCGCCAGCATTGATAGCGTGCGCGACAAACGAAAAATCCGAGGAAAATCGCAAACAACGAACAACGAAATTAAATCAAAACAAAACAAATACAAATACTAACGTTTAACTAACCAAACGACTAACAAACAAAGTGCGCTGTGCATTATTTATGTTGTAGATAGAGCTTAAAAACCATAAACAAAACAAAAAAAATGCGCAACAACTGCTGAGAAGAGAGAGAATAGGAAGAAAGGAAAATACAACGAAATAATAAAAAAAAAAAAACAAAAAACAAAAGAAAACAAAACGGGAAAGATTAAACGACGCCCACGCAAAACATAGAAAACTACACGTAGCTGTTAAGCCGACAACAACGACAACACTCAACAACACTCCACTGACAACAACAACAACAACAACAACAACAACAATAACAACAACAGCAACAACGACACTTGGCTTGCTGCAAACATGGAACGTCGCCAAACGTTAGACTCATCGATGTCTTCACTCTACTCGGCCAGCTCCTCGAATCGCCAACATCAGCTTCAGCCTCTGCCGCAGTCACAGTCGCAACTAGACGCCTTCAATTATTCAGCAACAATGTCATCATCATCGCCAACGCCAAGCCAGGCAACAAACTCAAACTCAAACTCATCCTCCCTCCGGGCCACAACCATCGGCACAGTTGTCGTTCGTTGTGGTCCCATCCAACTGGTGATAGCACTTTTGCAAGTGAGTTCCTCTTCTTCTTCTTCTTACAACCACTACTCTTCTTCTACTTGTTGTTGTTGCAATAAGCAGAACATGCAACATAGTTACCATAGATATCAAGAGATAACTCCTGAATGCTGTTTTCAATTTTGTGTCTATTTATGAGTTTAGTTTACAATATACGAATTGGAAAAAATCAACTTAAATATACTTAAAACTCGTGGGGGAATTTAGTATAAAATATGTGAGACAATTGTCATCGAGTAAATTCTAATAAAAGTCTAATCATACGAGTTGATTAAATGTTAATTAATGTTGAGATTGCTTCGCTTAAAAATCGATTTTTTGAGGAAAACAGTTTCATTTTAAATTTGAATGCAGAATGAAATTAGAGATCAAACCAAAAACAAAATGACATTTCGCTTGAAAATCGGATGAGTTTTGGCGGAGCCATAGAAGTTTAAAGTTGGCCTTATTCTCTACCTAGCATCTTTACAAGTCAAAATTTTTGTTCATTTTGGCCTGATTTTTTACAAAAAAATGAAACGTCTCAGAATCAAGTTTAAAGTGTTGTTTTATACTAATTTGGGTACCAGGAGTTGATTAAAAATTAAAACTCGAGATTTAAAATTTTGAAATTTCGAAAAAGCATAGGGGGGACCCTATGCTAAAAAATCGATATTTTGAAGCAAAAAATTATTTTAATGAAATTAAGTAAATTTGAATGCAGAATGAAATTAGAGGCCTAACCATGATCAGAATGACATTCCGCTTGAAAATCGGATCAGTTTTGGCGAAGCTATTAAAGTTTGAAGTTGGCCTTATCTCTACCTAGCAACTTTACAAGTCAAAATTTTTGTTCAATTTGGGATGATTTTTTACAAAAAAATGAAACGTCTCAGAATCAAGTTTAAAGTGTTGTTTTATACTAATTTGGGTACCAGGAGTTGATTAAAAATTAAAACTCGAGATTTAAAATTTTGAAATTTCGAAAAAGCATAGGGGGGACCCTTAGCTCAAAAATCGATTTTTGAGGCAAAAAATTATTTTAATGAAATTAAGTAAATTTGAATGCAGAATGAAATTAGAGGCCTAACCATGATCAGAATGACATTCCGCTTGAAAATCGGATCAGTTTTGGCGAAGCTATTAAAGTTTGAAGTTGGCCTTATCTCTACCTAGCAACTTTACAAGTCAAAATTTTTGTTCAATTTGGGATGATTTTTTACAAAAAAATGAAACGTCTCAGAATCAAGTTTAAAGTGTTGTTTTATACTAATTTGGGTACCAGGAGTTGATTAAAAATGAAAACTCGAGATTTAAAATTTTGAAATTTCGAAAAAGCATAGGGGGGACCCTTTGCTAAAAAATCGGTTTTTCGAGGCAAAAAATTATTTTAACGAAATCAACTAAATTTGAATGCAGAATGAAATTAGAGATCAAACCATGATCAAAATGACATTCCGCTTGAAAATTGGATCCATTTTGGCAAAGCTGGAAAGTTTTGAAGTTGATCTGATCTTCGACCTAGGAACTTTCAATAAATTTGCTTAAAAGTACGCTTATGTTTTGCATTTAAAATTACGTTTTCGTGTGGTATTTTCTAAAATTCCATTGAGAGCAACTGTGAATGAAATTCTTCTTTTCTGTTGACAATACAGCTAACTGTATCTTGAACTTGGCATTGGCTATTGTATATTCAGAAATTCAATAGTCTTCTTCTTCAGCTTCAAAATCAAATTTCACATAAAAGTCAATTATTTGATTAATGCTTTTATTTATTTTTTGTATCTGTATTTTTACTAATACCCAAAAACTGGTTATTTTGGAGTGCTTAAACCGGCTTTAATATAATTTCCGTGCCAATTAGCACATGGAGAGCTCAAACAACGAAAGCAAAAGTTGTTGATAGTAGTTCTAAAATTGGTGTGTGTGTGTGCGAGTGTGTGTAAGCTTATTTGAAACAAAAACAAAAGGTTCAAGGTTGTCTGACATCAGCCGAGACAGAGAGGGACAGAGACAGAGAGAGAGAGAGAGCGTGCGCGTTCTAACGTGACAAAAGAAATGTATCTGCAAGATACTTTTTTTTGGCAATTAGGCGCAGCTGCTACCTGCCCCAAAAAAATAATACAAATAAAATTTAAAAAAGAATGAACAACCACAAAAACTGCTACACAAAATGAAAACTGGTAGCAAAGAAAATAAACAGAAGAAAAGCAAAACAAAAAATATGAAGTGGGAGGCGAAGAATGTTAAATCAATGAGAAACTTTAGGCCAAACTTGAGGCTGCCAATCTGTGGCCTGAACTTGAGATTGAAAGATTGAGAAATGGAAGCGCTACAAGTTTTATGTCCCAGACAACAACAAAACTAAACTACAATAATTATAGACGATGCAAAGAAGGTTTATGGCACAACAGACTTTATTTTTTTTCCCTCTCTTTTTTCTGATATATATATATATTTTTTTTTTGCTTTTTGCTGTATTTTGTACATTCAGCTCATTGAAATTTTGGCCACTTTGTGCCACATTTTGAACGACTCACATGTGTTAAGCATTCGATTTGATTTACACGCAGATTTTTCTCTTTTTTCCCCCTCACATTTTGTGTCTGCAGAATGCAGAATGAATCAGATGAGAATACATTTGATTTTGTTTAGCAGTTTTCAACACGTTTTTCGGCGAATATATATTAAGACTATGTACACAAACAGTGTGTCAAAAAATTGTTCTGATGGGGCAAAAAGCACATATTCGTATAAAAACATTTTAGAAACTTTGAAATATGTAAATTGTTTTAGTCAAAACATTTTTCTGACTCACTGTACAAGCGATATATATATATAAATTGAATGTATATATAAATGGAATATGTGTATATTTTCCATGACTTGAAAACAATTTCAAAAAGTTGTGAATTCAACTGTTGGCAACAATTTAATTGATTTGTTGTCGACTTACCTGTTGAAGCTCTCTCTCTGTCTCTCTCTTTTTATCTCTCTTCAAAGTGTTGAAAATAAACACAGGTAAACAAATTAGCGTAGCTGAACTGAAAAAAGAAGAAATATAAAAAATACAAACAGATGTAGATAGAAGCATACTTCACAGAAAGAGTGCCCACAACAAAAAGGGCGTGGCATGTTTTTTAAAAAGACAGATATTTACATTCTTTTCGATGAGCTCAGTTTTGTTATTGTTATGCTGCTATTGTTATTGTTATTGTATTGTTAAGTAGTGTGGAAGAAGGGAAATCGGAAGCACTCACAAAACTAAAAAGATTAAAGTTTTCATATTGTATAGACAACTATGCAAATAAAGTACAAGTATTCAAGTACATTCATTTAAATACCAGCATATCAAAGTTTCGCCAACAGATAAAAATTGAACTCTTTGCGAGTTGGAAAAGTTTTTCGAGCTGAAAACTCTTTGGCAATTCGGCATGAAAAAGCTTTCAACATGTTTCCTAAAATGCGGCCCAATAAAAAACCCATTTAGTAGACACATGTAACTCTTGTGCAACGAGAGCATCAATTTCATTGAAGGTCTGTGGAAATTCAAGTCTATTAATTTCATTCTACATTATAAACTATAAATAGTTCTTCCATGTGATAGCCTTTCTTTGCTTTTTTAGGCCAGACATTGTTTTTTTTTATTTGTTGCTGCGCAAAATTAACAACAAGCCATTAAAAACGGCCGAAACAAACAGACCAAGAAAACTTCAAAAGATTTTACATACTCTAAATAAATACAGTAGGAATCTTCTGAAGCGTGGCAAACTGAAAGACAAACAGACAGACAGATAGACAGACAGACACCTCCAGTTGCTCCATAATTGAAACTAATGCGCAAAATTAATTTGGCATTAGTCTTAGTTATAAAAAAAAGTGTTTTCAAGGCAATTGGTGCGGAAAGAAAACGGCCTGATTTTCTCTTCATTTTCCAAGTTTCCTGAACTCTGAGATTTGATTAGATCTTCTAACTTATAAGATATGCTCTGATTTGCAATCGAAGCGCAGGCAGCACTAATTGAATTTATGGCAATTTCATTTGTAAAACTCTTGACTTTTCACTCATAAATTGCAGATACACATATGGACATAGATACAAAGATACATGCACTTAGAGAAAAAATTTAAAAAGCAAAATGCATTCCCATTGGATTCAACCATATTAAAGTAAAATAAAAAAAACTATTAAAAATAAATTTAAATACCTATTTTTAAATTCTCCAAATAATTTTATATTTTTGTCCAAATAAATATTTATAAATAAAATAGTTGAAGTAAGTTGGAATAAAATCTCTCTAAGAAACTACCTTACAGTACAGTACTACAGTATTTTTTCTCTGAGTGTATTTTAGCATTAGTTATGAGCCGTCGCTTTGGGCTGGCGTGGGTGAAAGAAACGACTGCAGCTGCGCATGAGCCAAAAGACACGGCCACAAAGTCGCAGCCTAAGCCAATGTTCAAGCCAAGTTTAAGTTCGGACCAGGATCAGGGGGTGGGCAAGGGGTATGCGGATGGGGCCTGGTCAAAAGAAAGCCGTGTGCCAAGTTAGAGAGAGAGAAATGTTTACGACGCTTGGCAGGCACATAAATTTACGCATGAAAAGCTGCGCATTCCTCTTCTAACACTTGGACTTGGAGTCGAGGGATGGACGACAACTAAAGTCACAGCATGGCTCGTTGTCACTGTGATTTATTGCCCAGTGATTTCACAAAGTGATTTGCGGCTCAATTATCCAACTGGAAATGGAGGAGAATAAACCCCTTCACATTTCTGATGCTCGTTTAAATGGAAGATAGATGTTTTTAAGTGGAATTGAGACATCGATTAGGATGTCTTAATGTGAAGAAGAGACACTTATAAAGGAAGCTTCATCACTTCTGATTAGTTTATCATAGAAATCACTCCAAAAGTGACAAAAATATCTTGTATTCAGTTTTTGCAGCCCTAACACGTTGTATCCACACCGAAAGGTGGCGCTGGACGTTGTCAACATGTCTGGCATTATAAAAAATAATGTATTCTACGCGCAGTTAGCCAGTTGCCAGTTGCCAGTTGGTAAGCCGGTCTTTTTGGCCAGCAGGCAGGCACACAGGCTGGATAGCTGGCTAGCTGGCTGTCTGTGTTGGCCAGGTTCCATCTATTGCTGGTCTTAATGCGGCTCCTACTTAGCGTTAACTGACAAAACAGTTTTGGCACGCACTGATTGATAATCGAAGTCAGCCAAGAGTCAGAGTCAGAGTCAGAGTCTTGGCCAAGACTGTGGCTGCATTGCCAGCCCAGTTATCTCTGTTGGCCAAGAAGCAAAGCAGCTGCTGTAATTACCAATGAATGCGATGCGGGCACGTTTCTGTTCAGGCTGCAGAGGATTGGGGAACTGGGAGATTGGGAGATGCGAAATGTATTGCATGTTTACATGAAAACTGATATTTGCCGATAAACGCTCAATGAAAGTCGCCACGGCAACTGTGGAAATTGTGGAAACTGCGGCAACTGTGGAAACTGCGGCTTTTTTGGCTTCATGGCCGTGGACTCTCTGAAGTCTCTGTAGTCGTGGTTAGCAATTTGTACAAACAATTATAGAAATTATCTTTCGCTTGGCTGCGAATTAAATTGAAATTTAAATTGCATTCGATTGCCGCGGCATCGCTATTTTTGCTGCTCTCTCATTTAATATTCGTTTTTACTGGGAAAAGTTAAAAAACTTTTCAATGTGCAGGAAAAACACAAAGAGAAAGAAAGATAGAGAAACAGAGAAAACAAATATGTATATATATATACATATATATATATGTATATATTTATTTAGAATTTAAAATAAATTTTAGTGAAAGAGAGGAAAAGAATATGTATTAATTAAATGACGACGAAATTTATTAGAATTATAAAAAAATATTATAACCAAAATAAAGTATGCGAATTAATTCCATATCAAAATATATAGAGCACATGATTTAAGGATTTTACAAAATACAAATAAAATAAATATGTACTTTAAATAATTACATATGTATGTGTGTATATTTACCTGTGAGCATACATTTTGTGTTTATTTTTTGGTATTATTTATAGAACACAAAACTCTGACATCACACGCGAGCGACGCGACGCGCGTTTAACCTTTGTTAGATCATTAAAGCTGCCGCAATGCAAATTAATGGGCAGCAGCAACAAAAGCACAACACAAAAAAAAACAAAACAAAAACAAAGTCAAGCTGAACCGGGCTGGTTGATATGCGTAATGCTCTACATCAGTTTGTAAGGGAACTGCATGAGCTGTAGCCGCTAGCTTGTGTCAGTCAACCAATAGGAGCATACATTTAACTCTGACGTCACACGCGATCGACGAGACGCGCGTTTAACCTTTGTTAGATCATTAAAGCTGCCGCAATGCAAATTAATGAGCAGCAACCATAAAAACACAACACCACACATCACAACACAACAACAAAAAACAAAAACAAAGTCAAGTTGTACCGGGCTGGTTGATATGAGCAATGCTCTACATCAGCTTGTACGTGAACTACATGAGCTGTAGCAGCCAGCTTTTGTCAGTCAATCAATAGGAGCAATCAGCGCAACGCAGCGGCAACGGCAAATCGCGGCAGAGCATTAAAATTACCAAAAGCAAAAGCAAAGACAAAAGCAAACAAACAAAGACAATAACAAAGAGACGCGTCGCGGCGCACATTTGTACACAGTTATTTGCATATTCACATTTCGTTCAATCTGTCAGTTTTGTTTGCTCCTTATTGATTCACGCTCACAATACGTTAATGCTAATGCCGTTTTTATAGTTTTTGGCTATTTGTATCAAATTTTTCATATACAGCATATATTCTTTTGAGGTTATGTTCACACACACAAAAACACATTTAGCAACCTGCGCTCAGTTTGATAATTAAGTTGTTTGATTTATGATCTTTCAATAGACCAACTTAATTGGCATTCAACAAACACAGGAGCACACAACTTTGCCGCGCATAAAGTGTGCAAATAAAACTAGCGCAATTGCAATTTTCATCACTTTTCACTTTTGCACTTTGCGTCTGCACTTCGCAGGATTTTTTGAATTATGTTAATTAGTATGTAATGTTATTGCCTTACATCATGTTAGTTTTGCACTGTTCCTCGTGTGTGGCCAATGTTAATGTTAAGTTGTGACACTGCTAACAGTGCTAACATAACATATCGATATACAATTGGAATGCTGGACGCCATTTTTAACTGTGATCTTTTTATTAACCACCCAATTTGTGTCGCGTGCCAAGAATTTTCAATTGTTTGATTGCTTTAAGTCGCAAACTCTTCTAATTCCAAGTATTCGCCTACGCCTACACTTCAATATCGCCGATTGGGCATTATTTAATGAAAGAGCGCTCTAATAAAACCAAAAAAAAAGAATGCAGAAAAAAGCATAAAAAAGCGACGCTCAATGATTTCATACAGACGATAACAACGTCAAGGTAATTTTATATCAAAATCGTGTTCTGCTCGCGCTGCCACAAAGTATTAATTTAAAAAAACAAAAACTCGAAAAAAAAAAATAGAACGTGTTTGGTGCTAAGCGGCACACACACACACACGGAGAAACACAAACGCACACACACACACACAGAAAGAAACACTCACACACGCAAATGCACGCACACCTTTTTGCCTTTGGGGCCTTACATTATATCATCGATCGGTATTATCCCTATTTACTTCTGACATGATCGTCTTAAACTTCCGTCTCTTTATTACACAAAGTGTCCACTTGAAATATGATTCAAAAGTTTCGCAATGAATGTGAATGTGAATTATTATGAGTACTACAATATGTGAGTGTTATAGGAATACTTAGTTATGGTCTGGCTGTTTATAGTGATGTCATACCCATATATGGTTCATATTTCAGTTAGACGACTGTGACGTGATTTTCTTATTTTGGTGTAACAAAGTCCGTTACATGAAGTTTTGCGTATGAGTACACTCAGAGAAAAAAACGTCAGACATATTTTAAAAGAAAACTTATTACAATTAAATTTAAAAATAGACACTTGGAATTAACTGAACACATTGTTAAATTAAAGAGTATATATATTGAAATTGTAACGCATATTTCTCAGAGTGTATGTGTATATAAATATGCAAATGAATGCATATTGAAAACCCAACTCACGTTGCATAGTGTGGCACAGTCCGAGCCAATGTTGAATGCCCCTGAGGCGCCGCAATGTTGTAAATTCAGTCTAATAGCACGGTTATTAGTTTTCATTATAATTGATTGATTACTGTCATTAGCTGCGATCTTGAACAATCCCAACTCGTCATCCAACTCGACTCAATTCAAACTTGGGAAGCAGCTGCTCTTTTTCTCTGTATTCCCTTAGCAAACAAATTAAAGATCGATTTAATACACATTTAAAAGACTTCGATTTTTTACTCTTGCCAAGAGTGCGATTATTTTGTGACCCAATATGAAACGTTTTAGAAAAGAGTACAAATATTATATTTAAATATATTGGAGTAAACAATAGTTAAGTTTTTCTTTCACAATAATAATTTGGCATATTTTCAGGGTTACAAATAAATTTAAACAAATTCAGGTTTACTTTATAATTTTTATTAAATTTAGAATCAGAAAATATTGGTTTCCGAAAACATCTACAATTGAAAAATATGGGCTAAGGAATCTAAATTAAATTCTAATTAAAATCAAAATTCAATTTACTAGGGTGTTAAATCTTCGACATGACGTAGATAATTTTGTTGCTTCTTGTTTAAATCGTAAATAGGCGACAAGAGCTGCTTTCTAAAACATTTGTCGTTAATTCGTGACTGTCGATTTAAATTAACGCCCACGCAGAATTCTCTCAAGTATTTTCATGTGTGTGGCAGACGCTACTTAAGAATGTGGCAGCCACAAAGTCATGGCTTTCACTGAATAAAAGTTCTCTCTGTTTCCTTGCCCTGGACTGTGACTGGTACCACATAACTCTGGCCAAATATGTAAGTTGCAACCAGTGGGGGACATCTATACATATACATATATATGTATATATATCAACACATGCGCATCCCAACAGGAAAAATCTAACGGATGCCATTACCATATAAAGTCAATGCTGACCTTCATTGCAATCACACACACACACTCAAAAGAAGAGTTTCAATAGAGTTGGGATTGTTGTTGTTGTTGCTTTTGTTGCATCGATGATTCGCCTCGTGGACTACCAAAATTAGAAGTCGTCGTCGTCTTTTAAGCAGGTTTCCACACAAGATCTTGGACAATGTCAGCGACAAGTTTCATGAATGAGAGCGCAGCCAGAGCAGAAAACCTCGAACGTGACTTTTAAAAAAATTGCCAAGTCAAGAATTTTATTGGCCCTTTCAGTGGCAGAGCTTCTTAGCTGCATTTTTTTTTTTTTATCAAAATGAAGAAAATTTTAGCTAAATATTTAGTGGAGAAAAAGTCTTTATTAACTCAAGTTATTGAGATCTGGGTTTTTCAACTTAAAGTTTAAATTCTGCCATTTTCGAAAAACTGTGTTTTTTCGAAAAATATTCACATTTTCTATTCTTAATCATAATTTTTTCCAAATTAAATTAAAAAAGTTTTTTTTTATGCAATCAGTAAGCACAAGGAGTTATCTGAATAGTTATCTTGATGCTGTTTTTATTGCTTTTCTTTATACGATAGAGTTTTTGAAAATATCTTTGCAGAGTCCCGAGAAGATTTACATCAAAGTTGTCGAGTTGGAGCCAAAGATTACATCATTGGGCGACAATTTTGACGAATCGCTGCACATGCAAAGGGAACACGATGAAACACTGCGTAATCTACAGGTAAATTATAAGTAAATAACATATTTTATAATCATTTAATCAATATCATTTCGATACTATGCTAGAATCTGCCTGGCCCCATGGAGGAGTTTGTGCAAAAGGCCGACAAATTGTTGGCCAGCAAAAGAATCAGCTCCGAGCTGGTTAACGCCATGGCGGACACCTTGAATATCATCTGGCAGGATATATTGAATCTGCTGCAGGATCGACAGCATATACTGCACTTGTGCACACAATTTCACGACAAGATGACGCAGTGCTTCCGAAGAATGGATCAATTGGAATTGGCCTGCAGCGAATCCAATTTGCCCACAGAAGTGGCCGGAGTTCAAGAGTTTCTCAATAAGTTTAAGCAATTGCGAATTGATATGTTGACTGGTGTCATGGCTGCACTGAAGGATGGCAACGAGTTGCTGGCCCAGCTGCAGGAGCTGGAGAAACTGGAGACACTGGACACGAGGCCGGAGCACATCAAACGAGACGCCACACGAGCCGTGCACCAGGTGCAACAGTGGCTCGAGGCGTTGCACGATCGTCGCAATGCCCTCGAATTGGCCTGGCAGACGCGTAAGACGCAACTGGAACAGTGTCTGGCCCTTAAGCTACTTGGCCGTGAACTCATCGAACTGGAGGCTGCTCTGCAGCTGGCCAGGCACGAGCTCAACTCCATGTATAGTCTGGGCGAGTGCGAGCACTCGGCAAATCAGACGCTGCTCAAGTACCGCGAGTGGAAGCAACAGGTGAGCAGATCTATTTATTTATTTAATGTCAACTAAACACAGATGACCAAAATTAAAGTACATATACAATTTGTTTTAAAGTAAAATTTAGAAATAATATTTAAATTTTAATCTTAAATCTGGGGGTATTAAAAAAATTATTAAATGATCAAACATTTGTTGCAAGGATTGGGAAAAACCCAAGCAAATCAAAAGGTATTAGTAGTAATAATTAGAAGTAATACACAAGATAAAATAAGAGATCATAACTAATTTAAAAGAAATACTGTCTATTATAACAGGCATTGCTTTTGAGAGATCGCGCCCTGAAGATCACTCGAGCCAAGGAGAAAGTGCAGTCGTCCGGGCACTTTGCTGGAGAAGAGGCTTGTGCTCGAGCCTACGCCGTGCTGAGCGGTTGCACGGAGCACCTGGACTTGGTGGATCAGCGGGAGCATTGGCTGCAACAGTCGCGGGATTTCTTTGCCAAGGCGGAGCACACGCTAAGTGTGCTCGAGAAACTCGAACTAGAGTTGGCCAGCGTCAAGTTGCCGCCCAATTCGCCGGAGAGCTATGCGATGTTCGCCAAAGTCTACCGCGATGTTCGCAACTTCACCGAGGAGCCACTGCGTCTGGGCTACAGCATCCTGGACGAAGTTGGACGCACTCAACCCGAGACTCAGGGCATCAAGCGCGTATTGGATGAGCTGGAGAATCGCAAGGCCTACATCGAGAACATCTGTGCCAACAGCAGCGAGGATCATCAACGTGTCCAGCGCGCTCTCTCCGAGTTCCTCGCCCAGCACAACGAACTCCTCGCCTGGCTGCGGGCCTCGGGGCAGCTGCAACTGCAGCAGAGCGTCAACTTGGGTCGCAACCTGCCACAGGCCAAACAGTTTCTTCTGCAACATCACGAACTCATGCAGGACCTGGAGGTAGGTGTACTATTATTTTTAAATGATTTTATTTATTTAATGTCAACTAAATACAGTTGACCATAAAAAAATGAAAGTAAAATTTAGTACAAATATTTAAATTGAAATCCCTCAGATCAAAGGCGAACTAATCAACTTGCTGTTGGAGTCCATCAAACAACATTTGGAGTCTCTGAGTCCCCAGCAACGCTACGATGTGGACTCCAAGGCGGAGGCGCTGCACAAACATTGGATCGAACTGAAGGATTTGGTTTTGAAGCGCGTCGATTGTGTCTCAATGCTCATTGAGTTCTTCGAGCAGGGAAACGAGCTCTCTAGTCAACTGGATCATTTGCAGCGGCAACTGCAACAAACTCCAGATGAGCACAAGTTGCAGTTCCTTAAGGCCACTTGGGCCAATATTGCCAGCAGTTATGGGGAACTCAAGTCATCTGGATTGAGATTCATCAACTTGAAAGTCGGTATCGATAACTATAATCAACTCAACTTTCATTTTCATCTCTCAACCCATATTCAGTTCGAATTCTCTAAGCTTTGCATGCACGTTTCTTTAACTTAGTTCGCTTTAGTTTAGTGGCAATTTCTTCTAACCGCTGACAGCTTTGCACATTTGCCGTTGTCTGTCTGTCAAATCTGTCAGATCCAGACAAGTCCTGAGACCAGACTCCTCTTATATATAGTAGTATTCCGACATGTGATGCAACGTTTGCTATTTTTATACTTGCAAAACAGTCGACACCTCATCGTGTCGTGGCTGATACAGCTTTATATATGCTTTATTTCCAAGAACAGGTATAATATTTTTTTTAGAGAAATCTTAAAAGAGAATGGGATAAATTGCGAGAGAATGACATTTATAGAAAAGGGATATTTTATGTTAAATAATCTGAACTTTTTTTTAGAAAGAATAATACTTTAATGATGAACAGTTTAAGGGAATGAAAGTTAGAAGACAATGAGATAATTTCTCGTTATTTTTTAACTTAAATATCAAATATAATTCAACATTTTTCCAATTCAAATTTGTTTTTATTAAAAGTTTCATTTTAAAATTTAAAATTGAAACTAGTAAATTTCGAAAAGGTTTTGGGTTGAAGTAGACAAATATATATTCCACACTTCTTCGCATATTTGCCTCAATTGAGTGTATTATAAGTCAAATCACTTATTTCAGTACTCTATAAAGTTTCCTAACATTAACTCAAGGAATGTGTTTGACAATTATAAACATGATCTTGAGGAATTTTCCTTTTAGGTACGTATCTCATCTACCTGTTTTCGAACTTCTGCCAACTTTGCTGCAACTTGAATAACTCAATCAACGATTATTGCTTTTTTAGTTGCAATAGTTTTACGAGTTAATTTTCCACCTGAGGCCAAGGCAATTCATTTTCAATAATTGCAGCCAAGGCGAATACGCTGCAACTTCAGTTTTGCCTGGGCAAAAGCAAAAGCAGGCACATAAATTGCAAAGAATATGATTTTAGTTTAGCCATAACATAACATAAACGTGTATCAGCCAAAAAGACAACGTCAAGGGAAAAATGGGAAAAGCGGGAGGAGGAAAGAAAATTTGAAATTAGAAAATTCGCTTGGCTGCCAACGCCTCGAGTTGAGTTGAGTTGAGTCGCGTTGAGTTGAGTCCATAAATAAAAGGCAGGCAATTTCAGTCTATAGATAGAGAAAGAGAAAAGTCTGTGGTCTGGTCTCTGGACTCTTTTGAGGCAGAAGACAGAAGGCGACAGACTTTGGCCACAGTTAGATGCTTGCCACGTGCCGCGCGCTTTCCACGAATTTTCCAACTTGTCAGCCAGACACTTTTAAACCAACAGAAAAGGCAAAATAAAAGCTGAAACAAAATTGAAACTGATTTCAATTTTTTTTCTTGCTATTTTTAACAAACAGATTGTGGATCCATATCTCGAGACGAAATCCTCAGTGCAGGCAGTGGAAGAGACTTTGAATAGCTTCAGTAAGCGGCAGATCGACGTGTCGAGCAGTTTGGAAAATTGGACAACGAATATACAGGAAAAGCGGGAAGTCGAGTATCTACTTGAGAAAGTCATGAGTGACAACGAGGAGGTAAGAGGAATTTTAAACAGCTGCGTAATCTGATTAAAATTTGCTTTCATTCAATATAACATTTAGTATAATGATTTATTGCTGGAAAAGCTCTAGTTAATAAAAGTGTATTGCTTAAAATGAAACTCACAATCATTTCTTTCTCCTCCTTTTAGACTGTGGCCAAGAGCACACAGGTGGATACTCAGTTGTATCCAGTGTTTAGCACATCCAGTCTGGACTCGAAGCAATTGTTGACTAGCACACGGGAAAAACTCAGCTTTGTCACACAGGATATTGAGCGCGCTCAGGAGGAGATACAGCAACGCATACAAACCACTTTGAGCATACAGACAAAGGATCAGCAATCGTTGTCGAAGATCGAGCAGGTGATCAACAATTTGCGCATGCTGAAGGCAAAATTGGATGGCATCAAATACGATTATCGCACCTTGTTGGAGAGTGTACTGCAATTCGTCGAGAACATTGTGCAGTTGCGTCAAGAGATCGATGCATATTTCGCAAGATCGGGATCGATCCCATCGGTATCGGTATCGGGATCTTCGACTGTGGAACGCACTATTGCCGAGCATGAGAAATTCCGCGATCAATGCATGGATAAATTTAGATCGTTAATCACACAATCCGAACTGTTGATCGATCGTGTGCGAGTTTTGGAACCGCCGGGTGCTCGCGAAATCGACACTGATCGCATTTTAAAGTTGTTGGAGAATCTGCGCATTCACTTCGAGTCGAACAGCAGCGAGAGAATGTCGTCGCTGGAGCGTCTCGAGAAGATCGAGCAATTCCGCAACGATCTCGATGACATCGATCGCAGTCTGGATAGCGTCAGCAAACAATTGCACGATATTAATGGTCAGAGTGTGGATAGTCTGGCTGCTGCGAAGACCACGTCGTTGGCATTCGAGTATTTTGAACGTACCATAGAGGTGAGTGACCTTTTAAGCAGTTGAACTTTAGCCACAGATCGCTATAGCTATGTCAGATCTTTATCGCCTGCAGTTATATAGGCCTGTTCTATAAATCTCTAACAAATTTAATTTTTGATGCGGCTAAAATCATTTTGGTTAGTTTTTAATCTCATTCAAAAAAACAAATACGTTTGAGTTTCTTTAAATACATTTTTAAATTAAGTAAAAACTCGTAAATTAAATTTAAAATTATTTAAAAAAAAAATTGACATGAACTAAACTAATTGAATTCTGAATTAAATAAGGCTGCATTAAATACATTTTAAGTAATTGAATTTAATTAAATTTTAATATGTATAAAAAGTCATAAAAGTCATTAAGCCTTTTAATTTGTTGTTTTCAAAATTGTCATCAAAAACTGTAGAGATTTGTGGAGCACACCTGATACAAGATTTTAATTAATTTTCTAGTGTTCAATGCCCAAGTTTATGAAATCGACGCCACATCAACGACGCTGGGGCCAAACAGCGCCAACGATCGAGGTAGCTCCGCTTATAGAGAAATAGAAATCAGTCCTTCTTTATTCCCAGTGCATGTGGATGACCCTTTTGGGTGGTCACAGCTCACACAGTTCGCCTCAGCAGCCTCGACACATTCATCAAAATTATCCAAAAAAGCGTTGGGACATTTTCGAAAATACAAACTACAAAATTTCAACTTTCAAAATGCTGTTGCTTGTCAGCGGCGTTGAATGGACAGCGGCAGCTGTCGTTAGTTTGTAATTAAAAACTTGAGAAATACATCTTGTGTGCAGTGCCACAGATACAGATTCAGATACAGATACACACTCTAAGAGATACAGATACAGTCCTGAGATACAAATTTAAACGCTTGCCACTTGGCTGCACTGCGCATTTGCTGTTATAAATTGCTTTTGACGTTCTCAATTTTATTTTATGGATTTTTCACAAAACAAACAAGAAGAGGATTCAAAAGTATCTTTTAAGTTGTTTGGTGGCTGCACTTGTGCGTGTGTTTATTTTCCCAGAAATTTGTTTTAGCTTCTGTTTAATGGGTTAATTAGACAATGAGAGAGCTCGGATATTTTTGGCACACTTTTAACTTGTTTTACTGTGTTGTCTCCTCTTTTTCCCCTTCGCGAAGCTGCTTGAAAAGCGGATTGAAAAGTTTACCGAGTCGACGAGCCAACAGCTGCTGATCAGCAATCCGGAGAGCGAATCTTATGTTAAGGACGAGCTGCGAAAGCTCAACGATAAATGGCAGAGCTTCAAGGATCAAGTGAGGCAGAAACGAAAGAGCCTGAATCAGGCCAATGAATTCTTCGAGGTTGTCGAGAAGGTAAATATTAATTTGATTTCATTATTTATTTCTTTAATTTAATTTAAAAATTATTTATTTGATTTAATTATTCATTTATAATTAAAAATTCTTATATTTTACATTAACAAAAACCGACTTAAATTTAAAACTTTTTTTTATTTTTAACTTAGTTTAAAAAAATATATATAAATAAAAATAATTCATAAAATGAGAATACTAGAAGGCAGAATTTCTTTATAATTCTATATTTATGTACTTAATTTATTTAAAATCAACAAATGGCATTCACCATTATACGTAATTTTTAATTAAGATTTAAAATCAATATCCAAAAATCGGAAGTTTTAAATGATATTTTAAAAATAAATAACATTTAAAGCTCTTAAAGTATGAAAATGAAGACTTTAATAAATCTCTTTCCATTTCTCATTCTCTTCTTTGCAGATCGATGCCGAGTACCGTGAGATCAGCTACTTCTACAACAGCGTCTCCAACAAGGTGCCCTATTTGAGGGATCCCGTCGAAGCCTCTAATCTGGTGAATGACATTGAAAAGTATGTGACCAGTCGGGAAACTGCGCTGCGCTCCAAGCTGGACAGTGCCTCCCAGTGTGCCCATGACATGAGCAAGGTGTCCACTCTCTACAACGATGTGATGAACATTTTCCAATCGTTTATCAAGCTGAAGATGGACATTAACATAGTTATCGAGCGACTGAAGCAGGAGCAGCGGCAGCGGGAGCAACTGGAGAGAGAGGCACGTGACCAGGCGGAAAGAGATCAGGCCCAGAGAGAGGCGGAGGCGAGGGAGAGAATGGCGCGAGAGGAGCAAACGAGATTGGAGGCACAGCGTCAACAGGCGGCCATTGAGCAGGCACAACGGGATTTGGCAGCCCGACAGCTCTCCCTGCGAGAGCAGGCGGTGCGGGAGGAGGAGGCGAGATTGCAGGCGGTGCGAGAACAGGCGGCCAGGGAACAGTTCGCCAGGGAGCAGGCCGCCCGGGAGGAGGAACAACGCATACAAACCCTTAGGTAGGAATACTTATAGATATGCTGTCATCGATATCACATATAAGAAAATGAATTATAAATAAATATAAATTGTATTGCGAAATGTTATTGAAAATAAAATATTCCATTTCAAGGGACATTGCCAAGCGGGAGGAGGAGCTGCGTCTGCAGATGCTGCGGGAGGAGGAGGCTCGACTGCATAACAAGCGAGAGGAGGAGATCAGAATGAAGCGAGAGGAGGACATCCGAATGAAGCGAGAGGAGGAGATCCGACTCAAGCGTGAGGAGGAAACCAGACAGAAGCGACAGGAGGAAGCTCGCATCCAAAGGGAGGAGATAACACGCCTGCAAACGCTGCGAGATCAGGTGGATCAACAGCGCATTGTCACGGAGAACATTCGCAAGGACATCCAGGTGAATCAGATCTTCACCGAGCTTCGCTATGCCTCTCCCCACTTTGTGCGCCCCCTCAAGGACGCCCTGACCCGCGAAGGAGATCGCTTTGTGTTCGAGTGCGAGGTCACGGGCACTCCGGAGCCAAACGTGGAGTGGTTCAAGGACGGCATCAGCATCCAGAGCAATGCCGACTACAAGACCAGCTTCGACAAGGGCATCTGCCGCCTGGTCATCGAGGAAACCTTCGCCGCCGACACCGCCAGATTCAGTTGTCGCGCCTCCAATTTGGTGGGAACGTGCGACACAAACGCTACTCTGACGGTGCGCGAAAACGCCGCCGAGCTGCAACTGGTGGCGCCTCGAATCGTGCGGTTCCTGGAGAGCGGCAAGGCCACCGAAGGTATTTATTTTGTAAAATATATTTGAAAATCAATTATTTATTTATTTTATTTTTTTATATTATCTAATAATATTTATGCATATTTTTAAGACATCTCATATTCAGCTTTGCGACTAAAATCAACTTTTAATTTAATCTTCACTAGGTACATCCTTCCAGTTCTCCTGTGTGGTCAGCGGCGTCCCACTGCCCACTGTGCAGTGGTTCAAGAACGACAAATGCATCGACGACTCGCAGGATTATGTCATCAGCTATAACAATGGAGAGGCCAACTTGAGATTCGATGAAGTGTTCCTCGAGGACGATGCCGTCTACACTTGCAGTGCCTCAAATCCCGCTGGCATCGAACACAGCTCGGCCAGTCTCATTGTGGAACGTAAGTCTCAACAAAACAACAAAACTTACCCGTAGTGCCAGAATATCGTCAGTGGAAAAAATAAGATTTGGTAGAAATTTATTATTAAAAAAGAAAAAAAGATATTTAAAAAAAAAATTAGTAAGCTAAGTAATAGTCTGAGTTTAGAAGCAACTTTTAATATTGCTTTTTTTTACAACTGTGCAGATTTGAAATTTAATTTAAAAATTATATAAAAATATGTCTTGTTTTACATTTTACAGCTCTGGAACCCACTGAGCTGCCTTGCTTCAAAATGCCGCTGCAGAATGCGATGGCTCGTGTTGGCCAAAAGATTAAACTGGAGGCCCTGGTCACCGGCATTCCCAGACCCGATATCTACTGGCTGCACAATGGCAAACCCTTCCAGCCACGCGACCTAAAAGTGAGTATATTCTCAAGGGAAAAAGTAAAGGGAATAGACGAAAATCGTTTCATACTTAAATTCAAATTTACACTATATATTATCATCTTGTTACAAAATGGGAAAAAATTTTAAAGACATGTTAGAGCCCATCAGATAAATATATAAAATATTGTTCAGATTGATGAGCTAATTACTAATATATTAGACTACTCCATTAGTATATCTATTTATAAAGAAAAAATGTCAATGAAATTTAGTAAAAGTGCTTTTATAAATATATGTATATTGTGGGGTAGAGGGTTTAGGTATAGGTATCTAAGTTAAATTAGTTAAGAAATAGAAAAACTCAAATATATGTGCTTAAATTTCACAAATACAATTTTTGGTATGTTTTACATAATCTGTATTATTTTCATAACAATCGTAGGGCTACTTATAACAATAGTTTTCTTCAATATCTATTTATTTATTAATCTTTTAATAGTTGTCTTAATATTGTCCACATTCTTTCAGTCTCATGCAGACTATGCGCAATTTGTGATTCCTTTGGGAAAATATACAAATTGCGAATAAAAATTGCACAGAGTATAATTCCCCCAAACGTAATGGTCGATCGGTCGATGGCGCGATCTCCCAATCATATATACAAGTACATAATTATGTATACATACATATGTATATACATATATATTTACATATACAGATATGTATAAACAATCTTTTGCTATTCCAGCAAAAAATCAGTGAACATTTTGGGCTTGTGGGCGAGACTCTGGGCGAATAGTTCCAAAAAAATATATTATTCAATGAACATGATTTGTGCTGACGTCAGTATTGCGTATAAGGGGAATGGAAAAGGAGGATGGTGAAAGGGGGTACATCATTAGCATCATTAGATAGATCTTATTGCAAAATGAAGAAGCAAAAGCGAAAACAGTTTGTTGCAGAAAAATATGTATTGTATATAAAATGTAAATTCAAGGCGAATGTTTTAAAAATACGCCAACGCATAGAGTACACTGCACTACGTGGCTGTGTTGCCGTTGCAATACTATAAATTACAGGCAATATACGAGAAGATGGCTAAAAGAAGAAGAAGATGCAACCAGCCGAAACCATTGCGAATTTAATTCACCACAGTCATCGTGGTTCATCGTGGGCGCTGTCAAGCAATTTGTTTATATATCTCTAGACACATTTCTCTCTATATAGATATATAAACATACTATACATGTTGAAAATGATTTGATTTTTGAAATTTTCATAAAGCAAATGCTGTTTTCATTGCCTTCTTCCCGCACATTTTAATTGCTGTTTTTGACAAATCAAAACATGATCTCATTGCGTGTTTGGCGGATTTAACCAATCGACAATTAAACGATTAAACGTATTGTACTTGTAATTGTGCCATTATGCGATTATATTATTGTTCGATTAGAACAACACCTGTAGAAATGGAGGCTTCCTGCAATTTGGGCCGAAAACAAAAGAGCGGCGCTGTTAGCTTCTTTCGTATAGAAAATAAACAACACGTCAATTTGAAAATTTTGAGAGGAAAATACATGTACAACATTGTAGTTAAGATTACCGTGCCGGATACGCTCACCGAGCAGCGGTTTACGGCGGAGAGGAGGGAGTAGAGAAAAGATCGGATGGAGATTGGTCAGAGGAAATCGGGGATTGGAGATCGCACATCCGCGCCACAACATAAATAAGTTGAGATGAGTGTAAATGAAATTTGAATTGCATACAACTAAAAAATATAAAGTTTTTGAAAAGTCGACTAGCAGTTACCCTACTTTGAATTGTCATTACTTTGTTGAAACTTAACCGATTTTCATACTGTATATCATTTTTATCACTAATTTATCTCTAATTTGATTCTGTATCGAAAGTTAAAAATATGTTTACTCAACAATTCTCCGACCACATCCTTTTTTACCCCCATTCTGATCACTGTTAAACCTCTAAATTAATCCTGTTTCAATATTTTGTTCATTTAAGATTTTTTAATTTTTTTTGAGGATTTTCGAAGAATTCCCTTTAAAAAATGTTGAGCTCTTAAAAATTTATTATAGCTTTAGCACTCAATTTCTAACTATTATTTAGCTGGGCAATATAACTTTCTTTTCATAAATTTTATGTCATTAGTACAAGTCAGTATACCCCTTGTGTTCATACTCGCACATAAACTGGCACAAATTGAAATTGAAAGCATTAGCCTGAACCATAAGCTGAACAAGTTGAATACGACGGCCTCGTCTGGTCGTTGTTTTATTTTGAATTCACCACATGTTGAATACGCAGTCAGTGGTTAACACATCAAAAACTTTTCTGATTTTCCATCTTTCAGTACGAAAACGGACGTGTTACGCTGATAATCGCACAGGCGTATCCAAACGACGCCGGATCCTACGTGTTGAGTGCCAAGAATTTAGCTGGCGAGGCTTATAGCCATTGTAATATCATTGTCAAGGGTCGTCTGCCAAACGAGACGTCCGATTCGGAGATGGCCAGCGATATTGAACCGATTAGGCCGGCTGTTCACATGCCCCTCAAGGATGTCTCCATGTTCGAGGGCAAACCCGTTCGATTGGACTGTGTGATTGTGGGTCAACCGGAGCCGGAGGTCATTTGGTATCACAACGAGCGACCTGTCAAGGAATCAGCGGATGTTCAACTGCTCTTCCAGGTAGGGTTGTTTCTTTTGTGATTGGTATTGTTTGCCAAGAAAGTCATTTATATTTTTTTATATTAAATACTAAGCAGCATCTAATTAGCATTTAAATTTTTAATAAATTTTAACAAGTAAACTTTAGTCTCGATCATTTTTGCATTCACTTACTGCTTGTTCTTTACTATTCACAAATAAAATATGAGAACAATTTTAAATTTTCTTTATACTTAAAATATTAACGAATAACGATCAAGATCTAATAAAAACCATATTTTTTTGATATTTATTTAAAATGTTAAATTCTGTCATAAATATCTATTTACTTCAAATTATTATATTAAATATTTATTATATTAAAATAATATTATTATATTTTGTCAAAAATGCCTATTTACTGGCTATAATATTAAGATAAATATTATTTTCATCTCAAATTCTATCTATATCTGAATATCTATGTCAAATATACATATACAATAGTTCTTTTTATTTTGAAATATTGTTGATAAACTCATGATTTGTTTATCAAAAATATATTAAGTAAACTATAGAAATAGTTCAATATTTTTTAAAATTTATATTCTATTCAATTTCAGGGCGATCGTTGTTCGCTTTTCATACAGGAAGTCTACCAGGAGGATGCGGGCAATTACAAAGTGGTTGCCATCAATTCGGCGGGTGAAACGTCGAGCAGCTGCGAGCTGAAGGTGACACCACTCAACATGGCAGAGCCCGCGACCCGAGCACAAGTCGAGCGCCAATCGTTGCCCAAGGAGACGCAGCCGAAGTTTGAGAGGTTGCTCTCCGATGTGCTGGCCGATGAGGGGGAGGAGGTTGTGCTGGAGGTGCAGGCGAGTGGGGATCAACCGCTGAGAGCACAATGGTATCTGACCAACAAGGAACTGCAGCTGAACGACCGGGTGATCGCACAATCCAATCCGGAGGAGGGCAGCTTCAAGCTGATCCTCAACAATGTGGAGGCGAATGACAAGGGCGTCTATACTGTCAAGGTGTCCAATAATGCAGGAGATGCCAAGTGCTTCTCTCATTTGATTGTCAAGTCTGTCAATATGCCGGAGAATCGTCGGGGCAGTCAATCCTCGGTGGAGATCGTCGAGCGCCATGTGTGTCCGGAGTTCAAGGAGCTTTTTAGCGATAAACAAGCCCAGATCGATGATGTTGTCAAGTTTGAATGCATTGCGATTGGCAAACCGATGCCCAAGATACATTGGTACTTCAACGATCAGCCCGTGCACGGACACAATTTCCTCGTTTCCACCAGCGGAGATCGTCAGGTTCTCACCATACAGAAATTGACCCACGATGCCGTTGGCAAGATCAGCTGTGTGGCCGAGAATGAGGCTGGCAAGGCGACCTGTGTCGCCTTCCTCAACATCATTGGCAGCGGTCCTCCGGCCTCCAGTGATCTTCAGACCATGACCCAGGAACACAACACCGAATCCTCTCGTGTGACGATGAAGAAGCAAACTTTTACCACCACATCCACATCGCAGGTAAATTCCTATGAGGGAAATGTGCCACAAACCGAGGTGCATCATTCGTCTGCCCACATCGATCAGTCCATCAAGCAGCTGGGACAGCAGAGACCCGAAATTGTCGAGAGTCATCACTACCAGGAGCTGAACAAGAGCAAGGAGATGAGCAGTCCGAGTCTGCAGCAGAAATCCTTTACACTCGTCCAATCCGCCAATGGGGTTTCCGCCCTTCCCATTCCCGATTCCCCCACGCGACTGCGCAAAGAGATCGCACCACGTTTCACCACACCACTGAGTGGAAAAATTGTGGATCAGGGCGTCAATGTGAGCATGGAGGCCATCTACGATGGCTATCCTTCGCCCGAGATCAAGGTCGAGAAGAATGGCGATCAGCTGTTTGACAATGCCCACACGAAGATCTCCAACAAGTGCAATCGCGTTACCATCGAACTGAAGCAGGTGGGCGTGGCCGATGCGGGCCGTTATGCGGTAACCGCCTCCAATGCGGTGGGTCAATCCACAAGCACCGCCGATTTGGTTGTCAAAAGTAAGTAAAAATTAATTATGATAGATTTTAATAGGATAAACCCTTTTTCGCTTACACGTCATATAAAAGTAACAATCTTATGAAACCTCACTCGAATTTTGAATGTTTACGATCGATTTGGAAAAACAAAGGGAACAAAATAAATTTATGTAGTAAGAGAATAATAAATTATTTGCGCTTTCGACTTTTTCTAATTCCCAAAACTTTTCCAAATATTAATTTTCTAATAAAAGTAATTTTTGTTGTTATCAATTGTTTTCTAATGCATCTTTCCGAATTCCAATATTTTGAATATAAATAATATTTTATTAAAAAAAAAAAAAAAAAAATTATCTGGACTAAGTAAATATTTTAATATTCAAGTCTTAGGCAAAAATAATACAACTTAATACTTTTTTTTTTCACATGACTTAATACATGACTTATTTGCCCAGTTTATCAATTTCCTAGAATTATAATGATCTAATGCTTGGGAGTAAATCATTAGAATTGGGTCGGGCATATGGCCTATATCGTATGTCAATATTTGTATGGTCCATCAATCAGTTGGGTTAACATTAAAGTGTCATTGTCGGGGGCGTCAATAGATCTTTTTAAACGTCAATGCCGCCAGTTTGCCATATTGATGAGTTTTTAGGTGGCGTTCTGCAGTTTTCATTTTCATTTTCTTCTGTTTTGTTTATATTGAAAACGATGGCCCCGAAGAGGGAAAAGCAAATGAAAATTTCTTACAGAATTTTTATAAATATTTTTGTTTAACGGGGGAAAAGGGAGAGGAACAGAGAGAGAGGGAGACGCTGAAAAATGGGCAATAATTATGTAAAATTCATAGAACACAAATTTGTTAAATGAACTCTATTCGCGGATTTGTCGTCTTGTGTGGTTTCTCTGCCTCAAATCTGTTTAAAACTATATATTTATGTACAAAGAATATATTTTTACTGCCTGTCTACATGAATTACTCATTATAGCTGATCGCTCTGAATCTCGGACATGTGTACAAGTAAATTATTTGCCGATCTTTAAGATCTGTTGCAATGACATACAAAAAACGCAAAAAAAAAAATATTTATTTTCATTTGCTTCGTTCGTTTGTGGTTCGTTTGTTGTGGCTTTCAATTGAAAGTGGATTGCAATAATGACAGACAAACCACAACATATGGTCCACAAATACTTATTTCTTAAAATTTCCGACTTCTTATTTCAATTCTGCAGAGACCATCTTTCCGCCAGTCTTCGGTCGCCGTTTGCAGGCGCAGGTTAGCAAAAAGGGTGAGAAATTGATCATGGAAGTGGAGGTGACAGGATTGCCGGAGCCAACAGTTACCTGGCTGAAGGACGATCAACTTATCAAGGATGCAGGACTCTCCGAGCATCGTCTGCTTGCCCAGGGCAACTCCTACAGGCTGATCATCGAGAGAGGTAAACTTATCTTGAACTTAATAAAATTAAAACCAACAAATTAATCTGATTGAGTGAAATAATTCTAATAAAATTATTTTTGAATGTGGTTCAATTTTTATTTTCAATATTACTTAAATTAATTAGTTTTACCTCTTATATTTCACATAAATGACATTAATACTGAAATGATTTTATTTAGAATTTATCATAGACGCATTATCGGTTATTGATTTATATTTTTAATTTTAAATAATTTGTATGAGTAAATAATTGTATATACAAATCATTATAAGATCTCTTGATTCTTTTACTACTTCCCCTTCAGCACAAATCTCTGACTCTGGCAAGTACATGGTGAAGGCAACAAACGCCGGAGGCGAGGCCAAGAGCATTGCAGACTGTGCGATACTGGAGCCATCGCCGGAACGGATGCAGGAGGTGGTCAGGACGATCGTCTATGAGGCACCAGCGTCCAGTGAATTCAAAACTGAAGTAAGTGTGCATGTGCTCAATATCTAAACAATCCACATGACTGCAAATCTCGAAATCTTATAATCTACCAATCTATCTATAAATTTCAACCCACCTACATATGCTATAACTACTCTGAAAACTATCTAAACTATAAATAAATATCTATCTATTTTCTTTTTAATTTGTTACGTTGATTTGATTTGATTTATATTATTTGACATATTTTATATTTATTTATAATAAACAAATATTGTGAATTCTCTTCTCTCATGATTTCGACGTTGTTCGTTTCGCTTTGCTCATACAAAAATAAAAACACCACCATTGAACCACCATTTTGGGTTGTTATCATACACTATAGAGCCACTTCAATAAAGAGCCACAGTCGTATCAGACAAGTCAAAGCGATGCAACCACTGAAAATGATATGCATGGTCTCTCCGAGTCGAAAGTAATCACTGAGCATCGTTGCACCACCGAGGCAACAATGCGTCTAGAGCACAAATCGACTTATCTCGATCTGCCCGATGAGCTAACACAGCGACCAAAGACACCCACAACAGCAACAACAACAACCACTAATAATAACAATGACACTGCCAGCATGGATCAAATCGATACAACACAAACATCCACTTTCAAGTCAACCACACAAATCCCACCACCAGTGCCACCCAAGCCCTATACGCCCATTGTGGCCACGCCCTTTGGCCAATCGCCTTCGGAGCAACCACTGCAAATGGAAACGCGCTACGAGATCAGCAAAAACGAACACAAATCGAGCTCATCCTTTGAGTATTTCAAGAAGATGGATGAGAATACGGTCACCCAACGACCCAAACCACTTGGCCAAAAGCCCCTAGAGACGGTGGTGCGTCAACCACAGGCCCAAACACTCGCCGAGGAGCTGAGAAGTTTGAATTTAATACCAGGAGCACCACCAGAATTTTGTTATACACCAAAGTCGGAGATTCAAATGCCACGACAACCTTTGATTCAGGATAAAATAAAAATACTGGAGGAAGTGCAGCCAATGGAGCCACCACCACAGGGTGGTGTTCCCGTCTTTCCACCACCGTTGAATCTGCAGAGCGTGCAACATGAAACCACAATGACAAAGGAAGTTAAAGTCGAGTATGGTCACCCTATTTTAAGACCTGCGGCAGTTTTGGCAACGCCCGCCCAACAAAATACACGTTCGCCATCGCCAAAGCCCTCGGCGGAGGGCGTGGCCATGTCCAAGCTGTGGACACCGAGTGGTGTCGGTGGTTTGAGTGGTGCAAACAGCGAGCAAAAGGAACCCTTGACCAAATTGTCAACTCCAACGCCAACAAAAGAATTAAATGCGCCCTTTTTGGTACAACAGGTGGCTAAAACTATTGCACCACCAACGCCAACAACTGCACCACCCGTCACTCGCCTGGTCAACATTGAACTGGAGCCGGGGGAACCACCCGAGATTTGCTTTGCGCCAAAAGCGACGTCGGAAGTGCGACGTCAGTCGTTAGTTGAGAGCATGGAACAGAAACTGGAGCAGAATTTGATGCAAGGACCAAGTAAAGTGTTGCCCCACTCGGTGCCGACTTTAACACCAGCACCACCACCATCGAATGGCGCCATCTATCGGCCACCGCCGCCGGTGCTGCCCACGCGCAATTTGCTGGGAGTTTCATATGAAAGTGATTATGAAAGTGATCGTTACAAATACAGTGGCAGCGAATCCGATGAACCAGGACAAAGAGTTCGTCAACAACAACAAACACAGCAACAACAAACACAGCAACAACAACCACCTGTATCCTTGCAAACGTCCTTCAAGTCCAGTGGTTATGCTGCGGACACCGAGGAGCATTCGAGTTATCGCAAATCCGAGTCGAGCTTCTATGAGACAAAGTCATCGTCATCGACAACCACCGCACCACCAAAATTAATGCCTGAGCCACCAGCTCAGCTTTACTTTACACCACAGCCAACACAACAGCAATCACAGCAATCTCAGACGAGTTACAGTCAGGAGGCGAAGGTTCGCATAGATCAAAGATCACAGATCAAAGACTAGAGCTGGAGAAAGATCGACAAAAATATTTCTTAGATTTTTTAAATGTCAATATTTTGATCGACATTGATATAAAAACTCAATTTCTCTTCAGCTCTGTATTTAGATCGTTTACAGATCTCAATTTAATCTGTTGTTGTCGTTGTTTATGTGTTGCACTTGGAAATCTGGCATTGCCATTTTTCATTCCTCTGCAAAACTGTTTCCGTGTTGTTGTGTCTCTCTCTCTCTCTGTTCCTGTCCTTCTCTAACCATCTTCATAAGCTCGCTTGCCCCTAACCCTGTCTTTCTTTCTCATTCAGTGCGAGTTCTACAATTCATATCACTAAACTCATCGTGTGCCATTTTAACCAAGCGATTGCTCGAGTTTAAGTTTGTTTAACTAATATTTCAACCAAGTTCTATATCTATGTAAAATTACAGACTGATATTTAAAGAAAAAAAATTATCTTAACAAAATTAACTAAATTTGAATGCAGAATGAAATTAGAGGCCAAACCATGATCAAAATGA
This sequence comes from Drosophila rellima, assembly GCA_035043635.1. Lineage (NCBI taxonomy): Eukaryota > Metazoa > Arthropoda > Insecta > Diptera > Drosophilidae > Drosophila > Drosophila rellima. The sequence goes on from JAWNMV010000529.1 coordinate 1,339,531, forward strand.
CAATCCGCTTGAAAATCGGATCAGTTTTGGCGAAGCCATAGAAGTTTGAAGTTGGCCTTATTCTCTTCCTGGCATCTTTACAAGTCAAAATTTTTGTTCATTTTGGCATGATTTTTTACAAAAAAATGAAACCTTCCAGAATCAAGTTTAAAGTGTTGTTTTATACTAATTTAGGTACCCGGAGTTGATTAAAAATGAAAACTCGAGATTTAAAAATTTGAAATTTCGAAAAAGCACAGGGGGGACCCTTAGCTCAAAAATCGATTTTGGAAGCAAAAAATTATTTTAACAAAATTAACTAAATTTGAATGCAGAATGAAATTAGAGGCCAAACCATGATCAAAATGACAATCCGCTTGAAAATTGGATCAGTTTTGGCGAAGCCATAGAAGTTTGAAGTTGGCCTTCTTCTCTTCCTGGCATCGTTACAAGTCAAAATTTTTGTTCATTTTGGCATGATTTTACAAAAAAATGAAACCTTCCAGAATCAAGTTTAGAGTGTTGTTTTATACTAATTTGGGCACCAGGAGTTGATTAAAAATGAAAACTCGAGATTTAAAATTTTGAAATTTCGAAAAAGCACAGGGGGGACCCTTTGCTAAAAAATCGATTTTGGAAGCAAAAAATTATTTTAACGAAGTTAATTAAGTTTGAATGCAGAATGAAATTAGAGAATAAACCATGATCAAAATGACATTCCGCTTGAAAATCTGATCAGTTTTGGGAAAGTTACGAGTAATATTTCTCAATAATTGTTTATTTTTTTATGTTGTTTGTTAGTATTTTTTTCAGTTTTCCTTATGTGTTGCGCATTGTTTCCTAATTCTATTCAAATGTTTGTCTAATTATTTTAACTCTTTAATGCATCTGCCTGTTTCCTAATCTCAATTTTGTTGTGCCATATTGATAAATGTATACCTTTAAATTCGATCTCCACCAAAATTAATTCTTTATTCCATTTCTTTCCACAGAACTACAAATACAGCTCGTCGAGCATGCAGCAGAGCAGCAGCAGCTCGACCCACCACGAGACCAAATACTCCTCGAATGCCACGCCCCTAATTACGGCCAGTCCGGTGCCGGCACAACGCAAAACACCCGCTGCCGAATTCAGTGATTACAGCAGCGAAATCGACGAACGTTTCCGTTCCGTGTCCCGTGCCAATGAATCCGATGCGGAGATCAAAGGATATCGCGTGGTTTTCCCACCAACTCCAACGCCAAGAACGAACATTTCGAATGGTCACAAGTCGCCGGTGGTTGTGGTTACACCGTCACCCATGGAGTTTGAGCCAACACCACTCGAAATGGGCAGCTACTCGAGGCCCAAGTTTGAGCCAATTGGCAAAGAGATTCGCCATGAGATTCGAACGGAAAGCAGCTTCAAGAAAAGTCAGCAACAACAACAACAACAGCAGCAACATGTCTTCAAGCCAAAACCTGTGGCAGCCAAGTTTATAGCTGCCACACAACAGCAGCAACAACAACAACATCAGCAACCACTGCCCAGTTGCCGACCCACTACCATGTACTACAATGCGGTGGCAGGTGCCCCAATGCACACGGCAAAGGTGGCTCACGAGACCAGGAATATGATGCAGATGCACGAGTCCACGGAAAACTCACAGCGCGTCGTCAATATGCAACAAACGAAGCGCGTGATTCACTTTGATAACACGAGGTAACAGCCAGTTTTGGACTAACCTTTTCTGAGATAGAAAAACCCTTTAAAAATATATTTACTTTATTTATAAACACAATCTGATTAATTAAAAATATGAAAATGATAATGAGAAAAAAAATACAGATCAAGATATAAATGATTAAAATGATAACACGAGGCAACAGCCAGATTTTAGCTAAATTTTTTACGACAAAAAAAAACCTTGAAATATATATTTACTTTATTTATAAACACAATCAGATTAATTAAAAATATTAAAGCAAAAAGTAAGACTTGGAAGACTTTAGTTACGTTCTCAATTTTACAGTCTGTTATATTAATATAAATACGTTGTGTAGTCTGTTGCATTGAATTAATACGTTATTTTCTTACTTCAAAATTATAAATATTTTTAAAATTAACTACCCAAATTTATTCAAAATTCTTGATTCCTATAGTCATTAAATTTCAAAGAATGTTATTTTTTTTTGATAATCAAATAATTTTTAAAGTGTTTATCTCTCATTTGGTGTACGCATATTAAAGATCAAATAGTAATCAAGCCTTTTATTGTAGTCCATCGGGAAGACGCACGCCCTCGCAGCTGCCGCCGCCGGCCACGCCCACCAAGTTTATACCGGGCGAGTGTCGGGAGAGCGACTACGAGAGCGAGGTGGAAGGGGCACGCATTCAACCGCTCTGGTCACCCTACGGCGACGGGCTCACCAAGGGCTATCGCCGTGTGGCGCCTCCCCAAGCCGGAGGAGGACGTTCTTGCAGCTTGCCCCGGACCTACGAGCGTGTGCTCTCGCCCATGGAATTCGATCGAGGCCCCGAAATGCCCAGCAAGATTCATGTCGACATCAACACGTTGCGGAAGGAGCAGCGTGGAGGCAGCACGGTGACAATACAGAATCGCACACAGTCTTTGAATCGCAACAGCAGCATGAGGCAGCAGCAACAACAGCAACAGCAACCACATTATGGTCAAGATCAGCTGGACAATCAACTGCGGGGCGGAACTTTGCCACGTTACGGCTACAACTCGTTGCAGCAGCAGGCGGAGGGGCAGGGCAAGCGAATGAGCTCGACCTTTCTGCAAAAGTCGCATCAATTCATCGATGAAGTCACCAGGGATGTGCAGCATTCGTCGGGATTGCGTCCTGGCTTCAAGCGAGCTCCCAGCGAGGGCAGCAACCAACCGCAGGCTTACAGGGATGAATCTCGGGTCTCTCAATATGGTAAGTCCCTCAGATTATCATTTGTAGAATCAAAGAAAAAAGAAATAATTACATTCCCTTTGAATTGGTTTTTTGAAAGTTCAGATTGATATTTAAAGTATTGAGATTGAAAATTTGTTGAGTGCATTAAACTAACCCCCACCACGCTCTAAAAGCGTACCTTTTAAGGATACAAACAAATTATACTAAGAATACCAAAATTGGCAAAAAAAAATAAAAATTGAGAAACACACAACTCGGAAACTTTTAAAAAATCGAAAAAATTTCATTTACAAATTTGAATCAATTTGAAATCAAAGCTTTTTTTCAAGTATTTAAGAATGAGGGCTTTCTACTTTTAATCATATTTTTCTGAGTCGTAATAGTTTGATTTCTTCAAAATTTAGTTTTAGTTCAGATGTTATTGAGATTTTTCTTTGTTTTTGTAATTCTTACAAAAATATTCGGAATTCGCATGAGGTATCCTTACTTAACACCACCACCCACCAATTTATTTTTGTACATGTTATTGATAAGTTTTTGTAAACCAAAAAAAAAAAAAACAAATCCCTAAACGTAATTCAGGCACCAAATGCGTCGATCCCAATACCGGTTTAATCTATTTCAAATATGACTTTGGCTATGAGTTTGGCATACTGTTTCCGGGCGAGGGTCACAGGTTTGTGAGCAGCCAGTGGAACAGCAACAACAACTCGATCAATAAGAATGGACGACACTCGCCATATCCATTGAAACTTGCCGCTGGCAATGACTCCTTGGCGATTCCCGTGCAACACGAACGCACCACAACCGGCTACAGTTCCGACACAACTGAGTCACAGCGCCGCAGTTTTGTGAGGCCAAGGTCAGGGGCCAATCAGGGTCAAGGTCCCATTCGGTACGCCCACAAACGCTATAGTCTGCCCAGCAGTCACAGCCTCGACATTCATCTCGATCGTCTGCACGCTCAGGCGCCGCGTTTGCCACCCGAGCAATTGGTGCGCACAGGTATTGACAATAAATCAAAGAAATTACAAATACTCTACACTGGCAGGATACTCTGGCTTCTCGATGTTGTCACTTAGTCTAGGAAATGTTGTTGTCGTTCTTGTCATTGTCATTCACCTGCTGAAGCAGCATTTATATAAATATACACTGCGTATACTTATTATGCACTATACTCTGCGCATACTTGATATGAAATGCCTCTGAAGCTAATTATACATCAAATAAGTGCATGACTATCATAAATTAACCCAATGCCTGAATTTTATCAAATTTAAATAACAAATAATAATGGCTATCTTCGGCTTGCCGAACTTTTGATACCCTTGCAGACTACAGGAATTTAGAAAATTGTAAAAAAATACTAAATAATCCTTTGAAATAATTAAAAAGTTTTAATTATATTTTAAATCAGAGATATTTATAGTAATTTCGAATTTCTGCAAGCGTATTGAAAAATGTATAAAACTCAAAAAAATGATTTTAAAAGCATTTTGTTGTTGTGCTCGTTGTTTTCGCATGAATTTCTTGCCACATTTTGTGTCTTGTGCTTTAAAGTTAAAAGTGAAAAGATATGCGAATGAAATTAAAGCTTGTGTTGTGTTATTGCCTTGCTCATTTTTTTTTGGCATCTGTGTTTTTTAAACTGTTGTGTGTGTGTGTGTGTGTTAATCCCACTAATGGACGCTGTCTGAGCTAAGCTGCAGTTTCTAATGATTCTCGACCATCATTAGTGCCGGAATTGCCCAATACGGAGCCCGTCAATGCCCATTTGAACCGCGATGAACAGGCACAAAGGCCGCCATTATTCATAACGGTAAGCGGAGTCATTAACCTGACCCGAATCCCCAATTTATTTTCCTGTCTCTCTCTCTCTCTCTCTCTCTCTCACTTGTCCGAATTGTAATGTGTATTTTCAACCTCCAGCCTCTGAAGGATATTGCGGTGGGCGTGGGCGGCACTGCGCGATTCGAGTGCATTGTGCAGGCGCATCCGCAGCCGCAGGTCAACTGGACCCACAATGGCAACCGTTTGGCACAGGGCAGTCCGGCGGGTCATCTCATTGAATACCGGAATGGCGTGTGCCGTCTCACATTGCCTCAGGCGTATCCGGGTAAGTTTGTCCTGTTTTTGTAACGCACTGTGGTACTTTTGCTCTTTTCAACTCGGATCAATAAATAATTCGATTGAAAAATCTTCGATACTTATTCTAAAAAGAAGAAAAAACTACTTTGCATCGTAATTTTTTGGACTGTGACATGTTCATATATTTTTTGTACTTCATTGAGATATAAAATAAAATGTTCTGAATTCGAATTCTACATTACGAAATCAGTAAAAACCCAGATCTATTAATTTGAGCATTACTAAAGAAATTAAAATTGAATTTAAATGCGAGCTAAATTGACTAAAACAAACCACTGTGCGTCAATTTGACTGCTTCATGGAGCTCATTAATTTCATCTTTGATTCATCTTTTGCAGACGACAATGGCAGCTACGTTTGCACCGCTATGAATCCACTCGGCGCGGCCAGCACCACCGGAAATTTGAACGTTTCGAGCACAAATCGTGGATTTAGATATTAAGCATACATATTTACATACATGCATAACATATTATTACAATATTTATTTATTTTTATTACTATGATTTGTTCATACCAAAGTTTTAAATCCTTATTCTCTCAATGTGTGTGTGCGTGTCTCTAATTCAGTTTTTTTAAAAGAAGTTTCGTTGTAATTTCTCTCAACGTGTTGCGCATCCTCTGATCCTCCGATCGCAAGGATCATTAACTAGCCGCAAGCCTCCGACTACGATCAGAATGAGGGACTATAGTATTACTTGTGTTTTATTGTCGAAAAAGCAAAATAAATCAATTTGAAAACGAAACAAACTTTGTGTCTCATTATTCTAATTAGTTAAAAGATCCCAAAATAAAAGTTGATTTATTTACTTTCTTACTATAACTGATCATTTCGAACTTTTCTAAAGATCATTTTCAATCTTCACTTGTCAATAGCTTTTCTCTGATGCTTTTCTGGCGCTCTCTATCGTGAATTTAATGCAGCGACTTCGAAAAAGCTATTTCGAATTTATTCAAAAGCTTTCGAACCCGATATTGACGTTAGATGGCGCCAGCCGCTCGTTGATCGTTGAAAAGAATTTGTAGTTTTGCAATTTTGAAAAGAATTGTATTACAAATATTTTGTTAATAGTATTTTACTACACAAAGAAACTGATTTTAAATTGCATATGAGTAGAAAGTTTGTTGAAAAGCTATGGATGGCGCTAACAATGATTATTAATTGATGATCATCTTGAACCGAATAAATTAATAAATAGGAAACTGGTGAAAACTACTTGACTAGATTAATGGCATTAGGATGTATGTAACAAATGGAAAATAATTTTTCAATTTTTTGTTTATAAATATATGTATTAAGCTACAAGGTTCTAAAAGCAAAGTGCTTTGTGACTTGTGAAATATTTTTGACTATTGTTAGATGTTTTGTATATCCCAGATATCGCAAATAAGTGTTATGAATTTTAAAAAAATAAATGCTAAAATTAATTATCAGGATGAATGGCGTAATTTCTAGCGAATATATAGTTTTGAAACTGGAGTAGAATCCAAATCTTTATAATAACAATCAATTTTAATTTTTATTGTTGGTCTTAATAAAAAAATAAGATTTTATAAAATTATATTTAAAAATGTATAATTACCAGCAGTCTTGCTGTATCCTGTTGTTTGAGGTCAACTTGTCAAGTAGCTAAGAGTAAACCTTCAAATTGGGTCAGCCAATTAGCAGATACCATATGGTTTCATGAGAACATCCAAGTGTTTTTCAAAAACAACATCTTGTCGTGCAAATATTTATTTAGAATAATATTTCATAAAAACGAAAAGAACGAAGAAAAGCTAAAACAAATGTTTGTTTGAGTGCGAGAATAAGGAGATTGGGCCATGTGTGGGTGTCTCACTGGCCGAATCGACGTGGACGTGGCTATAAGCAAAGGTATGAGTCTTGTTTCATTTCGCTGTGCCACTCATAGATGATTTATTTCAAATTTTCGCAATGTTTATTTATCTATTTTTCTTAAAATTTTCAAAGTTTTCGCTGCGAGCGCTTGCCAAGAAAAAAGATAGAAGAGTAGAAAAATCGCGCAATATGCAAACAATTCGAATACAATAAAGACAGGCCAGACATAAACAGACTTTTCGGACACGTTACGACTCGTCTCGACTCGACTCGACTCGACTCTTAGGCCTGTCAAGCGAAAACTAGTCCAAAATTGTTGGCCCAAAGTCCTTGACACTGACCAAAAACTCTTACCTGAGGATTATTTATAGTCGGCTGATTCAAAGAAATACAATTGAGGATGACACATTTTTAGCTCGTTTTTCTTTTTTCTTGTTGGCCAAGGCGTGGGCCGAAAGTGCCTGTCAATCTGCAATCGTTGTTGGCCAAATTGTCCGAGTCATTAGGCCACCTGAGTAGCAAATTAACAACTTGGACGTGAGTCAAGAAAAAAAACAATCTACACTGAATCATTTGCTCTACAATTGTCTATGACTTATTCTAAAACACATTTATAATTGCACGATTATTTTCTAAAAAATTACATTTCAATTCGTTTTGGCCTGTTGCAAACATATGGCAAGATACTCTTGTCGAAATGATTCATTCAAATATATATATAAGATACATACATATAATCGCAGCATAAATTATCAACTTTATAAAAGAAAGAATTTCATAACTTTGTCTTAACTAATTCTCTACTTTCTGTTGACCTTGTGCACAATTTTTTGGCACATTTGCCAAATTTTGTATACAAATCACACACTATTTCAATAACGCTTTCCCAGGCATTGGTGGCAAATGTTTTTCTTCTCCCAACTCTTTCTAAGCCCAAACATTTAACAAATTTTCCAACCAACGAAACGAAATTAAAATGATTTACGCTCTGCAGAAATGAGAATTTTGACTCAATTTTATTGCCACGCGTTTAAAAAAAATAGTTAAATTAAGAAACAAAATGTCCACTAAAAATTCGACAAGTCGGACAATGTGACAATCTCTAAAGCTCTCAGGGAGAACTTTGGAAAATACGAATAGAATTTTTGTGTGATGAATATGCCGCAGCTATACAAACATTCATTTCGATGCTCTTTTCTCTTGCTCTGTGTGTTTTCCCAAATTAATTAGGCAATTTCTAAATATATACAAGTGAACTCAACGCGAGTCACACACAAATGTTCTTTATTTGCTACTTGAAATATTTCAACATTTTGACCCTTTTCTACTTTTCCAATACTCCTCACTTGTAAGCCAACTAAAACTATGCATGATATCGATATACTGAGGCAAAAAATTATCTTAACAAAATTAACTAAATTTGAATGCAGAATGAAATTAGAGGTCAAACCATGATCAAAATGACAATCCGCTTGAAAATCGGATCAGTTTTGGCGACGCCATAGAAGTTTGAAGTTGGCCTTATCTCTACCAAGCAACTTTACAAGTCAAAATTTTTGTTCATTTTGGCCTGATTTTTTACAAAAAAATGAAACGTCTCAGAACCAAGTTTAAAGTGTTGTTTTATACTAATTTGAGTACCAGGAGTTGATTAAAAATGATAACTCGAGATTTAAAAATTTGAAATTTCGAAAAAGCATAGGGGGGACCCTTAGCTCAAAAATCGATTTTTTGTGGCAAACAATTATTTTGATGAAATTAACTAAATTTGAATGCAGAATGAATTTGGTGGCCAAGCCATGATCAAATGACATTCCGCTTGAAAATCGGATCATTTGGCGAAGCCATAGAAGTTGAAGTTGGCTATCTCTATCTGCATCTTACAATCAAAATTTTTGTTCATTTTGGCCTGATTTTTTCAAAAAAATGAAACGTCTCAGAATCAAGTTTAAAGTGTTGTTTTATACTAATTTGAGTACCAGGAGTGATTAAAAATGATAACTCAGATTTAAAAATTTGAAATTTTGAAAAAGCATAGGGGGGACCCTTTGCAAAAAATCGATTTTGGAAGCAAAAAATTATTTTAACGAAATTAACTAAATTTGAATGCAGATGAAATTAGAATTAAACCATGATCAAAATGACATTCCGCTTGAAAATCGGATCAGTTTTGGCGACGCCATAGAAGTTTGAAGTTGGCCTTATCTCTACCTAGCAACTTTACAAGTCAAAATTTTTGTTCATTTTGGCATGATTTTTTACAAAAAAATTAAACCTTCCAGAATCAAGTTTAAAGTGTTGTTTTATACTAATTTGAGTACCAGGAGTTGATTAAAAATTAAAACTCGAGATTTAAAAATTTGAAATTTTGAAAAAGCATAGGGGGGACCCTTAGCTCAAAAATCGTTTTTTTTAAGCAAAAAATTATTTTAACGAAATTAAGCAAATTTGAATGCAGAATGGATTTATATAAAAAACCATGATCAAAATGACATTCCGCTTGAAAATCGGATCAGTTTTGGCGAAGCCATAGAAGCTTGAAGTTGGCCTTATTGTCTGGCCAGTAGGAGTACTATTTTTTTATAAATATTTATGAGTTGCTTAAATAAATAATATAAATAAGTATCTAAAATGATTTCTTCTTTCTTTTCTTCTGTATTCTCTATCTAATTCAGAATATGAAATGCAGTCTTTGTTAAAGGCATTTCCTGAGTATTATGTCAGTCCAATAACTGCGTCGTTGTGAGTATTTCATTACATGTCTGGGATAATGAGTACTCAATGTGAATTATTTGAATATTTGGCCAAGAAACTTAGCGAAGAACAGACTCAGGCAGAGACTGGCACTTGTCCCATATAAATAATAAGATATTTCCGCATGAGTGTGTGACAGCCAAAAGATTCATAAATAATTACGAGCATAGTATATTTTTGGGTTAATGAATACTCGTATTAGCCTTAAGACAAAACCTACTTATACATGGATAAAAGCCAACAAATATTTAATATTATTGGGCGCATCGTTAAATTGTTTTTCCCGCCCACGTTAATTGTAATAAAACACAGAAGACCACAGTCGGCCAAATCGACGATTTAATCGCGAAAAACTACGCAAATCGCCTTGGAATGTGCTAGAGAACTTTTAGCACTTCAATTTCAGCAAATTTTATTGTCTTCTTATATATTTTAATTAGCCAGAAACAGAACAGAAAAAGAGACGCCACAATATCAAATGAAATCACAGACAAAATCAACATGTATATCAAAATTAAATGCGAATCCCAGCCGCACATTCAATTCAATTACATAATCCTTGTTGACAGACTGTCTTTGATATACAGATAGATGTATATACTCGATCTGTAGCTCTGGCACGCGTTGACCCTGTCAGCTAACAAAAAAAAAAACAAGAAACCAGTCCCAAAATCTTTGCAACACATTTATTTATACGCACGCTGTAAATTAGCAAAAAAAAAAAAGCATCGCATCGAACAATGGCGAAAATGCACAACAACAAGGAAAAACTGCGAAAACTGAGAAAGTGCCACAGATGAGCATTTTATTTCAATTCAATTGCTATGAAAATTGGGCCAAGTTTTTAGCATTCAAATCTAGAAAATTAACTAAATTCACACACGCATTTTAGACATTCAAGTGCGAGCACTTGCGCTCGTAAATAACGAACTAATTGCCAAAATTCGTATAGCAACAACATTTAGTATAAATGTTTAGTATAAAGCAAAACAATATCAAAAATAATATACATTGACTGCAATAAGGAATTGAACTGAAATTCTGCTGTGTTTGTTATCATATGTTGAGAATTAGAATATCGTATTGTTTTCTATGGCTCTGAAAATCTTGTAATACCCTTTAAGAATATACATATCTAAAATATAGTTTGAAAGTTTTCTTATGAAACTAAAAGGCTCCGCCTAAGCAATTCACTTAACTTTGACCCCGAATTCGACCCACTTATAGGTCGAATTTCCCAGCTATGTTGTGTGAAAAATTTAGCTTTCTATCATAAACCGTTTGGCCTACACATTGATTCTCAGTCAGTCTGCAAATCTAATTATGTTGGTCTTTCTATCTTACTTTTTGTTTGTAGATCAGGGAACTCAAACGGAGAGTCTGCTCATAACCGAGGAGGAGGAGCAGGAGGAGAGGAAGCAACAGACAACAGAAGAGGAGATCAACATTAAGAGTCCTCTTCGCAAATCGGCGTCCTTTTCGTCCTCGACAACGGCCTCCCAATCGCCGGGCAGCTCTTCTTTGGGCTCGGCCACATCGACAATGTCCTTGCGCTCCTCGACACCGTTCAAAAGCAACGGAACTTCGACCTTATCCCGTGCTCTGCACAGCGATACAATCAACACATTTCAAAAATGGGAGACGACAATCGAGTCCATCAGCTATATGAGAACGAAAACCGTTTCCATATCGGACTTTGGCCAAGAGCCGCAACTGCAGAATGGCCAACAGCAGAAGCCGCAAGCAGGTAAACTACACTAAAAAAAAAAACAAATCTATTGAATAATTCTGTTGTGTTTGTGTGCTCACTTTCGAAACTGCATAATTCATATTTAAATCAACTATAAAACCCTTTGATTCAAAACAAACTCGAATGTTAAGGTTCATTTAATAAGCAGCGTGAAAAACACTTCAATTTTAAAATGACATTTCTAGTTAAATGTGTGTTTATAATTAATTTTTAATTCGGAAAAGATTATTAAATTATTTTGAAATTTAATATATTGCATATAAAAACTGCAGCTCATAATATTTGAATCAAAGTGTAAAGACAGATATTGTTTTTTTTTTTTCTCTCAGTGTTACTGTAATTTGGCTTAAATATGGGCTAGTTTTAATGGCTTTTAGTTGCTTTTTATTTTTGTTATTTGTTTTTGTTATTATTTTTAGTTTTGTTTACTAAACAAAGGCGTGCACATACATAATTAGTCGTAATTCATAAACTAATGCATCAACAACATTTTCATTTAAACAATTTTCATCAGCGATCTGGAAAATTGCTGGCTACAAATTGGGCACAGGCACAAATATACATTTATATATATGTATATGGGTGCATGTGTGTGGAGTGTGTGTGTGTGTGTGTGTGTGTTTCGAGCATATTTCGAATATCTTTTGAGGCACCGCATGTAAAATCACTAAATATAGATTACAACCACACGCACCGCATCGCAGCACATTGCAACTTTCATTTACAGCAACTGAAAGAGAGAGAGAGAGTGAGCGAGAGAGCGTATGAGTGAGAGAGACAGTGAAGAGAGGGAGCAAAAGAGACTTCTATCTTGGCATCTCCAGTGAGTCTTGTGTCTAATTGTTATACCCTTCAAAAAGTGACTTATGATTTCTTTATGAAATGCCTAACAAATTGAGGTTGAATCTCTAATAGATTTCAGAAGCACAGTTTCTTAAAATTTAATTTCAACAGAAAAATAGATCAATATAATATATTATCTTTTGGTTCAATGGTTTATATTATGTGTAAACTATTTTGTTGAAAATTGAATTTAATTATAATAATAATTTCTCATAAAATTTAAGCTAACTAAATTAAATAATAACTTTAAAAGAGGAAAACATTTGATTTCAGAATTATAGGGTATTTACAATTTGTTAGCTCTGTTTACTTTTATGTTTGCACTCGCATAAACAATTGATATGAAAAGCGACCACATTTGGACATTTTATACTGAAATTGCCGCTTGGCATGCAGCTTAAGGCGCAGCTCGAAGCAACAACAACATCAAAAACAACAACAATAATAACAACAACAACAACAGTATCAACAACAATTTGCCAAGTTTTCGTTTCGTTTCGGTTTTCTGGGTTTACTGAATGGTTGCAGTGGTCGCGAAATTTGATGCCAAGCGGCAAACTGAATTAAAACACAACTCTCGGTGGCAGCAGCAAGAGCAACAGCTGCAACATCTGTGTGTGTGGCAATAAGATACAAATGTATCTGCGACTTGGGGACTTTGCTTGGGGTCGCTTATGGTGTGCGGGTGTGCATATGGAACGGGGAAAGGGAAAGGGGGAAGGTAAACGGGGGCATTCATTTCATACTTTTGGAACTGCATCCTCATCATTCAACATGTGTGAACTCGTAATGCTTAAATGTGTGTCTTCTCCTTTAATTGATATGCGAATATTCTTCTTCTTGTTTGCAGTAAATTGAATGCCAAGTGCCCCCCACAAATAACGAGTTGCCTTCTCCTCCAACTCCTCGGAGCCCACAAAATGCAACTAACTAACGAGCAACTAAACATACAACAAATAACAACAAAGTGTTGCCAGTATTTTGACAATTGAAGTACATAAATAAGATAGATTTGAAAAGATTTAAGAAAATACTTAAATACAAAAAAACAAAAAAATTAATGTACTTTTGTGAAATACCATTTTTCTTAATCAAAGAATTAACTTTTAAATAATATGATATAGAAATAAAGATAGAGCAAAAATACTTGAAATAAAAATAAACATTTTAAAATATGCAACATATAGAATTTTAAAAGCTGAACTGGCAACACTGAAATGCAACTAAATCTAAGATACATTTTTGTGCTATTTTATTACTTAATACTTATTACTGATTAACTAAATGATTTATTAATAATACTAATTAAAAGTACAAAGACAATTATCTGCTGCCGCTTATTCTTCTTCTTAAATTGTTTAGACTACTATGACATAATGGAGCAAAAATGTTTGCAAATCTTAATCTGAACTCTAAGATAAGATACGCGTACGCTAATCTCACACACAGCTGACAGCGACAAGATACAAAATACTTTTTTTGTAGCGCATCGCTGCAATCTTTTTGGCCGTCTTGCAGAACCGGCTAACTGTTTCTAATGTTGTTGTTTATCTACTCTAGCAGATTGACTATGCTGCGTGCTTGGCTTATCTCTATGACTTTCTGCAGATACATTTGTATCTCGCGAGTGCTGCCTCTTAAAACTGTTGTCTTACTCGCATTGTGATTCGGCTGATTTCATAACTGTAACGCGAAAACTGTCAAGCATGTTAGCAATTAATTTGTGCAGTAAATCACAAGAAAAAAAAAAGATTATATAGTTTGCAATAACAATTACAATAACAATAACAACAACAATAACAACAATCATTGCCAACCGGGTCGATTTATTTAGCCTTATAGAGTCCCCTAAAGGCTAAGCCAGTCTCTAACCTACCTAATATGGCCAAAAACAAAATGCAACTCGGCCAATTGCAATTTGTTACAGACTGCAAAAGCGTTGAGCGTCTAAAGAAATAGAAAGTTTATTTTATCTTCCTCTTATTTTTTCTGTGCCTCGAACATCTTTGGGTCTATGATTAAGACACGAAATGAATAATCAGTTTATATCTATTGAAATGGCCAGCGAGCCAACATTTTATGTATGTGGTTTTAATTTTAGACAAATCAAATAAATTGTGTGGAAAATTTGAAAGATTCTCAAAGCAGAAACAATTTTCAAATGCGCACAATTTAATTTAAAATGTTTAAAATACATAGATAAATAAACATTATAATATAATTTATTAAATCGAAATCTACTGGTATCAATATTCCTTTAAATTGCACTTTTCATTGTTCACTTTTGACAGTATCTAGAATTTCCGTTCGAATTTATTTCTTATTTTTTATTTCATTTTATTCTTCTGCATAGAAAAAATGTTGAAAAATACGTGTCAAAAATAAATTCAAATATATTTTTAGCCAACTTACTCAAAACCCGAACACTTGCCGAAACTCACACACACGAAACGAGCGGAGAGCTAGAAAACGAGAGAGATTGAGATTTTCCACAAGTCAAATTGCTGGGCAAACTATATAATGGTAGAGCAAAAGATAAGATATAGGCAAGGCATAGATAGATGAAAAGACCTAGCAATTTGACTTGAAGCAAAACAGATGAGAAATGAACTTGTTCAGCTAGAAAGTAACATCAAAAGCTGCAGAAAAGAATATACCCAGCTTAGGAGGAACTTAATAGATAGCTGAGAAAAGCAAACAGTCTAATGAAAAACTGAAGTATCTACACTAATTAAAAATATAAATTTTAAAATTTAATTCAATTTAATAATCGTATTATTTATCCAAAAACGCGAAACATAGCTTTAAATTCAACAAAAGAAAATCTTAAATAAAGAAAAACATTTCTTTCTTATTACTTTTATACTAAAAAATTTAAAAGAATATTCCTAATTATTCCGTCTTAAATTTTTATTGTGTCAGTGTAACATGCTAAATGCAGTTGTAATATTAATCTTTCAGCTACTTGAAGGTGACAAAGAGTTGTCTATTTTTAAAGAAGCAACCAGTGGAGCCAGTTTCAGAGTCAGAGATTAAACAACTTGCTCGCTTCGAGTACAACTCAAATGCCCCCCACAGCGAGTGTAGCGTATTATCATCTCTCTCTCTCTCTCTCTCACAGTTTTCCCGACAACAACAATAATAACAACAACAACAGCAAACAGCGTGAAAAGTGCAAAAATATCTCATGTGGAGCGAGAGCTAAAAGACCCGAAGTATAGATCGTTGTATCTCTCGGTTGCTTCGTTCGCCTTGCTGCAGCTATTTGATCGCATTCTCAAAGATATTTTGTCATTCTTCGCTCGCACCTCACAAACGATCGACGTCTTGGTTTCAGTCTCGGGGATTATGACTTGAAACAGTTTGAAAATAGATCTATTTTAAAAGAAGTACATATATAATCGGTAATTATATATATATATAATCATCTATATATATATATATCGCCGTATAGTTCGCATAGAGTTTTTTTTACGAGTAATAGTCGCAGCATACATATAGAACGTCGAAAGGATAACGCAATTAAGTAAGGATTAACGGTTATTCAGTGTGAAAAATCAGTGAAAATTTGTAAATTGGAAAAAATAGTTGATGAAAATTTTCGGTTTTGGTTTCGTAACCACTTTGAAAATTCCGAAAGAATTTTTCAGTGCGCTAAATATCTAAAAATAAACGACGATCGCTGCCGTCGCTTCGTGTCGCGAGTCGACGGGTGTTTCGGGTAGTTCGGGTGATTCGGGCATTTCCCCTCGCCACCCCCCTTTTCACCAGTACCCGTAGATCGTGGGGTCCGCACCCAATTCAACGAATGAACTGTGAATTCGTGTTAGATGTGCATATAGATAAAAATATATGAATATACGATCTTTTCAAGAAGAAAATATCTATCCTATATATATATATATATGTCTTATAGATACATCTAGATATATGTATCTATTACTCAAGCAGATGTGTACTAAGTGCATTATCCTGTCTTATTCTGCCCAAGGATTACAGGCTGGAATAGCTGCGATAATGTACAGAATTGTGATGAATTTTATGAAATTAAATTAAAATATAAATATTTGAAAAGAAAATATATATTTATAAATAGAACCGTGAAAAATAAGAAGATACCAATGGTATTCGAAATCGTGTCGCAGTGAAAATTCGAGTATTCGAACCGCTAAAAATAGCTCGAAAATGCCTCACAGGCGAAGAATATGAATATGAGGAAGGATGGATGGTGATAAATAGTGAATGATGAAGAAATCTTTCCTCATCTTTTTAAAATAAATATTTATATATAACGATCAATCAAAAAGAAAAAAACCGGATAGTTCAAGTGTGTGCTAGAAATAAAATAAGAGAAACAAAAAGTCGAAAATCCGAAAATATCACAACGTTTGCCAAGTGCCAAATGTTGTTGTGAAAACGCATTCAATTCATTCTATTCTGTTTTGTATTCAATTTCAGCAATAAGGAAGCGATATAATATATATTTATCGAAAGTCAAAAGAAAAAAGTGAAGAAGCAAATCAAAAAGAGAAAAAGTGATCGAGAGGTGTTGTTTTTTCCCACTTAAGTGCAGTTCCCACTGCCAACGATTTGGTTGTCATTTTTTCAATGATATATAGTGATATATAACGATTTTAAAATGCAACGACAAAATCCGAACCCGTACCAGCAGCAGCAGCAGCAGCATCCGGAGCAGCAGCAGCAGCAGCATCAGGAGCAATACTCCACTCAGGAGTATTCCCACTCCAGTCAGGAGCAGCATCAGCAGCAGAGAATTAGCCGCACTGAACAACATGTTCAACGGAGTCAAATCACCACTCAGCAACGAGGTCAGTCAGTCAGTCTGACAATCAGTCAATCAATCAATCAGCAGGCTGCGAACGGACAGTGGAGTTCACACCGTGGATTTAGAATTTTCACTGTCCCAAGCACTTGCAATTGAACTTCCATTTTGCATGCAAGTTTCCTGAAAAGAAAATGCTTTTCTCATTCCAATTTCATTGTATACTCCACTATTTGCATGCTCAATCAGTGGCTTCAATCAAATTATCATATGATACATTTCCTGGCGAGCTGAAAAAATAATAAATAAATTCTTAAAACAATTTTAGTGCATCACAAGAAAAATTGGAACAGATGCAGATTTTAAACTACCATAGATTGGAAGTGTTAAAAATCTGATATAAAAACTTCTAGTTCTTTTATAAATTTAAAGAGCTACAGGACTTTTAATTCGATTGCCAAATTTCATAACTAATTTCTAGACAAATACGTTCATATTTTGTAACTTTTCTAAGAACAAACAGCTCAAACCGTTCCCACATACGATATTCCCATATGATTTGTTTATTTATTCCTCAAAGGGGAGTAAAGAATACTTATAAACATGCAGAAAATAACTTGACTGTAACCGTCTACATATTTTAACATATCAGTGGTCATATTTCATATACAATATAATGAGTGGATTTTTGATGTAATTTTTACCATATACAGACAGATGTTATGACTAAATTTATAATAAAATAACAGTTTACTTTTTATGATATCAGTATGATAAAGTAATGTCCTCTAAAACGTCTCTCATTGTCTCAAAAAATTTGGATCTACGGAAAAAATCAAATTTTCAAAAATATATGTAAAATTTGTGATTCATGATCTCTAAAGATATAGATCTAAAATTAATGACTCATGTTTAGATCTATATATTTACTTCGGAATGATTTCATCAACAATTGAGGATCTCTTGAAAATACAATACATAAGAATTATTTAATAATGTATGTAATCCCAAAGTAGATATGTAGAAATCAACAGAGAAAAGTATGATTCATCTTATAGGTATGTGAATATGTTTGTGCACACATTACTTATACATATTCCATATCTCATCTTATATTTCACCACTTAAATCTTAATTGATAATCACAGCCAAGTAATTTGGAATCTATTTATAAATCGATTCATTCAGCTGCCAAAATTTCATGTGGTGCACTGCACTGACATACATATGTATGTACATATGTATATACATATGTATGTGAACAGATGCTGAAGAGCAGCGTATAAGAGTTCTCTTATACTGCGCACACTTTGTTTACATTTCGAGGATCTTAAAGAGAGCGAGTGATATAAATAACAGATCGACATTCTCTTATACGGAAAGCCGAAGATCATTTGCCGAAGTGTTGGATTCTGCGCATAGAGCAATGAGAGAAGAGAGACGTAGAGAGAGAAGAGAGGGAGCGAATGAAAATAAAAAAGATAAAGAAAGAGAGAGAGAGTTGCAACAGCTGATCTTGTTTTTTGTTTATGTTCACCTGTTTGAGTTTGAAAAACAAAACAAATAACACACTTTTGAAACCATCTATATATATAGTGAAAATATAATTATAACTAAATATGTATAAGATATATATAGATATGTATAGCTAAGTATAAATATTAGACACGTGTGCCAAATTCTAAATATAGATAATTCAAACTGACAATTTATAAATATCGATTGTCAGTCTTAAAGTTTTGGATAACATTGCCAATTTTATAGGAAATGCAAATGAAAAAACGTTTAACTTAAAAAGTAATTTTATAGCAAATGCATAGATTTTATTATTCAACTAATTTAGTTAGTAATTTAAGAAAGATAATTTTTTTGATTAATATATTAACATATATTAATGTCCAGTATGAGGTATTTCGAATTTTACGTTCCATTAAATTTTACGTAAAAATATCATTATGCTGGCTATGATAATTAAATGTATTTTAAATTTTAAAATATTTCAGAATAAATTTTTTCTGTGTATTGAAAAAATGCTCAAAGTTTGCTGGTTGTCTATAAAAAAAAAAATAATTTTAATTTCCTTCTAATGACAGAAAATTATGGCAATCACTTTACCCACTAACAAAGTATTTGATTTGACAAATTCTTAACACAATTGAAATCTTGTGATAGTTTAAATAATTTTATAATTATTAAAATAACTTAAATGATTGAAAATCGTTGTGTTTAAACGTTTATTTGTTAGCTGAAATTCATAATTTAGTCATATCGAAACCGCTTAACAAGGTATAACTACCAACTTTTTGTAATATACAATTTTGTGACGTTATTTAATTTTGTGATTAATTTGCTTGCAGTGCAACAACATCATCAGGGCGGCCAGATCGGAGGCAGCACCTATGCACCGCCGTCGTTGACACACGTTTATGCCCAGGGCGACATTTCACCGCCGGTGTTTGAGCAGATCTTTAAGAACGCCCGCTTCGCACAGGGTGGCAACGCTCTGTTCGAAGGTCGCCTGCGTGGCAACCCGAAGCCATTCGTGACATGGACCCGAAAAGCAGCACCACTTCTCGAGTCGCACAAGTTCCGAATGAGCTACAACGAAGCCACCGGCGATGTCTCCCTGCTGATCAATCAGATCGGACCGGGCGATGAGGGCGAATACACGTGTACGGCCCGGAATCAGTACGGCGAGGCCATTTGCAGTGTCTACATCCAGCCGGAGGGCGCTCCGATGCCAGCCATGCAGCCGCAGCCCATTCAAAATCTGGAGAAGAACATCTACTCCAACGGTTACTCCTACACTTCCATCGAGGAGGAGTTCCGTGTGGACACCTTTGAGTATAGACTGTTGCGTGAGGTCTCCTTCCGGGAGGCCATCACACGTCGCTCTGGCTACGAGCAGGACACTCAGCTCACCCACGAACTGGATCGTTCCCTGGGTCCTGCCCATGCACCACAATTGACCCAGAAGCCGAGAAGTTCCAAGCTGATCGAGGGCTCCGACGCCGTCTTCACCGCACGCGTCGGCTCCAATCCGAAGCCGCGACTCACCTGGTTCCACAATGGCCAGCGATTGGTGTCTTCTCAAAAGTATGAGATCTCCTATTCGAGTGGCGTTGCCACGTTGCGTGTGAAGAACGCGAACATCAAGGATGGCGGACATTATACGCTGCTCGCGGAGAATCTTCAGGGTTGCGTGGTGTCCTCAGCTGTCCTGGCTGTCGAACCGGCTGCGGAGACTGCCTACGAACCGAAGCCAGTGGATCAGATGGCCGAGCAACTGGAGGCTGGCAAAGCTTTGCCGCCAACCTTCGTCAAGGCCTTCAACGATCGCGAGGTGACTGAGGGTCGCATGTCGCGATTCGATTGCCGCGTCACCGGGAATCCGTATCCCGAGGTCTTCTGGTTCATCAATGGCCGCCAGGTGTTCGACGATGCCTCGCACAAGATTCTGGTCAATGAGTCTGGCAGTCACTCCCTGATGATCACCAATGTGAGTCGCCAGGATGGCGGAGCCGTGCAGTGTCTGGCCAGGAACAAGGCCGGTGAGGTCGCCATCGAGGCGCAGTTAAATGTGCTGGAGAAGGAACAAGTTGTCGCACCACAATTTGTCCAACGCTTCAGCACGATGACTGTGCGAGAGGGCGAACCAATTAGCATGAGTGCCAATGCCATTGGCACACCTGTGCCCCGCATCACCTGGCAAAAGGACGGCGTCCAAATCTCATCAACAGCTGAACGCTTTGTGGGCATCGATGGCGGTGCCACCTGCCTGGAGATTCCCCATGTCCGAGCTGCAGATGCTGGCTGGTATCAGTGTACAGCACAAAATATTGCCGGTTCCACCGCGAACCGGGCAAGACTCTATGTCGAAGTTCCCAGAGAGCAACCAAGTCACGAACAAAGGCGTCTTAATCTCCCAAGACCAACGAAAGTTATCGAGCCTGAGTGAGTACTGAAAATCTTTTATAGTCAGTCGAAGATTATTATAACCTTGCAGAGGGTCTATATGAAACCCTCTGCAAGGGTATAACAATCTTTAAAAATGCAGAACAGTTCCCATAAAGATTCGAATTTTTAAAACATTAATTTAAAATTATTTCAAATATATATTCTTTTGGTTAATTTGTTTGAATAAATACCCCTCAGTCATCGAAATGAAATTTGGTCTGTGAACTTAATTTTTTTTAACATAACATATATTGTTTTTAAATATTTATAATATAGAAAATCAATGAGACATTTTCTAACAAATTTAAATAAAAATAAAAATGTTATTCTTGCTTTTGTTAATTTGTTTGAATAAATACCAGATCTTGATATAAAATTTGGTCTATCAACTTAATTTTTGTAAATATAACATATGTATATTTTTTTTAATATTTCTTTCTAATGACTTTCTAATATATTTAAAATAAAAAGAAAAATTCAAAAATTGCTTTATGTATTTTTTTTAAATTTAAAAGTATAGTTTTTTTATAATATTTTATTCAAAAATCAAGTAATAATTTTTACTTGACATTTTATTTATATTTAAATAAATTATTTTGAGATATCTTATTTTATGATATTATCTAACTTTTCGTTCTTGTTGCATTTTCTTAAACAATGTTTTTAGGCCAATTCCTGGTCCGGAAATCATCTATTTGCGTCACGTGGAACGCGCCAAGCCCCATCTGCGACCTGGCGAGGAGGATCGCGTTTATCCTCCGCCGCAGTTCATCATCCCGTTGCAGAATGTGCAGCAGACCGAAGGCGGTCGAGTGCACATGGAGGCGCGTATTGAACCCGTCGGCGATCCCAGCATGGTGGTCGAATGGTTCCTCAACGGACGTCCACTGGCAGCCAGTAAGTCAACCCGAATCTTTCAGTCATTAAGAAAGGTGTCTGATTAATTGTTGTTCCTATCTTTGCTTAGGTGCCCGCGCCACATCTGTCTTCAAGTTTGGCTTCATTGCTCTCGATCTGTTGAGCATTATGGGCCATGATGCTGGAGAATACATGTGCCGTGTGAGCAATGCCAGTGGCGTGGCCGAGTCCCGGGCCATTTTGTCGGTGGTGCAGCGACCATCGATTGAACAGACGTCGCAGAATCCCAACAGCTTGCAGTACATCAATCAGCTGGAGGATTATTCGCGCTATCAGCGCCAGGAGAGCTCAGAGGAGTTGATGAATCAAGCTCCACAATTCATACGTCCATTGCGCGATCTGGGTGAATTCGAGGAGGGCAAGAATGTGCACTTCGAGGCACAGGTGACGCCCGTGAATGATCCCAGCATGCGTGTCGAATGGTACAAGGATGGACTCCCAATCACGGCCAGTTCCCGCATCACGGCCATCTTCAACTTTGGCTATGTCTCCCTAAACATATTGCACCTACGTGCCGAAGATGCCGGCAATTACACAGTGCGTGCCGTGAATCGCATTGGCGAAGCCATCAGCCAATCCACCATACGGGTTATATCGCGTTCCCAAGTGACCGCTGACCTGGGCATTCCCGAGCAGCAGCGTTACATTGAGAAGGTCGAGGAATTGGAGGACTATCGCAAGTCCCAGCAGCGTCGCCATGTCCAAGAGGCACCCGAGGCGATTGCCCCGCCCCAATTCAAGACTCCGATTCTAAATCAATTCGATTTACGTGAACACGCGCATGCGCATTTCGAGGCACGTCTCGAACCCGTGGGTGACTCCACCATGCGCGTCGAGTGGCTGAAGGACGGACAGCCCTTAGAGGCCAGCTCGAGGATCACCACCTATCACAACTTTGGCTATGTCGCCTTGACCATCAAACAACTGACTGTCTACGACGCGGGCACCTACACCTGCCGTGCCTACAATGCCATGGGCCAGGACACAACCACCGCCCAGTTGACGGTCATTTCGAAGAACGAAATCGTTTCGGAAACTCAACATCCAGGTGGTCTGCAGAAGATCCAACACCTGGAGGATTCCTCGCGCTACGGTCGCCGTGAGGAGGAGGAGACTTCCATTACGCAGGCTCCTCGTTTTCTGGGTCCTCTCAAGGGCACCACCAAGATCCTGGAGGGACAACGTGCCCACTTTGAGGCTCGCGTCGAGCCCCAAAGTGATCTGGGCATGCACATCGAATGGTATCACAATGGACGCGCCATCACCGCCGCCAATCGCATCCAGACCTACTACGACTTTGGTTATGTAGCCCTGGATATTTCCCAGGTGCGTGCCGAGGATGCGGGCATCTATATTGTGGTGGCCCGAAACAAGCTAGGTGAAGCTCAGTTGCAAGCAACGATGGTAGTGGAAAGTAAGTATAAATAGTCAAACCAAATTCCCTTGGGATTCCTTAAGGATTTCCCAGGAATTCCTTAGAGATTCAAAAATTTTTAAATTCTCTGAATTTTGTAGTTTATTTTATTCCTATACAAGTATTCGAAATATTCTCAACTTATCTCCTCCTTCTTTTCATCCCGACAGCTCGTTCCAGCATCGACACATCTAGCATGCATCGCGGCCTCTATGAGAAGACCCAGAACTTGGAGAACAAACCGTTCGTGGAGCCTCAATATGACATCGAGGAGATCTCCAAGTCGAAGCCCATCTTTGTGCAGCCCCTGACCGATCCCAAGCCCATTCACGACGGCAAGAATATCCATTTGGAGTGCCGTCTGGAACCCATGGGTGATCCCACGATGCGCGTCGAGTGGTTCCACAACGGACGTCCAGTTACTGTTGGATCTCGCTTCCGCACCTACTACGACTTTGGCTTTGTCGCCCTGGACATTATTCAGGCCTCGGCTGCCGATTCCGGAGAGTACACGGTGAGGGCCACGAATCATTTGGGCTCGGCTCACACCTCGGCCTGTGTGCGTGTCATTGATCGCACCGATGTGGTGACTGAGACTCAGAACGAGCAGTCCCTGGAGCAGATTCAATTGCTCGAGGACTCGCGACGTCGTCATCACCATGAGGAGGACATTACCGTAATGCAGGCGCCTCAATTTACACGTGCCTTGCACAACATTGAGACCATGGAGGGCACAAATGTCCATCTGGAGTGTCGTCTGCAGCCCGTGGGAGATCCGAGCATGAGAATTGAGTGGCTTGTGAATGGCGTGCCAGTTAAGACCGGTCATCGCTTCCGTCCTGCCTATGAGTTCGATTATGTGGCCCTGGATCTGCTGGGTTGTTATGCCATCGACTCGGGTGTCTACACTTGCCAGGCCCGGAATCAACTGGGAGAAGCCGTCACCTCCTGCTCCGTGCGCATCATTGCCAAGAATGATTTCATCGATTCGCAGACCCAAAACAAGTCCGGTCTGCAGAAGATTCAATACCTGGAGGACTCTTCGCGTTATCGTCGCAATGAGTTTGTCGACGAGGTGGTCAACATTCGTCCACGTTTCCTCACCCATCCCAAGAATTTGCCAAACACCCGAGAAGGTGCCCACGCTCACTTCGAGTGCAAGATTGAACCCGTCACGGATCCCAATCTGAAGGTGGAGTGGTTCAAGAATGGACGTCCCATTACGGTCGGACATCGTTTCCGTCCCATTCATGACTTTGGCTATGTCGCCTTGGATATTGTTGGCCTGATTGCCGAGGATTCTGGTGTCTACACCTGTCGTGCCGTCAATTTGATTGGCTCCGATGAGACCCAGGTGGAGCTGCAGTGCCGTAGCAGCGAGCAAATTGTCACTGTCACCCAGAACGAGGCGGGTCTAGAGCAGATTCACTATCTGGAGGATCGTTCCCGCTACAGTCGCCGCGAGGAGATTGACGAGAGCACCAAGCAGGCGCCAGTCTTCACCACGTCGCTGAAGAACGTGGAGATCAAGGAGAATCAACGCGCTCACTTCGAGTGTCGCCTGATTCCCGTCTCGGATCCCTCGATGAGGGTCGAATGGTATCACAACAATTTGCCCCTCAAGTCCGGCTCCCGCTTCACGGAGACCAACAACTTTGGCTTTGTCGCCCTGGACATTATGTCCACCCTGCCGGAGGATGCCGGCACTTACACCTGCCGTGCCTACAATGCCGTGGGCGAGGCCATCACCTCCGCTGTTGCTGTGGTCCACACCAAGAAGTCCATTTATCTGGAGTCCCAGCACGAGACTGCTCTGCCACGTCTGCAGCATCTGGAGGATGGATCGAAGCGTCAGCGCATCAGCGTTCAGGAGGAGTTTGTCTCGCAGGCTCCAGTCTTCACCATGCCCGTGAGGGACGTGCGTGTCGCTGAGAATCAGGCGGTGCATTTTGAGGCCCGTCTGATTCCCGTCGGGGATCCGAAACTCAAGGTGGAGTGGCTGCGCAATGGACAACCCATCGAAGCCTCCAATCGCACCACAACCATGCACGACTTTGGCTATGTCGCCCTCAACATGAAGTACGTGAATCCCGAGGACTCCGGCACTTACACCTGCCGTGCCGTCAATGAGTTGGGTCAGGCTGTAACATCCGCCTCCCTGATTGTGCAGTCCAAGACTGCGATTCAGCTGGAGACTCAACATGAGGCTGCCATGCACAAGATCCATCAGCTGGAGGACCACAGCAAGTATCAGCGCCGTGAGGAGGAGGAATACTCGGTCACCACGGCCCCGGTGTTTGTCACCAAGCTGATTGGACCCAGCAATCTGCATGAGGGTCAGAGCGCCCATTACGAGTGCCGCATTGAACCCTATCCGGATCCCAATCTCAAGGTTGAGTGGCTCCACAATGGCAAGCCACTGAGCACCGGCCATCGCTTCCGCACCACCTACGACTTTGGCTTCGCCGCCTTGGACATACTCACCGTCTACGCGGAGGACAGCGGTGAGTACACCTGCCGAGTGACCAACAAACTCGGAGAGGCCGTCAACTCTATTGCCCTCAATGTGTCGTCCCGCTCGTCGATCATTCATGAGACACAGCACGAGGAGGCACTGCACAAGATCCAGCATCTGGAGGATGCCTCGCGCTTCCAGCGCAAACCCGACGAGGAGCAGTTCCATGCCGAACGTCCTCAGTTCGGACGTCCGTTGCGCAACGCCAAGGTCAATGAGGGCACTCCCGTCCATCTGGAGGCCACCCTCATTCCCGTCAACGATCCAACGATGAAGGTCGAGTGGTACTGCAATGGCAGACCCATCCAGACAGGTCATCGCTTCAAGACCACCTACGATTTCGGCTTTGTCGCCCTGGACATCCTGTATGCCCATGCCGAGGACACTGGCACCTACATGTGCAAGGCCAAGAATGCGGTGGGAGAAGCTGTCACGACTTGTGCTGTAAACGTCACAGGTAAGCCAAGGGGATTTCAGGGTGTACTAGACCAAAACAATTTCTGATTCCCGTTCAGAATCTTCTGCTAGGCTAAGTGACTTTCACATTTCCTTACTAAATTTCATACGAGGTCAGGGGTTACTCCAATTCCCCTCGTGAATCTTCTGCTAAATCCTAAATGTCTTACTATGCCAAGGGTTTCTTCAATTCCCTTGACCTAAGTCAAGGGTTTCATCAATTTGCGAGACCTAGGCCAAGAGGTTCTTCAATTCCCTTGACCTAGGCCAAGGGTTTCTTCAATTCCCTTTGCTTAGGCCAAGGGTTCCTTCAATTCCCTTGATCTAGGCCAAGGGTTTATTCAATTCCCTTGATCTAGGCCAAGGGTTTATTCAATTCCCTTGACCTATGCCAAGGGTTTCTTCAATTCCCTTGACCTAAGTCAAGGGTTTCATCAATTTGCGAGACCTAGGCCAAGAGGTTCTTCAATTCCCTTGACCTAGGCCAAGGGTTTCTTCAATTCCCTTTGCTTAGGCCAAGGGTTCCTTCAATTCCCTTGATCTAGGCCAAGGGTTTATTCAATTCCCTTGATCTAGGCCAAGGGTTTATTCAATTCCCTTGACCTATGCCAAGGGTTTCTTCAATTCTATTGACCTAGGCCAAGGGTTTCTTCAATTCCCTTTGCTTAGGCCAAGGGTTCCTTCAATTCCCTTGATCTAGGCCAAGGGTTTATTCAATTCCCTTGACCTATGCCAAGGGTTTCTTCAATTCCCTTTGCTTAGGCCAAGGGTTCCTTCAATTCCCTTGATCTAGGCCAAGGGTTTATTCAATTCCCTTGACCTATGCCAAGGGTTTCTTCAATTCTATTGACCTAGGCCAAGGGTTCCCTTCAAGTACACCTACGCCTCTCTACCTCCATCTCTTACTATGTCAATTTCCTTGCTGCTTTACAGCAAACAAGACACTGGATATGGACACACTTGATGCTCAGCGCCTGGAGAAGATTCGCCAGCTGGAGAGCTATGCACCACCCACCAAGGTTGAAGTGGAGGAGAAGGGACAGAAGCCCATCTTCCTCACCCCGCTCAGCAATCTGGAGCATCTGAAGGAGGGCGAGCACGGCCACTTGGAGTGTCGCGTTGAGCCCATCAATGATCCCAACCTGAAGGTCGAATGGTTCTGCAATGGCAAGCAATTGCCCACTGGTCATCGTTATCGCACCACCCACGATTTTGGCTATGTTGCTCTGGACATTCTGTATGTCTACGGCGAGGATACCGGCACCTACATGTGCAAGGCAACCAATCTCCTGGGCGAGGCTGTCAACACGTGCAATGTACGTGTGTTGAACCGACGCAGCATGATCCTGGACACCCAGCATCCCGATGCCTTGGAGAAGATACAGAAACTCGAATCGAAGGTGGTCACCACACGCACTGAGGTCGGCGATCATCCGATTGGTCCGCCCCACTTTACGGCTGAGCTGCGCGGCTCCACGGAGATCTACGAGGGACAGACGGCTCACTTCGAGGCCCAGGTGGCGCCCGTGCACGATCCGAACCTGCGCATTGAGTTCTATCACAATGGCAAGCCTCTGCCGTCGGCAGCTCGCTTCCACATCACCTTTGACTTTGGCTACGTCTCCCTGGACATTACCCATGCCGTGGCCGAAGATGCCGGCGAGTATTCCGTGCGCGCTGTCAACGCCTTGGGTCAGGCCGTCTCCTCGACCAATCTGCGTGTGATTGCCCGCGGCACGATCATCTCGGACACCCAACATCCCGAGGGTCTGGAGAAGATTCGCAAGCTGGAGTCGACGGCACCACATCAGCGCCAGGAGGTGGAAACTCCTGGCACACGACAACGTCCAGTGTTTACTCAGCCGCTGCAGAACATCGATCGCATCAACGAACATCAAACGGCGCACTTCGAGGCCCGACTAATCCCGGTGGGAGATCCCAATCTGAAGGTCGAATGGTACCGCAATGAGAAACTGATTGAGGACAGCTCGAGAATAACGAAACAACACGACTTTGGCTTCGTTTCCCTGGACATCTCGCACATCCGCAAGGAGGACGAGGGCGTCTACATGTGTCGGGCTGTCAACCCGCTGGGCGAGGCTGTCACCACCGCCTCCATGCGTGTGGTTTCCGAGGCCAGCATCCTAATGGACACACAGCATCCGGACAGCATTAGTCGCATTCATCAGCTGGAGAAACCGCTGGCACCGCGTCCCACTGAACCGGAGCGACTCTTCGAGAAGCCCATCTTTACGCAGCTTCTGACGGGTCCCTCCGAGTTGTGGGAGGGTGCTCACGCCCACTTTGAGGCACGTGTGGTGCCGGTGGGTGATCCCTCGCTCAAGTTCGAGTGGTTCGTCAACGGCGTGGAGCTGCAAATGGGATCACGCCTGCGCACCACCCACGACTTTGGGTTCGTCACCCTGGACATCACTGCTGTGGTGCCCGAGGATGCCGGTGTCTACATGTGCCGTGCCTACAACGCCGCCGGCGAGGCAGTCTCCTCGACGGCCATGAAGGTGAAGACCCGCGCGAATATCGATGGACAACCCCTTATACCCGAGTCCTGGGAGGCGATCCGCCTCAAGGAGGCGGCCATGAACCGCGTGCCCGAAATGTTTGTGGACTCGACACCGCAACAAGCTCCAGTCTTCACCACGCACTTGCAGAGCTACGACAAGTTGCACGAGGGCCAGCATGTGCTGCTGGAGGCGCAGGTGGAGCCACGCGCGGATCCCAATCTGCGCATCGAGTGGTTCAAGAACGGCGTCTCCCTGACGACAGGTTCCCGCATTCGCAGCACCTTTGACTTCGGTCTGGTCACGCTGTCGATCAATGGACTGCGCGAGGATGACTCGGCGATTTACACCTGCAAGGCGACCAACCAGGTGGGCGAGGCTGTCTCCACATCCTCGCTCAAGATCGAGGATCGCCACTGGCTGCAGGCTGAATCGCTGCATCCCGACTCGCTGCCACGCATCGGACAGCTGGAGGCACCCAAGGAGGGACGTCCCGAGGCACCAGAGCCGACTTATGAGACGCCCGTGTTTATCACGCATCTGAACAACCTTGAGTGCAAGGAGAACGACAGCGTGCGCTTCGAGTGCAACGTGGAGCCGGCTCGCGATCCCACCATGGGCATCGAGTGGTTCTACAACGGACAACCCCTGCAGGCAGCTGCCAAGTTCAAGTCCATCTATGACTTTGGCTACTGTGCTCTGGATTTGACCAACAGCTATGCTGAGAACAGCGGCATCTACACCTGCAAGGCGACCAACAGCAAGGGATCGGCCACCACGTCGGGCACCTTGAAGTGCACCGGCGGTAAGACCATGTTCCTGGACACCCAACATCCCCAGGGCGAAAGCGGCCTAGAAGCTGTGCAGGAAACCGAAGCCGATCTGGCCAATCGTTATGCCCAGAAATCCAGCAAGCCGGAGACGCAGTATCCACCTCCAGTCTGGACGAAGCCATTGCAGCCGGAGTTCCATCTGTCCGAGGCCCAGCCAATTCATTTGGAGGCCAATGTGGAACCCAAGGAGGATCCCAATCTGTTCATTGAGTGGTACTTCAATGGAAAGCTATTGCAACACGGCTCCCGGTTCAAGATGACCACTGAATTCGGTTTTGTGACCATGGACATGATTGAGGTTTACTCCCGCGATCAAGGTATCTACACCTGCAAGGCCTGGAACAAGGCCGGCGAGGCCTTCACCTCCACCACCATCTTTTGTTCGAGCAAGGACAGCATCATTGAGTCCACCCAGCATCCGAAGGGCGCCGAGGGCTTGGGACAGATCCAGGATCTGGAGGATTCCCTTCGCAAGGATGGCAGCAAGCCGGAGCAACCAGAACAGGGCATTGCACCACGCTTCACCACCGAGTTTGTCAACATTGTGGACATCGGCGAGGGTGAGCTGGCCCACTACGAGGCCAACCTCATTCCGCTGGGTGACCAGAGCATGGTCATCGAGTGGTTCTTCAACGGCAAAGTCCTGGAGGCCAGCCACCGGGTGCGTACCATTTACGCCTTTGGCACTGTGGCCCTGGAAGTGCTGGGAACCAAGATCGAGGACACTGGCACCTACACCTGCCGGGCCACCAACAAATATGGCTCAGCCGAGATCAGCTGCACGCTGGAGTGTGTGGACAAGCCGCGTGGACAGAAGCCGCACTTCACCTCCCACATTCAGCCGCTGCAGGGCCTGAAGGACGGACAGTCGGCGCACTTTGAGTGCACCCTGATCCCGGTCAACGATCCGGAGCTGAAGGTCGAGTGGTATCACAACGGCAAGTTGCTACGTCACTCGAATCGCATCAAGACCGTTTCCGACTTTGGCTATGTCGTCCTGGACATTGCCTATCTGCAAGATTACGACAGCGGAGAATACGTTTGCCGTGCCTGGAATAAGTACGGCGAGGACTTTACCCGCACCACCCTCAATTGCGGCGGTCGTGGCGGTGTCTTCTACGACAGCCTGCAGCCCGATTCGCTGCAGAGAATCCGGGAGCTCGAGTGCCCGCAGGGACAGCAGGCGGACACGGGAGCTCCGCTGGTCGCCGAGCCGCCCAAGTTCATCACCCAGATCGGCGATGTCACTAAACTGGTCGAGGGACAAAGCGCTCACTTCGAGGCTCGCCTCACGCCGGTCACCGATCCCGATCTGGTGGTGGAGTGGTACTTCAACGGCAAGAAACTGCCACATGGTCATCGCTTCCGCACCTTCCACGACTTTGGCATCGTCATACTGGACATTCTCTACTGCTATGAGGAGAACTCCGGTGTCTACGAGTGTCGTGCCCACAACAAATACGGCGAGGATGTCACCAAGGCGACCCTGAAGTGCGCCTCGAAGGCTAGTCTCATTCTGGACTCGCAGCTGCCGCGCGGCATGGAGGGTGGTCTGGAGAAGATCGCCAATTTGGAGTACAGCATGGTGCGTACTCGCACCGAGACCACCGAGGAGACCAAGGGCAAGGCCCCTGTCTTCACCGTGCCCCTGGAGAACATCGAGAATCTCCGCGAGGGAGAGAACGCGCACTACGAGGCACGCATTACGCCCGCTGATGATCCCAAGCTGAAGGTCGAATGGTACTGGAATGGACGACCATTGAAGGCGGGCTCCCGCTTCCGCACCTTCTGCGACTTTGGCTTTGTCATACTGGAGATTTCGCCCGTTTATCCCGAGGACTCTGGCGAGTACTCCTGCCGTGCCATCAATGAGTATGGCGAGGCTGTGACCACGGCCACCATGAAGATCCAGGGCAAGCGCAGCATCATCATGGAGTCCCAGCTGCCCAAGGGCATGGAGGGCACCATCGATCGCATTGCCGAGCTCGAGGGTCTCGGCTCCCGCAGCACCGAGTTTGTGCCCGAGGACGACACTGGCAAGCCGCCCGAGTTTATAACGACTCCCTTCGACATGGTGATTTCGGAGAATTCATTGGCTCACTTCGAGTGCCGTCTGCAGCCCATCAACGATCCCTCGATGCGTGTGGATTGGTTCCACAACGGCAAGGCCTTGTGGGCTGGATCTCGCATCAAGACCATCAATGACTTTGGCTTTGTTATCCTCGAGATTGCCGGCTGCTATCAGCGCGACACGGGTCTTTACACCTGCAAGGCAACGAATAAGCATGGCGAGGCCACAGTGTCCTGCAAGCTGCAGGTCAAGGGTCGCCAGGGCATTGTGATGGAGCCTCAGCTGCCCTCGAACTTCCGCACAGGCACCGAGAGTCTGCAGAAGCTGGAGGAGAGCATGCACAAGCGCGAGGAGATCGTCCTGGATGAGGAGCAGCCCAATCCACCCAAGTTCATCGAGGACATCAAGGATAACTTGGACGTACCCGAAGGTGGCCCCATTCACTTCGATTGCCGCGTCGAACCCGTCGGAGATCCGACCATGCGCATCGAGTGGTTCTACAATGGACGCGTCATGGCAACCGGTTCCCGAGTTCATCAGCTGAACGACTTTGGATTTATTGCCCTGGACATCGACTACATTTATGCCAGGGACTCTGGGGAGTACACGTGCCGTGCCACCAACAAGTGGGGCACTGCCACCACCACCGCCAAGGTCACCTGCAAGGGCAAGCACAACATTGTCTATGAGTCCCAGCTGCCCGACGGCATGACCGCCGAGAAGCTCAAGGAACTGGAACGCGGACGCATCCCCGATGCTCCCAAGGTTGTGGAAGAGCAGTTTGGCCCACCGAAGTTCATTACACAGATCGCCTCGGTCACGGCCGAGGAGTCTGAAGCCGTCAGATTCGAGTGCCAAGTGGAGCCCAAGACAGATCCCAGTCTGCGTGTTGAATGGTATCGCAATGGCAAACCCTTGCCCCTGGGTCATCGTTATAGGAACGTCTTTGACATGGGCTTCGTCTCCCTGGACATTTTGTACGTGTACAGCGACGATTCCGGCGAATATGTTTGCCGTGCTGTCAACAACCATGGCGAGGATCGCACCAAGGCCACAGTCTCCTGCAAAAGTAAGAAATCTTTCCATCACTTGTGGACATTTGACTTTGCTTACCCTTAGTAATGTTCAAAAATCAATAACACGATTTTTTTTCTTTCGATTTTAAGTAAATTTATTTACCGATAAATCGACGAAAACCAATCGATATTTATAAAAATCAACTTCTATGCAATACTGAATTGTTTTAGATTTTTAGTTGAACTTTCTGAATCAGCTATTCAGCAAAGACTTTAAAAAGTTCTAAAAAAATGCCATAAATAGTCCCACAAATTATCAGATAAATCGAAAATTGAATATTTTCTTAGTCTAGATTTTTATTTGATCACAAGTTTTGCTCCTTTCTTTCAGAACTGCCCACAATTCTGCTGCAGAATCAAGTGCCACGTGGCATGAAGCGCTCGGATGCGCTCACTCAGATGGAGGCTACGATTAAGAAGTATACTTCTGAGGTGCACTTGACCGAGGACGATCTCTTCGATCCCGATCGCAAGCAGCCGCCTCGCTTTGTCACACAGATCAAGGAGCAGACATCGCTTACGGAAATGGTCAAGACCAAGTTCGAATGCCAATTGGCACCAGTTGGTGATCCGAACATGAAGGTTGAATGGTTCTTCAATGGCAAACCTTTGCTCTTCAGTATGTTCTCTACAATTATGATAATATTTCAGTCCCTAACATGTCTTTTTATCATTGCAGAGAATCGCTTCCTGCCCATCTATGATTTCGGCTATGTTGCCATGAACTTTGGCTGGGTTTATCCCGAGGACAGCGGTGAATATGTTTGCCGTGCCACCAATTTGTATGGCAAGGACGAAACTCGCGCTATCATCAAGGTGTCCGGCAAACCGGGCATTGTCTATGACTCCCAACTGCCAGCTCACATGCAGAGCATTGATCGCATTCGCGAAATGGAAGCCTCCTGGCAAGTGTAAGTACCGAAGAGTTATGGAAAATGAAGTACCCCTTTCAATATGTTTATTTGTATCTTTTTCAGTGTGCCCGATGAAGTTGATCCCGATGCCAAGCCCAGAACAAAGCCCGTCTTTGTCAGCAAGCTGGAGCCACAGACTGTCGAGGAGGGAGATCCTGCCCGATTCTGTGTGCGTGTCACCGGACATCCACGTCCTCGTGTCATGTGGCTGATCAATGGACACACTGTGGTTCACGTATGTTTAAATCTGATGATTACAAATCAAGATTGATAACATAACTTTTCAATGTCACAGGGCTCTCGTTACAAGCTGACAAATGATGGCATGTTCCATTTGGATGTTCCCAAGACGCGTCAATATGATACTGGCAAGGTTGAGGTTATTGCCCGTAACTCTGTGGGAGAATCGATTGCATCAACTGAACTGAATGTTGTGGCTCGTTCTGATGACTATCGCAATGTACTGAAGAATTCACCACGTCGTAAGTTGAACACACACTCACTTTATATACACAAGCACTACGGTATTCCAATTGGATGAACATACAGATATGATTTATATTAACAGCTATTAGAAATTAACACAGTACGAGGGCTGCTACAAAAGTATCTGCAAAAAAGCTCATTCCGAATAATAGATTCGAATACTGGAAATATTAAAATCACATTTATTTCGGATACTTTTGGAACAGCCTTCTTTTAGTTAGCGAAACACTCACACGAAAAATCACAATAAATACGCATTGTAAATATATACATCAATATTTATACATACTATATAGTTCAGTACAAGTAGCAGTAGAACCCAAATTTATGCGTTTTCGATCACATGCCACGAAATCCAGATAATATATAGAACAGACCAGACAAAATGAGAACCACAAACTGCCCCCATACAAAACTATACCCAACGATCCCAACAAAAAAAAAGATACCCTCTAATAACCCCACCAAGTGCCCATTGTTGTCTCTACAACGAGCCATCAAATCGAGGAGCATTTCAGCGAGACTGAATCTGAATCCGAATCTGAAGATCTAAGGACTCCATCAAAATAAGTATCAACATGGACCATGGGTAGTATGGTTGTGCAAGTTTTTAGTGTCTGTGCTTTAAAGAATCTCTCTCTCTCTCTCTCTCTCTCTATCTGTGTATATTCTAAACTCTGGCTGATCATTTAATTTCTGTCTGTCGTCATATGTCTTCCCGAAAGGAGTTATCAAACCTCTGTGAGAAATAATCATCTCGTCATATTCTAAGCTCATCGATCTGTCATATTTTCTACTTATATAAATTCATGTACTAAAACTAAAGCTTATATAGGAATGCTGTTGATTTTCGTAACCTGAAATGCATGCACATAGTTATATGTTCTTCGTAATGCTCCGACTGTAAACCAAAAACAAAACAAAAAGAGTGACTAACCCTATGAAATTGCCTTTGAATGTAGCCTGGTACGATTATGAGCTGACTGCCTATCAGAAGGAGCGTCAGGATAACGAATTGGAAAAGGTATTCGATGAGCGTAAGCAATATTTGTCCGAGCAGAGTGCACATACCCTCAAGGGTGTTGAGCATCTGAAGCCTAAGCAATACAAGCCGCAGACTCCCGAATGGCAGCAGAGTGTCAAGGCCAAGAAGAGCGACGAGTATTACAGCAAGTTGCAGAGCCTGGAGACCGAGCAGCTGCTCAAGGAAACCAATTTGCGCAAGGATCATCATCAATATGCCATACCCGGAGAGAAGGTTGTCAGCAGCTCAGCTGCCAAGGGAATGGCTCACTCCTACGAGGAGAATCTGTAAGTACAAAAATGTTTCCCTTACTCCCCTTTATTCATATTCAAACTTGCAGAACTTTTTTAAAACAGAACCGATTTTCATGCGGAATCTCAATTTTATCATTGATTGGCCTCTGACTCCATTCTGCATTCAAATTTTGTTTATTTAAAAAATTTAATTTTTTTCAAAAATTTTCCACTTTCTGCATACTTACCCCTTAACACTTTTTCTAAAACTTCCAACTCCTACAGCTTTGTCAGTACTTATCAATTTTTGGTCACTAAATTCATTCTGCATTCAAATTTTATTAATTTGAAGGCTTTAATTTTTTTCAAAAATTTTCCACTTTCTGCATACTTACCCCTTAACACTTTTTCTAAAACTTCCAACTCCTACAGCTTTGTCAATACTTATCAATTTTTGGTCACTAAATTCATTCTGCATTCAAATTTTATTAATTTGAAGGCTTTAATTTTTTTCCGAAATTTTCCACCTTTTGCATACCCCTTAACACTTTTTCAAAAATTATCAACTCCTACAACTTTGTCAATACTTATCCGATTTCCTTGCGGAATGTCAATTTTATCAATTTTTGGTCCCTAAATTCATTCTGCATTCAAATTTTATTAATTTGAAGACTTAAATTTTTTTCCGAAATTTCTAAATGGTCCACTTACCCCTTGTCACTTTTTTAAAATTTTCTTACTCCTTCAACTTTGTCAAATCTGAACCGATTTCCTTCCGGTATGTCTTTCTGATAATAATTGATCTCGTTACTAATTCTGTGCATTCCAATAATTAATGCTTTACTCTCTTCTTTTTTGTACAGTCAAGAGCAGACGAGCACCACTCAGATTAAGGCCGCACCACCAAAGGGCACCGCCGAGCCCTCTGAGTCCTCTGTGCACGGACGTGAAGTGCACATGAATAAACAACAGCAGGTGCAGAAGGAGATTCAGGGTGACTTGGAGATCACGCGCAAGATCACGGCCACCGAGACGACCGAAGTGGAGCACAAGGGCACCATTCAGGAGCGCGTTGTCAAGGGCCCCGTGAAACCAGCCAAGGCGCCAGTCTTCACCAAGAAGATTCAGCCATGTCGCGTCTTTGAGAACGAGCAGGCCAAATTCGAGGTGGAGTTTGAGGGAGAACCTATGCCGAATGTGAAATGGTATCGCGAGAGTTTCCCCATCCAAAACTCACCGGATCTGCAGATTCATACGTTCAGCGGCAAGTCGATTCTGATTATTCGTCAAGTCTTCATTG